>OX103945.1:10649706-11923450 GCA_944470405.2 Schistosoma mattheei
GGAAACAGCAGTGACATCTGTTAGTGACTTAAACCACAGAGTTACAAGGAACCAGTGGATTTCTTCAAGGTCTGTCACACTGATGGATTCTCGCAAACTCGTCCATCAGTTCTGAACATGATGAAGAGCGACAACAATCAGATCTAGGTTAAGAAAAAGTCTAAGGAACGACCGTGAGCAGTGGTGGGTAACGAAAGCAAAAGAGAGAAAGGCGGCGACTATAGGGAAACAAGACAACTTTACAGACTAATAAAGAAACTGGAACTAATAAGTCAAGTGTAAGTGAGATTATTTCCGAAAAAGATGATACTCTCATCTGCTCCCAGTCCAGACGTTTAGTACGATGGACGGAACATTTTAGAGAACAGTTCAGCTGGCCTTCAGCTACTCTACAACTACCCTCCATTCCCAGACAAAGTGAATGGAACATTGAAGTAGGTCCCCCAACTCTGCTGAAGTTGAGAAGGCTATAGTTAATCTGAAACGAGGAAGGGCAGCTGGTCCGATGGACTGGCTCCAGAAGTCTTTAAGGATGGTGGTCCAATTTTAGGACTAGGTTGACTAATATTTTGGCTAAAATCTGGGAGTTAGACGTTATCCCATCTGACTGGTCGCAATCACTTATCGTCCCAATATATAAGAAAGGGTCAAAATCATCCTGTGACAACCACAGAGGGATTAGTTTAACAACATAGTATCTAAATACTGGCCTCGATAATTATCAAACGCCTAACTAAGACTCGTGAACTACAAACACGAGAGAACCAAGCTGGCTTTAGACCTGGTCGTGGCTGCATCGACCACATATTCACCATTCGTCAGGTTCTAGAACACAGGCATACCTATCGGCGTCCGACGATGGTGGTCTTTCTTGACTTAAAAGCAGCATTTGACTCTGTAGACCGCGAGACTCTGTGGCAGTGTCTGTCATTGAAAGGCGTACCTCAGAAGTACATAAACCTTGTGAAGGCTCTTTACTCGAACACTACTAGTCGAGTCAGGGCTTATGGCGAACTGTCATCTACCTTTACAACCTCAAGTGGTGTCCGTCAAGGCTGCCCACTTTCTCCATTTTTGTTTAACTTCATCATAGACCTATTGATGGAAATAACACTCTCGTCGACTGAATTCTCGGGTATTGATCTCCTTCCAGGAGGTCCACTTATCGACTTAGAATATGCAGATGACATAGTCCTGTTTGGTGAAGACGCTGACAAAATGCAGAGTCTTCTGGTAGCACTAAGCAACAATGCCAGAATGTTTGGGATGTGCTTCTCTCCCTCTAAATGCAAGTTGTTGCTTCGGGACTGGTCTGCGTCAACACCTGAACTAAGGATAGGGAGTGAAGTAGTCGAACGTGTTGACAACTTCACTTATCTTGGAAGTCTGATCAGCCCTAATGGGTTGGTGTCTGACGAAATCTCAGCACGGATTCGTAAAGCTCGTTTGGCTTTTGCCAACTTACGTCACCTTTGGCGGAGGCGAGATATCCGTCTATCAATAAAAGGACGAGTATACTGCGCGGCAGTCCGTTCTGTTTTAATTTACGGCAGCGAAACATGGCCCTTAAGAGTAGAAGACACCCGTAAGCTACTAGTATTTGACCACAGATGCCTTAGAAATATTGCTGGCATCTGCTGGGATCACCGGGTAAGTAATAGTGAGGTTAGACGCAGGGTATTAGGGAATGATGGTAAATCAGTTGATGAGGTTGTGAATCTTCATCGACTGAGATGGTTGGGCCACGTATTACGTATGCCTGAACACCGATTACCGCGACGTGCAATGCTAACCGGTGTAGGGGATGGTTGGAAGAAAGTTAGGGGCGGCCAAACCAAAACGTGGCATCAGTGCCTGAAGTCACTAACTTCTAGTCTGAGCCATGCTGGTAGATGCAGACTACTTGGTTGGGGTCCGCGTGACTTTCGTAACCAATGGTTGGAGACCCTTGGTGACATGGCTCAGAATCGATCACAATGGCGTCGGTGTATACACTCTCTGTCTTCTCTTAAACTAAGAGATTAAGATCACTTCACATCTTTCTTTCTACGAACTAATTCTTTCTTCCTATACTATATCCTTATTGCAATCTTTCTCCTATATATTACCACCTTTGACCTAACCACTCCTATGAATCCAGTGTTCATCTTGCTGTGCTAATGAGGTATGGCAACCTGGACCGATGCATACATGTGCCTGGTCCTACGTTGTAGCTGACTGACTGACTTATACAGCGGCTCGTCTTTGGTGGAATTCCGACTGTATCCAAACGTTCTCGAGTCACTGTCCGGTTGAAAATTGTATGTTACCACCGAATACGAGGACTGAAGCAGTTTTTCTGAAACCACGTGCACCATTCAAACTGGCTGCCTTCAACGTTCGCACATTTATGCAGGTCGGACAACAGATAGGGCTGGCTATGTCTTTGGAAAGTCTTAATATCGACGTGTGTTGTCTATCCGAGACCCGTATTCAAGACTCTGGCGAAGTACTACAAATTCGATCTCCATCTGTCGCTTCGAAAAGCTTGTTTTACGTGCGCTTATCCGGGGACCCTGTGGCATCTTCGTCTGGTCTTGCTGGCGTTGGTGTCGCACTAAGCGCTAGAGCTGAGGCAGCACTAGTCGATTGGATCCCCATTAACAGTCGGTTATGTGCTGTTAGATTAGAAAGTTCCATCAAAGTGAGAAGAAATCGGCGTGAGAAACGATGTCTTTTCGTCATCTCCGCCTATGCCCCGACAGATTGCAGCCCGGATGCAATCAAGGATGAGTTTTACCACCAGTTATCAGTTCTTCTCCAGAAAGTGCGTTCGACAGATATTGTAGTACTAGCCGGAGACTTGAATGCTCAGGTCGGGCGTCTAGGCACAGAAGAGAGTCGTTTAGGTGGCCGATGGGGACTCGTTGGTCGCAGGTCAGATAACGGGGACCGTCTACTGCAACTTTGCACAGACCACAACCTGTTTCTGGCTAGCACTAACTTTCGGCACAGTCATCGCCGATGTGCCACCTGGCGTCCTCCCTCTGCATCTCAAGCCTGGACTCAGATTGATCACATCGCGATCAGCTACCGCTGGCGTGGTTGTGTACAAGACTGCCGCTCCTTTTGGAGTACCTATCTGGACTCTGACCATGCCTTGGTCTGCGCCAATCTTGCCTTACTTTTCAGTGGACAACGAAGTGACCCCACCAACGGATTGATGTTAGCAAGCTGGTTGCAACTTCTGTTGCAAGTAAGTATCGAACCGAGCTAGCCTCTAGGCTAGCTACCACTCCACCGAAAAGTATAGATGAGCATTGGTTGCAATTGCATGACGCCATGAAAATGGCGGGAACAGTCAGTTGTGGGTTTGCGAAACGTCCCGCTTTTAAGCACTGGGTTTCTTCTGGTTCCTTACAACTCATTGAAGCCCGTCGGTCTACTCCGGGTGACCGTGAGTTTGACCATAAACGAAGGATGTTACGTAAGGAAATTGGGCAAAGCTTGCGTAAGGACCGAGAAGCCTGGTGGTCGATGCGTGCTAATGAGCTGGAAGCAGCAGCTGCATCTGGTAACTACCGGAAGCTCTTCCAGCTCATCCGAGCCACTGGCAGCAAGAAGTCTGGTGTGAGTGAAACAATCTGCGAGGATGATGGGATGCCAATCACTAACATCCATCGACGTCTTGGACGATGGGCAGAATTTTTCGAAGGGCAGTTCAACTGGCCTGCTGCTCCGGCAACATCGGTCAGACTGTCCTGCCCTCCATGGCCGGTGACGACTGATCCACCAAATGAGGAGGAAGTCCGCAAGGAACTCCAACTCTTGAAGCGTTACAAATCACCTGGCCCAGATGACTTACCTCCGGCTCTTTTTAAAGATGGTGGTGACTTTTTGACTAAGGAATTGACGACGTTGTTTACAAAGGTTTGGGAACTAGAGAGTGTACCAACGTCATGGAATGAGTCGATAGTTGTCCCTATCTTTAAAAAGGGTTCACGTCGTTCTTGTAACAACTATCGGGGGATAAGTTTACTTCCGATTGCGTCCAAGCTATTGGCTTCCGTCATTCTTCGTAGGTTGTTCAAAACCCGAGAAAGATTGACTCGCGAGGAGCAGGCTGGGTTTCGTTCTGGTCGAGGATGTATTGATCATATCTTCACCCTCCGCCAAATGTTAGAACACCGCCATACTTTTCAAAGGCCAACAATCGTAGTGTTTCTTGACATCAGGGCTGCCTTCGATTCGTTGGACAGGACTGTTCTCTGGGATTGTCTATTGAAGAAGGGTGTGCCTGAGAAGTTTATTAACATCCTAAAAGCCCTGTATAAAAACACCTCAGGCAGAGTGAGGGCATACAACCACCTCTCTCCATTGTTCCATTCGAGCAGTGGGGTTAGGCAGGGTTGCCCAATCTCACCATTCCTCTTCAACTTTGCCATCGATGACATTCTGGAAACAGCTCTGATGAATGTAAGTAATGGTGGTGTGGATCTGTTGCCTGGAGAAAGACTTCTCGACCTTGAGTATGCGGACGATATTGTCTTACTGTGCGATAATGCCCAAGGCATGCAATCCGCACTTAATCAGTTGGCAATCAGTGTCCGTAGGTATGGTATGTGCTTTGCACCTTCGAAGTGCAAAGTACTTCTACAAGACTGGCAGGATTCTAATCCTGTACTCACCCTGGATGGTGAGCAGATAGACGTAGTTGAGAAGTTCGTGTATCTGGGTAGCTGCATAAGTGCTGGTGGGGGTGTGAGTGATGAGATCAATGCACGAATAGTGAAAGCCAGAGCGGCTTATGCCAATCTGGGCCACCTTTGGCGCCTTCGTGATGTTAGTCTGGCTGTAAAAGGTCGGATCTACAACGCGTCGGTGAGAGCAGTTTTGCTCTATGCTTGTGAAACCTGGCCTCTCCGAGTTGAGGACGTTAGACGACTCTCTGTGTTCGATCATCGCTGTCTCCGAAGGATTGCTGACATTCAGTGGCAACACCATGTCAGTAATGCAGAGGTTCGGCATCGTGTGTTCGGGCACAGAGATGATAACTCAATTGGTGTCACCATCTTGAAACACCGACTTCGGTGGCTTGGACATGTTCTCCGAATGTCGTCCCAGAGAATTCCACGTCGTGCATTATTTGCCGACTCTGGGACTGGTTGGAAGAAGCGGAGAGGTGGTCAGTGCATGACATGGTGTCGTGGCATGAAAGAAAGCTGCAAAGGACTGGCTTGTGTTGGTCCTTCACGACTCCCTGGTTGGGGTCCGAGAGATGGTGCTACACAGTGGCTAGAGACGTTATCAGATATGGCTCAGAATAGAAGCCAGTGGCGATCCTGCTGTAACCTTCTTTTACTTTCTTCATAAAAAGTGGTTGTGTCTCCTTTACCTGAAAGATTTCTTCTGATTGTACCTCTTCGTCATTACTCTCTTTTTCTTTTGCGTTCCTTAGTTTTTTTTTTTCTCTTTCTACTTCTCTTCGAATTCCCATTGTTTTGTGTGGCGCATATATATTGGCGCTCTCTTGTACCAATATTTATGTGTTCAAATAAATAAATAAATAATAGTCGCACAACATCACAAATTGGCGTGTAAGCCATTAGATGATGACTCAGTGAGTTGAGGATGGTTCTGCAGTTCAATCTCCGATGGGGTAGTGGACACGTACTACTAAGAAGTTCAATACTAGAACCGAAACAGCTATTTAGGGCTCCCTGGTATCAAATAGTCGTCTAACTAAAACCAGTTCAGAATATAAACTATGAAGGTCAGTCAGTCAGTCAGTAACAACGTAGAACTTCGTACGTATGTACATCAGTTCGAGTTGCCACACCACATTAGCACAGAGATGCAGTTGTCGATTCAAATCCCGTAGTGGTAGAGGTAGCAAGAGTATAAGCAGTAATCGGGAAGATTAGGGTTTGGAGATGTTATTTAAAGAGTATAATCCAGTGAAATAAATTTGGAAAGAGGAAAAAACGGACATGAAGGATTCAGAAGATTAGAATTTGGGAGAACATAGAGAGTGGATGCACCTGCGCCATTGCAAACGATTTTGAGCCATGTCATTCAGGGTCTCTAACCATCGGTTGCTATCATCTCGCGGTCCCCAACCAGGTAGTCTACACCTACCAACATGACTCAGTTCACTTGTCAGTGACTTCATGGACTTGTGCCATGTTTTGGTTTGGCCGCCCCTAGCTTTCTTCCAACCTACTCCTATACCACTGAACATAGCACGTCGAGGCAGTCGGTCGTTGGGCATACGTAACACGTGTCCAAGCCATCTCAACTGATGAAGTTTCACTACTTCATCAATTGATGAAGGACAAAGTAAGGTAGTTTAGAATAACATATAATACCTAATAATAGTAATCATAATAACAGTGTATGTTTCTTTACAAACCAATATCATGAATCACATACCCTGACCATAATTTCGCTAAACCAATGCATAAGTGAACAAAACTGAAATCTTTCTCCCACCACCAAGAAATTCTACCGCTACTCCCGTCATTATTATCATCATCATAATCTGAAGTGTCATTATCAAAATTTTGAGACTGCCACAATTCCCCGTCCTCATTGGTATTGATCAAATCTGGAGAACTGAACAGTAGTTGCCAACTTCTGTGTTCTTGATTATTATTAATATCACCAACAAACTGTTTGGTAGCATTTTCAACCATTCGAGTTGATCGTGTTGGAGGTAACAGAAGCATACACAATTTGATCACTTCATTCGACTAATTACAATATAAAGGGAAAAAACATAAGCTCTTCATTTAATGGTAGAAACGTTGAGAGAAAACTAAACCATTGAAAACCGAAAGAATAACCAAATTAAATGATGACGAAATGTTGTGTTTTATAGCTTTCGTAACTTTTTTCTGACACCACACAATATATACACATACAACTAGAAACATAAAAAACTCTAGAATTGAACGGATCGTTGTACATGAAACAAAAATGATGTAATCACAGTTGTATTACAGTTTATTTTAAAAAGGTAAATTTATTTCTATGGGTTACATCATAGACTGATGTAAGTTGGGTAAATATTGAAAATCGGGAAGTACTGCATGAATATTTTGTATCAATATGTAGGATAGAGTTTCACAAAAGTGTACATTCTTGATCATATAGAAGATTGAACACAGAACCTTCAAGTCTCGCGGAGTGAGTTTAAAGTTTAGATTATTATGAGTCAGGGTCCAAGTAAGGTTAGATGATGTTGATATCGAGACTTGAACTCATTACCTTTCGCTTCAAATGCTAACGTATCATTATTCACTAAACCACTTATTTAATATAGCCACTACCTTATTCAACGGGTGCGATGCTGATACTACTATTATTAGTAAGCATCTGTTATTGATTTTCAGCATTGCCTTGATGTAAGTAAATAGGGTTAAATGTGTATCCGGGATTCCACTACTAATTGTAATCTATCCATACATTCTAAAAAAACTTGTAATAAAGTGGTTGGGTATCCAGCACGCTCTTACGTTTCAGTAGATATTCATCTCTTACTAGTTCCTAATTTTAGTTGCCCTCGAATTCCCTGGTACGAGTAAGGGTGGGCAGAGTCAGCTAACCACCTCGAAATTCTCTCACATGGCCATGCGTATACAGCCACTATTAGGTAAGTCCTATTCACTCTCATGGTAAGGGTGTTATTTAAGAAATTGAAAGAACGAAAAGCGAATGTACGTCGTTTAAACCGGATTGGTGGATATGGAGGATCCACCTAGGGGGGTTAGAAAACCCTGATTTCAAATCAATGGTACACATTAGCCCTAGGATCCTGAATAAACAAATGCTGTATAAACCTGTTGATGGTCACTGGCTACCATGAGACTGCATCTCCTAAGGGTATTCCACTGCCTTGTGGATTATACCTCTAGATCAACGGGTCAAGAAGTGGTTTCCTAAGAAAACCACATGCTTCGGTTTGGGCACCCGGGTAGTATCATAGCCCACACAAAAATCAAGTGACTTGTGTGGCGTATGTATTCGGTGCCCCTTTGTACCAATAGTTATGTGTTTAACTAAACAAAATTTATAATAATATTAAAATTATACAATTTAAAATAAAACTGGTTTAATTGAAAACTTACATGTCCACACCATAGTAACAACCAAAGCACATAGACAATTCCTTGTCCACCATCTACTGTAGGAGATAATAATCTTGAAAATTCTGATAGAACATAATCACTAAATTCAGACCAACTAGAAAAAGAGGGGGTGAGATGTAAGTCTTTGAAGTAGAACATAATTTCAACCAATCCCAGTTCAACCAGATTTGATCAAATATTGTCATACCAGGTGTTTGATTGACTGGTGATACTGATAAATGAGCAGTAGTAGAACTAATATTCAGTCTTTCAATAGGAAAGAGGATATCATGAATTCCAAGGATATTCAGATGATCTCTAATGATAGATCTGTGAAAAGAAAAACAACTAGAGATCAAATTTTCACTCACATAAACACTATATATATGATGTACTGAAGATAAATAAGCAGTTTCATTATTTCCATAATGGATCGTAAAGATTGGTGGATTTCAGTATAAATAATGGACTAATGTTAGTTAAACAATGATTAAAAACCAGGAGGAAGTACTGGATAGCTGATTCGATGAAGTGTAAGACTCTAACTGTAAGTATCCATGACCGCAAAGGGGATAAAAGTCAAGGCCTTCATGTCTTGCTATGAGCGAATACCATTCGAACTACTGAGTTGGTATGCAACAGTCTACAGTTCTAACTCAGTGATTCGAAGGTTAAGAGCCCTACGGAAGACCGGGAGACCCTGGGTTCGATCCCCGGTCGGGTCGTGGATGCGTACTGTTGAGCAGGCCCATAGTAAGACAAGAAATCAGGCCATTGCCTCCTAACATAGGTTTTTATACATAAAATCAGTCCGTAATATAAATCATGAAGTACTGTTTCATTTATGGATTATTATTATCCTAACGATAAGATCGCCTACTAAGTGGTGATAGAGAAATTAGAACCTCATCATGGACCACAACCAGTATACACACTGAAAGACTCATTATGGTCTGCTAATAAACTGATTCATAACATTTTTGGCAAGCATATTATGGTATTTTTTATGTAATGCCATTTTTTATCGGTGTTTATGAAACTTCAAAGTTTGAAGAATCAAAAAACGAACTTAATGAAGATTGTTTCGGTATGCACCAAATACTAACGGATTTAAACATGATCCATTCTGTTGACCTCAATAAGTAGGGTTTTATTGCGTTGTTAATTGATTTCATTCATACCATCATTATCTTATAATGCCATAATTATTAAAATACTTTCGTGAAATTCTTGTTTTATAACTATTATTACTTACAAGTAAGCAGTATCCTTTTTCCTGGTACAAACTGTCAATTCTCTTACTGGTTAGAAACGTATTTCATTCAAACAGCAATTCAGAACTTGGCATTCTCTATGTTTGATAGTTTTTTGATAGATTGCTGTTATTGGCCTAACCTGAACTGACTATACTTTATTGCAGAAGTATTTATTATATATCGGTAAAAAGTTGTGGAGATCGTTAGATTCCACTGGAATCGTAAACAAATCTAAGTCAGACTAATGAGAACCTGTGAGCAATGGGCGGCCGCTTCGTCCTGGTATGAAACTCCTCAGCGCTGAGCGCACACGACTCCATACGAGGGACTCAAACCCAATACCTTCAGTCTAGGTTTTAGGTTTTCTATAGATTATCCGTTAAAACTATACTGACAAACTTGAGAGAGTTTCCAGTTAATCAGAAAACAATCTTTAGTCATAAAACACTTTATAATATAAAGATAAGAAAATTACACTGGATAAATAGTCTCAAAGTGGTCAATGAATTATTTAGTACACAATAAACCCAAAAACGTTAGGATCAGGATTTAGGCGTTGATTTTAGGGTGGGAGGATAATTTATGGTCATATGACGATGAATACATATAAAGATAATCCTATCAAATCTCACGAGATCTTTTGGCAAAAATATACTTTGTGGACGAGTCAATCGGAACCGAGAATGCGACATTTAGGTTCCTGTGCGAAGTTCAAATATTACGTATGATAAACAGTATAAATACATTTTTATAAAGCGTGAAACGTATTAAGTGCTTAGTTCTATCTCTTTATATTGTATATAACAGCCAAATCAACACTATCATTAGACCCTGACCATAAACCCTTAATCCTGAAAAAAAACCCTTAACTTGGGCATCTCATTTCATGGACGAGCGAACCAGATAGTGCATTTTGGATCTTTGCACAAAATTCATCCATAGATTTGTCTGCAAAGAATCTCTACATTATTAGCTGATGTGATGACTAAACTCTCAACCCTAAAACACTAATCTTTACCCTAAATAATTAACATTACCCAAGAAGAATGTGAGATACTCACAAATCTAAGTGGATCCTTATAGGGCTTTGAAAAGATGGATAATCCATATCCATAAAGACAAGCTGTTATGATCAGAAGGGGTTTTGTGGAGATTGTAGTAATTTCAATAGTTGAGATCATGAGTCGATTGAAGCTAGACCACCATGGAAAACTTGGAAGCACTGGACGGCCGTTTCGTCTTACTGTGGGACTCCTCAGCAGTGCGCACCGAAGATCCTGCCTCACGGGATTTGAACCCAAGACCTATCAGTCTCGCGCGCGGGCGCCTAACCAAACTGGTTGGAAATTCAGTCACAACTATTTCAAATTCACCGCTGTTATATTCTCACCGAACTCTTAAATTAGATTGGATTATTCATAAATTACGTCAAAATGTTATGTACATTTGATTTCCGTTTGATTATTTTCCTTATTATTTTCTTATGAAAGAAAACTAATCACTTCCTCTTTGTTACCTAACGAATCGCTAAAATTCATCTCTATTCTTACTTCTTCTTGTGCTTATCAATTTTAAGCGTCTTAATAATAATTAAATATTGTTAGATTTTATTAAGCTTTCAAATGCATATGAGCTTTCCATTATCGCATTTAAAAATTTGTGCAAATCTGAACAGCCAATATCTTAGATATGATCAGTTTAGGCCCTGGTACGGCCGAGAGTGGAGAGAGTCAGCTATCCCTCTCGAAATGCTCTCACATCACCACACGCATACAACCACTGACAGGGAAGTCCTACTCATTGCCTTCTCGAAACGGGTGTTGTTTACGAAATTTAGAGGACAAAAAGCGAATAACCGACGCTTTGACCGGGTTGGTGGATTTGGAGGATTCACCTAGGGGGGTTGGAAAACCCTCACTCCGAACTAATGGTGCGCATGGGCTCCATGATCCTGAGTTAACAAATGGCGTATGAACGAGTTATTGGTCACCCGCCATTATGGGGCTGCATCTCCTAAAGTTGCTCTGCTGCCTTGTGGATTAGACCTTTAAGTCGAAGGCTCCGGGTGTGGCCCCCCTAGGAAAACCATGTTCCGGCTTGGGCACCCGGGCAGTATTCCAGCCCCTACACAAATAGAATGATTTATGTGGAGCATACATATTTGTTGCCTCCTTGCGCCAATGTTTATGTGTTTAAATAAATAAACAGTTTAGGCAATATTGTTTACTTCTACCAAGTACCTACAATTATTGAACACTGAATATCAGTAATTTCCTCACATATTTATTTTGTAGTATAAAGTTTATGAAGTAAATCACATCATCACACGAAACTTTAACCTTCATGTTAAACGATTTAGCGTTGGACATTAACAAAGAGGTTTATTTTACATTCAAAGATATCCAACTCAAAGTTACCATTTACAAATCAACCAATTACCTTGTTGTACCAAAACAAAAAACACTATATATTTAAAGGATGGTTATTATTCAAAAACATTTAATCATTAAAGAATAGAATTTTATTTTAACCGTTAAATAAATACAACTTACAATTTATCCATATCAGGAGTAGGCCGTACACGAACAACTGTTAAATTATGTAAAAATCCAAGACTTTGAATCAATGAGACAAGTCGATTTTTTGCATTACTATGCCAGTTGATATCTATACCTTTCGGTTGTTTATCAGTTGAACAATCATCATCTTCAACACCATCCTCCTCGGCATTATTATTAATATTACGTAACATGATGAAACCATTTGAAGCGAGCTCATTACGTCGTATTAAAATTAATAAAGCGAATGAAAATAAAATACGAGTTTCAGTAGATTGAGCAAGTGATAAACGTACAAACTGTACACATGAATTAGAAAGATTTTTAGTAAATTTCTTAGTTTCTTTATCAATTGTTTGACCATTTGTTGGGATGAAAGAACCTGCTTTGTTTTGTTTTGTTGTTGAAATAATAATTGAAAGTACAGATTAGACAGAATTAAAATTTGAAAAAGATATTATTATTTTATAGTTTACATTACGAACTGATATTAATTACACTAACTATTGAAAGCCAGGAAGCACTGAACCGTTTTATCTGCCTATTAAGTATGAAGCACCTCAACAGTGCTTATTCACAAATCACCAAAGATCGAGCTCAGAACTATAGGGTCTTACGGCTAGTACTTAAGTCACTGAGTCCGTACCAAGCTTTTTGCAAGTCTAAATTAAGTCATTTTGCAACACACTCTAGTCACACCATAACGTCACTGGTGAGCAGTAGCCTTAAACCCGGCATGGTTGAACTTTACAACTGGTTGGTTGCATAGTATCGCGAAGCGATCGAAGTTAAACTTGTATGCTATTATATACCAACTGGGAAACCTAAAAGTCGGGCTTCAGCTGTTATACCCGAAGATAGTGTGCTCGACCACCTCTGAGGTCATGGATGAGCTCTGCTGAGTTGTCCCATACTAAGAAGAAATGATTGTACAGTGGACCTTCTGGTCTTTAATGGTTGTCTAACTATGGTCAGTTTAAGATGTAAACTATGAAATTCAAAAAAATTCAAAAACCACTTACACTAACAATACTATTATGAATAAAATCCTCCTTAATATTTTTTTAGATACAGAAACCGACACAAAATAATACTTATCCTTTCAGTTGACCAGATAGGTGATGTCACTAGTATAAAAACGTTCTTTTGAAAGATTGAGAAGCATGCTAAAAAAACTAACTTTTACTGAATTCGATTGAGGCGCCCCATCCCCCATAGTTCAGGATACTTGAATCAAGTAGGTTATGAAATCGGTCTAACGTATACACAAAATAATAAATGGTACTAACCAACTAATCAAAACTGAATGAAAACTTATACAGCGGTGAGTTATCAAATGTATGTTCAAGTAATCAAAGAATTTCATTAACATCAGGAATCATGTTGGAAAGACACATCTCATCTTGATAAATAGGGACAGAAGTTAATTGTCAGTTTTATTGTAGAAACATCTTGAGAAATTCGGTCAAATGACTTCAAATGACCTCTAGTGAACTATTTCGGTGGGTTTAACAGCTAGATTCTATTCTAACTGACTTTAATTAGCAAGGTGTATATGGAGTCTTGAAGATAATGCTCCCTATGAAGATGAAGCTTAAGTTACTACTTAATGTTACAGTCAGATGCTTTAGTCAAATCCAGAAAACAACAAGAACAGAATTTCTCACCAAGAACTGACTTACTTCTCTCTCCCATAGATCTACTATTATTATACCACGATTGATTAGTTATTTCCATATCTTCATACGTTGAATTAGTATCCATATCGAATAAGCTTTGTAAAGGCTGAACACTTTTATTCATAATATCACAATTATCCAAAAGCGATAATAAATAGATGACAGCAGTGAGATGTGAATTGGACAGAGAGCCAGTACAAAATGGGCTTTTAAATTTTACAGATGAAATAATAGGCGGAGGTAGCCAACATTCATTGATTTGATCGAGTTCTTCACTAGGGAAAAAAGTATCAGATGATGAACTCAAGTGGTTCAATGGTATAGATTTTCAGTGATGGTATTTTCAAAAGTAACAATTTAACCTGGACACGTGTTATTCCTTACAGTATTTTCTCTTTACCTTAAATGACTACAGATGTGAAAGTTCGAGACAATGTGACTAACTTTAGGAATTATTCTTAGTTTCAGTTAGTTAATTAATTTTTAATGATCATAAGACCATGGTTTAATGTCGTTCGATTGCAGCTGAACGGTTCTAACTTATACAGGGATTAAGATAAGCTCTCATCAAGTAAGATATAAATATCTACCCTACGGACGACAGGGAATATGACATAATAACACATATAGGAAAGGACAACAAAAAGGAAATAATTCTTAATTTCTAAAACGTTTTCAGTCTCGTGAAGACTGGGTTTGAAAACTAACATATATCTCCATCAATTTCATTTTGCTTAACTGAACGTCCAAAAAGTTTTAAGTTTGTTTGATCTAGAATAATTATATATATATATATATATATATATATATATATATATATATATATATATATATATAGTTTTTCAGAATGTCATTAGCTATAAAGCTTAAAAGAGCTCTTAAATATGAAATCAAGTGGGACACAAATAGTGTAGCTAGAACATTGAAAAACATGCCAATTAGGCAGTATCTTACTGGTTAAGACGTTTGGCTTTCATCCACTTTGTTCCAGGTTTGAAACCATCTTCATTTACTTCGCTTTGGGCAGTTTGAGTAATATCAAAAGCCATCAGAGTGTTGCACATAACCAAGTAATTGGTGAATGAGTAGTTAATTGAAACTAAACACGTATAGTGCCGTATATGACGTTTAGGATTTCAGTTTGATACTGAAATGAAATTCCTTATATGTAGATGATTCACGGCCTGTGCATGGTAACGTGTTCAGATTCACTAACTTCTATATGGTAGTAAGAATAGAGAGTTGAACATGAACAATTCGATAATAACTGGCCAATGGCTGTATTTTTAAGTTGGTGAGGGAACTCTACCTTGTAGCGTTTTTTTTCAAGCATGACATCAAGTAATTTATCGTACTGTTGAACGGGTAGATTTAACCGCCAAACACGAAAAAACAGCATTAAAAATCACATTGGATATCATATTTGCCCATAAAGGAGGATTAAGAGGAAAACGAAAAAGCTTACTGAGAGACACTTACATTATTTGTTCAACTAATACTAATGGGCTGACGTTTAAATTAGATTTCGTACGATCAAAAAGATTAGCTTTCCAATGAGGCCATTGAGGTTGAGCTTGGAGAATATGCAGGATCTTTCTACAGTCCGTAGTTAGATCAACGATGTTTTGTGTGTTCACTTTTGTATCAAGATGAGCTAAAGGAAAATAGAGATAGAATCCCTAGAATATATATATATATATATATATATATATGAAGTAGTCTCATTCAAACCTCAGATTATTCTAATCTGGAAAACTTGTGAATATACAAAACTACATAACTGTTGTCAAAATTAGTAATTTGGTTGACGAGGCTGAAAATCTTTATCAACTAAGGTGACTGAGACATGTCTTACGTATGTCCAAGTACCGCCTACTTTAACGTCTAATGGTGAGTGATAGAAGTAGGTCGGCAGAAAGCTAAACGTGGAATCAGCCCATGAAGTCTTTGACTGTTGATCTGGGATGTATCGATAAGTATATACTACTTGGTTGGGGTCGGGGAGATAATCGTGATCAATAGTTGGCGATTCTAGATGGCATGCATAGCTGAGAATCGGTCACAGTGGCGTAGATACATTCACTTTTTATCTTCCTCTGAATATTTTACATACATTATTCATTTTCTATTCTCTTTTCCAGTAATATAATTGATGCTACCATTATTTCAACTCCTTCGCCTTTCATTTTGATAAGTTCATCTCTCTGTGTTGACGTAATGTGGTAACAACCAATGACAATCTTACTTCTATGCGTACTATGTATGATTAACTACTTCGGATACTTGTTAGGCGTAAACTAATCCAGATATAACGTAAAAATATATAAGTGCTGGTCATGAGGTGTTGTACTTTACGCCAATGAATTCGAAAACATATAACGAAAAGAGAGGAAGTATGAAAATATCACTAGTAATAATAATAATAATAATAGGAAGAAGAAGAATATAAGGTAAGAAGATTGTTGAGAAGGATGAAGAATGGAAACCAAAGAATATAAAGCTGAAGATTTTAAGAAGAGTAATCAATGAATGGGTCAATCACTGAGATCGAGTTTGACTCAAATCATTGACGGTTTCCAACCATAGGTAACAAATTATCTTATCAACGCCAAAGACGAGGAAGCTTGGATCTCCCAGAAAGACATAAAAAACGGTGAACTACTTCATGGAAAGATGTCATGTCATTATCTGACCAACTCTTTATTTATTTCAGCTTACATCCATGCTACTTAACTTTCACATTCAAACAGGTGGCTGAGCATGTGTGACACGGATGCAAACCAATTCAATTGATGAAGGTTTATAAGCTGATTAATTGACTGATCAATTCTCTTTAGAAAAACAACGATTAAACTCATAATTAACCAACTTGATGCCTCCATTAAAGATAAGTAAATTGAGAACTATTAACCTAAATATACGGTAGTATTCATCATCACAACATAGTGAATAGTAAATATATGCAGAGATATGATTCAATGATATGAACTTGGAAACTTCCAACCCAATTTATATATTCCACTTTGGACTACTTAGTAATACTACTAGACCTTATGCATCAGGTGCGGTTTATTACATGGTGCAAAAAAATATCTCCAGAAATAAGCTGAAAATGTCCATCAACATTTTAGTAGAGTTACTCGCAACAATACATATAACACCAAACTAGAAGAAAACTCGAAGAGTACTTACGTGATTGCATTCGATTAATTAAAGGAGGTGCATTATTCCATAATAGAATTTCCACATCTTGTAAATAACGTAGAACAGAAAATCCCCATCGACGAATAACTATAACAGTATCATCTTCACTGGGAAACATCTTTTCTGATGTACTACTACCATTAGTAGTAGTAGTATCCGTAGTACCTAAACGTAACAATCCTAAAGGTTGCAAACCATGTTCATGATAATCAATAGCCGTAGCATAAAATGTCTTTAACATTGTTTTGAAACCAGCATGATCGAGATTTGGAATTAGCTGCCAGAAGGAGAAATAATTAGTCATAATGAAAGCAATTGAGTGAGCTACAACTATAAGTCAGTCAGTCATCTACAATGTAAGACCAGGTACATATATGCATCGGTTCAAGTTGTTACACCTCATTAGTACAACAAGATGAACGCCAAATTCATTGAAGTATCTACTTCAATGGTAGTAATACGTAAAAGAGAGATTGTATATAAAGATATAATATAAGGAGAAAGAATCAGTTCATGGAAAGGTATAAAGTAGTCTCACAGCTTAAGGGAAGACAGAGTGTATCTACCCACGCCATTGTGATCTCTTCTGAGTCACTTCACACAGTCTCTAAACATTGGTTATGATAGTCACGCGGACCCCAACCAAGTAGTCTGCATCTACCAACATGGCTCAGGCTAGAAGTTAGTGACTTCAAGGACTGACACTACATCTTGGTTTGGCCACCCCTAACTTTCGTCCAAACATCCCCAACGCTATTCAGCATTGCGCGCCGTGGTAATCGGTGTTCAGGCATACGCAACACGTGGCCCAACCATCTCACTCGGTGAAGATTCAAAACCTCATCAACTGATTTACCATCAATCCCTGATACCCTGGCGTCTGACCTCACTACTACTTACCCGTTGATCCCAGCTGATGCCAGTAATATGTCTAAAACGTCTGTGATCGAATACTAGCAACTTACGAGTATCTTCTACTCTTAATGGCCACGTTTCGCAGCCATAAATTAAAACAGAACAAACTACAGCGCAGTAAATTCGTCCTTTTATTGACAGACGGATATCTCGCCTTTGCCGTAGGTGACGTAAGTTGACGAAAGCCAAACGAGCTTTCGACTTCGTGCTGATATTTCGTCAGACACCAACTTATTAGGACTGATCAGACTTTCAAGATAAGTGAAATTGTCAACGCGTTCGACTACTTCACTCCCTATCCTTAGTTCAAGTGTTGACGTAGGTCAGTCCTGAAGCAACAACTTGCATTTAGGAGGGTGGGAGAAACGTATCCCAAACTTCCTGGTATTGTTGCTCAGTGCTACCATAAGATTATTTTATCAGTGTCGTTACCAAACAGGGCTGTCATTTGCTTATCCTAAGTCGATAAGTGGACCTCTTGGTAGGAGATCGATTCCCGAAAATTCAGATGGCGAGAACGTTATTTACAGCAGTTGGCAAGGTCTACCTGTAATTTTGAGGGAACTGGAGCTCCTTATTGAATTCGACCCCGTGTCATTCAGATTTAAGACGTTACCACTGAGCTCCTGTAAGATTAGGATATTTGCAATTAACTGATCTCTGAGTAATGAACAGTGACATGTTTGTTTAGTTCATTTTTTCAGAAAGTGTCAACATAAGATGGTCAGAATACCATGAGAATCCATAAACTTTCATCGTGAAAATTGTTAATGACTATGTACTACGACTTTACCATTTGGTTTAACACGCATATTTATGTATATGAAAGGTAATTAAAAACCAACAACGAGGAACTAACCTTATCCAACAAATTTCGATGTATAAAAACACGCATTTCATGAAGATTACTGACGGTGAACACTGAATCACAATCCAAGAGTGAATAACTTTCACAAAGTGACTAAAAACATGAATTTAACCAAGAAACGTAGTCAAAAAAATAATGATGCTTTAAAGGTTCAGTTAGTACAAAGGAAGAACCAAGCTAACTATTAGTCAGATAAGATATGAAACAAAATACAAACCTTGGTGAAAATTAGATTCTCTTCATAATTTTATAAGTCGTAAGAGATTATTGTAAATTTTTACTGAGGGATTTTTTAATGTGAATAGATTACAACAGAGTCCACTCCATCACTCAATATGATCCTGTGAAACAACATCAAAAGGTCCACACAACTAATAGCGAAAATAGCGATCGAAAATTACGTATATCATTCTCTCCTGGGAACAGAGGTCGAGATTCAACTTACACACCGCCTAATCTATAGAATCCAATCAGTCCTCCGAAGATACTTAATAATAGTGATTTGTAGAGAAATCATTTAAACGAACACGTAGACACAACCGTAAATAAGTATGTTGACACCTAATTAGTGTTATAGACGAGTGGTCAGAAAAGTAGACACATAAATTTACACAAAGAACATCACGAACTGCGACCAAGTTTATGAGCTAGTAGTGCAATTCAGTAACTAAGTGCAGATTTATTTACTTGGCGCTGAATCACGCGATTTGTGTAGGCTAGTGGATTAACTATACTACCCAAACTAAAATAAGTGACGCAGGGTTCTAACCCGATTTTTTGATGGGTTTCTTAATAGATAAGCTACCAACTCAATTGTTTTTCGAAATGAATAAACCGAGGAAAATGGTATATCTCCTTGGTTGAGTAAAACCACAATAAAATTTACCTGATGTTAAACGTCATTATGTAATGTAGTTTAACCAAGGTAAACTTTAAGATGGGGGATAAACAAGTATCCATGAGAAAAATGAAAAAAAAACTTACTTTGAATGCATTTGCAATCGCAAACCAGGACAGACAACCAGGGTGAAAAAGTTGATCCAAAAATATATGTAACTGAACATCAACACTAGATTCATCCCATAGATTGTCTGTTGGGCTATCATCTGAGGATTGTGTTAAATAAGTAGGATGTTTATACCAGCTAGGCACAGGTTCAAGAAGATTTACACCAGGAGGGAAAGCTGAAATAGTTCCCCTACGTTTTTTAGTATCACAATCTGGGTTTTGAATTTCTGTCCACCTGACAAAGTAATTACTGTCCATCTCAGTGTCTTCAGCGTTTGTTTGGTGTGCTATCCACCATATCCCGCCTAAAAGAAGTTTATGTAGTTATATTAAACCTGTGAATATTGAATCGCATGCAAATTTGACATTTATAAATTAGCAGTAATAATAATATGTATAGCCTATGATTCGTATTAAAAGGGAAAAGTCAGAAGAAGCGATTCTAGGAATGGCTCCCGAACAACCCGGTGTAGTCAATGTAAGGATAGTCCATTCACACACGGTTACAAACGTGTATTTGTTTACAAGGAAATTCTACACGACACATCAAATGACAGGAATGATTTAACTAAAGTGAGAGTGAAAACAAATGCCCGATGTTTAAATCAGATTGATAGGCAAAGAAAGTTCACCCAGGGAAATCAAAAGTCTGATCTAAACCTATTGAAACACATGGTTTATAAAATTCTACATGAACGAATGATCTGTGAAGCTTCTTTGGTCACAATATTTTTTATTTTCATTTATTTATTTTAACACATAGATATTGGTACAAAGAGGCACCGAATAGATATGCGCCACACAAATCTAATTCGATATGTGTGAGGGCTGTGAGACTGCCCGGGTGCCCAAACCGAAGTAGGTGGTTTTCATAAGGGGCCACACCCCGAGCCTTCGACCTGAAGGTCAGATCCACAAGGCAGTGGAGCATCGTAAGGAGATACAGTCCCATGGAAGCCGGTGACCAACAATCGGTTCATAAACCATTTGTTCCCGCAGGATACTGGAGCCCATGTGCACCATTGTTTTTGGATCCGGTTAAAGCGCCGGACATTCGCTTTTCGTCCTCCCAATTTCGTAACCAACACCCCCGCCACGAGAACAATATACCGAAAAATGTATTGCCTGACGTTGCCCTACTGACCATTTGGTGAGGCTTACAACTCAATGGTTCGAAAGTTATTAGCGGGATATAGATTGGATTAAGGAATGTTCCATACAGGATTGTGTTGGGGCACACTGACTGACTATTTCTTATCCAATCAGCGCCAGTGGGTACTTGGCGAAGACATTAGAATCTTCGTATGTAAATATTACAAACATGCTAACGCTTTTCTTGTTGTGATTCCGACTTTCATCTACTCCAGTTATTTGGAATATAATTTCATTCCTGCTCGACTGTGTTCTGGTTTGGGGACTAGTCGAATGAAGTGGTGTCCAATACTAATCAATAAAAGTAGCTGCGTTGTAATAAGATAAATTATAACAGAGGTAGATACTTCAAAATACCACCTGCTACTTCAGAAAACGTAGCATGGTACTGTTCTAGCTCTCGTGATATTTTGATGCAAGTAATGTTGGTCAATAGGGAATATATTTTATGCCTTAATTCGCCCTTAAAATTAAACTTTAGTATGATGATAATCATCCCGAAACTCCTGAGCCTCACGAAACATTTCTTACTTCAAGGTGTATGGAAACAAAATTATTAAGTATTTGGATGTTTTATAGAGCTCTTTGATATGACCAGGAGTGACAAGTAGACAAGTAAAAACATAAAATTTTAACTACATAAAGTAAGATAATATTTTTTTTAAAAGATTGATATTTACCGAGAGCTTTTTTATGCTTTTTTCTGCTTTCAGACGAATCATCTAAACAGCCTGGTCTTTGGATTACTTGTGAAGGAATAAAATCCAAAACACTAACATCTGGTCTTTTTATTTTAGGCAACATGTTCAGACCACTCTTGTGTGGCCATAACTCTGCGTTATTTCCCCACGAAGGTTGAAATAGTGGTTCTACTCTTAGTACACTTAAACTTTCTCGATTACGACTTAGAGCTTTGTTGATATCCAGATGCATCCAACACCAGTAGCTTGAATTTACTTCCTCAGAAGGGGTAGTATCGAAACTAATGCTGTTAGATGAAGACAAACACATAGACATGTATACAACTAATGTGATACCACGATCAGATGCGGGATAGGAAGATAGACGGTGACACAAACCAGGTGCAAACATCGAGTGTGATGCAGATGGATCATAAGTAGAATCAAGACCAAACGTCTTGGGTAAAACCTCCAGAAGATCTAATGCAACAAAACAGCTGCGATGCTAAATTAATATAAAAAATGCATAAATTGAGCAAACAGTAAAATCTGCATGAAAGACATGAATGTCTGAGCTTATAAAATAAGATCTACAGTTTGTAGCGAAGTGAATACTCGTTATTTAAACGCCGGCCGAATTGTAGATAAAATTCAGGGAAACATTATTAATTGAATGACCTTATTTTGAATCAATGACGCGACATCTTGAATCCAACCTCATCGAATTTAGTTTCGACAGCTGGGCAGCAGGTTGTTCAAAACCCAAGAAAGATTGACTCTCGAGGAGCAGGCTGGTTTTCGTTCTGGTCGAGGACGTATTGGTCATATTTTCACCCTCCGCCAAATGTTAGAACACCGTCATACTTATCAAAGGCCAACAATCGTAGTGTTTCTTGACATCAGGGCTGCCTTCGATTCGTTGGATAGGACTGTTCTCTGGGATTGTCTATTGAAAAAGGGTGTGCCTGAGAAGTTTATTAACATCCTAAAGACCCTACATGCAAACACTTCAGGCAGAATGAGGGTATACAACCACCTTTCTCCATTGTTCCATTCGAGCAGTGGGGTTAGACAGGGTTGCCCAATCTCACCATTCCTCTTCAACTTTACCATCGATGACATTCTGGAAACAGCTCTGATGGATGTAAGTAATGGCGGTGTGGATCTGTTGCCTGGAGAAAGACTTCTCGACCTAGAGTATGCGGATGATATCGTCTTACTGTGCGATAATGCTCAAGCCATGCAATCCGCACTTAATCAGTTGGCAATCAGTGTCCGTAGGTATGGTATGTGCTTTGCACCTTCGAAGTGCAAAGTACTTCTACAAGAGTGGTAGGATTCTAATCCTGTACTCACCCTGGATGGTAAGCAGATAGAAGTAGTCGAGAAGTTCGTGTATCTGGGTAGCTGCATAAACGCTGGTTAGGGTGTGAGTGATGAAATCAATGCACGTATAGTGAAAGCCAAAGCGTCTTATGCCAACCTGGGCCATTTTTGGCGCCTTCGTGATGTTAGTCTGGCTGTAAAAGGCCGGATTTACAACGCGTCGGTGAGAGCAGTTCTGCTGTATGCTTGTGAAACGTGGCCTCTCCGAGTTGAGGATGTTAGACGACTCGCTGTGTTTGACCATCGTTGACATCCAGTGGCAACACTATGTTAGTAATGCAGAGGTTCGGCACCGTTTGTCCGGGCACAGAGACGATAAGTCAATTGGTATCACTATCTTGAAACACCGACTTCGGTGTCTTGGATATTTTCTGCGAATGTCGTCCTAGAGAATTTCTCACCGCGCATTATTTGCCGACGCCTGGACTGGTTGGAAAAAGCGGAGAGGTGATCAGTTTATGACATGGTGTCGGGGTATGAAAGAAAGCTGCAAAGGGCTAGCACGTGTTGGTCCTTCACGACTCCCTGACTGGGGTCCGAGAGATGGTGCAACACAGTGGCCAGAGAAGTTATCAGATGTGGCTCAGAATAGAAGCCAGTGGCGATCCTGCTGTAACCTTCCTTTACTTTCTTCATAAAAAGTGGTTGTGTCTCCCCTACCTCAAAGAATTCTCTCAAGTTGTACCTGTCCGTTTCCCCCATTAATATTATTATTACACTACCTTACGCTAATCTGGTCGTTATTGTTCCTCTTCTTTTTTTTTCTTTTACGTTCCTTACCTTTTTTCCCTCATTCTCATTGTTTTGTGTGGAGCATATGTATTAGTTGCCCCCTTGTATCAATATTTGTGTGTTCAAATAAATAATAAATAATCATAAATAAATATGGAAATATCAGGTGCATTAATCTTGTTATAAATAGTTGAGTAAAAGCATCAGTAACGATTGATAAGATACACCACAAGCATTAAGAAACGGGAACAGCTTGATGACAAAGTGGAAAAGAATAATACTTGCCTTGAGGTCCCATATCCTCAAACGGTGATCTTTGCAAACAGTGGCTAGGAAGTACTCATCGGATCCAAGACTCAAAAAACTTATGTCTAGTGGTGAGGAAGAAGAATCGTTGTCGTTTTTGCTGAGATTAAAAATATATTAGAACATGAGAATTACCTAGAAAACGGCGTAATACCGCACCATATCTTCTGAATCATTGAAGTTTGACATAGCTCAAAAACTTCTGTGACTTCTGTGGGTAAAACGAAAAGTATGAGAACTTTTAATTATTTCACTACTAAAGTGGTCAATAGAACTTAAATAAATAAACCAATATATCTACATGTTTCTTCTAACTAATTCACCAAATCCAAATCCAAATAAGTATGAGGGCCGGTGATACAACTAGTACTCTAACCACTGAGACACACCTCTGGTAATTCGCAAACAAAATGTTTTATGGATGGTGGTATTACGTTTTGCTGGATTGTGTATGTAGTTTCTATTATAACACCATA
Source organism: Schistosoma mattheei (assembly GCA_944470405.2). Taxonomy (NCBI): domain Eukaryota; kingdom Metazoa; phylum Platyhelminthes; class Trematoda; order Strigeidida; family Schistosomatidae; genus Schistosoma; species Schistosoma mattheei. The sequence goes on from OX103945.1 coordinate 10,674,035, forward strand.
AGTATATAATCAATAATTTTTTTAATTGATTGTTCATAGGAAATATTCGAAACAACTTAGGTCAAAATTATACGCAACAGGCATTATGATAAAAGTTATTAACCAAATAAGTGGTTGAATTTATGCCTAATACCATCCGATTATTGATACCACAACTAAAGAAGTTTGTGGGGGATCAGCTAGGTTATTATGAAGACTAAGATTTTGAAGCCTTTAAATGTCCTAAAAAAGTACGTACAAAAAACGTAAAAAGAACCAGATAAACTCTAGTTGCAACAACGCAATCTGTGCTAGGAACACTTTGCTTTGGAAAATATGAAGGGTTAAATAAAGTATTGTCATTAGCTACGACTCTTTACCGGAAGAATTATGTGGATTCACCCTTGCAACGAGTATGGAACCCGTAGACAATCCATAGGCAAAGACCAAGACACCAGAATGACTCTGAATAAAGGCTGTTCCACAACGGATGTTCATCGGCTGAAGCCCTTTTATTTGATGGAAAGTATGATGAACGTTTCTCCTGCAACCGATAATGGACTGTTGAACAGAAGTTGCAATCTAGATGTATATTGAAGTTTATTATTATCTGATTACCACACGTGGATGAGGGAACATCAGCTGTGAGGCCCCGTGAGAAGTGCACACAAGGCACGCAATGTTTTCAGGAGTTTCAGCTATCTGGCAATCAACTATAGCGGAACCTCCGAAAGAGATTTTCATAACATTATTTGGGAGGTCATGATGTAGAGACAGTTCTTGCAACTCTAGCATGTCCTCATGTGAACGCCTAAAAGTATATGGATTAATTTTCATCTTACCATAAAATAAAACGACTCTTCAAAGCAACTGCTGAGTCAGAAAAGGTGAACCCACCAGCTTTGTCAGGAAAACTAACATCTTGTAGCGTTCTCAAAAATGTGTCTGATTCTTAGCTTTAATGTGAAATTTAATTACCACAATTTATCTTGATGGTAGGGATGTCTCCAACTGCTAGACTGTCTAGAGCATATAACTCAGATAATGCGACAGACATGACCCCAGATCAAATAATGTTAGAGGACGTCCGAGTGACCTTCGAAACAAAATCAAAATTATGCATCAAATATCCAATCTCTAATTTATTCAAATGGTTGTTGATGGAATATAACACTGTTTCCCATTCCAGTGTCAGTGGTTTACCCATTTCTTCAGGCAGGGATTTTGTACTTGTTGTGATTATCCTTGCTTTTGTGTAATTGTTGCATCAAAAACATTCTTGATCTATATTAAAGTACTTTAGTTAAGGTTTGAAATCTTGCTAACGTTCGTCTTGTGGTACCCCTCTATTCATTGACTGGCACTTGTGTTCATATTGTGATCATATTGTGCTTTACACCTTAATCTGACTAAAATGATTGGTAGTACTCATAAATGTGGACAACCAAACTGTTGTTTCCTGTGGAGGAAGGGATGCAGTGTGATGAATGCAAGAAGTGGTTCCATAAGATGTGTAACCGTTTAAGTCCCACCCCATACAAAAGATGTTTGAAGCCTAACTCACAATGGCTTTGAATGTTCTGCTGTACAAATAAGACGTTACTAATACAGGATGCTATGAGCCTATTTACTTTGGCCTGTACCGATGGCGCATGCGCTGATAACACAAGCACTGACAGTGACGAATGTCTCAGTGTAGTACCTGCTGTTACGAGACACCTCAAACACTCGACTTTGATTGACGGAAAAGTGAAATCTCCGTTAACGTAAACGAGGGGAGAAGTACCACCTGACATTTACATTGGTAACTATGCACCTCTAGTGAAACTGAAGATCTGGATAAAACCGTCACCGTTCTAAATAGTCCCGGTTTCCTGAGGGGTGAATAATGGACTACAGTACGGAGGAAACGAAAAGAAAAAATCTGTAGGCAGTACTCAGCTGGTTAGCAAGTCATCTGTGGTCTCCCATAGTAAGTCACAAAATGCACTACCAAAATCTGATAGTAAGAGAGGAACCCACCCTAGCGTGACTGAGAAGAAGAATCTAATATCATCGAATATTGTTGTGAGCAAATTGCTCGAGTCAAACGACCCTGATCCCAAGACTAGACACGCACATGATTTAGAAAAGCTGGGAGAATATATTCGTAGTATCTTACCAGATAACTCTAAAGGAGTTCAGGTCAAAAAACTGGTTAGAATAGACAATGTTGAACCCCAACCATGTAGACTCCTTAAGGTAATCCCAGGATCGGAGAAGCAACGGGATCTCCTGTTAAGTAGTGCTCGTTGACACGACAATTCCGACATCCGAATTAAACCTGATATGTCACCCGAAGATAGAATGTAAGGGAAGAAAGCACTAGCTGTACCAAAAACCAGTCAACAAAGCGGTGAGGAAAATTTCCGGTTAGTGGATTTTCGGATAGTTAGGTCATGGAAGCGAATGCTACCAAGGCCTGTGTAGATAGGCCGTTCTACCTAGGAGTCTTATATCCCAATACTCGTAGTATAAGAAACAAGTTCTATCAACTAGAAGCATTAGTGGACAGATTAAGGCCACTCATTGTAGCAGCGACCGAAACTTGGTTAGTCTTGGACTTAGACATTACTCCGGATACCATCACTTAAGGAGTGATAGACATGGATGTAGAAAAGGAGGTGGCGTCCTGTTATATATAGCCAATAATATAAATATCCGCTCCTCTGCTAGCGAATCCCATGACAGCGGTACTTGTGAAGTCATTAGCTGTAAGTTGACTATCGGATTTAGTACATTTATGCTTGGTGTCATCTATCGCAGCCCAATCTGCTTAGCTGATGACTATTTTAGAGCACATTTATCTTTGTAGTGCAAATACCAGATGCTTGGTAATAGGAGACTTTAATGCACCTGATGTTAGTTGGACTGAGATGACCACGGAAGGATCTATAAACTTCTTTGATAGTAGGTTCCTAATAACAATAATGGAGCGAGCATCAGTGCGGTATGCATCCAAACACACGTTTTGATGCTAACCAGGGTTCTTCTCTGTTGAACTTGGCAATCACTCATGAGACTGAGGATATTGTCGACCTAAATATTCTTCCGCCATTGGTGAACAGCCATTACGCTGTTTTGTCATTCATGTTTAAAACTAGGGACACGTTATACGATCAGGTTACACCCCGCCCAAATGTATGGAAATCTAACATATCAGTCATTCAGGAATGCGCTGCCAAGACAGATTGGTTTGTAGATACTAGCTTATCACTTGAAGAAGCATGGTCTGTATTTAGAGGTAAGTTTAGTTTAGTCACGTCCTCGTTCATACCATACCTAGTACCGCGAAGACCGAATAACAGTCCACCATGGATAACTAAACCGGTCAGAAAACTTCTTAGAAGGAAGAAGCATCGGAATATGATTAGCTCTACTGGCTTAGAACAATACAGATCCAGTTATTGTAAGATCAGGAATGCCTGTAAAGCGTTAATAAGTAAGACTAGACGATCATATGAAAAACAATTAGTTAGGGATTCTAGATATAGTCCGAAACGGTTATTCTCATATTTAAAAAGGGGAACTCAGAGAAGAGATGGAAGTCCATCACTTTTGATGCAAGAAAATCCGTTAATCTCGGCAGAAAGTGGTACCGAAAAAGCTGAAGCTTAATCGGAATATTTCAGTAAAGTTTTTTCTATCGGTAATGAGGAACGACCAAAGATTCACTGTGATCTCGGTGGCTCGCTGATAGACACCGTAATCCTAGAGAAAGGTACTGTTTTAAGGCTACTTCAGCATCTCAAACCTGATAAGTCCAGTGTTCCTGATTATATTCATCCTAGGATTATGAAAGCCAAGTCAGACGTAATTGCTGAACCATTAGCGATACTGTTTGACATGTCGCTAAGGCAGTCCAGACTGCCCAGAGACTGGAAAGACGCTATAATAAGTCCGGTGTATAAGGCTGGTAGTAGGGATTTAGTTAGTAACTATAGGCTCGTTAGCTTAACTAGTGCAGCTGTAAAACTGATGTAAAAAATCATTCGGATATCTGCTATAAACTATTTAGAAGGGCATAATCTTCCCTCCAGGGAACAACATGGTTTTCGGAGAGCCCTATCATGCTTGACGAATCTTCTCATTGCAAGAAAAGATTGGGCTGCTGCAGAAGATCAGAATATTCCTGTGGATGTGATCTTCATAGATCTAAGTAAGGCCTTTGATAAAGTCTCCCACTCTGGTCTTAAATTCAAACTGGAACGTTTTGGAATCCATTATACAGTCCCAGACTGTATAAGTAACTTTCTGCATGACAGGGGGGTAAATGGCTCCATAACATCAGAGGGCATATAAAGTAGAGCTACAAACCTCTGGTTTGAAGGGTAGTGAGGTCGGTAACTTTTAAAGACTGAAATGACTTATGTCAACTCCTTCACCTTGGTGTAAGGAATGTGGTAGTGGCAAACCGAAAAATGTCGGCTGAGTCGAAGCTGCTTGCTTCACAACATTTAGGTAAACCAAATCGAGCTTAGATGTTTTTCTCCTCAGGGTACTGAAGCAAATGTTGCATCACTTCCTTCAGACATTTCTACTACGCTTGAGATGAGGTCCTCACTTATTGTAGATGGTGGCTTGGGCGTTTGGAAATACTGGCTAACCATGTGTTCTGCAGAACCTCATCCACTACTGACCTCGCCATTAAGACCTAACGACTAGAAGACGCGAAGTTTGGATTTTTGGAAGTGATTGAATTATGAAATGGGTTTTTCGGGCTGAATACGGTCCTTATAATCATTCTAGTCTGCTCCTCATGTCTATTTTATTTTCTGGAACTTTGAGTGCATATTGTTGACGTGCTTGAACCTCCCTTATTTCTAATTGCTCCTGGTCCATTTAAATTCCACATGGAAGCGTTGTTCCAGTTTTAGCAATCTGAAGGTATAATTCAGTGTGACCTTAGGTTGCTCGAAACTTTAAGGGATCAGACTAAATAAAAAAACATACTACAACGTTCGGTGAGAATTTATAATGAGCAGTCTTGTCAAACTGATTATAGCACTTTCGCTTTATCCCCTGAGATTGTTCTGCTATGCTAGTTCATCTATTTCCTGCGTAACATTTATAACAACTTATCTTCTTTTATGTATCCTTAGAGTTACCACCTTGGACAATACCATATGGGAATACTCAATACGAAATATTTTGGAAAGATTATATTTCATGGAAACGTACTTGGCAACCAAACAATAAGAGTGAACCAAATCGTACACGTTTTTGATGGATTATGTAGATTGATTGACATATTGGTTGTTGAGCTTGTTTATTTATAGGTCAAACAGACAAAGGAGCGACATAGACAAACGGACATAGATATTAATATATATTTATATATAAGAAATGATCATGGATAAAACATTACAACCAACATCTGTTTGTATGAGTTTTCACATTGCTTCGTACCGATCTGCCAGTTAAATTGTTAAGTGAATAAGTGTTTGGTATGTTCCCAGAGTATATGCAGTTGTCTGAATTCATAACCAGTTGCCTTAAGTCTGAGCACCTGTTGTCTACAGGACGACTTAGTTTATTTTTAAAGGTGGAGTTTAAAGATAGAACGATGTAGTCAGATTGTCAAAAATGAGTCAGACACAAGAGGTTATCAACCACTAGTCCTTTGTCCGTGAGGAAGGAGTCTAAGTGCATCACTGTTTAACTGTTTCTCCACTGAGTTGCAGGCTTAATACCTTAAAATAGCCCTAGTTTTCTGTATGATCTCAATAAGATTGTGATTCTACTGTAAGCATATTTAGTAAAGTTGATCTGTGAAAGCCCAAAATCTCTAGGGATTTGAATGGCCATATGTCCTTGACCCATGATAGATTAGGCAGTTATATCACGACAAATCTACAATTTTAGAATTAGGTCTATTATTAGAGCAGTACTAACATCATAGTCGACCACAATTATACACTGTCATTCTTGAAATTGTAAGATCCGTTCTGAAGGTTTTGTGTGTGAAAATCTCTCCATGTATACACTTTTATTTTGCTCCTATTGGTCCCTTGTGTTGTAAATTTTGTTAGTCTTTTTGATTTGATTTGAGATGGTAATATTTGTATTTTATTATAGTTGTTATTTCTAATATGCTTTCACTGAGTTTTCATGTTTTTTCCTGAATTGCATTTATGTTGTTTTAGTTGATACCTAGTCTTGGCGGAAGCCATATTGATCCGTTCCTTCCTAGATTGTGTTGCGTACAATGATTAGAATTGTGCATTTTTGACTGTGAATTGGAACACTCTTCCAGAATAGAAAGCACTGTTTTATAAATCAGCTAAATACTATCTTTCGAACGAAACTACGTGATCTATTCAGAAGGGATAGAACGAAATTTATTTGTTGCGATTGGTAATTTTCTTACATCCTTTATCAAACCTTGGTAATGATACCTACAAACTCATGAATAACTTCGTCAACTAGTTTATCTATTGTAATTCACATTTGATCAATTGAACAATTCTTGAGTGGATAACTGGGTGGCGATAGTTGTTTGGATAATAACGTACACTTATATTTATAATGAAATCTGGAGCCGTCATTTACCCAGTCACCTTCTTCTGGTTTCAGCTAGGCGATCTATCTATCTATCTATCTAAACTTTCTAGGGAGTTATTCTTCAGTTCAAACCTTAGTTTAGATCCAACAAATAAATCAGCTTTTACTCAACCTTTCTACCGTCGATGCATTACATCTGGTCCTCAATGATTCGTCTACTGAAGAGAAACACTTGAAATTGGATAAAAGGATGTGAAGTACGTTTTTGCATATTGAAGACTATTATTAACTATTGTCCGTCCATGTCAGTCATTGTATCTGGGGGTACTTCAGCTTTTGGACTCGGCGCTGTCATCTCATATCAACTTCTGAACGCGTCAGAAAAGTCTATTATGCATTCATCCCACACATCAACTCCGGCAGAAAATTACAGTCAGATAGAGAAGGAGGCATTAGCCCTTGTCTTTGCTGTGTCTCGTTCCCACAAGTTTTTATATGGTTGAACATTTACTCTACTAACAGGTCATAACCGTCTCCTGAAATTTGTTTGCTTGAACTCTGTTATTCAAAGCCATTCTTTAAGTCGTCCCCATGGTCAGGCAGAGGCTTTGTCACGACCTATCAATGAACACTCCATGGTGGAGAAAGACACGGTTATCGTCTCTCTTTCAGCACCAGACCACGCAGGGTTTTGCTTGACTACTGCCATTCGTGGTGACATGGAGCAACGTTACCATCGTTGGGACTTGTTACACGTCGTAGAAGGATGCATGATATTTGAAGAGACATTGATTGTGCCAGAATCCCTGTAATCTAATGTTTTGTAGTAGTTTCGTACTGGGCTGAGAATGGCCCACAGCCTGATGCTGCCAAGAACGACACCACTGTAGACTAAGTTTCAGGAGCTACCGACGTACGAGGTTGGATGTCCGGTGTTCGTTTCGGAATACAGACCAAACCATGATCTTTGAGCAGACGTACGTGTGGTCAGAATGCGGATACTTGTCATGTATGAAGTGGTGAGAAGAGACAGGTGGACTCAGTACGAGAGCCATAAACGTGAACGGTTAGCCCCGTATGTCCCATTGATAAACATAGATCTATCGTCTGACGTTATGATAGTCACCTTCAAACTAAGACGGTCGCAAAGATAGACGTTCATAAACAAATCGACCAACGTCCCAGGAGGTGGTCACATCGACAACAACTACAAACAGTCAAGGTGTAAGTAAATACCCAGCAAATAAGCTATTAAAAATGGAGTGGTGCCAAACTTATTCTTTTTGTGATTTAACTGTAGAGATCCGAATTACAAGTTTTCTCGCCAAAATTTCATTTTTCACCTTCAGTGTGTGTTTTCCATCTGGAAGTGTATTGAACGTCATTGGTTAGTTCTTGCTTCCAGAACGTTATCTTGTGACATTTTTCAAGGATATTTTGTCGCATATAAACGCATGAGTTATGTACTTGATGTTTGGTCTTTCAGGATGCTTATGGAACTGTATATATATTTTTGGCTGTATCTAGCCTTCTTCCTCTAGTTGACAGAGGAATAGCTAGGTTTGTCTTGTTGTTGAGTTGTTGACTTTCGTGCTGCTAGCGGGTCCTAAGTGATATCTTTATCTCTCGAACATAGTAATAGAGCTTTTCATAAGTTGTGTTTTATACTCTCTCCTGAGCCTTTCCAGGGTTTAGGGGTTACATTTGTGATTTAACGCTATAGAGGCTGCTTTGGTTAGTACCTAGTGGCCTAATATACTCTAACAGCATTTTATTTTGAAGAGAAAAGGATTTGAGTTTTAGTCCGAAGGAAGTTGGATATTTACGAGGTCTTCTCCATAGTACTCTGAGTTGGCAACTTATCTGGATAAATCCCTTAAGGCCGTTCAGTCGATTCTCACATAGACTTCAATTTTGATTGTCCATGATCCTGTGTGCATGAGGATTTGGACATTTGCCTCATACGCTTTTACACAAGCTGCGACTGATTCGTCATTATTGGCTGAGGTAGGAACGTTAAAACTTTACAAAGTGGTAACATATGATCTAAGTTTGTGAAGTGCTACAGACTGCACGGATTAATAGGTTGATAGACATCATATCCTCACTACTGATGTATTGGACAAGCAGATGAAGGTCATCCACTTTCAGTACTTGCGTTATAATAGTCATTATCCATTACTTTGTGATCTAATTACGTAACTCGAGAGGAGTGTGTTATGTCTTCTGATGTTATTCTAAATTATTACGAGTCCCTTCTACACAGAGATGATCTAGATACTTTGAAGGAGGGTTGTTTCGTCAATGATAACATAATCACATTCCATCTGGAGTATCTTCGCCATACAAAATTATGCCACTCGTCAAATATTCTTCTTATGGATCCAGCAGCATCTCAACTTTTAAAATTGATGGATGAGGAATCAATCAGATTGGTGCTGGATCCTCTAGAATTCAAGTCAAAGGATTGGGTATTTTTAGTGATCAATGATTCTGCTTCACGAGTTTCATCTGGTGGATGTCATTGGTCACTGCTGGTTTATTCACCACTTCTTGTACATGGTTTTTACTTGGACTCCTTGAACTCTAGTCCTAATTTTTCAGAGGCGATCACTTTGTGTAACAAGTTATGCACCTATTTAGGTGTTTCTTTTGTAGATATAAAGCTACCTAATGTCATAAAGCAAAATAACGGATATGATTGTGGAGTATTTTGCATGGTATTCATAGAAATAATATGTGATATGATATTGAAAGGTGATATGTCCTGGCAGATGAGTCTGTCCACTGACATGGTTTCCCATCAAGTAATGCACAAAAGGAAATCGTTACTAGAGTGTATCTATGGCTTATCCACAGCAAATGCGTAGGTTTGTCGCCAAAATTTCTAGAAGGGTCGTGAACTAGCAAACATAAACAGACCTGGTGTCTGTTTGGCGTTTTCTCATTTACAGACTGTTCATGTGTTAAATTTTATCCTAATATACACTGTAAAAAATATTTCTTTGTTCAGAAGTTATAACCAATAATGCGTTTGCCTGCTTGGGGTCATCACGCAGACGGAGGTTAGGGTGTATTTAGACTTGCTTTTTGTATCAGCTGTCTTTATTCGACATATCTGGTGGGTCAATTAGTCCCTGTAGGGTTTGCAGATGCTTTCAGGGCGAAATAGTAAGTTGATTTTTTCCCTAAGATCCCCACATGTCTACACTTATATAATAAAATGTCTTGATAACTTAGTATTTATCACTTGCGTCATCCATGGTCTTGGCCTATATTTACCTAGATATTTCTATGGTAAGCTTTGTAACCACTTTCTTATGTTATCCATGACAATCAACTTAATACAGCCCTATTATTATGATTATTTAAACACATAAACATTGGTACAAGGAGGCACCAAATAGATATGCGCCACATAAATCATTCGATTTGTGTGAAGACTGTGATACTGCCCGGGTGCCCAGACCGAAGCAGGTGGTTTTCATAAGGGGCCACACCCCGAGCCTTTGACCTAAAGGTCTAACCCACAAGGCAGTGGAGCATCGTGAGGAGATGCAGTCCCATGTAAGCCGGTGACCAACGATTGGTTCCTACGCCATTTGTTCCCGCAGGATACTGGAGCCCATGTGCACCATTGTTTTTGGATCCGGTTAAAGCGCCGGACATTCGCTTTTCGTCCTCTCATTTTCGTAAACAACACCCGTGGCGTGAGAAGGCAGCGAGTAGGACTTCCCTGACGTGGCCGTGTGAGAGCATTTTGAGAGGGAAGGCGGGCCCACCCCATTCTCGGCCATACCAGGGCATTTGGGGGCCTCACAGTTATATAATATACTCTTGTGGGCCAGGGTAATTTTACATTGGTTCTCAGGAGAACCAAATACCATCCGGACTTTCACGTAAAAACCCAAACAGTGCAGCTCAACCCCGTTTAGCAGGGGAACCAGACACCGTACAGGCTTTAACGCTACAATCTGAATAGTACAGCTCAATCCTGTGGCGCAACTACACAGGTACCAAGCACCCTGGTGGACCACAGCCCTAAACAATATCAGAGGAACAAATAAGTAGCTTCATGTTCTAGTCACTGAACCTCAGAAATGTGTAAACGTAGGCCCATGAGAACTATATAATGCTGTCATAAATCCGAGGCACCTCAAACTGAATATACCAGACTTTAAAATAATTTTATGTTGCAGTGATTCTCAGCAAATAACAAATCAAGAGAATCAGCCTTTTTTTATCAGTTATGGGTTTTGTGGCTAGTGAAAAGATAACTAATTGATTTCCAAGCTAGAAAGCTTAGACTATATAATTTCCGGTCAAACGTTTTAGGTATTTAATATTAACTCCCTAACGGTGGTGATCATTTTGGAATTAGATGAGGTGTGCTAAGCACTCAAATCACAGGCTTGTCGGAAACTCCGTTCTTAAGTTGATATTTTTGTTGTTTGCAGGAAAATGTGGAATGTGGTAAGTCTTTCACTACAAGTTAACATGGACTGGACGGTGTGTTTAAGGAAATTACTGATATTCAATGTATGATTTGTATGGTAGTTGCAAAAAAGTTGCGTGGCAGTCCAACTCACCACACCTGATACGAGAATGGTAAGTAAAGATCTTGAGGTAAAAAGAGAAAATGGATTTACAAATGATAATTCTAAATCCAGGAATAACCCAACAGAAATTGAAAAAAACCAGTGATGAAGATGAAAAGAATGATACGTTCATGGTTCAGAAGAAGAGTAAATATATCTGCATTGACACTACTGATTTTAGGTGATCGCCTCTAGCTTCTGTGGTAGTACTGGCCTGATATCTTACTTATGTTAGTGATTATTATCTTTGGTTCTGGCTAGTGAAAAGTTTGCGTGTTAATAAGTCCCAGGTGTACATGTGTTGTTTTTAGCCAATGATGCAGTAGCGAATGTTGTTATTTGGGAAATCTAAGCTACAATGACTATTTCGTTTCGATAATAAACTTTTTTAATGCTGAAATAAAAATTTGTCATTTCACTATTGAGTTCAGTGCTGTATATTCTTTTTTGTCTTTAAACCATTAAAGTGCGAAGTTCAAGGGAATGGTGTTAAAGTTACTATTGCTATTCACTTAGTAATCAATCATCATGATTTTCAAGGGAAACTTGCTTATGGATCTCATTGTGTTGTTAGACAAGGGTATTCTACGTCCAGCTTAATTCTGTTTCAGCATGGATGTTTTTTATGGATTAGTTTTTGTCACCAACATAAATATTATTCACTTTCTTGGAAATTATCCGATCTTTAACGTATTCAGATACCTGTTTAGATAGTAAACTAGCAAATATAATAAGTTTTTCCATGCTTTCTGCACTTATTAAGTATGGTATTTGATCCTGCCCATCCCTAACATAAATGTAGAAAGCGAATTGATTAATCTCTTTTTCCGTTCTGCTTATACAAGTGTTGACGCTGATTCTCATAGAAAAAACATAGAGCTACACAAGTAAGCCACTTCACCTGTAAGACAAAATCTTTGAACTTAAAGTGTGCTCTTAAATGGTTTGCATCTAGAATTGCTTTGGAATACTGTTAGAAGGTATTACAGCTAAAACTGATCAATTATTCTATAGTGTTCTACATTATTATTTGTGTTTGTGGGTCACAAGAGCTTGTGTATTCGATTAGTACTTTATTTTCTGCTAAGATTATTCTTTTTTTTAATGGATTTTTTCATCTTAGCAATTTTGTTACTTATAGATGATTAATTCCACCAAATGTATTCATCCAATTGTTTATTGGGGTCAGTCGGAAGAATATGTATTTCTTTCTATTAAAGTAGCCAATGCAAATGTATGTTCACCTTGATCTTCAATCAGTAAATGCTTAGGTTGATTCGATTGTTATCAACCAAGAAGACTTTATGTTTTCTGCAATGGGCACTGGAGCTGATGGTGTTAATAAATATGAATTTTCTATCTCATATTATCTCCCTATAATCCCTGAAGTAAGTTCTTATGTTTAAGATGTATTCTACTTGATTTTATTCTCTTTTTATTTCTCACCGCTAAATTTCTATCGAGCTGCTTCATCGTTACAATAATTAAACCTGCTTATTTCATTTCAGCTTGATTATCCTGAAAGAAACACTTGCTTCCGTGATTAGACAGTTCCTTTTTCTATGATGATAAAATGATCTGCAACTTGATCACCTACATCATGGAAAGAAAATTCAGAGGTGATTATGAGTTAAAAGCCTTCAACAAATAAATATCTTAACGAAACGAAAAGGAAAAGTTGCCAGTAATGATAAAAAAGAAGAAATACCAAAACAAATGAAAAGAAGTGAATTGTGTTTTTGCCATACGTAATAGGCTGTTCGGTTCTACGCTAATCTGTTAGGTGATATAATTACTACAGAACTCATTTTGAGCCATTTCTAAGTGATCTTAATCAACACGTATCATTTTATAATTTGTCAATAAATCTCAGACTTTCTCATATGGTTTAAATCAATGACCGATGACTTGTTTGTCTAACAAGTTTAATTCGATATTTCAAATCGGAAATGATAGTGGATGTGTATGAATATCATGCATCCCAAACACCATGCGAATTCTATCCCGTAATTCATCAACTCACAAGTTTAAGATAAGTAAAACTAATCTACATCAATTTGTCATAGACTTTAAGTATAGTTGGTGGCTGTAGTGTTAGACATGAATGATTAAATTGTAATCTCTAGGATTGAAATATGATAACTCACAACTTTACTACTGCTCCTTAATGTTTCACTAATTATATAGCTCGTTCCCATTTTTATACCTTTAATACGTTATAAACGAGTATCATATTTTTAAGTGAGTATAAGCTCTATGTAACATGAGTATTCTTATCACTGAAATATCACTTTATGTTTGATTAACATAATTTACTTATTTAAAACGTTTATCTCACTAATATTATAACCTGTGTATTAACTTTTTAGGAAAGTCGATATGTCGTTACAAGTTTATCTGTTAATGTTAAATTACGAAAAGAACTTAAAGATTCATGGTCAAGGTTAACATTAGGAAATCAGCGTCTACCTTGGGTTCGTCCTGATTTCGATCGTTATCAGTTTAATGACTCTGATTTGGAAAATAATGAAGAAGAATGTCTCAAGGTTAACGTTGTACATCCATCAAAAGAGGAGAGAGTAAGTTTATTATTTATCCATTGTTTATATTTATTCAAAAAAAATCACTTAACAAAATAGATGAATAGAAATAATCTTCATCAAGGATTGTTTTTATGAGTACATTTCTTTTGCTTAGTGGTTTTCTCATCATAATAGATCAATCAGATTGATGGAATTTCGATCGGGAGAATTATGACAACTTGAATCAATGTAGAGCACTATACCAGGACTGTTATTTGTCTAACTAATCCATTAGGCTTTAACGTTGATGAAATGCACATTAATTTAAATATCATAATCGAAATACTCAGACATTTTTACAAAATTTCTGTATACTGATACAAAATACAGCCTTTCTGTTGATGTTCAGAACGGCAACAAGAACTTTAAAGTTAAACAATATAGCTCGGAGATCATAATATGTTCACTTAATGGGGAAATTGTCTTAGTCATTACAAAACAAGGTGTTACGATTAGTTTTGATCTTTATCTAGTTTGACCTAGTAATTAAAGCGGTTTGAAAAATCAGTTGCTACACATGTAAATTATGTTTTGTAGTGGATTAAAACACCGTCTATTTTGCAAACATCAAAATCAAGTAGCATGCAAAGGTTTCAGGTATGTTTGACCGTAAGTCTATTCCCAATAGAACAGACAAATCGTATGTTTTATTCAACCGAATTGGTTCACTGTTATCGAGTTTTATCACTATTTTTTTAATGTAGCAGTTAATCTCCCTTTTTTATGATGTGTTTGGGTTTTAGGATAAGCATAATGCAGAACAAATGATGCTTATTGATGCGGAAGAATGGGAGGCATTTTTGAATCGTAAGTTGTACTTGATATTTTGGGCTAGGCTACTGAAACTACTCATAATCTTTCATAAAGCTGGCAATATAAAATAATAATATACTTATGATGGACCAATGGATATAAATTTTAATTTCTCACGTTTTGTGATGTAGTCTAGGCCAGTTCCTCATGGTAAATAAATGGATTAAATTAACATATTTAAATTGTATAGATGAAAAAAATGCTGAATATTTAGTTCGGTTGTTTATTTATTATAAAGAAGTGGCTTACACTAAGTCAAAAAGCTTTCAAGATTCAAAATTCCACTCACTGGATATCACAAATACATCATTATTTTGTTATTATTTACATTCTACCCAGTGCTCTATTTATCTAGAATTATCTATTCAAACCTCTATATCGTTACCTACTGGTGATATCCGTTTTGGTAAAGAAACATATGCGGGTTCACGAAATAAAAGTATAAGATTAATTCAGAACTCAAGATCTAAGGCAATGAAACAAACAAATACATCTAGGCCATTTGAGCCAATGCTAATTCATGTCGCTCGACGTTCTCAGTTATCGGTTACATTTTATTTATTTATTTAAAACACATAAACATTGGTAAAAGGAGGCATCAAATATATATTCGCCACACAATAACAATGAGACAAGTAGCAGTTATCATTAATATGTGTGAGGGCTGTGATACTGCCTGGGTGCCAAAACAGAAGCAGGGGTTTCCTTAGGGTGACACACTCGGAGCCTTCAACTTAAAGGTCTGATTCATAAGGCAGTAGAGCAACTTTGGGAGATGCAGTCCTATGGTAGCCGATGACCAACGATTGGTTCACATGCCATTTGTTCCTTTAGGATGCTGGAGCCCACGTGCACCACTGGTTTAGAGTGAGGGTTTTCCAACTCCCCTAGGTGGACTCTCCATGTCCACCGACCCAGTTAAGGCGCCGGACATTCACTTTTTGTTCTCTGAATTTCGTAAACAACACCCGTGGTGTGAGAAGGCAGTGAGCTGGACTTCCCTGTCAGTGGCTGTATACTCATGGCCATATGAGAGCATTTCGAGAGGAAGAGCTGACTTTCCCCACCCTCGGCTATACCAGGAAATTCGGGGGTATCGTTACAATAATCACACAGGCTCCAACCAAGTCTGCATCTACCAATACGGCTCAGTCGGATAACCGATAGATTAATAAACTGATGCCGCGTTTTGAATTGGTCACCCTTAGCCTTCTTCCAACTTACTCATACACCAATATCAGCGAAGTAAACTATTAATGATTAAACCAAAATAGGTGGATCGGGGTTCGAATCTGGAATTGATCGGTCTATAGTTTGATGTTTTGGACATCAAACCTCTGTTCCATGGATCTTGCTCAAGTCCCTGTTTTGGTCATGTACTGAAATTTAAAAACACCTTAATGTCATAGTAGATATAATTTACTACGATGTCTAGTGATAAAGCATTCAATTGATTTCAAACTGTAACTTGATTATTCAAAATCGTAAAGATATGATGTGCCGGGCGGTCATCTGATACTGATACTGGAAAACACACTATATGTGAACACAACATGAGTGAGAAAACAAGGGTTCAATAGGAAACTTTATTGAATAGCTGGATCAAATGTGTCCGCATACTCATTCACAGATATTGATGTCTCTCGGATAATCAAGCTAAACTTTGACCAATAAAATGCACCCATCAGCACATATCTTTTGACCCTAAACTGATATCTGATTGCTTGAGCCTACCAATTAGTTTTACTTATTTGGGTTCTTTAAATTCCATGTATTATTACTAGTTTCGTGACATGCTATTTTTCATCCTTTTTTCAGTGATTAAAAATCCTTTGACAATTTATTTATTCCTCTTTAATGTCGTTCAATTCGCCGGTTATCTTTATGTTTGTGGAGCTCTGGTCTATGGATTAATGCAGTATAAAGAAGTGCATAAAATACCATTTTATGAATGGATTATCGATAGATTAGTTTTTGTGCAAATTTTATCAATTTTGGAACCGTTGCATGCTTCATTAGGTTGGATTCGTGGTGGGAGTGCCTTACCTTCAGTTTTTCAGGTAGGTGTGACTGTTTGAAGTGGGGATAGGTTTTCCTTCTGCCGTTATGTGGTTTCTCTCATGTAAACTGTAGCTTCAACAGGTAAATGATCGAATTCTTACTGTATTTCAACTTGACTAGGAGCAATTCAAAATACCTATTAATGTAAAGGGTTTGTGTTTTTTTTTTAGTTTTATGGTTAACATCACAAATTAGCCTTATTTAAACGACCAGAAAAATACCAGGAAGGACTGGACAGCCGTTTCATTCTATCATAGGACTCTTCAGCAGGGTTCATCCACGGTCCACTATCATGTGCTGAGTAGTAACCAATTCAGAGACATAATTCCTGCAATTCTAGTGGCCAGCGGAGTTCTCAGTCATGTTTAGTGTAAGGGGGTGACCCACCAACCGTATCGGTTGATGAATACATAATAATACGACTTAACTGAAGTCCATAATGTAAGCCGTTAAATACCGACTCAATAATTTAAGGGATTCGCGTTTGCCCTGAGTTCTAATCTCTAGTGTGATTGTGCATACTTATTCCTGAGGACGGAACACTTGTCCAATCCTTCCTGGTTTTCATTGAATGTTGAACTCAGGCTAATTCATAATACATATTACAAAATTTTAAAAAAATCAATCGCTTGGTTATGTATAGCTTGTGGTTAACGTTTCTTAGAATTTTAGCGCTAATTTTATAAGACAGTGATAAATTCATACTACTATTGTTCAGTTTTTGATTTCTTCAGTAGATAAATGAGAATTTGCTTCAAATTCTAAGCATATAACAAAATCCGCCTGAATGCCCTGGTACGGCCGAGAGTGGGGAGAGTCCGCTCTCCCTCTCGAAATACTCTCACACGGCCACGCGTATACAGCCTCTGCCAGGGAAGTCCTACTCATTGCCTTCTCGTGGCGGGGGTGTTGTCTACGAAAATGAGAGGACGAAAAGCGAATGTCCGGCGCTTTAACCGGATTCCAAATCAATGGTGCACATGGGCTCCAGTATCCTGCGGGAACGAATGGCGTATGAACCAATCGTTGGTCACCGGCTACCATGGGACTGCATCTCCTTACGATGCTCCACTGCCTTGTGGGTTAGACCTTTAGGTCAAAGGCTCGGGGAGTGGCCCCCTAAGATAACCACCTGCTTCGGTTTGGGCACCCGGGCAGTATCACAGCCCACACACAAATTGATGAACTCTTTATGCCTACGGAAATTACCTTTCTTGCTTTGAAAAACAAACAATTGATTCAGATTATTATCATTACAATTATTGTCATTATTAATACTGTTATTATTATTACTAGTATTATTGTCATTATTGTTATTATTATCATTATTATTATTATTTTCCACATTACTCACCCTCTTTTATACTTATACAGCGGCTCGTCTTTGGCGGAAATCCGACTGTATCTATACGTTCTCGAGTCACTGTCCGGTTGAAAATTGTATGTTACCACCGAATACGAGGACTGAAGCAGATTTTCTGAAACCACGTGCACCATTCAAACTGGCTGCCTTCAACGTTCGCACATTTATGCAGGTCGGACAACAGATAGGGCTGGCTATGTCTTTGGAAAGTCTTAATATCGACGTGTGTTGTCTATCCGAGACCCGTATTCAAGACTCTGGCGAAGTACTACAAATTCGATCTCCATCTGTCGCTTCGAAAAGCTTGTTTTACGTGCGCTTATCCGGGGACCCTGTGGCATCTTCGTCTGGTCTTGCTGGCGTTGGTGTCGCACTAAGCGCTAGAGCTGAGGCAGCACTAGTCGATTGGATCCCCATTAACAGTCGGTTATGTGCTGTTAGATTAGAAAGTTCCATCAAAGTGAGAAGAAATCGGCGTGAGAAACGATGTCTTTTCGTCATCTCCGCCTATGCCCCGACAGATTGCAGCCCGGATGCAATCAAGGATGAGTTTTACCACCAGTTATCAGTTCTTCTCCAGAAAGTGCGTTCGACAGATATTGTAGTACTAGCCGGAGACTTGAATGCTCAGGTCGGGCGTCTAGGCACAGAAGAGAGTCGTTTAGGTGGCCGATGGGGACTCGTTGGTCGCAGGTCAGATAACGGGGACCGTCTACTGCAACTTTGCACAGACCACAACCTGTTTCTGGCTAGCACTAACTTTCGGCACAGTCATCGCCGATGTGCCACCTGGCGTCCTCCCTCTGCATCTCAAGCCTGGACTCAGATTGATCACATCGCGATCAGCTACCGCTGGCGTGGTTGTGTAAAAGACTGCCGCTCCTTTTGGAGTACCTATCTGGACTCTGACCATGCCTTGGTCTGCGCCAATCTTACCTTACTTTTCAGTGGACAACGAAGTGAACGCCATCAACGGATTGATGTTAGCAAGCTGGTTGCAACTTCTGTTGCAAGTAAGTATCGAACCGAGCTAGCCTCTAGGCTAGCTACCACTCCACCGAAAAGTATAGATGAGCATTGGTTGCAATTGCATGACGCCATGAAAATGGCGGGAACAGTCAGTTGTGGGTTTGCGAAACGTCCCGCCTTTAAGCACTGGGTTTCTTCTGGTTCCTTACAACTCATTGAAGCCCGTCGGTCTACTCCGGGTGACCGTGAGTTTGACCATAAACGAAGGATGTTACGTAAGGAGATTGGGCAAAGCTTGCGTAAGGACCGAGAAGCCTGGTGGTCGATGCGTGCTAATGAGCTGGAAGCAGCAGCTGCATCTGGTAACTACCGGAAGCTCTTCCAGCTCATCCGAGCCACTGGCAGCAAGAAGTCTGGTGTGAGTGAAACAATCTGCGAGGATGATGGGATGCCAATCACTAACATCCATCGACGTCTTGGACGATGGGCAGAATTTTTCGAAGGGCAGTTCAACTGGCCTGCTGCTCCGGCAACATCGGTCAGACTGTCCTGCCCTCCATGGCCGGTGACGACTGATCCACCAAATGAGGAGGAAGTCCGCAAGGAACTCCAACTCTTGAAGCGTTACAAATCACCTGGCCCAGATGACTTACCTCCGGCTCTTTTTAAAGATGGTGGTGACTTTTTGACTAAGGAATTGACGACGTTGTTTACAAAGGTTTGGGAACTAGAGAGTGTACCAACGTCATGGAATGAGTCGATAGTTGTCCCTATCTTTAAAAAGGGTTCACGTCGTTCTTGTAACAACTATCGGGGGATAAGTTTACTTCCGATTGCGTCCAAGCTATTGGCTTCCGTCATTCTTCGTAGGTTGTTCAAAACCCGAGAAAGATTGACTCGCGAGGAGCAGGCTGGGTTTCGTTCTGGTCGAGGATGTATTGATCATATCTTCACCCTCCGCCAAATGTTAGAACACCGCCATACTTTTCAAAGGCCAACAATCGTAGTGTTTCTTGACATCAGGGCTGCCTTCGATTCGTTGGACAGGACTGTTCTCTGGGATTGTCTATTGAAGAAGGGTGTGCCTGAGAAGTTTATTAACATCCTGAAAGCCCTGTATAAAAACACCTCAGGCAGAGTGAGGGCATACAACCACCTCTCTCCATTGTTCCATTCGAGCAGTGGGGTTAGGCAGGGTTGCCCAATCTCACCATTCCTCTTCAACTTTGCCATCGATGACATTCTGGAAACAGCTCTGATGAATGTAAGTAATGGTGGTGTGGATCTGTTGCCTGGAGAAAGACTTCTCGACCTTGAGTATGCGGACGATATTGTCTTACTGTGCGATAATGCCCAAGGCATGCAATCCGCACTTAATCAGTTGGCAATCAGTGTCCGTAGGTATGGTATGTGCTTTGCACCTTCGAAGTGCAAAGTACTTCTACAAGACTGGCAGGATTCTAATCCTGTACTCACCCTGGACGGTGAGCAGATAGACGTAGTTGAGAAGTTCGTGTATCTGGGTAGCTGCATAAGTGCTGGTGGGGGTGTGAGTGATGAGATCAATGCACGAATAGTGAAAGCCAGAGCGGCTTATGCCAATCTGGGCCACCTTTGGCGCCTTCGTGATGTTAGTCTGGCTGTAAAAGGTCGGATCTACAACGCGTCGGTGAGAGCAGTTTTGCTCTATGCTTGTGAAACCTGGCCTCTCCGAGTTGAGGACGTTAGACGACTCTCTGTGTTCGATCATCGCTGTCTCCGAAGGATTGCTGACATTCAGTGGCAACACCATGTCAGTAATGCAGAGGTTCGGCATCGTGTGTTCGGGCACAGAGATGATAACTCAATTGGTGTCACCATCTTGAAACACCGACTTCGGTGGCTTGGACATGTTCTCCGAATGTCGTCCCAGAGAATTCCACGTCGTGCATTATTTGCCGACTCTGGGACTGGTTGGAAGAGGCGGAGAGGTGGTCAGTGCATGACATGGTGTCGTGGCATGAAAGAAAGCTGCAAAGGACTGGCTTGTGTTGGTCCTTCACGACTCCCTGGTTGGGGTCCGAGAGATGGTGCTACACAGTGGCTAGAGACGTTATCAGATATGGCTCAGAATAGAAGCCAGTGGCGATCCTGCTGTAACCTTCTTTTACTTTCTTTCTAAAAAGTGGTTGTGTCTCCTTTACCTGAAAGATTTCTTCTGATTGTACCTTTTCGTTCCGTCGTTACTACCACACTACCTTACTCCAATCTCTTCGTCATTGTTCTCTTTTTCTTTTGCGTTCCCTAGTTTTTTTTTCTCTTTCTATTTCTCTTCGAATTTTCATTGTTTTGTGTGGCGCATATATATTGGCGCTCTCTTGTACCAATATTTATGTGTTCAAATAAATAAATAAATAAATGTTATGTCAGTTTGATTATGCTTGAATACTGTGAAGCAAGTCGATTTCATTATTTATTTGTAAGGCGTGATTACACAATGTACATATTGAAAACGTTTATTTACTTTTATTTCAGTGATATATGACTGTAATCACGGTTTTACAGAACTTTCAGACTACAACAGTACATAATTAATATGTTTTGGTTGGAGTGTTTCTATTCTTTGTAGGTGATTTTAAGTTTATACCTAATGAATTGTTTGTTACACACTGTTAGTTCGTTTGGAGAATAACGATCTTCTTTTGTATAGTGTTTTGCTGGAAAAGCAGGATTTTAATAGTACTGTAGTGAACGAGAACATAATTGAGGATAACAGAATGTATTTCGATACAAAGTTACCGAATCTCTTGGTAAAATCTGAGACCCATACATAATTCATTTGCAAAATGTCAATCAATAGTCTCAGATTTGATTGTTCTTTCGTCTCCACATCAATCATTCTCTGTCCCGTTCTCTTTCCTTCGATCTTCTTAACCTTCTACCTCCAGACATTTCACTTTCAAATGATGATACATACTACCTATATCTGTCGACATCATCAGCACACACCACATTACTAACAAAGGAATAGTTTATTTCACCTATTAATACTTATTGTTTCTAGTTTTAGTACAAGTATACCAATTGCTGTTCTTATGCCCTAATTTTGTTCTTTATCTGTGGTTGGAAACGAGTGACATGACTTGGAATCAGTCACAATAGAAGTAGATCTATTTACCTATCAGTCTTCCGTTAGATCTTGAGTTTTAAAATTATCATAGGATTTCCTACTCCATTAATTCATTGTTCATTTTTCATCGAATCATGTGGCGTGTACTCAATCTTTTGTACTACGACTGATACTATTACTACTTCGTCTACTTTGAAATTTGTCTTGGTAATTGCATGTTTCCACTGCTGATATAGTGGGGTAGTTTTACTTATTTATTTGAACACATGAACACTGGTACACAGAGGCACCAAAATGTTTTGCGCCACACTTCACCTTTCAATTTATGTGAGGCCCGGAATACTCTCCGGGCTTTCAAACCGAAGCGAGTGGTTTTCTTAGGGGGCCACTCCACGAGTCTTTGAACTAGAGATCTAATCCAAAGACAGTGGAGCAGCGTTAGTAGATGCAGTCCCATGGTAGCCAATGACTATTAATAGGTTCATACACCATTTGTTTTCCCAGGATCCC
Organism: Schistosoma mattheei; assembly: GCA_944470405.2. Classification (NCBI taxonomy): domain Eukaryota; kingdom Metazoa; phylum Platyhelminthes; class Trematoda; order Strigeidida; family Schistosomatidae; genus Schistosoma; species Schistosoma mattheei. The sequence goes on from OX103945.1 coordinate 10,696,562, forward strand.
GGAGCCCATGTTCACCATTGGCTTGGAATGAAGTTTTTCCAACTCTCCTAAGTGGATCCTCCATACTCATCAGCCCGCTTAAAGCGTCGAACATTCGTTTTCGTCTTCTCAATTTCGTAAACCACACTACCGCCACGAAAAGTCAGTGAGTATGACTTCCCTGTCAGTGGTTGTATGTACGTGGCCATGTGATAGCATTTCGAGATGGTGAGCTGACTCTCCCCATCGTCAGCCGTACTAAGGCATTCGAGGGCATAACCGTTACTCATATTATTTTTAAAAATAAAAACTGTTTATGATTTTGTGATATTCTTGTTAGTTTGGTTCAAATATAGGCAAACGTTTTGAATAATATCTAAACATGAATACAAATGCTGTATATGGCGTACTACACTTATTAAATGTCAACATTTTTAACATTAAATGACTGATACGCGACATTTATTAATGGAAGTAACACTTACTTACGTAATCATTAATGTTAACAGTGGTTGTTTACCAATAGGATAAACGTGACATGGGATAGTTTTTTCTGCTAGTGTTTTGCAATCAACAATCAATTTTCAGATTGTAGTTTTTGTTTCTAGATTTACATCTGTTAATTGAAATTTAAAATTCGACTGATTGAAGTCTATACACAGCAAATCTTGTCCAAGAATATTAGTTGACTTCAAAAAGTTAACATTTCGCCTACAAAATGTTCTAGATTGTAAAACTTATCAGTGAATGAATATAATCCAGTTCATGTTGTATGTTTTAGGTGTTCATTTTAACTATTATCTTCCTGGTTTATTTGTTCTATTTGAAGATCATGACCTCGATGTTAAAAGTAAAGGGAGGAGTCATTCAATCAAACTGTAGTCTAAATCTTCAAATTGTCATAAAAACTCACTCTTGAATGTTGTAATCTGATGAATATGTTTCCGTGCAAATTACCATAAGATCGTTTAAGAATCATCATAGACCACTATGCAACATATTAAGTATTACGTAGCATTTTTTCTAAAATAATTCCAAATTATCTCACTTCTGACAACTTTCATGCAGATTTCTGACTAATCTCACCTGTCATATTGTTGTGAACGAGAACGCAGGTGGGAACAACCAACGTTTTTTAAAACAAAATTACAGAGTTCTTTGGGGAAATGTGAAAACCATACGTTCAGTACTTCATTTTCAAATCCCCCATCAATTGTCTTAAACGTCATCGTCCTTCATCGCCACAGCAACTACTTTCTGTTCCTGTTCTCTTCATTTCTATCTTCCCAATTTTCTGTTGTCAGACATTCACTTACGACTGGTGTTATATATTATATCGACATAAATAGCATACATCGTAATAGTAGTGGGATTAATCCTTTCTTCAGTAATAATCATTTTTGTCCACTTAACTAATATTCTCTTCTGTGATCTAATTATCTACCTCTTACATAAAATTGACCGACCACTAAATAGTCACTTAAATAAATATCACTCAGAGTCGCAGTTGAGTAGGTTAATCTAAACTCCAACGGACTCCTTTTGAGTGTCCTCATGACATGTAATAACTAGTTTTTCAAGAATAATCTCTGTTACAATATTCGGTTCTTTGTACACTTACTCAGCTTTTTAATAGTTTTTAAAATTAAAACCAAAAATTTTTATTCATAAATTTTGTTGTATTCTGCCCATAGTTGTTTGGTCGTTCCTTGTTTTGTTTTGTATTGTATTGCCACATGCTGAATTCCATTCTGCGTCTACAACTTATTGGCTTTTCTTTTCATGGAGTTTCATTGAAGTTGTTAGGTAAGTGATCTGCGCCCACTTTAAACCGAACATCTCATCATCCCATCGTTAATATTGTATTTTTAGTTTTCATGAAAAGTACGACCTTGTGAGGTGCTTTTACATTGTAGACCATTTTCCATCTCTTATTAGCTGTTATGTTAGCGAGTCTCTTTTGATATGTGTAACGGTTTTCGTAGATGGCATTCGTCATGACACTAGTTGAGGTGCTATCGAGAACCAAGGAAGATAGAACAGCTGTTTTCACCCTAATACAGACTTGTCACTAAGTCACACTTGCCTTAACACTTATGAATCAATACAGAAATGCCCCCTAAAATTATTTGAAATCAGCGAAACGAAACTTTCCAAACTCCACCGATAGGTACACCTCCGTAAATTGCAGAGTATAAAGTTATAGGAAAAGGTGTCGAGACATGCTTGGTCCTACGGGTACACACTGTGAATGGAGCGTTATTTTGATTTTTTTTATTTAGGTCTCGATAAAGCGACTGTTCGTCGATATCGATCTATGACCTTAATCATGTCTTTCTTAAAAACCTCAAAGTAATTCAGTTAAAAGCCTTTTTTCCTTAAAACAATAAATCTGTCCTTTTGGTTGTCAGAGTCTTTTAAAGTTTAGATGTTTTGTATAACCTTGTTTTTATTGTTCTATAATAAGTCTGTTCAATACTACATGTCTAATACAATATGGGATTTTCAGCGCATACAATATTTATTCGTTTTATATCACGAAAACAATGAAATAATAGGTAAGTGCATGCATATGTACATGAAGGAAGTAAATAACCTATCTGGAATTAAATTAAATACTTCAAAGAGACAAAGAATCTACACAACTTTGAATTACTAACACATTCATGAAAATAAGTTTTGATTGGTTCAAGTCTTACAACCTGTTCGTCGTATAGTGATTGTACAAATATGGTATTATAGAACTTTTTCACTTTTGTTTGCGTGCATAAATTCTAATGTATTAGCATCTCTTCCTACCAGAAGATGTCATTGAAGTAGATGGTTAGTTTTTGAAAAAAAAGCTCCCCATTATTTTGAAAGATTTCAACTGTCTATCCACAATCATATTCATGATAGAATAAAAAGATTCACCATACATACCTTTCTCAAAACCTCAGGGAAGGATAATAGAGAACAGTAAATAATAATATACAATATTGAAAAAAGCATTTACAAACCGCACGAAGTAAATGTCAAATAATCCTCGACCTCCTCTAGATTCGGTATTTAAGAATAGCTTTCTTATAAATTATCAGTGATAAATAATGGCGTAAAAATGTAGCCTCTTTATATAATGAGTCAAACAAGGAACTTTCTTCAATATTAATAAAACATGAGAATACTAATAGAAGTCCAAGTAAAAATTTACACCAAGAGACGTAGTTTTTATTACAGAATTTCCAATAATACAAACTTTATGAGATTACAAAAAGGTGTTTTTATGTGCTGTTCATGTCTCAAGCTAATGGTTGATAGCTTGACACTGAAAAGGTTTTAATGTAAGCCTATTAGAAATAAAGTAGTAATGTATATATTAACTCATTCTAAGCGTATTTACGTTCCAGTCTAATGTATGGATATGTAATTGATCATTGAACCGTATTACGATTTACCTGTCCAGTGAATGAATTAAAAAACAAAAACGAAATTCGATATTAACAAGAGAGATTGTGACATTATTAGTTTATGTGATTAAGGCACTTGATTTTCACTTATTATTTCTCACATATGAACTCTATTTCACGTAATTCGTCTTTGACAACTGATTAGTACATCATTGCCTACATTCTACCTAAATATCAAGTATAATTGAAAACCGTAGAAACCTGTACACGTTAGTAAATATGATACATTTCACGTCGAGTTCACCACTTTTGTTATGCTGCTGATCTGACTCCGATTTAAATGAATGAATGAATATGCAAAAAAACATAAAATTTCCATTCCACTCCGTATATTACCTAGGTTAACCCCGTTTGTATGAAAGCGGTAATTAAGAATTTAAATACAGGTTGCGTTGGATGAATTTATTTTAGGCACTCGTTTATCCAGAAAAATATTCAGAATAAGAAGTGAATCGGAGAAGGTGAGTAAGCCAACTTGTTTCGATCAAACATGATTCAATATTTATTTATCAGACAAAAATAAGCTAAACACAGTCAAGGTTAATAAGCAAGTAATCAACAAGGTTAGAATGTAACTCAAGAATAAATAGATATTGGTACAAGGAGGCACCAAATAGATATGCGCCACATAAATCATTCGATTTGTGTGAAGACTGTGATACTGCCCGGGTGCCCAGACCGAAGCAGGTGGTTTTCATAAGGGGCCACACCCCGAGCCTTTGACCTAAAGGTCTAACCCACAAGGCAGTGGAGCATCGTGAGGAGATGCAGTCCCATGTAAGCCGGTGACCAACGATTGGTTCCTACGCCATTTGTTCCCGCAGGGTACTGGAGCCCATGTGCACCATTGTTTTTGGATCCGGTTAAAGCGCCGGACATTCGCTTTTCGTCCTCCCAATTTCGTAACCAACACCCCCGCCACGAGAAGGCAATGAGTAGGACTTCCCTAACAGAGGCTATATACTCGTGGCCATGTGAGAGCATTTCGAGAGGGAGAGCGGACTCTTTCCATTCTCGGCCATACCAGGGCATTTGAGGGCAAAAATATGGAACGCTTCACGATTTTGCGTGTCATCCTTGCGCAGGGGCCATGCTAATCTCTGTATCGTTCCAATTTTAGTATATATACAGCCGAAGCGAGTACTGTACAAGAGTAAATAAATCGATCTGTTTGGTAGCTATAATAATCCATATGGACTTAATATGTAGTACTAGAGATTACAAACTATTAACAAATATACTTATGAATGTAAAATATACTGAACATCATGTTATATTTTAATTGTGAGTTTAAGCTGATAATGTTTTTTTAAAAATAAAATCATGATCGGTATACCTAATATGTTTGTTGTTTTTCTAATATTCATTTGTTTTTTATGTTTACCCCATTGACTCGTTTATTTTTTCTTCTATTACAGATATCCATATTACATTTTATCATTATTAAGTTTTCAAAATGGACTTATCACTTATTTACGTCATACATTGGGGATAATATTATATCCTATTGGATTTATATGTGAAGGTAATTAAGAATTAAGAAATAAATAAATAATACCGATAGGTTGTCTTTCTAATGTTTTTGTTTTTTTAGTGAATTGTATTTTATTTATTTATTTTTTAATGGAGTTTTGTTCTCTGAGCTGGATGGTTTGGTCTTGGAGTTTTCATCGTTCTTTTGAATGACATCATCAGCAGCAAAAACTTCAGGTAGAAGTCTGCTTCTACTCCAAGACCAAACCATCCAGCTCAGAGAACAAAACTCCATCAAAATCACCCACCTGCACTACAAATCTCCACTATCTCAAAATTGTATTTATTCTTTTATTTATTTATTTTTTTTTGCTCTATAAAAACTATTGAGTTTATGCCTTTCACCATTCGAACATCATAATGTTTAATGTGGCGATATGGATCTATACACGATATATACCATATTTCACATTGATTTTGATTATGTAACTAGTAGACAGACGTAATTTTATTATTCAGTTATAAGTAGAATTTTGTATTCAAGATTTTCATCTTAAGTTGCGTATGTCATTAAATTTTGTGTCCAAATGTGAATATTAAACTCTCTTTATGGAATATAACACATAACGTTGTGAAGAATATTGACTATTCTCTTTTCTTTTCGTCTTCCTCTTAAAGGCTTATGAAGGTGTTAGTAGTGTGAATGTGGCTTTAGAAATTCTTGTACACGTTCTATTAATAATGCTTTGGCGAAACTATAGTTTATGGACGAACTAATCAGATATAAGATAATAGGTCTTGAATTTTGGCGTGAAATTCATTCATCCATTTGGCTACCTAACGTTTTGTTATTTTAGCTGATGTCAGCTCGTGATGAAAATTCTAAATCTAATTCCTAACAACCCTCATTTAGTCCTATTTAGTAGGTGGATATTCTCAAGGTCACTTTAGCGTCTCTCAAAGGTCGTCCATAAATTTTAGTCTCACGGATGCTACTTTTTATTATCTTCGTAAATAGTATGTTATTCAGATCACGAACCAGTCTCAGTTAGACAGCCATTCAAAACCTGGAAGCACTGAACAGTCGTTTCGTCCTGACATGGGACTCTTGAGCAGCGTGCATCAACCTTAAATCAGTAACTCACTCGTCTACAACGTACGACCAGGTACATATATGTTTCGGTCCAAGTTGCCACACCTCATTAGCACAACAAGATGAACTCCGAATTCATATAAGGATATGATAGAGGGAAAAGAAACACTTCGTTGAAAGAAAGGTATAAAGTAATTTTAATCTCATGGTTTAAGGGCAGACAGAGTTATCTGCCGACGCCATCGTGATCGATTCTGATTCATGTCACCTAGAGTCTCCAAACATTGGTTATGATAGTCGCGCGGAACCAACCAAATAGTCTGCATCTACCAACATGGCTCAGACGCAAAGTTAGTGACTTTATGGGTTGACATCACGTTTCTGTTTGGCCTCTCCTAACTTTCTACCATCCGTCGCTAACAATAGTCAGCAATGCGCGCCGGGGTGGTCGGTGGTTGGGCAGGTGTAATATGTGCCGAACCATTTCAGTCGATGAAGATCCACAACCTCATTCCCTAATACCCTGGCGTCTAACCTCAGCATTACTTACCGGGTCATCCCAGCTGATGCGAGCAAAATTTCTAAGACACCTGTGATCAGATATTAGTAAATTGTGAGTATCCTCTACCCTCAATGACCATGTTTCGCGTCCGTAATATAAAACAGAACGAACTGCTTCTCAGTCTTACGTTAGAACGTTGGACCTCTAAACTACTGAGGCGGAATCAAATGATGCTCAGTCCATATGTACTCAGTGACTTAATTCAAGAGGAAATTTCTAGGTTTATAGTTAAAAGCTAATGAAACATGATCACGCAATATCATGAATGGATGGATTAAAGTTTGACTTTTACACCACTAGTGGTTTTGCATCGAGATAGTATACATCATGTTATATATATATATATATATATATATATATATATATATATATATATATATACATATATTATCGCAGAATAAATTAGCTATACAGTAGTAGTAATTATACATCTATATTATCATCTAGTTTACGTTAATGAATAGATAAATAATTTGGTTGAAAGTATTATTACTATTATTGTTTAAACTTTCATATAATGGATTCCTTTTTTAACAGAGTTGATAACTTTTGAAGGAAGAAAAAACACTGAAGCAATTCTGTCAATATTTTTAAGGTTTTGAATCTTATCCTACTGCTGATATTTAGGATTGGATTTTATTCAGTCTTTGTTGGGATTGTTATAACTTGTGATCGCCGATCAGAGAGCAGCGAATTATCGATCGGACCAAGGACGCGTAAAACACGTGGGAGCAGCGTAGAGTTCTGATTAGCGCTGCTTTCCGCCTAGATCAGCCAGTTAAGTCCAGAACACCAATCCGAGCCTCTGCAATATGAATCCTTATATTTCAAACATACTGAGTTTATATACCAATCAAACAGATCACAACGTACCAATAAAATATGAAACAACATTTGTACAGGAATTAACCATATGTGGTTGTGAATGAGGGAGGTAGTAGTTAATATATTGGGTATAACTCAAGAATGGTAAAACGTATAATAATAGTTTATGGGTCGAAATAAAGCTTATAATAAGAGGAATATGAATAGCCATAGTTTAGTTACTTAATAATTATACAATAGGAATATACGTTTAGTATTGGTCCATAAATGGATCCCAAAAGTTACCATTCATTATTCTTGTCGGGACATAACAGGGATATATGTGAGTTTTCTACGGATCGCCTCTATGTATTATTCACTTTGCCGCAAGTTATTCAGAGTAGATAAATACCATAACCAGCAATGGAATCCAGGACTGGTGTTTCATATTATTTAGGTTTTGTTAGCTAGCAGCATGGTTAAATCGAGACAATCCATGCTGGATGCGCATATATACCAACAACGATCTATTAAAATTCAGTCCTGAATATCAATCAATAGCGGAATAATAGTTAACTCTTTTTAAGCATTATACCTGTTGAACAGGTTAATGGGTATCTGGACTAAGTAAGTCAGTAGTAAACACATGGGGTTGTGAAATGAAAGGTACTAGATTGAAGTCTCAATATAAACATAAACATTGAGATGCAGGTACGTTCAGCTAGTGAGTCATAAATAGAATGAAACTCTGCTTTGTGGACTTTACTGCTGATCACAATCCTACTGTTCAAAATTCTTAACTGACTTATTATTACTAATATCAACACTTAAATTGAGATTCAGTAATCAGCAATTCAACAGGGGATGTTTTTTTCCTGGTCACTATATTTCCATCATTATTTATTGTGAGAAAATAATATGTATTCTGTCCTTTTTACTAATTGTCAGGTAAATTAATAATTCGATCACTGCCTTCATTGGTTGAGTCTCGAAAATTCTGTTTAGAACTACCGAATCCAGCTAATGTTAGCTTTGATTTTACAACTTTTCTGCAAATCTATATATTTTCTATGTCTTTTGGTAAGTGAATTTTCGAGCTTATATTTATTAAACATGCTAACAACCAACGATATTTATGAAATGATAATTACTCAGGCGAATTGTACAATGTTAGTTATTAAAAGGCACCCGGCATGAAATCCTGCTTTACCTACGTTTTGTGCTAGGGTATACCTTCCATATTGAGGGAAGAGATGCTCCCTCTAGGATTCAAACTTCAAGAGATGCAGTCCAATAGTAGCATACGATAAAACTTTCATACATCTATTCTTTCTCTCATTGTCTCGGAGCAACTCTCATGTATACCATTGTTTTGAGATCGGAGTTTTCCAACACCCCTAGCTAGATGCTTCGTACACACCGACCCGGTTTCAGCATCAGATGTTCGCTTGTCATACTTTCATTCCCGTAAATTACCCCTGTCAACAGAATACTATCTTACTACTCTTCACCTACCTAATTTGTTTCCCCAAAATACACAAATTTCTAATTGGACAGATGAATTATATTCTTTTTTATTTATACAGTATTTTATTGACTTTTATTTTCTCCGCAGGTTTATACTATAATATGAGACATTTATATTTGAGGCGGCGTAAAATAATTGGTCCTCGACCAATTAAAGGAGCGGATCAAATGGGTTATTTTTCTTTTGTACCATTCTTGCGTTCATTAGTTCGTGGATCAAATATGAAAAATTTCTCTACTACCACCAGTACTTTTAAGAAGAAGTATGTAGATAATCGCAGCAGTTTACCGAAATTAAACTAACTTATTTCTTCGTCTAACATGTATATTTCCATGATGTAATAATTGTTAAATGAAGTGATATTTTATTCTATGTATCTTAATGAATAAATCAAGTGTTTTTTTATTGTCTAAACCTTTTTCTTATTTCATTGAAATTATGGACCGATCAATGTTCGACCAACATTGAAAACCTGAAAGTACTGGACGACTGTTTCGTCCTAGTATGGAACTCCTCAGTAGTGCGCATCCAAGATCCCGCATGCGGGATTCTAATTTTTGTCTTATGCGAATATTGCATAATTTCGTTAACTTACAAAGTCCTTGATATTACTTAGTTAGACAACAATGTTAAATAGATATATATGTTTACCAATTGTATGTTTCAGTATAACGGGTTAATGACAAAGTATATAATTCTTCGATGTGATAATTAGGCAAAACAGCATATTGTACAACGGTGGTAATAAAAGATACATATGATATGTGCCGGAAGAATTTTTTCCAGGGAGTCACTATTTAAGCGGACAGATGATGAGTGGAAATTGGATAAATGCAGGATGGGGATGGTAGTATATATATATATATATATATATATATATATATATATATATATATATATATATATATATATATATATATATATATATATATATATATATATATATATATATATATATATATATATATATATATAAATTGTTTTTAGTGCATTCAGTTGTATACACCAACTGGTTGTCTGACCGAATGACGCTTAATAGTGGGTAAAGTAAGTTTACGAGATCGGTTTGAGAGTATATAAAAAATTCATATAATAATGGTGTCATAGCAATCGCTGAATGCGACAATGTAAGCCGTGAGTTTCTCAGAATTATATTGATACATGATTATAAATGTAATCTGTACACAAACGGTCAGATTTTATTGAGTTCACCTTATGTGCATCTAAAAAAATAAATTAGTAGCTTCAAGGTGTACGAGTAATCTGTATATTGAACTGTATATAGCTTAAATCTGAATCTTGGATTTGATAAGTACACTATTTTAAGTGAATGATAAATAATGGGGTGGATTTTTGCCTATGAATTTTTCCAAATACACAATCGCGCCAGTGATGTTTCTCGTAACTAAATCGTTATATTAAGTTGTAAGGTTGTGGTTGGAGAAAGCCGATAGGAAACAATGAGACTAGGTTTCGGGTTATTTAGTAATGGTCAACGAAGTGTACCTGCAATCTTGAGGCGACGAATGTTCCCCATCAAATCCGAACCCATACCACCCAGCATCACAGTCAAAAACGTTACCGCTGAACTGTTTGAACTGACCTCCCGAAGGACTCAGATATATTTGCAATTCATTGATTATTGAGTAGTGATCGACGAAGTCCTTATTGCTGATCGAATTCAATTGACCAAATTGTTATGTGGTGATTAGTCTAACAAACTCAACATCGTGTGCCCTATGTTGAGATGTAAGGTGGAGATTCGTTATAGTGAGTCACTGAAGTAGACTTATTTACAGATCAGGTATGTATTATGATATCATTTCATTTCCTAACTTTACTGTCAAGAAAGATGTGTAAAACATTTTTCATCAACTCAAATTTGCTATTAATTACAGTCTATTATGTGTATTTTGTATATGTTAAAAAAATTAATATACAGTTTATTTATGTCTTATGCGAATAATTAAACTTTTATTATTTAGTATTTGATGTCTTTTTGTCTGTGGTATGACCTAGTAAAAAAATTGTTAGTTTGCTCTTAATCTTATTCATTATACACCAGTAAATGTTATATTTTCTTTGTCCATTCAAATCCTAATATTTGTTTATTGTCTAATTGGCTCCGGTAGCTTAGGCTACCAAGTGCCCTGGTACGGCCGAGAGTGGGGAGAGTCCGCTCTCCCTCTCGAAATGCTCTCACATGGACACGCGCATAAAGCCTCTGACAGGGAAGTCCTACTCACTGCCTTCTCGTGGCAGGAGTGTTGTTTACGAAGTTGAGAGGACGTAAAGCGAATGTCCGGCACTTTAACCAGGTTGGTGGACATAGAGAGTCCACCTAGGGGAGTTTGAAAACCCTCACTCCAAACCAATGGTGCACATGGGCTCCAGTGTCCAGAAGGAACAAATGGCGTATGAGCCAATCGTTGGTCACCGGCTACCATGGGACTGCATCTCTGTTGTGTCCCGATAAGAATAATGAGTGGTAATTATTTGGGATCTATTTATGGACCAATACTGTGCGTATATTTTTGTCGTATAATTGCTAATTAACTAAACTATTCATATTCATGTCTCTCTTATCATAAGCTTTATTTTAACCTATGAACTGTTATTGTACGATTTTCCATTTCTGAATTATTCCCTGTGCATTAATCACTACCTCCCACATTCACAGCCACATCTGGCTAATTCTTGTACAAATACTGTTTCATATTTTGTTGATACGTTGTAGTCTGCTTGATTGGTATATAAACTCAGTATGTTTGAAATACATGATTCATATTGCAGAGGCTGAGACTGGTGTTCTGAACTTAACTGGCTGAGCTAGGTGGAAAGCAGGTTCAATCAGAACTCTACGCTGCTCGCACGTGTTTTACGCAACCTTGATCCGATCGATAATTTGCTGCTTCTGATTGGCGGCTTTGGGCTATAACAATCTTCTTACGTTGCTCCATTGTCTTGTGGATCAGACCTTCAGGTCGAAGGCTACGGGTGTGGGCCCCTAAGAAAATCATCTGCTTCGATTTGGGCACCCGTGCATTATCACAGCCCTCACACATATGAAATGAGATTTGTATGGTGTATATGTATTTGGTGCCTCTTTGTACCAATATCTATGTGTTAAAATAAATAAATAAAATAAACTGTCTCATAGAGACAGCTGTCTGAGATTGGTTACACACAGCCTTTTTGTGGGAAGTTTTTAAGGTGTTAGCTGCGTAGTTTAATGGCTTTACCACTGGAAACGGAAATCCATGTGGTAAGATAAGGTGTAATGTTTTTAGAGTCGGTCTTTCCTAACCCCTTCTTTCCATTGTGGAATGACAGGATCTCTGAGGGAAAAATTTTACTTTACAGTCAACAGTACGACTTCATCATCAGACTTAGAGTTTTTGGTTTTACTCGTACCGTTCATCAACTGACCTATCTGATATAGTAATATCTAATGGGAAAAGTGTTCCAACCTATATAAGTCGGTTGGATCATGATGATAACCTCATCTATCCACCTCCTGAACCTGTCGGCTATGGTTGATAGGTAAACATTCATCAACTCATTAAATAAAAAAATCTGTAGTATATCTGACAAGAATAATAAGTAGCAATAATCATATTATTATTATTAATTATTCTACAAACAAATTTTAACGTAGACAACAGATTAAATTGTTAAAAAACAGACAAACAACCATAGAAATCATTCAAAAAGAGAAACGAGTTAAAGGATGAAAAAGCTGGTGATAATGAATTGAATAGTCGGTAAATAGTAGCTGCAAAGTATAAGATGATTATTACAAAAACTACAGTAAAAATACAATACAAAATGATTATAATAATAATAGTAATAATTATCAACTAAGGATTTATTTTCATGATAGATGGTCTCTTGTTCTTTTCTTTTTTTTGTTGTTGTTGATTGTAATTCAATCGACAATATAAGAATTTGTAGTGGTAGTAGTAGTGGTGGTGGTAGTGGTAGTAGTAGTAATAGTAGAGAAAGAAGAGAAGAGAAAAGAAATTTTTCCTAACTAATAAGTTTACTAAACGGATTATTATTATTTCTCTTTTTTTTTGAAAAAGAAAAAGGAAAACAGTACAAAAATCATTAAACAAAAATTGTTTATTGTTATTACTGAAGAATGATTTTGTAAAACTAGACAGATAGAAATAAACAAGTAGGAAACAAAAAGCCTAGTTATTAGTAAAGAAAAAAAGAGAGTGCACTGAAAATTGTAGTGTTGAACCCCTTAGAACGTTGTATAATTAAGATACATGATTATCACTGTTGTATATGTATAATGATATTTATGTTTTTTTTTAAAAAAAAGAGAATCTATTTTCAGAAATAGTAAGGTAGAACGATCTAGTTGTATACGTTTATATATAGTTATATAATTTTGAGTATAATAATTAAGCTTCAGTTTGATCTTCTTGTTCATTAATTGGACTTTCATCTTGTATTAATCTCCCAGTAGTTGTACTATATTTACGATTTTTATGAAATATACAATTTGATGCACCTTTTGGTTGATCATATTCTTCCATTGATAATGATCTATTTCTAGCTACAGGTATTGTACTACTCATTCGTCGACTAACTAAGCCACCAGCTAAAATGAAAAAAGTATATTTATGTATGCTCTATTTGTTACAAATGTAGGTAGTTATGCCAAAAAATGCCCTGGTACGACCGAGGATGGAGAGAGTCCGCTCTCCTTCTCGAAGTGCTCTCACATGGCCACGCGTATACAGGCACTACCATGGAAGTACTACTCACTGCCTTCTCGTGGCAGGAGTGTTGTTTACGAAGTTGAGAGGACGAAAAGCTAGTGTTCGGCGCTTTAACGAGGTTGGTGGATATGGAGGATCCATCTAGGGAAGTTGAAAAACCCTGATTCCAAAGCAATGGTGCACATGGGCTCCAGGATCCTGCGGGAACAAATGGCGTATGAACCAATCGTTGGCCCTCGGCTACCATGAAACTGCATCGTCTTACGTTGCTCCACTGCCTTGTGGATCAGACCTTTAGGTCGAAGGCTCCGGGTTTGGCCCCTAAGAAAACCACTCGCTTCGGTTTGGGCACCTGGGTAGTATCACACACAAATCAAGTGACTTGTGTGGCGCATATGTATTCGGTGCCCCTTTGTACCAATATTTATGCGTTCAAACGAACAAAGTTATGCTAACCTTTTGACTTTTACTCACTACATTTATGACTCAATATCGAGATTTTAGTAACTAGGGAATCATCGCTGACTACTTGTTCCATAATTTAATATCAGAATTTATTCACATTTTTTAGTCTTTAGTCGAATGAATACATTTTGTTAAAATAACATGCATAGATAAATGCATTCTATTTAGTTCATAAGCAGTTAATCGGAAAGTTGGTCAGCAAGCAGAAAGCACAACACATCACACTTATTAACATTTCATCAACATAAGAGGTCGATGTTCTCCATTGCTTTGCAGCAGTCTTGTAGTCTTGGTGACTTGCATTGAAACGTTTGATATACTTAAAGAGTTGTTTACTTTAGCGTGTTATCATTATTAAAAGTAATCAATATTTCTTGGATTTCCTAAGAATATTCGTTATTAAAAAGTATGGAGGCTCACTGTACGTCTTTATTGAACAGACAACATAGTGTGTTACTTTTTAATATAAAACTGTGTATACAAGTGAATAAGCAATGCTTACTTTATTTGGTAAAATTAGTTATGATTTTAATTAGAGAAATCTTGTTTATCTATCTGTCTATATATATATATATATATATATATATATATATATATATATATATATATATATATATATATATATATATATATATATCGATGTTGGTTAGTTGTATTGCCTTTAAATGGCAGTTTATATTAAAGCTGTTGTATGGAATCAGTCGATTCCATTAGCTTACTCCACATTGTCTATACATCAGTCTTCCATTTATCATTTCACTGATCTAAATTGTTCTCACAATGACAACCCGACCGTAGCTGCTACCTTGCGTTAGTCGTGCTTGTTTATCGTCATGACTGAGCCAAGCTACATTAGCTGGAACACATCGTTCCTTTAGGTTTTACCATTTCAGGCAGGTCGGTTGTAGAACGGTAAGACAAAATGTAACAACTTAAAGTTCGAGGGAGAAGTCGTACTGTTGACTGTAGATGGGTATGACAGCAGTAAGGCGTTTCCTTCGAACAATCGACATCTGCAGCGATGCTGTCTTTTCAAAACAGAAGGTAGGGATTAAGAAAGGTAGATCCTAAAATGTCACACCCTACAGATTTCCGTCTCCGGTAGTAAGGCATTTTGAAGTGGAGAGCTAACACATCAAAAAGAATCGTGCCCGAAAGGCCTCAAACAGTTTTCCATTAGGCTCCTCATATCTATATCGGCAACCGAGAACATTCTGTTGATGAACAAATCCTTCCTTAACCTCTTAATAAGTCTTTCATCCGCACGGGTAACCCTTCTCAGTTATTTTTATCACCATGCGGCATCAATACTAATGATTTGAGTTCATGAAATGTTATTCCCGGTCTGCTGAAACCACGGTCTAAACCACATGTTGAGAATGTTAATGTTCAGATCTTGTATCAGGTAGGAAAACAGGATTCTCCAGTAAGGACTCTAGGATCTAGCGCTATTGATGTATGCTGCGTTCCCAAAACGCGCATACTGGACCTAAGAACGGTCATTCATTTCACCCCACCTTGTCAATGTAAAGAACAATCACGATTTACCCTTCGAGTATCTGGAAGCCCCGCTGCCACCTCCCCTGGCCTCGCTGGTGTAGACAGCATTATTTTCTAAACCAGAACAGACGCTGTTAGAGTGGGTTCCAATAGATAGTCATTTTGACTAAACGGAACAGTAAGAGTTCGAAAAGATCGGGACACATGCCGTTGTCTTCTCATTATCTCTGCCTACCCTCCCACTGATGGATTTTATAGGAAGCCATCCAACTTGCTTCAAAAAACCAAACGCTCTGGTGTAGCAATAGTGGCGGGTGATTTTAATGCTCCAGTGGGTAAATTAAACCAATCCGAAAGGCACTTACGTGGATTTTATGGTATTGCGACTCAGCGAACAGATACTGGAGACTGTCTATTGTAAATATACCCAGATAACTGTTTATTTCCGGCAAACAATAACTTGGAACAAAACGAGAAACATCGTCTGACATAGGAAGCTTTACAATAGACTCACCTATGAACTCAAATAGATCACATTGCCATTATCCATCACTGGAGGGGGCGTTAGAAGACTCGCTCGTTCTAGAGCACATGTTTAGACTTGGACTAGGCTCTAGTTTGAGCACAGATTTGTCAGCGTCTTACTGGACATAGAAACCCCTTAGAGTTTAACTTAATGATGAAAAAATTAGGAATATATTTCAGGAACAACTAGAAAAGGAGCTATTCAATCTTAAAGGTGATATCAACCCCGAGGTTGCTTGGTACGATATCTAAAAGACTGTGGAAATAGTAGCAATATATACTAGCAACTTAACGCAAAAGGTTGGGAGAAATCAGTGGATTTCAGTAGCGTCTACAGCATTGACGGGTGCTTGTAGATTCATCTCATCTAGAGCTGAACAAAATAAGAAGGCGAGACAGCTTAAATGTAGGGTAACAGAAAGCCTACATTACGATAGTGAACAGTGGTGGGTAGCGAAAGTAGAAGAAATGGAAAAGGCAGCAGAGATAGGTAACAGCGGACAAGTGATCAGACTTATCAAGGAATCGAGTCCAGTTAGATTAGCTGTAACCTTAGCTAAAATCTGGGAACTGGACGTAATCCCATCTGCCTGGTCTTGATCGCTGATTGTCCCAGTTCACAAGCAAGGACAATAATCCTCTTGTGACAATCACGGATGAATCAGCTTAACTAATGTAGTGTCTGAAATATTAGCCTCAACAATACTTAGACGTCTAGCTCATGAAGAACATACTAGGGAAAATCAGAGTGGTTTCAGACCTGAACGTGAATGCGTAGAAGAAGCATTCAGCTTTTGGCAGATTCTGGAACATAGACAAACTTTTCGACGTTCGTTTGTAATAGTATTCCTTGACCTTCAATCGGTGCTCGATTCCGTTTAACGCGTTTGTTGCTGAAAGGGGTACCAAAGAAGTAAACTAATCTTGTATATACTGTTTACTCGAACACCACTGGTCGAATAAGAGCTTATGGCAAGCTGTCATCGGAAGTGGTTACTTCAAGTGATGTTCTTCAGAGTTTTCCTCTTTCCCCATTTTTAATTAACTTCGTTATAGACGTGCTTTTAGAGATAACACTCTCATGATCTGACTTTTCAGGAGTTTATTTTCTACCAGAAAATTCACTTGCTGACTTAGAATACGCAGATGATATAGTTCCTTTTGGTGAAGACGCTGGAAAATTACAGAGTATTCTAACCACCTAAAACAATAATCCAAGTATGTTTGAGATGCGGTTTCTTCAAGCCAAATGTAAAATGTAACTTCAGGATTGGCTTGCATCATCGCCTAAATTCATGATAGGAAGTAAAGTGGTTGAACGCATCAATCACTTCACTTGTCTTGAGAGTCTCATCAGTTTTGACAGTCTAGAGTCTGACGAAATTTCGGCACAGATTCAGAAGGCTCGATTGGCTTTTGTCCACTTGAGTCACTTGTGGCGTAGGCCAGGTATCCGTCTTCTAAACAAAGGCAAAGTTTATTGCGCAGCAGTTCACTCTGTTCTACTTTATGGATGTGCAACATGGCCATTAAGAGGAGAGGATATTCGTAGGTTACTGTTATTCGATCATAGGTGTCTTTGAAGCGTTTCTTGTATATTTTCGGACCACGGAGTCAACAGTGCCTAGGAATAGAGTACTAGGTAAAGATGGCAAATCAATTGATGGGGTAGTAAATCTTGATCAATTGAGGTAGTTGGGACATACGTTACGTATGCCCAACAGATGTTTTTTGGTGTAGCAGTAGGCTGGAGGTTAGCTAGGGGCGGCCAAGCCAGAAGATGGCACCAGTCCATGAAGTTACTGACAGTTGGACTTGGCCATGTTATTAGGTGTAGATTACCTGGTTGTGGTCCGCATGATCATCGTAACCAATGATTAGAGACTTTGAATGACATGGCTCAAACTCGTTTGCAATGACACAGGTGCATCTATTCTTTGTCTTTCCTCAAATTTGGAGATCGTATATTCCTCAAACCTTTTCTTGTTTTTATTTTAATAATTTATATTTTCTTTTCGAATAGTATCTTTGATTCCCAATCTTTCCTATTATCACTAATACTGTTACTATCCCCACTATTCTGGGCTATGGCCCGACAACTTCATCTCTTTATGCTAATGGGGTATGACAACTTGGACCGATATACATACATACAGGTTCTATGTTATGACTGAATGACTCACAGTAAAAAATCTTAAAACCTTTTATAATAGTTGTAATGATACAGAATAATGATCCAACGCCCATCTGTAGATTCTAGTTTGAATAAATGTCTTACAGGTGATGTATTCATATTTACAATTAATGTTCTCATTTTGTACAAAACAAAATGATGATACATGGTAATCATTTTAATTCATACAACTTCCATATTTGATTTTGGATTAATAATCAACTGGTGGCTTAGTCGATAAAGCACTGAACTTTTAGTCAGTAGGTCATATGTTTAAAGCTTGTTCTGAATGTTTCAGTTTTTGGAGTTTGGTGCTATTACCATTCTAAGATATTAGGTATTCAGAATAAGATGACAGAAAACTCTATAGTCTCTACATAATACACGTGATGTGTAGTCATTCAGATTAATGATCGCATCTCAAATTGATTTATTGAGTTCAGTGAAGACTTGAAGGAATAGACAAAATGAAATTTGATCACAATTCAGTGATCAAACAGTATTAATAATGTGCCACAGAAGTAATATGTAATAAAGAACTGAGTACATAGCCAAGTACAAAATAATATTTAGAATTCCTATAAATAAAGCTTACATAATAAGTTAGACATTAACACAGCTGGATGCCGGCCTTGAGGTCTAATGGTTAAGTGCTCGCGCGCGAAACCACTAGATCCTGGGTTCGAATCCCGCGAGGTGCGGGATCGTGGGTGCGCACTGCTAAGGTGTCCCATACTAGGGCGGAACGGCCGTCCGGTGCTTGCAGGTTTTCCATGGTGGTCTAGCTTCAATTGACTCATGATTTCAACTTGTGAAATTACATAATAAGTGTTTAAATTTACTTAAGGTAATGAATGAATCATTATTATAATATTTATATATATATATATATACTTACCTAGACCTAATCCTTGGATAAAAAATTGTAGACATTCAGCAACTTTTTCAGGCTGAATGTAAAGTAAAAAAATTAGCTGGTTTAATTTTTAATTAAAACTAATGATTATAGATATATATATCCATATTGTTTTGAGAATAAATTACACGAATATTCATAATAGAATACAAAGCCAGTAATTACATGAATCTTGATTAAAAAAAAGCATAATCTAGTTTGATGATAGCCGTACAATGCTTGGATTAGCAAGACTGAATAACTGATATGACGTTTGAATAGAAATATTTTCTGTTTTGCGGTTTACTAATATAATAGAATTATATGGCTAGTGATCTAAATTATACGATCACTAGACTGGATACTCGATCAGTAAAATATGCACAAACTCAACCATGTTATACCAAATACGCTATTCAAGAACAAAAATTAGAGAACTAGAGTATAGACTAGACAATACTTCACTCAACATGGTCTACAGTTTACACTCAGTATTTCCTGAGTAAAAATCAATGATAAAAAGTAAATCACATGTTGAATAGTTAGTAAGTTGTGTCTATCAGTTCACGCTTACTGGTCAATTACATTTAAGTTCACTAGTCACATATCAGTGATAATTTACTGTCTAATATTTCAAAACAATCTAATCTGAAGATTTTAAAAGGAAAATTGAACAACATTTTAAATGAAGTATAGATATAGGTTCTACATCATTTAGTCAGTAGATCATATGCAACATAAAACCTGGTACATATGTACATCGGTTGAAGTAGCTATACTACATGACCATAGGAAATTGAAATATATATTCCAAAGTGGTAGAATTACTGACAGTATGAGTAACAGTAAAAATGTTAGCTGTAGACAACATAATTCAGACTTTCAGATCCGATAGATGACAAAAAGTGAACGCCCTACACCATGAAGACCGATTCTAAGCTACATTAACTAATGTTTTAAA
Source organism: Schistosoma mattheei (assembly GCA_944470405.2). Lineage (NCBI taxonomy): Eukaryota > Metazoa > Platyhelminthes > Trematoda > Strigeidida > Schistosomatidae > Schistosoma > Schistosoma mattheei. The sequence goes on from OX103945.1 coordinate 10,716,702, forward strand.
CCAGTGACCAAAATTATCATACCGACGCTAATTACACAGTTTATACCTACCAACACAGATTAGAACATCAGCTAAGGCCTACGTGGACTTGTGCTACGTTTATCGTTTAGCGTATTTACGCTTTCTTACAATCTAATCTTAACTTAGACACCATAGCTCATTGAGACAGGGATTGGTTAAACATATGTGGGCACATGTATCGACTTCCTCAATGTGTGGAGGTTCACAACCTCATCAACTGATTTACCACTCTTACCAAGTACTTTGCATTCAACCCTGCTACTTACTCCGTGATAAGAATATACGTGATCAGTGCTTCGAATGCATGTAATGTTCAAAACCTGCAGCATGAGGATGTCTTCGACTTTCAGAGAGCATATTTGAAAAACCATAAGATAATACAAAGAAAACACTTGGGTCATATACAAGCTATTTACAGGTCGATGAATAAGTAGCTCAGGTCAAAAGTGACTTAAGCTCAAGCTAAAATTCAGTTAGACATCAAATCAACAAGTCTGATGAAACTTTGGAGTTAAGTGAAATGTTTGACACACTTCATTCATTCCTTACAATTAACTTATTTATGTACTTCTATATTATTGTAGAAAGTTAAAATCAACAATATCTATATGATTATGTGTATAAATAAAAATATATACACATATCATAACCTTATTAGAATTAATGACAATTAATCTTAATGGCTTATGATATTTCATGTTTATCATTCATGTTTATAATTATTTTATAAAATTTCATAGAATTAGGTCAATACTTCAAAGGGATTTAAATAATTACATAACTTTCTATTTTGTTATCAAAAGGAGAAATTAAAAAATATGTATATAGAATAAAACTTAGATACATAATTTGATAAGATTTTGACATGTATACTACTCGCATCAAGTAATTAGCGGATATATCAATTTGGTAAATATTTATTTGATTTTCAATGAATAAATGGTAAATAGAATATTGACTATATATATATATATATATATATATATATATATATATATATATATATATATATATATATATATATATATATATATATATATATATATATATATATATATACATATATATATAGTGTGGGTTTATTAGGTTGCCCTCAAATACCCTGGTATGGCCGAGAGTGGGGTGGGCCCGCTTTCCGTCTCGAAATGCTCTCACACGGTCACGCGTATACAGCCTCTGTCAGGGAAGTCCTACTAACTACCTTCTCGCACCATCGGTGTTGTTTACGAAAAAGAGAAGACAAAAAGCGAATGTCCGGCACATTAACCGGATCCCAAACCAATGGTGAACATGGGCTCCAGTACCCTGCGGAAACAAATGGTGTATGAAGCAATCGTTGGTCACCGGCTTACATGGGACTGCATCTCCTCACGGCGCTCCACTGCCTTGTGGATCAGACCTTCAGGTCGAAGGCTCGGGGTGTGGCCCCTTAAGAAAACCACCCGCTTCGGTCTGGGCACCTGGGCAGTATCACAGCCCACACACACAATTATGGTGTGGCGCATATATATTTGGTGCCCTCTTGTGCCAATATTTTTGTGTCGAAATAATAATAATAATAAAGGTTGATGTTGAATCATATACATCGTTGAAATTCAATTACTTTCAACTTAAAACCATGGTTATGTAATATTATCGATGATTATTTATTGTAATTCAAATGACTGTATGCAATTAGAAGGAAACCCTAATACTTAGTGTTACACAGAATATCTGTAATAATGATATGCCTAATACAAAAATGTTTCGAATCTATGTCACTCAGTATCACAATTAGTGATGTTATCACTAAGCTGTTCAGTTCCCTAGTAATGATTGAAAGCTCTCGAGAATTCATCTACTGAGCATTCAGAAGATGCAAAAAGACTTAAACACTTTATTCAATCAACATTCAGTGGAAACTTTGCAAACACTTCTAAAAATGCAATGGATTATGTGAAACACTCTGATTGGATAACTCTCTATAGTGTTATTGTCTCAAGAAACTCCCCCGAATATCAGGGTCACTTGTATATCTATAGGTTCTTCTGCTTTCTGTACATAGACTACTTTTGAAAGCGAAGTTTTTGTCCACATTTTCCATCTTATATATTCCGTTAGAGATGTAAGCTAGGAGAATTCTGGGGAATCGATGAATGGCCTGGCAGTTATTATCAAGAGTTTGAGCACCCGATATATCAGTGACCTGCAGTAGCATTGATTGTTTTAATATAAGCTGCTACTATTACTACTGCGACTACTCAGTGATTTTTCTCTAAAAGATTTAGATATTTATTTTGTGGTAACATGCCAGTGATAACTCTTAAAGATACTGTAATTCATTTCCTATACAGTTGAATGTGGTGAACAAAGAAAAATATATAGAACTATAGTAAAGTATACACAGATAATTCTTTTATTTATTTCATGTTGAAGACTATTTTTAACCTAGTGAATTTCTTGCAAATTATTCACAAAAAAAGACAATTCAAAAAATTATTATCGAATTCAATGTTTATTCAATGTAAGAATAGACTTGTAATTTATAATGAAAAAAACCCAATTTGTTTGTATACTAATGCTGTAATGGAGTTTCGACACGTGTACTACTACTACTACTATATATATATATATATATATATATATATATATATATATATATATATATATATATATATATATATATATATATATATATATATATATATATATATATATACATCGTCCTATGAGAATGGATTGTGTTGATCTACTCTTACTTCAATTAGTTAATACCTATTTTCTTGGAGAAATATAAATTTAGAATGATCGAATACGTCGATGAGAAAATAAAACACGACTAGTATGTATGAATGTTTTTTCAAAAGGAAATTCTTACATCTTCTTCTCTCCCTATGTGTGTACAGTGGGAAATGTATTTAGGCAAATGTCTTGTTGTTGTTAATTATACGGTATTTTTTGTAATTTCGAAATATTGAAAAATGTAGTTTTTAGAATGAAGTAATTCTGGTTACTTAATAACATTAATTTAATAAAATTGCATAATGATATATGAGTAGATTGCGAATAAATAGACCATTGAAATTACTACAATCTCCACAAAACCCATCTGATATTAATCAACATATGCTCACTAGTGACTGGCTTCACGAGGTATATCCTGGAGTTCTAGTGAGAAGTAGTGACCAGTGGAGTTCAACCAGGTCTGTTGTGAGATATCAACTCACTGAAGACAATGGTGAATGTGTCGCTCAATTTCGTGGATTAGTTGAAGCTAGGGATTAACACCGTTGGGTCCCGTTTCAGTGGTCTACTGGTTAAGTGCGCGTGTGCGAAACCACTAGGTCCTGGGTTCGAATCTCACAGTGGGCGAGGTCGTGGATGCGCACTGCTGAGGAGTTGCACAATAGGACGAAACGGCCGTCCGGTGCTCACAGATTTCCCATGGTGGTCTAGCTTCAATTGACTCATGATCTTAACCATTGAAATAGAACATTTGTTTAGTTATGATAATAATACTAATGATAATACATAGATTTTGCGAATAAATCAGATGTGCTTTTCTTGAATTGAACATTCACTGATTTATACAATACGCATGTCGTATAGTTTGTGTCGTGGAATTATCTTAGTTAAACAGTTACTGAACATCAGGAAGCACTAGACAATTGTTTTGTCCTAATACAGGACTCAATAGTGTGCATCCACGATTCCCTAGGAATGGAATCAAGTACGCAGTACATCGTAACGATTTAAGTTATAAATGTAAATCACTGAACTACAACCCATAGGTCGAAATATTAAGCTCTTGAAGAGAGTATCAGAGGTTCTTGGTTCTAGCTTCAATAAGCTCACAAATGTCCGCTGGTGGTAAGCCCCATACTGGGACGGAATATTTGTCTAATGCTCCCTTACTTTCAGTGGTTACTTATTAAGATCAATCCTTGATATAAACTATGAAATTCAATAATCTTTATTTTCGGATCATCTAAATATATGGTTGTCAGTTCACCAGCTGTTGCGTGACACGGGTTTCGTCTGTTTCTAAGCCATGGAATTAAAAAAAATTAGTGTTGGTTGTTTACCTTAATTCTCAAAACTGATGACAAGATAAGAAGTTATCTTCAAAATAAATACATGTATTTATAACATATTCCAGTCTTATTATAAATACAACATAATTCTTACCTGTTCACTTAATACATTCGCCACATTATCTAGTTGAATCAGTTCAACTTTGCCTTGTAGATTTGGATCATTGCGTACAGCGGATAGAACAGCATTGTATAGACGAAAGACTGTATGATTATGTGATGCTAATGCACCGGTTAGAAATAAAACGGGACATCTAGAAATATAAAAAATGCCAGTTATGATGCAGTGTCGATTTGTTTAAAACAACCATAATCTAGTCTATTTATACAGTCTGGAAATAACAGTATGAATTATTGGATGTCAATTCACATTGGTGTGAAAGTGATGGAATCTCCAGGAGATTTGAAGTTACTGGGTTTCATCCTTCTTGATGAGCCTTGTCAAAGCGTTTTACACTACAACATAACAGCTATTCAGTGCTCTTTTTGTACAATGATTGCCTAGCTAGAATTAATCTCTTGGGCGGACTATCTTTAAATTTCACAATATCCATAATCTTCGTTTAAATACTTACTTACTTACTTACGCCTGTTACCCCTCGTCGAGGAGCATAGACTGCACACCAGCACTCTCCGTCCAACCTCGTACTAAACAATCCTTTCTATTTGTTTCCAGTTGCTATTCATCCTTTTCATGTCTGCTTCCAATTTTCGACGTAATGTGTTCTTCGGCCTTCCACTTTTCCGTTTACCTTCAGGATTCCAAGTTAGGGATTGCCTCGTGGTGCAATCTGGTGATTTCCGTGATGTATGTCCTATCCACTTCCAATGGCTTTTCCTAATTTCCTCTTCAGCTGGAAGCTGGTTCGTCCTCTCCCACAAAGGGCTGTTGCTGATGGTAGCCAGTCCACGGATACTGAGTATCTTGCGTAGACAACTGTGTATAAATACTTGTATCTTTTTAATGATGGTTGTAGTAGTTGTCCAATTTTCAACTCCATACAGTAGAACTATCTTGACGCCTGTAGCTCTTCTAGGGTTACTGCCTATCTCAAGTCCGTGTAAAGGAGGAGGGTCAGGCATTGGGTAGACAACCCCATCCCGTTAAAAAAACCTTGCTAAAAAACGTTAACCAGATTACACAAATTAAAATATTGAAACTTTGCCGTGGGAGTTGAGGGAAGAATTATGTTCCCCCAGGATGACAGCCGAGAATCTTCGGAAATCACGAGGCCGATGCTCCTTCTAATAACCAGAACAACAATTTTTATAGGTACATGGAACGTCCGGACAATGCGGGAGACCGGAAGGATCAGTCAAGTAGCGACGGAAACGAGGACATACAATTTGGCAGTACTCGGAATCTTCGTTTACCATGAATAATTATTCCTTAAACTCTAGATTATAAACGTCTTGTGTCGGGAAAAAACAACGATTATCTATAGAAAATCACTTAGTTTCAATTCCTTAAAGATCGATAATAATAAAAGAATGTTTCATGGAAAAACAAACGTTTTTAGTTGGAATACTGAATGAACAGTAAGCACCCACTATGTAGATTCAAACCAAGTGAATGACTCAGTGAAGTGCTATTTTTTCGGAGATTTGATTCTCAAAGCTGCACAACACTACATGTTTATGTACAATAATAATGTATAAAATTCCTTTATTATTATTATTATCAACTTGTCAAACAAAATAACTTGGGAGTTAAAAATAAGCTAACGTTCAAAATTCCATCATTCCCATTCGGAGATTAAAAATATAATCATTAGAAATTTAAAACAATTGTTCCAAAAATACCATAAAAGTTACATGAAAGAGCTAAAGCGACCTTAGTTTATCAAGTTTTCCTGTAATTAAGTATCAGTTATTTCTTTAAAAGTTAACTTCAACGGTATTTTCCTAATTCAGCTTTTCGCAACAACATTTGCCTTTATCTGATTGGTTGCTATGGCTTTTAGTTTGCTAACTTTGTTATGGGCTCCAAGGTTATTTCATGATACTATGTAAACAGAGTTGCTTCTTTTTAATTTTTGACTTCTTTTTGGGACGTAAAGCTACGCTAAAGTCCTTTGTTCGCTATCTCTGTCAGCATGTGGAATATTAATCTTGGAGTGTTGTCATGTGAGTAAGGAACATTCGAGATCCCATTCATTTCACCTATAATAGAACAATTCTCAAACATTTGCAAATAAAATTTTCTGTAGTTCAACCTGAAAAGGTTTGGTTTTTGTGAAAACTGTAGGTTATCAATGTAGTATTTGAATTTCGCGCCCATAGTTAGTGATTAGAATTGAACTCTAATCAATCTTTGCTGGTGTATGTACATCCTGAATAGATTGTTTCAACATGATCATTTGTCAAAAGCTGAATAGAATGGATAGATTGTAGCTAACAATCGAACGCACTATACACATTTAGGCCAATTGAGGACTGTTCAGCGAAAATTTCATGAATCGAGTCTTAATATTAATAACAATACTGCGATAACGGTAAATCTATGATGAATTCAAAACATAACGAAATACGCCTCCCATATTCGACTTCTAGTCCTAATCTATCAATTCTATGCAGTCATGGCAGTTCACATAAGTTTATTTCGCATAGATAATTCTGGCTTCACAATGTACACGGTAAGCTTTCGTTCATCTTGTGAACGACACTAAATCATGAGTTATGTTCTAGCTGAGTAACCTATGTTCAGAAAGTCCCCTCCTATTTCGTTCATTAGTTAGAACTGTTTTTCTGCTAGTTCCGAAGGTTGTTCATTTCTGGGTAAACTTCTGATGCTTAAACTGAAACCTTGTAAATTTATACTCCTCAGGGAATATAACTACAAATGAAAGTATATGTAAATCTGACTATATGTATCTGTAAAAGCTTCCATAAATAATACTGTATTCTCCAATAAAAGCAATAGAATATGTACCCTAGAAGCCAATTTACTGTCATTAAGTTAATTTATCCTAGTAATTCTCTGTTAGCAATAGTGGTATAAACAAAAATACTCCGGACACTATATAATACCATCAGATTAATTTAAATGGAGACTTGTGATATTTTTGAATTATGATTTATATTAGAGTCCTGGATGCAATTTTACTATTTTGGGGTTCGCTAGTTGAATGTACCTGGATTCAAGTGTTTGCGTTCACACTAACACTCGAGTCCAATATTTATCACTTCAAATATCAAACCATTATTTACCAAGCTACGGAGTCGAGATAGTTGCTGACCTATTCAAATGGTAGTCAGATATTTGTAGGGGTTTTGAGTCATTCATGTTGTTGTAATATTTAAGATTGGATTTTATTAGTCTGTACTATGATTTTCTACAACAAATTCTTTATATACGAAATTAGATTTATAACAACAAAGTTATTCCATTTTTATCCTATCATAAATTATTGAAAATTTAAATGAAGGAAACTAAACCAGTTTATCAGTTTTACATATATATGGTTACTTACCATATATTTCATAAGTTAATTCATCTATTCATACTAGTGTATACGAGTAACTGATCGGTGGATAATAGTGTTTAATTTGAGTAAAAAAATTTATATATCAGAATGAGTTTTGTCGAGATTTTGGGAAATTTCACAGGTTGAAATCATGAGTCAATTGAAGCTAGACCACCATGGGAAATCTGTAAGCACCGGACGGCCGTTTCGTCCTATTGTGCGACTCCTCAGCAGTGCGCATCCACGACCTCGCCCACTGTGAGATTCGAACCCAGGACCTAGTGGTTTCGCGCACGCGCACTTAACCATTAGACCACTGAGCCGGCATCCAGCGGTGTTAATGTCTAACTTCAACCAATCCAAGAAGTTGCGCCACCGAACACCAATGTCTTCAGTGAGTTGATATCTCACAACAGACCTGGTTGAACTACACTGGTGACGGCTTCTCACTAGAAATCCAGGAGGTTCTCCTGGATGAGCACTGCTGAGGAGTCCCATACTAGGACGAAACGGCCGTCCAGTGCTTCCAGGTTTTCCATGGTGGTCTAGCTTCAATTGACTCATGATTTCAACCTGTGAAATTTATATATGCTGTCACAAGTGTATTACCATTGTTTTAATTAATAGATTACACAATAAGATCATTTAATTTACTAATCTATTTAAAATTGAAACCAAGTGAAATGTTGAACATCATCATTTAATTGTTAATAGATGTTTTAATCATGTGAAATGTCATTCTAAATTAATAAGCAAATATAGAAATTAGACTAATATTATACATATTTTATTTGATGAATTCAATTTGACATATACTTAGTCAATAAACAAAATAACTAACAATTCATTATTTAACTTACCTTATTTGATCGACATGTTCTAGGATTTTTGTACGTCTAAAAATCATGTGTAAATTAAATAAGTTAATTCATTTGATATTTTGTAAACTACAAAATAATATAATAAAGGAAAACGCATTTTAAAAATGAATATAGTTTATTAAGATAGTTATACTGATATAATTTGCTGTATCAATCAACCTCGTAACAACCTCTCGATCTCCAGCTACTTCAAAATATCAATATTTCAAAGAAAACTGATAAGTAAAGAATCTACCGGATTTCGAATTGTATTTGAGTTTAATCAGTTGTATACCGACTAAACTTCACTAACTATTAGTTACAGAAATTATCAATCAATGCATGAAGTTGTTTTTGAACGACATTGCCGAAAGTTATCCTGCCTAGCTATCTAAAGTACCATAAATCTAAGTCAAACACTCAATCCCGGTATATTTTATTAATTCCAGTCACTCCGAAGACTCAAACTAAATCTTAACTTTATCTTCAAACTACTTAATAAACTATCCTTTACATCCAATCACGTGATTCAATATGCAGAAATTTCTCATTATGACACCCGTAATTCCTTGGCACTAGTGAGACAAACTTATTCTAAATCATCTCTTTATGTGAATTACTTTACCTGTAAATTTTCTAGACTCTGGAATAACCTACCACAATCTATCCGTACGATAAAATCACTTTATGTTAACACCATCCCTAGCAAGTTTAACTAATTTGAATAACATCAACAGTATATCACTGTGCCACATGACACACCCATTTTGGTAGACCTGATTGACATATTTTGGTAATTACTCCTTTGCTGTTCCGTGCTCTGTTTTCGTTTTAATTTCTCTAGTTGTAGATAATTATCATTAATTCGATGTGGCACAGGAAATGACCTTAATTACTCCGATCATAAATCAACAGGCTGTCCATTTAAGAAATATTATAAGTTCCGGATGATGCATTGGATCGCTGTAATACATGTACTACCTAAACAATTACTGAACTAGCATACTTGAAACTTTCTTCTATCACATGTTTGTTCCGTACATCTAATATTACTATTTATATCAAATTGATCATGCCTGTAAACTGGCGTGAATTCTGTGATTATTATTTTCGAAATATATAAATTACCAGAATCCTAACTCAAAATCATCCGTTTAGTTGAAGGGGCCAGATCGAAAGGAGTAAAAAAATTATATATAGTAGGGTCTCTAGTTGTTTATTAATTCAGTTCCAACTTTTCCGTACAAAAACAGTTTGTTCAATCTTCCACCTTAGTCTTAACTGTTCTTTATATCTTTTATAATTTTTTGTTGTTTTACTTTATAGTAATTATTTTTTCACAATCACTGGTTAGATATCATTTCAATATTCACTTAATCTCACAGTTTAAATTACGTACTGATCTGAGGTAGACAATTATCACTTATTCACAAACTATCATCATCTTAGCATCTTTCATTAACCATTCAGTTAATATATAATTTCCTTTGAATATTTGATTTTGATAAATAATTTGTAGCAAGATATCATTTTAGTATTATTAGAAATTACACAACACACTTGTATTTTATTATAGGCTACTACTTTTAGTATATAAATTGACTATTATCGTGGGTTAGTTGAAGTTAGGCATTAACACCGTTGGGTGCCAGCTCAGTGGTCTAATGGTTAAGTGCTCGCGCGCTAAGCCAGTAGGTCCTGGGTTCGAGTCCCGCGGGGGCGGGTTCGTGGATGCGCACTGCTGAGGAGTGCCATGCGATGACGAAACGGCCGTCCACTGTTCCCAGGTTTTCAATGGTGGTCTAGCTTCAACTGATTCATGATTTCAACCTGTGAAATCGACTATTGTAAAATTTAACAAAATGAAATTGACAAAAAGGAGATTTTCTTCGTTTTTTTTCTTCCATTGCTTGTGCGACTGTCACTTGAACACAAAATCAAAGAGAGTATTACAAAATATACACTAGGACATTCCATCTATTCACTACTGTCTAGTTTTCATAGGTACTCCAAGGTAAAATTAGTTTGTGACGAATACTACTCACAAATGAAAACAGTTTTCATGAAACTTCATAAAATAAAACTTAAATGTAATTTTTTGATGTTTCGATATTATGAATCCGTTTTCTTAATTTTTATTACTAATATTGAATTAAAAAAGAAGTAAATATAATTACACTAGTTCACATCTTAAATAATTCCTAACTTTAATTATATTCTACTGAACAAAAAAAAGTAGTGATAAATAATGCAACATAAAAATATTTACTTTTGAGTTTAATTAGATATTTCACGGATTAAAATCATGAGTCAATTGAATCTAGACCACCATAGAAAACCTGGAAGCACTGAAAGACCGTTTCGTCCTAATATGGGACTACCCAGCAGTGCGCATCCACGATACCGCACCCCGCGAGATTCTAACCCAGGACCTATCAGTCTCGCGCCAAGCGCTTAACCAACTAGACCACTGAGCCCGCATCCAATGGTGTTAATGTCTAACTTCAACCAATCTACGAAGTTGCGCTACATGATTTCAATCTGTGAAATTTCTGAAATCTCCAAAAACCATTTCTGATTTAATTAGATATGTAAATTGCTCATTGTAGAGGTATATTGATAAAATCATATTTACTTAATTAAATTTAGTTCAATTTCACTTCCACTCAAATATACTTTCTTATTTTGTTTCATTTTCAGTGATCTAATATTTGAAGAATGAACTGTTGTGCTTTTTTAAGCATATAATTTTTGTTTTTAAAACAACTTTGGAAACGAATAATATTGTGAAAAAAATGTTGATCAATCAGTCACTTAAAGCTGCGCTATGAACTAAGTCAGTTTGGATCAACAATATATATATATATATATATATATATATATATATATATATTCTAGTCGACAAAATTTCTGTGTTTAAACAAACTAGATATGAATAACAGAATGTTCAAAATAGCATGTATCTGAAATATATAATGAGAATATAATCAATTAAAGTTGTTAGTATATCATATAGGTCATCAAAGTGTTCAATGGAATAAGCCAAACATATTCTTTCTTTGAGGCAGTAAATTATATGAATATAATTGTTAACAAGGACCAATAGAAGTGTTGTGAAACAAATGCAATTGTATAGCTGTTTTGGATTAATAGTTGCAATCTTATTAGAGATCCAATGCAAAACTTTAGGGTAATCCAGCAAGCAACATATATATTTAGACTACGGAGTAAAAATCTATTAGACTACATTTCCGAATCCATTCTTCAACATTGATGACCAGTTAGTATTCATGTCATAGTCTTAGAAGAAGCCATCTTCAGTTCGACCAGTTCACTGACAACTTCTTTGACACATTCTATTGAGCTAGATTTATATTCCTACTGAGAGTATCAGTTGCCATAAAATCATTGCTAACGCGTCCATTAAGGATACAACCCATTTTCAAGGTTCCCTCCCAACTATGTCCTACCAATCAAGATAGACTTTGGTTATTTGTGATAAAGCTTGATTTATTATCTTATTTTATGAGTGATTCTATCAACTAGAGCTTCTTCATAGAATGCTAATAGCTTCATCTTGAAGTTAATCACTTATGAGTTTTAATGGCTTCGTGAATAATTTATATAATTTGAACATGATTTATCTCGTGAAATATATATAACTCATCAGTTAAAACATTCTCAGTAACTATAGATATAGCCAAGAAATAACTCGTTTCATTGGACTCATTATTTATTCATCTCGTGGTTAACTCTCGAAGTTCTAGTGGAAATCTGTGACTTGTGAAATTCGATAATGTTAACCATTGGTACCATTGGATGATGATCTCACTACATTATGTATTAAAAAAATACTTGAAAATGTTTATTCCTGAATTTTTACTCAATCGTTAACACTCTGAACACAAAACTAAAACTTCTTCAACTTCACTGATGATAGTTAGTCGGTTAACACCATTCAGAAGTTTCAGAGATGGTACATAAGATTGTCTACCGTTTATCTTTGGTTTTCAACACTAAACCACCTGAAATTAGTTCGTGTTGAATTAAATTATTTTTCACGACCAATGACAATATATTCAGATGCAAGTTTTATAGTGAAATGTATCAATAATCAATACTAACCAAATAGTTGTCATTCGATCAACAGTATGTTTATCTATTTTGTTAAAACTAGAAGTCAATATGATGAAATAATCAAACGTAAAAGGAAGGGTAAAAAAAACCGAAAAAGAAAATTTTACTAACACATCATTAACAAAACTCTTATATAGGAAATGAATGAACTGTTTTTCTGTAGACGCGCGCCTACTTACTTAAGTATTTGTACGCATACATAAGATCAACGTATACTCGTGTTGATGTACATTTACATAGAAGAAGATTTCTATCAACATAAATTAAAACCACGGTAACTAAAAAGAAACACTGAATATTTATTGTTCTGTTTTCTCAACAAAAAAATACCACCTTGATATTTGAGCTTATTTGGAATTATTACAGTTTAATATTTCACATTCAAATATATCTCTAAGACAAAAAAAAACGTTTTCACCTTTCTCTAACAATCTATAACTTGAATGGTAATAAACATATATATATATATATATATATATATATATATATATATATATATACTTATACACAAGTATGTTTATATTGAGAAATTGAAGTGATCAAAGTTACACAGATTGTTTCATTAATCGGTCAAATTTAGGACAGTGAAACAAGTAAATTTTTTCTCTTTTTTTTTAAAATTTTATTGTTAAAAATTGAATTGTAAACAATATAGATGATAAAAATTCATTTAAACAAAAAAAAATCATGATCAGTCAATAGGGTTGTATATAATGTATGTATATTATAGATTCGATTGGATGAGGTTATTTATAACTAATCTAATGTTTAATGAGCGAAGCCAGTAGGTCCTGGGTTCGAGCCCCGGGTGGTGCGGGGTCGTGGATGCGCACTGCTGAGGAGTCCCATACTAGGACGAAACGGCCGTCCAGTGCTTCCAGGTTTTCAATGGTGGTCTAGCTTCAACTGACTCATGAGTTCAATCTGTGAAAATTTCTAAAAATCTCCACAAAACACATTCTGATAATAACAATCACCTGCTCACTAGTGACTGACTTCAGGAGACACTTCTGGAGTTCTAGTGAGAAGTCGTTACCAGTGGAGTTCAACCAGGTCTGTTGTGAGATAGGAACTCACTGAAGACAATGGTGTACGGTAGCGCAACTTCGTGGATTGGTTGAAGTTAGACATTAACACCGTTGGATGCCGGCTCAGTGGTCTAATGGTTAAGTGCTCGCGCGCGAAGCCAGCAGGTCCTGGGTTCGAGCCCCGGGTGGTGCGGGGTCGTGGATGCGCACTGCTGAGGAGTCCCATACTAGGACGAAACGGCCGTCCAGTGCTTCCAGGTTTTCAATGGTGGTCTAGCTTCAACTGACTCATGAGTTCAATCTGTGAAAAGTTTAATGAGTCTGTTGTATATTGGTCTTTTTCAAGTTTACAAGTTTATTTAATGAATGAATGTTGCATATTGAAGTGGATATTTCAGTAAACATCTCATTTCAAGTATCTGTTCTTTTATGAATATGTCAATATAACTATGTGTAATATACTAAGTGAAAAACATAAATACAATGAACTATTAGATTCTAAAATCAGATCATGAATGATGAATAACATTTCAGTATGAATTATTTAGCCATTTAAAAAAAAAAATAGAAAATTGGTCAAACAGCCTAGATGCCATACAATTGTTAAATATTAGAAAAAGTTACAGATAATGTTAACCATTCAATCAAATCATCAACTATTCATAAGAACAGAATAAGTGGTTGAAGGCAATGAGTTTTGATAAACAATCAATACTATTTACAGAAAATAAAAAAAAGCAGTCAGATGAATTGATAGATAGATAGATAGATAAAACGGTGGAGAGAACGAAAAAGGCAGAGAATACAATTTGAGAATAATTAAATAAGGGGAGATTTTCAGATGAAGATGATCAGGATAATCTCTGTTACATGAATGATTAGGTTTTTTTGTTTACATTCTTACGGTAAATAGTGTTAATGATGGCATACGTTTTGACCTTATATATGTAATATAATATCTAATAATCCAAACTAACTTGAATGGAATAATTAAATGGACATTACTTGATTTGTTTCAATATGTGTATAAATATACAATGTATGATGACAATAATATACTTATTAACTTAAAGAGTTGACATGATTGATGGAATTTTCTATATCCGGTATACGATGATTTGTAATAATCTAGTTATGACAAAATTTTTGATTGAACTTAAATTTGGACAATGTCATGTGAAATCATTGTCAATATCTTAATATTATATTATATCATGGTAAGTTTTAAACTTAAACTTGTTTTGATGGTGTGACAACAGGTGCATTAGTTTTTGATAAGGAATAATAATAAAGGTTCAAATCAATGTTACATAATCTGAAATAGGTCAATTGGGCGCACTACCAGGCAACTGAACCAACGGGTTAGTGAACACCTCCCTTCGTGGTTACGAAAAGGTTACGTCAAAACAATACGCAGCTCGGTTCTATCACACTTGATCGATAGCGGTCATATAGTGGACAGAAACAAGTCGTTCAAAGTTATTTATCGGATTCCCACTAGTTTTCCTTATGGTGCTCGATCTCGTCTCTTACACATAGCAGAAGCTATAGGAATCCGAGCCAACAAGCCGTCTTTGTGTTCAGAAGAAATTTGTAACTCCCTTATCTCTCCCTTGGCCTTAAGTAATAAATGAATTTATTTATTTATTTATTCCTTTTCTAACTTTCTCTTCGTTTATTATTTTTCTTCACACCCTCCTACCACTTTATTTTCTCTCAATCATACGTTTCATGATCCAATTATCTGAACACTTCTTATTACGTCATCTTATAATTTTTCTAATCATTGACCTATTTCAGATTATGTAACATTTGTTTGAACCTTTATTATTATTGCTTATTAAACTTGTTTTGTTGATAAAAAGTGTAAGAGAATTTAAAAAAGGATTTTCCTTATTTTGAAGATTTCTTTGTTGAATCCTGTGAGTTGAGAAGTAGTTCAGTTGTTATTCTGAGCTACAACATTCATGAGTATTTCATGTTTAAGTCGGAAATTAAACAGTCAAGTCCAAAAACAGCTTGACAATACCAAAAGGATTCATTTCAGCTGAGAATCGTCACTATCATGGTTGGAAATAGCTTATACTGTATACTGGTCTCCGGATTCATCAGTTATATACGCACACAAGATATCATAAGGCATTCAACTCTGAGCATCTAAGCAACCACGACATCTTTACGTCACAAGGTTCTATACAGAACGATTCTGACACACTGTCAATAGTGTGTTTCCTAATCGATATTTATATTAGTCGACATTTCCACTACTGATTAACTGTTTCATTAAATAATTTACAATGCGACTGTTTAATTGACCTCTTACTTAAACTAATTTTCAGTATAAACCTTTAAAGTTACGTCTTAAAGTTTCAATGTATAAGTATAACAAAGAAACTGAATTAACATAAATTTTAATATACAATCATAAGAAAACGTCTATTTAAGGCCAAATATTGACTATTATCAGAACGGATTTAAATTATCCCGTTGCTGGTATTGGTGTCTGGATTTCGGTCAGTCTTCGTTGATATATGTACGTCCTGTGTGAAGTGTTTCGTCATAGCTGTCTTTTTCATAAGTTTTTATAGAAATGGTGTATTGTGACTAGGAGTGAAAAAATCATCATAATCATTGTACAAGTGAGCGAATATCTGAACACAGTAGCTCAGTGGATAACATGTTGATATTTGAAGCGAAAGGTATCAGAGTCCGAGTTCTGGACTGAATATCACTAGAATATAGGTATATACAGTTGACGAGTCCAAATAAGGTAAAACTGGCGTCTTGAATTCCACTACTGATCACAACTCATCTATTATATAATTATTATTTAGTCTGTTTATCTTTAGAGTAATATAAAATACCTAATTTTAAAAACATTTCTTAACTGAAATATGAAATAGGCATTATCATTTCAGGTTACAAAACACTTAATTATAGTTTAAAATATTGGTTATCTGATGGAAAGAATCACGTTGTAAATTTTCCCTTTCTCATTGTTCATTTACTAAAAATGTTAGTAGTAAAAGATCATAAAATTAATTTTCGTTTATAAACAGTAAAATGATAAAATAACTCGTTAAATAACTGCATTTAGATTTAAGAATTTACTTGACAAAACAAAAATATACCATTAAAAGTGAATTAAATGTGGAGAGGGTTGCACACCCTTATTTACTAGTGGAAACGTATCTGTGTGTATCACTGATTAATGAAGATAATCAACTACATCAGATCGACCATAAATCCATTATCCAATGATCGAGCGATAAAACTACTGTCTTTTCTTCACTTGAATCAGAAGAAACCTTAAACTGTTAAGTTTGTATCGTATTAGGATTATTTTTATTCATTCCAGGGATTAAGATTCAGATGAAAATTTTAAGGGTCTAAAAGTCAAATGAGAAGTGAGTTTGCCAAAGTTTGTACACGCAAACAGATTTAACGTTCTGTATTATCTGAGCAATACTATAAAATAATAATGATAGTTAATATTATAGTGGGACATTATTCGATATATTGTTTGGCTTTGTAATTAGAAATGACCTGAAAAATGACAGTATATTATATAAGTCATTCAAAATAACTAATTTAAATTTTGCCGCTGTCATTACACACTAAACGATATCAGTGAAATAATCGTATCCTTCTCCGTTTGTTATTTTTTCGAAAAATAAGATCAAAGATATTTAATGAGGTTCCGAAATGTAAAATACTTAGTAAACTCATATATATATATATATATATATATATATATAGAATGAAAATTTTGGATCACACTACAGTTTAAATTTAGTTAAGTTTACCGACAAATCAATCGAATATACTAGTCAGATAATTCCAAACTATTCAACTGAGTAAATTTAGTTGACAAAAACTGGGAATAAACAAGGAGTCATTGTTACTCTTTTGTTTTGTAAAACTGGCTCTCTAAGCTTAGTGACTATATATAAGAACATGTTAACCTGATTTTACAAGAGAAAGTTATGGAAAATATTCTTTGCACAACAGTTTGTCAATAATGATTGATTGATGCTCAAGAGTGATTTTATTTTAAATAAGCTACATTCGTATCGTAGTTTAAAAGTGATCAAAATATAGTAGTTTCATTCATTTTCTGACCTAATTTATTCCTTTTGAACTGTAGTTTTAGTTTTGATACAATTGAATTATAGCTATCATTGAAACCAAGATTTTTATTTCGTCTTATTTGGGACTTATGAGTTGGATGTACCTACAGCACAGTATTGATGTTCATTCTGAGGCTGGAACTCAGTCACTTTCACTTCAAACACCAACGTCTTATCGACTTAACTTTCTAGTCAAGATTGTCAATGACTTTAGGCAACGGAGATGAAGTACAATCCAGTTGTAAAGGTTTGAATCTTCTCACTGTTAGTGTTGAAGATTGCAGTTAATCAGTCTATTTTAGCATTTGTGCATCCTGGTTGAATTGTCACAGTATTTCCATCAATCATGAGCATTGTAAAGCAAAGATGGAAAGTGGCTAGGAATGAAATCCACGTTGTAAGCTTTATCCTATTCGGAACTTGTCAGCTGAATGCATCTGCGTCTACGTCTTGATGTTTATAATGAGACTAAAATCCTGTACCGGAATTCCACTTCTCGACATTATTCAATTTTGCTTGGAAGAAACTGTAGCATAACATTTCAGTGAGATGAATCCATGAAGATGCCGATAGAGACTGATCAATTACAGTCCCTAATATTAACAAAGAGTAAATAAAAACCCTCATAAATGAACTTATCCTGTTCGGATTTCTATGATATTTAATATTATTTAGTTTTTCGCTTTTCGTTCAATTCATTTACCATTAGGATGATGTTAAAGGTGTAAACCAATTTGACCACCGATTTACAATCATACTAAATTTAATGTTAATTACATATAACGGTAATAATGGATAAATTTCTTTTAGTTTTATACTTGAATACAAAAGAACTATAAACTTTAATATTTGGTAGATAACAAATCCCAAACTATATTACCACAACATACATATAAAATATAGGCATTAGTTTTCATTTACTAGTTAGTATTGTGCTACATAAAAGGTCTGATTAAATGAATTTAACTTCAAGGAATCTACTGCATTTTTTTGTTAGATACTATGCATTTTGAAGGTTGAAATAGATTAAGATTGAAAACGTGTAAAATGAACACATCAGATAGTTTTTTTATTAAATGTTACAGTAATTGGGAAAATTACTTTTAAATTATTAAAAAGAATCTCTTTTTATCCTGTCATCTATAATTAATTGTACTTTTTTGTGTTTACCCATTGAAACTGTCCGTAAACCAGACTAGACAAAATATCACAAGGTAGATTGCATTTCAGTATTCAGTCACCATAGAGTCTAGCAAAAATGTACTATAGCCCAAGATGTAGTATCACAATAACACGACGAGATTAATTTAGAAAAAGGTGAATAGTAAAATAGCCATCCTACTGTAGGTCTCTCCATGGAACTGAAGAGTCCCATAGTGGGACAGAACAACTGCTCAATGGTTCCTAGTTTTCAATGACTGTTTATCTTAGGTCGATTTGTTATCTGAATGACAATGAATATTCTTCACAAATCCTCACATTCGTAAATATAAATGCATTAATTTTAATCAATTTTTATATCACTTACGACATAAATGACATAATAAATTTGTTTAAATTTCTCGGGTTAATTGCTGTTCTAAGTGATTGACGAAATTTTATGAGGACTTCTCGTACTTCTATTTCGTTTTCTGAATCTGCAGCCTATAAATTAAAAAAAGTCGTAGGATAAATGATAGATCAATTTTTATCAGAAAAAATGTAAACATACACAAAAATCAGTATCCGTTAAAAAACACTTGGTGACCTGTGGCGTCAGCGGAAATGTGATATTTTTATTAAAATTAAAAAGAAAGACTCATTTCGTAAAACTGTCAGCTAAGTGTTTAAGACTAAATCAAATTGCACAAAAATAGTGTTTTTTTCAGGAACTTTTGAAATGTTTCTGTGATTGCTTATTCATGCATTTAAATATTATCATCGTTGGTCGGATCAGGAATTAACTGTCTAATTTTTTGTTTGCTTATATATTTAAGGTTGGCGTTATTCGAAGTTATATCAAACATTTATTGTTAACATCTTTATTCCATTATTATTGTATTCAGATTTTAAACTATAGAACAGAGCATAAGAAAAACACTAATCAATCAAGTCAGTTAGCAATGAGTTGATTACTTAACGATAATACTTAATCAAGTCTATGGCGTATTATTAATTGATTTGATTTGAGAGTATAAACACTTTAAAATTTGATTCAATAGCTCAGTAATTTCGTGATCATTACAAAGTTATAAATCTTTTAACAAATTATGAGGGTATGTTAAGATAGAACTTCTTTCTGGTACTCTTTACTCTCTCTCAATTAATTCTCTATTTTTGAAATGTTATTTCTGTTAAAAGAAATTTAATAAATTACTTTGATAAACTAGTAACGAGATTTACTACTCATATACTTACAAACTAATCATATATATTGATGAGAAATTCTAAATTAACAAAATCATTATATAAGACTATAAGATAGAATTAATGAATGTAAATTAATAACCAAATAGAAAATGCAACAATGTTTTTTTAAAGATAAAGTAAACCAATTAACTGATCACATTATAATAATAGAAATAAAATGATATTTGAATAACGTTACTAACATTCTCCAGTTATATATATATATATATATATATATATATATATATATATATATATATATATATATATATATATATATATATATATATAATTGTTTAGAGTTCAAACAACATTCATCATAAAGAAAAACCCAGTGTATAAAACTTTGTAAATGCTATTTTGAAGGAATTAAGAAATCTTAGAATGAAATTTTGATTCTATCTTTCAGTAATATCATATAAATCAAATGAAAAATTAGTTATAAATGATTATATTCAACTCAAGTCTATCATTTATCTCATAAGACAAGAGTCTTAAAGTTATCTTTGATTGAAATCATGAGTCAATTGAAGCTAGACCACCATGGAAAACCTGGAAACACTGGACGGCCGTTTCGTCCTAGTGCGAAACCCCTCAGCAATGCGTATCAACGATACCGCACCCCGCGAGATTAGAACCCAGGACCTATCAGTCTCGCGCCAGGCACTTAACCGACTAGACCACTGAGCTGGCATCCAATGGTGTTAATGTCTAACCTCAACCAATCCAACGCACGAAATTGCGCGACCATCTTCCATTGTACTGAGGTAGACACCTGTTTCTACCCGACATGGATTAGCTCCACTGGTCACGGCTTCTCACCGGAAATCATGTCTTATACATGTTAAAAATAGCCTAATCTAGTGGATGATAGAAGTGAACCAACAGAACACTAGTAGAAAGGAAATACTAATGTGAATTAGATGTACATATAAATCGAGGAAATATAAACATGAAATGAAATGTGAGTTGTTGTTTTGCATTGCCAACTGATATAAGATGTAGAGTAATTTAGAAATAGGGAATACTGAACAAATATTTCATTCTACTAGGGTTTCTATAGTAAAATACATTCACGAAACGATTTATGAAGTGATCATTTCAATGGAAAACTAAAATACAAATCAATGTCAGATGATATTGTTACATTTTAAGTTCCTAAAGAGTTGTTAGGATTGACTTTCAGTATTTGTTTAAATATCTCATTCAGAATAATTCAGTATTTCGAAATTGTTTGGAGGTATATTTTAACAAAACAACATGTAACGAGCACTGATTATTGTTCAATGTTTAGATCACAAAATGTGATTAACTTTATTCTAATTCTTATCATTTTAATATTATCACGTTAATTACAATTTTAATATACGAGATTTGTAGGGATTGTCAAATTTTATTGCTTGCATTACAACCTGAAGGTCCTGGATCCGACTACCAGTAGGGTCATTGATCCACACTACTTAGGAATTACACACTGAAACGAAGTAGCTATCAAGCGCTTCTTAGTTTCAACTATTTGTCAAAGGTTAGTTCGTGATGTAAACTAAAAAACCACAATTTTATGGTGAAATTCAAAGAAGACTAATAATAATAATCGTACAACTATCAGTGTACAGAAGAATATGAAACGTAAATGTGAAAGTACATAGAAATTAATCAAATAGAAATATACCTTTTTTACTGTAATACACCTGTAATCTCTAACAATTTAGGAAAATTGGTAAAAACAAAAGAGTAATTAATTATTATTGCAAAGGGAACTTGAACAATAACTAGTAATTCATTTCTATTATAGATAATGAAAAGTAGTTTCTTTTACTCTCTACCTTACCAAAGCGAGATATGAACTATCTATAATGTAACTAACCTATTGATTACAAATTGATGTGCATTCTAGTGACTTTTACTGTTTGTGTAAGGGCCAGTTATACTACACGGCTGCCTAAAGCAATGTAACTAAGATGGAATTCAAACCCTTAATATATTTGTTGAAAGATCAATTTCATAACCAATAAACCATTACTAATGTTTACAACTTTATATCATAACAATGATGCTTAGAAATAATTCATAAGTTTTTATATTCACGACTTAAATTAATTAATGGAAAACATCTGATCAATTAATTCTAATTAGCATATATGTAGCAGAATATCTTTAGGGGAAAAGGCTGAGTAACCAATATAAGCAAATTAGGTGAACGGAAGTTTTAAGGAGTTGACAATTTTTTTACAGGTCATATAAGGACAAATCAATCAAAAGTTATGTTCATGTTGGTAACACCCGAAGCTAGAATCAGTAAAAATATCTTAGGTGATATAAAAAAGATGACAAGGAAGCTTATTAATTTATCTCTCGGATTCCTCTGAAATAGAATATGAAATACATTAAAACAAGACTGTAATAACGTAATTAGTTAGAAAAACAATATGGTTAACGGTAAATATATTTATTCATTAAAATAGTTCGTTTCAAGCAAATGTTGAAAAACAGGGAATATACTATCTCTGTTTCTTCTCAGTATGAGTTACTCACATTTTTGCCTTGGATGACACCTTGGAATATCAAATGTTGTGAAGAGTGTGATCCTCAAAGTAAACAATCTCCGGAAACCTTGTATCCTAAGAATGTCTTTAATGTTATTAGTTGTCGAAATATCTATCAGTTCTTCTATTAACCGATTTCGACTATTATTGATTATTTAAAGTAAAAAGATTCTCTAGATAGGCTAAACATATATCTTGAGATTTAGATGGTGGTTGGAGGTAGTCAACAGGAAACTCTGGACCCGGGTTTCGTGCTACTTGGCGGCTCGGATAGCTCAGTGGTAACGTCTCTGACTGTGAAGCTGGGCGACACGAGATCGAATCGGCTAGGGAACACCAGTTTCCTCAAGACTACAGGTACACCTTGCAACATGATCGATAACATTCGATCTGCACTAATAAGGACTAGACAAGCATGACAGTGATCACCACCGAGTGATCAATCAATTGTAAACATATATCTGTTTATTAACCGGTTAACTGCGATTACGTTACAACACTTTATAGTCAGATAAATTGTTCAGACATCAATTGTCACATTTATGAAATGATAAATTCACCTTAAATTAACATCAAACACAGACCTGTTTTTGTACCTCTAAGGAATCAACACATTACCCTGAAACTTCATGGAAAGTACAATATATTCGGATTTCCATGTTGGGATCCAGTGATTCAAATCTCCGACTGTATTTATCTTACTTTTAGACGTGATCTTCATCTAATGTTATTAACGAGTTACTATTTCATCACCTCTCCGGATCATAGTCTACTTATGTATGCGAAATATACTTGTGGATATACAGGCTGGTGTTTTATTTTGAATTTATAGAAAATGAAATATATTTCGATGCAAATATTTTTACTGATTCTGTCTTTATAGATGGCATTATCATTGCGAATTACATAAAACAATAAACTATCAGAATTTTACAGCTGGTCGCCATCAGTTTGCAACAACAGCTGCTATGGAATACTACGTGGAAAATATAATTTTTATTTATAAATGTAGGGTTGAACAAAAAACTGATGATAATTGTTATGAAAAAGATTTTGTTGATGCTCGTGCATTTGAACATAAATTTTACAAATAATCGATGAAATCCTTAATAGAGTTGATGACGACCAAAGAATTTGCAAAACCTTTTCATTCAAATTATTCATGTGTTACCTATATTTTAGCTTGCATTCTATCTAACGAATAATGAGTTTCATAAGACCATTACTTTAGTTGTAAAATCAATATTCACTTTAGTATTTTACCAGCAAAGTGTTTTATTATAAAATTGTCTTATTCTGGTTTTTTTTCGCCTTGGCGTAAAGACATTTATATTTATCAAATTTTCGTTAAACATTTGAACATGATAAACTATGCTAGAGCAATTCGCTCATCATAATCCAGGACAATAATTTTAGATTTAGTTAATAATAACGTCGTTTAGTTGTGATCGACGTAAAACATTAGCTCAACATACCATAATATAACAACATAACAAAATGAAATTAACATCATAGATATTACAAGAGTCTTAATAATGGTGGGAATAATGACAAACTAAAGACTGGGAACATGGTTCGATAAAATATAAAGAAAATGGGGATTTACCTTCTAAGGGGAGATAATCAACAAATGTAAACATATACGAATGCAATCTATTTTAAGTCATGTCAGTCAACATCTTCAACCGTTGTTTGTAATTGTTTCTTAAATTTCAAATCAGTGGTCAGTATCTGTCAATATGTCTCAATCATATTCTCCTTCAGAATAATAGAACTGCATATAAGGAGTACATTGTGGTAAAATCTTGTAAAACTGTGCCTGAAAAGACGCTGGAAATACACAGTTTAAAACATTAAACTTCAGAACTAATAATCATAAATACTGTTTTCTTGTAGAAAGTATATTTTATGGATTTCCTCAAATACAAATCTTACGGTTTCGAAATAACGTTAGTGGTGAGGTAATAATAGCGTCTGATATACAGAAATGAAAGTAGTTTATCAAAACCTTTGCAGTAAATAGCTCTTAATACTATCGAGTGTATTTTATCTCAAGGTCGGTAAAACTTGTACTAGTTATCGAAATGTCATAGTTTGAAGTAGCAGATTTTCAGTTCAAGGTTTGTCAACATTAAGTCTTGGTTATAATGAGATTCTATATTCTTGGTTTAGAAATGATCTAATATCAAATATACATCATGTTGAGTCGTTCTTAATACGATAGAATGGTCATCTTACTGAGCTTCGGTTTTAACATTTCTCTGATAGATGTTAGCCTATGGTATTTAGTCTTTCAATTGATTACAATTAGGAATCAGAACAAAGTCAAATTTGAAAAATTAAAGCAACTGATAGTTTCTAGTCAATAAATAGGAAGAGAAACAAAACACCTGTGATCAGAAACGAATGAATCTGTAAACGTTCCTCAGTGGTTAATTTCAAATTCATGTGTATAGTCAAAATGAAGATAGAATTACATAATTTTAGCTCAAGCTTAGACAGCGACATAATCCGTAGGTAAAATTAAGGTTAACATTTCAATTAAAAGCCTCACCATAATTTATGAAAAAAAGCTTTCAGTAATTTAGTATTCTATAACTGTCATCAGTTATATATCATTACAGGTATAAATTAACTGATTTCCCACACAAGAATTTATTTTAGATGGCTTTGAGCCACAGTAAGGTTGAAGATTCGTGACATGACCCGGTTGCTCTAATTGAAATAAGTGGGATAGAGTTCGAACCTGAAACGTTGTGACTATAATTCAGTAGCCTTAATCACTGAGCCACCATTACACGTTTGTATGTTATCATTGTTAGATATTTATTTTTAGTGAGAAATTTCATTTGTAAAATTCTAGCATAAGGTCGTGGTTGAAAAAAAGGACGGTGGATAAAGTAGAAAAGATAATTGCTTCCAAAACTAACAACATAAAGTTTTCAGCAGAGTGGAAATTTCCGATAAGATATTTACTAAAAACACAAACTTAGGGAAGAAATATATCGTTTCAGTCAGCATTATATATGTATATATGTATGAACTACAACACTAATAAATTGATGTCAATTGGTTAGCAGTGTTACACAATTTGGAATTTCATAATTGATTACAAAATATTTTCGAATGAATAATTAAGCAATTTGGAGGAAGAATGATTTGGTAATTATGCTAAGGTGGTTAGAAATGACTTAGGATTCGGTAAGTCTGTCATCGTATCGTTGAACACTGTTCATTCTAAATGAGCGAAGGACAGTTCAAAATGATTAAGTGTTATATACTTGTTCACCTAATGGACACAGGACAGTAAGCTGACTTGAATAAAGCTTTCAAAGTTAGCCATTGTAATCCATCAAGTCTTTCACATAGTTTGAGCGCTGGTCTTTTAGGTATCTCTGTAGCTATTAGGATCCATATTCATAAAGCTAACTCTTGCACTAAAATAACGTTTATTCAACCCTTCTGTCTACATCGGCCATCAATATTGGAGTAGTTATTAGTTGTAATTTGATCCACCTGATTCTCATATAAAATATTCTTTTATTTCTTCAAATGTTTTTGGTTATTTACAAGATTTCAATATTTGTCACTTAATTCTTGCATAGTATTATAAAATTGACTTCTTAATAAAATATTGTAGTAACTTTCTAACTTCTTGGACGGCCTGCTGAAATATCTGAACTACCTGTCCCAGTCATCTAAATATTTCAGCAAGTTATCTGTTTTTATTTGTATTAACACATAATTATGTCTATTAATCGCCTAATCTATTTAGGCGCGTTTATGAAAAGTTTATAACCTTTTACTGTACAGGTTAAAAAATGGTACAATCAGCGACATCGTGATGGCTGCCAGTAGGCATTGAAAACAACTAACATTATTCAGATGTCGATTCCTGAACTGCTTACATTTAACTGGCGATCACTCAACATTTATCACGAGGACCGATCAAGAAATAAGAAGAGGAAGCTTGCTGAAATACTTTGTGTTAAAATTCCATATTGTACCAAAAATATAATCTTGAATAAAGCCATTCATAATAATACTATGATACAATCTGATAACAAATTAATTATATGTTTTTAATTTTTATAAATCATTACTTTGCTTATTATTTTTAACACATCATCAGTCTTTTAATTATCTAGTTAACCATTCAACATTATTTTCATAATCAGTTGTGAAAATTTTACATTGTTTAACTCTACTACTTGGTTAGTATTATTTTTTTATTACTGTAAATGATGTATATGTATGTATTAGTGTAGAGCCATAATAGAAAAACCCATTGAAAAGAAATATTTCTTCGTTTTGTTTATTCTTTTAGTAAGAATGAGAGTTGTCCGAGATTTTTCAGTCAGTCGGTTAGCTAGAAAATTTACTCAACTTTTCTTTGATGTTCATTTACTTAGATTCAGTTAAATGTTTTGGATGGATGTGTTCATATAATAATAATAATAATAAGTATTGTTATTATTACTATTATTTACAATCACTTAGACTTTACCGTTTTTAACATTCATAATTGTCAGTGTCTGTTGGCATGTATTGAAGAAATGTCATGATACTGAGTGTAACCATTAGCTGGTTGAATTTATGATAGAGACTAGCAGTGGAATCCAGGACATATCACATGGATGTACCTGTATCACTGTGCTGAGGTTCCTAATAAATAACTCCATTGACAGTTTAATGAGATGAGTCTTAGATTTTAGTCATAGTATTAACATCATTTATAAAATTAAGAGAGGAGAGTAATACTCGATTCCACTATTTATCATCATCCAAAATATAATCAATAATATACGTTATTTATTAAGAAAAGAGTACTATCACTTATCTATTAAATTAAATGGTTCATAGTCAGGACATATTACAGTTTATGTTTTTAATAAAGTGAAAACATGGATATAGAATATTTTCAATATACTAGTAACATAGCGTTAATCGATATAATGTATGAGGTTTTTGTAATTAAAATTAAACTGTTTATAAAATTTTTACTGTAATATTTTATACCAATATTCATTCATTATTTGTTAATTTGGTTCTTAGTATAATTCGGCATGTTTCACATCAAGACAACAGAAAAGAAAAATTTACGAATACATATGGGTTCAGTATTAGAACATAATTCGAATAAAGTTAATTGAAATGAATTACCGAATAGATCTCGACCAATGCTTCTAATCTTAAAATATATGCTCCAATATATCTTTGTTAACCACTATATATATATATATATATATATATATATATATATATATATATATATATATATATAACTACAGCTTGGTCACATTTATCATACTAGAGACTAATTGAATATTGGGAGATGTCACGTCATATGATTCTTCACGATAATTGAATGTTATTTATCAAGGTGTTTTTTTTCGGCTGTCACGACTGGAGCTAGGTTATTAGAGGTCAGTAATAATCAGCTAGAAACTCATATTTTAAAGAATCCATTCATATTTTTGTAGATCAGTTTTCATTGTTATGTGGTTGGAGATGGTAGGTGAGAAACCCTGAACTTAGGTTTCGTGATGTTTTAAAACTCATCAACAGGGTACGTTTGTAATCTTTAGGGAACTAAAGCTCCGTTACGAATTCGTGCACGCTTCGCTTCAATGGTGAATCAATCGTCTACATTTCAGTCCTATAGGTCAGTCATAATCTAAACGTTTCAGTAATAACGTTCCAGACTATGAAGCTGGATTGTGCTGGTTCGAAATCTACAGGAAACAATAGTTCTTCATACGGTTTGTTAATGAATACCAGACAGCATCAAAACTAGGCTAACCAGTATTTCTGCTGGCTACCTTCAATTAACTTTAATCATTATAAGTTTATCTTATTCATCCTAACTCTTATGTTTATAATGAATTGTGATCATTTGTACTAAACTTTAGTTAGAATTTCCTTTTACATCGTTTAAATAAAATAATGAACTATTCAATATTAAATGACTAATTAGACTTACCGAACCAAAACGATGCATTAATAAATATGATTCTGCAGCTGGATTCATTCCAACTGTATTTAATTTCCATCCAATTAACTGAAATTTTGTAAAAGAAAATTAATGGTTACATTAAACTAAACACACAAATGCTGAATATTTATCATGATGGATTTTTTTTTGAAGTTTATCAAACGGAAAATATTTAATTACAAACCAATTAGATTTCAGCTTGAGTAATTGAAACGAAAAGATTTGAGAAAAAATAAATTCTATTCTGTAGTAAGACTTTTATTCAACTTTGGTTGACATCGAGAATGATGATTTAAACTGTACCAATACAGATATAAACTAGTAAAATGAAGAAGTAGTAAGGAATAATCGAGTTGAATTATTCAGTTCACAAACAATTCAAAAGAATAACGTTATACACTATTGAGTCGTGGACAATCACCAGAAATATTTTTACATTTCAATCATTATTTTATACATTCAGTTTTTTTTTTATCAAACATCCTATCTACTTCAAAGAATCAGTCTTGTTGTAACATGTCTGTTACATATTACTTGAGTAATTTGATCAGTATAAAACTCAGAAGAGACAGCATGATAAAGTATATGATAAGTGAGAAACTTTTTACTTTGTTGATAGATTATGTAGGGTATGAGTGAAAGTACGTGCCTTATAGAAAAAGAATGAAGTTGAATATTTTTAAAATTATTTTAGGATTTCATCTTAATCAGAATAATCGGTATTATTATTATCCCTCTTTCTTACTTTATTTTAGTCATTCAGCTGAAACAATATTCATTTATTAATATAATGATTGAATTAGAGTGAACATAAAAATAATTAAGATTAGTAAAAGGACTGAGAGGGAATTTTACCAATCGTTCATGTAAAAGTAATATATTAGATCGTCCGGAAGATTAACAAATTGGAATTATAAACCCTTACAAACTATTCTGCCATTTTTTCACACTGAATTCATCGTCACTAAAGGTTAACTAATATCAAATGAATAATTCTATTCTCAAAGTTTCCAGTCAACAGAGAGTATAGATTGCTTTATGTAGCAGTATTTCATAATTTTATTTTCAAGTTGGAATGTATGGAATTCAAATGAATTAATATATACGATCATTCAGGTCTGAAAAACAGTATTCAGTGTCAGTGTGTCAAATGATCAGAAGTGGTCAGCAGTAAATCCTATTTCACCTAGGCTTCGTGCGATTCGCATCATGTCAATAAGATTTACTTGCAATCTTAAAAGAACTTGTCAACATGTTATTAACTTATTAATGATGTTGAGTTACTTAGAATAGTAGACACATGGTAACTTTACCAATAGAATTAGATCAGTCCTAAAGGACTAGACAAACATGACATTTATCACCAATTAAAGGTCAATTAAGCGTACATAAAAGTATTATTAATCATAATCAGATATATCAAGATAATCTATCTAAATCAGAATGATTAATGTCGAGAAATTAGTTTATAATCAGTCAGTTAATTAGAATGTAAGATCTGGTATATATAAGTTTCTCCACAAGTTGTCTCATGTAAATAGGTTACATTGATAGGATAATAAGCTGTAGAGGTAGATGCATAATAACAACACACTCCACGTAATTAAAAGCTATATCACTAAAAATATATATTTAAGAAAAATCAATAAGATTAAACAACATAACGCATGAAACGGAAATAAACCCATGATTTGTAAAGATAAAGAATGAAGATAACTATACCACAGTGACAGGTTTAAAATATTTTAAGAGGATGGAATCTTGATGATTTAGTTTACGTGATGGGTATGAAAATGCTGCGGATATACCTGTTAGTCCATTTCGAACTTGTATTCGCTTTTAAATGAATCCAAAAATTGTTGGGAGCTTAATATATAGTTTTTATTAATATGAAGGGATTTCTGGAGATTGTAGTTATTTCTCAGTTAAAATCATGATTCAATCTAAGCTGGAATGCCATCGAAACCTGGAAGCACTGGACGCCCATTTTGCCGTGAGAACTCAACATCCCACATAGGGGATTATATGGAATGCAGATATTACACCAGGATGATTGGGTGCACAGAATGCCAAATTGCTTATTGTTAGATGCTGGCAAATATTATTTATTAATGAAGCTAACACTTACATACACAATCGTCAGTGTTAGCAATATAAGTTCATCGATGAAATGAGTATAAATATACGTAGGTCCAAAATAAAGTGTCGTGGTTGAGAGTCATTTGGCTAGTCATAATACGTAATACTGACCCTAAGTTAGGATTTGAATTTCAACCTTATAAAGTTTATGAATGAAAACTGTCGTTCATAAATGTTGATTGATCTCAAATGCGGATGTACTGCATGTTCCCGATTGTGAAACCTATTTACTGTGGATAAAAATAAAATTTAGTTGGTGTTACATGTCTCAAATGTTCATCCTCGTTGTTATCATCTTATAAGTTTGTTAGTTTCATCTGGCGACTATAACTAATTGTCTCATTATTAAGAGGGAATGAAGTGATGAAATGATTAACTTGTCATTCTTTTATGTCCCGATAAGCATAGTGAATAGTAACTTTTGGGATTCATATCGCAGAGGCTCGGGTTGGTGTTCTGGACTTAACTGGCTGGGTTAAACAGGAAGCAGGACCAATAAGGACTCTAGACTGCTCGTACGTGTTTTATACTCCACTGGTCCGATCGGTAATTCACTGCTCTCTAATTGGCGGTATCGTTACGTATACATTAACAGGGCATACATACCACAAGTTATAACACATTCACATGCTTTGAAACGGTTAAAACGTTACAGAAGTTCACTACGATTGAGGTCAGATTCTAAAGATTATATTTCTGAGCAGTTTTAACTAATTCGTAGTTGTTGATGAGTAAATATATTTTGGCCTCTCAGATTGCTTAGATATCAAAGTGAATGTGATCTCAAACTCTCCCCACTACGATTTTAGTGAAGGAGTTCCATTACCTCTCAAAGTATTTTTAAATTGTCTCACTCATAACCGTAGCCGCTAACCATTTTCGAATTGATATGGGAGAAAAGGTAGCTGCTCGGTTATGTTATAGAAACATATGGGCAATATAAATCAGCTTTTTCACTTATCAACGGGTTTTGTAATCTTAATATGACAACGGTCAAACGTGATTTATCGATTCGAATGTTAAGTGCCATACGAAATATAGAAAATCAAATGTTAACATAAAACAGTGTAAGGTAAATATTATCAACATGAAAGATGAATTTCTTACTCTATCTCGAAGACTTTCAGATAACCCTGCAGTTGTCCCAGTACAATGAATTAAAATAGCACCCAAAACTATGTCATATCTTAACATCTGAAATAACATATACACATTGCAAGAATAAAACAATACGGATTAAATCAATCAGACAATCAGTTTAAGAAGAAGATGATTAATTCCTATAACTACAGTATTCTAAAGTACATACCACCAGTCTAACTAATATATTTGCTCCAGCTCCTTCACCGAAAACAACAACATACTGTAATCTAGTAATATGGTAAGAAAAACATTATTTATATTTTTTGATTGAAAAACGGAAAGGTTACCTAAGTGCATTGCATACTTCACTCATGCCTTCCGCAAGTTGTTGAATTGAAGGAAATGTATAACTAAAAACAATAATAGAATATTAAATTTCGAGTAGTTCAAAGTTTTGAAAAAATGGTTAGAATATGTGTTTAGGATAAGATAAACACGAAGTAAAATAAGGTACTTAAAAAAAGTCAATTTCTTAGAGACTATTCGCACTTTATAAATCTCATAACACTTTTTATTCGACCTAATATATCTAGACACTGTCACAGAAACATTGCACCTTTATGTTTCTGGTTTATCGAAGGTCACTGAATAGATGGGTCTCATACGTCACAAAAAACTGGTCTCAAAGAGTCAATTAAACCTTAGTAAATTCCAAAAAGCTAAACATTGACAGTCATGAAGCTTGAGCTAAGCAGTAATACGATGTCCGGCAACGATTTATTTGAAACTAATTTTATCGGTGCACTTTATACGGCTTCCATTTTTTCACGTATGTATGAGTGCCAAGATACTGATATTTAACAATATTACCAATACTTTGAACATATTCAGCCCATGAAATTGGTGAATAGTCTAGTTTTCACCTCGTTGTCTATTAAAATGCTTCTAGGTCAGAAGTTTAGGTTATAAATTAAGATGAAAACACCAGGTTTTCATAGCTGTCAAACTATCTGAAACAGAAATTTAGATGGAGAGAAACTACTTTCTGCTTTTAAAGTCAAGTTAATCTGCTTACTTCACTATTACTAAACAGAAAATTATTATTCCCTTATGTCTAACAATGACGCATAATTTGTCATGAACTGTAAGTATCTCAGGTGTCCAAAACACTACATTATTGCCTGTTAATTTGTTATCATCGAGATGTCATTCAAAACTGATGAAATTTATTTAAATAAATGACTTACTCTGCAGGTAAATCCGATTCACCATCTCCTTGTCCTGGAACATCTACATGTACCCAGGTACATCGATTAACTAGCGGTTCCATGGATTCGTGTGCAAGAAAATTGATAATTTCATTATCTGTAGTGATTAGTGCATTTTAAATTATTTTGAACGTTCAGCATACGATTGCATCCAAGATCATGAACTGTCAAGAAAGCAACTTTTGTATTACGTGGACCCTGTTTATGGAATATTTACTTCCAAGATAAGTGATTTACCTGTATGAATACGTTAATTTTTCCACAACTTTCAGTGTTAACAACTTGATGTTCTATCTAAAAAAGAATAAGAATTTGTGTAATAATTAGTGTAAAGTTTATCAAGCTAGCCGTAAATTATGATTTTGCAATTACTTTTTAGAACTGTAACTTTGGAACAAATGGAAAGTTAAACAAAGTGAACTGAGAGACAAGTAGACACTTGTACTAGTTCGTAAAATAATTGCTGTGATTTGTTCGTGGTTGTCTTAAAGCGCTTTGTAAATCATTACAAAGCTTTGAATAAAATGAGCATCAGCGCCCTGAAAACAAGGAGTATCTAGAAATAGTAACATTAAACTGATGTGTAGTGGGGATTCTGTCACTTCTGTTTGTATTCTCATAAGCAGGTGGACTTGTATAAAATTAGTTCTGAAAGCCCAAAAGAGTGAAGTAAATGCTTCAGGAAATACATTAGTCTGGAAATACAACTAATAATGACGGTCTATATAATACTTTTGTCATAATCGATGGTCGATGAAGGAACTATCTAAAACGTTGTCTCACTATGGACTCGCATTTCGATCGTTTTTCACTAAGAAACAATTTCAAAACCGATTATAGAAACGCATCCATATACCTTGTTAATTTACTTTTATTACTTTGGAATTTCAAAGACTATCAGCAATATTCATCTTATGTCCTTTGACTGAATTCATGACATTTTATTGCTTCAATGATGTTGACCAGTTATTCGTTTTCGATAGCGTTTTTACGCCTTTTGACATAAACTTTACAATTCATTGTGCTGCGCATTTTCTGAGACATGAAGCTGCGGATGGACGAAATAGCTTTCTGAGTGAAAGATACCTACAATGTATATGACCAGGATAATTAGACAGCTTTGGAATGTTAGTTACTCTTAAAAGTGTAGACTGATATTTCTTTTTGGTCACAATCGGATATACAAGCCATATCTGTCAATAAAACGCTTGTTTTGTTTGGAAAATAACTGAAATTAAATAAGTCTCTCTTCATGTCGCACAACAAAACTGTCTTAATCATGCGAGCAGATGTTTGGTATGTTAGTAGGGTAAAGTGCGATCCGTTTTAAAATAACGATTTACACTATATAGTATGTGATTACCCAATATTCTGTGAAAAAGCGTTTAAATGAAACGTATCAAACAGCTATTACGAAAAACTTCTGCTGTTAATAAGATCTGTGATTCATCATCTCACTTAAGGTGGTGAAACGATCCATCAAAAAGATATGCGATTCTACGAAATTTCAGTCCATATTCAAAATTTTAATTTCAAGGACAATAATTGGAGTATTTTGGTCTATTCACGAGTACTCGAGAAAGCAATGAAACTTCCCTATGATATTAACTAAACTCAATGATCCGATGTGTATTCTTTATTATTCAAAAAACTCACTCCAGACATTGTTAGCTGAAACTCAGAAGTTATTTGAAAAAGTGCAAGTACATAATAAGAATACTGATACAAACAAACACATTCAGTGTACAGATTATTTGAAGCACATTGAGTGAGTAAATTAAGCATTCTTAAATAGTACGTTTTCATTATATTCATGGATGTAAGCTCTAGAAACTAAATCAGAATGGCGTTGTAAAACGTTGTTATCTACTTTGAAGACTAAATAATTCATTCCAATATATGATAATCAATATATTTGTGACAAACTAGTATGAGCTTATTAATATTGCCTTTCACTATTCTGCTACAGTTTCCTAGTTTCGACGCTTTTAAATGTTAACAGTAAAATATACAAATAATGAAATGATTAAAGTGAAGATAGAATGTTTTGTGGCAACTATTTTACTCCAAGTAAACGACGATCAATAAATCGTGAAACAAAAATCCCTCATTTAATAACGTATGTTATACTAAAGCTAGCGCTGTGGATAGAAGATAATGATCAAAGCTAAATGTGATGTAATTAACAAGATCACAGATGACAAAATATGTAAGAAAGTCACATCACTTGACCCAGAAGGGATGACACGTCTAGTTGTCAGAACGAATTAGATCACCTATGGGTATGACAGAAGCTGCTAAAGATTGAGACAGGATTGAGCAATGAAGTTTTGCAGACGGGTCAAATCGTTCTGGAAGGAATATAAGAGACTGCCGCTAACAGGACTCCATATTTAGTAGCAGTGGATCACCGACGCTTCTAGCTCCGTAACTACGTCTACTTAACGAATAAATAAAAAATATGAGTAATTTATGGCAAAAAGCTGCTCTTAGTCCCTGAGAATATGTCAACTTTCTGTTAGAATAACCCCTGAGAAGTCACTCGGATCACCTCTCCTGGAGGACAATTCCAAGGTTCAACTAATCCTAAAAATAAAAGGCATTTCTATATTTCAATGCGCTAGGTTACATCTAAAATTTCCGGGCTTTAACGCTAAAGTTTGCGTTGCCAGTGTCCTCAAGTAGGTATTCAAGAGTGTATCCAGGTGTATTAGGATGCTACAAGCTATTAGAAAATCACCATAGTGACGCCTATACTCAAACAGATAAGCATCCACAGATTTAGGGCGCTCTTCCAAAGGTTTGAATTTTAGTCTTTTAACTGATTTCGTTGATCGCCGCAGGATAATCTTAAGTGTATTCACATACTTTTGATGTGGGAGAGGAAACACTACTTTTCAAAACACAAATAGGGGTGAAGTAAAATATTTAGTGACTCTTTTTTATCACGAGAACACGATTGGTTTAATGAGAACAATTATTATTATAACCAATTGTACCAGTGACTGTTTTAATGTGCTTTTGTTTAACTGTGCTAAAAAAATCCATCATACTCACTTCGATTGTGACCTCGCGCGAATCCGACTACGCTCAGTAACCAAGCTTGTATCTTGGCACGATCTCGGTATCCTTTCGATACCACGAGATCGCTAGCAAATATATCTCGACTTGGTCAATTAACTGCCTTCTGATATTTCGCTTCCGGGGAATTTATTTGGCACGTGTTTCTCTGTAGCGGTGTTCATAGTCAACTGTGACTCGACTTGACGCTACAACTGATGAGCCGAATTTTGGAACACGCCGAAACCTCTGGTCAAATCTTCCAGAGAGGCCAATTCGGCGAGTCTATTATTTATCTATCCACGTCTGTCGTATATTTTCATATTACCTTTCAATATATAATATAGGCGACATGACGGATAACGATAAGAATAATATCAATATAATAGACTCCCATGTATGTATACCGAATTCTTGGCACTTTTTATTCGCGTGACGGTGAATTCAACGCTTTATTCGTGAAATTTTCCCCTATTAACTATTCTCCTCTTTGTACGGAAGGCATACGCATTACCGTCTACCACCCAGCACCAAATGGTTAAGTTGAACGGTTTCATTGCCAACTTAAAAGTGCTCTACGAGCTCACGAAAACGACAACTGGTAGGAAACCTTACCGCTCATCCTCTTAGGCATCAGAACGAGCTTGAAGGCAGATATCCAATGTTCCACCGCTGAACTGGGATACGGCACGACGTTGCGTCTGCCCGGGGAATTCTTCACACCACGGAGGAGACATGAGTTTGGTAAATCAAACTACGTCCAACGACTGTCTGCCTTTATGCGAACGCTGCCTCCGGTGTCAACTCGAATACACCATCGACAGGTCGCTCTCCCTCCAAAGTTATCTACCTGTTCACATGTTTTCATATGAGCAAATTCGGTACGCAAACCTTTGCAACAACCTTACAAAGGCCCTATTCACGTGATCGCTCGTCATGAAAAGACCTTCAAGATCGATCAACATGGCCGCGTCGAGATCGTCAGCATTGATCGTCTCAAACCAGCACACGTCGATGACAGTACCCTATCCGATAACCTGAGACTCAATGCTAGACCTATCAAACCTACTAGCAGGATCCTTAAATCTTCTTCAGGTCCCACGCTAGATACACCTCAGACCTCATTCTCACGTCCTAGTCAACAGCACGCGTTATCTGCACCGTCTACGGACGAGACAGCAGTCTCACATCCAGATCAGCAGACGCCACCAACCTTGACATCGGATGAGATTGCGGGCTCACGAGATACGAACGAGACTATAGTCTCACGTTCCGGTCGCCGAGTACGGTTGCCCGTACGCTTCCACGACCAGTCGCACAGTCAACAACCGATACGGTGTATGACTATTCCTATACTACACGCATGCTACACTCTTCTTTTTTTATTTTCCTTTTGTTTCCTGAGCTCACGCCTCCGATCAATCCCGTTTTGTACCGTCGACTTCAGTCAACTTTGGCGAAAGCTGACCAGATCACCCACGCTCTTATCAGCGCACTCAGTCGATATTTTGGTTTCCAATGTCTGGTATATGTTTGGTCTCGAACTTGGTCGTTACGGTCGCTCCTGGTTCATCGGCTCAACGTGGTTTCGTCCTACGTCTGCGGTGTTTTCTGGTCCACACCTCTATGAACGCAATCCTCAGATTCTGGATACAAACCACTCTGGTGTAGTATGCCAACTCAAGCAACAAATATATCACATCGCCCCTGGTACTGTTCTTCGAAAAAGAATTGCGTTGGCAACTCGACGATCAATGATCGCTTTCCTGTTCTGCCAATTCTTCCGTCTTACAATCGCTCGCCAGCCGATCAGTCCCACGATTTAAACCGCTATTTATCGAAAGTGTAAACCCTTTCTAGTGGAGGCTCCTGTAGTGGCTTACGTTTACCATGAGAACACGATTGCTTTAATGGGAACAATTATTATTATAACCAATTGTACCAGTGACTGTTTTAATGTGCTTTTGTTTAACTGTGCTAATTACAGCCATTTTGTGCTTCCATTACCCTTCATCATTGTTCCGCGGTTTTTAGCTTTGTTCGCACGTACTCCGTTCTCCTGCTTTCGCTTGTACCATTTCTTGGCACGATCTTTGTATTCGTCCGATACCACGAGATCGCCAACAAAATAAATCTGGTTACGTTCAACCTTCGCCCTCTGATTTGTTTGGTACGCGTTTCCTTGTAGTAGTGTTCATAGTCAATCTCGACTGGACACTACGCTACAAACTAATGAAGTTTGAGTAGATAGTTCAGCCGTTAAACTGTCAAAAAACGCGCTCCAATGTTATCCATGCAAACTCTACTCGGATGGCATTTTTACCGTAGTCAGAGTACGACCTTCTGACATAGGGCAACAAGACTGTCAGATCATTTTCAACCTGGGGTGTCTCTAGAGGGGGATTAACTTAGTTGTATGTGCGGTCTCCATCATGTCTCAGAAGGACTACTTTAAACTTTGAAGTGTTAAAAGTAAGTTCATTGTTGTGGGAAAAACTTTGAAGTCGAGTCTGATTCTTCTGGACTCCCGGAATATCATTTTACTGTCGTCAGCGAAAAATAATAAATCAGACTACATTTGGCGAAGGAGGTCGTTGATATAATTTAGGACGAGTAGTGCTCTCAATACTGAACTGCAGAATTATGGTCTGGGCTGGTATTAATATCATTTGTCAATCCTAAAAGAATAAAAGACTTATTCCACACTTATGGGTTTGCCACAATGTAACCACCTAATCTGTTAGACCTTACCTTGATGTCACATCATTATACATACTTACTCGTCCTACCGTGATAGCCAGTGGCTGCTGCGAAAGACTTCTAAACAATACATTTCGATTGGTAAGAGAATAATATATTTGGTACAGAAAGCAACGGCCTACATAGAGTAATCAGCCTGGAAGGTCACGCTTTGCAGTACTCGATTGAGTCTTCTGCCTTCATTATTTATGACTTCTCCGTAGTAAGTGCTCCATGTAACTTTTCTCAGTCATCATACTTTAGGTTGCAAGAATCATGTATTTAAACCCTAATAGGAATGTAAACCAACTAGGACATTCTTTAGCCTTAGGAAAGGTAAAGTCTACAATGACCTTATAGAGTTAAATGTTTAGATGTGAGGTAATTCAGTTTATTAACAGTAATTTAGCGCCTAACAATTTCGGCTTATCTAAGAGACATTTATGATTGGCCCCAGTAAAAGCTCTTGAGAAGTCAAGGTTCATAACACCAACCTTTTCCTTGTGATCAGTTGTCTGTCTGTCCACTGCAGTAAAAAAAATTGGTTATACAGGAATGATGCCTTTTGAAACCGTGTCGTTAGGGTGGGGATAAGTTCACAGATAGCTAGTAGTCACGCAGACTGTCATATATCAAGTACTTCATACTATTTGAAAATATTAAGAACACTAATCCTAGATGGTAGTTTCTTTCTGTATAGCAGAGTGAACCATATCCGTGTCAGGAGAAATGTCTTTGTTCAGGTGACGCAGTTTTTAATACACTATGTCAGGATTCAGATTTACCCCTGAAATTCCTGTTGAGTTTTGGGTGGAGCTCTTATCGACTAAGTTTGTATATGATGAATAAAATGTTGCGAAAAAGCTGTTTTGGCAACTCGGCGGTCGGGACCTAGGACTCAACACATAGGAAACCCTGGTTTTGGCTTGTCAAAGAGTCTGCATAATTTTTTCGGATTGGAGACAAATTTATCGGTTAGCTTTATCTAATACTAGAGCCCAACTTATGTTATCAATTTCGTGATGTGATTCCCCGCTTGGTTGAACTGCCTGTATTTGCTGTCGTCACTAGTTCACCTGTATTCAACCCAGTCTTACCTTTTGAGTCTCAGTATTTGAAAAGTGCGGGTTTTTATGCCTGAATGTTGCTTGTAACTTTTGGCGACAGTTTGCAGGACCAAATGGTTTGTAGCACGTAGGTTCGTATGAAGTAAGAAGTCCAGTCAAGCGTGTACATCAAATTGAGTGTGCATTTCCCAGTCCACCTTCTGATAATTGTCCTGTATAGCTGACACATCAAAACGTCTGAAATTACCATCTCTGTTGTTGCTATTAGGATTTTTTAAATCAGTTGTGCTGGTAAAGTTGAAGGCTATGACGACGCGATTACTTTTTCCCAAGGGAGCCGGAATTGAGCATTTGTCATTTAGAAATTTTGCGTTTATGAATGTACAGTATAAGTGTGAAGTTTCTCAATCAAGTTGCTAACTTTACATATCTGAATAACCTGTGATAATTAGAAGTATGTGAGTTATAGTTCAAACTAGGAATCCCAGGGATAACGCAATTTATTCAAGAAGTACTAGATCAAGACGAAGGAATGCAATGTATTTGGAATTCGAAATCGAGTGGTCATCAAGTACAAAGAAATGATTATTTCATACAAACATCACATCCATTACAACTTAAATGAGAATCCAAATTTCTGCGGTCCGCAGTAACTTTTCTCCTTAGGTTCATCACGTGTCTGTCCGATTGTGTAATGGATGTAGACGTTGTGTGATTTAGAATATACCCATTAGCGTGTAGCGTGGAGTCGAGTCACAGTTGACTATGAACACCGCTACAGAGAAACACGTGCCAAATAAATTCCCCGGAAGCGAAATATCAGAAGGCAGTTAATTGACCAAGTCGAGATATATTTGCTAGCGATCTCGTGGTATCGAAAGGATACCGAGATCGTGCCAAGATACAAGCTTGGTTACTGAGCGTAGTCGGATTCGCGCGAGGTCACAATCGAAGTGAGTATGATGGATTTTTTTAGCACAGTTAAACAAAAGCACATTAAAACAGTCACTGGTACAATTGGTTATAATAATAATTGTTCTCATTAAACCAATCGTGTTCTCGTGATAAATGTAAGTCACTACAAGCATCAGAATTAACAACCGAAAACAGAACCGACCCACCTGGGTCCCGATATTGTATATAATCACATGCCGGTCGTTTACTGAAATCACTGATATCTTGAATTTGAACCATAGATTTTCCAACACTATCCCTCCCCACGAAATAATGTTGTAACTTCATATCATCAAGTTATGAATAATGTGATTCCCTTTAAAACATATTTCTCACATGGATTGGTGGATTCATTCGAAGTGACTTCATGATAAGTACAGACAACAGTTGACATGATATAATCAAAATCAAGCTCATTTAGGACTAGTGCTTCGCATTGAACATGTTTCCCACAAGAAACAAATGCATTATGAGGACAAATAATATTTGATATGACATCAGTATTTTGTTTTTCTTAAATATTTTCTTCAAATTCATTGTAGAATAATGGAATATTAAGATTCAGCATCTATCAAAACTGCATCAGAGTTTTGATCATGATTTGATTTGTTCAACATATTTCCCTCAGATTTGTAAGAAATTTCATCAGAAATATGTGAATCATCATAACAAACCGTATCTAGTACAATTATACCAGAGATCTAATCAGAATTTAGTGCAATCGACCTATTTGTAAATACATTCATTAGAAATACAGGAATCACGAGAAAAGTACACATCTGGTAAAGTCATACCATAAATCTGATCAGAGTATGATTCATTTAAAACATTCAACTCAATGGGATCGGAGTTACAAAATTTAGCATTACATGCAGCGAAATGAATAGTAGTTCTACAAACTGCATTTAGCATTATAAAATAAACATGAATTATATAAGTGAAATTTGCCACATAATCTACCTTGCAAGTCCTCAATGAATTGTGATCTGCATGACCTTGAGTACGCATTGGATTAGAATGGCGTAGTAATATAGTGGAATTCTTGATGTTCTAATGAATTATTTTACGAAGTTTTCTTCATTCACAGCATTCGCAATCGGTACACTGATATGTGGGAGAGAATAATAATGATTGGTTGTGTGTTTAGTTAGACTTGTAGATAGTCTGACAGGGATAAGATGAATTACATATTCCCCTATCCCTATTATTATTATTGATTGTTGTTGGATTGCGTCGGTTTTTTTGGTGTGAAATATATTTGCGCTCCAGTCAGGCTGGTCGTGTGTTCTTGATCTGAGTTGTGTTGAAGTCCTGTAGAATAGTCACTGAGAGGGAATCTAGTGTAGATATTCGTCTAAGGTGAAGGCGAAGGAAACTCCGACTGTTATAACACACTTTACATAGTCCAGTAGTAGTTGCTTGAGTGTTGCATTAAGAAGTGAAATCGGCTTTTCTGAAAATGACATAGTTTTTTTAACAAGCTGTATGCTTCTTTTTCCATGAATGTAAGAAAATAAGCCACAATTATAACATCCTCAACATCTTTCTTGGTCATAGCCCATATCTCGAACCTTTCCATGTAATCATCAAAAGCATAAAAATTTAAATGTATGTTAAACTGTTTCATCACAGGCTCCATCGAGATGCCAATATGATGATTAGGAGTATTTGAATTATTGTACGACCTAGGAATCACAGAAATAACGTAATCGGATCAAGAAGTACTAGATAACTACAAACAAATGTACTGTATTTAGAATTCGAAATCAACCATGCAACAAGTACAAAGGTATCATTAGTTCATTCAAACACCACATAAACTCTCCTTAGCATAAGTATGCTGTTATCAGTCTGACTACATCTTAGCTTTATTCACCTGAAAGTTACATAACAATTGAAAATGCCCTCCAATATATCAAACGATTGACCACATTTGAAAATAATTGAAAACGAAAAAAAAGAAGCACAGATCAGTAAATTTTACACTTTAGAGATTTTTTAAAGAAACTGAAATCCAAAACAAACAAACAAACAAAAAACGGCAATTGAAGAACCATTTGATTTTACTCACACTCAGATTATTTTTAGCTGTTCAAATATTTACGTTTCATTTTCTTTTTATAATATTTTCAGACTTTATCTAAGTGTAAGAAACCTAAATGAAAGAAGACAATCAGGAAAGTGATCAAAAAAAGAAAGAGAACAAGAACAAAGATTCTAGCAGAATAGTATGAATTCAGTTTATTTTGTAGGTTCTCGTCAGCTGTTTACAATCTTTGATATTTAAAAATCATAATTACATATTGGGTTTAAATTGCTTACATGATAGAGTTTGTTTGGAAGTTATATTGAAGATCTATTCGTAAAGTATATCATGGGTGTAAATGAAATTAATAGACTGAATATCGTAAATATATACCTAATGTGGAAGAATATTCTACAACATTAATTGTGACAACAGTGCAAACGGTCAGAAACAAATGATTATATAATGAGTAAACATTGATAGGAATAAAATGAGTAGAGTTCAGTTGATAAAATATGAATAATAATTTGAAAGATATCAGAAGGGGTTTGTGGAGATTTTTAGAAATTTTCACAGATTGAAATCATGAGTCAGTTGAAGTTAGACAACCATTGAAAACCTGGAAGCACTGGACGGCCGTTTCGTCCTAGTATGGGACTTCTCAGGTTTTCAATGGTGGTCTAGCTTCAACTGACTCATGATTTCAATCTGCGAAAATTTCTAAAAATTTCCACAAACACCTTCTGATAATAATCATCTGCTCACTAGTGACTGACTTCAAGAGATACTCCTGGAGTTCTAGTGGGAAGCCGTTACCAGTGGAGTTCAACCAGGTCTGTTGTGAGATATCAGATCACTGAAGACAATGGTATATGGTGGCGCAACTTCGTGGGTTGGTTGAAGTTAGACATTAACACCGTTGGATGCCGGCTCAGTGGCCTAATGGTTAAGTGCTCGCGCGCGAAGCCAGTAGGTCCTGGGTTCGAGCCCCGCGTGGTGCGGGATCGTGGATGCGCACTGCTGAGGAGTTCCATACTAGGACGAAACAGCCGTCCAGTGCTTCCAGGTTTTCAATGGTGGTCTAGCTTCAATTGACTCATGATTTCAATCTGTGAAAATTTGGAAGATAGTTGAAATAAATGCAAGAAAGAAATTCTAAAAAAAGAAGAAAAATTTTTAAGATGCAGCGAAAGAGTATTTGTCACCAAGGCAAGGAAAGATAGAACTATTAAATAAACAACAATGTATATTTGCACGTTCAGTTTGTTAAACTATTATTATTATTACCAGAAGGGGTTTTGTGGAGATTTTAGAAATTTCACTGGTTGAAATCATGAGTTAATTGAAGCTAGACCACAATGAAAAACCTGAAAGCACT
Source organism: Schistosoma mattheei (assembly GCA_944470405.2). Taxonomy (NCBI): domain Eukaryota; kingdom Metazoa; phylum Platyhelminthes; class Trematoda; order Strigeidida; family Schistosomatidae; genus Schistosoma; species Schistosoma mattheei. The sequence continues at coordinate 10,761,061 of OX103945.1, forward strand.
GGACGGCCGTTCCGTCCTAGTGTGGGACTCCTCAGCAGTGTGCATCCACGATCCCGCCCCCCGCGAGATCCAAACCCAAGACCTATCAGTCTCACGCGCGTGCGCTTAACCATTAGACCACTGAGCTGGTCGGCATCCAACCATGTTAATGTCTAAATTCAAATAATCCACGAAATCGCGCCAACGGACACCAGTGTTATCAGTGAGTTGATATCTCACAACAGACTCGGTTGAACTCTACTGGTCACTAATTCTCACTAGAATTCCAGGAGTATCTCTGAAGACAATGGTGTCCGGTGGCGCAACTTCGTGGATTGATCGAAGTTAGACATTAACACCATTAGATGCTGGTCAGCTCAGTGGTCTAGTTGGTTAAGCGCCTGGAGCGAGGCTGATAGGTCCTGGGTTTGAATCTCTCGGGGTGCGGGGTCTTTGATGCGCACTCCTGAGGAGTCCCACAATAGGGCGAATCGGCCATCCAGTGCTTCCAGGTTTTCTATTGTGGTCTAGCTTCAATTGACTCATGATTTCAACCAGTCATATTATTATTATTTTGTTCTTAAATATATAAATAGACAGAAAGTATTAAGAATAGAAAGTAAAATAAGATAGTGATGAATTAGTCAAATATAATCAGAGTAATATGCAAACGTAAAAGGGAGGAAGTAAATAATTTAGGAGAACAACAGATCACAACTGATTAGTAGTTATTTTTAGTTTACTTTGGCTAAGGAATTTTGATTTATTTACTTTAAAGAAAAAGTAGTAAGTTGAAACGATTGTAACTTAGTTAACATTTTATTCTGCAGATTTGAACTTTTCATTTTCATGCCAAAAAGCCCTATTTTTACCTTTAAATTGTATTTTCCCACTTGTAAGGACTTTAAATATCATTGGTTTGTTTCCTCTTTTAATATGCTATTTTGTGACGTTTGCCAAGAACATTTTTTATACTGTATATGTACACTTGATTTTAGTGTCCTTGTTTGTTCGTACTGCTGGCTGTTTGTGGAATAAACTTCTCCCTTAGTTGAATCTGGTCTTCTGCCTTTAGTTAGCAGGGCTGTCCCGTGGTTTGGTTAATATCGTTATCTCTTCAAACATAGCGGAAAAATATTAAAAATGTGACTCGATGATGGTGTGGATATTTCTTGGAGTGTTGTTTATTTTATTTAGGCGGTAGTTTATATTAAGAGCTGATGTCAGTAGATAGGTAATTTGATTAAAAAAAAAGTGATTCTAAATCAACTATTCGTTTTTCCCATAGGAAATGTTTAGTAATGCATAGACATGGCTGTATGTAGAATTAATTGTCAGGACTTTTTACCAATTTGACACTAAACGAATGTTATTCAAGTAGTTAATCAAAACCCATTGGTACATATTTTAAACTTCAATCTGTGAAACAGAGCATAACCATCATTTAATATAATTATTGGATTAATTATTTGATTGTGAAGCTTCATTTGAATTGACAGGTAACATTGGGCATCATGAGATTTGAAATTTTTCTAATTTCCTCATATGGATCGGGTGTATTAAATGTTACTTTATAAAATTTCATGAAATCTATTATTGCATGCAATTATCTTTTGACATGATGCACGATAATGTGAACTCACCTTTATTTCATCGGTTCTCATCGCTTGTATTCAAATCAAAATAATAGACATTGATCGTTGGAAAATTGGCATGACATGGGCTATCAGTACTCTTATTTGTGAATAAACAATTTATAAAGCCATATAATAATAGATTTACAAAACAAACTAGTGAGTGAGATAGTACTTATCGTAAATTGGTGATAATTGGCAATAATTACAGATGATTTGAAGTGTTTACATAACTTTTAAGAAATTGGTTAGCGAAACTGAAGAATGTATAAAGTGATCATTTTAAGTTTTTGATTGAGATCATGAACAGATTGATGTTAGAACACCACCTTTAGAAACCTAGAAGCACTGGACGGCCGTTTCGTTCTATTGTTGGACTCCTCAGCAGCGCGCATCCACGATCCTGCTCACGGGATTCGAACCCAGGGCCTTCGGTCTCGCACGCGAACGCTTAACCAACTGGACCACTGAGCCGGCATCCAATTGTGATAGTGTCTAACATCAACCAATCCACGAAATTGCGCGACATGGATTAACTCCACTGATCACGACTTCTCACTAGAACTCCGAGAATTCCCTCACGAAGCTAGTCACTAGTGAGCACATGTTGAGTACTAGTATAGGGGTTGTGGAGATTATTAGGTTTTTGATTGAAATCATGAAGGTGGTGGTCTAACATCAATCGGTTCATGATCTCAATCAAAAACTTAATAATCTCCAAAACCCCTATACTAGTGATCATTTTAAATTGAATGAAATAACAATTAGCTAAACGAAAATTGCATTTTATTCTCAGTCGTTTTTGTTGGTTTATATGAAAAACATAGATTTTTCTATCACGAAAATACCATTCTATCATGATACAGACGTGTCAAGTGTAACGCAGTCAGCTATGATAGGAGAAAAATTTTAGCATAACAAAAGTCACACCACTTTGACAACGTGGAGTTTATACCCAGCCAACACTCCGTTCATCATGAATTGCGATAGTGTGAATAATCATTCCCGATTCATTTTGGTTGGTTACTAAGTGCAAGGTCAAAATTGCGAGTGAGGTTGGGGTTTATATTCACTCATAAAATACAGACAATAATAATATTACCGATTGGAGATGATTTAATAGAAGTTATGAATTTATTTTCGCGGTAATAAGCTGATAATTGCCTCATTCTGAATATATACATTCGGTTTGAATTTTCGAGTAGCTACCGCTTGAAGGAAGCGTAATGAGATTCCCATTTTTCTCTTAATTATTTGGCAAGATCAAAGAAGGTTCATAGTAATATGGTAGAGATAAATTGAATATCCTACTTTTGCATTGTTTAGGACTTTCTCAAAGATAAATTAAATTATGTAACCACATCCATTGACAAATTGAAACAGAGCTAGTGCAACAAGCATTTATTCATTCTAATTTACGACTTCTCATTAGTTTCAAATAATAAACCTGATGAAAACAATTCTGTCCTACCAACATACAAACAACTGTAAGTATTAGATTTTCTGTAATATGTTACAATGAAGTTGCATTTGAAAGGCAGCAAAGTCTTCACAAATGCAATTATTAAGTACCTGATGGATGATAAGAATAAACTGGATATCATTTATGCATTCAAAATAATCCATAAACATTGATTCCATTTTTAAGAGTCAGTTAATATCAAATGCTTGAGGTTTAACCTATGTGTATAGAAGTACAGCGTGTTAACTCTTTCTCTGTTATTGTGATTATAAATAGAATTAAACAACCCAGTTTATAAATATTTTTGTCATTTGACTAAATCTTTTTCTATTTCTTACATTATTTTAATTATACTCACATATGAATCGGATTTCGGTTCGAATTATTGTTAAGTAGTTACACATTGACTACTAATGACTATAATACCATCCCTTTCATCCTTTATTATGATTTTTCTCAACCCATAAATACCAATCAGTTTTATTTCTATTTAATAATATATATGTTTTATAAACATAGGGTTGAATGCAGACTGCGGTTGGATGCTCATTGTTGAGGAGTTCCATACTAGAACGATACGTTCATCAAGTGCTTCCAGATTTTCAGTGGTGGTCTGACATTGCTCAGTTCATGATCACAATATCTGTTTTAATTTTTTTTTATTATGACTCTTATATTCATATCGTACAAGCATCTAAATATCATTCGCGAACCTTGTTTGTAATTTCGTTACCCTCTATAATTCAAGGTTGATTGCAGCTGATGTTCAGAAGTGACATTGATTAATGAATTTGTTATTTTGTTGCGAATCATTTTGTTCTCCATCTGTTCAAAAGTCAATTACTTTAAAGACTCTAATGTGTAAGTTATTTCAAAGCATTCGGTTTGACTATGATCTACTAGTAAATAACAGTTAAAAATGCCTCATTTTTAACCGGCTAAATTTTTTTCCGATATTCAATATTTTGAAGTAAGTAAGAAGAACGATTTGAGTAGAATTAAACATAAATTCATCTTAATATCGGAAGGGGTTTTGTAGGTAATATAGTAATTTTTAATAGTTGAGATCATAAGTCATTTGAAGCTAGACCACCATGGAGAACCTGGAAGCACTGAACGGCCGTTTCGTCCTATTGTGGGACTCCTCAGCAGTGAGCATCTAAAATCTCGCCATGCTAGATTCGAACCCAAAACCTACCATTTTCGGACGCTAGAGCGGTCTCGGTTCTTGTTAATTGTTTCCTAACTACAATATTTAGAAATTAACATCATACAAAGTTGATTAATTTCATATCCTTAATTACGTTAACTTTTATGCATAATTTTGACTTTTAAGCATTACAGGTTGTTAGCAGCTGACAAAAATCTTCTTACTCTTTTTTACTCTTTTCAAGATGGTAAAGGAGAAAAGTCAGTAAGTAATATGCAATGAGTTAGAGGTATGATTACGACTGTCACTTTACGATTCCTCACATCATTGAGTGGAATTTCATCTTAAGAGATATGATAAAGAAAATGGATTAAGGGTAGTCATGATAACCTTAGAAGGCCACTACAGAATCCAAAGATCAATCGATTATTGATAGTGACAAACAGTTTTATTTATGAAAGCCTTTGATGTGTTAGCTCAATACTTCAAAGGAGTTACCCATGGAGAAGGAAGTATATAGAGTAACGTAAAGTGAGAATTGTCACAGGCTCGAAATTTTCTAACCCCTATCCTCTGTTCTCGAGAGGTAACATCACTGCAGATGACCTTTATCTAGGAACTAAAAGTTATTCCTATCACACCCATTTACAGTCCACAGTATAGCTTCTTCCTCAGACCAGGAGTTACTACTTCTACTCTTACCATATCTTAACTGATCTGCCTGGGATATTAGTATCTAAAGGAACAAATGTTCCAGTCGGTATAGCTCAAATGAGCTACTAAACTAGGCAAGCCTCCTCACCGCATCAAGGGAGTAGTTATGGTCAATAATTATTTGTATAAACTCTCATATATTAACATATTTTGATATATTTAAACTAAAATATTAATATACATTCATTAGATTTTGTAAGAAGAGTTCAGTCAATTTATCTTCTTGTAGTAAACAAAATTGCGATTATGAGGAAAAATTTTGAAAGATATAACTCAACCTTAAAAAATTATTATATTAGTAACATGTGACATTTCATAGGGTGCAGACGTAAAGGCGAGGATTGGAAAAGCAAGGGCCGCATTCCAACAATTGAAGAACATATGAAACTCAAAACAACTGTCAACCAATATCAAAGTCAGAATCTTCAATACAAACGTCAAGATAGTTCTACTATTAGAGTTGAAACTTGGAGAACTAATACAACTGTCATCGAAAAGTTACAAGTATTTATAAACAGTTGTCTACGCAAGATATGCAATATCTGTTAGCCTAATACCATTAGCAATAGCCTTCTCTGGAAGAGAACAAACCAGCTTCCAGATGAAGAAGAAATTAGGAAAAGATGATGGAAATGGATAGGACATACATTGCGCAAATCATCAAACTGCATCACGAGGCAATCCCTAACTTGGAATCTTGAAGTGAAGTGGAAAAAAGGAAGACCAAAGAACACATTACGTCGGGAAATAGAAGCAGATATGAAAAGGATGAATAACAACTGGAAAGAACTGGAAAAGATTGTCCGAGACAGAGTTCGGTGAAGGATGCTGGTTGGCGGCCTATGCTCCTCAATAGGCAGCAACCTTAGGAGAGTTACAAGCCGAGTTAATATCTATTATAGAAACTAAAATATTAAATAAATCATCTTGCTTATACAATATTAGTTCATAAAAAAAATAAAGTGTAAAATTATTTTTATTTGATTGAATTTAGACATTAACATCGTTGAATGCCAGTCAGCTCAGTGGTCTAATAGTTAAGTGCTCACGTGTGATATTGATAAATCCTGAGGAGGGGCAGGATCGTAGATACGCACTAGTGAAGAGTCTCATACTAAGACGAAATGGCCATCCAGTACTTTCAGGTTTTCTTCAAATGACTCATGATCTCCACAAAACCTCTCCTGTTAGAAAAAACCGTAATTTTTTTGAACATTTTTCTTTTTCTTTTTTATTTCAAATGGTGGATAATAATTTTACTAAATTGATACTTCAATATAAAACATTAAAGTTTTATTGGTTTGCATTCTTTCTTCTTTTTTTTTTTAAAAAAAGTAACAATATTTTAATCCATATCAGTTGTCTCTAAGACACTTTAATTCTTCTTCTTCTTCTTCTCCTTCTTCATCATCTTCTTCATCAACAATAAAAACTATTTGTTACGTTTATTTTTGTGAATACTTAAACAATTCTAATTTTATATTTATCAATTTATAACATTTTGATGATTAGAAGAAAGTTAATTTAATGGTAGCCATAATGATTTGAATAGGACTGTCTATGCAATCTTACTTTTATATATTACTATCACTGAATTAACTATTTCTATAAATCCGCTATTCATCTTGTTGTGTTAATGAGATAATGAGGCATCTTCGATCAATGCATATATGTGCTTGGTTCTACGTTGCAGCTGACTGACTGAATAACTGACTGATAGAAGAAATCATATAATTCAAATATAAATCATGATTCAATTTAGAAATATAAATTATTAGATGGTTACACAAGTCAAAATAATTCCTGGACTTGATTCCAAATCGAATTATTGATATTCATCATTGACGAGTTAAAATAATTGTCTAGTACGTATTAGTTTCAGAAAGGTTTTTTTAAAGATTGTAGTAATTTTATTAGTTGAAATTATGAGTCAATTGAAGTTAGACTATTATGGAAAACCTAGAAGTACTGAACGGCTGTTTCGTCCTACTTTGGAACTCTTCAGAAGTACTTATTAGTTTACTATGATTATCTACTTATAATCAATCTATGATTTAAACTGTGAAAATTAAAATAATCAAACTGATAACTATCAAACAATGTGAAATCGAAGTTCATTTTTTCACTCGAAAATTTATTGATTTAATAATCAGGATGTCAATAAATGATTACAACATTAAGTTATAAATTGATAACTTGATTTTGATGGTATAGGACATTTCATCTCTTAAGTTTTGAATGAACAAATTCAACTGAAGTTTAATATACTTGGTACTGTTTTACTTGAATCTTCCTATTGATGTTTAAGACTGAAATTGATCAGTCTCTTATTGGCATATGTGCATACTCTGCGTATTGCCTTGATATTGCCTTAATTTACAAGCATTATAAGCAAAGATGGGTTCGAGTCTCAGAGTGAACATCAACTCTGAGATGCAGGTACATCCAGCTGACGAGTCTTAAATAGGACGAAACGCGCGTTCTAGATTCCACTGCTAGCCACTATCCCATCAAGTTGTTTCTCTGGAATTATTTTAGCTTCTTGTTATTCACCCCTAATCTACTGTCGATCAGATTTTATACTGAAGGTTAATGCTCTCTATTTGAACATTAGTTTGGATGGAACTTAGAGAATAATAGAAGTTAAGGTTTCAATCTTTATTCATTGGTCACTATCATTAACAAAATAGGTCAGTTTTTCCTGTAGACGATCTAGGAGAAATAGACGCAATACGCATTTACTCTTATAATAAACAACTCGATTATGTAGAGAAAAAAGCAAAGTATACAAAATCTTTTTTGAAGATATGACTGAAATAGTCTGTAATCAATAGTCAGTCACTCAGCTACAACGTAGAACCAGGCAAATATATGCATCGGTCCAAGTTGCCATACCTCATTAACACAACAAGGTGAACACCGGATTCATAAAAGTAGTTAATTCAGTGGTAGTAATATATAAAAGAAAGATTGCATATAAGGATATGGTACAGGAAGAAAGAATTAGTTCGTAGAAAGAAAGATATGAAGTGATTTTAATCTCTTAGTTTAAGGGAAGACAACCGGGAAGTGATAAATGCCCTCATACCTCTAACAGCACTCAAGACCACTTTCTTGTAATCAATATGTTATAAATTGATAGTGTCCGACGTAAGAAACTAATAAATGGAGATGATTTATATTGAAATGAACTTTATTTCCGATCAGATTTTACAGAGTATTCATATCAAGTTTGAGAGTAGGCTTAAAATCATCAAACAAGTTTGAGTTCTTTATTTCTATAACTACTTAGGTTGAGTAGATAAGTGGAAAGGGATAAATATTTAACTGAATGAAGTCGAACCTAAGTCTATCAACTGATTGTAGACAATATGTTTCTATTGATAATAATGTACACATCAGGAAGACTAACAGAAAATCTTAGGAAAATAGATTATATGTTCCAAATCCTGAATTACATTACTGGTTACGATCTAATTATGGATGTTCTTAATATTAAAGCACACATTCAATAAGCATATATTGTCAAAATAGACTGATTGAATTTTGTCGTGAATTTTTAAAAACAGAATGATACCAACATTTACAATGATAAAATCTATTCAAAAATTAAGAGATTAAATAAACCTGACATTAATTATCGGCTCTATGATCAACCGTTGTGAATATCATTGTCTTGTAAAGCGTTATTTTTGGCCTGTAGAGCTCAGTTGTAACGCTGCAGACAGTGAAGTTAGATGACATGAATTGGAATCCCACAATGAACATCAATCTTCTCATACTGCTAAAGAGTTTCTTATAACATGAAATCTAAGTCAAAAAGGGTTTTCTGTCAACAACCTAAAACTACCTAACATCTAAACTTAGTCCGTCCGATGTTGAGTTCCTTACGATAATAGACAGATTATAACCTGATCAATAGAACTCAGACAGACTTAAACGACTAGACAAACATTGACATTGGTCACTGTTCAATGAATAATCAGCTCTAAATGATTTATTTCTTGTCTCCCAAGTCAGACTAAATTTATATTTTTACTTTTGTTTATAATAAGTATATATAACTCATGTATAAGGTTGAGCTCAACATCTTAAGTGGCCTTGAGCTAACAAGTAACTGAACTGACATTATTGAATAAAGGCTGGTTGATGCTGATTTGCATTTATAAGCATCCAATGGAAAGTAGATGTGTGCTAATTATTTATTTTCCAATGCTTAAAATCAGTGCAAAATAACAATGTTTTCTTATGATCAGTATTAAAAGTGATATGGCTTTGAGATTATTAAGGAAATTACAACTCTTATCCTATTATGTGATACAACTTAACAAACATTCTTTATTATTACTACTGATCATTGATATTTCTTATGAAAACTGATTACTTAGTCTTAACCAAAGTTAAGATATGTATAGTGTATCCACAGCTACTTCATACCTCTCTATGCGTGATATATACTAGTGTATACATAGCTTAGAAGAAAACTATATGCCATCAAACTAGGACAGTCACTACATAATTAACTCAGTGATAACAATACAAACTCAAATCTCACTAGAATCATTAGTTACTACAAGATTACAAAGATATATTCTTGACGATTGTTATTCAATGGAGAATTTGTATTCTAACACCCTTAACGATTATTTTCAACTATCTAAAATTTAATATTATTTGCTATTAAAAATAATAAATAATCAGGATCATCTAATGATGATTATACTCATAAATAAAATGTTATCTGTTTCAAAAACAACAAGGCAAAAGAAAACAACAAATAACCTGATTGATTTCCATAGATCATAATAATTGACTAAGGTATTATACAACCTCAAGATAATGTTACAAAAATACAAATATATATATTTATACATAGTAGTAGTAGTAGTAGTAGTAGTGGTGGTAGTAGTAACAGTAGTGGTGGTGGTCGTAGTAGTAGTGGGGGTAGTAGTAGTAGTAGAAGTAGTAGTAGTAGTAGTAATAGCAGTAGGACAAGTGTGTTGAGAGATAAAAGAAACATTTTTTTGTTTGAATAAAAGTACATTTTATTCACTGAGAATATTTTACTCTTTTTATAATTATGAAATAGTGATATACACAGAAGGTGAGGGTAGGTTTGTATTATTAGAAAGGGAAAGAAATGTTCATACAGTTCTCAAGGAAATCTTTGATAAAAAAGAAAACGAAGAATAACATAGATGAAGTCGATTAATAATCTCAAATGAATTTTGGAAGTGGTCATTTAAGTGAAAAAACTCGATTTTATTTACAACTGAAGATAGAATTATTGATGTATTTGTAATGTAAAGTTGACAACTGCAATAATTATATGAGTGATATGGGACATATTTTTTTACAGGAAACATTTTAGCTACTAAATTCAATAATAAGTAGTTTGCTGGATATATGCTAACATTAGCATATGACACGTATTGATTAATACGGTTGTAATGAAATTACTTAAGATTATCGACTACAACCATAATTATACATGCTTGAATAGTATATATATAACGACAGTTATGTGTATATAGGACTAATGTAAGTCCATTTAATGTTGTAAAAAAGTATTGGATTCAAAGTAGTTCACTGATTTTGTCAGATGTATCAGACATCCGTTTCAATAGTTTTATTAAATGAGTGTTGTTGTTTAGAAGGGAAAGCTTTAGATTTTTTCGTTTTCTCAGTTTCATTACCACTGCTACTTACATGTTTCTTGATGCAGTCATGACTGGAAACAAAGTGAGCTGGTGAATTAAGGCATATTTTATCATCTGATGGTTGTACATGTGAAGTTGATATTGTAATGTCATCTGTAATTCTAAGTACTGGTTGCTTTTGTTCAGAGAATAACGTCTCTGATATTTCAACTTCATTTTTTCCATATCCGCACTATTTTCGTTATTATCATACGTATCCTGTTGATTATTTGGATGATTATCAATATTTTCTTCTAAGTAATATCTTACAGGTAAATATTGATTGTTATTAGAGTCCACAATTTGACTTTCACAAGATTCATTAATTGTTTCATGTAGGCAACTTAATAATCTGCCTTTAAGGTTTCCACTAACTTTAAATGATTGGGTGCATTTCGGTACATTTTCTCCCTCTGTTCTAATACAAAGAGGGAGAGATAAACTTCGAGTAATTTTACTGATGTATGGCGTTGAACTTACATCTTTTTTGTTTAAATTTGGTGCACTCATTTCTTCTTGAATACTTGAATAGATTTGAATAGGTTGAGAAGAACCGAAATCATTTGTTATTTTTGTATCTTTAGTATCTTCATTAGCCCTTGATTTAACAAATGTACCAGTGGTCTCATTACTCACTATATTAAAAGATTGTGGGGGATGAATTGTTGATTTTGACAATAAAATGTCATCATACTCATTACTTTCTTTAAATGATGATCTATGTTCATTCCGTTTGGCTAGATAATTATCTTCCTGATGTATATTCGGCCAACTTGCCAACGATTTAGATCGATTTTGATGCTTCATGTCAACAAATTGATCATTCTTTATTTCAGTATCGATTGGTTTATATTGTTTCCGTTGTTCATTTATCATTGATCCTGTATCACATTTATTATTAGAATTTAAACTACTTAAACTTAAATTAGCATAACTTGTACATGATTGAACATGTATAAATGTTTGTTTATCTTCAGTTTCAGTTTCTCTATGATAAAAATAATTGAAATTTGAAACAATCACAGGTACTGGTAATGCAATAGTTAATACACCGGCAATAGCACATAATGATCCAACAAGTTTACCCCACATTGTTACAGGTCTCATATCACCATAACCAACTGTTGTCATTGTAACTACAGCCCACCAAAATGCATCTGGTATACTACGAAAATATGTTCTATCTGAATCAACTTCAGCAAAATAAACAGCTGATGAAAATAATATAACACATATTAATAAAAAAAATACTAATAAACCTAATTCACGTGTACTTGCTTTTAATGTTTGACCAAGTATTTGTAAACCTTTTGAATGTCTTGATAATTTAAATATACGAAATACACGTACAAGACGTATTACTCTTAATATAGCTAATGACATAGCTTGATTTTGACTTTTACTTTCATCAGCAACCATTGTACCAACTGTTATAAAATATGGTATAATAGCTACTATATCAATAAAATTCATAATATTTTTAAAAAATGCAATTTTTTGAGGAGATGAAATAAAACGTATTAATAATTCAAATGTAAACCATATAATACAAATGGTTTCAATTAAAAAAAATGGATCTATTACTGTAGGAATATCATCTTCTATAATTAATAAACATTTCATTGGATCATAATGATAATAACAATCAATTAATGATAAATATAAATCATCTGTTGTTTTTATTGATAAATTATAATCATTGATTGATCGATTTATATTGATTGAATGATTTTTTATAAAATCAATAGTATTGATATTTTGATTGGATATTAAGAATAATGATGATAGTGATGACAATGATGGTGATGATGATGATGTCGATGGCGATGGGGATGATGATGGTGAGATTGGTATATGATATGAAGATAAATTCACAAATTTATAATGTTTAAATGATGGTAATGTTTCAATACAAAATATAATAATTGATAATATAATAACAAATATAGAACAAATTGCAATACAACGTGCTGATATAGAACTTTCAGGATATTCAAATAATAACCATAATTTACGTTGTAATTTATTATTTGGTAAAATTTTCACATCTTCACGTATAAAACCTTCATCATCACGATATTTTTCAATAGCATCTTCATCTAATTCATAAAAATTAATTTCTTCAGTAAATACATCAATGGGTACATTCACTGGACGACGTAATCTACCACCACTTTGATAATAATATAATATTGCATCGAAACTAGGACGATTACGATCAAAAAAATATTCATTTCTTAATGAATCATAATATTGATCTAATTTTTTTGGATTACCTAATAATGTATTAGGAAATTTATTTAATGTACTAAATTGTGTTTCATAACGTAAACCAGATATATTTAATATAATACGTTGATTATCATGATTGATTTTATGATGATTTAAATTACATTTTATATGATTTAATTGTATATTATTATTATTATTATTATCGTTAGTAACTGTATTTAAATGGCATTTATTAGTTGCTAAGGGAGTAGTTGCTATGGTATTATCTAATTGATGATATGAATTTATTGATGATAAATCATTTTTATTGAATGTTTTTTGCCAATTATTAATATTATTATGTAATAATTTTTCATTTAATTTAGTCTCTGAAATACTATATGGTAAATAAGATAAATTAGGTGAATTATGATTTGTATGAATTAAACTTGTACCTGATGATAATAATTTAGTATAATCAGATGTATCTAATTGATTATGATTTTGTTGTGTTATTATATATGTATCTTGTGATGAACTACAACATAATGGTATATTAGTAGAATTATGAGAAAATATACTACCGGTATAAGTATATAAATTAGATGGATTAGATAAACCTGTACTACCTCCACCAGCACCAACCATACCACTATAAGGTCGTGTACCATATGATCTAAAATTGAATAATAAAACAAAATAATCAATTCATAAGAAGAAATGAAGTTTATTATTATTATTATCAGAATGGGTTTTTTGGAGATTGTAGTAAGTTCAATAGTTGAAATCATGAGTTAATTGAAGCTAAACCATCATGGAAAATCTGGAAGCACTGGACGGCCGTTTCGTCCTAGTATGGGACTCCTCAGCAGTGTGCATCCACGAAACTTTAAAAACTGATTGTTTAGAATAATTAAATTGATACTTTATGTTACCATTTGGTAAAATCATCATCAATCACCATGATTCAATCAAAAGTTATTTAGAATCTTTTTGGTTTCTAGTTAACATTCTCAGATAGTGAATCTTCACAACTTGAAACTGAATTAAATTCAGTATTTCTTTATTACCATAGTGAAAAATCTATGGTTCAGTTAATGATTTTAAATCAAATATTTCATATATAATAATGGTAAATTCATTTGGTATTGCTTGGCTTGTATCTTCCCATTGAGGTTTAAGACTGAAAATGATCAGTCTGTTATTGACATATGTGCATACTCTCCGTATGCCTCGATTTTTCCTTAATTAACAAGCATTTTCTAAGCAATGATGGATAGTGGCTAGCAGTGGAATCTAGGACTCAGTAGCTGAATGGATAATGCGATGGCGTTTGAAGAAAATGGTACTGTGTTCGTGTCCCAGAGTGAAACATCGATTCTCAGATACAGGTAAATCCAACTGATGAGTCCCAAATAGGATGAAACGCGCGTCCTGAATTCTACTGCTAGTCACTATCCATCATTGCTTATAATAATGGTAATTCTTGTAGTTAAGGTGTTGTTTTTTAATTTAAAATACATTATATACTACTAGTAACATTAACATAGATTATAATTTATGGTATTGTTATGTCCCGATAAGCATGGTAACTTTTGGGATTCATTTATGGACCAATACTATGCGTACATTTTTATCGTATAATTGTTAATTGACTAAACTGTTTATATTCATGTTCCTTTTATAATAAGTTTTATTTTGATCCATAGACTGTTATTATTCGATTTACCGTTGTTGAGTTATGCCCAGTCTATTAATTACAGTCCTCACATTCACAGCCACTTTTGGCTAGATCTCGTATAAATGTTGTTTTTCATTTTATGGTACGATTTGGTCTGTCTGGTTGATAATATAAACCCAGTATGTTTGAAATCAATGATTCATATCTCAGAGGCTGAAATTGGTATTCTAGACTCAACAAGCAGTGCTAGGCATGAAGAATTACCGATAAGAACTCCAAAATCCTCGTACATGTTTTATGTGTCATTGGTTTGATCGATAATTCACTGCTCTCTAATTGGCGGTATCATTACTTTATACATTAACAGGGCACCCAAGCCACAAGTTATAATAGCTATTTATAAAATAATCATTTCAATCTTCTAACATACAAGTGTTCTTAATTTCTAATTTTACGTAAAATAAATTTGATTAATGAAGTAACAATTATGAAAAAAATTTTAAAAATTGATATTTACTACTTATTAGTTTTTTTTAGCAGTTGAGATCATGAGTCAGTTGAATATAGATCATCATAAAAAACCTGAAACCACAAGATAAACGTTTCTTCCTGTTGTAGGACTCCTTAGCCATGCCCATCCACCATCTCGCCACGCGAGATTCGAACCTAGGACTTATCAATATCGCCCATGAGCGCTTAACCATTAGACCACTGAGCTGACCGGCATCCAACGGTGTTAATGTTTAACTTGAATTCATCCACGAAATGTAGCGATGCTTCTAGGTTTCCTACAAAACCCCTTCGGATATTTGTTTTTTAAGAAGTAGTTTCAAGAGACTACTGTAAGCATAAAAATTCGGTTTTTCAATAAAGCTCAGCTCATTTTTAACATTAGTATTTTATATTATCAAACTATGAATAGAAATATTCATGTTTTTCTCTCTGATATTACTAAACAAACAATAAAATAATGTTGAACCAGTGAAAAGTTTCATCCTGATCATCATATGTTTTAGCGTTTTGTGATGTTTGTAGATTTTTAGTCCTACAGTATGAATTAACACAATCAAGATAACTAGTGAACATTGGAGAGCAGTGGGTTAGCGCTTTATCATTACTATGGGACATTTTAAAGTATTTCGGAATTCACTATCCGACCATAAATTCAGTTTAGGCTTCATAGCAGGAGAGCATCAACTTTTGGCAACTAAGTTGGGATTTAACATTACTCAGTTTATGATCTTGCAAAACGATCGATCACCTATCATTGTCGATGATAATTGTGTTGGGATCGACATGGTTAAATTATTCTGGTCAAGACACTAAACTTAACGTTTATATACATATATACTTGAGAAAAAAAACGAGAGATCACTGCAATTCCTACGATGTGAGAGTAAGAACGCCAAGACTAATACAAGTGAAGATTTATTAACCTTAAAACACTACGACGACTTTAGTCGAAAACACATTGAAGACATATATATTGATTGTACTCTTATTTTAATAATTAATTAAGATGAAATCACATATATGAAAGATGCCCAGAGTTATCATATGCTATATTTCATGCTGAGCATAGTCCACGTTGATCTAACACAACAATATCCATCGTATTTTGAACAAACACATCACACTGAAATAGATCAGTGTTATATCGAATAAAATATCACATTGGAAAACAAAACCGAATACTACAATGGGTAATTATTACATTGAATTAAAACGGAGGTAATGTTGAACACAAACCATAATGAGTAAAGGACTGTAATTTTGTTTATTCTTCCCGTCATATATATATATATATATATATATATATATATATATATATATATATATATATATATATATATATATAGGGAGAGGGAGGGAGAGAGAGAGTGCGTTACTCTAAGTATTTAAATATTAAATATAGGAGTTCCAAATTTTAAATATTTAACAAACAAAATTGCTTTTCACAATTGATTGATCACGGGTGGTGATCAATCAATTGTGATCACATCTCAGTCCTACAGTAGGTCAGTTACGGCCCGGACAGCTCAGTGGTAACGTCTCTGACTGTGAAACTGGGTGACACGGAATCGAGTCCGCCAGGGAGCACCAGTTTCCTCGAGTGTCAAGTAGCACGAAACACGGGTCCAGAGTTTCCTATCGACTACTTCCAACCAACATCTAACAATCGCTTTTCTTTCTTTTTTTGTTTCTTTTCTACCCAGAAATCGACATAACTCCTCATAATATTTTCTTTCTTTTTTCTTCTTTTCTTTTCCTCTCTTAAAAATTTACATCAGATGTTGAAAATTATGAAACTATGTTTTTAGTTTAAGTGGTTTGGAATAAAAAAAAGAAACCACAATTTTTTCTTTATATTTCAGTTATCTGAATGAAATATTAACTATTACATAAGATCCTGTTTGTATAGTTTGTATGTTTGTATAGTTGATATAGTAATAACGTAAGCTAAAAGAGATGCTTTTAAATCAGCTGTTCAAATGTTAGTATACTAGAGCTAATATAGCTTCGTAAATAGATCGGTTTAAATGTTGGAATAGTTAGTGTCTCACGTCATTAAAAAAACAACGACTTTTAATACAATTATCTGATCGAAAACTTGACTTAATGAAGTAAACTACTTATTATTACTAGTGTGGAAGATTTGTGGAGATTGTTGAATCTCATTGAACTCCATAGCATTGAACAGTATTTTAAGGTAATCATCTCTTATTGATTTTCATCTTAGTTGTTTATGATTACCACATTTTCCATGATACCAGAATATTCAGAGTTCAAAACCAAACAGTGTGTTTTAATTGTGACATATGAATAATGATTCTCAAATTCATCAGTTATTTGAATGACAACTGTTTCATTAGTCAGTGACAAAATGTTTTTATGCAAAATCTATTCATTAGATATATGTCAGTCAGTCAGTAACAGCTTAGAACTTCGTACGTACGTACATCAGTTCGAGTTACCATACCACATTATCACACAAATACAATTTTCGATTCAAATTCCGTAGTGGTAGAGGTATTAAGAGTATAAGAAGTAATCGGAAAGATTAGGGTTCGAAGATGTTATTCAAGGAGTATAATACAGTGAAATAAATTTGGAAAGAAAATAAGGGACATGAAGAATTCAGATTAGAATTTGGGAGAGCACAAAGAGTAGATGCACTTGCGCCATTGCAAACGGTTTTGAGCCATGTCATCCAGGGTCTCTAACCATCGGTTGCTATCATCTCGCTGTCCACAATCAGGTAGTCTATACCTACCAAACTGGCTCAGTCCACTTGTCAGTGACTTCATGGATTTGTGCTATATTTTGGTCTGGCCGCCCCTAGCTTTCTACCGACCTACTACTACACCGTAAAACATAGCATGTCGAGGCAGTCGGTGGTTGGGCATAGATATATGGGATTTCAAAAAACTATACATTTTTCGTTGGTAGAAAACCGTCTATTAGTTTCTCTTTTCACTATAGAAACAAGAACAAAAAAATGAAAATAGTAATCTAGATTCGAAAAAATAATATTAGTCACGTTGAAGATTTTAGCCGAAAATCATTATTCTCTCAGACAAACAAAAACATTATCAGTATGGAGAAACCTGTAAATGATGCATAAACATATATGGAGAAAGAGAAAGAAAGAAAGAAAGGAAGAACGAGAGGAAGAGAGAGATAGTAAGAATAAATGTGGACTTGTAAACAAGAACGTGGTAACATTTTATTTGATGGATAGTTATTCATATGACAGGCTGACTACAACAAAAGTCGATTAATACATTTCGAAATAATAAACAGATTAGGATATAATGAACTAAAGAAATCAATCATATTATGATGGAGTTTTCTTCTCTGAGCTAAATAGTTTGGTCGTGGAACTTTCATTGTTCTTCTGAACAACATCATCAGCACAAACTTCAGATGGAAACCAATCATATATATATTGTAGACCCTACTACGGGAGTACACACCAATAATGTAGAAGCAATGTGCAAGAGGCTAAAATAATTTTTCCAACCATATCATGGTTTCAGAAGTCGACTACTATGGAGTCACATGAATGAGCTCCTGTATCGTATACATTCCGATTCCAGAACTTTAAAGCCTTTTTCTAACCTTGAAAAGTTTTTAAATCATGTTAAAGAAGTGTATTTACTTTAATTTTTTGGATTTCTATAATATATTCTTACTATATACCGACTGTTTTCTGATGGACTGAAGTTTCTCAAGATCAGTTAAAATTCATTCATAGGTCGTCTATAAATCATAGTCTCACCGACCTAATAATTTGGCATTTACTTTTCAATTACGAATAGATAATCTTATGAAAGTCAATACTAACTTATCACATCGTAAACCAAATTACATTAAGTACTGAATTCCTTTGTTTACTTAAGAATGGAACTTGGATCTTGCAACTAACAATGTTTCATTTTTTTTAATTTTATCATAAAATCCTACTTTCTTTAAATCAGAAGCAGATTCACTGAAGTAATTTCTATGAAAATTTTCATTGAATATTAATTTAAAAAATCCGTTGAAATACAGCTAAATGTTATGAAGTATTAGTCAACTGTTTAGTCTTTGTTTGACACGTATAAACATCGGACACCGCTAATCTCATATAGAATCTAACAGAAAATATTCCATGTTATTTCAAGATCACAGTTCTAGAACTCTACATAGCGCATTTCAATGACTTGATCGATAGTATTCGATCTGCACTAAGAAGAACTTGATAGCTCAGTGGTAACGTCTCTGACTGTAAAGCTGAGTGAAACGGAATCGAATCCGTCAGGGAGCACCAGTTCCCACAAGATTACAGGTACATCATGCTGAAGAGTGTCAAATAGCACGCAACCCAGGTCTAGAGTTTCCTGTTAACTACCTCCAATCACTATTTTATCAATTTTCAATTATTTTATGATATATTTATCTGCATACATCAGTTTTCTTCATCCAATGTTAATTGACTTCAACTTTAAGTTAATCAACTAATATCAGTTATTAATGAAGATATCAACATGAAAGTTAGATCGTTTTTTTCTCTCAGAACATTCAGATTATTTCCACAATGTGTTCAACATTAAACATTAAACAAATATTCCTGGAACATACACATTTATCTTAAATTACATATTGTCTATTATTGATAGTTATCGGTTTAGCATATATCTGAATTTTTAATACTGAATGATTATTTTCTGATATTTATTAAAATCATTTGATAAAATCTAGACTAAAATTATCATTGTGAGACTATATCTAAAAGATTTGATAAGTAGTATTATTCATAGTAATATTATCAATTATACAAATTTTAGTTTTTGTTCTACTACTATTACTACTACTACTACTACTAACAGAAATACTGATAATGGTCGTAATCAACAATGGGGTTTGACATCATGTTCCTGTTGGATGCCGGTTCAGTGGTCTAGTGATTAAGCGCTCGCACGCGAGACTGATAGATTCTGGGTATGAAGCTGGCGAGGCGGGGTCGTGGATGCGCACTACTGAGGAGTCCCATACTAGAACGAAACGGCCTCTCAGTGCTTCCAGATTCTCCATGGTGGTCTAGCTTCAATTGGCTCATGATTTCAACTATTGAAACTATGTTCCCAATCTAAATTTCATTCTACGATAATAAAAATCTATAACATGTAATTACATTTTGTTAATTAACAAAAATATTATGGTTGAAGTACTTTTAATGCTAAATTACCTATTTATTAGTAATAAACATTCTGTAAGTTGACTCTTATCTTAATGAGAATTTTGTTTATTTCATCTGTTGTTTAGCTAAAAGGGTAAATGTTTTTTTTAATACAACTATATAACTGATCCCTTCCTCGGTTTTCCATGTAGCATACATCTAACCAACTAGTAGATATGTTTGTTATTGACGTTATCCAATATTGACTTTATCCATTTGTAAAGTGATTGTATAGGGTTTTATGTAAAATAACAAATAACAAACATAATGGAATAATCATAATAATAATAATAATTCGATTATGTTGTAGAATCATTTTCACTACTTACAATCTAAATAGAATAGTTCGCATAACTAAACTAGCATGAGATAAGTAAACATAATTTATACAAAAAGGTCTTGACTAAACGTAAGTTTGACATGTATAAGTAGATTGATAAGAAACAAATTTGTTATGAAAATAAATAAACAATAACTATTGTGAGCAAATGATAATTATCAGTTCAGGATTGTAGAGATTTTTAAGTTTTTGATTGAAATCATGAACCAACCAGTGTTATGACGTTATTAAAAACCTGGAAGAATTGAATGGCTATTTCGTTCTAGTATAGAACTCCTCAGGAGTGTGCATTCACAATTCCGCACGTGAAACTCTGACACAGGACAGGCATCCTACAGTGTTACTGTCTAACTTCAATCAATCAAAAGTGAGATGTAAACAGCGAAGTTTAACTGCATCGGGTGTGAAACAATTCTCCACTGAATACCATTGTCTTTATTAATCTACATCGATATGTCAAGCTCAAATTTATTCAAGATTTTTCTAATATAAATTGGTAGATACTTGATTTGTTTTTTAAGAGCGACTACTATTACAGTCACACTAAATAAATGAATTATTATTATTCAGCTAAGACTACTGTTCTCACTTTGATAAAATACCCATGAAGTAAAAGAACTAAACTAAATTTTTCTTCAAATGCTTATTACTATTACATACTAGAATGTTCTGAAAGGATCATGCTATTATACATACAATGGTATAGTCCGTTTAGTCAGATAAATGGTTAACGTTTTCATGATACTGTAAATATAACTGTTGTGGATGCGGAAGAATAGACCAATAATTATCATGTTAAGTCCAATAGTGTCCTTGGACTTTAAATGGACATTTCCTATTGGTCGATATCTGTTCACTTGTTGAATATTGTACAAAATGTTGTTTTCTATTTTATGGTACGATGTGGTATGCTTGATTGGTATATAAACAAAGTATGTTTGAAATATGGTGATTCATAACTCAGAGGCTGTGACTTGTGTTCTGGACTCAACTGGCTGGGTTCGACAGGGAAGCAGGGCCAATCAGGGCACTGGGTCGTTCATACGTGTTTTCCGTGCCTTTGATCCGATCGATATAAACGCTGCTCATCAAAACCTGCAAGTCACCCGTTACAACAATAACTGTAGAAGAGTATTTGAAATCTTACAACTAACTAGTAAATTTAATTTTATGAAATATAAATCATTCGCCTTCAAGTCTATCCACTAGGTATACAAGTACAGTAAAACAAGTAAACCAGAATGAATATTTGGGTTAGAAAATAATTTATGGACAATCTTTGAGCAATGTCAAACTGTCATTGTGAATGTCCACCTACTTACTAGAGCTAAATGAAGGTTATAAAACAGTGTGAAGAACAATCATTATGATTTACAATTGATGGTTAGGGTTAGGAATTAGATTCACGGTTTTCCGCACAAACTGACATCAACTATTTAACCAAATGAATGAAAGGAATTTCACGTCAAAATCCAAGACTTGTTATCCTAACTCTGATCGGTTCGTCCATAAATTATATTCTCACCATGGAACTAACTTTAGATTACATTACAAGTGAAGAATTGATTAGGAGATGTCGAAATAGATAAAGCGGAAAGTTTCCTATTATCCTAAACATGTAGTTCTGAATAGAAAAATTATTATTCTTATATATTATAGTATAAATCAGCTCTTCTATATTACAGTAGAACTGATCTCTTCAATAATTAGATATTTCCTATAACAACATATTGAGTCAGTTGAAATGATTATTTACCAGATATTTCAATATAAATCTATGGTATTAGAAGAAAAATTGTCATTAACTACTATCATCCTTTATCAAGTTCAATAAATAATCATTATAAATGATTGAAATTCAAAGATAAAATTGAAGTTTTATCATTTGAATTCTAACTAATTGGTATATGAATATGTGAGGACGGTCCACAGGTAAACTCAAGGAAGCATTAAAAAGCTCAGAAAGAGCCGAAGACATTTCATCCAATCATTTTTTGGGAGAATATCCAAGAATCTCTACGTGTAGCTTCCCGATAGAACAATGCTAATAACCCCCTATGTGCTGATTGAATAGCTATATTGATGATTTCGCTTTTAATAAAAACTGTTAATACCTGACAGTTTTGTACTCTAATTTGACACTGTCTGGAATAACATTCCTTTCACAAGTCTTCTGTCTTCTCATTGTGACTTGGAATGGTTCTAGCTTCCAAGTGCTCTAGTTATACGCGTCATATAAAGAATATAGGCATCTAGAGATATAACAGAATATTTCTTAAGAGTCTTATACTAAAACTAAATAGTTGTTCTTTCCTTCCTAGTTCTTCTTCCTAGTGGTAGTCGGAATGATATCGATTTATGACAAATATTAACAGAAACATTAGTTGTTCAATAGATTTTCTTTTTATCCATAAACTCTACATTTTAAAATGATCGTGACAGATATTCAACGATTAATGGATTAAGATAGATAGTGGCTAGCAGTGGAATCCAG
The DNA here is from genome assembly GCA_944470405.2 of Schistosoma mattheei. Classification (NCBI taxonomy): domain Eukaryota; kingdom Metazoa; phylum Platyhelminthes; class Trematoda; order Strigeidida; family Schistosomatidae; genus Schistosoma; species Schistosoma mattheei. The sequence goes on from OX103945.1 coordinate 10,784,147, forward strand.
GGCGCGCGTTTCGCCCTATTTGGAATTCGTCAGATGAAGTGAACATCAACTCTGTGATGCAGATACATCCAGCTGATGAGTCAGGCTATATCGAGGCAATCTGCACAGGAAGCATATATGCCAACATGAGACTGATGAATTGCAATCCGAAATAACAATGGGAAGATACAAGTAAAACAACACCATATGGATTAGTGGAATAGTTATTAATAGAAAAATAACCGCTTGAAAAGCTTAGATAAGTCTGTGTTCTAGTGTTAAAAGAAAAAAATGAGGTAACAATTGATTATTTATGAAATTAGTTAATTTATCCCTCGATGACGTGAGTTGGATCATTTTTCCCTTATTTATTTTTCCTGGATAAAAAAGAGGATTCTATGATTGCTAATGACACTATTAAAAGAAAAGTAACATCAGTAAAGCTCTCTTAAGACTGTGTTTATCATGAGAACCAATAGCTCAAGTTTCATTTCATTTGAGACCCGTTACTTGAATGTAACTTTATCTCAACGTTTATTCAGATCAAGAGTTTATTAGTTCTAACACTAAAAGCACATTATCCATTAAACTACTAAGTCGAGATAACTACTGAAATGTTTAATATTTATGATATTCATTTAAAAATGTTTACATTATATTCAAGACTGAATTCCATTGATAATAAGTAGAAACATTGTTGTAATATATATCCTACCAAAAAGGATCAAGATTTCCTCCTGAATATCTACAACGGAGTGTTTATGAACCTTCATGAATACAAGTGATCATCAGTCCATGGAATGAATAAATTTGTCATGAAAGTAGATATTAAACTAATTTGAATTTTATCAGAATGAGGATTTGTGGAGATTGTAATAATTGTAATAGCTGAATTCATGAGCTGATGTAAGTTAAACCACTATTGAAAACCTGGAAGCACTAAGCTACCGTTTCGCCTTAGTATGGGACTCCTCACGAGTATACATCCATGATCTCGCACACAGGACTCGAAAACAGAACCTCAGTCTCGTGTGCGTATGCTTCGTCTCTAGACCACTGAACTGGCATACAGCGGTGTTAGTGTTTTATATCAATCAATCCATGATCTTGCTCAACCCTACATCTATTGTTTGAGATGGATAACTGTCTCTAATCGACATGGATCGGACTCCACTGGTCATGGCTTCTCACTAGAACTCAATAAAATCCATCTTGAAGTTTATGACTATTGAAGCTAGACGCCATGGAAAACCTGGAAGCACTGGACATATCACTAACAGTTACCATCCATGTTATTAAATCAATAAACTGTATCTCCTCATTGTTATTTAGGACTGCAGTTGATCAGTCTCATGTTGACATATGTGCATCCTGTGCGGATTGCCCCGATCTAACCTTAAGTCACAAGCTTTATAAACAAAGATGGTACTTGAAGTGAACGGTACTGGGTTCGAGTCCCGAAGTGAACATCGACTCCGAGATTCAGGTATATCCAGCTGACTAGTCCGAAATAGGATGAAATGCGCGTACTGGATTCCACTACTAGCCACTATCCATCATAATATCATCAGTTTTTCTAATTCAGTCTGATTATCTTAAAAGTTATTTATACACTTTTTGATGGAGTTTTGTTCTCTGAGCTCCATCTTAATGGGTAGGTCTTAATTGGGGTCTCTATCTTACACTTGTCGGTAGAACATGCTGATGAAGACACTCATGGAGAAAATACAGTTGTTCTCGAGTAGAAACCTAACTTTTGGTGAAATTTCCCCATTTTCAAACAACGAGAAGCGTATTATACTCATATGATTTTAAGATGGTTTGGTCCAAACCATCCAACATAGAGAAAACAAAACTCCATCAAAATCATCCACCTCAGCTACAAATCTTCTTCACTCATACACTTTATTCATCAAGTATTGGTTCATATAAAAATCAATTAAATTTATGATTATTTATCTTAAATTGATTAACTTCCCAAATTACTACATAATATGATTGAATGAACAGTTTCCTACTATGAATTGCAAAACAAAACAAAACTACCAATTAATAAACCACAATAAACACAATATGAATTATGTTAATTTGGATTCATTTACAAGCAAACAAAATAATACAACCAAAACTTTGATGTGTGAAATAGAGCATCAGGATATGATTATGCTAAGATAATATCAATATAAAGTATACTATTACTACTGATACTAGTAATAGTAGTAATAATAATAATAATCATTATTATTATTATTCGTAAACAAAATGAGATTTAAAGTATATTTGACATTAAGTTAATGGAGATGATGATAATAGGAGTTCGTGTTCATGTGAATATGAACACTCATATCATTGTGTATGTGTATACATCATACTCTAATGATGGAAAATAAAATAATGAATGTTGAAATGAAACACACAAACAACAATGATAAACAGAACATGGATACTAATCATTAAAATTTTTTCTGTTTTTTTTCTCTTCTTCTTATAATCAAAACATAACACAAGAATGATAATAACAATAACAAAAAGAAAACAAAATCATAACATTCTGTATTCATTTAGTCATATTTGATAAAAGAATTTTAATTTTGTTAACATGACAAGTCACATGTATATCCAGGATGTTTCATCACTCTCTGATGTGAACAGGGAAACAAGAAGGCCTAAGAAACTACGAAAGCTATTGTTTTCGGGACATTTCATTTTATGTAAAGCTTGTAAAACACTAACATTTATTTTTGTCCCTGATCTATTCTACAGAACATAAGCTTTCGTTCGATGTATGATTCATTGCCATACCCTTTTCTGTTCCGAAGCTATTGTAATTTAAACAGAATATTTCGCACCCTATTTTTTACTCTAATTCCCAGCTTTGGACATAATTGTATTTCTCCTAATTATCGTACGTTGTGGTCGAGTTAGTCACCTATTTATTCGTGTACCTTTTTACACTAATCCGAAATCAGAAGAAATCAGAAAATCAGGATATCAGGAATAGATCGAGTAGTGTTCCAGTTGTCTTGCCTTCTCTCATTCGTCAATCAGATGATAAAATCGTTTTACTCTCTCTACCCCATTTTGAACTCACGCGTACTAGCCTCAAGCTTAGGTCGGTCAGCCTATTGCGTCAAGGTCTTAAATCTGGATTAGATAAGTATCCTCAGCACCAAAAGTCGGTAGACAGATCAAAGGACATAACACGCACACTCTCTCTCTTTCTTTCCACTGTGTAAGAATAATAAAACACCAAAACACTTTCAATAATAAACCGTTGATAGTGAATAGTTATCAGCTCTTATTAAAGGAAACTGACAATAAGATATGTGTATATCAACATAAATTAAATTATATAAAGGATAAAATATGTGTCCTGGATTTTGTTGGGATGGCTTTCGAGAAACATGACGAAGCTTCTATAGGCTCTACGATTCCGTCCAATCGGAATGTGTTAGAGCTTTCTAGAATATCAACATGGAACGCTACAACTGGACGATAGCGAAGCTTTCCTCTTTGCAGATTAACTGAATTATAATTATGTTATATCCAATGCTAATAACTATAAATACCCATGTTTTTCTATACAATTTTTGATTCTTACCCAATAATCATCTCCTCTGCCTCTTCAGTCTTCTGATTTTTGACTGTGAGGTTCTATACATCCGAGAGCCGTTAGTTGTATATTGCATAGTGCCATAATCAAGTAGAGGACGTGACAGATTTCATTAATACGAATTGTGTGAATCTATACAGTATATAACTATCTTTTTGATTGAGATCATGAACCGATTGATGTTAGACCACCACTGAAAACACTGGAAGCACTGGACGGCTATTTCGTCCTACTGTGGGACTCCTCAGCAGTGTGCATCCACGATCCCGCCCGCGGGATTCGAACCCAGAGCCTTCAGTCTCGCGCGCGAACGCTTAACCTACTGGATCACTGAGCCGGCATTTAGTGATGTTAATGTCTAACCTCAACCAATCCTCGAAATTGTGCGACCATCTTCCATTGTACTGAGGTAGACACCTGTTTCTGCCCGACATGGATCAGCTCCACTGGTCATGGGTTCTCACTAGAACTCCAAACATTTTCTCTCGAAGCTAGTCACTAGTGAGGGGTCCCAAAATGGGGCGAAACGGCCATCCAGTGCTTACAGGTTTTCAGTGGTGGTCTAACATCAATCGGTTCGTGATCTAGATCGAAAACTTAACAATCTCCACAACCCCTAAACTGATATAAGTATCTGTTTAAAGATATGAGTATTGGTTTGTTAATTCCTGTTGTTTGTATTTAGGACAACAGCTGATCAGTTTCTTTTGTCATGCATAAATTTGAAGAGGGATGTCTCTATACAGAGTTACATCATATTTAACACATGGCTAATAGTGGATTCTGATCACATGTACTTGGATCGCACTATTGATATTCATACAATGATTTGAACCTAGTTCCTTTCGTTTCAAACACTAACACGTTATTAATTAGGTCCCAGATAGAACGAAATGCATGTGTTCTGCATTCCATATGTCAATTATACTTCGTTTGTTCAAAATAAGTAATATTTTGACAGATAATAAAAATTTTAATCATATGTGTCGATAAAAAGGAAGTAAACTTATCCTTTAAATATTAATTTATTTCAGCAGATAGTAGATAATGTATAAAGGACTTAAAGCGACAAGTCATGAATATGAATCTCTCAGTGAATACATAAACTATAATAGGCACTTTAAATGTAAATGACAAGTTTCAAACTGTACAACACATAAGTAATTAAACATTATTCATAATACTGAAGTGAAGAAGATAACTCATTGTTGTACTATAGCTAATAATATTCAGGAAATTGCCTTATACTGAAACATTAGCTAATAAATTATTTGAAGCAACTAGTCCCTTTGATGAATTTCGATAATGTAATAAGAAGACGAAGATTATCAGAACCAAGTATATGTGAATTAAATGATTCGCATAGTGGAAGTGGTTATCGGTGTTCTGGACTCAGCTGGACGGGCTAGGCGAGCAAAGGACCTATAGGACGCTAGGCTGATCAGACTGATCGAACGTCATTGGTTTAGTACAGTGCAATAGTGAATAAACCATATTTCGATTGGCGAATAAATTACGTGATAAAAAGCCGCATTTGAAGTCACAACAAGAATATTACATCTTAGTTAATTACTGACTAAAATATCTAAAACTAACTTTAGTAAGCAACCAACTAATTAGATGCGAATAGTCATTTAGGGGTTTGTCGCAACAAATGAGTATTCTAATGAGTCAGTCATCTACAACGTAGGACCAGGAACATATATGCATCGGTCCAAGTTGCCATACCTCATTCGCACAACAAGACGAAAACCAAATTCACAGAAGTGGTTAATTCAGTGGTAGTAATATATAAAAGAAAGATTGCAATAAGGATATAGTACAGGAAGAAAGAATTAGTTCGTAGAAAGAAAGATATGAAGCGATTTTAATCTCATAGTTTAAGGGCAGAAAAAGAGTGTATACACCTACGTTATTATGATCGATTCTGAGTCATGTCACACAGAGTCTTCAACCATTGGTTACGTTAGTCACGCGGACCCCAACCGAGTAGTTTGCATCTACCAACATGACTGAGACCAGAAGTTAGTGACTTCAAGCACTAATACCTATACATCTATTATAAAGTTTTTATACACAAAATACTAAATTAAGGCTACTTGTTACATAGATGATAGACATTGAAAAAAATATGTATTTTACTAGAAATTCAAGGTTAAATATAAAAATCTTTGAAATCATTTCTAAACCTGGTTCCAGTGAAACTATCAGTGTGATACACTATCCTTTTGCTGATATTTTGACCGAATTTTGGTCAGTTTTACTTGGTATATATGAGTCCTGTGTTGATTACCTCAATATAGTTATCGGAACTTAAGTTCACATAGAACAAGTTGATTATAGCTAGAAAGAGGATTCAGGACGCACGTTTCATCCTATTTGAGACTTGTTAGAAGGTTATAGTGCATTCCAGAGTTGGTTTTCACTATGAGACTCGAATCTGGTATCTTACGCTTTGAAAGTCCATGCGTTACCTACTTAGTACATCTAACTAACGGGTCCGAATAGGAAGAGAAGCACAAACAGGATTCCACTACTAACTTTATTCTATTTATCCTACGTCAAGCTATTTATGTTTGTGCATTGTGGAAACTTTCCTGTGCCATTATCTTTCTATACATCTATCAGTTCATATGTTTATTTTAAACTCAGTAAACTGGACTGTAATCAGTATTCGTTGATAGCAACCATATAGAAGACTACTCTAGGATAGTTTCACCAAGGTGAGAGGAAAGCAGATTGGAGTCAATTTAATAAACATCAATGTAAACTTCAAGGCTGTTTTTGAAATCCGTTCAATCCTTACAAAATGTTATTCCTGACTAGTTAAACTACCAGTGGCTTCAACAATTATAAACATGAAACCCTGGTCTCTCTAAGTATACAAACTATATTCAATGTTTGTATTAACATCTATACGTTAACTTGTACAACCAAATGTATTCATTACATTATTTCTTTTTGTTACGATGTATATTCTTATCTTACTGTTGCAGTACAACATACTGTGCAAACTATCTGAGAAACTCCAAACATATTGATTAATTAGTACAATTAAAAAATTAGACTTTAAGTGAGAACTTTTTGTGATTCAATTAATTTAAAGGTCCTGGGTCCCAATTTCCACTTGTGTGGTCATAGGCGTGCACTGATAAAGAGTCCTATACTAGAACGAATTGAACGTTTAGTACTTGTAGATTTTCAGTGACGATCTAACTTAGAAGTTTATAATTTCAATGAAGTTGAACAATCTTCACAATTTCATATTGACAAGTATAATTTCAATAAATTTTGATATATTGTCATGAAAATTCTATTATTCACTGCTAATCACCATTTCTTATTGTTCTTAATATCTAATTAGTATGGATAACTTAATGAAACACAATATAATAATCAAAATAACATTTGAATTTGTGCCTATGTCGAAGTGTTGATGGTGTACCACTAAGAAATCCCATAGTTGAATAAAACATTTATACTTTGTCTGATTGTTTTCGATAATTTCCTTTAAAATTGAAATTGGCTAATGATGAGTGTATTTTGGTGGAGTTTTGTTCTCTGAGTTGGATGGTTTGGTCGTGGAGCTTTCATCGCTCTTCTGAACGACATCATCAGTACAAACTTCAGACTTCTATCTGAAGTTGACTAACCAGTCGATAAATCAAGCCTCCTGTATGTTAGGATTATCAATAAAATCTCGAATTATTAGGATTTTGATTTATTTGCATCAAATGAGATATATTAAATCAGTTGAGTGTGATAAACGATTCTGCTTTCCCACAAGGAGGAGTGGGGTTAGGAAAAGTCGACTCTTAAAAATGCACACCTCGCCTTGTCCCACAGATATCCGTCTCCGGCGGTAAGGTCTCAACAAATAAGGAGCGAACATGAAAATTACTCACAAAAAGCTCGTGTGTGACTGACCTCATGCAGTTGTCCATTGGGCACTGCGGTCACGCTCTTGCGTCACTAAAACCATCTTCAATCCAATTTTCTTTTCAGGTACCTCCACAAGAACCCTTCCACGGTGTGGGCAACCGGGAGGTGATAACCATCCTCATACCTCTAACAGCACTCATGACCACTGATAAGTAAATTATCCAGTCAGTAAATGGTTGAATCAATTGTTCTACTGTCAAAAGATGGATAGCCTGAAAGGATGACTTTCGAAGTGTAGTAAAAGAAACAATCATAAAAGTGACTGAAACTAAACGATTAAGTGTCAGTGAACAATAAGCCATAGTCAGTGATTGACAACGTAGGACCTAGAGTAAATGCCGATCGGTTCAACTTGTCACACCTTAAATCAATACAATGGAAGAGGAAATAATATATAAACTATAATGATGTGGATGGGAAATAATGAACTTCACTTTAGACGAAACAGAAACACGTAAATTATGTCGGAAAATGTAAAGCATAAAATGATACTTAACTGAAGGTGTGAAGAAAGATTAAGAACAAGAATATCTGAACTACTTTGACTGATTTTGGCCAGTGTCCCCTGAAATCCTTATTGATATCTTAATCCTAGATAAAATGTATGCACTGAGTGACACGTTTCAGTTCAACATCTTAAAACCTCATGGATTAATATCATATTTTGGCCTAGCTGTCCGTAGGTTTTTTCTGTCCTATTCTCGTACCAAATAACATTGTCTGACAGAGTTATAGTTGATCAGAATTATCTAAAATTTGTCACAATCAACAAAATCAATTTCATCAACCAATTTGTCGATTCTAACTGGAACTTGACGTCTAAGCTTAATACTACTCATCCTAGGATTTCATTATAAGTGACCAACACTTCCATTCGACAAAGTCATTTCAAACCATACATATTATATGAGTATTCTTAGCAATGATTCATTCAATCAGTTATCGTTCCCCAGACACTTCGTTCAATAATATAATCTTATGAATAGAATGTGTATGATGTATTCTAATTAGTTTCATAATGATAATGCTTATGCCAGAAATTTCTAAAATTTCAAATCAACAGACTATGTATTCTCGTGCGGATCCACATTGAGTTAGTATCTCGAACTATTACTTAGTTTCATTTATTATGAAACACTTTGTTCTCTTTAAACACTGTATGAATATTTTCTCTTGCCAAAAAAAATTAAAAAATATAATGATTATTGATTGGCATACAGCTGCTTAGTGATTAATTTTATACTGTAATGCAAAATTATTTCATACCGATTTGTTGAGGTCAAAAAAAAATGTAGACCGAAAGAAAAAAGACGAAGAAGAAGTAGATTTTTTGATAGATGCCAACAATTTTTAACAATGTTTGCTTGTTTGTTAATGTTTCTAACAGAAAATATCCACTTTTCAATAATTTCCTAATGAATATTTATGTTGTAATGAAAAATCTATCTATAAGTGTAGTGATTGTAGACAGTTTGCAAAATATTGTCTATTTCATTGTTTGATTTTGTTTGACTGTTAATCGAAGCGTGAATAGCGGAGAGGTTGTCAGTGTATGATATGGTGTCGTGGTATGAGAGAAAGCTGAAAACAGCTGGCTTCTGTTGGTCCTTCATGACTCCCTGGCTGGGGGTCTGAGAGATAGTACAACACAGTGGCTAGGGATGTTATCAGATATGGGCTCAGAATAGAAGCCAGTGGCAATCCTGCTGTAACCTTCTTTTACTTTTTTTTTACTAAAAATGGTTGTATCTTCCTTAAGTGAAAGAATTCTTCTGGTTGTGCCTTTCCCCCCTCTATCATTATTACTACACTACCTTGCACTAATCTGTAGTCGTTATTGTTTTTTTATATGCACCTTACCTTCTTTTTCTCTTTCCATTCTCATTATTGTGTGTGGCTCCCCCCTTGTACTAATATTTATGTGTTCAAATAAATAAGTAAATTGTTTGATTCCAATCAGCCAAAATTGCTTTTTATTCATTTGTATTTACATAGAAAAATATCGTGTTTGTGATTATGCCAAAGAAAGCTGATCGTTTAGTGCGTAATGTTCTTAAAAATCTGGCTGCCTAAATTTCAGACATTAAACTAAAAGTAACGAAAAAAATGGAATGTTTTTATTCAGTATTTACTTACTTACGCCTTTTATCTCTCGTTAAGGAGTATAAGCCATCCACCAGCATTCTCCATCGAACTCTGACCTGGACAATCCTTTAAAGTTGTTATTTTTCTTTTTCGTGTCTACTTTCACTTTCCGACATAGTATGTTCTATGATCTTCCTATTTTTCGTTTCCCCTCAAGATTTCAAGTGATGCAGTTTGACGATTTCGGTAGTGCGTGTTCCATCCACGTTCATCGTCCTTTTCTAATTTTTTCCTCAGTGGGAAGCAGGTTTATTGTCTGCCATAGTAGGCTGTTGCTAATGGTATCCACTCAATGGACATTCAGTATCTTGAGCAGAACAGCTGTTTATAAATACTAGTGCCTTTTTTATGATGGTTGTAGTAGTTCTCCACGTTTCAGCTCTGTATAGTGGATTTGTCTTGATGTTCATATCGACGATTCTGACTTTGATGTTGATTGGTAGTCGTTTTGATTTTCATATGTTCTTCAATAGTAGTAATGCTGTCGTTTTTTTGACAATCCTCGGTTTCACCTCTGCAACAGATCCTCCTCATTCATCGATGATAGTGTTCAGATACGTGAATGTTTCCACCTCTCCCAGAGTTTCGTCATCAAGTGTGATTGGGTTGGTTTTCTTCGTATAGCACTTGAAGATCTTGGTTTTCATCTTATCTGAGGTTAGCCACAGTGTTGTATCGAGCAATTTTGGGTATTTTTTCTGTTCAATCAGTAAGTGAATTGCCCATATTCAAGTGTGAATTCCTTCAAAGATTTTATTTCAGGTCATTAGTTCCACCATATTTATATTTTTCATCCGAGATGTTGGACTGCTCTACATTAAATCTGTTCTTCATAGACAGTAACAGGTTGCTTCAGCCGCGACAAATGATATCTTGGCTAAAAATTAAGTTCTAATATACAACATTTATCCACTAAATAAAGGAACAAATGAGCAATAAAAAATTCGTAACCGTTGAGAACGTTTAACCTAACCTCATCTTATATCCTAATACTATTTGCATACAGTATAGAAATTCTAACTCAACATTTTAGTGAACATAACACAAATCCTTATAACAATATTTACTGATTATAAACCGTGTCATTGTAACAAATTATGCTCGTGAATTCGATAAACAGTCATCAATATTAATGAAATAAGTCATGCTTAAGACATGTTCATTTAATAAGCATCGCACACACACACATACACACACTGTTAAAATAAGAAATAAGAAATATTGTCCACTGATCAATGTAGAAAATGGGTCTGTTAATGTTTATATACATGAAAAAAAAACGCCTTATTTATATTGAATCAATACTTTGTAACGAAAACAAAACAGAACAACAACATAGCAACAACATTTGAATATAAAGCAGAACTTTTAAATTATCATTTAGCATTGGCCGACTGATTCCATTTAAATACTTTTAAAATAGAAATATTAATGAGTAGACCGCCCTGAAAACTCTATTCTTAAAATGTTATTATTATTACTTTTTTTCATTTTTCTTAAAAATAATCAATAATGGTTATGAGTGAAGACAAAATAGAAACTCATCAAGATTAAGCATTCATTTCGTTCTCTTTTTTTAATATTGTTGTTGTTGTTCTAGGACTGCTTTGTAGTATAAATCAATTATCCTACATAGAATATCAATATCAGTAGTTTCAAGTTTAGTAAGAAATTGTTATTGTTATACTATAAGTTTACAGTTCAATTTCCAAGAATAACAGAATCCATTGTATTTACAGTTACAAGTTGACTGTTGTGTCTTTATTATGAAGGAGGATTTTCAAGGGAATGAGGTTTGTAATTTCTAAATTGAATTTTTAAACAGAATAAACAATATTGATCAATAGACAAACTCATTGATTCATTACGGCCGGTTGATGCTAGGTCATGTGACAGAACCATTGACCCGAACCCCCCCCCCTACCCAGCAAGAACTGATATCAAAGACGAGACCATAAAATAAAAGAAGAAACTTGTTTCTTCAGTTAAATTTCATACTGATGTACAAAATATTGATAAAAATAAAAGAAAACTTGACTAGTTGTCATAAGAAGATGACATCAATTTTATGGGTCACACACACACACACTAATAAATAAAGACCACCATGATGGTAATATTTATTAATTGTGCACATGATAAACTTCAAATATCATGAGGGATTTCGTTTTAAGAAAGCAATCGTCCTAAATAATTTCATTCTTTACTCTGTATTGATTGGCAAATGTTTGGTGAGGTGTTTATAAAAAGATAAATAAGTTAGTCTTAGTAACATGAACAGATTTCTATGATTTATGGTATCTGAGACAAGTACATTTATTGAATTCAATCCTAAATGCAATTTCTTAAATGGTACTCTAATATCAGTTTGATTTACTCAAGAATGATCTATAATAATGATTATAATCTATTTCCAGTATCAATCAAGACGTTATGAATAAACCCTATTATAGAAGATAAGAATAAAGGAAAGCAATGTCTTTTTTTGAAGGAATAACGAATTTTTTAAAACCAATAATGAGATTAAAGGTATGACTTTTGTTTACGAATGATAAAAGATATTAACAAAACTGGGATTTTGGTGTTATATATGAATAATATGATTAATCAATTTAAGAACATGCTCAAATGCATAACTATCTATTAAGAATCTGTTCAATATCATTTATCAGTAGGGGTTTTTTGGAGATTTTAGAAATCTCACTAGTTGAGATCATGAGTCAATTGAAGCTAGACCACCATAGAAATCTACTCACTAGTGACTGACTTCAAGAGGCGTTTCCTGGAGTTCTAGTGAGAAGCCGTTACCAGTGGAGTTCAACTAGGTCTGTTGTGAGATATCAGCTCACTGAAGACAATGGTGTCCGTTGGGGCAATTTCGTGGATTAGTTGAAGTTGGACTTTAACACCGTTGGATGACAGCCAGCTCAGTGGTTTAATGGTTAAGCGCTAGCGCGTGAGACTGATAGGTCCTGGGTTTGAATCTCGAGGGAGGCGGTATCGTGGATGCGCAATTCTGAGGAGTCCCATACTGAGATGAAACGGCCGTCACGTGCTTTCAGGTTTTCTATGTTGGTCTAGCTTCAATTGACCCATGATTTTAACTAATGCAATATAATTCAGTCAAACATGTTGGATGAAAAACACAAATACAGTAAACATTAGAAATTGAAATGACACTTTTTCTTACTTTAAATAAGAACTACACTCTAATATGAAGGACTTATTTACCAACTGAACAAAGAGATGATCAATGTGTTGGGTATGAAAGAATTAGTGAATGTTACAGTTCACCTTAGCTTATTTCTCAGTAACAAATATAGGTCATGTTTATTTGCGAAAATTTGTATCCGGTAGGAAATTTTACAGATGGGCTATACATCTTCATGTCATAAATCACAATTTTAATGACCCATTATGTGCTAGTGAATTAAAAAATTTCAACCACATAATTTTAAATTTGCCACGAAAAAAATATATTTACTAATTGATGAATGGTTGCGCAAGATTATGGATTGATAGAAGTCAGACATTAACACCATGAAATGCCGACCAGCTCAGTGGTCTAGAGGTTAAGCATACGCGCGTGAGACAGAATGTTCTGAGTTGGAGTTCTTCGTGGGAGTTTGTGGATGCTCATCGGTGACAAGTCCCATACTAGAACGAAACGGCCGTCTATTGCTTTTGGGTTTTCAGTGATGGTCTAGCTTACATCGACTCATGAATTCAGCCATTAAAATTATTTCTTATTAAATGGGTGAAAAATTTTATACATGGCAATAATGAAAACTTTACGGTAATAACATCAGGGTGGTACATTATTTGTATACAGACATTAAAAATAACTTTTAAATTAAGTGAATATTTGAGTAAGTAAAGAGTCAGTGATAAGTAACATAAAACATGGCATATTTCCTGTATCGGTTTAAGTCGCCACAACATAATGATGCAACGAGATGAAAATCACCAAGACAAAATCCAAAGGTAGTAGAAATAGTAACAGTGTTAGTTGAAAGAATTAGGGATGAACTATATGGTACAATAGGAAAGAAGAAACTAACGAAACAAATAGGTATAAGATAAATTTAAAAATCAAGACATGAGAACATACAAATATTGAATAAATGTGACATTCTGACAGATTTTGAAGTATTTAACACAACGAATACATCCATTGGGTAAGATGAATTTGAGAATTCTAGCTATATAGTTTAGGTCTGTGATATATTTGTGCGCTATGTTAATGTTTTTCAACTTTGACATCGATACGGTGAATGGGATTACTCTCATACCCTTCGTCATTCCCCTTGAACTAGAGTAAAAACACCTGTACATTAATGGAAATTTTGTTTATGATGACTCCAGTATTATTAAAACTACATTTAAGTTAACCAATTGTATATTCGTTATAATAATTAGAATTTATGTATTGCGTAATTTTTATAAGCAAAAATTCTAGCAAAAATGTATTGAACTTCCACGAGGTGTTCTACACCGAATAACTTGATGTAAAAGAAATTTATCTCAACCAGTATTGGATTTTTAGGATTGAACAACCCCAGTAACCTAATAACATGGCTCATAACAACAATACATTGTCTAGTGCCCCAAAATGCTCTGGTATGGCCGAGAGTGGGGAGAGTCCGCTCTCCCTGTCGAAATGCTCTCTCATGGCCACGCGTATGTAGCCTCTGCCAGGGAAGTCCTACTCACTGCCTTCTCACACCACGGGTGTTGTTCACGAAAATGAGAGGACGAAAAGCGAATGTCCGGCACTCTAACCGGATTCCAAACCAATGGTGCACATTGTCTGCAGTATCCAAAAGGAACAAATGGCGTATTAACCAATCGTTGGTCACCGGCTTCCATGCGACTGCATCTCCTTACGATGCTCCACTGCCTTGTGGATCGAACCTTCAGGTCGAAGGCTCCGGATGTGGCCCCCTAAGAAAACCACCTGGTTCGGTATGGACACCCGGGCAGTATCACAGCCCTCACACATATCAGATGAGATTTGTGTGGCGCATATGTATTTGGTGCCTCCTTTTACCAATATCTATGTGTTAAAATAAAAATAAAAATAAATAACATTGTCTAGTATCAAAAATTTCTAGATGACAACGAATAGTTTCAAATATTAAGAAATAATTTTATTAACAAATGGGCGGTAGCATGTGTATTATGAAAATCATCTACAGAGATAAATGCCTGTTAGCAAAGGCGACTGATGGTGACATAGATTCAACAAAATAAATGCTGATAATCAATGTTATCAATAACACATTATAAATTGATCGCGAATATGAAAGTAGTCAATCTATTATCTGTAAAAAAAGAAGCTTTTTGAATTTCCTGGAACCATTTTTAGAAAGAATAATCCATGATACACAACACAACGCATGGTTAAAAGGATGTTCATCTAATTTCGCCAAGCAAAACGTACAACCAATAACACTGATTAGTATCATGTGTACCTCATTCCTATTATCCAAAACTAAAATTCAAACATAACATAATTGAATATATGTATGTTCCATAACTTTCAAAGTTTATTTATAATTTATATTTACCCATTGAACCGACGGAAATGGCAGTGAACTATTGATTTCAATAGTTGAAATCACGAGTCAATTGAAGTTAGACTGCCATGAAAAACCTCTAGAAGCACTGAACGGCCGTTTCATCCTAGTATGAGACTCCTCAACAGTGCGCATCTATGATCCCGACCTCCACGAGATTTGAACCTAGGACCTATTATCATGTTCCTCACTAATTAACTATTCCGGGTAGTAGTTAAGTCTACTTATAATATCTATCTATATACATAAAAATTCAATAAAAGTGTTTACTAAGCGAGATTATTTAGACAATAGAGTGTTATTGGTATTTGAATTAAATACATACATAATTGTTTTTCACTTATTAAGTCTTCAACTCCTAGGACATTTTCTAAGGTCAATGAATTAAATATGGTTTTACAATAATAATAATAATAGATGAAGAGTAAATGCGAATAAGCTACTGGCAACGTATTGATTTGTTTACCTATTCTATGTGTAAATGTATAAATTGATGCGGATTGAGAATTTATTTATTTATGATAAATATATTTATAATGTCCAAGGTTATTGACATTTCTTGAAAGACTAACTAGTATAGGATATACAGAGGGGTTAATAATAATCGATGTTATTATAGATAGTACATATGGGATCAATAAAATAATTTATAAGGAGATCAGTAGACCGACGGAAGTAAATTCAATCAATAAAAATCTGAAAAAGGCTGGTAGGATATATACTGTAAGCAAATATATATTATGTAAGCAGTGATGGATAGTGACTAGCAGCGGAATTCAGGACGCACGTTTCGTCCTATTTAGGACTCGTCAGCTGGATGTACCTGGTTCGCAGAATTGATGTTCACTCTGGGACTCGAACCCAGTACCATTCGCTTCAAACGCCATCGCTGACGAGTCCCAAATAGGACGAAAAGCGCTTCCTGGATTCCACTGCTAGCCACTATCCATTATTGCTTACAAAAAACTTGTGAATTAGGGCAATATCGAGGTATACGCACAGTATGCACATATGCCAATAACAGACTGATCAATTGCAGTCTTAAACCTCGATGGGAAGATACAAGCCAAACAATACCAAGTGAATATATATGAGAAGGAAGCAAGAAAGAAAATGTAAAACCTGAATATTTTTCCCTTGTTGTATTAACGAGAAAATGTTATTTTAATACTTATTTGTTAAAAATTAAATAGAATGAATTTAAACATGTTAACTACTAAATTTCAACTCAATGGTCTAAACATAAAGTGGTCGTTGTAAGACTAAAATGTCCTGTACTTGATCTCCAGCTTAGTAGTGGATACTCACAGCTAAGGAGTCACATAATTTGGAAAAACTGGTGGCTAATGCTCTTTGGTTTCCATTGATTGTAAGAATTAATATCATTCTGTGTTGCAGATTATGAAATTCAACAATGTATTCAAACCTGTTACAGTAATAATTGTGAAATAGTTGTTTTAAGGCATTTCATGTTGCCTTAAATTTGAGAAACCTCGGTGATACAATACTGCACGGACAATCTTGACTGACGCCAAAAACTATGTTGATAATATCTTAAATAATATAAAATATGATCAACGTATAATTCTTGTCCCACAGTGTACCATTTTTACTACTATAGAGAAATGGAACTTTCTGAATCAATATTAAAGGAATCGAGATTCATAAATAGACCATTTTGATAAAAGTCTACCTTATATCTTACATTTCATTATCTCAATTCTGATCGACTTGTCCTCATAGTCTAACTTCACGATTGTCTCTTACGACTCATCGGCAGGAATCACTGAATTTAATTTTCCTGAAAGTTGACATTAGTCCCCAGGAATCTGACCTCGAAGAGAGATTGAAACTGGTGCCGCTCTTAGAAGTGTTATAACTATGGTATCAGAATTGTGACTGACCTACAATGAAAAAAACTGAAACGCCATCGCTGAGCTCAGTTATGGTAGTTGTAGATAACAGAAATACTCAGTAATTCATCAAATAAATTAGGTTTCCCACTACTCATGAAATATAAGACTTGATCGTGAATTATCAAAAATAACAATTTAAATATATAAACGACATTGTATTCATTGTAAATACTTCGTAATTATGAATATATCAGTCTAAACACGCTTGTGTTTACTGATCATAATCACCTTAGGTACTTCTTTAACTTGGATGATCTCATGTTCTCTCCAGAGCTTGTGAAAATGTATTACTTATCGTTACAGTAAGAAGGAATGCTGATAAGCTGGTTACTTAACAATTAACTACGGTGCACATTGGCTTTTAGTATATATATATATGTTCGGTATATATGTGTATCAATAATGACATCTATGGTCAGTAAACATAATCGACTTGTATTTCTCTTGTTAAAGAGTATGAACTTCAGTCAACGATAGTGTGTATATGCTCTCAAATAACTGAAGTCGATAAGTGACGATACAATGCTTGGAGTTCACTCCAAACTTTTGTCCTTAAAATGAATTAAGAATCATTACATCTCTTGTAACGTTCATTTAATCGTTACCGCATCCTAACATAATCGAGACTATGCACTAAAAATCTGAATTTCTAATAACTTGTCAAAAGTATATTGAAGAATTTAGGCATTGGTTGGTTGAAGTTAGGACACAGGAAACTATAGTTCAAGGTTGGTTACTGTTTGTTACTTGTCAGTGAATCCTACATACAGTCTTAAAGTGACTAATGTCTCCATTAGGATTTAATACTGAGCTTCTCATACCAATGAGCTACTCAAACCGTGATTGATAACCTATAAAACTGAGGAATTCATATTATTTAAGGTTTGAGCATCATCTTGTTTACGGATTTTGTATACGATATAAAATAACCCAACCTTCAAATACTGCCATGATTTTTGTCGTTTGAATCGTCGAAAATAAGTTATAAATATATATCGATTTTTAGTCCTTTGAAAGTTTTGAAAGAGTACAGATCTTCCTGTACATCAATCATGTTCACAATTATTCCAATTAGAATTGAACGCAGTATACGGGTAAACAGTGCTAGGTTTAACTAGATTTTTTTCCAAACTGTACTAACACATCTTCACCAACTCTGAACGTTAAAATACTTGATGTGAGTTTTCCCCATCGATTTAAACTAAAAGAAAGATTACCGAATATCAGAAAAAACAATGGATATAAATATCAGTCTAATTTGAAACGATCTAGCAGTTTGTGCCAACCAACTTACTAGGAATAAAACTGAAAATCTTAATTTATTTTAGCAACCTACATTCCCATTATCTCTGGGTCACAAAATGCCTAGATTTTTTACTCTGAAGATGTGGCTTACATTAAATTATGAAATGTCAGAAATACAGTTTTTCTAGAGTGCTATGAAAAGCATGAAGGCGGTTATCACTTCCCGGTTGCTCACATCGTGGATGGGTTCTTGTGGAGGTGACTGAAAAGGAAATTGGATTAAAGGTGATCTTTATGACCTGAGAGCATGACAATCACTGAATTAATTACTTCTATGAATCCGATGTTCATCTTGTTGTGTGAATGAGGTATGGCAACTTGGACCGATGCATATATGTGCCTGGTCCTACGTTGTAGCTGACCGAATGACAATTTTTCTACTTTTTGGGATATAACAAAAATATATTTATTATTAACGTTCTACCTAATGGTCAATTTATGTCAAAATATTTATTTAACACGTTTGACATACATGGGGTTACTAAACCAAAGCACGAGAAAAATGTAACTGAAACCTAAACTATTTATCGGAATATCTTGTTCTAACTTACATAAAGAGGATTTTGATCAATTTAGATTCGCATTAACTAGTATCTATAGACTTTCAGTCTACTAACTACGAAAACCAAGTTTCAAGATGGAAAATTTACCATAACTTTCCTATCCTAAATCCTTTATAGTATACTTCCAAAGAACGGTTTTGTTATATTTTGCTTTTATAATAAGCAACATCGTAATTGCGTATGTAAGGAGAAAGTAAGTTGTGCGTGACTTTCTGATAATAATAATAATGATAATAGTCAGAATAATAACTTCGAAAACTTTTACAAAGACTGTAAATTATAAAAATTATATTTAAATTAGTTTCAGCGATTGAAAGGTAAGTACTTCTAAAGTTTCTTTCATATCAATTTTCCTAGATGAAATGTTGGAATTATTTAAATTTTATTCACTGAGGTAATTTTCAATATTATTTTTACATGTCAAGTCTTTTATATATTAGAATGGGGATTTGTGGAGATTGTGGCAAATTTAATAATAGAATTCATTAGTCGATCTAAGCTAGATTGTGATTAGAAACCTGAAACCACTTGACGGCTGTTTCGTTCTAGTACGAAACTTCTCAGCATTGTACATTCACGATCCCGCAATTCAATATGTATTTCCTGGAGTTCTAATGAGAAGTCGTAACCAATGGAGTCCAATCCGTGTCAATTAGAGACAGTTAATCACCGAAGACAATATATGAAAGGTTGCGCAAGATTATGGATCGATTGAATTTAGACATTAACATCATGGAATCCCGGCTAAGTGGTCTAAGGGGGAAGTGTTTGCGCGCGAGACAAAAGGTCTTTTATGTACGTCTGACATTTGATTCATATCAAATTATTCGCTCGAATTCTGGCATACACACACATAAAAACTGTAAATATTGACAATATGTTAAAAATTTAATGAACATATCTGATTAATGATCATCACTCAGGCTAAACGACAGATTTTACAAAGTGTCTTGAAAATGAACTCTCGCCTTCTTAATATCTACAAATTATCTGATATATCTTTAGGCTTAGATACTGTGAAAAAGTTTAAAATTAGTAATTATTTTGATCAAATTATAAAACATTGTCATGGTTACAGATTTTTTGAATGACTCAGTTATTTAACATCATATGTAAGTCAGACAACCGTTAAAGACCTGGAAGTATCGGGCCAACGGTCTTGAGTTCGATTACTGGATGTGGTTTTGTGAATACGCGCCGCTGAGGAGTCACAGACTAGGACGAAAGAGCTGCTTTTTGCTTCTTGATTTTCAGTAACTTATTATCGGTTCGTGATGTAAATCAAATTCAACCATCACCACAACCGTATTCTATTCTATTCTATTGTCATAATTAGTTAACAAATATTAAGGATTATAGCACATTACGAATACATATACCATAAAATACGAACGCTACTACATGAATTGAGCATAAAATCCATCATACCACACAACTGAACTACTTAACTAAACAGTAGATTATTCGTGAGAAACTGAATTATGCCACTGGTTTTAAATAGTCATACGGTAATCTTTGTTAGTAAAACTTGAATAAAAGACAACGATTATCAGTAAATAGTATATACATTTATATACACATGCTAGCACATCTAGCTGATGAGTCCCAAACAGGATGAGACGTGCCTACTGTATTCCACCGCTAACCATAAACCATCTTTGCTTATACAGGTTGTGACTTAAGATAATATCGAGGCAATCCACACAGAATGTACATATGCCAATAAGAGACTGATCAATTGCAATCTTAAACATCAATTGGAAGATTCAAACAAACAATATAAAAATGAATTAATATACATTCCGTGGTTTAAACAGACAAAATAGTGATAATTATGTTTAAAGGCATAATCATTTGTGAAAACTAACTCTAGTTGAAGAACCAGTGAAGTCAATCTATAGTTGTTTCATTCTAATTAAAGGCTTATGATTAGTTTACCACCATTCAGACGGTCAAACACAGACCATGTTGTAATCATGAAACGATCAAAGTTAGACCACCATCCAAAACCTCGAAGTTGTTCCGTCCTATTATAGGACTCCCTAGCGATGCCCATCCACGATCCCTGATGCGGGGCCAGATCAGGAAACTTTCACTCTCGCGAATGAACGCTCAAACTCTCATCCCTGATACAACACCCAACAATATGAATACCTTAATTTAATCAACTCAGGAGCTTTATGCGGTTTAACGTAATCGACAGTAAACACTGAATCTAAGCTTAATGCTATTTTTCACTCAGTAGTAATGTGTAATTACATTCTTGAGTGAATTGACACTCTCTAGTGTTTAAGCATATTCTATGCAATATTCAACCGCTGAATAATCAATATACAACCTTAGTTCTAATTCATACTATACTCTATATAAACCGATAATTCATTCATTCTACATTTGATGCATGAATGTTTTAATTCTATTAACCAATTCTATCTTATGTTATATATTTAAACCATAAAACGTTATTGTAAACCACATAATCGCATAGCTTTAATATTGCCTCTTTTGAGCATTATAATATTGAGAATATGACCTGATTTCATTTTCGGTAAAACAAAAACAAAACAAAAAAAAGAGGAAGATATAATAATCGAATAAAGAAAGTAAGTTACATATTAATCTACATCAAACGAATCATTCAAAGGGATAGGGAATATGTTGTTTAAGACAATAATAATAATAATAAATTATTCAGTTTAAAATAATGGAACTACTCAAAAATTGATAGATTGAAAAAAAAAATACGGTGAACACTATGTATCTTTTCTAAGGTCATATTTTTTTATCAATAAGACTTTCAGAATCCATTTTTTTTTAACAAAAAATAATAACAGAGAAGGTTTTGTGGAGATTCTAGTAAGTTCAATAGTTGAAATCACAAGTCAATTGAAACTAGATCACCATGGAAAACCTGGAAGCATTGGAGGGACTTTTAAATTTAGTATGGGACTCCTTATCAGTGCGCATCCACGATCACACACCTCGCGAGTAGTCTAATGGTTAAGCGCCCACGTGCGAGACCGATAGGTCATGGATTCGAATTTCGTAGGGGGCAGAATTGTGAATGCGCACTGCTGAAAAGTCCCATACTAGGACGAAACGACCATCTAGTACTTTCAATTTTTCCATGGTGGTCTAGCTTCAATTGACTCATGATTTCAATCAGTGAAATTTCTAAAACCCCTTCTGATAATAGATAAAATGCTATTTTAAAATTTTAAATAATAAGACAAGTAAACCATAAAATAATGCAAAGAATGTAATCTAAAACATGTAAAACATATTTCATTTTCAACTATATTTGGGGATTTTAGTTAGACAATCAATAAAACTCAAGAAGTACTGGATAATTTTTTCATCTATGTATGAAACGCTGTAAAAGTACTCATCCAAAATCATATCACAGGGATTAAACTCAAAATTTTTAATCTTACAGTGAGCGTTTATTCTTAAGGCCATTGAGTTAAGATCGAATGATTTACATATCTAACTCGAATTAGTTGTATGAAACAAACACTTTCAAGGAAGTCAAAACACTGGTAATCATTATAATTGTAAACCGATAGAAGTAATTGGTAGGAATGTTTTTTTTAGTAAACAAAAAGGCAGAGTAACTTTTATTGACCTTGAGTGATAAGCTTGTAGGATATGACGTAGAGTTGGATATACTTGTTATTCGTTTATTATTTTTTTGTTGTTGTTGCCACCCTGATTAACATAATCCCAACCGTCTTGATAGGACCATTTTATCTTTCTTAATGCAATTTTAGGCAGAACAATAATCTTTTTTTCTTTCTAATTTAAATGCATGAAAAAGCAGAAAACCGAAAAAGATATTTGACTTAATTTTTTTAGGTTGTTAGTTTCTGTCTTGTACTGATTTGTTTCTTTCTTTTTGTACATAAAATGTCAAATGACAACTTAACAATCAAGCATATTTTTCATCTGTTTATAAATGTGTAATGACAGAAAAAGATTATCAATCTATGTAGATGTAGAAAAATATGTAAACGAATTACTCAGAAGTAGTGGACCTGTTCGATCCATATGGCTATTTGGATAGAAATACGAATAACGAATAGGAAAATGAAAAAAAAATACAAAAAACGTTCAATTTGTTATGTCCCGATAAGCATAATGAATGATAACTTTTGGAATCTATTTAGGAACCAATACTATACATATATTTTTATCGTATAATTGTTAAATAACTAAACTATTCATATCTATTATAATTTGTCGTTTGAATGCTTATTGTCTTGACTCTTTTAATGCTACTTTTTGTATCTGGTCGTCGCTGATTGTTATGTTGGAAATGCTATCACTTATACTCAGAACGAGGGACCTCTGCAATTCCCACGACGCAAAAGTAAGAACACAAAGACTGATATAAGTGATGATTTATTAACCCCAAAACACGACGACGATTCTAGTAGAAAATACACTCATTTCTATATTGATTGAACATCCATTTTGATTAACATTTAGGATG
The DNA here is from genome assembly GCA_944470405.2 of Schistosoma mattheei. Taxonomy (NCBI): domain Eukaryota; kingdom Metazoa; phylum Platyhelminthes; class Trematoda; order Strigeidida; family Schistosomatidae; genus Schistosoma; species Schistosoma mattheei. The sequence goes on from OX103945.1 coordinate 10,807,681, forward strand.
AAATCACATATATGAAACGTACTTAGAGTTATAACAAATCACAGACTGAGCATAGTTCATGTGAATGGAATACAAGAATATCGGATGTTATGCAGAATAAAATATCATACGAGACAATAAAACAAATACTACATTGAGTAATCATTATATTGAATCAAAACGGAAGTAATATTGAGCTAAACTCATAATGAGTAAATCAATGGAAAACTGACTTTTCTTTCCATCATATCAATACCCCTCTTATTATGAGCTTTATTTTAACCTATGAACTATTATTATACCATTTACCATTCTTGAATTATGCCCTGTCTATTAATCACTACCTCCCACATTCACAACCACATTTGGCCAAATCTTGTTTCCTATTTTATTGGTACGATGTGTTCTGTCTGGTTGGTATATAAACCGAGTATATTTCAAATAAATGATTTATATTGTAGAGGCTGAGATTGGTGTTGTGGACTTAACTGGCTGAACTAGGAAGGAAGCAAGACCAATAACGATTCTAGATTGTTCGTAAGTGTTTTTCATGCGTCATCGATCCGATCGGCAATTCACTGATCCCTAATTGGCAGTATCATTACGTTATACATTAACAGAACACTCAGGCTGCAGGTTATAAAACAATTATTAAATTACACAAAACAATAAGTTGGATGGTCTTTTTAAAGATTTTTCTCAACATCAGCATTATTTTTTCTATCACAAAAAGACATTGATTGAGAAACAATGAAAATTTAACGGAATAATAAACGGTTATCCTTTCCTAATTTGATTGGAGATCTATTTTTATGAGCAACGTAACTGGAAAAAAACACATATACAAAACGGCCGTCCAGTGGTTTCAGGTTTTCCATGATGGTCTAGCTTCAATTGACTCATGATCTCAACTATTGAAATTACTACAATCTACACAAAACCCCTTCTGATACATATACAATTGTTCATATAAATGGATAATTTGTAAAATTAATTTACTAAGATACTACGTTTAGAACTCATTGATTTTAGTAAATGGAAGAAACTTTTATCGACTGGAACATTAATTTAGCATTATAAAATGTATAATTATTTATCTTTCATGGCACACTGCTTTTTAGTGAAATAAGCTTTTGAAATACCACTTATTGTTTGGTAATGATGATACTAATTAGTCAAAATGAAGTCAATTTCTTGACTTTCTCTTAGAGTTGACAACACATTAGTTATTATTTACTGATTAACTTATGTTTATATATCTGTTCTGGTGGAAGTAACATGTCAAAACGTGGAATTGCTTGAAACATATATGAATGCTACAAGAAACACCAATCGTCTAAAGATTGGATTAGAGCTTTGTTGAAGAATGCCGACTAGCACAATATCTAGTTCAAGAGTTCCCTGATAAATGCTACCAACAACCGGAGACGAGAATAAGTTAAAAAGGTGTTTTAGATTTCTTAATTTCAGATAAAAACCCATTAACATCCTCTTGTAATGAAAAGTTCTAGTTCTGTGAAAGGAAAGTTCTTTCAAAATAAAGAAAAGAAACACTATTACACTTCATCATTTTAATTAACAACTTAGATTAATTACATCCATTAAATTCTTTGGTTGTTGGTTAAGATCATATATGAAATTAATTTCAGATTCTATCGTGTATACATTTTTAGAAGGATCTATATTGATTTTTATATCATTATTATTAATAGTGATGAATTATTTCATTGCTGTTATTCAGGACTTATTTTCGACTGGTCTTTGTAAGGATATACACACCTTGTAACGATTACCTTAAAATAGCCATTTTTTACAGAATAAATGAAATGCGAATAACAGTGAAATCTAGTACATTCGCCCCGTCCTACTTGAAGTATGCCAGAAGATAAAATGGCTACATTCAGTAACTTTGCACAGGACACATATATACCAAAAATGACTGACCAAAATTCAGTCTTCACTTTCAACGATGAGATTATTCAAAGTCTTTATTTATAGTGATATAAACGCCAAACCCACTGAACTAAGTAATGGTTAAGTGGATAATGAGTAAGCATTTAAAGTGAGAGGCACCAGGTTCAAAACCCGTCCTAACCATCAACGATAGAATGCAGGCACAACCAGCTGATGAGCTCCAACTAGGATGGAATGAACATCCTGGGTTTTAACGGTAGCTACAGTTCATTTATTTTGAATATATTGGTTCTTGTCATGAAAAAGGAAGCTTGATGAGAAGTCAAAATATGCTTAGATATTTGAATTGGATCCATTTATGCTTTATTGAGCCTAAGACCTAAAGGATTTTTACAAAATAAACATCTAATTTAATCAAATGATCCTACAACAGATTTGTATCACGTACATGAGTAAAAGAAATAACATGTTGAATCAAAGTTTTCACTGTTTATTAGATTATAAATCTGTTCAACGTTCCATACTGAACAAAGAAATTTCAGAATTATAGCAATTGATAAGTAGTTCTTCATTCTAGAAATCTAAACAGTATGATTATCAAGAACTCTAACAATGCTACGAAGCCACAAAAGTAAGTATCAAGTCAAATGAATGATCTCACTTAACGTTTTATCAACATCCGACTTTTTCCTTTGTGTACATAAATTAACAGAAATCAGTACTATAGAGTACTTCCACTCAGTACTATTGAATGAAATATTTCAGTGGATCTAACAGGAGTTTGACAAATGATTATCATACTATGAATTAATTTAACTTAAAACTTTATAATGTCAAACTCTGAATCTTTTTTGTTGTAAGATTGTTCATATTATGTAGTACATCTTAAAGAATATAATATTATGCTAGAAATGATTATAACCCCGCCTGTAGCTCTACTAGAGTTACTACCCGTCCCGAGCCCCAGTAAAATAGGAGGGTTGAGCATGGGTTTAGCGACCCCATCCCGTAGAAAACTAACTCGCTAAGAAAAACGCTAACCAGAATAAAATAATTCAAAACAGAAATTATTATAACAATAATGATAATAGAGGAATTTACTAAAGATTAGAGAAATAATACTGGAATAAACCATTCAACCGAGAAAAAATACCGCACAATAGTATGGTATTGTATATATATCATACATTTGTTGAATTATTAACGAAAGCGGTATATAATTGGTAGGTAACAGAATAAAACGAATGAACCAAAACAAACAACAAGGAGTAGGTAAGAGTAATTAGAACAAATAAGAGAATTAATTAACAAGGAAGAAATAAACCAACGAATTTACTGAGTTAAGAATTAGTTAATTCTTTTAAATCAAATTATCTCATTAACATTATCGTATACTAAAACATTGTTAAGTGAAATTAAGACATATTGATATATATATGTTATATAAAAGCGTTTGAATATATCGATGGACATTGTGAAGATAAGGTAATGGAATTATTTATTTATCTTAACACATAGATATTGGTACAAGGAGGAACCAAATACATATGCGCCACACAGATCTCATATGGTATGTGCGAGGGCTGTGATACTGCCCGGGTGCTCGAACCGAAGCGAGTGGTTTTCTTAGGGTGCCAAACTCGGGGCCTTCGACCTAAAGGTCTGATCCACAAGGCAGCGGAGCAACGTAAGGAGATGCAGTCCCATGGTAGTCGGTGACCGACGATTAATTCATACGCCATTTGTTCCTTTTGGATACTGGAGCCAATGTGCACCATTGTTTTGGAATCAGGGTTTTCCAACTCCCCTAGGTGGACTCTCCATGTTCACCAACCCGGTTAAAGAGCCAGACATTTGCTTTTCGTCCCTTCAATCTCGTAAACAACACCCCCGACACGAGAAGGCAGTGAGTAGGACTTCCCTGGCAGAGGCTATATACGCGTGGCCATGTGAGAACATTTCGAGAGGAAGAGCGGTCTCTCCCCACTCTCGGCCATATTCTACAGCTTAATACACAGAGTATAATAATCAATTTTCACATACATAGAGTAAAGCCCAATTTAAGATTTTCCTCTTGTATCCATGATATTCTAATAGTATTTAGTAATTTCCACTTAAATAACCTCTACATGTACCTTACCAGGTATTTCGGTTAGACGATTCTTGACTGATACCAAAACGTTCTTGAAATGATTAAACCACTAGGGTTGAAATAAAGTTGGAAATTAAGGTGGGGAATTGAGACTAGGAGTTCAAGTTAGAATTTAGGGTTACTAATTATGGTTAAAGATCTTGTCTATAATTTTTATTAGCTACAATGTCAGTATGTTATTTAATCGTATGGATCAATGGATTTTGTCTGAAAATCAGATTATTTTTTATTCGACTGTTTGGTACATAATGATAAACTTGCCGCTAGTTTATATATTTCATTAATACAAAACCTTGATATAATCATTAACAAGAACCTAACTGTACATATTCAATGTAAAATATAGTTTTTTTTCAAGAATGATCTAGAAGATTTTTGCGGTCCAAGTAGATATTCAAGTTATTTGTCTATAATATCAATAAAATCTTCATAACAAAATCCATCCAATACAAACAATACAATAACACCAAGATTTGAATCATTTTAGTGACAAATTTCTACTCAAAACTGTTAACTAAATAGGTAAAAAAGAAGTTCTGAAGAACTGATGTGTGGGCAAGAATGATAATGATTGGTTGTCTGCTTAGTCACACATGTAGATAGTCTGACAAGTGCCAGATAAGTTATATATTCCCTTATCCTTATTATTATTGTGAATCTTATTACTGATTGTTCATTGTTGTTGGATTGTGTCGGGTTTTTGGTGTGGAAATATATTTACGTTGTGGTCAGCCTAATCACGTGTTCTTGATCAGAGTTGTGTTGAAGTCCGATAGAATAGACACTGGAAGGGAATCTAGTATAGATATTCGTCTAAGGTAAATAAACGTCCCATATTTGTAAACGTGGAAACTCAACCGTTATAACATTGGGCGAAGTAAAACCGAGCGTTATAACAAGAAAAAAAATGTAAATAACACAGTTACTAAAGAGCAATTTAAAATGTATCAGGATTCAGAGTACAGGTAACGTATATTATTTAATCTTACATACTAACAGGTATATAAAATCTCTCAATATAATCTCATTAGAACATATAGATCAGGTATATTTGTATCACACTAAAGAGTGATAATCAATATCTGAAGTATGAAATACATGGATATATACTTTAAGGCATAAAATTAATCTCGTTTTATACTCCAGGAACATAAACACATATATAGTTTACAAATAGTTCCGATTAATCTAGTCTTGGAACATTGAACTGAACACATTCAACTCAACATATCGTATAATGTTTCTTAAGGTTATCTCAAACTCGATAATTAAGCTTCATTTAGTAATACAAGAGACTTGAGAAAATGTATGACTAATTTAATGAAAAAGATACATAAAATACATTTATATAATAATGATAGAAATTGGAAATTGTGTCCAAGATGGAAAATAATTTGTTCGAGAAGAAACTGTGGACATACCGCTCCAAAAGACTCTTCGTTTAAAATAGTTTACAGAGTCAAAGGAACGGGATCGAAGGAGGTTCGAATCAATATTTTATGCACCGCAGAGGCATTGGCAATCCACAAACTAAAGCCTGAACTTTGCGTGCAGAAACGATTTGTCCAACCTCTCATCCTACCCTGGCCCTAATTCCCTTAATGGGTATGTTTCTAGGTGTTTTTTTTATTGCATTTTTATTATTACATTTTGCACTTTAAACTTTAATCATTTATTATTATTACCTTTTACAAGTTTTCTTGATTATTATTCAGTCTATTATTGTGACCTTTGTTGTTTTGTCGTTTTTCTTCATATCTGTCAATTGGACTATTATCTGACCCTTAAATTTTGTTCTTCCTTACCCCTTGATTAGTACGCTAACCTCATTTGTTATTTATTGTCGAATCCATTTTTGTGATACAATCCTTTCTATCCTTCTATAGACATACATTTTCCATATAACTATAAATACGAATGTACAGCTTAAGTAAATGATTTCGTCGAAAAGAAAATTTTCCTCGCTGAATTCTCTTTTTCTTATTTAAAGAAATATAGTATAAAGAACAATGAATCGCTTTCAAATTTCTATTTGCTTCTAAATATCATCATTGACTAACTTCATGGAAACTTCAATAAACCATTTCTCATAGTAATATTCAAAGTAATATTTTTATTGTGCCAATTTATTGCATGTATGAATTTTAAAAAATACAGTCCTCTGCATCACATTACTATTCATATCATTTGGAACATATATAAAATTAACTGTTACCAGATCTTTTCTCCAATTACTTAAATGTATTGCCATATATAAAAACTTGATTATATATCACGAAAATGCCTGTCGCACATATGATTCATTATTCTTTTCAATGAATATATTGAAGAGATGAGTTTTAAACTCAAAGTTTTTATGATTTGCTTCGATAGGATATACAAATATTCATTAGAGCTAGAAGATGGCAGTCAAATCCTAATTTTTGTGGTTTGTATCACCTTAGTTAAACAACAATTGACGACCAGGAAACAGTCAACTGCTGTTCTATTCTATTAGAAGACTTCTCGAATGTTCACATCGATGATTCCATCAGGAGTCGAACCTATGATCTTTCAAGTTCAAAATATCATATCAGCAATGTGAGGGATATGTAATGAAGCATAGTCCTTTATCATACTAACGAAAATAAAATAACAAGTGAGAATCTAAAAACCTAACAACCAATATTCAATAATCCTGCATGTAAAATATGCACATTCAGCTGATGCTTTGAGAACAAGGAAAAACACACTTTTTTCTACACTATAGTATAAGTTATTATCAAAAATAATATCACATAACAGTTAGAAATGATATTATTTTCACAGAATATACCAACTTCTATTCACTAAAAATAATCTAGAAGATCCATGGCTTAGATTATGAGTCAACTGAAACTAGACCACCATGGAAAGAACCTGAAAGCACTGGACGGCCGTTTCGTCCTATTATAGGACTGTTAAGCAGTGAGTACCCAAGGTCTGTCGGACTCACGCGCGAGCGTTTAACCACTAGACCACTGAGTTGGTCGGCATCCAGAGGTGTTAATGTCTAACTTCAACTAATCCACGAAATTCAGCGACACATCTAGCATTGTCTTTAGTGAGTTACTATCTCACAACAGACCCGGTTGAACTCCACTGGTCACTGTTTCTCACTAGAACTCCAGGATATACACCTTAAAGCTAGTCATTAATGAGCATATGTTAATTAGTATCAGAAGAGGTTTTGTGGGTTATAATTCTGATCCATGTAATATAATTAAAAAGTAGAAAATATCAAAACTATTTCATATTTTACAACTGATAAGTACTGTTAAATAGAGAATATTGAAAGAGAGAGAGGAAAGCTTATCGACTAAAAAAAACAAGTCAAGTAATTGGTGCAATTAAAAACATTTATGTCTGGTTATATAAATATTGTATAATGCTTCAATGTATCAGTCAGTCAGTAACAACGTAGAACTTTGTACGTACGTACATCAGTTCGAGTTGCCGTACCACATTAGCACAGAGATGCACAAAGATACTTATTCCGATTCATTCACATTTAAAATGATATAATACAAATTCGGTAATGTACATTGTAATAAAGGCAATCATAATGGTTCATTTAACGACCGTCTAATTATCAATGTCAATTATTATTTTACCATAAATTGTTTGAGAAATAATTACAAATCAATATGTCTGATATTTGATAGGGGGATTACGTAACTAATACTTGATGCTTTCAAATATGTATATATTCAATTTACTGATTGATTAATTGAAACCTTTATCGATTATAAGAAATTGTTTTACGCTATTGAATCATAACACTTTAAAGTTTAATATTACGAGGATTTCGATCAATAATTTGATCTTCTAATCGTTCACTCTTAAAAGATCACTCATTTGATTTGAAAGAACTGTACTTATTCATAGTTCTTTTAACCTCAGCTACAGTAGGCTATGTCAATTCACCTAAGGGACAATTAGCTGATGACAATCTGGGTACTTCAGATGTAGTTTATTGACTTACTTAGGCACCGATGCACTCAAAAACATCATTCATTATTAAATTGATGATTCACTTTGCTTTTGATAGTTATATCAAGGTTGAAATGAACTGAACAGAGGACTGTGTAGATGTACTATGCGCAGATATATCTGGTACTTTAAATGTTTATCTTATTAATCTCAGAAAACGTTACTTACTTACTTACGTACTTAAGCCTGTTACTCCTAATCGAGGATAGGCCGCCGACCAGCGTTCCCCAACCCACTCTGTCCTGGGCCCTCCTTTCCATTTCTGTCCAATTTTTGTTCATTTTTCTCATATCTGTCTCCATTTCTCTACGTAATGTGTTCTTTGTTCTTCCACTTTTCCTTTGGCATTGAGGATTTCATGTGAGGGCTTGCCCTGTGACGTAGTTGGGTGCTTTCCTCGATGTGTGTCCTATCCACTTCCAGCGCTTCTTCCTAATTTCTTCGTCCGCTGGGATCTGGTTTGTTCTCTTTCATGGTAGGTCGTTGCTGATAGTGTCTGGCCAACGGATCCGAAGTATTTTGCGTAGGCAACTGTTAATAAATATTTGTATCTTCTGGATGATTGCTTTCGTAGTTCTGAAAGTTTCCGCCCCATACAGTAGAACTGTCTTGATATTTGTATTGAAAATTCTATGTTTTTGGTTGACAGACAGTTGCTTTGAGTTCCAGATGTTCTTCAGTTGTAAATATACTGCTCTTGCTTTTCCGATCTGCGCCTTCACATCTGTATCAGATCCACCGTGTTCATCGATGATGCTGCCCAAATATGTAAAGGTTTTTACATCTTCCGAATCTTCTCCGTCAATTGTGATTGGAATTATTATTATTAGTTTCATCAAAATCTTAACCACATCAACATTCTAAGTGTTTTATAAAACTGGAAATGTAATGTCCACTTTGAATGATTTGAATCAGTCCGTTATAATCGATTCTTTATGAATGGCTTATTCAAACGGTTTTTCGTTCAAAATTTAACACAAATTTTTAAGTTAAATTCGAAATACCCCTTTTTATTAAATATTGAGTTGTTTCGACTAGTTGGGTTTTATGTACATTGGCATTACCTCTAATTTAAGTATAAATTTAAGTTTACATGTTTGTTATTATCAACTCATGAGTTGCCTTGACTAGTTTAATGTTTCAAATACTTAGAAACAATATTACTTCGGATCGTTGAAATTCTCAGAATTCTAAGAATTTTTTGAATACCACGCATTCAGATCGACCTTGATTTAGACTTGACCTACCAACCAATTCTTGAAAAGTCAATCAGTAGTCAGGCCAAAAGTTGACGAAATCAAATGGTCAACTTGCATACAAGGCCAATTTAAGTCAATGAAACCTACGAGAATAACCAGTTATAACCGAGGTCACAAAAAGAAACTGATTTAGGATTCGTAGAATAACTAAGAAACTCACTTCCTCACGAAGAAATTGTTGGTAGAGTGGACCTGACCTACAATGAAAGCTTTGCTATTAAATCGTCTAAATAAAGTGTGGTCGTGAAATGATTGAGGTTAGACATTAACACCATTGAATGTCGACTCAGTTATCTAGAGGTTAGGCATCCACACTCTGAACCAAAGGTTCTGAGCTCAATTCTCGCGTGTAGGATCGTAAATAAACACTGCTAAAGAGTCCAATACTTGGATGCGATACTTGTTGAGTGGTCCCAGGTTTTCAATAGTTTCATAACTAAGATCCATTTGTAATTTCAACTTAAATTATCTAGCTTACAGAACTTGGTAACAACAACTGTTATGTAATTTATACAACATTAATTTTCCTTAATTTATTACAATTTCCACCGTTTAAACCATTTCTTTTTATGTATAATGGTTCACTGACCATAATCGATTAATTATTTATCAACAAACATTTCCGAAGTAAACACGTGAAAACTTTTTTTGTGTTTTAATACAATCTTTCTTTTTCAAAAAAGTTAACAATTAGTTGTGTATGTGTGTGTTTCTTCTTTTAGTTGCCCCTGTGACATAAATTCTTTTTCAAAGAGAGTACTCTCTAAAGAAAACAACATTGTTTTCCTTTCAGTTTTTAACACAAGATAGAAAAATAGCTGAGAAACTGATCAATTAATAAACATATCCGGTCATATGATTGATAGATTTGTGGTTTTGATATTCTTTTCCTTATCGTGATCTATTCACAATAGAGATAATGAAATTTGTTAATTTGAATTTTAAGATGAATTCATAGTTGATTTAGTCAACTTTAAATTGTGAAATTACATGACATGTTGAAGATCTTATGTTATGTAAACTAAAATGGTTTAAACAGTTGAGATCATGAGTCAGTTGAAACTAGACCACCATGGAAAACCTGGAAGCACTGGACGACCGTTTCGTCCTATTGCGAAACTCCTCAGCAGTGCGCATTCACGACCCCGCCTCGCGGGATTCAAACCCAGAACTTATCAGCCAACCGGGTCAGTTGTGAGGTGGTAACACACTGATGACAATGGTGGATGTGTCGCTCAATTTCGTGGATTAGTTGGAGTTAGACATTAACACGGTTGGATGCCGGCTCAGTGGTCTAGTTGGTTAAGCACCTGGCACAAGACTGACATGCCCTGGGTTCGAATCCCGCGAGGCGGAATCGTGGATGCGCACTGATGAGGAGTCCCACAACGGGACGAGACAGCCGTCCAGTGCTTCCAGGTTTCCCATGGTGGTCTACTTTCAATTGACTCATGATTTCAACCATTGAAATTACTGCAATCTCCACAAAACCCCTTCTGATACCAAAATGGTTTAGTTGTTAAGCTTTAATTGAACTTCTGGTTGATATGGTCAGGAGACACTTAGCAACTAAATTATTCAGCTCAAAGAATACAACATATTCAACAACCTCACTCTAGATGGCAAAAATTCTTTGTCATTTGATATGAACACCTGAATGCGTACATTGAAATTATTTATCTTTTTTAAACCAACAAATATTTTTATAATTTAGACAATAACTGTCAAACTATTCGTTCTAATCTTGACGAATATTCGTATAAATTATTAAGATGCCTTGGAAATAGATTTCATACTGTTTAAGAATACAAACGTTCACCACTCACTGATGAAGGCACAAGTAATGAAATTGAAACTTCCTATACATCGAATGATTTTGAATAAAATTCAAATATCTACACTAATTAGTCATTAGGTAGCAATCAGTTATATGTTATTCAGTCTTCAATGCTGATTGAACTCTTTCAGAAACATTTGACTTTCTGAAAACTCCTGATACATCTTCCACGAAATCTATGTTTTTATTTCATTTGCCTATAGATACGTTGCATTATCACTGAGTTATTTAGCTTAGTGACCAGATTGTAAACGTGATCTGTTAACTTTAATTAGTGAGTAGAAAATTGTATTTCTGATATTTCGTCAGCCACTTCTTCAGAGCAAATATATATGGTGCTTGTAGTAATTGTTCAATTTAAACGTTTTAAGCTACATAAAAAATGTAGTTCTACTGTTTATCATATGCGTTATTTAAATTTTGTACGAAAACCTGCAGGTCGCATCATCGATTCTGGTTGTCTCGTTCCTATACTATACTCTTACTCCAAATTCAATAATCACTTTAAATTAATCGTTTTGTCATGTATCCGATATCGATGTGAAATACACGAATGCTGCTGCTTTGATGTGGTGGTTGGGCTTGCTTATCGTAAAGAATCAATCGGTTTATACTGGCTGTAGCAATCATTACTCAAGGTCCTATCATACCAGATAGGTCGGTTGAACAACGGTAAGGCTAAAGCAGAAAACCAAAGGTTCGAGAGAGAAGTCGTTTTGATGACCGTTTAAAGGTGTGACGGCAGTAAAATCTTTCCTTTAGACAAGGAGCATAATAGAGACTCTACTTCCTCACAAAGGAAGGGTGGAGTTAGAAAAGGTTGATCCTAAAAGTACACACCTCGCTTTATCTCACATATATCCGTCTCTGGCGGTAAGGTTTCAGTAAGTAAGTAGCTAACACAAAAATTACCCCGCGAAAAGGTCGCATGTGACTGGTTTAAATCAGTTGTCCCTTGGGTACTACAATCACGCTCTCAGGTCACTTAGATCAACCATAACCTAAGTACCTTTCCAGGTGCCTCTAGAAAAATCCTTTCACGGTATGAGCAACTTGAAAGTGATAACCACCTTCATAGTTTTAACAACTCTCAAGACCAGTGACTAATACGAATGAGTATTCTGTTACACTAAAGCACTAATTAAATTAGATAGTGTGAATCACAAATAAACTATTTTTTTATTTTAAGTTGAACTAAATTTATTTTCATGAAAAAACACTTAGTTTCATTGCAGTTTTGATGGATACAAGGAAAAAAAATTGGTTACCTGTAACAATCAATAGCTTTACCCAATTTCTAATTTACGTCAAACTACTCAATAATATTTAAGTATTAAAGTTAATATGAAGAGGGATGAAAAAATAATGAAGAAAAAATGTTTCACTTATCGTCGATTGCATCGATCTTCTTGAACAGAGGAAAAATAGGTGAAGAGCAGACAGGCATTTGAAATATTGTTAATCATTATCAGAAGTGGTTTTGTGGAGATTTTAGAAATTTCACTGATTGAAATCATGAGTCAATTGGAGCTAGACTACCATGGAAAACCTGGAAGCACTGGACGGCCGTTTCGTCCTAGTACGAAAATCCTCAGCAGTGCGCATCCAAGATCCCGCCCCCGCGAGATTCGAACCCAGGACCTATCAGTCTCGCACCATGCTCTTAAATTGGTTAACTGTAACAATCAATAACTTTACCCAGTTTCTAATTCATGTCAAACTACTCAATTATATTTAATTATTAAAGTTAATATGAAGAGGGATGAAAAAATGTTGAAGAAAAATGTTTTCACTTATCATCGATTGCATCGATCTTCTTGAACAGAGGAAAAATAGGTGAAGAGCAGACAGACATTTGAAATATTTTTTTAATCAACTGAAAATATGTTTCAGTGGGATTTTAACTAAATATTTTCATTATGAAACTCTCCTTAAATAAAATTTAAAAAAATAGTCCCAAAGGTAAAACTGAACGTGATCTCATGAAGTTTTATGATAGACCTGGATTGAAAATTCAACAGACTTCTTCAGTTTCTATATTAGTGAAAAAAATACCCATTTTCTTCTACTTTGAAGGAAGTCGGTTTTCTGTATTACATATAGTTAAAGACAACTAGTAAAAAGTTTTGAGGGTAAGTTGTCGAAGAATTTACGTGACAATGATGAAACTTTAAGCTGGAAAACAGCTATTTACTTGAACTGATGATCAGCCGATTTGATTTGTACTGAATAAAATGTCAAACCTGATAACTAACTGATTGTACAATTTTAAACTGGTGTGTACAAATCATAATCAAATTACAAAAACAAGAAAGTAATTTCACTGGTTACAACATGAACTGATATCATTTAACAAAACATTGAGAATCGAGAAACTGTTTCTTCATCCAAGACCCCACCAGAGATCGAACACAGGACTAATCATTAACATTTCTAGGTTCACCCAAATCCTGATGATGAATAGTCACCTTTCAATATCATTGGTAAGTAACTACCTCCTCAGCAATTTATATCTACTACACAACAACCAGAAATCAAAAGCAGGGCCTCCAGTCTCGCCCATTGACGTCTAACCTCTAGACAGATGAATCGAAATCACATGGTGTTAGCGCTAGACTTCGATCAATTAACGACACTGTTCAACCCTTATTGATTACCTGCGGTGGATAACTGTCTCACGTGGTTTAGTTTCACTGGACACCTACAGCTAAGAAGTCCTACAGTAAGATGAAACAGACGTCCAGTAATATCAGGTTTTCAGTAGTCGTTTGGTTATTATCAGTTCGTTGTTTAAACTTTGAATGGTTTATATTTTGTAGTGTAAAGCTGTGGTCATATATCTAGTGAATTCATTCGGATTCACAGTATAAAGGACCGGTAGTCTTACTGTCCGGAAACATAATTTCACTGAGTAAATAAATGACTTTGACCTGTTTCATTTTTTTATTAATTCAAAGCTATGGATAAGTCAGGTTAAAATATTAGGAGACAAGAAACTATTCTTCTGTTTAAATAACTACCGTGTCTTAAACTTTCAACAACACGGTCAATTATTTTATTTCTTTATATATATACTTGGTAGGCTAGTATGCTCTGTGTAACGTACTTATTAGGCTAACTGAAACTACTAAGTTGAACGGTGAATAGTCTAGTGATCGGAATATTTTAAGTAAATTATATCAGTAGTTTCAGAGTCTGACTATCTGTTTCTAGTTATATGTTCTGTGGTAACTAACAGTATAATCTATGACCTAAAGTTTGTCTCGTGTGGGATTGAAAAGCTGAATTTATTTACTTTCAAACATTGTTACATTTACTGAATACCGAACTCAGTTCCCATCATTTTGAATTCCATAGAGTCATCCAGTAACCTATTAGAATTTAGAAGATAGCAGTTGTTCAGTGTGTATGATTCCATTACTAACCACTATATTTGAGCGATATTGAGACATTTTATCAAATAGCAATTATGTCAACAAGAATTATGATCTCAGTAATGAATATCAGTAGTTATTGAACGTATGATAAGTTTAATGACTCAGTATGATAGTAAACAGACAACTCTGTATCATTTAATGTCATAAATTCAAGTCTCAGAATGACAATTCTAAAATGTGATTACATACAACAAACAATCATACAAATTACCAATTAAAATTGGAACGATAAGAAAGTAACATTTCGATTAATTACTCTTCAGTATATAGAGAAAACTCCGCCTGTAACTCAAAACAACTTTCAACAAATACCAAAGTCAGAATCTTCAATACAAACGTCAAGACAGTCAGTTCAACTGTAGGCAGCTGAAACTTGCAAAAGTACTACAACTGTCATCAAGAAGGAGCAGGTATTCATAAATAGTTGTCTGCGCAACATACTCAACATACATTGGCCAGATACCATCGGCACCAGCCTTCTGTGGGGGAGAACAAACTAGCTTTCAGATGAAGAGGAAATTAGGAAAAGACGATGGAAATGGATAGGACATACATTACGCAAATCACCAGACTGTATCACGAGGCAACCCTAACTTGGAATCCTGAAGGAAAGTGGAAAAGATTTGAACCAAAGAACACATTACGATGGGAAATAGAAGTAGATATGAAAAGGATGAATAAGAACTGGAATGAGCTGGAAAGTATTGCCCAGGACAGGGTTTGATGGCGAGTGCTGCTGGGTGGCCTATGCTCATCTACGAGGAATAACAGTCCTAAGTAAGTACGAATATACAATAACATTTGACAATAAAGATTATAATCATAATTATCATCACAAAACGCTATTCATCGTTCATTATATTGAAACATTGAATCATGATAATACTAACAAATTGTATCAGCAGCTTACTTCACTTTCTTAAATTATTTAAACGCACAAAAGTATAAACAAATTAAGGCGGCAACACTATACAAGTGATTGTTATTATAGTTGCAATTATGTTTAGTCTACCTACTTATACAATATCTGTATATCTTATCTTTTTCTACAAATGTCATTCAAGTTAGTTTTCTTTTATTTTAATGATGTAAGTGATTACAGGAAAATATGATACATTTGAAATGAATAAATGATGTAATATACATTAAAAATAACAATGTTCAGGTAAATGTATATATAATTATCATCGTGATTTGAATAACTTTTTCCGGTTAGGGTTTTTTCAGAGAGTTAGTTTTCTACAGGAATGAAAGGCCCAGGACAGAGTGGGTTGGAGAATGCTGGTCAGAGGCCTATGCTCGATTGGAAGTAACAGGCGTAAGTAAGGAAGTAAGTAATTTGTGATTTGCCAAAAGAAAATACAATCTAGTGAATACTAATAGTAAATTTATGACTTGGTAAACAGATTATCAGAACTTATATCATAAAAAACAATGGGACTATTTCGTATTGTTTACGTATTTATGATATATATATATATATATATATATATATGCTAGTTTCATTTGTTGCAACTCAGTTTAGGAAGCTCCTTACATAGGTACACGTATACACATGTATATATAGACAAACAAAGAAATAAATAAATACACAAATATTTGCATGAATATAAACATTTATGTAGTTATGGGAGGAAAAGTTTGCTTGTTATTCTTTTTTTCATTAATGGTCCTTAAATGAAGCGAAAGCAAATTATACACAATCTACTATTTATGGCTTTTATGGAATAGTAAGAAATCAGTAGTAAAAAAAAGAAACAACCATTTAAATTCTAAAAAGTCCAGTTTATTATATATATATATACAACGTAGGACCAGGCACATATATGCATCGGTCCAAGTTGCCATACCACATTAACACAACAAGATGGACATCGGATTCATAAAAGTAGTTAATTCAGAGGTGGTAACATAAAAAAATTGCAATAAGGATATAGTGCAGGAAGAAAGAATTAGTTCGTAGAAAGAAAGATATGAAGTGATAATTATCAGACGCCTAACTAAGACTCGTGAACTGCAAACACGAGAGAATCAAGCTGGCTTCAGACCTGGTCGTGGCTGCATCGACCACATATTCACCATTCGTCAGGTCCTAGAACATAGGCATACTTATCGGCGTCCGACAATGGTGGTCTTTCTTGACTAAAATCAGAATTTGACTCAGTAGACCACGAGATTCTGTGGCAGTGTCTTTCACTGAAAGGCGTACCTCAAAAGTACCTCAACCTTGTGAAGGCTCTTTACTCGAACACTACCAGTCGAGTCAGGGCTTATGGCGAACTGTCATCTGCTTTTGCAACCTCAAGTGGTGTCCGTCAAGGCTGTCCACTTTCTCCATTTTGTTTAACTTCATCATAGACCTACTGATGGAAATAACGTTCTCGTCGACTGAATTTTCGGGTATTGATCTCCTTCCAGGAGGTCCACTTATCGACTTAGAATATATATATATATGTATACATCTCAGTATTATAGCAGATCATCAGCGGCATGAATAATTCAATGATAACTTCATTGACTATGAAGTTGAGAGTCACTGACTGGAATATCCAAGCGATCATCAGTTCTCTCAAGATTTAAAGGTACATTTTCTTGACGAATCTCAAACTGCATGAAATTAAAATCAAGTAGCATTTCTTGTAAACTACTTTCAACTACCTAACATCAAAACGTAGAGCACGCAATGTTGAGTAATTTAAACTATTGACCACATTTCAATTTGATTGATAGAACTCGATCACGAATATAATCGAAAATGCTAGAATTGCATTGGTTGATGATTTACACGTGAAAGTCTATGGTCGCCTAACAACTGAATATATTAGATGCTGTTAATTCGTAGAAAAGCTTTCAATGTTTCTACCTGAACATGTAAAACATATAACTATTATTAGTGATTGAATTGTTCTGGTTCAAATAACTGGAATTACACATTGGTAACTCGTAGACTGAAGGTAGATAGAATAAATGGCATTAATTTACTAATGTCCAAAATCATATGTATCACTAGAAGGGGGACATGGTAAATTTATAACAAATTTACACGTATAATTACAAGAAAAAAAATCAAATTTGAAATGACTTAGATTATCCCGTTATCGATGTGCTTAAATTAAGTTTGGTCAGCCTTGGTTGACATACGTGTATTTTGTGTGGATTGCTTTGATATAGCTATTATGAAACAATTTAACATAAAATAAGTGCAATGCAGCTAGCAGTGAAATCAAGGACGCGCTTTTCATCCCATTTGAGACTTGTCAACTGAATGTACTTGCGTCGCAAAGTTAATGTTCATTATAAATCATGTCAAATTAAATTAAAAACTCAGACCCGTTGCATAAGTGGACTCAGTAACTAAGTGGATAATGCTGTGGCGTATGAAGTGGATGTTACTGGGTCCGAGTCCCAGACTAAACATCAACTCTGTGATGCAACTACCCCCAGCTGACAAGTTTCAAATAGGACGGGACGCATATCCTTGGTTCCACTGCTAGCCACATTCCTTTTTTTACACTAACTTAGAAATTGTTTATTATTCTAGTCATCTATGGTTATCATGAATAAGAGATTTTAGTTAGCACCGTTACCATTTTATTGATATTAGTTACATAGTTGTATTATACTATCTACTTTCTTTATGTCGTTTTACAAATATCTATGCTGATAAATATGTCTTCTGTCACTAAAATGAATATCTTTCCTACCTTTGAGAGGTACAATTTAGCAAAAATTTGAATAGATTTGATAATCTCAGCTAAAGCAAATTTAGTATTAGGCCCTATTCAGACCTGAGTTGAAATAAAATTGTAACGTAGATGATGTTCAGAGGAAAGCGTGTCGAATGGATTATTTACTGCAAAGTACAATAAAAACTGAAAGAGACAGTGAACAGGTAGCTTCAGTACAGAGAAGCATAATTCAGATTAAAAACAATATAAAGACATCTGACTGTAAAACTTTCGTACCATGTTAGACAACAGATTCATTCCTAAATCATATTGATGATATTAAAATTTAAAGTTCAGAGTCTGAAATAGAATGTTTCTTTTTACCGGAAAACACGTTGTACTAGATAGAGAGATTCGTTGACACTGGATACTTATGTTACTACTTCTATTGGACACTACGAGATCAAGGCGATCAACCAAATTGATACAGTTCTCTTTCTTTCATATCATTCTGTTCCTGTTTAACCTAAATCATACTGTTCCTCTCAACTATGTTAACGTCTTTTGACCTAATCAATTGCAATGTTAATTACGTATGCGGTCGATTTTATTTCAATCCCTTGTGACATAATCATATCTTAAGATGGAATTCATAATTGTAATACATTGTTAATGTGTTCACACATTAAGCTATCAATTAAATGACGTTAATTACTAATCACTTAAAATTATAGAAAACGATCAATAAATTTTTGCACATCCAAAGATCATTTTGATCCATTCTGTGGTCAAATATATCCGAATGACCAATCCTTGTGTTTAGTCTACATAAAGTAGGTTTCAGGGTCCCAGTACAACGTGCAAACTAGTTGAACATTCCAATGGTATGACGTCACAGACATTACACCGCATCGTTTGTAAGGCATCTGAAAATCATGATTGTTCAATTAGGTTATATCCACAGAATCGTCAAACAGATAACTGGATGAATTGTAAACACATAAATATGTCAGAAGGGTTTTGTGCATATTTTAGTAATTTCAATGGTTGAGATCATGAGTCAATTGAAGCTAGACCATCATAGAAAACCTGGGAGCACTGGACGACTGTTTACTCCTATTGTGGGACTCCTCAGCAGTACGCATCCACAATCCCGTCTAGCGAGATTAGAACCCATGACATATCGGTTTCGCGCGCGTACGCTTAACCTCTAAACCACTGAGCTGGCATCCAATAATATTAATGTCTAACTTCAACTCATTCACGAAACTGAACGACACATCCATCATTGTCTTCAATGAGCTACTATCTCAGAACAGACCCGGTTGAACTCCATTGGTCACTGCTTCTCATCAGAACCCCAGGAACTACTATTTGGAAATAATTCGATTTACATTTTTTCTAGATTGATTTTACAAAGATTTTGCGATCTACTATTTGACTGAACTATTGAAAATACAAAAATAAACACTGAACAAGTTTTACTGTCCTATAGTACTTGGACATTTTCATCACAGGTTTGATTACATTAATATATTAATATATATATACATACTGGTAACTGATAAACGAACCTATATAAGTGTATATAAACTTATATTCGCTTTTTTTAAGATGGATTCTTATGTTCCTTATGTTTTCTTTGACAGAATATAGCTTTACTTGTACAATCATTAGAAGTATTAATTTTCGCAACAAATTTGTTGATTCTTGTAATTTAAAAGTACTCAGCTAATATCACATAAACTTGATCGTAAGTGGCTGTCAGGACTCAGTAGCTGAGTGGATAACGCGATGGCGTTTGAAGCGAACCTAAATGGGTTTGAGTCCCACAGTGAACATCAACTCTCTCAGTTGCAGGTACATCCAACTGACGAGTCCCAAATAGGACGAAACGCGCATCCTGGATTCCACTGTTAGCCACTATTTATCATTGCTTACAAATAGCTTGTGAATTCAGGCAATATCGAGGCATACGCACAGTATGCACATATGCGAATAACAGACTGATCAATTGCAGTCGTTAACCTCAATGGGAAGATACAAGCCAAACAATACTAAGTGAGTTGATCGTTAATGTTTTACAGAACCACATAGTTACTAAATGATTAGGTGTATGTAACACATGTTTAGATAATCTTGATTCTAGGAACCGTAAAGCAGAAATCTGAAAGTTTTATCAGTACAAATATTTAATATGTAAGCCAAAGTAGCCATTCTAATTAATCAAGTCTTATTAGTATTAACGATTGATTGATTTTTTTATAGTGAGATTCAGGATGTTTTATCACATATTATAAGAAGTGTTTGATCCTGAAACTAATCTATAATTTACAAGGAATAAATTATTTCTTTCAATTATATGATTTAGACTGTATTAAAAGTGTAAAAACAGTATTCATTTAGGACCATATTTACTGTCATCGATTCTTCTAGTTGAAATGTCATATGTAACCAAAATATTTCTGGATATTAAGTATCGAAATTCCTACCAAACGACTTATTCACGAACTGTGGTTGCACGTAAAACCAAAGACACAAATAATCAGAAGGGGTTTGTGGAGATTTTAGATAAGTTCTGGGTTCGAATCTTGCGGGGCACGGGATCGTGGATGCGCACTGCTGAGGAGTCCCATACTAGGACGAAACGGCCGTCCAGTACTTCCAGGTTTTCCATGGTGGTCTAGCTTCAGTTGACTCATGACACAAATAATCCATAATTCGACTCTGGGAGCTATCTGTAGTATTCATAAACAAAATTATGAATAAATAACGTGATTCTTAGTATGTCTGAAATACAATGAGCTATTTAACTGAATCCTTTCAATAATATTGTTTATGAATAATATTTAAATCATATTTGGACAGAGATATGATGGAAACAAACAAATTTCAAACAAATATCCGACTTTACAGCAAATTCCACTCACAGATACACACCTATTAAACACTACTTTTTTCGTCAGATTACATCCATTTCTACTGGTCTTTTAGTTATCCTGTAATGAACAGAACACAGGTGGGGACAACCTAATATGTTCGATACAAAATTACAGAGCATCTCAATAAAATCTGTGAACTATATATTAAATCGTTAATTTTCAAAATGTTCACCAATTGTCTCAAAATGCCTCAGACTTCATTGTTCTTACATTTTCATACAAATCGTATTCTATTCCCGCTCTTGCTGTATTGATATTCCCTCATCTTCTGCTGCCAGACATTACATTCCTGACTCGAGTCATATACTACTTATATCAATATAAGTAGCACGCACCACAATACAAATTTAGATCATCTTTTTTCTCTTAGCAACTATCAATATTCTGTGAGATAATAAAATTTAGCCATTTAATCATTGAATTGCATTTTTTGACCCTGTCTATGTACCATTTCGTTGCAGTAATCAATTAAATATCACTATCTCGAAAAAGGAATGTGCTTAACTCAATATTTCAGTATCTAAAATTATACTTCATATTTTAGATTAGTAAAATAAATCAACCTTTTATACAAAATATCACCGACAACAAAATGCGAAAAACACAATATTATTATTATTATTACCATTTATGATCCATTTGTCTCATAATGTAACATAAAACCATTTGTAATTAGATATTAAATTTGACAGTAGGAAATATTGATTGAAATAATAATAATAATCATAGTAATAGTAGTAATAATAGTAACAATAATGGTAATAGTAATAATCATAGTAATAGTAATAATAATAGTAACAATAATGGTAATAGTAATAATCATAGTAATAGTAGTAATAATAGTAACAATAATGGTAATAGTAATAACCATAGTAATAGTAATAATAATAGTAACAATAATGGTAATAGTAATAATCATAGTAATAGTAATAATAATAGTAACAATAATGGTAATAGTAATAATCATAGTAATAGTAATAATATTAATAATACTATTAGTAACAATAATAATAATAACAATCAGAGGAAAAACAGTAACAATTAACTCATAATTTATCTTCCTTTTATCTAATAATAATTAAGACAGCTTTACAACAGTTTGATTAATCAACATGTTAAGTCTGTATATTGAAATAGATATTTTATCAAGAAAAGAGAGTATTCATTCAGTAATTTATATATAGAACTGAAGTAAGCTTAAATAGTGTTTTTTCAATAAGGTGGTTACATGATGATATTGAAATGTTTTTAGTTAGTATTTAGCTATGGTAAATTTGTTTTAGATCTATTCTAAGCAAAATATTAAATTGAATGAATAAAGATATAGATATAAAATGTTGTAAAATGTTTGGTAGTAATTAATTGTTTCTTCGAAGCATTGCTTGTATATCCTGGGACGATTGAGTAAGTAATACAATTGTTAGGAAACGAGTACGAGGTAAGGATGGCAAATCAATTGAGGAAATAGTGAAACTTCATCAGTTGAGATGGCTGGGATACGTGTTACGTATGCCCAACCACCGACTGCCCCAACGTGCGATGTTTTATGGTGTAGGAGTAGGTCGGAAGAAAGTTAGGGGCGGACAGATCAAAATATGGCACAAATCCATGAAGTCACTGACAAATGGACTGAGCCATGTAGGTAGGTGTAGACTACCTGGTTGGGATCCGCGAGATGATAGCAACCGATGGTTAGAGACCTTGAATTATATGGCTTAAAATCGTTCGCAATGGCGCAGGTGAATCCACTATTTGTGTTCTCCCAAGTTCTAATCTTCTGAATTCTTCATGTCCCTTTACTTTTTCTCTTTTCAACTTTGTTTCATTGGATTACACTCCCTGAATAACATCTTCAAACTTTAATCTTTCCGATTATTTCTTATACTCTTACTACCTCTAACACTACGGAATTTGAATCGACAACCGCATCTCTGTGCTAATGTGGTATGGCAACTCGAGCTGATGTACGTACATACGAAGTTCTACTTTGTTGCTGACTGATTGACTGAACAGAATATTTCTTGTTAAAATTAGGTATTGAGTATCAACTGAGTTTAAGTTGAATGTTCTGTCATGATCGAGACAATCTTATTAGATGTACATCTAGTGCAGTGTGATAATGCTCTCACCAATACTTAAATCCAGTATCTTCCACTTCAAACGACTAAAATATTATTCATCCAGTGATCGGAAAAGCGTTTATGGTCTAGATATTACCTGGAATATTCTTAATGGTAATGAAAATCCTCTGACATATATTATTGCAATGGATGAAGAAACAGTGATGTTGAGATGGTGAAGTCTTGTAGCTCATGTGGATAATTCTGATGGAGTTTTGTTCCCTGAGCTTGATGGTTTGGTCGAGTAGCTTTTATCATTCTTCTGAACGACATCATCAGCACGAACTTCAGGTAGAAGTGACATGCCAGAAATCCCTATATTTTTGGATATTACAGTAAAGAATAAGATACGAAAATCAAGAAAAATTCACTGTTTATTTAAATGCCCTTGACCGGTTAACTCTACTTAACCATGAGGTAGTGCACCCTACTAGGTTATGATAGTATTCATGAATTTGATACGGAAAAATATTAGAATTTACACTTGTCAGTTCACATTGTTTCGGTTAACATGGTTCTCAAACATATGTTAGTTTAACGGAGCTTGTACTCAGTAATTTATACACTTATATGACCTAAATATCATACAGTTTTGCCTGATATTAACAGATACTTTAGTTTGATTTGAAATGAATTGTATTATTCCATTACTTGTATACTTGACTGAAGTCTAATCTGTCATATTTGGCCTGTGCGCATCCTGTGCAGATAGAGTCGATAAAGAAATTACGACCCAGGTTGATTAAGATAAATGTAATATGGCTAGCAGTGGAATTCAAGGATTCCTCCACTGGATGCACCTACACACATTTAATATATAACTGAAACTCATATCCATTGAACAAGTGACTGGTTATCTTGCCATAGTTTCTAATTGGATGATACGATAGCATTGGAAACGGATAGCACTAGGTTCAAGTTCCAGAATGAACATCAACTCTGGGATCCAAGTACATACAACTGACAAGTTCCAAATAGGACGAAACATGCATCTTAGATGATTTAGCTAATCATATACTGTACTAACATATACTTTGTTTATCGAATAAACAATATATTAGAATCGGTTTAAGGTTTTGATTTTTTTTCTGTTTTCACATATCATCACTGTGTGTATAACAAATATTTCCCTACTAATCTACACATTTCTATGTTTTAATGATGGTTTTAACTGGATATAATAAACGACAATTTTTATGTAAAGCTATAAATTAATTCCAGCTACTAATGATGTACATACTGTTTATCATGTTCCCACGTTATTTACAATTTATCCAGATGAATATTTTTTTGTTATTGTAAAAGTCAACCAGTGGTCACTGATTTTAGTTACATAAAAGAAAGAAATAAGTAAAGGATAAATGTTTTGGTGTTAATTAAGTAAATATTCTGATAAATGGTGACCTACAGATAACTAGAACTATGAATACTTACTCATCGAATATCTACGATAATTTAACTCGTTAATCAGACTACATGTGTTTATGTAGTCAACTCTGAGGCATTGGACGGTTGTTTCGTCCTAATA
The DNA here is from genome assembly GCA_944470405.2 of Schistosoma mattheei. Taxonomy (NCBI): domain Eukaryota; kingdom Metazoa; phylum Platyhelminthes; class Trematoda; order Strigeidida; family Schistosomatidae; genus Schistosoma; species Schistosoma mattheei. The sequence goes on from OX103945.1 coordinate 10,832,528, forward strand.
TAGAGTTCATCAGCAGTGTGCACCCCACAACCTTGGACTTGTAAACCGAACCCAGGACCCTGGGTCTCGCGTACAAACGCTTTACCTCTAGACCACTGAGCCAACACCCGACGGTTTTAATGGCTAACTTCAATTGTTGAATAATATACTAGTACATCAATAAAGGTTTAAAGATGCTGGGTTCCATCTCTAGTAAATGCATAGATATGCATTTCTGAAGTGTCGAATACTATAATGAAACAGTTATTCTAAGCCATCTAACCTTTATTAGTTACCTAATTAGGATCAACCCGTGATGTAAACTATTAAATAGTGGTCAATTAGTAGTCCGATAGTTTGAAAAAAAGTGTACTATAATGCAACATCTTTGACGAAATGATAATACAATCTATCAGGTTTCATCTCTGTCTGTTTTCAATTATTAACAAGTATAAAGTACAGATGTCCTATTTCGTGAGTTATAGTATCATAGAGATCGGTGCTGAGAAACTTAGCTAACGTAGAACATAATTCTCAGTAGATAATGAACGATAGCATTACTTTCCGACTAATAATTGGTTAAATTTTTTATTTATGGTTTCATGTGTTATTAAATAGCATTGACTTTTAGATTGTGCAGTTTATTCAAACCAGACGGCGATTGGAAAACATAATTGGATGTTGATTCACCGAAACTAGTGGCCACATTGCAACTTAATTAATAGAATTTGATAAGTTCTGAAGGACTAGGCAAACATGATGTTGGTCATTATTCATTGATCAAACAATTGCAGCTCGACTAGCTTAAGAGTGGTGTCATGTATTGTAAATCTGGGTGACGCACATCTGAACACCAAAGGGAGCACCAGGTCCCTTAAGATTGTGAGTAGGCCTTGATAACGAGTGTCAGCTAACACGTAGCCTATACCCAAGGTCTTTTGACGACTAATTCTAACCACCTACCAGAAAGAAGAGTGAATGGTTGTTATATATATATATATATATATATATATATATATATATATATATATATATATATATATATATATATAATATCTCACTAATCTGTTTATGCAAGGTCATTACCCTAATTAAACTGCCCTGGGGACATATTCTCTGTGTAGAGCCTAATCAATTCTGACCATAAATACATACGTAGTCAATAAATCTAAAGTCGATTAATTAATATAATCAAAAAGAAATGTCACCGAAAGAGGAAATTCGATTCTAACCATAATATTGAAAAATTAATATTTTTTTCATAAATTCTAGATCTATGTTATTACATAATTGCTTTATTTGTAGCATGTTCGTTCAGATAATCAGTTGTAATTCTTGGATTTTAGCAACATATACACAAGATGAATAAGTTTGAAATGGTAACTCATGTTACATAAGCATACTACAAATCGATATAGATAGTTTGAGAGTCGTCATGATACATAAAATCACTCCTACTAGAAAGATAACAATAAGTTAGACCAAATGAAATCAACTTAGTTTGATTTTTCAGTGGACTGAAACTATTAGTTAGTGCAGTTTTATTAATGAGAAGCATTTTAACTGTATTGACCTTATAATGACTGTCTTTAATCAAGAATATTTATTATTTTAAATGATATTTTGATGAGACTGTAATTTATGCATGACCTTTGAGTGACGCTAAAGTGATGTTGAGAGTGTTCATCTATTTACTAGGGCTAAATGAGGGTTATAAAGCATTTTGAGGAATAAAGATTATGATTCATAGTTTATGGTTAGGATTAGGAATTAGATTTATGGTTTTTCATCACGAACTGACATCAGCTAAAATGCCAAGACTCTATTTGGCTAAATGGGTGGGCGAATTTTGCGTCGAAATCCAAGATCTGTTATCCGAAATCTGATTAGTTCATCTATGAATTATAGTCTTGCCGATATTTTCTCCATAAAACGTATGAAATAAGAAACAATTATTGATCCTCATTTGATAGTTTGTGACACATAAATTTTCATATAGAAGATAGCATACCTATACGACAGTACGATATAATCAACTTCATTAGAGAATGCATGTTACACTATTTAAACAGCAAACAGTAACTAACGTCATATTTATCTAATCATTAGCGTTAACTGGTTTATGTAGGTCATGTTCAGACCAAAATAGTTCACTGGTAAGTGGTGAAACTGAGCAACTAAATAGTATAGGTTTGAATTCCTCGAAAATTATTAGTTTCTTTGAGATTGTAGATGCGACTTTGTCGATCAATAGTGAATAGCAGAAAAATTGGAGCTAAGGCTTCAAACTGATTATCTTCAACCATGGAACACTAGAAAGCATCTTATTCCATAAAATAGCAATTATGAATTTTGTTTATCTGGTAAATTAAAACTTGAGTGGGAGTTGTCTACCCACAGTTCGCATTAAAAGATGTCAGCTCAATAGTGCGAACTGATTAGTATTAGAAATGCAAGCCACTAGAAACCGGCTCAATGATCTAAATTTTAACTACTTACCACGAGATCTGGAGATCTTGGCTTAAATCCCCAATTAGGTTGTAGAGGTGTACTAGTGAGTAGTCATACACTAGGCTGAAATAGCTGTAATGTGGTTTCTGATTTTCAATGGTTATCTGACCTAGGTCAGCAGAATAAAAGCTTTCGTTCCACAATGAAACGTACTTTCAAAAATATGATCACTACTAGTATTTATACTGTTGCTAACTACAATCGACCAATTAAATTATGCTTCGCTATCATTGACTAATTTTGAATAGATCGTAAAGTAAGCTTTGTTTTTGATATACATACAAGCAACGATTTTTGATTCAGACAGATGAATGAAAACATGTTTCTTAGTTTATATTTCAATATTCTCTATTCGTTAAGCATAATAACATTTTGTCTGTATGCATGTTGTTTAAAAACAACTAAACAGTTAGTTATACCTCTCACTTCCGTTTTAATATTTCAATCTGAATCTTAGTGTATGCAATGATTTTCTAGGAGAAAATAAAGCCATTAAAAACAAATCTAACTTGACCCGATAGTTTTATGAAGAAAGAACCATCATATAGTGTCACCCATCAAAAAAAGGTATACCCTAGTAACTGAATCAATATTAGTCTACTCTCTTTTTGAATTATACGTTCTAGGCAAAGACTAATGTCAGTACTGCTTTTCAGCTTAGATCACAAGATTTGAAGCATGGTTCACACTTGAAGCTTGTAACAATTTGAATGCTTTTTTTTTCAATAATCCACTGTAATATAATAATATTTATTTTAATCAAAAGCACTAATCATCTAAGTGTTCAAGCACACACTTTTCAGTCATATGTTTCTTAAAAATGTAACTTATGTTATATGGCCATAGAGAATAAAGTAACTGAATCAAGGTTTATAACGTTGAGACTACCCATTCTCAGAATATTATAAGTATTCATTGATTGGGTTCAAAGAATAACAGTTTGATATGTTTGATGGTGTACTTTTTAGACTAATAAACTAATGATGCAGAAATCGATTATTCTAACATAAATATTGTATTAGTGAGTTTTCTCATTAATGGGTTAGTCATGACTATTATTATTATTATTATTATAGGAGATTTGTGAAAGTGGTTGAAGTTTATAGTTTACATCACAATTTGATCTTAGACAACTAATAAAAATCAGGAAGCACTGGATAGTTGTGTTATCATAGCTTGACATTCCTCAGCAGTACTCTCTACAATCTGACCAGTAATCGAAATCATGACCTCTACAAACATATTAAAATATGACAACAATCTAAGTCAATTTGCATTATTTTATTTTAACTAAGCACAGCAGAAGCTAATTAAGAAGATGGAAATCAAAATAGTCTCATATTGGACAGAGAAAACTGAGATTATTTGAAAATTCGAATAACATAATAAATGGGTGCATCTTTTTGTAACCAAGTCACCTAAGGTTTCCACATTATGGTGTTCGGAATTTACAAGGATAGTTCAATTCGACGGCCTATACATCAGTGTCTTATTTTAGTGGCGGTCACTAATACTTTCAGTCTAATCTTGTGACACATAGCACAGTGCTTTAGCATGGGTGGTAATTGTGCATGTGTAAATTATGTTTTAAGATGAAACTTCAATCGGGTCAGGAATGCTGACTCCTAGTGAAGCGAAACAGCTGTCCAGTTTTCTGTGGTTATTGTACAAGATAAGATAGAAAGAAATCACATTTGTTGGTTCAATAAGGCACCATTGATTTCCTCGGTTTTAACAAGCTTTTTGAATACGAAAATAGTACTAACTGATTGTGATTTCCCATTCGTTTGTAAAAAACCAATTTTAGTTCATTTACAATCACTTAATCTGATTAACTGATATAATTACTTCTAATATAGAGAGTTATTGAATGGACCTGGAGTCAAAATAGAATTCAACTTAAGATATATGATGGTGTGGAGCTCACAGATACACATGTTAGTGTAAGATCACCAAAGTTTTACTGTATGAATGTATTAATAGACGAAAATATTGTTTTATGGTTAACGTCATGGACTAATCTCAGTTGAAAAACCAATGAAAAGACGATGTAATGGATATATATATATATAGTTTTAGTATAGGACTCCTCAGTCCCTCCTCGGAGACCTCCACTTTTGCATCTAGCGCTTAAACTTCAGATCACTGTGTTAGCATTCGATTCTTAACGTGATTATCTTCGATTAAACCAGGATATCACGTAACCAATTTATAATATCACTAGTAGGTAACTGTTACATTCTCGAAATGCTTTGCCTTCATCATTCATGGCCTCTCATTAAATGTCATTCATTTAACCTCTTCGAGATTAGCCATTAATAAGGACATGATTATTGAAACTAAACAGAGATGGTGGAGGTTGTTGGATCACTTCGTTTACATCAGTAGAACCTTCTCTAGGATGAAACAAACATCTATTACATCCTAGTTTTTAGTAGCTGTCTAACTAACATCTATTCGTAGTGTCAGTTATAAAATTCAATAACCGTCTTAAACGAAAATTTTATTCAACTGATAGAGAACATTTGTAAAGTTTATATTAGTGGTGTATGCCAAAAAAAGCATAGAATGAAAGATTTTTCGAGATCATTTTGAAACTTTGAGAATGAATTGGTAATATGCAAATGAAAAACTGGTTATTTGCATAATTTTATTAGGAATTACATTTGTCAAATTGGTAATCCTGACAACCTTATAATGATTTCATGATTGCTTACTTTTTATTACAGATTTTTCATACTTTTTATTTTACGAACTGTTCTTATCTAGATAACCATGGAAACCTGGAAATATTGGACGGCCATTTCGTCCTAGTATGTGACTCCCTTAGAGTGCAAATCCACGAACTCGCAACCCGAAATCAAACCCAGGATATTTGGTCTCGTGCATGATCTTTTAACTTTTATACCACCTAATGGTCATCCAACGACGTTAATGTCTCGTTTGAATGAATTAAAAATATCCCACAGCTCTTATCCGTTGCATGTGATGGCTAACTGTTTAATATTGATTTATTTAGGTGGAAATAATATATTAAACTCGACATCAAAAATAATCTCTCAGGAATGAAAAATATCCACAATATCAATAAAGTTCTTTAAAATATCCAAAACTAATACTAATTACTACATCACTAACGTATAATTGTTTATTTAAGCTATGGTACCGGTAATACATCTGATTTGTGAACAGTTATAACCTAACTTACTGGTTTACCTGAAACACTTCACGCAACAGATCAGAAAGTTTTAAAATGACAATCTCTGATATAGTTATAGGCAAAGTGCAATTGAAGACGATCATTATCTGACAATACACTTACTCTTCTGCTCTGAATGATTATTTAGAAAATATCAGTTAGTGATTTAAATTGTCTATGCAAATTTAAATCACTTCATGAAACCTCATATCTAATATTACAATTATTGTTCATAATAATACATTTTGTATCAAGTTAGTTAACTTTGTAGATTGACAGAAGGTGATTAGAATAAAATTTGAAAAAAATATATCTACTTACATAAAAGTACATGGTAGTTGTTATGGTTTTTCTCCCTTTACTCTTTCTCTCTCCTCCTACTCTCTCTCCTTCTCTCTTTACCTCTATTTTATCATTTTTACTGAATTCAATCAATATTAATGGTAGTAATAAGAACAGTAAAAATGATTAATAATCATCCACAATGAGAATGATAATCACAATTGTCGAAATAGACTATCACGTTTTACAAGGTGAAATTTGTAAAGAAAAATTGTCACAAACTGATTTTAGTTGATATACCTTTGAAACCAATAAATTACTGGATAGCAGCTATCTTGTTCTAATAACATACTCTTCATCAATGTGCAATCAATATCTTGCAAAAGATTGAATATTCAGTCAGTCAGCTACAACGTAGGACCAGGTATATATGTGCATCGGTTCAAGTTGCTAAACCTCATTATTTTTTTTAGTAAAACATAAGTATTAGCTAACGAGAGCGTTAATTGTCTACCAGATCTTAGTTTGGAAAAGTGTACTCTATAAAAGGTTGCTTAAGTAACTTAATACTTGATACAATATCACTTGACTGAATGGTATACATTTTCAATTTCCTGATCAATTTACAATATTTTTAGAATTTTCATAGAATTTAGAATAAAACAAATAAGTATAGATAATACAATGAGATAATCTCATTCATTCATCTTTTTCCCTATTATGCTATTAAATATAAATAAAAATTGAACTAATCAAGGTAATTTATAAGTAGTTAATGAAAGTGTTATACCTTTTCATTTCGACTAGCAAAGATAACACAACAACTATTTTTATGATCACTATTATTACCATGACGATTAATGTTGCTTAGCTAATTGTCATACTGTTCAATTTTCATGTATAACTTAATATGTTTATTTATGTGATTTACACTGACTTAACAAATAGATTGATACGGCAACTTGTTGTAACTATCGAAAAGCTGTTACTTGCTATTTGCCATAACAGAAATACACAATTGATCATTATTACTCGATTATAATAAGACAGCTGAGCTAAATTTCTGTTTCTTCCTGTTAGTGAATGTTTTAGATTAATTCTATGTTCTGTCTGTACATTTAGACATTTTTATAGTAATCACCGTTGTATATTAGAAAGAAACCTGAATAGGAACTTGTTGAAGACTATATTGTACAGTCCTATACATATAATCTAATTTGTGGTATAGCTAAATTTTCGTAGTATCGCCAAAAAGTTTATTTCCTACTGTTGACATAATTAAGTTAGTTATTTAGTCAATCGTAAGCACCGTAGCATCTAACACATATATGTTTTAGTTCAAGTTGTCATTTCATATCAGTGCACAGAAATAAAATATCATGATAGATGTCAGAGTAATGGGACTAATAATAGGAACAATTCTCGTAGAAAAAATCAGGTAAACAAGATCATTCGAGAAGAAGGAATTAATTCCTGGAATAAAATGATTACGAATTGATTGAACTTGACTGTGGCCAATCTTAGTTTGGAATTACTTCACCGTACACAGCAACACATTTTCCGTTACTTTCTACCATTACTATAGATATTTATGAATTGATTTTAAAAACATCGCTTTATTTCCAAAACAGGTAAATATCAATATTTGATGAGTATCTTGTTACTTACCATGAATGATAAATTTATAAGACAAGAATAAGTAAACACATAATTTAACTGATAATAATTTCTGTTAACTTCACTTTAAGCAAAGAAACATTCACTGGTAACATCTATAACAATGTGTTATGTCACAGGGAAACGCTAATATTTAGACAATAACAGTAATAGAAAAATGAAAACCATCGGGAAACTTTAAAGAATGACAATTAATGTAAATATTTTGTGAATTCAGTAAAGTATTGATTATCTAATCAGGACTGTACTAAAAGATTGCAAACAGAAAAAAATCAACTTAAATAACTCTTTTGATCAAGATCATGAATAGATCAATGTTAGACCATCATTGATCGATTCATGGTCGCAATTTTAGAAAAAAAAACTTAACAATCTCCCCAACCCCATACTGATAATTGAATAATTCTATTAGTTTGTATCAAGTTCTCATTTCTTTACTTAAACACAATAATTTTTATATAACATTATTTAAAAAATGTTTTAGCATTACTTACTTGTCCAATTGACCATAAACACCCATTGTACCATCTATATTAGCAGCTTTTGCTCCACTTGCCCAATGTAATGTATTCATTTTATAAAATTGGATATTGTCATATATATAATTTATATAAGTAGTATATACATAAGTATAAATATTTTTTTATGATAAGATATCGTTAATTTAATAACATATTTATAAAAATCATTTAAGTTATTTGTGTGATTTCTTTTTTAAATGATAATTAATTATTGTTGTTAGGTAATTCCATTGTAATTGTTCCATTTATCATAGAATCTTCGAGTTTTTTAAACTAAATCTATTCACAACTACAATATTGAACGTTATTATTATTGTTATGTTCACGTAATGCAATACATGTTCAGTTGTCAAGCCGAATAAATAAATAATTTCTTTCTAAATAAAAAAAATATTAAATAAAGAGTTTCCAGAAGTAAAATGTTTATGGAAGATTAGATATTTTAGAAAATAAAAAAAAGTTTTTTTCTCTTGGCTTCACTGAATACTTCCTTTATTCGTTTAAAGATCCCCTTTATTGTTTATAATAATGAGTAGTACCATGTCAATAAGAAAAAATATATATATATACGCACACTTACAAAATAGAAATGTTGCTAACGTGAATTCAAATGTCCTTGTGTAGGCTAGACATGAATGGACACACACATACATACGTACATGTATATAGATAAATTCACGTGTGTGTAGGTTTGTTTGTTTGTTTGTATGTATGTATTAGGGAATTATTGTATTCTCCTTATCACTTGGAATGAACCAATGAGAATGTAGATAATAACTTTCCCTAAAACAGTAGGGCTGATAATATAATAGATTATATGTATGACAAATGAGAAAATGAATATTAATATTATACTCTTTACTTTATCCATGTGGTAGTCTGATTATATCATCCTTAAATAAACGAGCAAACATTTGATCTGATAAATGTATATCTATATATATACAGGTACAGTATTTCATTCACAAGAGAAAGTCATGTATAGAGAACAGCTGATAGTTGCATTCCAAGTGTGGACCGGTATTAGACAAGGCTGCTTAGTATCATTTTTTTTCTTAACCTTCTAGTGGTTGATTAGATTACGAAGACATTCACATATTACTGGAAGTATAGAATACAATGGAAAGCTTGGATAAAGCGAAACTCTTTAAAGTTTACAGATGTATTAACTTTTCTATCCTATACACATAAACAAATATAGGTCAAGAGAAAAAAAACAGTGTAGCAACAGCCTCTGAAGTAGTGGGCCTCAACATACACAAGAGAAACACCAAGACCATCAAATGTAACAAAGAAAACATCAACACAATCACATTTGATGGAGAAACTCTGAAAGATTTGGAAAAGTTCACGCACCTAAGCAGCATCTTCAATGAACAAGGAGGATCCGATACAGACGTAAAGTCGAGGATTGGCAAAGTAAGGGCAGCATTCCTACAATTGAAGAACATATGAAACTCAAAACGACTGCCAATCAATATCAAAGTCAGAATCTTCAATATGAACAACAAGACAGTTCTACTGTACGGAAATGAAACGTGGAGAACTACCATAGCCATCATCGAAGAAGTACAGGTATTTATAAACAATTGTCTACTCAAGATACTCCATATCCGTTGTTCAGATACCATCATCGATAACCTACTGTTGGTGAAAACAAACCGACTTTCAGTTGAAGAGGAAATGAGGAAAAGATGTTGGAGGTGGGTGAGTAGGACATACATTGAAGAAATCATCAAACTGCATCACGAGGCAAGCACTAACTTGGACCCATGATGGCGAACAGAAAATAGGGATATCGTAGAACATACTGTGGTGGGAATCGGAACCACATACGATGAATAGCAGATGGAAAGGGTTGTCCAGGACAGAATTTGATTGAGAGCACTGGTGTGCGGCCTGTGTTCCACGCGAGGTGCAACAGGCGTATGTAAGTTGTGTAGGTAGTTGAAGTACATGGATTACATCATCGGTTGATGTTAGTAAGGCAGTCAATGAAAACCCAGATAAAAATATGTCGATAGTAAGATTAAATGTCATCAACAGTGGTAGATGATGGCCACCAAATATCACGAATTAGTTAAAAGTCCTAGGTCCTCTCCCCGGTAGGTTCATGGATGTGCACTACAGAAAAGTCCCCTACTAGAATGAAGTATTAAAACTAGTGTTTCCTCGCTTTTAATTATTTTCATATTAAGATAAGACGTAAAGTCGAGGATTGGCAAAGTAAGGGCAGCATTCCTACAATTGAAGAACATATGAAACTCAAAACGACTGCCAATCAATATCAAAGTCAGAATCTTCAATATGAACAACAAGACAGTTCTACTGTACGGAAATGAAACGTGGAGAACTACCATAGCCATCATCGAAGAAGTACAGGTATTTATAAACAATTGTCTACTCAAGATACTCCATATCCGTTGTTCAGATACCATCATCGATAACCTACTGTTGGTGAAAACAAACCAACCTCCAGTTGAGGAGAAATAAGTAAAAGACGTTGGGAGTTGATAGTACACACATTGAGGAAATTATAAAACTGTATTACGAAGCCAGTGCTAACTTGGAATCTTGAAAAGAAACGGAAAATAGGAAGATCAAAGAACACACTGCATCGGGAATCGAAGGCAGACATGAAAAGGATGAATAACTACTGGAAACAACTGGAAAGGATAATTTTGATAGGCAATAATTCTCTTAACATCCACGTTATCACCTTCTTTGTCCACGAAGCCTAGGTCAATTAGGGTTCTCTATCGACTTCATATAGTCAACCAACATAACAACCTGGTCGATATGATTTGATCTGCACTAAGAAGGACCTGACATACACGACCGCCACCCAGTGATCATTCAATCGTCAATAGATGTATTGGCAAATTAATAAAAATAATTCAATTCAGTTCGGTGTTGAATACAATGGTATGATTTAGTCTTCAGTCTTCAGTAATAAGGATAGTAGGTTGGTGAACCTGTGTTAATCGTGAGAGATTGCCTTCCAGTGAAGGTCCAGTTTCTCATTGGGAATATTCACTGATGGGGCTGATACCACTTGTTCGAGTAGGGCGTTCCGGCCATTGACTACTCGATGAGAAAAACGGGACCCTACTTTAAATTGATTAGATCGCGGTTTATGGACCTTCTTGCTATGACCTCGGAGATTATTAGTGCTAGAGGGAGCAAAAAGATAAGACATATTAACACACAACTCATAATTAAAGATACGAAATGCCAGTATAAGGTCACCTCGCGTCCTACGATTCGACAAGGGGAAAAGGTTTAAGCTTTTAAAACGCTCATCGTAAAAGAGTTTAGAAAGACCCTTCAGTAACTTCGTTTCCACACGCTGGACACTCTCAAGTGAGTTAGTATCCTTTACCAGACATGGGCTAGCTGCTTGGATACAGTACTTTAAATGTGGTCTTACATAGGTGGGATATAAAATTCGAAACATTTCCTCATCAAAAGATTTGAACGCTCGGCGAAGTGAACATAACGCACGAAAACCTTTGACAGCGGCTGCACTGCAATGCGTAGTTGTTTTTAAGTCATGACTTATTATTACTCCTAAGTCTTTATGTTCTTGAACGCATGGAAGAGGCTTACCCTCAATAGTATAATGGTAACTATTAGCACACTCTTCCTAGCATTGATTTCTAAGCCCCACTCTCGAGCTCATCTAACTAAATCGTCTAAGTCAGCTTGAAAATCCAGATGATCAGCCGCACATTTTATTGTTCTCCAGATTTTTACATCATCCGCAAATAATAATGTCGACGACCTAAGCAACAGCGGTAACTCATTAACGTAGAGAAGGAAGAGCAGAAGGCCTAAGATGGTGCCTTGGGATACACCATTTTTGACCGGCTTCCAATCGGATAGCGTCCCACTGACCCTCACTCTCTATCTGCGGTCACATAAGAAGTTACCTAACCACTCCTGTACAGTACCTATTATTCCGAAGCTCGTGAGCTTCTGCATAAGACCTAAGTGTGAAAGCTTGTCAAATGCTTTGCTAAAATCTATGAATATCACATCGACAGACAGACCTTTATCTAAGGTTGCTGTCCAGTCCTCTCCCGCAATAAGTAAGTTAGTCAAGCATGAACGCTTGTTAAGAAATCCGTGTTGCTCAGAAACTAACAGATTGTGTGAGTCTATGTGGCTTAGCAACCTAACCCGAATTATCTTTTCAAGTAACTTAACGACAATGCTAGTTAGACTGACTGGCCGGTAGTTAGATACGATCTGTTTCTGACCATTCTTAAATATAGGACTGACTATAGCGCCTTTCCAATCTCTAGGGAGTTGAGCGAGTGAAAGAGGCATGTTGAAGAGTGTCGCAAGCGGCCGAACTGTTAAGCAAAACTGAAAATTCTGAAATCATATAAACAGATTATACCATAATACAAACTTATAACTACCATTAACAAAACAATACTGATAACAATATCTTTACAATTGTGGATCTAAAATTGGATATTCCTCATTTCTCATGTAATCTAATTGAAGTTATGGGATAAAAAATGAGATTGCATTTTACTCAGCATGATTTTCATTTATTAAAACATTCCTTTTATTTCCATGTAACAATTATTCAATGGTTGTACATTGTAAATTAACTTCAGCGTTATGTGTAGCAGACGTTCAGTAATAATTCTGTGTAAAATCCATTTTTGTATTTTGAAAACCTGGAAACACTGGATACTCGTCTCGTTCTAGTATGACACTGCTTAGTAATGAGCATCTACGACCCCACATGTAGGACCCGGACCCAGGACCTTCGGTCTTACGAGCGAACACCTAACCTTTAGACTACTGAACCGGACGGCATCCAACGGTGTTAATGTCCGAATTCAATCGATCTATGTAGTTACACTTTCGGTTATTTGTGTTATTTGTTAAACAATCATTAAATTTCAGTAAAGTCGATATAGAAAATGAGTTCATTTGATCTAATTTGTTATTGTGTTCTTTAGAGAATGAATAAAGTTTCTATCTATTATCGGCTTTTGTCTTCTTTCCTGTAACGTACAAATCTTGAGATTTTCCTGTCATTTCTTGATAAAACGATTATGTCTACTGGGGTTTTGATTGGTAGACAATACATGTAAATTTAGGCAGTAATGAGTTATTCTAATACGAACTGTTCTATTGTGAAGTGGATACTGACAGCTAATACACAGCAGTTCAGTATGGAAAGAAGGCGAAATATGGTGAAAACTTAATTTTCAAGCACAACAATTTGAATAAGGTACAACTCAGTATGAATAGTAATAAAAACATGATGTTCAAGCATACAGAAAATTGGTGAATTAAAAGTGACAGCAACCGATCATAAATAAGTAAGGACAATGTGAAAATCTGAATATTAGGAAAAAAAGTAAAAAGGATTACCGTTGCTAGTACGATTTAAGCATTATTGACAAAAATTGAGTATTATTGTAATCTCCCAGCATCTGCTGGGATCACCGAGTAAGTAATATTGAAGTTAGACACATGGTATTAGGGAATAATGGTAAATCAGTTGATGAAGTTGTGAATCTTCATCGACTGAGATGGTTTGGTCACGTATTACGCATGCCGAATCACCGACTACCATGGCGCACAATGCTGACTAGTGTTGGAGACGGATGATGGGAAGTTAGGGAGGTCAAACCAAAACGTGGTTTCGATCCACAAGGTCATTAACTTCTGGTTTGAGCCATATTAGTAAATGCAGATTACTTGGTTGGGGTCCGCGAGACTACCTTAATCAATGGTTAGAGATTCTGGGTGACATAACACGGAATCAGTCATAATGGCTTAGGTGTATACACTCTTTGTCTGCCCTTGAACCGTGAGATTAAAATTGCTTTATACCTTTCTTTCTACGAACTAATTCTTTTCCTTTGTATCATATCCTTATATGAAATCTTTCTTTTATATATTATTACCACTGAGGTAACTACTTCTATGAATTTGGTGTTCATGTTGTTGTTCTAATGTGATGTAGCAACGTGGACCGATGGATATATGTGCCTGGTCCTACGTTGTAACTGACTGATTGACTGAGCAATTTTCAAGGGTGTTGCATTCTAGTTATTGGGAATTTGTAAATTATTTACATAATTATCCTTAAGTATAAGTAAGGAAAAAAATAAACTGAGTAACTGACTTAAGCAGGTGTATATATTAATAAAGTGTACTAATGTTATAAACTGTTGTAAGTACTTCCATCATAGTTATGTAACTCCAGTTATAACACTATAAAACTACATTAACTTCGTACTAGACATAAACCCTATAGAATAAATATTTTCCAAACACTTTAAAAACTCCGCCTGTAGCTCTTCTAGAGTTACTGCCGGTCCCAAGCCCGGGTAAAGGAGGAGGGTTGGGCATGGGGTTAGCGTCCCCATCCCGTAGAAAAGTAACTCGCTAAAAAAACGCTTACCAGAAAAAATAATTCAAACCATTCAAACTCTGCCCTGGGAGTTAGAAGGTCTTCATTTAGGAGAGTTATGACGCTTCATGGTGAAAGCCGAGTTCCTTCGGAAGCCACGAGGCCAATGCCTCTTATAACAACCAGAGCAAAAATATTTGTAGGTACATGGAACGTTCGAACAATGTGGGAGACCGGGAAAACCAGTCAAATAGCAAATCATCAAACTGCATCACGAGGCAAGCCCTAACTTGGAATCCTGAAGGGAAGCGGAAAAGAGGAAGGCCAAAGAACACATTACGTCGGATAATAGAAGCAGATATGAAAAGGATGAATAACAACTGGAAGGAGCTGAAAAGGATTGCCCAGGACAGGATTGGATGGAGAATGCTGGTGAGTGGCCTATGCTCCTTCACGAGGAGTAACAGGAGTAAAACTAAAAAAACTCTTTAAAGGTTTACTTAGTTACTGCTTTTTATAATGAATTATAATTCAAACTTAAGATACAATAGGAATATGTGAAATTTTAATCAATATAATATTAGTGTTAAATATTATGATTTGAATAGTAAATAAGAAGTGAGAAATTTATAAGATAACGTTGAATTTCAATGTCTACATCGTAGATTGACCTTTATTAGATAACCAATGAAAACCAAGAAACCTTAGACAATTGCTTCGACCTG
Organism: Schistosoma mattheei; assembly: GCA_944470405.2. Taxonomy (NCBI): domain Eukaryota; kingdom Metazoa; phylum Platyhelminthes; class Trematoda; order Strigeidida; family Schistosomatidae; genus Schistosoma; species Schistosoma mattheei. Next base: position 10,847,810 of record OX103945.1, read on the forward strand.
GAGTTATACTAATCAGCAACTGGTTACAACCACTCAACAGCTGATCGAACACGGAATATTCAAATCTTACAGTTAGAACTTAACTTTTAGAACACTGAGTTGACATCCAATGACTGTTTACATTTTTAGTTGCTATCAGTTCCCAATGATACTAAGCAATAAATTATTTGATAAGTTTTTATGCTTTATCGGCATGTTGGAAAATTATTTAAACAGTAGTGTACAGGTTTCTTTGTTTTTCATATCAATCGCTTGACACAAACTACCTGTATTTATGTCATTGAAGGAAATGTATCTCATAAACAATGTAATGACGGTGCAAATAGGAAAATTTCTTTTGCAACAGTGAATTTAACCATAAAAATATCTGGTAATATTTATTTAGTTAGATAGTAACTAACATTGAAATTAAGTACTTACGAGTGAATAAGCCAAAATGATTAAAACCCATTTTCACTAGCAAACCTTGATAGTTTACATCATAGTCTTATCTTAATATGAAAATAATTAAAAGCGAGGAAACACTAGTTTTAATACTTCATTCTAGTAGGGGACTTTTCTGTAGTGCACATCCATGAACCTACCGGGGAGAGGACCTAGGACTTTTAACTAATTCGTGATATTTGGTGGCCATCATCTACCACTGTTGATGACATTTAATCTTACTATCGACATATTTTTATCTGGGTTTTCATTGACTGCCTTACTAACATCAACCGATGATGTAATCCATGTACTTCAACTACCTACACAACTTACATACGCCTGTTGCACCTCGCGTGGAACACAGGCCGCACACCAGTGCTCTCAATCAAATTCTGTCCTGGACAACCCTTTCCATCTGCTATTCATCGTATGTGGTTCCGATTCCCACCACAGTATGTTCTACGATATCCCTTTTTTCTGTTCGCCATCATGGGTCCAAGTTAGTGCTTGCCTCGTGATGCAGTTTGATGATTTCTTCAATGTATGTCCTACTCACCCACCTCCAACATCTTTTCCTCATTTCCTCTTCAACTGAAAGTCGGTTTGTTTTCACCAACAGTAGGTTATCGATGATGGTATCTGAACAACGGATATGGAGTATCTTGAGTAGACAATTGTTTATAAATACCTGTACTTCTTCGATGATGGCTATGGTAGTTCTCCACGTTTCATTTCCGTACAGTAGAACTGTCTTGTTGTTCATATTGAAGATTCTGACTTTGATATTGATTGGCAGTCGTTTTGAGTTTCATATGTTCTTCAATTGTAGGAATGCTGCCCTTACTTTGCCAATCCTCGACTTTACGTCTGTATCGGATCCTCCTTGTTCATCGATGATACTACTCAGATACTTGAGAGTTTCTACCTGTTCCAGATTTTCTCCATCAAATGTGATTGTGTTGATGTTTTCTTTGTTACATTTGATGTTCTTGGTGTTTCTCTTGTGTATGTTGAGGCTTGCTGTTGCAGAGACTGCTTGGAGCTCTTCTAGGGTTGCTTCCGGTCCTATGCACGGGTATAAGAGGAGAATTGGGCATGGGGTGAGTAACCCTATCCTATAGAACACAAACTTGTCAAAAAAACACTGACTAGAATAAACAATTTAAATCATTTAAACTCTGACCTAAAAGTTGAAGGATCTTTATTCAGAAGAATTATGACGCCTCATGGTGAAGGGCGATTCACCTTCTAACAATCAGAGCAATAATTAATTAAATCTCCACAACACCTAATATTAAAACTAAAAACAACAGTTTAGACGATGCTAACTACCGATGTTGATTAAACTTCCATAGTTATGTAATTATAATTTGAAAGTAACCATTCATCTGTAAACAATGATAATAATTATAATGATATTAATTATTTGCAAGCTTTGTTTATCTGTATGTTTGTATGTTTATGACGTATATGATTGTTTTTCTTTTATTCCTAACTTACTGTTATTCCCTTTGAAGAAATAATAGTTTTTTTTCAGACAGAAGATAAAAAACCCTTTACTTCACCTAGTTATGATTAATACTGCTGTTATTATCAATAATAATAATAATAATTTCTCATTATCTTATCATACTTCATATTATCCCTTCGACTTCACTCAATTTTAAGTTGATTGCCAACATTTTTAAGCATGATTCAAATATATATTGAAGATACCACAGGTATTTAGAGTTTGACAACGCTTTAACCAGTAACACCTTCTAATATGAATCGTACCCACTAAGTTAAATCAAAAGACAGAAACAAGGAGGTTCGAAGATATATTTGATTGGCTATCAATATATCGAGGATCGTCTGACCTAATCTGGCTAGCGATTGCACATGACATTGAGCATGGCGTTCTCACTCGTGATCTGGTGCGGATGCATAACCGAGTACCTTCAGCTACGTGAGTCCATTAAAACTAATGTGGTCAGCATCCAGTGTCGAGCTATTTATTTTGGGGATTTATTTACCGCTACAATATCTTAGTTATTCTTTGGATCGTTCTAATAGGGATATTGGTGGTGGTTGTCGTCATAATATACACATTATTTGAATTTCAAAAATTCAAATTTTTCAAATTTCTCATATGTCTCTGTATCTATATTAATTAATGAATATCTATGATCGTATAGATACCTGTGAGTTACTGTGGAATGCTTTATGACTGTTTAGACATACAAACACACACATACATACATACATACACACGATATATATCGTGATCGTTATATCTCTTATCTATGACAAATAACTCAGCTGTGTGTGTTATCTCCATTGTTTTTTTTCCTTTATTTCGCTTACACACAAAACATACTCAGTGCAAGAATTAAAGAAAAAAAAGTGGCTGAAATAACACAAAATTTTGGTGAAATAAATCATTTCTGTTTTACTTTTAAAAGAGTTACTGAATGTTACCTCTTTTTTTATTGTCATGCGTATACTTTCACTTACTTAGTCACTCACTCACTCACTAACTCATTCTCTTCCTTTTTCAGACATAAATATTGTCTGGAAAAAAAAATTCTTAAAATCAAATCAGTCCATTTTTTTGTTGATGTGGAAACTTTTATCTTTTTTTTTTTAAATTTTTTTCGTTCTTCTCAAAGTAAATCTTTTCACTTTCAATATTTTCTCTTTATAGTTGTCTAAATCTTTGTTGTTTTTTTTTTGTTTTTTTTTCAAAAGTGATTTGTGTTCAATGTGACGTAAATTTGAGATTATTTTTGTTTTGTTGCCCACTAATTTATTTTTCTAAATTTTTCTCGAATATTTTGTTGATCGGTTGGGAAAAAAGATAAAAAAACAAGCAATAAGAACGCATAATTTACAGCCGACAGATCAATAAATTCAGTAACAGATTTGAATATTGGATTTATATAAGAAAATAGATTATTATATTATTCAATGTTCAAATGAAATGATCATTGAATTATGAATAGATGGTGATTAAGTTTCAATTCGGCCGCTACTCTAAGATCATAATGTTACTTAATTGGTTCAGTTATCAATCAACAATGAAAAGAAAGATAACAATCGAAGACAATGAAAGATAGTTATATAATGTCATGGATTGATTGAAGTTGGACTAGTAAAATAATAGGTGACGACTTAGTAGTCTAAAGATCAAATGTTTTCATGAGAGTCTACAGGTTTTCTGTAGTAAATGCTCACTACTGAGATGCCGTTTGCTAGGACAAAATAGCTATTTAATGACTTCAGGTTTTTAATGATATACAAATTAGATCGGTTCGTGATTTCAAAGAAGAAATTTTACTGCTCAGCACTTAATCATCGTCTAGTGTTTTTTGTTTGTTCGACAGGGTAATAGCCTTTCCGATTATCATACTAAGGGATGTAGATTCATATTTCATGTACAGCATCCGTTTATCTTAATATAGTTATTGAACATACAATAATCCTGAGACCCAAGTAACACGAAGTCTTGATTTCATAGCTTGTTATCAATCGTTTCCAACACATTATCTAATCCAGAATGTCATTGATCGTATTTAAATTATGTGTATTTCATAAGCTTATCACCAATATCTGTATATGATGATTAAGAATGACTGAACATTGACTACTCTTGATATTCAGTTTTGATTATTAATTCAACATTGCGTTGAATATTTTACAAATGAATAATTTCAGCAGTTGCTTAATGCGTATATTTTATAAATCATCTAGTTATAATTATGTCTGTAGAAATCGATTAGGTTGTGTGTCGGAACTGTGCAGATTATTCTTCAACGTCAACAGATCATTAGTTCTCCCATTTTATTTAATCCTTTTTATCGAATCAGTTAAGTTGTCATAAGAGGTCTTTAAAAAAGACATTACTTGAAATTTTCCAATGGACAATGTACCGTGTAATTCAAAACTACATGAAACTAACTAATGTTTGAGGATAAACCCTACGTTGTCAACTCATCTAATTGCATCGCAGTCGGCAATCACGGTTATGTTTTAGTTTATTTAATTACTAAATTGTAGATATTTTGAATTAACTTCTATTATAGAGTTAATTGGGGTATGTCTTTTGCTATGTTGAAATTTTTGTTTCATTAACACTGACTCCCCTACACTTGACATGTCCTTAGAATGACGGAGCGGTATTTTCGTCGTAGAAAACTTGACATTTTTCACGCAACCAGCAAAAAAGACAGATAACAAAACACATCCTATATCTTGAATTGCGTCAGTGTAAATAAATTCCCACTTCATTTTAGTTGGCCGTCAGGTGCAAGGTCGAAATCCCATCCTTAACCAATGCATAGGTTAAATTTCTAAGGGTTAAGAAAACTGATATCTCTTACAGAGGAACTATCGGAAACAACACATTGGTATGCACATTGTATACCAATGCAAAAAATATAACCATAAACTCATTCCCATGAATGATTCATTAAATGCAAGCTTCTAGACTATGAAGGTCAAACATAATCCTACAAAAATCTGTTTTTTTTTACTTAATAAAGATTCATTGCATGTTTCCAACGTTTTGTTTACTGATTGTATTGGAAATTTCTAGGGGAATAAGGAACACGTGCCAATAAGGGACTGATCAATTACAGTCCTAAACATCAATGAAGTAGACAATAACAAGTAAATTTAAACTTCACTCCATTGAACAAGCACGTGGCTATCAGGACTCAGTGACTAAGTGGAAAACAGGATAATCTTTGAAGCGAAGGTTACTGGGTTCGAGTCTCAGAGTAAATATCAACTCTGTCATGCAGGTACATCCAGCTAACGAGTCCCAAATAGGAGGAAGTGGCGCGCGTCCTGAATTCCACTGCTAGTCATTATCTATCTTTGCTTATAATGCTTGGGAATAAGTAATTGGTTAGAAAAATTAATGACAACCGTTCAATTAGCAGATTTGTCATCTGTCGGTTATAAAGATCACTGAAAGTATTAAAAATATTGCTGAATACGTTTGTCATACTTTACTGTATGAGTTGGTCCAAAAAATATTTATTCATTTATAGAATTGACTATTTTGACTTTCGAATGTTATTTCGAACAGTAAAAAAACGATATTAATTTTTTCTAGGAAAAATATCAAAATTTAATAGTTGAATTCATGGGTCAATTGAAGCTAGACCAGCATGGAAGGCTTGGAAGCACTGGAAGACCGTCTCGTCACAGTGTGGGATTCTGCAGCAGTGCGAATCCACGACACCGTCCCTTAGAATTTGAACCTAGGATCTATCGGACTCGCGCACGAACGCTTAACTTCTAGACTATTGAATCGATATCCAACGGTGTTATTGTTTAACTTTAACTAATTCACGAAATTGAGACTTATAAACTCAACTATTAAATTACTTTAGACAGTTGAGATCATGAGTCAATTGAAGCTACAACACCATAAAAAACCTGGAAGCACTGGATGGTCGTTTCGTCCTATTGTGGGACTCCTCAGCAGTGCGCATCCACGACTATAATCTCCACAAAACCAATTTCTGATAAACATCAAAATACATTTGTTCCTATTTTTTCTTCACAGAAATTTCGATTTAAATTTATTAATTATTAGATTAGAATTATCTAAAAAATATTGATCATGATCAATTTGATCCGTTTTCAATAAGATCAATACAATTCAGTGAATGATGGATTTTTTTCATCATTAAAGCCATGAACTGATCTTAACTCTATTACCATTAAAAACTTGAATATATTAGATGGTTCATTTGATTGTTCATTTGATGAGTATAAATAATAGAATAAATGAATGTTATTACAATCAATAATTAATAATAATTGGGTAGAAATAATGACAGAGTTATAACAGTAGATCGATGAACAGCAAATATAAAAAGAGGGGTGTAATGACAACGGTAGGATAAGAGATTGAACATGTTGCTTCTATACATAAAAGCTTACTTCGTAATTAGCATATTAAGAAAGCTTCTGTTGTATATAAGTTCCTGATTTGTGATTATTTTTGAGTCACTATGTTTGATTTTATGAACAACGTTAAAGAATGATTCAGGTGGGGTAACATGACCGGTGTTAAAGAGATTTTTAAGAATCAATCTTCTGATGAACTTTAGTAAACCTTATGATGACCAAGAGTTTAAAAACCTGTGTTAGTATAATTTCTAAAAAAATAGTAATTTGATTTATAGCATTGGTTCTTACAACCTGTCGAAGTTCTGATTCATTTTGTATTGTTTGTTTGATTCTTCCCGTTGGTGTTTAGGATTGAAATTGATCAGTCTTTTATTGACATATATGAATCCTGTACGATTTGCTTCAATATTGCCTTAAGCCATAAGCATTATAATCAAAGAATCCCGGGGTGAACATAAACTCTGGAATGGAGGTACATTAAGCTGACGGCGAGACTCTAATTTAGGGACGACCTTTGAACGAATCTTAAATGACCTTGACAATTATTAGCCAATCAGAAGACAGTTAGTATGAAGTAAAAATATCTTATAAGAAAGTAATGAATTACGGTGGATATTCTTCTTTTACATGATTTAAAAACTTGTTAAGGTTTGATAAAGGTTCAGAGGTTCTGAATTCATAATACATACGGTATAGAAACTCGTCCATAGGGTTAGGGTAACGGTTAAGTTTAGGATTAGGGTGGCGAGATTCTAATTTAGGGACGAGCCAAAAAGAAGCGTTTGAGCAATATCAAGGTCACGGAGCCAAGTTCAACACGTGATGCTAACATACGATCGGTTTACAGCGGATTTTAGAGCAGAGGTGTTTATCGAGAGGCTGCAATTCTAACCCTATGGACGAGTTTCTATACCGTATGCATTATGAATTCAGAACCTCTGAACCTTTATCAAACCTTAACAAGTTTTTAAATCATGTAAAAGAAGAATATCCACCGTAATTCATTACTTTCTTATAAGATATTTTTACTTTATACTAACTGTCTTCTGATTGGCTAATAATTGAAATTGCTCAAACGCTTCTGGTTGGCTTGTCCCTAAATTAGAGTCTAGCCGCTGACGAGTCCTAACTGGAACGAAACGCACATACTGAATTACACTGCCATCTATCATCCATCTTTGTTGAAGTTTTGGTGAAAAACTGAGTTTCAGTCTCGAGATTGAGTGGTTTAAAAGTATGGAATATTTATACATATAAATGATTGAATATTGGAATTATAAGTTGTTGATATCAAATATATCTAAACAGAAGAATAGATTCTCAATCAGCTGTAATTAGAACTGCTTAATTTTTAATTTAACACTAAATCGGATATTCATTCATGTGCATATGATAAAATTCTTCCTCTTATCATTATCCATTGTTAACATTTATCACTTTTTCTTTATCCAACTTGTTAAAGCTCGTAGTATTGATCAAGTTGACACATTGAACGGTTACATTATAGATTTGTAACCGGTATCAAGGATTTCGACCAAATCCAAATGTGTGGTTGATTCATGAGTCATGTTATGGAATGATGACTCAATATTTGAAGGACCTTATATGGTACTATTAAATAAAAAATATAAACAAATTAAATATTGGAAATAAGTACAGAACCTATGAGACTTACAAGCATGATTATTTTGATACAAGTAGCAATACTACATGTAAAGGACAGATTTTTCATTTTATTTTCATGATAATTATGAACCACTAAAAACTTCGAAGCATTGGATGGGCGTTTCGTTCCAGTATTGGACTGTTCAGCAATGAACATACACAACCCCACACTCAGGAATCGAACCAAGGGCGTCAGGTCTCGTGCGCAAACGCTTAAGCTCTAGACCACTAAGCCAGCATCCAACACTGTTACTGTCTAACCTCTATCGTTCCACGAATTTGGACGATTGTCTTCCATTGTAACCGTATCACACTAAACTCAGATTAATTTCACTGGTCACGGCTTCTCGTTAGAACTCCGAGAATTTCCCATGAAGCCAGTCACTAGTAAGCATGTGGCATTTTTAGCATGAGGTTGTAGAGATTGTTAAATTGCAATAAAATTTAACAATCTTTACAGCTCAATACTGGAATTTATATTTTTAGACTGTTTGAAATGATGTAGTTTTAAAATTTTCCCTTGAGATACATTCGTTGCATGAATCATAACAACTGAAAGGACTATTTGTGTACCACTAATACTTTATAGCTGAACTAGAAGGTCCCATTGATGTCTAGATAATGTATCCATGGTCATTTACATTACCATTACAGAGTAACTATAGTCATATACATTCAGAAATAATGAAATCAAAGTAGCAAAAGTAACCGTGACAGGATTGTCCTTGTACAAGTGTCAAGTTGTTCCATGATCTAGTGAATGAAATAGCCATTATTTAAATTAGTTAAATTTACCAAGAACGTTATAAGTGCAAGTTATCTGCAAGAATGGAAACTTAATTACCACACTCAGTCACAACAACAATCAAATATTCAATATCCCTATAATTTAACTGGCGGGATGGAATATATTCTAAGGTGTATGCATATTTAGAACAATTTCTGAGAAGGGTTTAATACCAGTACAATGGATAAACGATGGCAGTAGTTTCATTTCACGGACAGATTACATCAGATTATTCTAGAGTTTCGGAACTTTACTACCAAAGTAATTTATATAAAGAGAAAATTTTACTTTTGATAAAGAGTGACGAACACTATAATTAGGTGTTTCAATATTGATGCAAGTAAAAGACAGTTTATTCAATAGTTTTAAGATTAGATTTAGTTGAACCAATGAACTGTAGGTTTTCTTTATGATACTCCTTTATCTATTTTACTTTAAGTAACGAACTACAATTACATGTTCTTACTTTTACGTACTTTACTTACGCCTGTTACTCCTAATGGAGCATAGGCCGCCGACCAGCATTCTCCAACCCAAAAACGCTAACCAGAAAAAATTACATGTTCTTACATAAAACCAATAGCTTAGAGTTAGTTTCATAAAATTATTAATCACTAACAAGTTGTTAGGTCGTTTTTTGTGAAAATGAAACTAAGTTCCCTTTTTTTATTAAAATATTTTTCTTAAATTTAAATTATATTCACGAATATCCTCAAAATCTTTCAAAACAAATTATATATAAACATTTGGATTCTCTGCCCAGGAAACAAATTGAACGCAGTTTTCTTATTTTGTTTACAATATCAACTAATTGTCAAAGATTTATCACGCGATGAAGTAATCATGAAAAACTTGATTGGTTTATGTGTGATAAAGATAAAAATAGATATATTAAGTAAACAATGTTCTTTAGAATATACACTCAAATATCTATTCAGTTGTTTATAAAAATGATAGATCATTGATGAATGACAAATGTGAAGTATATCAGATCTTTCTAAGTGTCGATTGAATTCTGTAAATAAATTTGCAATGTATCTTTTAGTTGAAGTAATTCAATCGACTATCTGCAACTACCACTTCACATTTCAACATGATGTACATGATGTTGACTCACTGAGACTAGTGGCTATATTGGAACTTGAATGATAGAATTCGATAAGTACTAAGAAGCAATTGAAATGTATGACACTGGTCACCTCTCAATGGTCAATCAACTGTAAATACATTTCAGTCCTACAAGAGTTTAGTAGTGAATCGAATAGTTCAGAGGTAACATCTCTTACTATGAAGCCGGGTGACATGTAACCGAATTCCTCAGGAAGTATCACCTTCTTCATGATTATTGAAATTCCTTGAAGTAGAAAAACACCAAACAATTCGAAATATGAGTTAAACAGGGTTTCACATTAATTATCACCAACCACCATCTTACATATATTTGTGATTGGTCCTTTCAGGAGGGGTTGGTGTACTGTGCTGATGAATTATATGCTGTGATGAAACAAGTGTCTGACATTTTCTGGCTTTAAATGATTATCTATCTAACGTCGGTTAATGATATAAAAAAGTAGACTGAACAATGTCCACCGAAATTCTATACTACTATTCAACACATATGGTTTGTTTTAACTGGGTTATAGAAAACCTTCAACACCCACTTAGTACAATTTATAAATAGCTTGTATTCAACTTAGTGACCAGAATTCATTTGGAGAACCATTTAACTTTAGAAAAAGCTGAAAATCTGTTTTGTCATACCATAGGACACTGGTAAAAAACATCCATTATTCGCTGTAAGACTGAACTCGTGACATTCAGGTCTTGTAGGAAACGTTTACCTTTACAGTTACTGGATCTGTATCAAATGGCTTACGAACTTAATTTTAGGTTTTTTTCAGTGTTTTGTATGATCAACTATGATTGTTATCAATAATATCTATTGTACATGGCTTCTCACTAAAATCTAATAATTTCGTCTTTAAATTAGTCCTTAATTCGTGTCTCCTAGTAATAACCGAGATATTTGGAAATACTTTAGTAATTTAGCTAAAATCTAGTCAGTTTATGATGCAAGTTACAAATAAAAAAATCTCTATATACTTTTTATACGAAATATAAATGATATTGATGAAAATAAATTAACTGGCTTATCCTGTCAACCTTCTATCAGTAACAACGAGATATCGCTTCATTTTATAACTTCTATCAACGGTGAAAATTTTATTCGTTAAACATTGTAGTTTTTCATTTAACAAGATGGCATATTCTCATCAAAGACTAGCTTTAAGATCCAACTCCTAGATATCCTATGAGAAGCTGTGACTTGCAGAGTTCAACCGTGTTGGTTATGTAACAGTTATCCCCCATAGGCAATGGAAGGCGGTCGAGTAAAATTGTGGATTGATTACAGTTAGATTTATATTTCATTGAATGCTGGTTCAATGGTCTTAAGATTTGACATTAATGTATGAGACCGAAAGTCTTGTGTTCGATTTCTTGATCTCAGGTCTAAAGGTTAAGTGTTAAAGGCTGTGAATTTGATTCCTTGTGGTGGGATTTTAAAAAAATGGATTGGTAAGAAATTCTATCCTGGGATGAAACATTAAGATTAAAAACACGAAGTTCAGTGAAGGGATTTATTTTCAACGAATTTATTATCAAGCTGTTCAATCGTGTATATATGAAATATTTTCGTTAAAGTACCAATTCCATGAGGAAATATGAACACGAATAACAAAGATGAAGTAATAGAAAGATTACGTAGTACAAATAATAATATTAGTTTTAGTGAATATAATAAGACGATTAAAATGTTTTTCATCCTTACAACCGTTAAAGGTCATAGAGGTGTAAAAATAAATAAGGCGATATGATGAGTATTTGTGAATAAAATAATGAGAATAAGTAAGGGGGAATGTAGTAATAATAATAATAATAACGATAAGATTTACTTCTTTTTTACGCATAGTTCTGGTTTGAGCTCATGGATGGTAAGAGCTTCGGCTATTTTTATAAGTTGGTTACGAAGAAATCAAGGTAAATTTGGACGAAACATATAAACAACCTTAAAATCAAACTGTGGATCCGTAGAATGATTACAGTCGATTAAGTGTTCAAGTATAGAACTCCTATCTGCTTTCCTTTCACTCTTGTAGAACCAAACTGAGACATGTTCCCATATTACGTAATCTAGTATTATAATCTTTCTATTACGTAAGATTAGTTATTCATGTTCACATTTCCTCATGGGATGAAATAGCATTACAGTGTGTTTCAGATCAGTTCACTATCTATCTGTTTATATACTCGATCATTTAAGTTTAATCGTAGTGTGTAGAATACAAATAACCAAAATAAATGCTTGTAGACATCAAAAGACTATGATTCACATTTATGACATTTTATTTCGTTTTGAATAATATACCAGTTATTTTTAGATTGGACTGTTTCTTTCCTGTGTTTTCTCTCTTTTGTTTTTCTTTTTTTTCCTTCTCATAAATGTCATAAATTTGATTTTCGATTAATAAACCAAATAGAGATTAATAACAAGTTATGACAACAGCCAACAGAAAACAAACAAACAAACGAGAATCAAAATCAGTTTGATGAGAATGTCGGATCATTTTTGTTAATTAGTCAGTGCATTTTTACATTGTTCCATTGTCGTTATATGAGAATATAAATATGGTATTAAATTGATGAGAATGACAACAAAATGATATTCATAAGTTATCTCATTTTAGTGCATGATTTTCATTAAGACTAACACTTTATTTAATGGATGACCTGGGAAATCCATTGAAATAGTTTAGAGAAACTGGAAAGTGGTTGAGAATACTTTATCTAGTCAGAACTTTATAAGAACTCCATTGAACCTTCTAGAAGAGCTGTGTATTATATATTTTATTATCCATTCTTTTACTGTATAGGACATCTTTTTTTTCAGAATTTTGTCTAATATCACGGCATCTCTTAATCCATAAGTACTCTTTTTTATTTGTACATAAATTAACCATCGAGGTAAAACTTCTATTTATGCTGTCTGCCTTCCGTCTTTCGTTTGTGGCTCAACTTAGGAGAGTTTAAATGAACTAGAAAGTAGCTAGAAAGTCCATACTAAGCGTTTAGTTACAAAACGCATTATTATGAGGTAAATGTGATTGATTATTTCACTATTAGTTACATCATGCTAGAATAGGGCGCATCTATTCAATTTAATAACATACAAATAAAGTAGGTCAATTGTTTACAACTTTAAATGATGATAAACAAAATCTAGGTTTGATTCATCAATGAATGTTCAGTCTACTTATACAAACGTTCATAGTTCAAGTGTTGAACAATTATCGCAATACACACTCTTTTAATTAAAAGTTGATACTTGTTTCATTATTTACTCTTCAAATTATCAAATGGTAAACAGTACAAAATGACTCAGATTTATTTCAAATAAAACTTTTCTTTTAAATGTCAAACTGTGTGAAAAGAAAAACAGCTAACTAAGCAATTTGTATTGTTTCACGGAGAAAACTGGTAGTTGCTATAGGATACTGTGATTCGTAAAACAAAAGAGAGAAGAAAACATTGATGCATCGAGATTCGTTACACATACTTACTTACTTACTCCTGTTGTCTCTCATGAAGACGTATAAGCTGCTCACCAGAATTCTTCATCAAACTGTGTCCTGAGCGGTCCTTTTTAGTTCTTTCCAGTGGCCATTTATCCTTTTTGTGTCTGCTTCCGATTCCCGACAAAGTATGTACTTTGATCTCCCGATCTTCTTTTTCCCTTCAGGATTCCAAGATACTACTTGCCTCGTGATTCAGTTTGATAATTTTTCAATGTATATCTCACTCACCTACCTCCGACATCTTTTCCACATCATCTGGAAGCTAGTTTGTTCTCTCCCACAGAAGATTGTTGCTGATGGTACCCGGTCAACGGACATTGAATATCTTGAGTAGACAATTATTTATAAGTACTTTTACATCCTTGAAGATGGTCGTGGTAGTGTAGTGAACGGAAACACAATTGGGTACAATCGAATGTACTTGAACGCAAAATTACATAACTTCTTAGTAAAATCTGAGAACCATGCAGTAAATGCTTAACTTGTAAAATGTTGATCAATTGTCTTAAATGTGACTGTTACTTTTGCAAATGTCAGTCAATGGTCTCAGACTTCGTTGTTCTTTCATTTTTACAGCAATCATTCCCTGTTCTTGTTCTCTTTTCTTCGTTCATTTTAACCTTCTGCCACCAGGGATTTCACTTTCGATTGATGATACATACTACTTATATCTGTTGACATCAGTAGCACACACCACTTTGGTTCTGAAAGTTTCAGCTTCGTACAGTGGATTTGTCTTGACGTTTGCATTGAAAATTCTGAATTTGATGTTGGTTGAGACTCGTTTTGAGTTTCATATGTTCTTCAATTGCAGGAATACCGCACTTGATACCCTTAAAAATCATTGCCTTCACATCTGATTCAGATCGTCCTTGTTCATCGATGGTGCTGCTCAGGTGCATGAAGGTTTTCACATTTTCTACAGTTTCTCAATCAAGTGTGATCGGGTTGAGGATCTCTGCTTTTCCCATGTATATGTTGAAGTCGACTGATTCAAACAGAGGCTGCTGCTACAATGGCTGAGTTCACTTGCATTTGTTGATGTGTGGGGAATTGAAAGACTAGGTCATCTGAGACATTTAAATACTTTATCTGCAGCCAAGCTGTTCATTGTATTCCGTGCTTATCGTTAGGTGTTTCGTTCTATTCGTGAATCGTCAGCTTGATATACCTTCACCCCGGAATTGATGTTCACATCAGGGCTCGAATTACTTCTAGCCACTATCCATTTATGCTTATTCCTGGTTTTCACATATTCCATTGTCCTTTGGAACATTTTATTGATGCAAATGTGATCTATCTGGTTCTCTGGGGTGTGGTCCGTTGAGATCTATGTAGCTTTGTGTATACGCTTGTGTGGAAATATTTTGCCGCCTATGACCGATTTGTTGAATGCATATAGATTTGCAAATCTTTCTCCATTTTCGTTTCTCTCTCCCAGTCCATGTCGTCCCATAATATCTTCATATCCGGTGTTGTCTATTCCAACTTTGGCATTTAGATCTCCCATCAGAATGGTGAGGTCCTTTCTTGGGCACTTCTCTATGACTGACTGCGGCCGCTCGTAGAATTGATCTTTAACGTCGTCGTTGTTATCATTGGTGGGTGCATAACATTGGATAAGATTCATTGTGACCCCCTCTTTCTTTGTTTTGAATGATGCTTTGATAATTCTGGATCCGTAAGATTCCCATCCTACAAGCGTATTTCGTGCTACTTTGGACAGCATAAGAGCGACTTCCTGAATGTGTGGAGCATTGTCCTCCTCGTGACCGGAGTATAGCAGCATCTCTCCCGTAGCTAGCCTTTTCTGTCCAGCTTGGGTCCAGTGTGTTTCGCTGATTCCGAGTACTGCTAAGTTGTATCTCCTCATTTCCATTGCTATTTGACTGGTCTTCCCGGCTTCCCACATTGTTCGAACGTTCCATGTACCTATAAAAATTGTTGCTCTGGTTGTTAGAAGGGGCATCGGCCTCGTGACTTCCGAAGGAATCCGGCTTTCACCATGAGTCGTCATATTTCTTCTAAATGAAGACCTTCTGACTCCCAGGGCAGAGTTTAAAAGGTTTGAATAATTTTTTCTGGTTAGTACTTTTTAGCGAGTTAATCTTCTACGGGATGGGGTCGCTAATCCCATGCCCAACCCTCCTCCTTTACCCGGGCTTGGGATCGGCAGTAACTCTAGAAGAGCTAACATGAAGTTATCATAACAAACGCCATAGTAAAAACAAAAACAGTATCGATATTAATGTTGGCATTAGCAGTAGTGTGAGTAATAAGAGAGTATTATTCGAGAAGAAACAATGATCTCAATCAGAAACAATGTACTTGCACTAATAAAAATCAAGATTATTTTAAAACAAAAGGCTGAATGCCTCTACGCCATCGCGATTGATTCTGATTCATGCAAATCCAATATCCAAATTGCTGAAATGCAGTTGACTACTATAGAATACCATTTATGTGTCTGTCCGTCTATCTATCCGTCTATTTGTCCACTAACAATCAATATTTGATTGAAACCATTCACTAATAGCTTGTTGGCAAAGCTCTGAAGTTTTTACAGACTCTCTATCCACAATGAATCAGTTTGATCAAAAGAATCGATTGACATAATTTTAGAAAATCAGATAAAGCACTCAGTAGCAAGACAATTAACTAGACTAAAAGTGAATTAATGTGAATTCATTAACTGTCAAATTTCCATCCACATTTTTGCACTCATTTAAACTCTCGTTTAGCCTAGGATCATCAGTGGTTTTACCCATGAACATCGCTAGTTAAACATAATTTAAAAAAAACGATGATCAACGAAAGTTTGTTTACTCAGACACATTGATTGTGCATATCCTATGTGCATCCTGTGAGGATTGTTTCGACATTACTATTAAATCACAAACATTTTAAGTGCAATCCAGTGGCTAAATGAACTCAGTTGCTAAGTGACAATGGTGTTTGAAGCAAGCGGTAGCAGGTTCAAGTCTAAGAGTGAACAACAACTTTGGAATGCAGGCACATCCAACTAATGAGTCCCATATAAGATGAAACGGGCATCCTGTATTCTGTTGTTAACCATCACCATTCACCTCTACTTAAAATGATAGTTACATTCTTTTAGTGAATACGTTTTTAAAAAACTATCTTTGTAAATAATATTGTATTCCCTAAGATCAATGATCTAATTACTAATGAAACATTGGGGTTTCAAATGAAATTCCAAACATACCGTTTCAAGTAGATATGATCTTTTCTAATTATTCAGTTCGAGAAGAATTCAACAATATCACCACAGGTACCTGACAAAAAAAGAGAATTTATTAAGATTTCATTATTTTGTTTATTGTACAATAGAATACCAGGAAATTTATGTCTATATATTGGAATATTAAAGTTTCGAATAGACTTTAGTTTATATTATTAACTAATGATATATTATAAGGGTGGATTTGGTCAATAAAATTTTATAGTTAGAATTCACTACTTACTTACTTATGCCTGTTACTCCTCGTGGAGGAGCGTAGGCCACCCACCAGTACTCGCTAACTAGAATTCACTAGCTACCCATTTATTCTTCATTGTCATCTTTGAAGTTTATTTTTCTAATTGTTTCATAGTTAATATAGCAATTTCATATATTTTTGATTTAAGAAGGTAGTGAAGAACATGTTTGTTACTGTTTTATCTCCAAAGATACTATCCTATTGTTTATGCTTAGGATAATACTTAGTGGAATTACCATCTTTATTATTATATACGACGTAACAAACTGTTATGATACTAGAAAAAATATTTAATACATTCATTGATCAATTGTTAAATAAGTCAGAGAATATTCACTACTCATTCATGTAACACTATTAACTGAATATGAACGTTGAGTTTCTGTGGGAATAGTGAAATCCTTATCACCTGTTATATTCTGTATATTTAAGGTTAGAATAAAATGAAATTTGAAAATATAATGAATTTACATCACCTACTGACTTTACTTATACAAACATTGTAAATCACCAAGCATTGAATAGTGGTTTCACTTAAAAAAAGAGTTTCTTCAGTGATGAATACTCACTTACTTACTAACACCTGTTTTCTCCCGTGAAGGAACATGGGCCGCTCACCAGCATTCTTTATTCAACTGTGTCCTGAGCAATACTTTCCAGTTGTTTCTAGTTGCTATTCATCCTTTTCATATCTGCTTCCAATTCTCGACACAGTGTGTTCTTTAATCTTCCTATTTTCTGTTTCTTTTCAAGATTCCAAGTTAGCGCTTGCCTAGTGATGCAGTTTGATGGTTTTTGCAGTGTATGTTCCATCCACCTCTAACGTCTTGTCTTAATTTCCTCTTCAGCTGGAAGCTGGTTAGTGAACACTCCTAGTCCACAGTAAATATGACTTAAAACTTTTAATGCTTTCAACAAGCAAGTTATGCTTAAATTTTAGATACACATTTTCAACCTCTGAAATTTCAAACAGTTTTAAGATTTAAAAGTTTAGAAATAAAACAAATTAGTTCCGCAGTTTACATAGTGAACTGATCTTATTTTAGACAATTTTTGATAACCAAAAAACATTGAACAGCTAATATGAGATACCTTAGTGAGAGTTCCCCTCCAAAACTTTGTCCCTGTGATCTTCTGACCTTTAGTTCACTGAACCAGTATACAATCATTTACAACTCGAACTTCAATCAATCTGTGATATTCCGAAATTATCTGCCAATATCATTAGTATGTAGTTTTATTTACATCTGATAAGATCAATCTCAACTGGCACTTCCTCTCATTTGAACAACGAAAAATAACTTTCTGAAACAAATTGAGAGTGTGCACTTGATTATTATAGCCGTAAAGAGTTTATAAAGATTATTGATCTTAAGTGTTGTTCTCAGTTGTTGTTTAAGTCAGTCTGTGATGCGAACTGTAATACTGAATAATTTGCTGCAGAATATTATTTTTAACAACTTGGAAATTATCAGCATAAAGTTTTGTGGAGATTTTAGAGTTTTCATTGCTTAAATCATGTAAAGATCATAGCTAGACCACTATTCAAAACCTGGAAGCTATGGATAGCTGTTTTGTGTCAGTATGAGATTCCTCAGCTGTGTATATCCACAACTCAATCACAAGAAATTGAACCCAGGATATTTGGTCTAATGCGAGAATGTATAATATCTAGGCCATTGAGCTGACATTCAACTTTATTATTGTCTAACTTCAATCAATTCATATTAGTGATCGACTATCTTCTACTCGGAAATTCTAAAAAGTAAATTTTCCTTTATTACCCTAGTCACAGTCTTAGATAATTGAGACGTGATATTTAAAAAGCCGTAAAAATAGATTTTAACCACCTTTTTCCATGCATTCAGGGTATTTATTCTTTGCAATGTGTTTTGAATGCAAATAAAAAACTGTAGTCTTTTCGTTTGTTTCAGTACTCTGATTCACAATTATCACAGTATGTGTGTGCTTGTTAAATAAAGCAAATCTCATATATTTATATTAAGAGAATCTACGTGATATTTGTTTTTCTTAAGCTTAAGAGCTTACATTTCATTTCCTCGTCGCAATAATGAGTTAATGTGTTGTTTAACGAAGATTATTATTATTATTATTATCAGTATTGTTATTATCGTCTGTTGAGCATGCTCTATCACGAAACTAACATAATCACGAAATAGTCTTATCATTCATAGCGAGAAGTAATTTTCCAAATAGATTTATTTGTTATTGAATAAACAGAAGATAAGTGAATAGGGAAGAGCGTAAAATTAGATTGTCCTGAGAGAAATAGAATAAAGAGTAAAATGAGCCATAAAACTATTATACTTTAAAGTGAATTGTATCATATGTAATAGGATGAAATTCTATCAGTTATTAGAAGCAAATTACTTAAACACGGTTTGATTACTAAACATATGTGATAGTTTTAGGGTTCATCTTTATTTTTACATAATCGATATGGATGTTTAATGAGTTCATACCATCAATCACCATCTATCTATAACTCTCCAGAATAATATAAGTATTAATATGAACTTACTTACGCCTGTTACTCCTAATGGAGCATAGGCAGCCAACCAGCATTCTCTAACCCAATCTGTCCTGGGCCTTCTTTTCTAGTTCCATCCAATTGTTGTTCATTTTTCTCATGTCTATCTCCATTTCCCGGCGTAATGTGTTCTTTGGTCTTCCTCTTTTCCTTTGGCCTTCAGGATTTCATGTGAGGGCTTTTCTTGAGACGCAGTTGGGTGCTTTCCTCAATGTGTGTCCTATACACTTCCAGCCCTTCTTCCTGATTTCTTCCTCCTCCTGGAGTCCCTTCGGGTGCTACTATCGGTCCCAAGCCCGTATAAAAGAGGAGGGTTGGGCATGGGGCTAGCGACCCCATCCCGTAGAAAACTAACTTGCTAAAAAATACGCTAACCAGAAATTAATATGAAGGATCTGTGAAAATTAGTAACCATATAACAGGTGATTATCTTCGATCAATTTCTTGAACTACTTGGATTTGAAAATATACACCACTTAATTTCTTACTCTGGAGTCTAAGAAATCATATTAAAATTTAAATATTCTATTTGTATATAATCGCATTGTTTACGAGTATTAAATTAATAAGAAACATTCTCTATGGATCTCTTAATCTTGTTCACTCATTATTCTACCGCTGATATCCGTTTATGGTGAGAATCGCTTTCAAAAGACCTTAAACTTATTGATAAAATATTATGCTAAATAAACTTCATTCTTTTATGTAAATCAAATGATAGGGTGAGTAATAACTTAGATGGAGTTTTGTCCTCTGAGCTGGATGGTTTGGTCAATGAGAACCAATCAACATCGAGGTGTACAGAACAAGCTGTAAAACGCATATGGAGAAATTCGAATACTTCACTTCTATCTGAAGTTTGTGCTGATGATATCGCTCAGAAGGACGATAAAAGCTCCACGACCAAACCGTCCAGCTCAGAGAACGAAAATCCATCAAAATCATCCACCTGAGCTACAAATCTTTTCCATCATCTCAGAGTAATGAATTAATTGATCAAACTGCAAGTTACATATAAGACTGATTCTCTTTACTTATTTATCTGTGTTATGTAATCATATCTTATAAAATAGTAATTATATAACTTGATCAATGAATTTTATATGTTGGTTCCTGATGATCAATTGTCTTATATCATAAACATGTAGTTACACAGTAAATTATCGATTAATTGATGTTAAATATTAATCAGCTCATTTTGTAGAAATCTGAATGTCAATCAAATATTTTAAGTATTAAACGAATTTTAATAGTTGAGATCATGAATCAATTGAAGCTAGATCACCACGGAAAATTTGGAATCACTAGATGGCCGTTTCATTCTATTGTGGGACTCCTCAGCAGTGCGCGTCTACTATCCCGCATCAACTAATAAAATTACTATAATATCCACAAAAACCCCCTTCTAACACTAGACAAACCTTCACATTCTTAATTGTGCTATTTGATTCACAAATATTTAGCGGCCAGTACCAAGTGAGTTAAATATTTTGCAAATGTGACCACTAAATGAGAATAGTTAAAATTTGTGCATAAAACGTAATGAAACTAACTAATGTATTTTAATAGAGATCATGAATCGCTAACTTTATTGTCTCATAAATTTTATTAAGGATTCGCATTATACTTTGGAAGACTACTGAATCATAGTAAGGTAAGATTAAACGATTTCCACTACAAACTTACGGTTAGTCAACAGTGAGTACGTATAACATAGGACTTTCGAATCTCCCAACAATCACTTTAGTCTTAGACCATTGTTTCAAAATCAAATGAACTACATTTGCAAATTCAATAAACTTCCAATATAATGCAACAAATATCTACTGATATTCAAGGATGAATTTCTTAATCACTATGCAACTAAATTCCACTAATTGGAACTTTTCAATGAAATCTAGGGAAAAAATTCTGATATCAGTTACAAATAAACACAAAGACGTTGGTATTTTTCAAATATTATTTACTTATTTATTCGTACATACATAAAAACTACATAATAAGAATTTCAATGGTTGAGATCATGAGTCAGTTGAAACTAGATCACCATGGAAAACCTGGAAGCACTGGACGGGCGTTTCTTTTCATTGTGAGACTCCTCAGCAGTGCGCATCCAAGGTCTTGCCCCCCCGGGAGATTCGAACCCAGGACCTATCAGTCTTCACAAAACCTATTCTGAAATAATAAGGATGTTAGAGCTTTTACAATTCATGTCATGAAAAACATTTAATAAAATGAAAAAGCTAGGTTAAAGTAAACATTCATTAGTAGATAGAAAATTTTCAACTTCATATTTCAATTCATGCTTAAATGTGGTCGAGAAATTAATCTTATTAAACTTTGTTGTTATTGAACCAATTAGCACTCATCGTTTAAATACTTTCTTCATTGCAAACTCATTTTGTTCTAAAATGCTTATATAAAAAGATTAATTCTTTCCTCTCATACATTAAGTTTTATATTTTAAAATTCCGTATCTCAATAAGATAAAAAGTTTTGGGAAGAGAACAGTTAACATATTTGTTATTGGGAAAGGTGAATAGTGGCTAACAGTGAAATCTAGGACACGCGTTTTGTCCTATTTATGATTCATCAGTTAGATACACCTGCATCTCAGAGTTGATGTTCACGCTAGTGGCTATCAAGACTCATTAGCTAAGTGTATAATGCAATAGCATTTCGAGCGAATGGTATTTGGTTTGAGTCCCATAATAAACATCAACTCTAAGATGCAGGTACATCCAGTTGACAAATCTCAATTAGGATGAGATAGTGCATATCTTAGATCCCACTATTAACCACTATCTATCTTTGCTTATAATGCTTATGAATTAAGTCAATATTGAGGTGATCCACACAGTATGTATCTATGCCAATATGAGACAGATCAATTGCAGTTCTAAAAAAATCAATAGAAAGATTGAAATAATCAATAAAAAAATGAATTATAATTATTATCCATTCAAATCCATCTTAATTATTATACTTTAATCTACTTGATTCTATTGTATAAAAAAACATTAATATTTACAGTTTCAATTCATTGGGATTTTATTCTTGACATTAAACTTTTCAAAATATGTAAATAAACAAATTACTTACGCAAGACTTATTTATTTATTTACATAGAATCTTTCTATTCAAATATCATTCATCTTGTTTACAAAGTTTGAATTTTTACTAGCACAGTGGTTGTGGAGATTATGAAGTTTTTGATTGAGATCATGAACAGATTGATGTTAGACCACCTTTGAAAACCTGAAAGCACTGGACGGCCATTTCGTCCTACTGTGGGACACCTCAGCAGTGCGCATCCACGATCCCGCTCGCGGGATTCGAACCCAGGGCCTTAGGTCTCGCACGTGAACGCTTAACCTACTGGACCAATGAGCCGGCATCCAATGATGATAGTGTCTAACATCAACCAATCCACGAAATTGCGCGATCAACTTCCATTGTACTGAGGTAGATACCTGTCTCTACCTGATACGGATTAGCTCCACTGGTCACGGCTTCTCACTAGAACTCCGAGAATTCCCTCACGAAGCTAGCCACTAGTGAGCACATGTTGATTACTAGTATAGTGGTTGTGGAGATTATTAAGTTTTTGATTGAGATCATGAATAATTTGAATTTTTTATCATATTTTTGTTTTCTTCTTTCAAATGATCTAAAGCTTTAAATATCCCATTGAAATGTATGAGATTTTTCATTGTTTTCCATTTTTTTTAAAAAATAAAAATTACAATCTCTGAAAAATTCCCATTATATTAAAATACAATCATATGAACGAAGAATGTTCGAGTCCCAGAGTGAACATCAACTCTGAGATGCAAGTATATCTAGCTGACGAGTCCCAAATAGGACGAAACGCGCGTCCTGAATTCCACTGCTAGCCACCATCCATCATTGCTTACGAAGAATATTCAGTTCAATAACTTTTTCATCAGGTTCCAAAATTATAAATTCAAACTAATCATCTATAAAATTGGTTAGAATTAAGGTAGAGTACATCATTTATTGACTAGTTGGCCCCAAAGTACGCCAGGGTAAAAGGAGCGACTGAACATATTTCTTTCTGATGTAAACCTCTAGCTATTTGATCCGAATGGCAGTTGCTTCAACTGTCTGCAGGATTATCAGTTTGACGGAATTAGGTAGACTTCTGTTAACATGATATATTATTGAGAAAGATTGCTCCACGTTGACTGTATTTATGAGTTTTGCATCCGAAAGAAATAGGTTCAGCAGCTCCTTTCACCCTGGCAAACTTCGGGGCCAACTAGTTAATAATCAATTTTATAATATGGTGACGTAATTTGATTATTGTACATTTTTATGTCTCAAATTTATCTTATTGTTATTATTATTATTATGTTCACCATTATTATTATTATTATTATCATTGTTATTATTATTACACTTGATAACCGTTTTGAGATATTTATTAAGCATCCAACCCTATCTACTATATCTGACCTTATTCAAATTATTCTACATATTACGTAATTTCCAATTTTTATTCCGTTATTTTCTCTCTCACCCCAACTTGACCATATTTATTCTGATCATTTATCTCACAAATTCATTTCGCTTATAAACTGATTCAAGTTAACATTTCATATTAGTCAGCCCCAACATTAACGATTTGATGCCGACTCAGTGGTCTAGTTGCTTAAGCGCCTGGCGCGAGACCGATAGGTCCTGGGTTCGAATCCCGCGAGGCGGGGTCGTGGATATGCACTGTTGAGGTGTCCCACAAAAGGACGAAACGGCCGTCCAGTGCTTCCAGGTCTTCCATGGTGGTCTAGCTGCAATTGACTCATGATCTCAACTGTTGAGATTTAATTTGATTTTGTATGACAAACACCAATTTTTGATTCACATGTTACAATTTTTAAATGATGTACTCTGTCTTAAATCTGGCCAATTTTCTGAAAGAATTAGAATGTCTAGCACCTTTTCTGCTCTTATTTAGTAGGTCAGTACTGTATATAAGTACTGAGTGCTAGTGGGCTGCCTATGCTCCTCCACGAGGAGTAACAGACGTAAGTAATTAACTGCATACATAAGAGTGTAATTTTTTATGGGAATTTCACTTCAATCATCTAATACTATATATATACCTTCTGTGAACATATCACTACAGTATATCTCAATATGCTTGATACCCCACACACAATGAACATTGAGAAATGGATGAGTTACGAAGTCAAGAATATGTATCCTATCTTTAGACTGATCTAATGATCCTAGAAAATCACCAGCTTTGGTATTTAGAACGAAAGGTACAGTATGAGTTTCATTGACAATATCAACAATTGAATCAAGGTGTATCTAGTTAAAGGGTCTCAAATAGAATGAGATGTAAGTCCTGGTTTTACTGTTAGCCAAAGCCTATTATTAATAAAGACGATTGGTTTTTCATTTGCTAGAACAGTTTACTAAATTTAAGTACGTTACATCGTACGATTTATAGTTGACGTATTCTTCAGCATTTCTGGAGCTTTTGTACACTCTGAAAAATCATAAATTTCTCTGTAATAAATGTTATCAAGGTAGTAATAACCGAAATGAACTAGGTTAGTCTATTCATTTATTACATTGAACACGATCCGTCAAAATCATCTGTCTAGAAAAAATTTGCGAAATGAAAATTATTTGAAGAGTGTTTATTTAATGGATTCTGAAAAGATTAATTCAATTTGAAACAAATAGAAATTAAAACATACTGAAGAGATATCTCTTTGTGAATGTTTACCTATAACCCTACCATTCATTGAACCCAAGAGTTCTAGCCAATATATCACAAACTTAAATAATTTAATTATTATCTGTGGATTCCTGTGAGACTATAACCTATGGAAGATCTTTAAGCAACACAAAAAGGGAATAAATGTGTTATAACTTGTGGCCTTGTAGCCTCTATCAATATATAAGGTATTGATACCATCAATCAGAGAAAAGTGAATTATCGAACGAACCAATAATGCATATAATCCGTACGAGCAGACTTGAGTCTTTATCGGTCCCTCTTTCCACCTAGCTGTACCTGTTAAGTCTAGAACACCAATCTCGGCCTCCTCAATATGAATAATGTATTTCAAACATACTGGGTTTATATGCAAACCAAACAGATCACACCATAAAATAGAAAATAACATTTGTACAAGATCTAGCCCAAAGTGGCTGTGAATGTAAGGGACTGTGATCAACAGACTGAGTATAACTAAAGAACGGTAAATCGTATAGGAATAATCTATGGGTCAAACTAAAGCTTATAATAAGAGGAACATGAATATGCGTAGTTTAGCTACGTAACAATTATACAATAAAAATATATGTATAATATTAGTCCAGGAATAGATTCCAACGGTTACCATTCATTATTCTCATAGGGATATAACAAATCACTATTATAAACCACTGTGATGGATTATAATTATGATTTATAGTTAATGATTAGAATTGAGACTTAAATTTAGGGTTTTCATCATGATAACTGATATTAGCTAAAATACCAAAACGTTATTTAACCAAATGAGTAACTGAATTTCAAGTCCAAATTCAAGACCTGTTATCCTAAATCTAATTGGTTCATCTAGAAAATTATATAGTCTCACCTTGATTCCCATTTTCAACTTCAATTTATATTCATTATCGTTCAACCATTAATTTATGTATTTAATTGAGATCATGAACCAATTGATGTTAGACCACCATTTAAAACCTGGAAGCACTGGACGGCCGTTTCGTCCCATTGTGGGACTCCACAGCAGTGCATATCCACGATCCCTCTCAAGAGACTGAACGCCCTGGGTTCGAATCCCGTGAGTGGAATCATGAGTGCGCACTGTTGAGGAGTCTCACAATAGGACAAAATGGCCGTCTAGTGCTTCCAGGTTTCCAATGGCGGTCTTTTGAAAAAAAAATAAATAAATGAGTTCAGTAATTTATTTAGATACCTAACAATTCACAATAATTAAAAACAAAATATGATTCAATAATGAATATAGAAATCAATTAATTGTAACGCATGAATTCAATAGAAATTATTAGGTCACAAATATTGAACAAATTTACCGTAAATCAAAGACATGCAACGAATGGTTGTATTAGTTGTAGAATAAGTGTTGCTTGTTTTTATTTCAACTATTTGTGTCCATTTTAAAGTTATTAAGTTGTTGTTTTCTTCTTTTGTTTTCTTTCTGTAGTTTAAAACATGAATTGATTAAAGTTAGATTGCTATTGAAAAACTGAAAGCAATGAACAAGTATTTCATCCTATAATAGGATTATTCAGTAGTATACATTAATGATCATATCACAAGTATTGAATCGTATCTTAAACCTAGTAACTAGTGCATGTGTATATGATTATTATTAATGTAAAAGGTTTACTGGTCATGCATGATATAGAAGATCTTAAGTTCGGTTGTTGGGTACATAGTCATTGAATGAACAACTCTTGGATGGAATGACCATCCAATGCTTCTTGGTGTTTCAATGATAATCTAACTTAAATGAGTTAGTGATGTCAAATAAATTTTATATTTTATATCAAAATACCGAAAAATCTATCTGACATTTCTTCAGTAACTAACTACCTAAACTTTCATTCATATGCTTATATTAAAAAGGTCTTTTTTGGGGGGGGATTGTTTGACGTAAGAAAAATAACGAAAACGAAATTTAATTTTAAAAAAAAGAAAGAACACCAGGTAATAGAAGACCAAAAGACCTAACTGAAGAAATTAATCATAGTCATATATACAAATATCCACATAGACAGACAAAGAGAGGAAGAGATGAAATAAACAACTAAAGCGCATAATTTTCAAGTTGATTAATATTAAAATGACATGTACTTGCTTCCTATTCTGTATTATATGTCTAGATCATTGAATTTTGTATATTTTTTCAAATGAGAGAAATAAAAAAATAAATATCCAAGTCTGGATATATTGTATTAAACTTGAATTTCTGAGTTGATCTAAGCTATAGAGCACTGTTGAATATCTAGAAGTGTGGTGCATGCTACTTATATGGGTATAAGTAGTATATGACGCGAGTCAGGAATGTAATGTCTGGCAGCAGAAGATGGGGAAGATCAAGAAAAGAAGAGCGGGAATAAAAAGCAATTAGTATGGAAATATAAGAACGACGAAGTTCGAGACAATTATTGAACATTTTGCAAATTAAGTATTATCGTATGGTTTTTCTATTTTACGAAGTAACTTTGTAATTTTGTGCTAAATATAATCCGATTTTCCCCAACCGTGTTCTGTTCACTACAGAAGCTCTGGATAAATGTTTCGTCCTATTATGAGACTCTTTAGCAATATGTGTTCACGATTCCTATCCTGATATTAGATTACGTTAAGAAAAGGAAAAATGTATACTTACTGTGAAAAATATAAAAATTCTTTTTGCTAATTATTCTAAAATACTTTTACTGCTTTTAGTAAGGATGTGAGTTGTTTCGTTGCTGACAATCAAGGATTGAGCACTGATCAGACTTTGTTGACACGCATACAACGTGCTTGAATTATTTCGAAATAACCATTTTGTTACAACCTAGTAGCGGAATCCATAGGTTGATTGATTTATCTTATCTGGGATATGTCATCTGATTGTTTCACTATACAAGTGTTGATGTTTACATTAAGACTTGAACTTAACAGCTTTCGCTTCGAATTTCAACGCATTGCTCATTAAACTGCGAAGTACAAATGATCACTAACGTTCTCAATAGTTACGATGTTCGTGTGACGAAACCATAATTTGGGAATGAAAATATTAAATCTTGAATTTTCGGCACGAAATTAATTCATTTGTCTAAACAGCGTTTTAGTATTTTAGCTGATGTCAGTTCATGATGAAAACCGTATATCTAATTCATAATCTTAGCCATCACTGTAAATCATAATTCTGATCCATCACAGTGGTTTATAACATTCATTTCGTTCTAGTTGGACATTCTCAAGTTCACCTTAGAGTTTCTTATAGGCCGTCCACAAATTATGGTTTCATTGTTCGTAATATATTTGTAAAAGTCTGAATTATCCAGTTAACGAGTAGAAGATAGATCGAAACCAATTTACTGAATTTCAATACTGGTCATAATAAATCTGTTCTAGATCAAACAAAGGACTGAGGTATACACATTCTAGCAGTTTGGTAAAGTGGTTAAAGTTTGAAGTAATGACCGATGTGTTTTGACTCTCTACTTTCAAGGCTAATAAAAATTACTAACAAGATTAAAATGTCATAAACGTTTATACTGGTGAAGTAGCATATTCTTTGTGTTCAAAGTCTCACTATCTGGTTTCACGTTTTGAGAAAACACGATATATTGGGCCAGTACAGACAAATCACATGCAGTTTTAAAGTCAAAAGGTTGGTGAAACATTATAATTGACTCACGTTACTGGAGGAAGATGGTTATACACTTGCCCAAAGTTTCAGGATACATATTCTGTCACATGATAATTCGATTTACCGATTAGATCTTCCTACTGATTTCTTAGTCTTCTCATCTGCAGAGTAGGTTTGACGTACCATAAAAAGTGTATTTTGTAAATGTAAAATGACCTTTGGTTAATTGTTAAGACACTTCTTTTTTTAATAATTTGGAAACAGTTTAAGCAAATTATCAGTAAGAAAACTACCTTTGTGAACTTTTAATGGGTAAAATTTTGAAAAGAAACTCCATTTCACTGAACATTCTGGTATTCAAGTATAATAGACAGTTGTTATGTGAACCTAATTTTGGCAGTATAGACCTAAATTTTTCAGAAAAATATTCATATTAATGTATTGCACTAGTATGTGGAGCCCTAGGATCTGACTCCAATTAGGTCGTACGAATGTTTGTTATCGCCTATCCTCGTATATAATCATCAACTTAAATCGCGTTAGTCAATAACAGAATTAAATAAATCAAATAATGAGAATGGACTTGTGAATACATATATTTTGTATATAAAGCGAATGGAATAGAACATAGCAAAACGACGCGCAGTGAAGATGGCGAGTAAGCCAACTCCCCTTTAACCAAGCGTTAATTAATATTTATAGTTACACAAAAGTAAGTTACAGACATGTGATGAGTAATGGGATAAGAAATGTACACACACCTACGCGCTCATATAAAAACAGTCAAGATTGATAAGCGAATAATTAACAAGGTCAAAATGTGACTCAAGTAGAATGAACAGATTGAGCTGTCCGAAAGCTAGAATAAGGTATATGGACTTAACATAATAACCGACACTACAAATACACCAGGCTGCTGAGTATAACGTTGAACTTGTCTTTAATCTTAACCGCCGAAATTTTTCAGATAAAAATTACAATTTAAGCGGTTTCTGTAAACCCTTCGATGTGAAAACATTTAATGGAATTAAGACAAAAATTCTTATGAAATTCATCCAAATGTTAAGAAAAAGAAAATTGATAATCATGGTTTCATGTTAATCAATAATCAGAGAATAGTAAACAATGAATGACTTGGCATAAATTCAGATCGATTAAAATTATCACATTTCATATTACATACTTATGATTGGAGGATAGTCACACAATATCGTGGATTGGTTGAAGTTGGGCAGTAACACTGTTGGATACCAGCTCAGTGGTCTAAGGGTTAAGCGTTTGCACTGGAGATTGGAGGTCCTGGATTTGAGTTCCATGTGCGAGATCGTGAATGCGCACTCGTACGGAGTACCATACCAGGACGAAACGACCGTACAGTGCTTCCAGGTCCTCATTAGTGTTCTAGCACTGATTAGTTCATAATCTCAATGAAAGCTTATCAATCTTCATAACCCTATGCTGATGAATATTTATAATTAACAAAGAAGATAAATACCAAGAAAGTGAAATAATTGTATCGACAGTGATAGTAAACAAATACTGAATAAAACAATACAGCTGCTAAACGAATGGATGGGAAATTAAAAGTGGAAAGTACACAAAAATAATAAAATTCAAATGAGAAGAGGTAAATAATTGAATACTTATGAGGCATTATGCCTCAACGGTTTACAATTTTCAAATATAGATTTCAACCGCCAATATACGTACATTGCGGTTAGCTTCTTTACAACAACCTGCAAGTTTACATTTACATATATAGTTCGTGTCATGACTTCATTTGACTCCACACTGAACTAAAACAAAACCTATTTATTGTTTATTTTATCAAAAGTGAACAATTCTATGATGATCTCCTCTCTGATGAACTGTTATCAATCCATAAATTTGTAGTGTGTCGTCGAGTCGCGGTTGACTATGACCACCACTACAGGAAGACTACGTGCCAGTTAACCGATAAGATCCCCCGTAGGCAAAATATCAGAAGGCAGTTGATGGCTGTAGTCCAGATGTATTTATTGGCGATCTCGTGGTATCGAAAGAATACCGAGATCGTGCCAAAGGAGTACAAGTATGGTTACTGAGCGTAACCGAATTCGTGCAAGATCACAATCAACGGAAGAATGTATGTCTTTAGTACAGTTAAACAAACAAGTACAGTAAAACAATCACTGGTACAATTGGTTATTATAATAATTGTTTCCATTAAACCAATTGGGTTCTCTTGATAAAATTAGGTCACTACACGTTTCCCCATAATTCAGTAGTCATAATGTCAACAGACGGAAAACTAATCACTCCAAAGATTTGCTCAATTTTGAGGTGTTATTATTCCAATGGTATTGTAGTGGACAGAACATGAGTGGGAATAACCGAATTGTATTTAATACAAAATTACAGAGCATCTCAATAAAATCTGAGAACTATATATTAAATCGTTAATTTTCAAAATGTCCACCAGTTGTTTCAAAATGCCTCAGACTTCATTGTCCTTGCATTTTCATACAAATTGCATTCTATTCCCACTCTTGCTTTCTTGATCTTCCCTCATCTTCTGCTGCCAGACATTACATTCCTGACTTGCATGATATACTACTTATATCAATATAAGTAGTACGCACCACAGTGTTAATTGAGAAAAAAATATTTCCAGCATAACTGACAATATTAATTAACAACACAAATCAATCAATTCCGTTTAAAACAACAAAATAAATCCCAATGACATTTATTTATAAGAAGAACACTGGAAAAATTAGGTTAAGTAACAATCTCTTCGTTCATTACTATATATGTTTAGTCACAATAAAACAAATCCGTAGCAATATTTTATGCAATGTTTCGAAATAACATTTTATATTACACACATTTGATAGATAATAAAAGGTTTGCAATGTTAATTATGTTTGTAAGTTGTTGATAGTTGGAGACAGTCGGAAGGAAACACTGATGAAGAGATGTTATCACTTAGCTATTCGATCCTAGATTGATCTCCTGTAAGAATAAAGTGTATTTATAATTGATTGATCACTGGATGATAACCAATGTCATATATAGCAAATGCTTATAGCGTTACTCGAACTCGATTGACCGAGTTACAGTTTAGCTACTAGTTTAAGTGAAGCTGAGTTAAATGAGGTTGGGTCCAACAGAGAGTATTAGTTCCCTCAGTATTATCGATAAACCTTACTGAAGAATGCCATATACCACGAAACTTATGTTAATTAGAGTTTCCTATTGACTATCTTCAATCACCACCTTTTATTTTAATATAGTGCACACGATGTCGAGTCATTTAAACAATTGGCTACATTGCAACTTGGTTGACAGAATTCAATCAGTACTGAGAAGAATTTGACATACATGACATCGGTCAATATTGAGCGATCAAATTAAATTAAATTAGTTATCACTAAAACGTTTCTAATCAAATTCGTCAGCAAACAGTTTTTTTATGACGTAATTTATAAGCTTGCTAGTTAAGACATTGTGAGAAAAAGCTACATTTTACCGTACATTCATGAATGTTCATTGATTTTCATTTCGTTGAATGAATTAAACTAACAACAATAATTACTTCAGTGCTTCCGTTCAGAGTGTAATGGCTTGTTTTCCCAATACTACTCATTAGAAAGTAATGTGGTTAATAAATTTTATAAGTTGAATCTAATATACAGTCTGAAATTTACTTGTCATATTTGAACAATCAAAAAAATTGTCGGTTTAACAATTTTTGTAGACCATCAAATCAACTAGAATTTCATTAAGCTCGGAATGTCACTAGACTATCCGAAGATTCATGGTTAAATAAAATCAATTGACTCATGATCTCAACTATTGAATTTACTACAATCTCCATAAAACACCTTCTGATACTAATCAACATATCCTCACTATTGACTGGCTTCAAGATGTATATCCTGGAGTTCTAGTAAGAAGTAGTGACCAGTGTAGTTCAACCTGGTCAGTTGTGACAATCGTAGATGTGTTCCTGAATTTCGTGAATTGGTTGAAGTTAGACATTAACACCGTTGGATGCCGGCCAGCTCAGTGGTCTGATGGTTAATCGCTCACGTGTGAGACCGAGAGGTCATGGGTTCGAATCTGGTGAGGCGGGATCGGGGATGCGCGCTGGTGAGGAGTCCCACAATAGGACGAAACGGCGTTCCAGTGCTTCCAGGTTTTCCATGGTGATCTAGCTTCAATCTACTCATGATCTGAACTATCGAAATAAATTTAAGCATTCGAAGTAGTGATTAAACCATATGATTGATAACTTAGAAAGAACTATATTGAATAAAATGTTTGTCAATGTGAGCTAAGAATACAATCCTCAATTATTGTTTTCTAAGAGTCTTGACAGTTGAGATTTCACATAACTGTATTATATCTTCAGTACATTCCTATTAAATACATCATCTTTAGGTGATGATAAAAAAATTCTAGCTCAGGAAGAGGACTTGAAACATTCTGTTTTCTCTGAGTTAGATAGTGTAGTAGAGACATAACAATTCGGAAAACAATACTTACCAAATCCTCCACTTGAGCTGAAATAAAAATCATCTTGGTGAAGTTTTGTTCTCTGAGCTGAATAGTTTGGTCATGAAGCTTTCATCGTTCTTCTGAACGACATCATCAGTACAAACTTCAGAGAACAAAACTTCACCAAAATAATCCATCTGAGCTACAAATCTCCATTATAAAGATCTCCATCATACATTCATATGAACGTAGTACACTTTAAACAAGAGAACAACAATCTTTTTCTCATGTACAATTAAATCAAACATCTCAAAGAATATAACACTTTTCAAACACATATACTTCTTTATGAGGATATTTTTCGAGAAAATGAATAATTCAAACATTTTGTAAGTGAACTCATCATACTTTCTTCAGCAGATTCCAGAAAGGATTTGATTGTTATCTCATCAATAATGCCATAATTTATCAAGAAAATAATATATCTCCCAAAACATTTTATTTATTTATGCAATTCATCAACTTTGTAATGGCTTAGCTTTGTTAATCAATCACCTTGATAACCGTTATTATATTAAATCCCAACGGTGTTTGAAATCAGAAGGCAATAAGAAGCTGCAACTAAAGTTTATTAGTGGATAGCATTGATCACAAGGCTACACGCTTGAAGCACAGAGAAGAATGCGTGTATGCGAGAGAATACAGAGGCAAATTTATAGTCATATAGGAAAGGTGAAGGCTAATAATAGGATTCCAGTACATATATATACATGGGAAAGAGAATGACTGACCTAGCGACATTTAAGCGATTAGCATATCGAATGATGATTTTCATAAGAAATAATTTTTAGTAAGTTAAGTGGTTAAGTAGTAGTGGTTTATATTGCTTAGTCGAATGATGAATGATTGTTCAATAGGATATTGACTGGTAATAGTCATTGTTAGTACATTAGAGTACTTGATACGTTTAACAGTTAGTTTAAAAACAAACTAAACTGATCATTGAACATCTTGATGATGAGACCTCAATTTAAACCTATACTTTTATCTTAAACTGATAATGTTTGAATGTCGAATTTGATTATTTACTTCTCGAGAATTCGAATTTCTATTTTTCAGCTTATTATTTTCCACAGGAACTGTCCTTCATTTTTTAGTGGAGATGAATCTTTCTCTTGAGATTAAATACTTGTTCGTCTTATTATCTGTGATATTGTAACTTCATTAGTTTGTAATCGCTGATTCCTTAGTTATATTCTTCTGTTGTCTTTTTCAATGCAACTTACCTTACTTACTTGCGCCTGTTACTCCTCGTGAAGGAGCATAGGCCGCTCACCAGCATTCTCCATCCAACCCTGTCCTGGGCAATCCTTTCTATCTTCGTCCAGTTGTAATTCATCCTTTTCATATCTGTTTCTATAATCCGACGCAATGTGTTCTTTGGCCTTTCTCTTTTTCCCTTCCCTTCAGGATTCCAAGTTAGGAATTGCCTCGTGATACAGTCTGGTGATTTGCGTAATGTATGTCCTATCCATTTCCATCGTCTTTTCCTAATTTCTTCTTCAGCTGGAAACTGGTTTGTTCTCTCCCAGAGAAGGCTATTGTTGATGGTATCCGACCAATGGATGTTGAGTGTCTTGTGTAGACAACTATTCATAAATACTTGTATCTTCTTGATGGTGGTGGTTGTAGTTCTGCAAGTTTCAGCTGCCTACAGTTGAACTGACCGTCTTGAATTTCGTATTGAAGATTCTGACTTTGAAATTGGTTGAAGGTTGTTTTGAGTTTCATATGTTCTTCAATTGAAGGGATGCAGCCTTTGTTTTACTAATCCTCGCTTTTACGTCTGCATTTGAACCTCCTTGTTCATCGATGATGCTTCCCAGGTATGTGAAGGATTCTAAATCTTCCAGAGTTTTGTCATCAAGTGTGATTGGATTGATGTTCTCCGTGTTGTATTTGAAGACGTTGGTTTTCCCTTGTGTATGCTGAGGCCTACTGATGCAGAGACTGCTGATACACTGGCTGTCTTTATTTGCATTTGTTCATGTATATGAGATAGGAGGGCTAGGTCATCTGCGAATTATTACAGTTTGGATAATATTATCTGTTAAGTAAGTTAATAAAAGAGCATAACCAACATTTAACCATAATTGAAATTGATTGTAAGAGAGTTGCTATAGCTCACATTGTTTTATTTATTGTTTTGTAAACAAAATGACTAAAATAATGGATTAACTGAACTTTAATTCATTGTTTTAATCCCCTCCTCAAGGGAAATTAAATTACTTAAATAAACAAATTGTATTATGAGAATATATTTTCACTGTTTTAAAATATTCATCAATAAATATACAGACCTATGTTGTACATAAAAATGATTATATTAATTGGTTGACTTTACTCATTCAAACCTTTTCTTACATATCAAGTGTCATTCTTGGTTATTTTCTTCTTAGAAATTATTGTATGTTTAAGATTCAGAATAGGTTCTTATAGTAGATTTTAGTATTTCATTCAATAAAATATAATAATTTAATAGTTGAGATCATGAATCAATTAAAGCTAGACCACCATGGAAAACATGGAAGCACTGGACGGCCGTTTCGTCCTATTGTGGAACTCCTCACAGGTGCGCATCCGCAATCCCCCCTGCGGGATTCAAAAACAGGATATATGGGTCTCGCGTGCGAACGCTTAGCCTCTAGACCACTGAGCTGGCCGGCATCCAACGGTGTTAATGTCTAACTTTAACTAATCCACGAAACTGAACGATACATCCATGATTGTCTTCAGTGAGTTACAATCTTGCAACAGATCGTGGATGCGTAGTGCCGAGGAGTATCACAAAAGGATGAAACGGCCGTCCAGTGCTTCCAGGTTTTTCATGGTAGTCTAGCTTTAATTGACTCATGATCTCAACCATTACATTCCTATAATATCAGCGAGACTATAATTTATGAACGAGCTAATCAGATTTAGTATAACAATTCTTGAATTTCGACGCGAAATTCACTCACCCATTTAGCCAAATAGCATCTTGGCATTTTAGCTGGTATCAGTTCATAATGAAAACCGTAAATCTAATTCCTAATCCTAACCATCAACTGTGAATCATAATCCTTATTCCTTAAAGTGCTTTATAACCCTCATTTAGTTCTAGTAAGCAGGTAGACACTCTCAAGGTCACTTTGATGTAGCCCAAAGGTCGTCCATAAATTAGTCTCACCCACAATTCCATTGAATTTGTTTATTGAGTCATTTCTTGTGTGATAAATAGAACATAGGCTAACAAATAATGATGCGCTTATTAATTTAAAACAAGTATTCATCTATTAAGCAATGATGGATAGTGGCTAGCAGTGGAATCCAGGACGCGCGTTTCGTCCTGTTTGGGACTCGTCAGCTGGATGTACATGCATCTCAGAGTTGATGTTCACGAAACGCGCGTCCTGGATTCCACTGCTAGCCACTACCCATTACTGCTTAATAAAAGATTGTGAATTAAGGCGATATCGAAGCATACGCACAGTATGCACATATGCCAATAACAGACTGATCAATTGCAGTCTTAAATCTCAATGGGAAGATACAAGCCAAAACAATACCAAGTGAAGTATTCATCTAGTTTACAGAATAACTTTAAATGAAAAAAAATCTTAATCAATTGCTAAACCAATAACTATGGTATTAGTGAAGTTAAAGACAGCAACTGATCAGTCACTTTAGGGATATGTGAATTATAAGCCAATTGCTTTAATGCTCTTCATTATTTACGAGTCTTTATTAAAGTTTAAAGTTTGCTAGCACTGGAATTTGAAACATTCGTTTCATCCTATTTGAGATTTCTAATCTGGATCTACATACAACTTATTATTGATATCTACTTTCAGAAATGAATAACCATTTCGTGAGGAAAAAAAAGAGAACTAACTCTTCAAATATACCCATTCAAAGCTTGGCTGGGAATCAGATCTAGTGACTTCATGTTTCACAATGATCGCTTAATGATTACAATTCAATACTAGGACAAAACAATTAACCAATATTATCCGGTTTGTAATAAAATCTTAATTGAAATACAATTTACACACAAGAATATTGTTTAATTGTTATAAATAATATATTGACAATAATCATATTTGTCATAATTGACCTGGGATGCATTTCATTATAATTTTTACCCAAAAAAAGGAAAAAGAAAAGTAGACAAGAACACACACACACACGGAGAGAGAGAGAGAGAGAGGAGAGAAAGAGAATAAAACATTAAAATGAAAGAAGATCATAAGTGGTATGACCATACTTTATTGAAATCATTACGTGTTCATTGTAAACAATGTTAAATCTCAATGAAATATGATCAGTACTTAAACCTTATTCTTAGTAATCTTGTTCTGATGTTCCAATATATAGAATATTAGTTCCGATTATTATTATTATTAAGTTTATGACCTATTTACAAGAATGAAAGTAGATCACGATAGATTGTAGATATATAAAATTCACTTGATATTGGTTACTTGAACCTTCCCTTTTTATATTTAGAACTGTAATTGATCAGTCTCTTATTGGAAAACACGAGTGAATATCATAACTCAGTAGTTAAGTGGATAATGTGATGGCGTTCGAAGCAAGTGGTACTGGGTTCAAGTCTCAGGATGAACATTAACTCTGAAATGCGGGTACATTCAGCTGACGAGTCTCAAATAGGACGAAGTGGCGCGCATGCTGTAATCCATTGCTAGCCTCTATCCATCTTTGTATATACATTAGTTGATAATAATTAATTTAATCTTAATTAAGTATAAAATGATGTAATATTGTTCTTACATCATAATTAGATAGAAAAATTTCTACAAAATATTCGTTTAAATTTCAATGAACAGTTTACAGAATATTTCTAAGTCCTAATAGCCACTTGCTTGTGCAGTGGGGTGAAGCTTGAATTCATTTTACTTAAAAAGCTTGTGACTTAAGTCTATATCGAGACAATGCACACAGGATGCACAGATGCCAACATGAGACTGTTCAATTACTGTCCTAACTAACAATGGGAAGATGCAAGTAAAACAACACCAAGTGAGTTTACAGAATAGTTCATTGTCTAGTTAATGTAAAACACTCTAAAAATGGGAAGGGTATGATTATATGTGTGAAAATTTTGATGACTAAAAATTTTTTGAAAGGAAATTATCAAACATTAAAAGTACCGAATATAAATATATGATTCAAAAATTCACTATGTACTGAACATATATTAATCTGAATTTCACTTTACTACTGTGGTGCGTGCTACTGATGTCGATAAATATAAGTAGTATGTATCATCAATCGAAAGTGGAATACCTGTAGGCTAAGAAGATAGAAGAGACGAGAAAGAGAATGACTAGTGTGAAAACGAAGAAACAGTCAATTCTGAGACAATCGATTGACTGATATTTTGCAATTGGAATATTTACTGTATGGGTCTCAGATTTTACTAAGAGACTTTGTAATTTTGTTTTCAAACACATTTGGTTGTCCCCGCCTGTGGTTTCACTCACTACACTACTTTTAATCAGTCGTATATTATGTGAGTAATAATGATATGCCTCTCTTTGTTCTAATCAGCTAATTCATCCTTAAATATAATGAGTAACTAGCTTATCCAGCACGATACAATATTATATTTAGCTATTTATCAATTAACAGTTCTTGCATTCTGTGATAAGTTTAACTGATAATATCGATTAGTTTTCACAGTTTAAATCACGAACTGATCCTTATTAGACCATTATTAACATTTTTAAAGCCTTAAATACTAGGACGAAACAGCTGTCCAGTGCTTCCAGGTTTTCCATGGTAGCCTTAAATCGACTCATGAATTCTTCTATTAAAAAACCATTATTATTGTTGAACAGTAATTAGATAATACATGTTCTAACGATTTATGAATCTTCCTTTTTTATTACATGAAATATGTTGTGGTGGTCGGTATTCAATATAATCCTTAAACTTCGTATACAGTTCGTCTTGATGACCGTCACTAGATAACGCCCCAACGGTATGTTAATCAGAAGGCGAATACGAAGTGTTGATCACGTTTATTATGGGACCAGACACAGATACCCAAAATTACTGGTGCGTTAAACAAGCATGAAAGAGTTGTGCCGAAAGGCAAGCAGGCAAGCGAGTGAGCGAGCGAGTGAGTCAGCGAATATGAGTACGAATAAGCGAGTACAATTAAGTGCGAGAGAGAGAGCAATGGACATGAATAACATGGACATATATATACATAGTGAAAAGAATAAATCATCGAATCAATTACGGGGTTAGTAGTAAGGCTAGTAGCGTGAATAAATGCGTAGGTAGTAAGCAGTGCTCAAACATACATGTTCATACATTCGCAACAATAATAAAGATACAATGATATAAATAAGTTGTTGTTGTTGTTGTACGGATGACTCAGTTCGTTAATAAGTTAACAAAATGACTTAACCGAATTAAATGTGAACAAACTCAGTTGCACGTGAGTTGCTATAATGTCAGTAAATTAGTTTGAACCCAGGAATTAGCTTGATAAATGATGGTTTTATAACAGCTCTTTTATGTACATATTGATTAGCATTGGATATATTCATGATCCCAGTGTTAATACTATGATCCTTTTTTTTTATACACTTTATCTTAATTTGTACTGAGATACCTTATTGAGTAGAAGAAGATTTTGTTAAGAGGATAAATAAACATCCATAAAATTTTAAATTGTGATCGATATTCTTAGATGAATTCAATTGTGTATCTGTAACATGCATCTTTGCAGTAAATTATTCGTCTGGCTTGACCTAAGGTGAGTTCGTATATATTCTTATGCTAACTATCGTTATGTAATTAAATTTACTTCCACTCGAGAAATGCGAAAGCTTAATATAAGTTAGATTGAAATGAATTCATTACAAGTGAATTTATTCAACAGATTATACGTAAACCAATCAAACCGAACAAGGAAAGAGAATATCAAGAATTTCCCATAAATATCAGTATGAATAAGAATAACCGGTAATAACCAGGACTAATAGGTCTTGTGTTTGAATCTGGTGAGGCGGAATCATGAATGTGCACTGTTGAAGAGTTCTACAATAAGAAGAAACAGCTGTCTATTGCTTCCAGGTTTTTTATGGTGATCTAGCTTCAATTTACTCATGAATTCAACTATTAACTTAATATAATATCCACAGAAACCGTTCTTTGATATTAACCATTTCCTCAAACCGTTAATATTTTTAATGACTTCTAATTATATGTATTATTGTGTTTTTCATCTTGTACATAAGTATATTATTTTACTATAAGAAATAACCTATTCCACCGTGTAGTTGTCTTGTTTTATGATATCCTTTCAATTATAGGACTGACATAAAAACTTTAATCTTGTGATCAGTCACTACTTAGCCATTACTGAATTTCATCAAAAGATCAGAGAATTGTATCAAAAAGTCTTTTGGTTGTAAATTATGAGAAGTTTAATGCATAACATTATGTAATAGCTCACTTTGAATTAAATAACTCTATTAACCGATCAACAATAGAAGTCACTGAACTATAGATCAGTTATTTAGCTATACAAAAGACATGTCTTAATAATGTATTTTTTTTTGAAAGATTCCTAAACACAGGTACAGTTTTATCCCATTTTTTACTTGTGTAATGAAATGTGTCTAATGACAAATCAATTTTGTATGAAGTTTCTTTCATTGCAGGTTTAGAAAATTCAAAGCTAATATGAGTGCTAAATATGCAGTATTGAAGCATCATCAACTTAGTCTTTTAAAGCTTTTAAAGAAATGATAAATTCTTAGTGCTTATAAACTATTATAGTCTTGTTGAAATTAAGTGTCATAGATGTACACAAATGTACATTGCTGTAGAGCACTAAGTGATGAGATAAAACAACCGTCCATTACTATAAGAGATATCCAGTTGAGATTATTCTGTTATATATGAACTAAATATGTTAATCACTCTCTAAAAATATCTTGTAGAGAACGAGAACACAAACAAGGACAATCAAATGTATTTGAACATAAAATTATAGAACTTCTTGGTCAAATTCACGAATCATACAGTAAATACTTAAATTGTAAGATATCAGTCAATTGATCGTCTTAGATTTGACTGTTCTTTTATTTTCACATCAATCACTCATTGTTTTAGTTCTTTTTCTTTCAATCTTCTCAACATTCTGCTGCCAGACATTTCACTTTCGATCGATACTACTACACTATTTATATCTGTCAACATCAATAGCACACATCACAACCCTATCCTGATAATAATCATTCACTCACTAGTAACATTCTAGTGAGAATCTATGAAGTTCAACCAAAACGGAAAGTTATAAGATTGTTGTATCCCGATAAGAATAATGAATGGTAATTTTTGGGACCCATCTATGGACCAATATTATGAGTATATTTTCATAGCATAATTGTTATGCAACTAAACTATTCATATTCATGCCCCTCTTATTATGAGCTTTAATTTGACCTATGAACTATTATTATACCATTTATCATTCATGAACTATTCCCTGTCTGTTAATCGCTACCTCCCTCATTCACAACACATCTGACTAATTCTTATACAAATGTTGTTTCATATTTTATTGGTACATTGTAGTCGGTTTGATTGGTATATAAACTCAGTATGCTTGAAATATAATGATTTATATCTCAGAGGCTGAGACTTGCGTTCTGGACTCAACTGGCTGGGCTAAACAGAGGGAAACAGGACCAATCAGCACTCTAGGCCGTCCTTATGTGTTTTCGCGTCTTTGGTCCGATTGATAATTTACTACCGTGTAATCTGCAGTCACAAGATATAACAAAGATATTCATGAGATTTTGAAGAGAATAGCTTAATTTCATTCATTTTAACTTTGAGATCACGTTGAACAACATATTCAAAAGACATTCAAAGATTAATTAATTAAATTGCAATAAATCAATTTATCTAACATTTGATTCATACAAATAATGATTCCAGCAGCCTCAGCAGCAGTAGGTCTCAATATACACAAAGGGAAAAGCGAGATTCTCCGATAGAACACAGCATGCACCAATTCAGTCACAATTGACGGAGAAGGTTTGGAAGATGTAAAAACCTTTACATATCTGGGCAGCATCATTGATGAACATGGTGGGTCTGATGCAGATGTGAAAGCGCGGATCGGTAAAGCAAGAGCAGCATATTTACAACTGAAGAATATCTAGAACTCAAAACAACTGGCAACCAACACCAAAGTCAGGATTTTCAATACAAATGTCAAGACAGTTCTACTGTATGAGGCGGAAACCTGAAGAACTACGAAAGCCATCATCCAGAAGATACAAGTGTTTTTTATTAACAGTTGGTTACGCAAAATACCTCGGATCCGTTGGCCGGACACTATAAGCAACAACCAACTGTGGGAAAGAACAAACCAGATTCCAGCGGAGGAAGAAATTAGGAAGAAGCGCTGAAAGTGGATAGGACACACATTGAGGAAAGCACCGAACTGTGTCACAAGAAAAGCCCTCACATAGAGTCTTCAATTCCAAAGGAAAAGAGGAAGACCAAAGAACACATTACGCCAGGAAATGAAGACAGACATGAAAAAAATGAACAAGAATTGGATGGAAGTAGAAAAGCAAGCCAAGGACAGAGTGGGTTGGAGAATGCTGGTCGGCTACCTATGCTTCATTTGGAGTGACAGGTGAAAGTAAAAGTACGTAATAAATAATGGTTACCTCAAAACTATTTACATAATTATGTGTAGTATACACAACATGTAATCATAAAGTCACGTTAGTTGCGATTCAATCTAATTTACATTTTAATCAACAGAAATATCAACTTTTATTTACAATCAACAAATTACCATTCAATGTATATCTATATTTAATAGAAGAAAATGGATAAGATTAATATTCGATTGAAAAGTTGTTTACTATATGGAAACTAAAGTTTTGTTTACTAAAGATTTGAAGAAGGAAAAAAATAACCAAATAAACAAACATGTATTTTCATAGTTTGTTCGTTTGTTTTCTTTTTTCGAATTCCCAGGATAATTGTGAAAAACAATTTGTTTCTTTGTTTAATCGTAGATTTTAACGGTCAACTATAATGGTCATGAATAAATAGATTGATAAATAAATAAACAAATAAATAATTTCAATAGTTGAGATCATGAGTCAATTGAAGCTAGACCACCATGGAAAATATGGAAGCAATGGACGGCCGTTTCGTCCTATTGTGATACTCCACGATCCCGCTCTCAAGACTGAACGCCCCGGGTTCGAATCTCGTGAGTAGAATCATGAATGCACATTGCTGAGGAGTCTCACAA
Source organism: Schistosoma mattheei (assembly GCA_944470405.2). Lineage (NCBI taxonomy): Eukaryota > Metazoa > Platyhelminthes > Trematoda > Strigeidida > Schistosomatidae > Schistosoma > Schistosoma mattheei. Next base: position 10,891,508 of record OX103945.1, read on the forward strand.
TAGGATAAAATGACCATCCAATGCTTCCAGGTTTTCATTGGTGTCTTTTAAATAATAATAAAGATATGAGTTCAGTAATTTATTTAGATACCTAACATTTCACAATAATTAAAAAATATGATTCAATAATGAATATAGAAATCAATTAATTATAACGCATGAATTCAATAGAAATTATTAGGTCACAAATGTAGAACAAATTTACCGTAAATCAAAGACATGCAACGAATGGTTGTATTAGTTGTAGACTAAGTGTTGCTTGTTTTATTTCAACTATCTGTGTCCATTTTAAAGTTATCAAGTTGTTGTTTTCTTCTTTTGCTGATTGAATTGTTGTTAATCAGAATTGAAGACGGTTCCTTTACAGATTAACTTTATAAATAACCATTATTCTCTAAGTAAGATATCATCATCAGAAAAAGATCTCACCTATTGAATAGGTTAGTAGATGACATAACTGGGCAACTTAATAGGTATCATTACTAAGGTTTGATTTGATAATTTCGAATAAATTGAGCATTGGGTAGATTGTTATAAATAAATAGTATATTTGTAATATTCCAATGAGTAGAAAAATTAGATTTTCTAACGTTTCGTGACTTAGTGTAAGTCACTTCTTCAAACAATCACTAACCGAATTTGGTTATTTATTCTCACGAAACGTCAGAAAATCTAATTTTTCTATTCATTAGGATATTACAAATATACTATTTATTTGGTAACTTAATTGGTAAAATGTTAGTAATTAAAGTAAAATTTACCAGGTTCCAGGTTTTATTGTGAATATCAATACTTTTATGAAGATACATTCAGTCGACATATCCTAGATAGAACGAAATGAAAAGTACTGAAAATTCCTTTGGGAGCCGAAATCTGTCTATTTTCAATAAATAACATTGTTTTTATTGACTTTTCATACGTCAATTTACACCTTGAGAAAGGAAATTAAACCTGACAGAATGATAGTTCTAAAGATAAAATTATAATCATTATGCATAGTATTAACATAACTGTCTCAGAGTACAGAAATGTAATTTTGATTGTTGATTGTAAACTGTAGCTTTGTCTCATCTATTCAGTCTAACTGTATTAGTTTCTTTAAAATAATAATTATAGCTAAGGTTGGTCAAAATTTAGTTAAAGTATCAACAACAGAAAAATCAAAATCATTACAAGTTAAACTAAAACTTATGTCCATTGTACAAGTAAGGAACTATCTGTAATTGAGTAGCTCATTAGTGTTTGATGTGAAAAGCATTGATTTCAATTCTACACTGAATAACAACTCCTGGATCCAGATACATCCAGCTACTTAATCCTAAATAGAACTAAACGCATGTCCTGGATTTCCCTGCTCACTACATTCCATTTATTCTAGATCAACTTGAGTTATAATGTTTATATTGAAGCAATCGAACAAGATTCATATATACCAAATAAGACTGGTCAAAATTCTGTCATAAAATTCAACAACTAGATCATTGAAACCATCAAAATTATATTAATAAGTGTAACGAGAATACCATTAAACAGCCCTACATATCATCACTTGGATAAATAACTGTATCACTAATCTCTATCATGTTAGTTAATGGTTAATTATAATCAATAAATATCGCTGACCAACTTATTTATTTTAATCAGAGAAAGGGTTTTGCGGATATTATAGTAATTTCAATGGTTGAGATCATGAGTCAATTGAAGCTAGATCGTCATGGAAAACCTGGAAGCACTGGACAGCCGTTTCGTCCTATTGTGGGACTCCTCAGCAGTGCGCATCCATGACCTCTCCTCGCGAGTGAGCGAGCGAGCGAGACTGATAGGTCCTGGGTTTGAATCTCGCGGCCGTTCAGTTCTTCCAGGTTTTCCATGGTGGTCTGGCTTCAATTCACTCATGATCTCAACCATTGAAATTATTTATTTTGACCATGTTTTGTTTATTAGAAACATAACACATTTATATCAGTTCACATGACAATTACATTGAAACTGATTGATATGTTTTTGTTTTTAGGGAAAGGAATTCGTTACATGAAGTTATATTCCCATATATATATGCATCTATCCGAATCAAAAATATTTATTATGCACTTATGTTGCTTGTAATTCATTTTATATTACTGTATAGTTTCCAAACTTTCCTGATCAAGTGATGTAATATTCCTAATATTTTTTACACAAATGAATACATATTTCTATATTCCATAACAAACAACAGATGTACTGGAATAATTCACTTGGTATTGTTTATTTGAATCTTCCCATTAATGTTCAGGACTGTAATTGATCAGTCTATTATTGACATATGTACATACTGCCTTGATATTGACTTAATTCACAAGCATTATGAGGAAAGATAAATAGTGGTTAGCAGTAGAATCCAGGGCGCGTGCTGCTTCCTCCTATTCGGGCTCGCTAACTATATGTACCTGAATCCCATAGGTGATGTTCACTCTGGGAAGCAATACGCATAGTATGCACATATGTCGATAATAGACTGATCAATTGCAGTCCTAAATATCAATGGGAAGATTTAAGTAAACAATACCAAGTGAATTTAAACTCCACATTGCACAAGCAAGTGGCTATAAGGACTTAGTAGCTAAGTGGATAACGCGATAGCATTCGAAGCGAACGGTACTGAGTTCAAGTATCAGAGTGAATACCAACTATGAGATGCAGGTACATCCAGTTGACGAGTCTCAAATAGGAGGAAGTGGCGCGCACCCAAGATTCCACTGCTAGCCACTTTCCATCTTTGCTTATACTGAATTAATGAATAATTTATGGATAAGATAAACTTATACACCCTATGCATTTTGGAATTTGCATTTTTTGGTTGGAAATAACAAAGACAATAGAGATATTTTTATTTATCAGTATAATAGAATTTAATTATGCTTGATTAATCAAATGAAAAACAATGAATAAAAATTTAGTTATTGACTTGCGAAGTTGTTGTAAAGTAGGACAACAGTAATACCCGAACCTAGGTTTCTTTCTAAGTGAGACTTTAAGTATCGCACATATCCAGTCACTGGGGAAATTATACTACTTGTGAGATCTGAACACATGTTTCCTTAACCTCATAGTCTGTGACACTGTCATTGAGGTATTCAATAGGAGACGTGGGTTCACATCCAAGAGTTTCACATTTGAACAAACTACCTGTTCGTTGGTTCTTGATTCATGTTGCTTTACAACTGAAGTTTATCTATGATCTTAACTATATACTGATCATGATATTAATTGGGGGCTATAGTTTCAAATAAATTGAGCATTAGGTAGTCCGTTAATAATAAATAGTTTTGTTATATTCCATTGAATAGAAAAATTGTATTTTCGACGTTTCGTGACTTAATAATGTAAGCCACTTCTTCAGTGTTACTCTAAAGAGTTATATATATAGTTGGTGTAAAAGAAACTCGTTAACTACAGTCCTAAACATCGATGAAAAAATCCAAATAACTAAGAAAATTAGACTAAACTTGAGCTCATTGCTCAAACCAACGGGCTTCTGGGTTACCAGCTAAATGAATATATCGATGGTATTTGAAGTATATGGTACTTGGTCCGAGTCCCGAAGTGAACACTAACTCTTGAATCATGCTCATTCACCTGACAAGTCCCAAATAAGATAAATCACATGTAATGGATGTCACACCTAGACAAGTATTTTACCAAGGGCTTTTCTAGCTAACTATCGTCAACAACAAATGTATATATTCTTAAGTAAACTGATGTTCTCTGCAATATCTAAACTTGTCGTTTAATTTCACAGTTGAGGATATCGCTTATAAGTTATTCGACTGTTGATTGGTCGCCCACAGCACTGAGATATACACATTATTAAATCAGTGAGTTGTAAATACTATCTTAATGAACCTGATCTTGATTTTTACGCATGCATCAACCAATGTAAATAAATCTTATACATGTTTACCTTATCTATTATGAACATATATATTCTTCTTTGACAGTACAGAGCAAATGTATTCATTTTAACTAAATCTTCAAACTTTTATCCCGAATGAAATGTTAGATAAGTTTTCCTTTCACCAAACAATATATATATTTATGGGTTTATAGTGTAGATTAAAACGTTTCGAATCCAATAATTCAGTTGAACACCTATTAAAATAACTCATCAGTTAGCCTCATCAACTAAATGAGTATCCAATCAATGTGATATACAAGATGTTCGTGGAGGAAAAAAACAAATGCCTTCAAAATTATTTTTTCCAAAATAAATAAATAGGTTGCTTTTTAAAATCTAAAACGCTTAATAAGCCATAATTGATACATTAGAAACGGAAACCTGGAAGCACTGGACGGCCACTTCGTCCCAATATGGAGCTCGTCAGCAGTGCGCATCCACGATCCTGCATGAGAGATCCTAACCCAAGACCTTCGGTTTCACGCGCAAACGCTTGACCTCTAGACCACTGAACCAGTATCCAACGATGTTATTGTCTAACTTCGATCGACCCATGATCTGACGTAGCCCTTCATCCATTGTCTGAGGTGGATGACTGTCTACACTGGTTACGGCTTCTCACTAGAACTTCAGGAAATCCATCTTGAAACTAGTCACTAGTGATGCATAATTATTATCAGAATGAGGATTTATGAAGATGTAGTAATTTTAGCTGTTGAAATCATATGTCGATCTTCTTAGGTAAACTATCAAATCAAACCTATATGTAATGTAACGACCATATAATTAAAAGATATAGAAAACTAACAATTTATTAGAAAGAGGAAGTATTCTTGACAAACAACAGGTATATTGTGTCTATAAACAATCAGATACTTCAACAAACTTGATTATAAGCACACCATCAAGTCAGAATCAATATATCCTGAGCCAAGACTTTGGTTTAAAGCAGAAAATAACTAAATTAACACTGTACAATAGGAGAAACACGAATAAATTGTCAAACTGTAGTTTAACAATAAGTTATAATCTTACTTGAACCAGTGATAAACACGTTACATATCATTGTTACATGTAAAAGAAATTATAAAGTTAACAAAAACGTTTTTTATAATACTGAAGATACATTGAATAGGTTTTCCTAAACACGAAGGATATAACGGATCAGTGGAAGCCTTGGTTAGTTTAAACGTAACTCCTCATACTGTGATGTCAGGTGAAATAGATTTAAATTTAACTGGGTGCATCATTTCCATCAAAATTACAAATATGTCTTGTTGATGAGTATTAACTAGCAATCAACCTAGTTTCAGAGTTTTCTATCAACTACCACTAACCACCTAACAGATATTCAAAAAATTCTTTATTTTCTTTTCTAATTATATAAACGATTTGTTTTGTTATCTTGTTGTTAATTGATATAATAGATTAATCAAACATCAGACAAATAGTAATCACCATTTATCAAGATGTAACTTCCTTTTCTAAGGAAGAAGAACACGTCATCAATTGAAAATGTGATTTTAATTCACTATGGAACATTATGTATGTTTATGAATGGGTATACAAACATTTTCCACTTGGTTTCAATAGATAAAGCTTCCCTCTCATTCAACTGACTGTATTTTGGGCTCACATACAAGAAGCTTATATATCAACATCAGAATTGTACATCGTTCTATATAAAATGAATTTATAACATTTGGTATCAGAATGGGTTTTGTGAAGATTGTAATAATTTCAATAGTTGATATCATGAGTCAATTGAAGCTAGATCACCATGGAAAACCTGGAAGCACTGAACGACAGTTTCGTCCCATCGTGGGACTCCAAACCAGTGTGCATCCACGATTCCGCCTGCTCCCAGGACCTATCAGTCTTGCGCGCGAGCGATTAACCATTAGACCACTAAGCTGACCGGCATCCAACGGTGTTAATGTCTAACTTCAACTAATCCACGAAATTTAGTAAATACAAAATGTGAATCAAAAGAAAATGACTTGCTTCTTTTTAGTATTTTTTAAAAATTATAATCACTTGATATTATCATAGTCATATGTTCGAACAAAGATTTTCTCCAGCTGTTTTTATTCTTTTATTCCCTTTGAATCTCTATTAGAATCTCTTGATAAATTAAACAATCAGTTCCTTTTTTTTCTTTTTGGCATGGTCATTAATGAAAACTACATGAAGTCACACTAACAATAGGAATGAACAGATATGAAAGTTTAGTTTATAACTGTATATAACTATCTATAAGGGAAGATTAATGTAAAGACGGTCATTCATTCTAGTAGTATCTGTATATTAAGTTTCATTTGTTCGATCCGAAAATAAAACAAAAACTGTTGAACTAACAGATTATGAATAAGACAGTAAGTATATTTTGATTTCGACTTTTTAAGCAAGCTAAAATGATGCTATTTACAGAGTATCTAAATTAATTTGAAGTCAATTGCCTGAACACCTCATATAATGAAGGAGACTTTATTAGGAATCTGATGAAACTGTCTAGTGGGTTAGAGAATGCTTAATAAAATAAAAAATTTTAAAAATAATACCAACATTACAGCTATGTGGCGGAAATCTGGAGAACTAAGAAATCCATCATTTAGAAGATACAAGTGTTTATTAACAGCTATCTACGCAAAATCCTTCGGATCCGTTGGCCAGACATTATCAGCAACAACCTACATGAGAAGACGGAACAAAAATTGGTTAGAACTGGAAAGGAAGGTCTAGGACAGAGTGGGTTGGACAACTCTGGTCGGCTCCTTATGCTCCATTAGGAGTAACAGACGCAAGAAAGTAAGTAACATTACAGCTAGAACGTTTCATCATATGAAGTAATGTAGTAAATAAAAGAGTGTGTTGGCCCTTATCTTACGAACAGACAACAAATAAAAACGTTTCTCCTCAACATATTAGATCTCGTAGAGACTTAAAAATATCGTTTGATGACAGATGACCCATGATTACGAAGAGTTATTATGCAGTGGAAATATGACTTTAATTACATTTATAACTCCACCTGTAGCTTTTCTAGGGTTATTGTTGGTCCGAAGCCCGGGTAAAGGAGGAGCGTCATTAACCTTATCCCGTGAAAAACAACTTTGCTCAAAAATCGCTAACCAGAAAAAACGATTCAAATCAATTAAACCCTGACCTGCAAGTTGAAGGATCTTCATTCAGAAGAATTATGAAGCCTCCTGATGAAAGTTATGACTTTCGGAAGTCGCGAGGCTGATTTATCTAACAACCAGAGCAACAATTAATATAGGTTCATGGAATATCCGGACAATCTGGAAAACCGGAAGGACTAATCAAATAGCTACGAAAATGAGGGAATTGTAGTGTCAGTTGCTATGTCAAGCCCACATAGCTTGTTCTAGCTTTCGAACAGACTAATTTATTCATTCTTCTCCGTAGTCACATTTCGACTTTGTTAATTATTCGCTTATCAACCTTAACTATTTTTATATGAGAGTGTGTGTGCACTTCTTATCCTATTCATCACATGACTGTAACTTATTTTTATCTTACTATAAATATGGATTAGTGCCTGAATAACTGGGTTGGCTCACACGCATTCGCCATCGCGCGTCATTTTGCTTCGATCTCTTCTCTTCCCTTCCTTCTCTTTGTCCTTCTGATTGTCGATCCGGATCAATGAGTGTGCAAAATATACGCGTCCAAAAATCCATTCTCGTATTCGACTTATTTAATTCCGTTATTCAAAAACGCAATTCAAGTCAATGCTTATATATGAGGATTGTCTATATTTGTATTTTAATAAAAATCATTCATACGATGTAGATGGAGTCAGATCTTGGTTCACCAAAAGATACAACTTAAGGGTGCTTGGAATCAGTGAAATCCTTAAGACAACCTGGACAGAAAAGGAAAGATTCGGGAGAGATCCTGCTGTACTCCGGTCAAGTAGAGGAAAATACTCTACACACTCGCGGAGTTGCTCTAATACTGTCCAACGAAGCACGTAAAGCAATTATGGGATGGGAACCTCATAGACTCAAGATCATCAAAGCATATTTCAGAACAAAGAAGAAAGGAATCATAATTAATGTTATGAAATGTTGTGCACTCACCAATAATATTAATGAACAAGATAAAGATCAATTTAACGAGAGGCTGAAATCGATCGTAGCGAGGTGCTCGGGAAAGGTCCTGATCATCGTGATGAGAGATCTGAACGCCAACGTCGGAATGGAAAACACCGGATTGGAAGATATCATGGGACGACGTGAACTAGGAGAAAGGGATGAGAATGCTGGAAGATCTGCAAATTTATGTGCATTCAACAAAATAGTTATAGGCTAGACTATGGCCCCACTACAAAAATATACACTAAGCTACATTGGTTTCACTGGATCACACTACACAGAACCAGATCAGTCATATTCGTATCACTAAAACAATTCAGAAGGTCAATGGAAGACGTGAAAACCAAGAGAAGAGCTGACGTAGCTTCAGATCTCCACCTGGTTGTGGTTGTCAAGATGAAAGGAAAGTCATAGAAGCATTGGACAACTGGGGAAACAGCATTAAAAAGGTTCAATACAGTTTTCTTTCGAGATACTGATAAACTCAACAAATTCAAGATAGCTCTCAACAAAAGGTCATAAGTCTCACAAGATCTACTGAGAAAAGAAGAAACTACTATGGAAGATAATTGGGAAGGGATCAAAGAAGCCTCACGAAACACAATCATGAGGAATGGATCCCTATCGAAACCCTGTTTTAGATTTAATAGGAGAAGAACACCTTCCTATAGATGTCACTCTACCAACGATTGATTCATGAAATCAATACGTTTTGAATAGCTACTAAAATTAAATGTTATAAATACAAATCCAATAATGACAACGAATAATTAGTAGCCCGCAGTTACGGAATCACCTGATAGGAAGTTTATTGAATATGGAATGAATCCAAGATACTTCAACTTGAACAATAAAATTTGATAAACAGTCGATGCAAACAATTAGGACAGATTACATAATAAGAATAATGTGATTGCGGTTCGGTAATTTATATACAAATTTTATCAATGTCTAGGTTTTATTTAAAAGGTTAGGATAGACTATATGCAGCATTTGATATACATAGCCAGTAACACCAATCTATAATGTAATTTGAATAAATCATTAAGATAAAGAGACATATATATGATCATAGCTGAGAAAGTAATGCGAAATTAAAATAGAAATAGACGTTTATAACATTATCGGTAAGGAATTGAATTATACTGAATTCTCTATTAAAGAGGGAATTCTGATAAATATTTGTTGGCATGTGTGTACTTAATGCGGATCATTTCAAGACTCATCATTTAGATGTAACTATATCCTAGTGTTGATCTTCAGATTTGAACTAAAACGTAACAATGAGATAAGTCCTACCTTTACTTATGAAATAAACATTATACTTGTTAAACAAGTTAGTAGCTATCTAGGTTCAGTAAGTCAATGGATGAAGCTCTGATACTTCATGTTTTGAGTACTAATTTCGAGTTCCATTAAAAACATAAAGACTAATATACAAGTATATCCATTGATGAATTCCAAGTAGTATGAAACGTCCGTTCTAAATTTTATTTCTAGCCACAATCCAACTACTGTAAACATTTATAAGTTATACTATACTTAGAAAGCAAATCAGAATAATTTATTAGTAGATAGAGTATATCCGATCACAAATAACTCATTTTTAATAAATATCTAACCTTTTTGGTGACATCAATAAAATCCTAAATAAGAAAATATCTAATAAAGCGATCAACAATTTAGGAAAATCAGAAGGAGTTTAGTGGAGATTTTAGATATTTCACTGATTGAAATCACGAGTCAATTGAAGCTAGACCATCATGGAAAACATGGAGGCGCGCGAGACTGATAGGTCCTGGGTTCGAATCTCACGGTGTGCGGGATCGTGGATGAGCACTGCTGAGGAGTCCCATACTAGGACGAAACAGTTTTCCATGGTGGTCTAGTTTCAATTGACTCATGATTTCAATCAGTGAAATTTAAAAAATATTGATGCATGATTTGGCCGATTCCATCGTAGTTTTAAATAAAGTGGATTTATATTATAAACATTTATTGAGGTAAACATGACTGTTATCAGTGAATTACCAAGTTACATAACTTTGATATAATTTATATATACTGTAAGAAATGAGTAGCACTTTTTCAGATACATTAGATGTTAGAATTTTTCATTTTTATTTTTAATTCAAAAATACTTATTTTTTGGTTGCATTGAAAAAGACAACAGAAGAATAAAACTAAGGAATCAGCGATTACAAACTAATGAAGTTACAATATCACAGATAGTAAGACGAACAAGCATTTAGTCTCAAGAGAAAGATCCATCTCCACTGTAAAAAATGAAGGACAGTTCCTGTGGAAAATCTTAAGCTGGAAAATAGAAATTCAAATGCTTGAGAAGTAAATAATCAAATTCGACATTCAAACTTTATCAGTTTAAGATAAAAGTATAGGTTTAAATTGAGGTCTCATCATCAAGATGTTCAATGATCAGTTTAGTTTGTTTTTAAACTAACTGTTAAACGTATCAAGTACTCTAATGTACTAACAATGACTATTACCAGTCAATATCCTATTGAACAGTCATTCATCATTCGACTAAGCAGTATAAACCACTACTACTCAAACACTTAACTTACTAAAAATTATTTCTTATGAAAATCATCATTCGATATGTAGAAACCTACTGATAAAATTGGTGAGCATAAATTCATACTTCAAAACTTCTAATTACATTTATTTTACAGACAATTTTGTAATTATCAGATGGAGGGTTGTGGATATTGTAACAATTTTAATAGTTAAATTCATCAGTCGATGTGAACTAGACCACCATTGAGAACCTGGAAGCACTGGACGTCCGTTCTGTCCTGGAGTGGAATTCCTCAGCAGTGCGCATTCACGATTCCGCATGCGGAACTCCAACCATGAACCTTCGGTCTCGCGTACTGGCTCAGTGGTCTAGAGGTTAAGCGTTCGCATGTGAGACCGAAGCTTCTAGGTTCGAGCCCAACGTACAAAACCGTAGACGCGCACTAATGAAGAGTTTCATACAAGGACGAAACGGCCATCCAGTGCTCCCAGGTTTTTAAATTTCGTAATTAACAGAATTGTCGTAGTAGATAGATGTCCTTTGATGTTCCTTGAAACGCGATATTTATCTATATTTATTCAACATTTATTCCAGTCAAATTATTTTCTTTAAAGTTATTTGCATACAACAAATTTATAAGGATAAAGAAAGGGAAATTTTACTATGAAATTCTTTGATTGACAGCCAATTCATTAAAAAGTTTAAATTACAATTTATAGTTATCATGGAAAGTTTGTAGGGATTGTTAAATTTTGTAGATCACATTATGAACTGATCTTGATTAGAAAAATCATTGAAGACACTGAAAAAACTTGTTTACTGTAGTATGAAATTTTACATCCATGATCTTCTTTAGGATAAGACCGATATCTTTGATTGAATTCATCGTTTATCTCTAAGATATACATTAGACATACATTCTGATAGTGTCCAAATATACGGTGAATATACATATAATCTGATTAATGAGAGTCTAGTGGCTTACCGTTGTTTATGATATTTCATTATCATTAGAAATACATTTCACTATTAAATGATTATATTATTTTAAATATAAAAGTATATTTTATTTAGTAGACTAAAATATCCAGTTATTGTTGTATATTCTACAGTTGAAATACTACTTGGACACATAAAGACTACAGGTCATAGAAATTTCAATATTGAAACATTCAAATTACAATTGTAATAATATGTCAGACGTAAAAAAAGAGAACATTTAGAAATACTCAATGTAGCTGCATGTTTGATAAAAGATAGTTCAAATCCTGAGAGTTTGCCAACTTTCTTGATGTTTAAAAAATGACTCTGTAACTGATTGGATAACTCGATTGCGTTTGAAGCGAATGGTGTCGGGTTCGAGTCCTAGAGTGAACATCAACTCTGAGATTCAGGTACATCCAGCTAAAGAGTCCAAAATAGGACGAAAACGCGCATACTGGATTCCACTGTTAGCCACTATCCATCATTGCTTACAAAAAGCTTGTGAATTAAGGCAATATCGAGGCATGCGCACAGTATGCACATATGCCAATAACAGACTGATCAATTACAGTCTTAAATAACAATGAGAAGTTACAAGCCAAACAATACCAAGTGGATTTAAAAATGTTAATAGTTTACTAATAACTAGTCTATTTAGTTAGTGGGGATTGTTGAATTTTGTACCTTACGTTATGGATAGACAGTTAAAATATAAACCATGGGATGCCAACTAAGTGGTTTGAAATTTTTAAGCGCTCTATTCATGGATTGAAGGTTTAAATTCTGTCCATAATAGGGTGGTGAATGCAAAAGGCTGAAGAATCTGAAACCGGGAATAAACAACAACTCGTTACTTCTTGATCTTTGATGGTTTTCAAACTAGGGTCAATCCATGATGTAAACAATAAGATTCTTACTAATTCTTCTCAAATATAATTCAACATGAAAGAAAAGTATAAAAATCAAGTGCAATATTAGTATTTTGTTAAACTGCATACTACCACTAACTTATCCAGCTATATTAAGGTTAAGAAAATTATCTGAATTCCATTTCAAATGAATTTTAATTATTATTGATTGGTCACTGGGTGATGATCGATGTCTTGTGTGTCAAGTCCTAATTTAGTGCAGATCGAATGCTATCGACCATGTTGTGATGCGGCCCGGATAGCTCAGTGGTAACGTCTCTGACTATGGAGCTGGGAGACACGGGATCGAATCCGCACCAGTTCCCTCAAGATAACAGGTACACCTTGCTGACGAGTGCCATGTAGCACGAAACCCGGGTCCAGAGTTTCCTGTTGACTATCTCCGACCACCATCGAATTTTAATTATGTTTCGATGATGTAGATACGTGCAGTATAAATTAATAACTCAACACTTAAACTAGGAAATAAAAATATTCACATTAATTTGTAAGGATTTATGTTCGTACAAGCTAGTAGCTAACTGGACTCAATAGCATTATGGATAAAGCATTGATGCTTAAAATGAAAGGTAACAGATTTAAATCATATTCTATACATAGACACTGGGATTCAAGCTGCATTTATCAGACAGCTTACAATTAAGGCGACTTGTGTGTCCTTGTTCATAATTCTAGTCATTATTCAAATTTGAAGTTTTTCTGCTAAAATTAAGAGAAGCAAGAATCTTTATCAGTTGCACTAAATGAAACCAGTAGGTCCTGGGTTCAAATCTCGCAGGGGGCGAGGTCGTGGATGCGCACTACTGAGGAGTCCCACAACAGGGCGAAACAGCCGTCAAGTGCCTCCATATTTTCCATGGTGGTCTGGCTTCAACTGACTCATGATCTTAACCATTGAAATTACTATAATATCCACAAAACCAATCTGATATAAATAATATTCATTAATTATCCTTTTTTTATTATCTATTAATCAAACTAACAATTCAGTTACATGAACATGATTAAAGAGATTTATATTATAACAGCATATATGTATATACTACTTATATCATATGTACTATTATCAAAGTAAACTTCTTTAGAAAACAAATGAAACAGTTAAAATGTTGAAGAATGAAATAGTCGCAACTCTATTTTCTATGAAGTTATATCTAAAGAAAACAGCCAAAAATAACCATCAATCAATATTTTATGACCAACTAAACAACTTGATTTCTAGGATCATATTAAAATAATTATGCCCATTTATCAGATTTTCTTGAAAGAAAAACACTATTTTGATAATAGTCTAAACTTTGTTTTCTTCATAAATAATTCATAACAAAAAAATTGATGGACAATAGCTGACAATGGAATCCAGGAAGCCCGCCACTTCGTCCTATTTCGGACTCATCAGCTGGAAGTACCGGCATCTCAGAGTCGATGTTCACTCTGGAACTCAAACACAGTACCACTCGCTTCAAACACCATCGCGTTATCCACTTTGTCATTGAGTCCTGACAGCCACTTGCTTGTGCAATTGCAGTCCTAAATATCAATGGGAAGATTCAAATAAGCAATATCAAATGAATTTAAACTTGACCCCATTGTAAAAGCAAGTGGCTATGAGGATTCAGTGGCTAAGTGAATAACGCGATGGTGTTCGAAGCTAACGGTATTGGGTTGGGGTTTCGAAGTGAATATCAACTCTGAGATGCATGTACATTCAGCTGAACAATCTCAAATAGGAGGAAGTGGTGCGCATCCTATATTCCACGGCTAGCCACTATCCATCTTAGCTTATAATGCTTGTAGATACGCACAGTATGCACATATGTCAATAAGAGACTGAACAATTGTAGTCCTAAACATCATTAAGAAGTTTCAACTAAACAATACCAAATGAACAAAAAATTTGATCTTCAAAACCGTTAGTACTTTATGCGACTTTCGAAAGTGATATAAAAAGACAGAATTATTGTTAAAGATATAAAGAGTAAATGAAATACACATTTGAAATTAGCCGAACATATATCCTAATAACTTTAAAGAAACTTAGTGTCATATATTTTAATAAAAATGCAAGGTGTAGAAAACTATTCTCCTTGATAGCAAAGATATAAGTAAAACAAGATATATCAGTGGCCTAACAACAGCTTTTAAAGCTTTGTATAAAAATTGTCATGGATTTATTTATTGATTTTTTGTGTACAAAGACAATTTGTTTCAACCTTGAATTTATCGTGGTATTATAATAAATCAAAGGTAACACGTCAAGGGTTGGAAACGAAAGGCAATGGGCTTGAGTAGCGGATTTAATATGAACATTAGGATTCATATATATTTTCGTCTAAAGTGTCCTATATAGAACAAAACTCCTGTTCTGGATTTCACTACCAGCCATTATAATTTGATTCGAATAAAGAGGTAATCTGCTCAAGATATACACATACTAGGATAGGTTGATTAAAATTCAATCCATAATATCAATATCTAGATAATTTAAACCCATAGAAATGAAAACGTCAACTGTTTGCTTAATCCTACAAATAGATCTATGTAAAACACAAACATTTCAAGGGGGGGTTATATAAAAAAGACAATATAAAGACAAAATACTATAGAACAGATACTTCAAAACCATTTTTCACTTCCAAAGAAAAAAATTAAATAATGGAAGGTGAAAGCAAACGTAGAAAAAAAAATAAAAAAAAATAGAAGAGAGCCATACAAAAACCTAATCAGTTAAAAGTGAATATAATAATGATATTATTATCATCATTATCAGTGACATATCATTTACTGATTAGTTTCCTATATGGACAATTGTAATAACACTGTTTTCCATTCCAATTATTATGGAGGTGGGGAAGGGGGTAAGGATATTTCATCCTAAGTCCTGTTTTTTTTTCCCCATAGATCAGAGATTCGCCTCCATTTTATTTTGTTAAACTAATGAATAAAGAAATTAGGAGAATACCATTCAATCAACTGTCAGTTTTTTAATGATTATGTAAAAGAATTAATTAGACAAAATCCTTCGGGTTTTCTTCCTTTTTTTTAAAATGTAAAACAAATAAATAAAAAGCGATACATAAAAGAAAAAAGAAAAGAAAATGATGACAAAATAAAACAGTTGCGAAGAAGAAGAAGAAGAAAAAGAAGAAAAAAAACAATTTTGTCTTCTATTTCTACTTCTTCCTATTGTTCATCTTTATTAAGAGAATAAACAAAAAAACGAGAGAAAAAAAAGTAATTGGATTAAACAAAACAACAAACAGAGTTTATTTTTAGCTTCAAGGTCGAATTTGAGGTTGTATACTATTGTGGATGTTGTCCTCTAGCTAGTTGTTTATCATATAATTCGATTATATATATATGTATGTATAGATAGATAGATAGATAGATGCGTTGGAATAACAGCAGGTGATAATGTCAAAAAAGTAAACACATTCAGTTAGATATGATAAACATTCATAAAGTACTCTACATTAAAATTATTATTATTACAATTATTATTATTATTGACAGTAATAGAAAGTAGGACAATATAGACTATAGTGAATATCTTTAATACCGAAAACGATGTACCGAAACTTTTATTCTAATGTCTGATTGTATATGCACTTTGTCCTTAGTGATAGGTATATAAACAGATAGATAGAAAAGGAGATAGAGATAAATAAATAGTCACCTATATTGGTGATGTAATTTAATCAGTTTAAAATGTTAATGAAGTGATAACTTCTATGATTGTTTTATTTGAATTCTATAAGTATTATAATGGGATGATTATTAGGAAAGTTGAACGTACATATATGTTGAAGATGCCACAGGTATTTAGAGTTTGACAACGCTTTAACCAGTAACACCTTTTAATATGAATTGTACCCATCAAATGAAATCAAAAGACAGAAGTGAGGAGGTTCGAAGATATATTTGATAGGTTATCAATATATCGAGGATCGTCTGATCTAATCTGGCTAGCGATTGAAAAGGATATTGAGTACAGCGTCCCCACTCGTGATCTGGTATGGATGCATGAACGAGCGCCTTCAACTAGATGAGTCCATCAAAATTAATGTGGTCAGCATCCAATGTCGAAAACTTACAGAGCTATTTATTTTGGGGATTTATTTACCGCTACAATGTCATATACCTGAAATTATTGTTTTATATGTTTGTTCTTTAATTAGTGAATGGTTAAATCACTCTAGTTTTGTATTCTCTGGCTTGTAAGCTTTTTATCATGATGTATCAATTGTTTTTCTATGTCTTTCTTAAATTGCCGTTAATTTATTCCGATGTATTAATGAGTTACATAAATAGAACTTGACTTTCTCCACCCTTCCAAAGATTCTCAAAGTATTTTACATGGATTTTACTGAATGCAATAAGCTAAGAAGATGTTCTGCATAGTTATTTGTAACTCATAAATATATCTGTTAAAATATGAAGAAGTAACATGTTCCATGGAACAAGTATGAACTACATTTATGATGCAGAAATTTAAGAAAATAACAAATTATTTCGTAAAGAACTTTGATTGTTTCAGATTTGTGTGGTTTTAATTCATGCAAAAATAACCACTGTTCATAGAATCCATTCTGTGTTATAACATTAAAAATATAATTAAGTATGAATTTACTTGGTATTGCTTGTTTGGATCTTTCCATTGATATTCGAGTCCTAAAGTGAACATCAACACTGAGATGCAGATATATCCAGCTGACAAGTCCCAAATAGGACGAAACGTACATGTCGGATTCTACCGCTAGCCACTATCCATCTTTGCATATAATTAAGTATAGTTCATTTCAGTATGGTAAACTTATGACAATGAATATTAGTTCACATTAATCATTCGATAAGTAAACAAGAATAAAACTCGAATACTGAAAGCGTGAATTTTGAAACATTGAATACTCAATGTTAAGTAAATCCGTTAAATTTCTATTTAACGTAGTCAATCAGTTAAAAATCAAAACTCATCCTAAGTATTCCAGCTACACATTGCATTTTAGTTTAAATGAGTTCACAGTGGAAAAGATTCATAACACAGTTTAATACTTTCTGAAGGTGTTATATTCAATAAAGACGAATGAATAAAGTATGAAACTTTCCTTCTTGTATGTTGAATTTCAGTAACCTCACTTCCACTTGAAATACTTCCTTTAATTATGTTTTCAGAATGACAATCAAACTATTGTAGTTCAGCCATCTAATTTAGAATAAGTAGTGACGCTTATTACTTCAGCCAAAACAACATTCGTTAAATGATTATTTGTAGTAGGTAAGACAACTTTATATTGGATTTCATAATTACCAGTATTCATTAAAATTATTTGTACTTGCAATACTAATTTACTTTTTGATGCTTAGTGGAACTCGAACAAACCTCATTCCATTTAACGACTAGAAACATTATCAATGCGTTTTACTGGAAGTAAACACCCTTAAAAACATGGAAGCATTAAATGAAATTGATCCATTCATGATATTAATCTAAGCTCGACAATCTCCACAACCCTGTGCTAATAATTATCATGCGCTCATTAGTGACTAGCTTCAAGAAGGATTTCCTGGAGTGGAGCTAATCTGTGTCGGGTGGAGATATTTATCCGCCTTAAACAATGGATGAGGGGCTGAGCAAGATCATAAATTGATTAAAGTTAGACATTAACAACGTTGGTTGCCGGCTCAGTATTCTACAGGATTAAACATTTACGCGTGAAATGGAAGGTCTTAGATTAGAGTCCCTAGTGTAGGATCATGGATGCTTACTTCTTAGGAGTCCCATACTAGGACAAAACGGCCGTCTATTATTTCCAGATTTCCAATGGTGATCTAGTATTGATTCATTCATGATATCAAACATTGTAGTAAAAACGTATTTTTAAATCGTGTACATTTCTATTTGTTTTTTCAACAACAAAAAAAAATTGCTGAGTAAATAAGAATAAGACTAAGGAACAGATTATTTTACCTGAAAAATGAACTTGATCAACCTTTGAATCTAATGCAAAATGAAAGTAAACAGTGAAACATAATGGATAATTCTATTCCTATAATGTATATATATATATATATATATATAATCTTTTGATTGTCTAATAGTAATGTGTGTACATTGACTAGTCTATAGATCTACAATCTATCTTGTGTAAATAAAGATCAGTCAGTGATGTAAACTATAGAATTAAATAAAGCCAGTCTAAAATAAATATCAATTTAATTATGATCCATTTCCTAATGAAATTAATATTATCTTCTTGTATTGACTTAAGAAATTGATGCAAACATAAATTATCTTTAACTGTGAGTTTCAATGATATTTGCAAGGAGATTGATTTAATTTCTTTCAGGTATGGTTGATAAGAATCGAATCTAGATGAATATAGAATTATTTTTTTTCATCTGGCCCTTCTTAAACTATGCTGATAGATATTCACTCATTAATTGGTTAATTCACCTGATAGTACGCTTGATATAGCTATCTCCACAGGAGCAGATGAATTTGTAAATGCATATTGAGGAGGCTAACTCAGGTAACTTGTTCTTCGTTTGAGTAGACATCGCTGGTCGACTAGAGAAAGTTAAAACAAGATTGGCTGCATAGAATGTTCTCCTAATTAATTTTGTTAACCTATCTTTCAGAGTATAGCTAGCCATATTAATTTTTGTTAAATGAATCAACTATGTGTGTGTGAACATCACGGTAAAAATAGTTTTTTAGTGGATTATTTGGAAATATAAATTGGCTTCCGTTAAAGTTTAGAACAAACTTTTTAATATTCATATTGTGACTTGAATGGAGTACCTTTTACTTCAAATCTTAGTGGGTTATTCACTGAAATATTGAATTCAGATAACCCTTAGCTTGTGTAACGTGTATGAAATTATTTTCGTTGAAATCTGTATATTCATCAGAGGCCTGCTTGAATATCTGGGCTACTTGTTTCCTGCCATTTAGATATTCAAAAAAGTTATCTGTTTTCTTGTTTGTTTTAACTCATCATTATGCCTTTTGGTCTAATAACCTATTCAGGTGAGTTTTTAAAAAGTCTACGACATTTCGCTACACAAGTTATAAAAGAGTCCAATCACAGACATTGTGACTTCTGGCAATATGCATTGAAGAGAACGTACATTATTCAGATGTCGATTTCTGAACTGCTAACATCTAACTAGCGATCACTCAATATTTATCGCACGGATCAATCAAGAAATAAGAAAGGGTAACCTGTTGAAATACTTTGTGCTAAGAATTCTGTATTGTATCAAAATATAATATTGATTAAATCCACTAATAATGAATAATTAAATAAAATGAATTATCACAATTTGGATATCATTGAAACCGAAGAAGTGCTAAATGGATGTTTCATTCAAATATGAAACTTTTTAGTGTCAGTGCACCGTTACAATCCTATCAAGGGTCAAAATTCAACACTATCAAGTTATGCAGCAAGTACTTAATCAATGAAATCAATGAATTAGTGTTTAGTTATACAATCTATACTTCAATCAATTTTAGGATACACTACGACAATCATCCAATATAACTGATGACAAGTATTTCACTACTGATATATATATATATATATATATATATATATATATATATATATATCAGAACTCTATCAGTCACAAACTGTCACTTAAACTTCAAAATTAATCAGATGAAATATCAGACAGATTGAATTATGGACATGTGTTACTGATCAGTGGAATATATTGGAATTAAATAAATGTTATATATAGTTACAATATCACCAACATCTAACAACTTTAAACATTAAAAAGCGTTTGCTTACAATAGATCCTCTTATTGGTTTTACCACTTGACTACTATATTATATTATAATGATAATATGTAATTTATCCCCCTTTACAAAATCCCATGATCTCATGATGTACACAAGACACTTTTTCTTTACTGATTGACATATTAACAATAACTTATTATAAATATGAATGGAATATTATAAATAACTGAATAAATGCATTTAGGTAATAAAACATTTAAAATAGAATCATCAGATTACATATATGTGTTAAGGTAAAGAAAGTGGAAATACTTAAAGTAATGTGTTAAATATTCTGAATTATTGCTTAAGTGTTTATATTGTATTATTATCATTATTATTACTAGTAGTAGTAGTAGTAGTAGTATGAGTAGTAGTTGTGGGATTAACAGTAGTAGTAAGTTCACAGACTGCTTTCTTTTCAGGCACTCCTCGAAAAGAACATAAATGTACAGTAATCTCTTTTTGCACGAAAGGAGTAAGAGAGTAGCAGTAGTGTTGTATTAATAGTAATAATAACAGTCATATAAAAGAAGATAATTAAAATAAGGATAAATGACAGAATATTTGTTTCACAAGGGGTTTTGTGGAGATTGTAGTAATTTCAATAGTTGAGATCATGAGTCAATTGAAGCTAGACCACCATAGAAAAACTAGAAGCACTGGATGGCCGTTTCTCCATAAAACACGTGGTATTAATCAACATATACTCACTAGTGACTGGATTCAAAATGTATATCCTGGAGTTCTAGTGAGAAGCAGTGACCAGTGGAGTTCAACCGGGTCAGGTGTGAGATAATAACTCACTGATGACAATGGTGGATGTGTCGCTGAATTTCGTGATTAGTTGATGTTGGACATTAACACCGTTGGATGCCGGTCAGCTCAGTGGTCTAATGGTTAATCGCTCACGCACGACACCGATAGGTTCTGGGTTCGAGTCCCGCAAGGCAGGATCGTGAGTGTGCACTGCTGAGTCCTTCAGGATAACTAACACATTGTAAATTCACTCATTTTTATCAAAATTTAAGTAAGCAGAAAACCCTTTTTACTTTACTTATGATCGTTACCCCTCGTGTAGGGGCATAGGTTGCTCACCATCATTCTCCATCCAAATTTGTCTTGGGTAATCTCTTTCAGTTTTTTTCCCGATTGCTATTCATTCTTTTCATGCCTGCTTCCAATTCTCATCACAGTATATTTTTTGTCCTTCTCAATACACGTTTTTGCAGTGTATTCTTTCATATGAATTCCATATGAGGTAGACAATCTTCTTAGGTATATTATAATGAATAAAATACCTCAAGTTTTCGATATTTCCTACTCATTCAACTGAATCTCTTAATTTTCTTCAATATTAAAATTGTACTTAAATTAGGAAAGATAGTAATAATAAATCGATAGTTATTTCCAGTAATAATGATGATAAACTATATACATCAATAGGAATTCCCTTATATAATAATAATTAATAATAGAAGAGTTTACATATAATGAATCAATATCCCAATAAACATATATATATATACTGACAATTAGATATAATTATAACTTTTCCATCGGCTTTTTAATCCCTGGCAACGCCTAAATACTTTTCATTTTGTTTAATAAAGAATAAACTGTTACAGAATTTGCTATACTACCTTTCTCATAGAATTTTTCATCCTTCTGAACAATTGATGTAAACAATAATAGTATTATTATTATTACCATTATTATTACTATTAGAAAGGAATGGAATGAAAGATTGATCAATATACTGTGGAAAGAAGATGATATGTAAATGAAGGAATTCTATTATAATAACATAGAACTATAAAACATTAACATGAAATTCATTTTATATTGATGTCTAGGACTGTAATTGATCAATCTTTTATTGGCAAATAAACATTTTATATGGATGCCTCGATATTACATTAAGTTATAAGCATTTATAAGTAAAGAGTCTTGAAATGACACATCAATTCTGGGGTGTAGCTACATCCAGCTGATGAGTATTAAATAGAACGAAGTAGTGCATATCCTGGACTCCATTGTTAACCACCACATCCATCCTTGCTTAGAATTATCATGAAATGAAATACAATGAATCTTTGATTTTATTGATCTCGTCTTGACAATAATCAAAGATGTATTGTTAACCTTTGAAATATAAATTCTATAAATGATCATTTTTTCTAGTATGAACTGTGAGTTAGAAAGATTAACCTCTACTACCGTAAATCATCAAGTTCAATAAATTCTTTACCCTAAGATAAATGGATCATAATGAAGAAAATCAGTATTACACGTTTACTTAAATAATTTACAAGTATATGTAAGTAGAATAACATTCAATTTGCCGGATAACTAATAAATAGTTTATTGCATATAAGATATGTGGAGTACAGAGAAATAGAAAGTAAAACAATAACGTGTATATTTACTAAGAGATTTTAATGATGGTTAAATAATATCACGAATTGAATCAAGTTGTGAATGCAGGACACTAGATACCAGTATAGTTGCCTAAGGATATCGTGTAAAGTTTAAAGCTTTTTGGGTTTTGATCTCTGATGATACCGTATGTGATAACAGCGTTGTGGCTTTTAACAATTTTTCAGGTAAAATCTTTTATGTAATGTAAACTAACTTGATATTGTTAATAAAATTGTTTCCTTCTATCTCAGACAAAATGTATTGAACAGACTGATTTAGAATAATAGAATATATTTACATTCACTTGATATTGTTTAGTTGAATCTTCTCAATTGATCAGTCTTCTCTTGGGTATTATGCATACTATGCGTATTGCCTAGATATTACCTTAATTCACAAGTATTATGAACAAGGATGAATAGTGGTTAGCAGTGGAATCCGGGACGTGCGACACTTCGTCCTATTTCGGACTCATCAGCTGGATGTACCTGCATCTCAGAGTTGATGTTCACTCTGGAACTCAAACACAGTACCACTCGCTTCAAACACCATCGCGTTATCTATTTAGTCACTGAATCCTGATAGCCACTTGCTTGTGAAATTGCAGTCCTAAATATCAATGGGAAGATTCAAGTTAGCAGTATCAAATGAATTTAAACTTGACCCCATTGTAAAAGCAATTGGTTATTAGGACTCAGTAGCTAAGTGGATAACGCGATGGTGTTCGAAGCTAACGGTATCGGGTTGGGGTCTCGAAGTGAATATCAACTCTGAGATGCATGTACATTCAGTTGAACAATCTCAAATAGGAGGAAGTGGAGCGCATCCTAGATTCCACTGCTAGCCACTATCCATCTTTGTTCATAGAATATATTTGTATACGATATTATTGAATTCCTTTATAAAAATGCCTCAAATACTCATAGTGTATCTAAGAGATGATTGAAAGTTAAACATGGTAATGAATAGAATCATTTAAGAAAGATATGAAGATGAACAACATTTAGCTAACATCCAGTTAAAAATAAACGTTTAGGTTTTAAAACATTTACTCACATACAGACGTTTTGGTCTTAGAGTCTTCAACTTTATCTTAAAGTTCAACCTTGTGGAATGTGAGTCGTTTACCTACCAATGACATTTGCTCCTGAATTTGACTGGTAGAAATAATCTATCAATTCTACACACACGAATATGATATTTCTTTACCATATTCAACATCCCAATAAATTCACATAGTAACCGATTTGCATTTATTCGTTAATCAATTATAGAAAAGACTATATATTTCATTTTGTTGAATACTAGCTAAAATAGGTGTTTTAGATGTACGTGCATCTCAAAGTTAGTGTTTACTAAAAAACTTGAACCCAGTACCATTCGCTTCAAATGTCATTGCGTTATGCACTTACCAAGTGAGCCCAGATAATTACAAGATTGTACAATATGGTAATTGCAACCATATTTAATAGTTTTTAAGCAAAGATGGATAGTGGCTAGCAGTGGAATCTAGGATGCGCGTCACTTCCACCTATTTGCGACTCATCAGCTGGACGTACCTACATCACGGAGTTGATGTTCACTCCAGGACTGGAACCCATTTAGGTTCGCTACAAACGTCATCGCGTTAGCCACCTGGGATGTAGGTACATCCGGCTAGTGAGTCGCAAATAGGACGAAACTCGCGTCCTGGATTCCACTGCTAGTTACTATCCATCTTTGCTTAAAAAGCTTGTGACTTAAGGCCATATCGAGGCAATCCACACAGGACGCACATATGCCAACATGACACTGCTCAATTACAGTCTTAAATAACAATGGGAAGATACAAGTAAAATAAAACCAAGTGAATTTACATATTTAATAGTCATTATAGGGGTTATGGAGATTATTTAGTTTTTGATTGAGATCATGAACCGATTGATATTAGACCACCGTTGGAAACCTGGAAGTACTGGACGGCTATTTCGTCCGATTGTGGGACTCCTCAGCAGTGCTCACTAGTGACTAGCTTCGTGACGGAATTGTCGGAGTTCTAGTTAGAGGCTGTGACCAGTTGAGCTAATCCGTGTCTGGTAGAGACAGGTATCTACCTCAGTACAATGGAAGATGGTCGCGCAATATCGTGGATTGATTGAAGTTAGACATTAATGCAGTTCGATGCCAGCTCAGCAGTCTAGAGGTTAAGGGTTCACTACTGAGACTGAAGACCCTGGTTTCAAATCTCACGAGCGGGATCGTAGATGAGCATTGCTACGGAGTCCCACAATGAGACGAAACGGCCGTCCAGTGCTTCCAGGTTTTCAATGATGGTCTAAAATGAATCGGTTCATAATCTCAATTAAAAATATTTAATAGTGTTTATCTACCATTTAAAAATTGCTGAAATATAACCAACCAAATTTCAGAAAAATAATCCTTCATTAAACGATATACTCAATGAAGGTGTATTGAATTAGTGAATATCATTATTTGTATAAGTATAAAATAGGTAATCAACCATGCAAAAAAAGAAGATTATTTTAAGTAGTCCTAAAGAAAATTAATTTGTAAGAAGATTAAAATGACACAATATTGTCTAGTAATTCCTAAAGATTTTCAGTCATAATACACATAATACTGTAGAAACAATCATAAATATATATAGTGATAGTTAACAAAGATTACTTATAATGACTCTAGGTGATTTTAATCGATGTAAATGAAGTCTAAATTGAAAAATGTATGTAAGATGATGTAGTATATAGTATTCACTAGTTGTGAAAGGAGAGACGTTAACATTGTTGGATGCCGATCAGCTCAGTAGTCTAGAGGTTAAGTGTTCACGTACGAAACCGAAGGTATTGGGTTCGAATATGATGAGGCGAGATCGTGAATGAGCACTGCTGAGGAGTCTCACAATTGGACGAAACAGCCGTCCAGTGCTTGTAGGTTTTTGATGGTGGTCTAACATCAATCGGTTCATGATAATTTAATCAAAAAACTAGTTGTTGAGTGTTCAGTTATGAACCAAATAGTATTCAAGTGTTATCCACCTTTTATTTTTACCTAATGATAAACAATGAATGAATAGTTTTGCAATATTTTTTTAGGTATTTAAAAGTAACGAATAATAAGTGTGTTATTCATGATATATACTGAGAATCAATATAGGTTATTACTATCTTACTCGTGAGTTTGAATCAAGTTTATGGTAAGTAGTCAGAAACGGTTAACAGGAAGCTTTTTGAATGTTTCTAATTAGATAATCATCATGATCTGAACGTATTTATAATCAATAATGAATTAGTACTTCTTAACAGATTTGAGCTTGAATCCAGTACCATTCACTTCAGACGCTATTGCGTTATTCAATTAGCTACTGAATTTAATACAAAAATAAATTAAACTTTATGACAATGTACAATCTCCTAACTATCTAGGCTTAGTTGTTAAGTGCATAATGCAATGATATTTGAAGCGAACGGTACTGGGTTCGAGTCCTGTAGCGAGTACTAACTTTTGGATGCAGGTAAATCCAAATGACGAACCTCAAATAGGACGAAACATCCATTTTAATTCCACTGCTAGCCGCCATTCGTCCTTTGATATATATGTAGCGTAGTTCATAGGTAAAGTTATAATTTTGGTAAAAACCAAATAGCTAAAAACATCAGGATTCATAACCAAGAGATTTTGATTGATCATAGGTTGAGTGAATATTTAACAGCATCTATATATTTTTATCTAGACATCCATTTGGCTAATATTCAGTAGAATTACATAAATATTCTTTTCTATCACTGATCAGCGAATAAATCCAAATTAATCACTGTGTGAGTATATTGGGATGTTTAATTTAACTTAATTATACCTTTCACTCCCAATGAAGCATAGGCAACTGACCAGCATTTTCCAACCCACTGTGTCCTGGGTCTTCAGTTCTACTTCTATCAAATTGTTGTTCATTCTTTCATATCTGTCTCTCTTTCTCGGTGTAATGTATTATTTGGTCTTTCTCTTGTATTTTGGCTTTAAGGATACCATGTGAGGGCTTACCTTGTGACGCAGTTGGGTGCTTTCCTCAATGTGTGTCCTATCCATTTCCAACACTTCTTGATTTCTTCCTCCGTTGGAATCTGGTTTGTTCTCTCCCACAGTAGGTTGTTTCTGATAGTATCTGGCTAACGGATCCGAAGTATTTTGCGTAGACAACTGTTAATGAAAAACACTTGTATCTTCTGGATGATTTCTTTCGTAGTTCTCCAAGTTTCTGCCCCATACAGTAGAACTGTCTTGACATTTGTATTGAAAATCCTGACTTTGGTGTTGGTTGACAGACAATTACTTTGAGTTCCAGATGTTCTTCAATTGTAGATATGCTTCTCTCTCTGATGTTGATTATGGTAAAAAAATATTCTACTTGTGTGTGTGGAATAGATAGATTATTTCTACCAGTGAAATTCAGGACACATATCTCATTCTATTTAAAATCATTACCTGAGTGTATCTGCATACTAGTGTTGTTCTTTTATATTGAAACTTGAACGTAATATTAAAGAGTAAGAATATATTTGTAAAATCTCAGTGAATGAATTTTGAAGTTAATCCAACGTTTCAACTGACAATCTAGTTCAAGCTTTTTCAAGGAAATATAATCAAACATCAAAATTATCGAATATAAATAGGTACATGATTCTCTGGTTATTATATTAAGTCCATATACCTTATTCTAGCTTTCGGACAGCCCATTCTATTCATTCTACTTGAGTCACATTCTGACCTGGTTATTTATTCGCTTATCAATCTTGACTGTTTTTATATGAGCGCGTAAGTGTGCGTACATTTCTTATCCCATTACTCATAACATGTCTGTAATTTACTTTTGCTTGCCTATAAATATTGATTAACGCTTGACTAAAGGGGAACTGGCATGCCTGCCATCTCCACTCCGCGTCGTTTCTCTTCTCTCTATTCCATTCGCTTTATATACAAAATATATGTATTCACAAGTCCATTCTCATTATTTGATTTATTTAATTCTGTTATTGACTAACGCGATTAAGTTGATGATTATATACGAGGATATGTGATAACAAACATTCGTACGACCTAATTGGAGTCAGATCCACGGGCCACTAGAGTCGAGAGTTCGTCTACAAACATCGTTCGATATCAATGATGACAAATAAGAGGGCCTCACAATATGAATCAAAAATGTTACAGCATGTATTAAATGAAGATAAATAAACAAGATAAAGGAATGAATTTAAAAAGGAAGAATGTATTTGTAATTGAAAGCTTGTGTTATTTCTAATGTTCCAATCAATTGTTCAACATATTCAAATAGGATAACTGATTTGAACCGTTGAATGTAATATCTGTTAATTAGTGAATGTGATATAGATAGAATGAAATAAGGAGATTAGGTTTACGTATTAATTATTCATTGCCATGGGACAGCTAATTGTATTCCATCTCTCCTATTAATA
Source organism: Schistosoma mattheei (assembly GCA_944470405.2). Classification (NCBI taxonomy): domain Eukaryota; kingdom Metazoa; phylum Platyhelminthes; class Trematoda; order Strigeidida; family Schistosomatidae; genus Schistosoma; species Schistosoma mattheei. The sequence goes on from OX103945.1 coordinate 10,919,700, forward strand.
CTGTAATCTTAAGACTTTTCGTTTTTCACATCACATGTCTCTTACACACTAATGAAAATACCTACTTTAAACATTGTTAACATTGATTGGATGACTTATTCAGTATACAGTGAACCAGAGAATCATGTACCTATTTATATTCGATAATTTTGATGTTTGATTATATTTCCTTGAAAAAGCTTGAACTAGATTGTCAGTTGAAACGTTGGATTTACTTCAAAATTCATTCACTGAGATTTTACAAATATATTCTTACTCTTTAATGTCTCATATGAAATCGATGCTCAAATACTGTGAAACTATTTAATCAAATTGAGATGAAAGTTCTTATTTATCGGACGTAATAGTTGTTGTTTTAAATGACAACTATCTATCTACTGTGTTATTAAATCTAAATAGTCAATAACTTATTCAAATTGAACATTCCAATCAATCTTTACAATGATATTTCATTGGTATAGTGAATTATACCTAAAATTACATAGATACGATCATCGGAGCTTAAAATATCTAGAAATATATTTGCCGTTTATCGTGTTTAACATATTTTCTTTACGTATTTTTCAATCACGTATGTTTGGGATGTTAGATCCCCAAACCTCACTTGGAAAGGGACCTAATTTTGTAATTTTACTTAGAAAATTTGAATTTCTTTGCTTTCGCGCCAAAAGCACTTTTTTCACCTTCATTTTGTATTTCCCACTTGGGGGAATCTTAAATGCTATTGGTCCGTTGTGTCTTTTAGTATGCTATTTTGTAACTCTCCCCAAGGACGGTTTTACGCTGTATATATATACGTTTTGATTTGTGTCTGTTGTCATCGCTCGTGCTTCTTGCTTTTTGAGGAATACACTTCCCCGTTCAGACTTCGACTTCTCTCTAGTTAGCAGGGCTGGGACGCATCGAATTGAAAACTTGTTGGTCTTGGTCACCGAGTCTTTGTTCCGTTCGCAGTCTAAGTGAACTCGTAAACGCTTCAAACCTAGCAATGTAGGTGTTCATTATTCCATTAGGTTGACATAGAGAATATGTTTGAGAATGATATAAGCTTAAAAATTAACTTAATCTTTAAACATCTTAGTAACATAAGCTTTTTAACTAAACGTACGTTTAACAGGAAGAAATTTCATTCTTTTGAATAAGTTTTACATTAGAGGTTGTTGTATATTGTCATAGAAATCAAACTATTCTTATTGGTATTTCAGTGTGTAGGAGCTCGTAAGAATTTCAATAAATTAAAATTAATATTCAGTTTTATAAACAAATATGGATAATGGTCAACAGTGGAATCTAAGATGCGCATCTTTGTCCTATTTGAGACTTCTCAGCTAAATGGACCTGCATCTCAGAGTTGATATTCACCCTGGGAATCGAACATAGTAGTGTTCGCTTTAAATGTCATTGCGTTATCCACTTAGCTACTGAGTTGTGATAGCAAATCGAGTAGTACCTCCTGAGGAAAAACACATACTTTTATTGTTTTGACTATCGCAAACTGACTGTCGTCCAAGGTTCACATCCGATTTGTTACCTTTTCAGTCCTTTACAGTTCCATACCTTATCGACTTTAAAAGAAATGTTCTTTCTATTGATTTTATAGTATAAACATCTTTCAACAGATTATTATTGCATTTCTGAGAGTTTTTCTAAAGGATCTACATATTATTCTAAAATAGTATTGTAGTGTGGGTTACTTATATCCATATAAGTAGTATATAACTGTGGTCAGGCATAGAGTGTGTTTCAGTAGAAGATCGATAAAGAAAGAACGAAAACGGCACGCGATTAGTATGAAAATGAATGAACAATGAAATTTGAGGCAATGAACTGATATTTGTAAAAGGAACAATGAAGTTTGAGACGATGGATTGATATTTTGCAAATTAACTATTTACTATATGGTTCTCAGATTTTAGTGAGATACCCTGTCATTTCACGTCTAATACATTCGACTGTCCCTATTCGTGTTCTTGTTCACTACGGTATATCATAAGAGAGAAATAAATCTTATTTCTCTAAACTAAGATAAGTTGCACAAGCAAGTGGCTAGCAGGGCTCAGTAGCTGAGTGGATAACGCGATGGCGTTTGAAGCGAATGATACTGGGTTGTAGTCTTTAAATAGGACGAGACGCGCGTCCTGGATTCCACTGTTAGCCACTATCCATCACTGCTTAATAAAAGCTTGTGAATTAAGGCAATATCAAGGCATACGCACAGTATGCACATATGCCAATAACAGACTGATCAATTGCAGTGTTAAACCTCAATGGGAAGATACAAACCAAACAATACCAAAATAAGTTAAACTGAATAAAGAACTAATTTCCATGGTAATCAAATTTCCTGATTTAAATAGATATAATAACGAATTAATAAATATTCACCTTTTGTTACCGATTCATTTTCAATTATGTAAATAATTCCACATATATAAACAACAACAAGAAAATAAATCAGGAATTGACAGTTTTAGCATCGATCAGTTTATCTTACTCAGAAGAAAAAACAAAGATAAACACGTTTAATTAAATTAATAGACAAAATGAAATTCAGTCAATAATATTTTTTGTTGGTACTGGTATTTGAACAATGTACAGAAGGGAATTAAGACCAAGGAAGAATGAGAGTGTGAAATGTATCATTTATGCACATAGAATTCGGGTTTGAATTAGTGAATCGTCAATAGAAGTACATAAATCTTTGATTCTACTTCAACCTCTCATCCTTCCTTGGCCCTTCATTCTCTTTAGAGTACTGTTTAAATACAAGAACCATCAGTTTCAGTTCGATACATTTACATTCGTCTTGATGAAATAATGGTTTTTGTTGAAAATTACAAATGCGGGTATTTCGATTGCTAATGAATTACGAAAATATCAATAAATGGAATATCAAACTCCACATCATCTGAATTGTTCATACCCATTGATCACTGAGTAATAACCATAGTTAAGTTTATCTAATCAATCTTATTACAGAACAAATTCTATTGACCAAGCTCTTGTCTAGCTACAAAGCTGATTACACTTTACAAAAGATAATGTTTTGGAACTCTATCGAATTGTATAGTCTCACTAAGTTCTTACGCTTGTTCAACATATTTTAAAACAGGAGTTAAATAGATTTGTTAATATTTACCTGATAACTTCTTATTTATCATGTAAGTTGTTTTGAACTACTTGTAAGTAGTATATATTTCATACCATAATTAAAATTAAAACATGGCAGATTAAAATCATGTTTATGTAAATATCTCTTTTAAATAAAAATATGATCTTAATGCAGACTGATTGCAGTTTATTAACCAATTTTGCTTTTGGTTAACTTTCAGCACTGAGGTTTAGACAAATTTAGATTGATCATTACACAGTTGTTGACCAGTTCTAAACTCAATCTCACCTAAAATAACTCAATGGTAACAGTTCACTTGATCTGTATCAAACAACTATTATGGTCGTACATTACGCGCACGTATTACGATTCTCAGTATATTTCAATGTCAATATATATCTATAAATCCGTCGAAAAACACTGTTGTATTTAAAAACTGGATTTATTGAATTAAAACATAGTTTATGGATATCAGTGATTCTGTTGTTTACTTGAAATCGATTCGTGTTAGCCACAAAACATGGTTATTCTAGGTTTTATCTACAATAATGAAAGTATAAGAAGGGGTTTTGTGAAGGTTTTAGAAATTTCACTCGTTGGTTAAGCGCCTGGCGTGAGACTGATAGGTCCTTGGCCCGAATCCCGCGGGGTGCGGGATCGTGGATGTGCACTGCTGAGGAGTCCCATACTGAACGAAATGGCCGTCCAGTGCTTCCAGGTTTTCCATGGTGATCTAGCTTCAATTGACTCATGATTTCAACCAGTGAAATAATGAAAGTATCTATTAAGGTGCAACTCTCTATTTTTCACTGGCTATTTCGCTTATTGTAGCTAATGAAAAAACTATTTACCAACTGCACAAAATCTCTGTCCAACCGTTCTAATCATTTATTCTGATAACTTTTTATCATGACTGCTATCAGTAAATATGTTTTTTTATTATTCTTAAAGATTATATGAGTTTACTTGTATTCACAAATAAACTTGTTCAGTCTCTGTTCCTATATAATCTCACATTTAGCAGATACCTACATATCGAATCCAGTTATATGGTTTACATATATTTTGATAATGGTTAACGGTAGAATAGATTTACTGACATCCAGATGATATTTCTGAGATTAGATGGTCGTTGGAGGTAGTCGACAGGAAACCCTGGACCCGGGTTTCGTGCTACTTGGCACTCGTCAGCAAGGTGTACCTGTAATTTTGAGGGAACTGGTGCTCCCTGACGGATTTGATCCCGTGTCAACCAGCTTCACAGTCAGAGACGTTATCACTGAGCTATCCGGGCAATCTAATCTCAATATATAGTGCATGCAGTGTCGAGTCACCTAGACTGGTGGCCACATTGCAACATGGTCGATAGCATTCGATCTCCACTAAATAAGCACTTGACACACATGACATTGATCACCACCCAGTGATCAATCAATTGTGAGATGATATTTCTATTATGACTCCAATACAATATATCATTTTTAAATTCTAGTGTGTAAGCTGTTAGGTTACGTAATCATGATAACCAATACTATATTCAATGTGTGTAATATTCATTATTACTTGACAGAATCTAAAATTTTGAGATAAAATGTGATTATTTCATTCAGTTTCTTCTTATTAAGTACATATATTGTTGTGACTTTATGTCCAACTTTTTATCACGTGATTTATCCACTAATCAAAATACGACTTATACAATCTTAGCACTATACCAAACCAATGACGTTCGACAGGTAAAAGCAGCCTAGCGTCCTTATTGGTCCTATGTCCGCCTAGCCCATCCACTTGAGTCCAGAACACCAATACCAGCTTCCAATATGCGAATCAAATCGGATCGAATCATTTATTTCAGATATACTGGGTTTATATATCAATCAAACAGACCGCAACGCACCATAAAATAGGAAATAACATTTGTACACAATAAAGCCAAAAAGTGACTGTGAACGTGGGAGACAGTAATCAATAAACTGAACATAGTTTAAGAACAGTAAATCGTACAATAAAAAATTATAGGTCAAAATAAAGCTTATAATAAGAGGAATATAAATATACATAATCTAATTATTGAATAATTATACCATAAGAATGTATAGATAATATTAGTCAATTAATATGTCTCAGAAGTTACTCGTGATTGAATCTTCGCTCGGATATAACATATATAGTGGGGGTTATTTCTTTTTTTTTCACATAGAGAAATAAAATGGCATTGATATATTCAATAAGTGACGAGTTTATTTATTAACTATTCATAAATACAATGGAAGATAAGTAGTCACAAACAATCAAGTTGGAATATATATGAAGAACTATGTCTCTATATTAAGAACAACCTATAAACAAGGACATTCCTGTTTCCATAGAAGATTGCTATACTTCAACATTTGGTTATCTTATAAATCTTTAGACTACATGAAAGCTATTGAATAGATTAATTATAAGTAAATAGTAGTGTGACACATTAAGTGTTTTCCCATATATCTATGTATGTGAATTATTTAAAACAAAATCAAGATAAATCATTTAATCCTATCAGTATAAAGCTGTGATGAAGGATAATGAGATGACGAGATCAAAAACCAATATCACTTAAACAAACACTAAGTACTTGGATACACTGAATGGCCATTTCATCCTAGTTAGGAGATTTTTTATGAAAATTTACGATCAAAAATCTTAGGTTTGTCTCCGATTGAGGAACTGTGTTTGCACATTATGGAAGAGTAACATAGTAAGGTGAAACCATCATCCAATACTTCCTGATTTTCAATAGTTTTCTAACTTAAATTAATTCATAATCTTAATAGTTCATTTTGTATATTCTACAACCATGTGATTTAATCATTAGTTTTCCTGTCTAGGTGTGGACCATATTTGATACATTAAAAATTAAATTCTTTTTTTTTAGATACACATGTGACATAATCATGAAATCATTACGTCAGTGTTTTTTATAATCACCATATCTGATTGTATTCTCTGTGAAGAAAAAATATCAACTCGTGAATTAAAACATTGAAAGATTGGGGATTAATAAACTGAAAAAATAAACTTTTTATTAACCAGTAGCCTAACATCCGATTATTGTTTATTTCTAAGTGAGGAAAATACTCGAAACAAAATATGAGGAAATAAAAATCAATAAGATGAATAAATTACCTAACCACGCCTGGTATATGGCACACCCGTTATATATGTATATATCATTATTACCATGACAACAATGATAAAGACGAATATATGGGGTGGGAGTGATGGATCATGGTGGAGGGCTGCATTTATATATATATATATATATATATGGCTTACAGAGTTTCTGTAACTTTAATCTAAGTAGATTTGTCAATGTGACTATAAGAATTGACTTTTGTGGATCATTAAACTAGGGAATCCATTTTTTAAATAAATCTTACAAGCTTATTACTTTTATATGCATAAAAATCAAATCAGAATTTTGACAAGTTATGCATGGCTGAAACTGTGGAAAAAACGGATATAGCTTTTAGAAATCTGGAATCACGATCTCAATCATCTGTTATGAAAAGAATGATTTCTGTAAGTTATATATATATATATATATATATATATATATATATATATATATATATATATATATATATATATATATACCATTTACTTGCTAGTAATTAATCCCAAAGGTTATTGTATTTTTTTTACGGTTGTTATGTCTTCTGGTTTAAATGTTGATCAGTCACTGTTAGTATATGGAAACGTTGAGTGGAAAACTCAGGACTATTTGTAGGTATACTTTATGTACAAATATATATATATATATATATATATATATATATATAAGGATTGTGGCTAGAGAAGGGATCCAGAACTCCAATTTTGCCCTCATTGATGTACTTGTATCCTAATGTTAACATTTATACTGAAACACAAACTTCACTGGATTATCCAGTGAGTCGCTTATTCATGATAGTCATCAACTAATTTCATGGATATATTGTTTATTATTAATCATTATGACTTAAATTTCCCGTTGTTTAAGTTCAAAAGTAAAATAGATCAGTCTGATATCTCAAATTGGTTAGGAACTACAAATTTATTTTATTATTGGGTAGTTTTACTAATAACATTGGATCCAAATTGGATCCAACCTACAGATCTCGAATAGAATGAAACCTATCGCTATGATTCTTTATGGTTTTTCGAACAGGGAAAACTCACCTAATATGAATTTCTGGTTCAGTGACTATATATAGATTTGTGTCATAGTTCCTTAATTACACTTATTGGGTTGTAAAAACTGATAAATTTTTACTGAGAAGATTTATACAAATTTGGATTGTAGAGTTGTTAATATTAATAATAGAAATTGTGATATGGTTCAACATCGTGATATTAATATTACGTTAAATATCGAACACAGCACCTACCTGCAGCTTAAAATATCAAAGAGGTTCAGATTGAGATCGTAAGTTACAGTAGCCATCATATTATTCAAAGAGTAAGATAGTTGTTAATACTATCTGTTTGATATTAAATTATGAAGTGGTCTAAATTACACGACCACGGAGAACCTGGAAGTATTGAACGGTCGTTTCGTCCTAGTTTAGGGCTCCTCAGTAATGTACATCCACGATCCTGCACTGCTGAAAAGTCCCATACTAGGACGAAACGACCTTTCGGTGCTTCTAGCTTCTCACGAGTGATTTAACTAAGATAACTTCATGATTTCAATAGAATTCAATAATATTTACAATCTTAGAGTGATAATTGTTTGTATTTTATGGTAATCGATATTCGTAATTAAATCTGATCAGACATTTTGACGAAATTTGAACGAATAGTATCACAATGGTTGGACTTCGAATGTTTAGGGTAAGAAGATTGTGCTTTTTAATGGTCTCATCAATTGAAATTAGAAATAAATTCGTTATTTAGTTTGACATCTCATGCTTTGTAAACGACAACAATGTAGTTTCGTTCGCTTTATTTAATTATTGTGTTTATGAATTCTATGAACTTTCAGTCTGTTTAACATCATCAGCACAAACATAAATTTATCTGTTTATTTGAATCCCATCCACTCTTTGACAAATTCAGTTTGTGAACATCGATAACGTTAATTCGTTTTAACCTCCACTACAAACTATAGTCATATATACTCAATGATTTTTCACATCGGATCTGCATATACATACGAACATTTCTTCTTTTACTAAAATTTCACAAGAAATGACTTATTTTGATAATTTTGAATTCATAACCTGAAGTGGTTGAACAATCGTTTAGTGTAAAATAGCTCTGCAAACTCTATTTATATTCAAATTCACTTGGTATTGTTTGGCTTGTATATTGACATTGAGGTTTAAGACTGCACAGTATGCACATATGCCAATAACAGACTGATCAATTGCAGTCTTAAACCTCAGTGCGAAGATACAAGCCAAACAATACCAAGTGAATTTGAATTCGCCCCATTTCACAAGCAAATGGCTATCAGGACTCAGTAGCTGAGTGGTAACGCGATGGCGTTTGAAGCGAATGGTACTGAGTTGGAGTCCCAGAGTGAACATCAACTCTGAGGTGCAGGTACATCCAGCTTATGAGTCCCAAATAGGACGAGACGCGCGTCCTGGATTCCACTGCTAGCCACTATCCATCACTGCTTACAAGAAATGTATTTATATTCATTAACTTTACTGCTGGATTATTTCACTACAACATCTCGAATCAAACTGAAAAACGAAATTTTGGAGCTGCTTTCAAATTTCAGGAATAGAATTTTCTTTCTAACGTCTGGTAAGATATTTTAAATGGATGTTTATAAAAAAGAAAAGAATTATTTATCAGACTTTATTTTATCTTTGTAAAACACCATTTACACATGTTTTTACTTACTTATGCCGGTTACCCCTAGCGGGGTAGTGTAAATCGAACACCAGCATTCTCCATTCAACTCTATTTTGAGCAGTCCTTTCCAGTTCTTTTCAGTTGTTATTCATCCTTTTCATATCTGTTTCCAATTCTGGGTGCAGTGTGTTCTTTGTTCTTGCACTTTTACGTTTCCATTCAGGATTTCAAGTTAGCGCTTGCTTTGTGATACAATTTGATAATTTCTACAATATATGTCCTATCCACCTCCAACATCTTTTACTAATTTCTTCTTCAACTGGAAGCTGATATAACAAGATGTCGCTTTTTAATTCTTCTACTATATGGTAATGTTTCACAAGTTCTACTGACATTTATTTAAGAATTTGTAAAGCTGAATCACTCTGTTTAGTCATAATGATCTTAGTGTATTTCACTATTTGTTTTCAATAATACGATATTTTGATCATTTATCAGCGAAATATTCAGAAGTCAGGAAAATGTTATAAAAGTACTTTGATTTATTGATCCTCTTTAGATCATTGCATAAGAATCAATATCCTTATCCTGATTATAAAGTTACCAAATTCATTTATAAGTTTCTAAGAACTTGAGATCACAAATAACCATATATGTATATATACCCTTATTTTTTTTACACTAACATCAGAAGTACGGCTTTCGGTTTTACTTTCCGTTTTCAATAGTTTACTCAACGTTTAATGATGAAAGATTTTTATAGAAACTAGGAAGTAATTTCAATTGATTGATCACTGGGCGGTGATCAATGTCATGCTTGTCTAGTCCTTATTAGTGCAGATCGAATGCTATCGACCATGTTGCAATGTGGCCACCAGTCTAGGTGACTCGACACTGCGGGCACTATGTATTGAGATTTAGATGGTGGTTGGAGGGTTTCCTGTTGACTACCTCCAACCACCATCTAAATAGGAAGTAATTTAGATGTCGATGTTTAAGTGTTCAAGTAAAAGATAAATCATCAGTTTTCATATTTTCTTTTATCTCATCTCATTTAGATGAGAAGAAGCTTTATGTATTTTTTTTTGTTGCTTATGTACACTAAATCAGTTTATATCGGCTTTATTCAAGTTCCATAATGTTATGTAAATTGATTCTACTATTAGTTTTCTGTATTTGTACTCAAATGCTAATGATAGCAACTGAACTATTCTCAATTCAGTATCAGATATTACTCTACTTTGTATGTTTAATAAGTGAAATACGTTTATTTATGTTAAACTGTTCAATTCATCATAATATAAATGTCAATGAGATGTAATAAGTGAGTTTGATCAATGACAAAATACCATTAATAACTATAGTTTCTATCATAAACTGACCTTAAATAGAAAACCAGTGGGAATAGAAAAGAACTAGATAACTTTTTCAAACTAGTACGAAATTGCTCAGTGGTTTGTAACTCCACTACCATTACTGGGGAACAAACACAAAGTTTCTAGATCTCATACCTAACTTTTCAACAACTGAGTCGACGTTGAATGATTTACATGTTTAACTTCAGTCAGTTGGTGATGTCAAACGACTATATTTTAATGACATTTATGAGTAACTGCCTCACACCTAATATATCTAGACTCTACTGGTTATGGTTTCTCACTGGAATCCCAAGTATTACCTCACAAGATAAGTCACTAGTCCGTATATAGTGATACTGAATTCATAAAATTAGCGTTAATTATGATACTTGAGTTCTAATATTTTGATACTGTTAGGTCGCGATAAGCATAATGAATGGTGATTTTGGGATCCATTTGTGGACCAGTAATATTCGTATATTTTTACCATATAATTGTTAATTAACTAAGCTATTCATATTCATGTCTCTATTATCATAAGCTTTATTTTAACCTGTGAACTATTAGTATACGATTTACCGTTCTTGAATTATTCCCTATTTATTAATCACTACCTCCCACATTCACAGCCACATTTGGCCAAATCTTGTACAAATGTTGTTTAAATATTTTATGGTACGATGTGTTCTGTCTGGTTGGTATATAAACAGAGTATATTTGAAATAAATGATTCATATTGTAGAGACTGAGATTGTTGTTCTGAACTTAACTGGTTGGGCTAGGTACGAACCAGGGCTAATAAGGACTCTAGACTGCTCATAAAAGTTTACGCGTCATTGATCCAGTCGATAATTCACTGCTCTCTAATTGGCGGTATCGTTATGTTATACATTAACAGGGCACACAAGCCACAAGTTATAACAGATACTGAATATTGCACAACAATATAAATAGCTTTATCATTATTCACTTTACAAGTCATTATAAATCCAATGGTAACTTTTATCTATACGCACTAAAATAGCGATTTATAATGACGTTTACATAAGTTATCACAAAACGTTTTCCATGAATCCCGAAATGTATAAATAAAGTGTTTTGAGAAAAGTTAGATGGTGGCTAGCAGTAGAATCTAGAACGCGCGTTTCGTCTCATTCTGGACTCGTCAGCTGGATGTACTTGCATCTCAGAGTAGATATTCATTTAGAGATCAATTACAGTCTTAAACACCAATTGGAAGATACAAGCAAACGATGCAATTTCGATTAAATAATAGATAGTTCAGATGATATTTACAAATGTTCTTATCAAAAAAACTATTTTAATAGTTGAGAACATAAGTCAACTGGAGCTAGACCACCATGGGAAACCTGGAAGCATTGGACGGCCGTTTCGTCCTATTGTGGGACTCCTCATCAGTGCGCATTCACGACTCCGCCTCGCCAGCTAGAAGCACAGGACCAATCAGTGTCACGCGTGAGCGATTTCCACTAGACCACTAAGCTGATTGGCATCCAGTGAGGTTAATGTCTAATTTCAACTAATCCATAAAATTGAGTGACAATTCCACCATTGTCTTCAGTGAGCTGATATCTCACAACAGACCTGGTTGAACTCCATTGATCACTGCTTCTCACTAGAACTTCAGGATATACCTCTTGAATCCAGTCACTAGTGAGCATATATTGAATAATCTCAGTATGGGGTTTTGTGGATATTATAGTAATTTACTTTTGTTTGTTTGTTTATTTTCTTTTTTATTTTATTAAGTGTTTCAATAAAAAATATAAACGTGAAAAACAAATCGATTTAGCAACGGAAAATTTAATCATCAATAAAGATACTGAAATTGGTGAAAAGAAAACCGATACAAATAAACAAGACATAGAAGGTGAAACAAAGAAAAAATTAACCATACGTGAAAGAATTCAAAAGATACCAAGGTGACAGAAGTGTTTCAAATTTCTGAAAGTCTTAATTATTCATTGATGTATTTATTATTAGAAAGGGGGTTTTGTTAAGATTGTAGCAATTCGATAGTTGAATTTATGAGTTAATGTAAGCTAAACCATCATTGAAAATCTGGAAACATTGGACGAGTGTTTCACATCTTAGTATGGGATTCCTTAGCAGTGTGCGCTCACAGTGCTATTCGTGGTAGTCTAAATAAAGGATACATTATATGAATATACTTTTAATAGAATTATGATAGTTCGTTTTTTGATATTTTTAGTTTTGTTCAGCTCATTGTTTACGAAAAATATCAATATTTTCATTAAATGATATGATAGTTGACAAATGGGATTGTGTTGGGTGATTGGAATTAGTCATGAAGATACTTTAAATCTAGGTTTCGTCCCATTCGAAACAAGTTAAGATGTACCTACAATTTCATTGGAACGTATGATCCATGTGAAATTCGAGAACAGATAGACTAGTAACATAGGGTTACCTTATATATATATATATATATCTTTGATCTTTAACGCAAAACAAATCTTATTAGTCAAACCGATTTAGCGATCAAGTTTTTGATGCTGTTGATTGATAATTAACCTATGATTCATGATCTCTAAAGTTAGATATATCTTAAATGAACTTTGTTGGTGTTTATTTTTGTGTATTGACCATTTTTTTATATACTGACATTCATTCACTATAAGTTTGTCATCCACTACCGTTGTCGCTACCTTGACGTGGTGGTCGGGCATGCCTATCGTGGTGAAGCAACCGAGCTATACTGGCTGGAACAACCGTTCCTCAAAGTCCTACCATGTCAGACAGGTCGGTTGAAGAGCGGTAAGACTAAGAGCAACAAACCCAAGGTCCGAAGGCGAAGTCGTACTGCTGACTGTACAAAGTATGACAGCAGTAAGGTGTTTCCTTCAGACAACCAGCATGACAGCGATGCTGCCTTCCCACAAGGAGGGGTGGGGTTAGAAAAGGTCGACCCTGAAAGTGCACACCTTGCCTTATCCCACGGATATACGTCTCCGGCGGTAAGGTCTCAACAAGTACGGAGCTAACACGGAAATTATCCAGAAAAAGGTCGTCTGTGACCGACCTCAAGCAGTTGTCCCTTGGGCACTGCGGATCACTAAGACTACCTCTAATACAATTTCCTTTTCAGGTACCTCCAGAAGAACCCTTCCACGATGTGGGCAACTGGCAAGTGATAACCGCCCTCATACCTCTAACAGCACTCAACACCACCAAGCTTGTCATCAATAACTCAGTTTTTTGTATTTGTTTGTCAGCAGACATAAAAATTAATTCAATTCCCAAGATTAATCGAGAAGCCGAAATAATTACACAAACATTTCCTCTGTTAGAACTATAATCCTTAGTTCCCCTTATCTATATATGTAGTAGTAATTCTGGTAACTTGTAAGTAGTTATTCACAGTCTATTATCAAACAAATGAATTTCTCAATAACATAAATTGATGATTTTATTTATATATGAGATTACTAACCTAAAAATTGATTTAATTTTTTGCTCTAAAATTATTTATATTTTTATAGAACAGATGGAATGTGGTTAGTAATGAAATCCAGGAGACCCTTTTGTCCTATTTAGAACCCGTCAGACGGATATACCTGCATTTCATTGATCATTTTCACACTAAAACTAGAGCTCAATACCTTTCTATGGAATGACTAACGCTTTATCTGTTGATCTGCTGAATTCAGATACCTGTTGCTTTATACACATCCAGTTGACGAATCCTAAATAGGACAAAACGTACATCCTAAACTCCACTTTTGACCAAGTTTAATCTATTCTATAAAAACTTATGATATAATGGCTATACTGAGGCAATCCGCACAGGATTTACTATACGTTAACTAAAACTGATCAAGTTTCATAAGCAAAGATAGATAGTGACTAGCAGTGGAATCCAAGACGCACACCACTTTGTTCTATTTGGAACTCGTCAGCTTGATGTACTTACATTCTACAGTTGATGTTCACTCCCTGATTCGAACTCAGCATCATTCACTTTAAACGTCATTGTGTTATCCACTTATCTGCTGAATCCTGATAGTCACAAGAGATTGGTCAATTACAATGAGAAGATACAAGTAAACAATATCAAGTGAATTTGATCAAGTTTCATTCAAGAATATAAACAATTCAAACTATTATAAATTAAATTCAGTCTCTATATTTAGTAAAAATTGTAATTTGAAACTGTTCAATCTATCAGTTGCCTTGGGAATAACTAAACTCCTTTTCTTTTTTCTTCATTTTTTCGTAATGTCTAACTAAATTATCCACAGTATTTCAATACTTTACTCATTGAACATTAACAAAATATCAGGGAAAGCTTTCCAATGCTTAATTTAATTTGCAATATAATAAAAAAACTTTTGGTGTTTTGATCATTTTGCTAATTTAAGATCTTGACAATGATAATATAATTTAATTATTGAATTCATGAGTCAATTGAAGCTAGATAACCATAGAAAACCTGGAAGCATGGGACAACCGTTTCGTTCTATTGTAGGACTTTTGAACAGTGCGTATCCATGGCCAGTGGAGTTCAACAGGGTATATTTCGAGATAGTAACTTACTGAAGACAATGGTGGACGGTGGCACAATTTCGTGGATTAGTTGAAGTTATACATTAACACCTTTGGATACCAACCAGATTAGTGGTCTAGAGGCTAAGTGGTCGCGCGTGAGACTGATAGGTCCTGTGTTCGGATCTCGAGGGGGGCGGGATCGTGGATGCTCACTGGTGAGGAGCGCCACAATAGGAGGAAAAGGCCATCCAGTGCTTCCATGTTTTCCGTGGTGGTCTACCTTCAAATGACTCATGAATTCACTTATTAAATTACTACAATCTCCACAAAATTCCTGTCTGATGATAGTATAATTGGTAAGATGACTAGAATAAATTCATTATAAACAGTGAAGTAAATGAAAATTCTCTTTATCGTAATGTCTCACAAAAGTTCAATTTGTTCCTTCCATTGACTTCCTTCTAAATGGTTGATTTCGATTAGAATTTTGTGAAACGGCTCAATCATCATAACTTGGTTCTCTTATAGGATGGTGTATTTATAGACTTCTTTATAGAAAATTTATTCAGTATTGTCATGTATTGAGAAGGTGAAAGTGAATATTAGGTGTTTAAGCTCCGTCGTGATATAAAGAGATCTGAAAAACTGTGACTTTAATTTAACTGTGAATCTGCTTTTTAAAATTTTTGGAAAATGAATAGCAAATGATTTTACTATGGTTACTGACCACCATGGAATCATATCTCCGAATTTTATCGTAGACCTCTCCATTGAGAGATCAATCCAATCCCCGTATTTTGGTATTCGATAAAAATGTATGGATAAATAGACACATGTATTAAAAGATAGAGAAATACCTTAAAACACAATGAATCATGTATGTGAATATAAAAGCAAGAACAAATTCAATAAACAATGCCTTATTAAGAACACTTGATATCCTTTGTCACTATAAAAGTAGATGATTAAAACAACTAGAGAGAGACTAAAACTCTTGGGTTAGAATCACAAATACAAGATTATCGATGTTTAGGTTCTAAGAAGTTCCATACCAAGACGAAATGACTATCAAATGCTTGCAAGTTTTTAACGATTGTTCAATGTAGGTCGTTCAGTGATCTCAATAAAATTATTAGCATCCGTTGAACTTCATTCTTTTCTCTTTTCTGAATAGAAATATTAATTTGTATTTATTATTTATTTTCGTAGTAACCTTAAAGATTTAGTTATTGATTCATCTGAAAGTGGATACTATTATTGGATTGGAATTGTTACAATCACTGTACTTTATAATGCAATTGTTTTACCAATGAGATCTGCATTCACTCAATTTCATGAATTAAGTCCTATCATTTGGATGGTATTAGACTATTGTATTGATTGTGTCTATTTTATGGATATATTTGTTGGATTACGTACAGGTGAGTTAACTTCTTTTTAATGAATGGTTACTTACTTACTTACTTACGTCTGTTACTCCTCGTGAAGGAGCATAGGCCGCTCACCAGCATTCTCCATCCAACCCTGTCCTGGGCAAACCATTTAATGAATGGTGTATAGATTTAAACAAACTGAAAAAGGTTCAATCAAAATCTTAGTAACCCCTCCAGTTCTACTAATTATTGGTCCTAGTTAATATCATATTCTTTAGCCTCATACTCGTAGTGTAGATAATTACTTTTTCTTACAACTCCACTGCAAATTATTATTTTCAGAATGGAGATTTGTGGAGATCATAGTATTTGTAATAGTTGAATTCATGAGTCAACTTTAGCTAGACCATCAGTGAAAATCTCGAAGCACGGCACGGCCGTTTCGTCTTATTATGGAACCCCTCAACAGTGCGCATCCACGACCCCGCATACAAGAATCGAACCCAGTACCTTCGGTCTTATGCGCGAAAGCTTAAGCTCTAAACCAATGAACCGGCATATAACGGTATCAATGTTCAACTTTAACCGCTCCATAATATTGCGCATCTCTTCGTCCCATACCAAGATGAAATGACCATTCGGTTAATTCACATTTTCAATGGTGGTCTACCTTAGATCGATCTATGAATTCAACTGCTGTATTTTTATTTCTTATTACCTGTAGTACGATTTTGTAACCTGAGTTCGATAGGTGAGAGTTATTAGGAATTTATGGCAACTTTGTCAGATGATCCAAAACTTTCTTTATGACAAACTACTATATGTAAAATTAGCTATAAATACGATTGTACAGCTTTAAATGAAGAAAATGACCGAAAAAATTTCCCTTCCCTGAACCGTCTTCAATTTGTTTACTGATTCATTGGCCAAGCTGAAGTGTTTACTTAAAATGAACAAAGATAACAACGACAAATTTTCAAGTTGATATAGAAAGTCAATCTATGGTGATCAGAAGTGACCTAAAGGTCAAGTGCATTTCATTGGTGTCAATATATAACTGAGTATTTTTGCATTTTATTCGGCAGTCCAATACACTTTCTCACTCACTCTTGTGTTATCGCTCAAGTAATCAGTTGGGCGGGGAGTTAGCGCATAACATACTGTACCTCAGTATCAGATTTCAGTCACTGAATATCGCGACAAAAACGTTATTCAATTTCATTGACAAACACATTTATGTACTCCATAATAGGGGGAGTTACTAAATTATTTACAGAATTCCTTAATCTTCACAAAGTTCTACAATAACTCAATAAAGCAAATAAATAAAAATTAATTCATGAACTATCGCACATATCTATTGTAACTATGGAATACAGGTAATTGAAACGGGAGGATATGAAGATTTGTACAAGAAAAAGAGAAAAGTTGCACAAGATCATAGACCGATCAAAGTTCGCACTTGAACACCAGTGAACTTCGGTTCAGTAGTCTAGAAATTAGGCATTTGCTCGTGAGACCGAAAGCACTACTAAGGAGTCCCATACTACAACAAGACGGTTGTCTAGTACTTTCAAATTTTCAATGATAATCTAGCATAGATCGATTCATGAATTTAACTATTAAAATAAATAGTTAACACAAATTTAAAATAGTATGACAGCATTTTATCAGATTTGAATAATACACAGTTCCCAAATATGTTAACCAAACTGTTGACTGCTATTACCATATGAACTAATTGAAATTCACTAGTTTTGATTGAAGTTAAACATTAACACCGTTGGATGCCGACTAGCTCAGTGGTCTAATGGTTAAGCGCTTGCACGCGAAACTGATAGGTCCTGAGTTCGAATCTCATGGGGCCAGGATCGTGGATGCGCAGTGGTGAGGAGTCCCATACTAGGACGAAACGGACGTCTAGTGCTTCCATGTTTTCCATGGTGGTCTAGGTTCAATTGACTCATGATTTCAATCAGTGAAATTTTTAAAATCTCCACAAAACCCGTTCTGATAAAAAGCTTTTGCTTACTTTATCTTTTTTCTATTTTTTTTGTATAAATTATTCAGGTTACTTAGAAGAAGGTTTATTAGTACGTGATAAAGAAAAATTAAAACAAGCTTATATTAAACGACGACAATTTATTATTGATATAATGGCAATATTGCCAACGGATTTATTTTATTTTATACCAGTATTAAATCATTATGCTTCATGGTTAAGATTTAATCGTTTAATGAAAATTTATAGATCATTTGAATTTGTTGATAGAACTGAAACACGTACAAATCGACCAAATCTATTTCGTATTTCAATGCTTACTACTTATATATTAGTATTAATTCATTGGAATGCATGTATTTATTTTGGATTTAGTCGTGCTACTGGTATGTTTGTTTTGTTTGTTTCTTTTGTTTTGTTTTTTCTGCTTGTAAGATTAAATGATTGGATGAGTATATAGATTGTTTTTAACTAACGGTGTGGATCTGTTACCTGGAGAAAGACTTCTCGACCTTGAGTATGCGGACGATATTGTCTTACTGTGAGATAATGCCCAAGGCATGCAATCCGCACTTAATCAGTTGGCAATCAGTGTCCGTAGGTATGGTATGTGCTTTGCACCTCCGAAGTGCAAAGTACTTCTACAAGACTGGCAGGATTCTAATCCTGTACTCACCCTGGATGGTGAGCAGATAGAAGTAGTCGAGAAGTTCGTGTATCTGGGTAGATGCATAAGTGCTGGTGGGGGTGTGAGTGATGAGATCAATGCACGTATAGTGAAAGCCAGAGCGTCTTATGCCAATCTGGGCCATCTTTGGCGCCTTCGTGATGTTAGTCTGGCTGTAAAAGATCCGATCTACAACGCGTCGGTGAGAGCAGTTTTGCTCTACGCTTGTGAAACCTGGCCTCTCCGAGTTGAGGATGTTAGATGACTCTCTGTGTTTGATCATCGTTGTGTTCGGACGATTGCTGACATCCAGAAGCAACACCATGTTAGTATTGCAGAGGTTCTGCATCGTGTGTTCGGGCACAGAGACGATAATCCAATTGGTGTCAACATCTTGAAACATCGACTTCGGTGGCTTGGATATGTTCTACGAATGTGGTTCCAGAGAATTCCACGTTGTGCATTATTTGCCGACGCTGGGACTGGTTGGAAAAAGCGGAGAGGTGGTTAGTGTGTGAAATGGTGTCGGGGTATGGAAGAAAGCTGCAAAGGGCTGGCTTGTGTTGGTCCTTCACGACTCCCTGGTTGGTGTCCGAGAGATTGTGCGACACAGTGGCTAGAGACGTTATCAGATATGGCTCAGAATAGAAGCCAATGGCGATCCTGCTGTAACCTTTTACTTTCTTCATAAGAAGTGGTTGTATCTTCCTTAACTGAAAGATTTCTTTCTGGATGTACCTTTCTGTTTCCCATTATTATTATTATTATTATTATTATTACACTACCATACACTAATTTGTGGTCGTTATTGTTTTTTTTGGCTTCTTTCTTGTTTTCGTATACGCACTTTACATTCTTTTTCTCTTCCCATTCTCATTGTTTTGTGTGGCACATATATATCTGGTGCCCTCTTGTACCAATATTTATGTGTTCAAATAAATAAATGACTTTTTTTATTTTTCCACTTATAAGGTTGAATGATTGAAGGAATCGATAAATCTTTTCTGGGCTAATAGTGGAATCTATATGTCATGAATTTTGTCCTACTTTGAAGTAGCTACATGAATATATTTTATATTTCAATTAGTGTTGGTCTATTTGATACTTGAATTGAAGACGTTTTGCTTCGAATGGCAGTATATTATCTATTGAGCTATTGAGTTCAGATTGTTACTAAGTTGTTGGGTAGTTATGATTATAATGTTGTTATTAGTAATAATAAATGGCTTACTAAATATCAATCAAAATACCAACAACAGTGTAGTTTAAATACTTATTAATAGTGATAGATGTCTAAAGGCTAATTTAAATAAATCAAAATATAATGAATGTAATTGTATTGCAAAGGTGCTATTTGTCACTAAATTCCATAAACTTGTGAGTTATTATATCATACCTTGGTCATGAGTGTTTGATTTCTTTCATTTCCTTTAATATCGATCTATAAAACCGTAGTTTAAGGTATTAAGGCCAAGTAATAAGGTATCATCATCATCATCATCATCATCATCATCATCATCATCATCATCATCATCATCATCATCATCATCATCATCATCATCATCATCATCATCATCATCATCATCATCATCATCATCATCATCATCATCATCATCATCATCATCATCATCATCATCATCATCATCATCATCATCATCATCATCATCATCATTATCATCATCATCATCATCATCATCATCATCATCATCATCATCATCATCATCATCATCATCATCATCATCATCATCATCATCATCATCATCATCATCATCATCATCATCATTATCATCATCATCATCATCATCATCATCATCATCATCATCATCATCATCATCATCATCATCATCATCATCATCATCATCATCATCATCATCATCATCATCATCATCATTCTACATAGTTTACGTTATGTCAAATATTTATTGATAATATCAACCTTAAAGTATGATTTAGACTACGGCCTAACGGAAATACTTATCAACTAGTCATTATTTCCGCATTAATTAACTCATCTCCATATTCATTCATCTATTATATACTACATCATTGCATAAAAGACTTATAAATATTAACTGTTAATTTCTTCATATCTAGAATACCAGGGTTTTTTTCATTAATTCATTTGATTCTTTTAGTTTACATATTACTATACTGAGTAAAGATGGTCTACACTACACATTTGTATCAATTGAAGAACGCATGGGTAGTAAAGAGAACTAGACAGATATTTGGTAGATGTTTGAGACTTTTTAGTAACACACATCCACGTGGTAGAAAATGGAATACAAAACCATATTTGTTCTTTATATAAGTTTGGAAATCTCAGTTTTGTAACTTCTCTTCATTTTACTTAAAAGAATATCTACAAATGTAAAACTCAAGTCTTAAACATCGATTTGAAGATTCAAACAACTAATAGATATGAATTAAGATTAAAATTCATCTCATCGCGCAAGTTAGTGGCTATCCAGACTCAGTTGATAAGTGGATAACTAGTTGTCGTCTGAAGCGAAAGATTGTGTGTTCAATTGTTGGAGTGAACACCAACTTTGAGATGCAGGTACATCCAACTGACGAGTTTCAAACAGGACGACACGCACTTCCTGGATTCTACTGCTAGCCACTACCATCCATCTCTGCTTATGATGCTTGCGACCTACTACCTGTATTAAGGCAGTCCGTACAGAATGCACAAATGCCAAAATACGATTGAACAATTCCAGTTCTGATCATCAATGGGTTGATCCAAACAACCAAAATATATGAATTAAAATAAAACTCAAATTAGGTTTAGAAAAATTCAGAATTTTAGCATACTTCAATTGATTGAGACTCATCGGCTGAACACACTCAAATCCCATTATCGATATTCATAATGCGACTCAAACCCAGTAACTATCACTTCAGACGAGATCACCACATGTGGTTTATCAATAACTTGATCGTAATTTGATGTAACTCATTAGTCAAGTACACATTTATACACTCAACTTTGAATCCTACATTTTCTGAGAAATCATACAATGTTACAGATGTAAGTGAATCTACATTTAACATTACCATGTAGAACAGGATACACTAAACATTAAAGTATTATTCATGAGTAAATTGATAACTAAAATATGGATACATTTTTGTTTTCATTTTCTAATCTTTATAATCTAATAAAACAGGTTTAAGCTCAGATTCATTTGTTTATCCACCACGTTCCAGTGATGATACATCAGATGAATATAAAAATTATACAGAACAATGGGATCGATTATTTTCTCAATATGTTTATAGTTTCTATTGGTCTACATTAATCTTAACAACAATTGGAGAAACACCAAAACCAGTAAAAAATGCTGAATATATATTTATTACTATTGATTTTCTTGTTGGGGTATTAATATTTGCAACGGTTGTTGGTAATGTTGGTGCAATGATAACTAATATGAATGCAGCTAGAACAGAATTTCAAAATAAAATGGATGGTGTTAAAAGGTAAGTGATTGTAAATAAATGATTTAATCAAGTATAATATTGAATTTTCTATCTTAAACATCATTTTTTAACATCAAACAATAGAAATGATTGAAAATTGACTGTAAGCTTGATTAACTTATTCATTATGTGTAGTCAATGAGATTGGTTAAGTACATTTTTATTGCATGAATATCATGAATATAATGTTAAAATTAGGGAGAGAACAAACCAGTTTCTAGTTGAAGAGGAAATTAGGAAAAGACGATGGAAATAAATAGGACATACATTAGGCAAATCATTAAACTGCATCATGAGGTAAGCCCTAAATTGGAATCTTGAAGGAAAGCGGAAAAGAGGAAGGCCAAAGAACACATTACGTCGGGAGATAGAAACAAATATGAAAAAGATGAATAACAACTGGAAAGAGCTGGAAAGGATAGCCCAGGACAGGATTGGATGGAGAATGCTGGTGGGTGGCCTATGCTCCTCCACGAGAAGTAACAGACATAATTAAGTATGTAATGTTAACGTTAAACAGGGACCTATTATACATTTTTGTCAGTATGGAGTTGTGGAGATTGTTGAGCTTCTACTTGAGATCATGAATCTATCAATGTTAGATCACAAGGTTTTCAGTGGTTGTTTAACATTGGTTGATTCATGATCTCAATCAAAAGCTCAACAATCTCCACAACTCCATACTGATAATTACTATTTACTTCCTACTAACTAGCTTCGAGAGGTAATTCTCAGAGTCCTAGTGAGAAGCCGTTACCGATGGAGCTAATCTGTGCAGGATGTGAGGCAGTTATCCACCGAAGACGATGGAAAACAATCGCTCGATTTCGTGAATTGGTCAAAGTTAGACATGAACACCGTTGAATGTCGTATCAATGGTCTAGAGGTTAGGCATTCTCACGAAAGACCGAAGGTTCTAGGTTCGAGTAGTGTGTGCGGGATTGTCAATACGTACTGTTGAGGAGTCCCATACTAGGACGAAAAAGCCGTTCAATTCTTCTAGGTTTTCATTAGTGGTTTAATATTCGTCCATTCATGATCTCAATATGAATTTTTAGTTTCACTTTTATACATAATAAAATGTTTTGTTTCAGTTACAATTATCTCTGCTTATGATGGTTATGATCTAGGAAAATATCGAGCCCATCCTCATAGAATGCATATATTTCAATGAGGGACTGATCAGCTTCATTCCTAAATACCAATGAGAAGATTTAAACAACTAATACAACAATGAATTCTGACATGTTTGTTTTTATATGTAACCTCATGAAAAACTCTTAGTTCAAAAAACCTTCACCACTGTATACTTTCTGATCAGTCTGTTTTTGAGTTAATAGTCACCAGTTTTTTTGTGGATAATTTTGTAATTATTGCCAGTATATGGTAAAAAGTATTCCCAAAAACAGTTCACTGTTTTTCCGGAGTTTAAGCTACAAGTATCACACTGTATTTGTAATTTTTAAGAATAAACCTTCATCCAATATCCCAAGATGGGATGTGGTAGACTTTTTTTCAACATGAAGTGATAAATATGACGATAGTATTGTAGTGAACAAGAACACCAGTGGGGACAATCGAACGCATTTAATACAAAATTACGGAGCATCTCAATAAAATCTGAGAACCATATATCAAATCGTTAATTTTCAAAATGTCCACCAATTGTCTCAAAATGCCTCAGACTGCATTGTCCTTGCATTTTCATACAAATTGCATTCTATTCCCACTCTTGCTTTCTTGATCTTCACCCATCTTCTGCTGCCGGACATTACATTCCTGACTCGCGTCATATACTACTTATATCAATATAAGTAGCACGCACCACAGTATAAGTATTCAAGGTCTGATCAGCTGATGAGATTTTTAGGCGTTATAAAGGTATATTATTATATCAACGTGTATTGTACAGCCGAAAGATATAATACAACATTAATAAACTTTATTCACAACATAATAATGATGAAATATCTTTGAGGAAATCATAAACTCATGCTTGAGATATATAGAGTGTGAGGAATAAGCGGATACTTTCTTTTCCTAGGTTAGGGTTCCCTAATAGGAAACACCCATCATCGAACACTGGGAGGCTCGAATGCAAGACTCTCATATTTTGTGGTAAGTTTATTCATAGTTTCAGATCTTAGTTAGCTGGTGATATAGCTCATTGATTATATCACGGGATTTGACAGTCGTAGATTCGATTTCAAACAGAATAATCTTAGATGAGTAGTAATGAAGTGTGCAACACCATACTAAATCATCTGTTTATCAGTTATCACAATACTTTAGATAACTAGTGAACATTACTCTTAAACGACAGGAAAAGCAATCTTTATTTATGAACCTATTGTCTTGTTTCATAACATTTAGATATATGGAATTTCGTAAAGTTAACAAAGAATTAGAACTTCGAGTAATCAGATGGTTTGATTATTTATGGACTAATAAACAATCATTAGAAGAGGATAGTCTTAATGCTTTACCAGATAAATTAAAAGCTGAAATTGCTATTCATGTTCATTTTGATACATTAAAACGTGTTAGCATATTTAAAGTAAGCGTATTTTATTTTCAAAAATTAATTTTTATAGGTGGACATATATATACTACTTAAATAAATCTTGGATTAAAATAAATAATTGTTTTGAATTTTAATTTATTTTTGTATTGATTGTTTAAATCTTCCAACTGATGTTTATGACTGCAATTGATCAGTATCTTTTTGGTATATGCACATTCTGTGTGGATTGATGCGATATTGTATTCAGTCAGAAGCATTATAAGCGTTTCGTCCTATCTGGGATTCTTCAGGTGGATGCACCTGCATCCCGGAGTTAATGTTCACTCCGAGACTCGAACACAGTACCGTTTTCTTTAAATGCCACTGTGTTATCCAATTAGCTGCTGAGTTCAGATAGGACGGGATGTGCATCCTGCATTCTACTACTAGCCATGATCAGTCTTTCCTCACAATGTTTTGAATTTTATAAAATATTTTATTGGATTCTTCTAAGAATATCGGATTATTTTAAAAGGGTTCATCAATTGTTTAACTCATTTTATTATTTTAACTGTTTATTCTCATCAAATTAAAAGTACATTATCATATTTTATTAAGAAATGATCCCATTTCTAAAGTTTTCTTGATCAATATTATTAAAAACTGAAATGTAGTATCTCCATTTTTAAAAAGTACATAGTATCTACTATTATTGCTTGAAAACATTACTTGAATCGTATTTTTCTGAATATCCATGATGATGTAGAAGAGAAGATGAACTTTGATATTGTTGTGTCTGTGGACTGCAGATTAGATGTGCAGTGACTTATCGATCGGATCAATGACACGTAAGAACGACCTAGAGTCCCGATTGGCCCTGCTTCCCTGTCCAGCCCAGCCAGTTGAGTCCAGAACGCAAGTCTCAACCTCTGAGATATGAATCATTATATTTCAGACATATTCTGTTTATATACCAATCAACCAGACCACATCGTACCATAAAATAGGAAACAACATTTGTACAATATTTGACAAGTGAAATAAACATTGACCAATAGGAAACGTCCATTTGAAGTCCAAGGACACCATTAGACTTAACACGATAATTATTAGGATATTTTCTCGAATATCCCAACAGATATGAGAGTTTTTACTGTATACAAAAAGGTAAAAGAACCATCAAATTACTCTGTTCATTTAATAACTCCATAATCTTAAGAAAAATATAACAAAATGACAAATTAAAAAGTAAAATTACCAACCAAAGAGTAGTCAAGGTCAGTGTTCGGATTACAGATTTAAGGTCATTATATAATTTAAATGTAAACAAGATAAAAGTAGAGATAAGTTCAATTCTTGTTTTAGTGTAGTGAACGTGAGCACAATTGAGGACAATCGAATCTATCTGAACACAAAATTACAGAAACATCTTAGTAAAATTTGAGAACCATACAGTAAATACTTCTTTTGCAAAATGTCAATCAATCGTTATCAACTTCATTGTTCTTTCATTTCCACACCAATCATTCTTTGTTCTCATCCTCTTTTCTTCGATCTTTTTAACCTTTTATCACCAGACATTTCACTTTCGCTTGATGATACATACTACTTATATCTATCGACATCAGTAGCACACACTGCATTAGTATTGGCAAAAAAAGTTTTATATCAAAGAGCAAAATATTAAGGTTTGACAAGTCTTTCTTGAAATAATATTCATGTAAAAAAAATCTCATTTCAGAAATAGTCATTGATGAATACTTACTTCTAGGTTTGAAGCTATTACGAGTTCACTTAGTATGCGAACGGAACAAACACTTGTGAATGTAGACCAATAAGCTAGCTATTTCATGCATCCCAGCCTTGCTAACTAGAGAAAGAAGTCCAAGCTTGGAAAGAGAAAGTATATTTCGTAAGGCAGAAGCACGAGTGAATAATAACAAACACAAATCAAACGTATACATACAACATAAAACCGTCCTTGGGAAGCGTTGCAAAATAGCATACTAAAAATATACAATGGACCGATAGCGCTAAAGATTCTTCCAAGTGGGAAATACGACATGAAGGTGAAAAGTGTGCTTTTGGCGCGAAAACAAGAAAATACAAATTTCCAAACAAAATTATAAAATTAAGGCATTTACACAGTGAGTTCTGGGGATCTAACATCCCCAACACTTACTAATGATGTTGACTGATCACCAGATTATTTAACGAAATCACTGAAGATGAAATATGTGAACAACCGTATTCTGACTAAAATGTCTCAGATCAAAATGAATGACTTACTCTGTGCTCCATGATAACTAGTCTTCTTTTATAGCTGTTATTAGCCTTCAGTTAAACTATCTTCGAATGGGATATATCTTAGTTTATTAATAAATTGGACAATTTACAAAGTCATTCTGTAGTGAACAGAACTCGAGTGGGGACAATCGAATGTATTTAACACAAAATTACAGGACTTGTTAATAAAATCTAACGATCAAATAGTAAATACGTAATTTGCAAAATGTTCACCAATTGTCTCATAATGACTCAGACTTCATTGTTCTTGCATTTTCATACAAATTGCATTGTTTCCATTCTTTACTGTTCGATCCTCTTGTCTCTCTGCTGTCAGACATTCTGTTCAAGACTAACGTAATCTACTACTTATGTTAACATAAGTAGCACACACCACAATTCCACCTGAGAAATTGATAGACCATTACATTACTCACAATTAAATATTATAGTTCGAAAAATACTCGGTAGTAAAGATTATAAAGATTTTGGTTGGAAGTGGAATCGAGGATCCTTTGCTACTCTATATTTGAAACTTGTCAGCTGGATGAAACTTTAACCCTCTGTTATTGTTCTCACTGAGTATTACATCTAATGTTTTTCATTTAAAATGCTAATAAGTAGTTATTCACAATGTTGCTAGGTTGTAAAAGCCATTACTTTGTTAAACTGATGTTATCTGTAAGGGTTTATATTATTCCGCAGTTCATATTTACGATTGTCTTGTTACAGTATAATACAACGAAACCCCGAGTTTTTGATTCCACTGTTAAACATAATTCTAATGTTTAGAAACTTATTGCAAAGCGATTATATTGAAACGATTCACTTACAATTCACAGGTGTCAACGAAGATTGACTAAAATTCAGTAATAAATGTTAATAACAGGATACTACAAAACCTTATCTATAGTATAGAATTCTCCTATAATTATTTACAAAACCCAGCATGAACGTTAGCAAATTACCTAGTAATTAGTGAATAAACACGTAATACACTTAGTAGACATGTATACAAACGAGTTCATGTCAACTATCTTTAGAATTCTCTTTTATACAGTTCATTGTTCTTAATGAATTATTCAATTGAAATATTCATTTAACTATCTATAGGCATATTCATGGATACAATACTAAATAATTTCAACAATATTTTCATAATATATTTGACATTGAAATAAAGGAAACATTTTTAGTTAACACTATAGGGGTTGTGGAGATAATTAAGTTTGATGTTAGGTTTTCAATTATGGTCTACCATAATGTGCTCACTAGTGACTAGCTTCGTGAGAGAATTCTCCAAATTCTAATGAGAATCCGTGACCAGTAAGGCTAATCCGTTTCGGGTAGTGACATGTATCTATCTTAGTAAAATGAAAGATGGTCGCACAATTTCGTGGATTGATTGAGATTATACATTAACACCATTGGATACCGGTCAGCTCAGTGGTCCAGTAGGTTAAGCGTTCGTATGCGAAACTGAAAACCATGGTTTCCAATCCCACGACCGGGATCGTGGATGCGCACTGCTAAGGAGTCTCACAATAGAACGAAACGATCATCCAGTGCTTCCAAGTTTTCAATGGTGGTCTAACATCAATCAGTTCGTGATTTCAATCAATCCTGAAGTTTTCATTGTTCTACTAAACAATATCATCAATTTCCCCGATTCAATCATTCAACTTAGAGAATAAAACATTTTTTCTCTTTCTCATATATCATTCCTCTAATTATTTATATTACCTCTGATTGACAATTATTAGTTCAATTTATTAATGCACTATAATGAAAGAGAACAAAGATACCAAATCATGATACCTACATAATAAAAGTTCTTTTCAATTCAAGAAAAAAAAGGTTATCAAGGTCACTCTTTTTTTCCTAAAAAAGAAAAACAAAACAAAAAAACATTGAAATGAAGTTGAAAAAAAAAACATTCTTTCATTAAATCTATTCTGTTTATTTATTTGTTTATTCATTCTATAATCGAAAGTTTTCCCAAATCGATTTTTTTTTGTTTTTTTTTGAGAAAAAAATTTTTGAAAAAAAAATTTTCTTGATGGATATTTTTTTCGTTATTTTTCTTCAGTTTCTTTATTTTTTTCAAAACAAGAAAAAAAGAAATGAAAGAAAATCTCACTATTATTTGATTGCATCATTTTAAAATTATTGGATTTTAAAAATTGAAATGGTTAGGAAAAAAGAGAGGGGAAAAATGAATTAAATTTTATAATTTATATTATGGATTAGGTTTTTAGTTATATAACTATTGGATACTATGGAGAGAAACTGGAAACGGATAAAAGAGGCAATCACTTCAACATATCATGAGGTTCTGGGCCACAACAAGCACCATCACAAGGAATGGATCACTGTTGATACACTGGATAAGATTCAAGAAAGAAGGAACAGGGAGGCAGCAATCAATACCAGCCGAACAAGAGCAGAGAAAGCTAAGGCACAAGCTGAATACACAGAAGTAAACAAACAAGTGAAGAGGAGCATCAGAACCGACAAACGTAAATATGTGGAAGATTTAGCAACGACGGCGGAAAAGGCTGCAAGAGAAGGAAACATGAGACAACTGTATGACACGACAAAGAAACCCTCTGGAAATCGCCGCAAACCAGAACGACCAGTGAAAAGCAAGGAAGGCGAGGTAATCACCAACATTGAAGAGCAACAAAACAGGTGGGTAGAACACTTCAAAGAACTCTTGAATCGACCAGCTCCACTGAACCCACCCAACATCGAGGCAGCATCCACGGACCTCCCAATCAACGTTGGCCCACCAACAATTGAAGAAATCAGCATGGTAATCAGACAAATGAAGAGTGGCAAAGCAGCAGGACCGGACAACATTCCAGCAGAGGCACTAAAAGCAGACGTAGCGGTAACTACAAGGATACTCCACATTCTCTTCAGCAAGATTTGGGGTGAGGAACAAGTACCAATAGTCTGGAAAGAAGGACTTCTGATCAAAATACCAAAGAAAGGCGATCTCAGCAACTGTGATAACTACAGTGGTATCACAATTCTTTCAATACCAGAAATAGTCTTCAACAGGGTATTGTTAAACAGAATGAAGGACTGCGTAGACGCCCAACTTCGAGACCGATGGGCAGGATTCCGTAAGGATAGATCGTGTACAGACTAAATCACAACTCTATGGATCATTGTGGAACAATCAATTGAATGGAATTCATCACTCTACATCAACTTTATTGACTACGAAAAAGCATTTGATAGCGTGGACAGAACAACACTATGAAAACTTCTTCGACACTACGGCGTGCCTCAGAAGATAGTCAATATCATACAGAGTTCATATGATGGATAACACTGCAAAATCGTGCATGGAGGACAGTTGACAAAGTCGTTCGAAGTGAAGACCGGTGTTAGGCAAGGTTGCTTACTCTCACCCTTTCTCTTTCTCCTGTTTATCGACTGGATCATTTAGACGTCAACATCTAAAAGGAAGAATGGGATACAGTGGACATCTAGGATGCAGCTGGACGATCTAGACTTCACAGATGATCTGGCCTTCCAATCGCAATAACAAATGCAAGAGAAAATGACCAGTGTAGCAGCAGCCTCAGCAGCAGTAGGTCTCAATATACACAAAGGGAAAAGCAAGATCCTCCGATACAACACAGCATGCACCAATCCAGTCACAATCGACGGAGAAGGTTGGAAGATGTAAAAACCTTTACATGTTTGGGCAGCATCATTGATGAACAGGGTGGATCTGATGCAGACGTGAAAGCGCGGATCGGTAAAGCAAGAGCAGCATATTTACAACTGAAGAACATCTGGAACTCAAAGCAACTGTCAACCAACACCAAGGTCAGAATTTTCAATACAAATGTCAAGACAGTTCTACTGCATGGGGCAGAAACCTGAAGAACTACGAAAGTCATCATCCAGAAGATACAAGTGTTGTATATAAACAGTTGTCTACACAAAATACTTCGGATCTGTTGGCCGGATACTATTAGCAACAACCAAATGTGGGAAAGAACAAACCAGATCCCAGTGGAGGAAATCAGGAAGAAGTGCTGGAAGTGGATAGGACACACATTGACGAAAGCACCCAACTGAGTCATAAGACAAGCCCTCACGTGGGATCTTCAAGGCCAAAGGAAAAGAGGAAGACCAAAGAACATATTACGCCGGGAAATGGAGATAGACATGAGAAAAATGAACAAAAATTGGATGGAAATAGAAAAGAAGGCCCAGGACAGAGTGGGTTGGAGAATGCTGGTCGGCGGCTTATGCTCCATTAGGAGTAACAGGCGTAAGTAAGTAAGTAACTATTGGAAACTAACAGATATTGGATATATATATTTTGTCCTAGTAATAAAACTTCTTGGTATTGTGGTGTGTGCTACTTATATTGACTTAAGTAGTATATAATACGAGTCGGAAATGTAATGTCTGGCTGAAGAAGATAGGAAAGATCAAGTAAGGAAAAACGGGAATAGAAAGTAATAGTATAGAAATTCAAGAACAACAAAGTCCGAGACAGTTATTGAACATTTTGCAAATTAGGTATTATAATATGGTTTTTCTATTTTACAAAGTAACTCTAATGTTGTGCTAAGTGTGATTCGGTTCTCCTCACATATGTTCTCCTTCACTACAGTATCAGTATATATATAGAATCTCTAAGCTTCATAACAAGGTTTTAAACTTTAAATCATTGAGTCTCATCTTGAATTAAGTTATTTACATTGGTAAATCATTAATAATAAATTATTGTTAGAATGAGGAATCATGACAATCGTCGATTTAAACTAAACCACTTTGGAAGACCAGGAAGCATTGGTCAGCCGTTTCATCCGATTGTGGGACTCTTCAAAAGTTTATATTTACGATCCTGCATGCGCTACTCGAAATCAGAAACTTCAGTCTCATGCATGGATGCTTAAAATCTAGAACACTGAACTGGCGTTCGACGGTGTTCATATTTAACTTCAATCAATTCACGATATTGTGTGACTGTTCTCCATTATCTTCTGTGGATGACTGTTTCATACCCGACACAGATTAAACTCTAATGGTCACGGCTTCTTACTAGAACTCCGAGAATTACCTCTCGAAGCTAATTACTAGTGAGCACATGATAATTATTGTCAGAATGAGGATTTGTGGAATCGTGCATGAACGTTGATTCACACTGCTAATGAGTCCCATACTAGGACAAAACAAATGTCCAGTGTTTCCAGGGTGATATAGCTTAAATCAACTCATGAATTCAACCATTAAATAATAATTTATATGATGATCTATAAAAAAACTTCATTCTCATAGTTTAAATAATAATCTGATCATTAAAATGTTTCTAATTTATTAGCTGATAATAAGAAGTCAAATATGAATTCTGTTTATTTACTCAGTGGTGAGGATGCTAGCAGTAGTAAGATGTTCTTTCAAATAATATTTCATGTTTTCTGATATCCAACATTTTAAGACATGCGGTAATTTTATTGATTTATATTGTACATAAGTCATAGTGTGATAACCTTAAGAGATAGTACATCCGAATATTATTAAATGATTGTTATGCCCCAACAAGAATAATGAATGGTAACTTTTGGGATCTATTTATGGACCAATACTAAACGTATCTTTTTATTGTATAATTGTTAAATAACTAAACTATTCATATTCATGTTCCTCATATTATCAGCTTTATTTTAATCTATGAACCATTATTATACGTTTTACCATTCTTAAATTATGCCCAGTCTATTAATTACTACCGCCTACATTCACAGCCACGTTTGGCCAAATTTTGTTTTTGGTGGAGTTTTGTTCTCTGAGAACAAAACTCCACCAAAATCATCCACCTGAGCTACAAATCTTCTCCACTAGGCCAAATTTTGTACAAATGTTGTTTCATATTTTATTGGTACGTTTTGGTCTGTTTGATTGGTATATAAACTCAGTATGTTTGAAATACATGATTCATATTGCAGAGGCTGAGACTGGTGTTCTGGACTTAACTGGCTGATCTAGGCGGAAAGCAGGACTAATCAGTACTCTACGCTGCTCCCACGTGTTTTACGCGTCCTTGGTCCGATCGATAATCCACTGCTCTCTAATCGGCGGTCACAAGTTATAATAGTGTTATTGTCTTGACTTTCAGCAAAATTAAGCTTGTTTTAATTAGAAATATTATGAAAAAAATTCAAGAAATAGTAGTTTCTTAATGTAATAATAAAC
Organism: Schistosoma mattheei; assembly: GCA_944470405.2. Lineage (NCBI taxonomy): Eukaryota > Metazoa > Platyhelminthes > Trematoda > Strigeidida > Schistosomatidae > Schistosoma > Schistosoma mattheei. The sequence continues at coordinate 10,953,074 of OX103945.1, forward strand.
TGAAAGCATTGACTATTTCACATGAATAACTGTTTCTCAAAATTGAGACAAGCATTTAAAAATGGTGTAGTTTGAAGTAGAACTTCTCCAGTGAACAATCTCACTTTACAAGCAAAGATGGATAGTGGCTAGCAGTAGAATCCAGGATGCACGCCATTTTTTCCTATTTAGGACTCGTCAGGTGGATTTATTTACATCTCAGAGTTAATGTTCACTCTGGGACTCGGACCCAGTACCGTTCGCTTCAAATACTTGTGAATTAAGTCAATATCGAGGTAATACGTACAATATGCACATATGCTAATAAGAGACTGATAAATTGCACTCCTAAGCATCAATAGGCAGATTCATGTAAACAATACCAAGTGGATTTAATCTCAGTTTACTTCTTTTAATACAGAAATACATCAAAGCTGATATAATAATCTATGGAAAAAATAGAACGATTCATCTAGAAGAGATATTGTTTTCATTAAACCATACCTTCTTGTTTTATCTTTCAATGATTATAACATATTGTAACCTACTGTGAGTCTTAAACTGATTCATACATAAACTATGCAGAGAAACAATGTAAGATAAATCAACTTATTATTCAAAACCATATCTGCATATGCGAACTTATGTTAATTACATGTTATATATATTGTGACTTTTGCCGGGCTAACTGTCACGTGATTTGCTCACCAATCAGATTACGACCTAAACAATCTTAACGCTGTCAAACCAATGACATATTGACCGGCATGAGCAACCTAATGTCCTTATTGACCCTTTTCTTGCCTAGCCCTGCCTGTTGAGTCCATAACGCCAACAACAACTGCCATTGTGCAAATTATATATTTCAAACATACTTGGCTTATATACAAATCAACTAGATGACATTACACCATAAAATAGAAAATAAAAATTATACAAGATCAAGCCAGAAAGTGGCTGTTAACGTGGGAGACAGCAATTAATAAACTGGGTATAACTTAAGAACAGTAGGTCGTATTATAATAGTCTGTAGGTCAAAATAAAGCTTATAATAAGAGGAATATAGATATACATAATCTAGTTACTGAATAGTTATGCTATATATATGGATTAATAGCAGTGTCAACTTGTTCAAAGTTATTCAACTAACTTAAATAATAACAATCATTCGTCAGTTTACACTAACTGTGAGTACAATTATTACCATTTGCATAAGCTCAAAAAGATTACTCTTAAACTTGAGATCATGCTTAGAATCATACAAAAACAGTCTTTAAATACAATTTCAACAGGTTTATCGCAAGATCTAAAGTTTAAAGCGTATAATATCTTTCTACTTTCAATTATTTCATTAAAGCGATTGATGAAAGAGGTTACAGTAAATATTTACTCATAGTTATTGTCTTAGAATAGAAATATTATAAAATATGATCAATTACAGAAACAAACAACAGCTCCATTTAGTAAATCGAATCTCTCGAAGAGGGATCGTGAATGAGAACGGCTAAAGTTTCCCATAATAGGATGAAACGGCTCTCCAGTGCTTCTAGGTTTTCCATGGTGGTCTAGGTTCAATTGACTCATGATCTCAATTATTTAAATTACTATAATATCCACGAAAAATCTCTTCTGAATACAAATCATTAATATATTTATATACATATTCTTTTTCTGTTCTATTTATTTTTAGGATTGTGATCCTGGTCTTCTAGTGGAATTAGTACTTAAACTTCAATTACAAGTATTTTCACCAGGTGATTATATATGTCGAAAAGGTGATATTGGCAAAGAAATGTACATAGTTAAACGTGGTAAATTAAGTGTAGTATCTGAAGATGGTAAAACTGTATTTGTTACACTTGGTGAAGGTTCTGTATTCGGTGAAATATCTATATTAAATATAGCTGGTAAGTATATCATTATATTTGATATGTGAAATTAAATCATTCTTTTTTATAAATCTTATATTAATTACTGCTGGGAAAGTATTAATATCTAACTTTTACTTATGATAGTTAACTCATTATGTTATATCCCAGTGAAGATTAAATTACTGGTAACTTCTGAGACCTATTAATGGACTAATATTATATATATAGTATAACTATTCGGTAACTAAATTATGTATATCTATATTCCTCTTATTATAAGCTTTATTTTGACCTACAAACTATTATGATACGACTTAATGTCTTAAGTTAAACCCAGTTTTTTGATTACTGTCTCCCACGTTCACAGACACATTTTGGCTTGATCCTGTATAAATGTCATTTCCTATTTTATCGTTTGATGCGATCTATTTGGCTGGTATATAAACCAATTATGTTTTAATAAATGACTCGCGTAGTGGAAGCTGTTATTGATGTTCTGGACTCAGTTGGACAGGCTAGGCGAACAAATGACTAACAAGGACGCTAGGCTGCTCATAACAGTCGAACGTCATCGGTTTGGCACAGTGTGAAGATTGAATAAGTCATATTTCGATTGACGAATAAACCATGTGATAACTAGCCGGGTTCAAAGACACAACACATTAAATATGTGATTAAAGCAAGTTACAGTAGAAAATCTATTAAAACATTTAAGGGCGAAACACTTTGTTGACATTCAGGCTTCTGTAGAAATCTGCCATGACATTTACAATAAGTGTAAATTAATTATATATTTTTAAGTGACTAATAAACCAATCCTGTAAATGGAATTTTACGCATTATATGTCAGCATGAACCATGCACTCTGGATTCGCCCGTTAACCTCTCTCTGAAAGAATGAACTATATAATAATCACAGTTTATATCATTTCGTTTAATTCCAATTTGTTGAGACAGCAGTCAAAGTGTATACACTTACTGTACGGTTTAAATAATTTCATGATCTAGCAAGCATAACCCCTTAGTTCTAAAAATCTTTGTATGTAAACATATCAATGAAATTTAATCTCGGTCAACCATACTTGGTAGAATATGGCTAAACACTGATATGACTGAACTTCAAACATTTTTTTAAAGACCTGGAAGCGCTGGAAGGCTGTTTCGTCCAAAAGTGCATATTTACGACCCCATATGCACTACTCGAAATCAGAAACTTCGGTCTCACTCATGAGTGCTTAACATTTAGACCACTGAACCGGCGTTCGACGGTGTTCATATTTAACTACAATCAATCCGCGAAATCGCATGATTGTTTTCCGTTACCTTCGGTGGATAACTGCCTCATACTCGACACAGATTAGACTCTAATGGTCACGGCTTTTTACTGGAATTCCGAGAATGACCTCTCGAAGCTAGTTGCTGATGAGTGCATGGTACTTATCAGTATGGGATCGTGAAGATTGTTAAGTTTTTGATTGAGATCATGAATCAACCAATGTTATGCCACCATTTCAAACTCGGAAACACTAGATGGCCGTTTCGTCCTAGTATGAGCAATGAGAATCCACGTAAAGGCCGTCCAGTGCATCCAGGTTTTCAACAGTGGTCTAACATTGAATGATTCATGGTCTCAATCAAAATATCAACAATCTTCACAACCTCATAATGAAAGTTTGAAACAAATTCCTATGTCTTTATTAGTTTCTGACATACAATTTCTTGTCTAAATATAAGTATTCAGAAAATTTTTGACTTTTGTTAATAATTAATGAAGATATGATCTAGAATATTAAACAGTAAATATATCTTAGGATTTTTATTTATTCTAACACTCCACTAGTACTATGGGATATTATTAAAAAAACAGTCATCAATGTTTTAGGGAGTAGATACATTATCAATATCACCAAATGATCCAAGTTAGACAATGATTAAAACCAAGAAGCACTAGACAGCAGTTTCCTCCTAATATGGTACTACTTAGCCATCTCTCGACAAACGTTTAATCCTTAGAGTCGGTATCTAATGGTCAGCTTTCCTAACTTCAGTCAATTCGTGCAATATAATGGATTGACTGAGCTAAGAAATGTGAAATACTGGAGGCTAACTCATCTATCCAAATGTAATGCACAGACCTCAAGGCTTGAAGAATTCGACCTTATCGGTTAATAGTATCATAAGAGCCTAATACATTGTCGTTCGGAGCATCACACTACGACAAAAACGATGCCTATTACACTCCTCCAATTTTCATCTTTTGGCTAATTAAAGTTGGCCTATGATGTAAATAAACTTCGGATTATGAAATCTTCACATCTGAAAAATATTTTTTACTTTAAATCATAACTGTTTTCTTATACATAAGATACATGTTTGTTATAAATTACATTTCATCTTTCGTTTTATTTAGAGTTAAGCAACATGCAACTCCGTACCGCCCATGACATGAATTATTTGATATAACTAAATAAGATAGTGAATAGTACTTCTAGATTACACAAAAATTACATTTGTACTAAAGAAGACGACTTGCATTTTAGTCATATTCAACTTAAGACACAATGTTACCAATATTACCTATCACGAATTACAACACAATTTACTAATTAAGCAAAGATGAATAGTGGCTAGCAGTGGAATCTAGGACACCCGCCATTTCATACCATTTGGGATTCGTCAACTGGATCTATCCGGAGTGAACATCATCCCTGGGATGCAAGTACATCCAGCTGACGAGTTCCAAATAGCACGAAATGGCACGTGTCCTGGATTCCACTGCTAGCCACTATCCATCTGTATTTAAGAAGCTTGTGACTTAAGGCTATATCGAGACAATCCGCACAAGATGCATATATGCCAGCAAGAGACTGATCAATTACAGTCCTGTATAACAATGGGAAGATACAAGTAAAACAACTGCAACTATCTGAATTAGATCAATCATGAAATCATCTGATCAATGTTTATTTTCTAACAAACTATTCTGATTTCTAGTTGTATGTGTTTCTTTTTTCTTTTTTCTCCTTATCATTATTTCTTTTAGGCAATAAAACAGGTAATCGTAGATCAGCAAATGTACGATCTGTTGGTTATTCTGATCTATTCTGCCTTAGTAAAGATGATCTTTGGGATGCATTAACTGAATATCCAGAAACTAAAACAATACTTATGCAACGTGGTCAAGATATATTACGTAAAGATAATTTATTAGATGAAGATGTATTACGCAAAGCTCAAGAACAACAAGAATCAATTGAACAATGTGTTCAACGTATTGATGGTACAGTTAATCAATTAACAACACGTTTAGCTAGATTAATTGGTGAATTTGGTGCTAGTCAAGCAAAATTAAAACGTCGTTTAGCTAGATTAGAACAAGAATATGATATGAATTCATCATTTTTAGTACAAGATAATAATAATAATAATATTCCTAAATATAGAAAATATAGTGAACAATTAACAAATGATAGGCAATTACAATGTAATACACAATTAGAATATAATAGAAAATCAATTCAAACAATAAAACAAGGTAATAAATTGAAAATTAATCAAAAACAACATAATATATCTAATAGTAGTTCAACATCATTATATGATAAACGTGAATCATTAAGTTCATTAGGATCTAATATAACAAATGAAACATTACCTTTTGTACAAGATGATGAATAGATTCATAATGAATATATAGTGAGACTATAATTTATGGAAAAAACCAATCAAATATAAAATAACACATCGTGGATATTGACATGAAATTCACTTATCCATTTGAATAAATATAGAATTTTAGCATTATAGCTAATATCAGATCGTAATGAAAACCCGAAATCTAATCCCTAAGCTTAATTACTTACTTACGCCTGTTACTCCCAATGGAGCATAGACCGCCAACCAGCATTCTCCAACCCACTCTGTCCTCGGCCTTCTTTTCTAGTTCCATCCAATTTTTGTTCATTTTTCTCATGTCTATCTCCATTTCCCGGCGTAATGTGTTCTTTGGTCTTCCTCTTTTCCTTTGGCCTTGAGGATTCCATGTGAGGGCTTTTCTTGTGACTCAGTTGGGTGCTTTCGTCAATGTGTGTCCTATCATCTTCCAGCGCTTCTTCCTGATTTCTTCCTCTCTAAGCTTAATTATCAACTGTAAATTATAATTACAATTCTTCACACAGATTTATAACCCTCATTTAGTCCTGGTTATGAAGTGGATATTCTCAAAGTCATTCTGGAGTTGCTTAAAAGTCCTACATAAATTATAGTCTCATCGATTTTTCTATTTCAGTAAATATAATAATAACCATAGATTAACACAATCACATACACTATTCTATTTCTTGTCAATATTACATGGAAATGATAGTAAACTTTTTTTTATTTATTTTAATGTATTAACATTTACGTATCGTATTGATTGTGAAAAGAAATTACTTTGTTTACTGGTTTGTACTAAGTTTTAGGTCAGCCATTGCCTTGTGACCTTGACAAGTTATCGTTAAAAGAAACAGATCATCTTCAAATTATGTAATTGACTATTGAATGTAATTATATACGTGTGTGTGTATGTATGCCAGTGATTGTTTTATTAGTTCGTTTCTTTTTATTAATAGACTTATCTAAGCAAAACTAGGAAATAAAATATACATGAATAAATAATTACGATCAGAAGGGGATTTTGTGGATATTATAGTAATTTTTAATAGTTGAGATCATCAGTCAATTGAAGCTAGACCACCATGAAAAACCTGGAAGCATTCAACTATTAAAAATTACTATAATATCCACAAAAAACACTTTTAATATTAATCAACATATACTCACTAGTGACTGGCTTCAAGAAGTATTTCCTAGAGTTCTAGTGAGAAGCAGTGAGCAGTGGAGTTCAACCGGGTCTGTTGTGAGATAGTAACCCACTGATGACAATGGTGGATGTGTAGCTCAATTTCGTGGATTAGTTAAAGTTGGATGGTCTAGAGTTTATGCGTTCGCACGCGAGACCGATAGGTTCCGAGTTCAAACCTCGCAATGCGGGATCATGGATGTGCACTGCTGAGAAGTTCAACAATAGGACGAAACGACCAGGTTTACCATAGTGATCTAGCTTCAATTGACTTGTAGTGTGGCATCGAGTCGAGGTTGACTATGATCACCACTACAAGTTGAGCGCGTACCAGAAAAATCAGAAGGCGAAAGGAGATTGTAACGAGATATATTCGTTGGCGACCTCGTGGTATCGGAAGTATATTAAGATCGTGCCAAAGGAAATACAAGTGTGATCAATGGGCGAACGTGCGAGTGTACAGGGTCACAGTCAATGGAAGAATAATGGAGGAGCAATGCATGTCTGTAGTACAGTTAAACAAACGAGCACAGTAAAACAATCACTGGTACAACTGGCTATAATAATGATTGTTTCTGTTAAACCAATAGCGTTCTCTTGACAAAAGTAGGTCACTACAGACTCATGGTCTCAATTATTAGAAAAGTTAAGAGTCATTATAAGAGGCGTATTTTTAAAATTGGTATTGTAAGATGGAATACACTTGAATGCTACCTAAGGCCATCAATTCGAATAGTAGGTTACAAGCAATACACAGTTTGTTATAAAGTCTCACTAGAAATTAACATTTGATTTTAGAAAAACAAAAAAAATCTTATTTTTTACAACTAAGCAAATTAAGTGTTTAAAGTGAGAAAAAACATCGTATATCTGCGTAGGATGAAACTTCACTGGAAGGTTAAATAGCTTAATGATGATTTCTTTCATGGACTACTATTTTAGCCATTGAAGACAAATTTGGAGTGGTATTAAGTTACTCTTGATATGATCTTACACTAATAAGGCCGGTAATCTTTTGTTTGTTGATAGCTTTCAAACACATTCTCCTTATTATTGTATCCGTTTTTAGTCATATTTATATTCTCTGGAAGTAAGTTGGATTTCCGAAACAGGGGTTTAAAATCGTGCTGGTTGTTTGTGGCGGTAAATAAACTCCCAAGATCAATAGCTCCGGAAATCATCTACATTTGATGCCAACTGCTTTAGTTTCACTGAACTCAACTAGCTGAAAGCACTCGCTTACCCAGCCGCACCAGATAACGAATGAGTATGCCGTGCTACGCATCCCTTTTAAGTACTAGCCAGCTTAGACTAAACGTTCTTTCGACATACCGATAGCTTTCTAAATATATCTTCGAATTTATTCACTCCTGACTTCTGACTCGACTGGGTTAGCATACTTCGTCTGCAAAGGTATTAGTGGTTAAAGCGTTGTCAAACTCCGAATATTAGTGTCATCTTCAAGGTTATAATTTATGTAAAATAATGGCAAGGTGAATGTTTTTAGCTGCCTATAGGTGATATATTTCACTGAATAAAATTTTTCTGCACCTCTTTAATATCTGAGCTAATATTTCAAATTTCTAATGAAAGTGTGGCTAGGACGCTTTTAATTTCGCAAATACAGTGACTGGTGACTAACTGAGAATAGCTGGGTTCCTATTTTACTTCGAACCCTTTTTCTTTTTAACAAGTAATCGATTTCGGATACTTATCTCGTTAATGGCTGGATTGCACAAGCTATTTATTACAGAACATGAATCACATAATCTAGAGGTGAAAATGTTTATGTATTTTGTATATTTTTGCACTTTAAACCTACATTTAGTTTACTACCCAACCACTGTTTTGATATCGTCATGCTGATGTTATGAACTCTAGGAATTTCAAACGTTATCGTTATACTCTGTGGTATTTGTGCTAATTGATGATTCTTTTGTACTTGATTGCGCGTGGATTACGTCTATTTCAGCTCATCTAATTCTACCTTGTTTTAAAAAGCACTATTTCGGAAATTCTTGGTCGGCATGTTGATTTGAATACTTATAAATATAAAAATTGAGTCACAACGGACACAAATTTTTAACGGTTGAATGCTTTTAGTGGCCCATGGTCTGGCTCCTATTTAGATTGTATGGATGTTCGCTATCGCCTATTCTCGTATATAATCGTCGACTTAAATCACGTTAGCCAATAACGGAATTAAATGAGTCGAATAACGAGAATTGATTTGTGGATACATATATTTTGTATATGAAGCGGATGAAACAGAGTAGAGCAAAATGACACTCAGGGAAGATGGCTAGGAAGCCAACTACATTTTAGTCAAGCGTTACTCAATATTTATAGTCAGACAAAATAAAGCTACAGACATGCAGTGAGTCATGGGATATGATGTGTACACACATATACGCTCATATAAAAACAGTCAAGACTGATAGGCAAATAATTGACAAGGTCAAAATATGACTCAAGTAGAATGAATAGAATGGAATGCCCAAAAGCTAGAATAAGATACACGGGCTTAAAATAATGAGTGACACTACATGCTAATGCAATCAGAGATAGCTTTGGAGAATACATAGAGTACCTCGCACATTACTAGAAAATATATTAAAGACGATAACTTTTCAGCTTATTTCCTGAAATTGATCGGCAAAGAGTCTCATAACCTGATTAAGAATTTGTCTTTCCCAGAAAAACCAATACCATAGTCATGCAAATCTCCCAAGTAATTACTGCCTAATCATGTCCAGTGTCCTCGTTTTAAATGCCTAGAGAGATTGAAGTTTCATAAGATGGTGCGATAAAATGATCAGGACGTTAAAGACTATTTACTTGAACTACAGAAATAGACGAGGGAGGGCACTTTTGAAAACTGAATTTCGTAATCGATTGATTGCTGGGATAAGTATTCCGGATTTAAAGGAGAAATAACTCAGAAACTTCAAAGCTCATCCCATGAAATTAAAACATGATGTATTAACTATTAGGCAGTGAGTGGGTTTGATTTCCAGTCGCCGAAAGTTTCTGATGCTTTGTTTAGTCGTCGAGATAAACTACATTCTGAAAGTCACTCAAGCTCGCGTTTGGTTAATAATCGTTCCTACTTTCATTGAAGGATGAAAGATGAAGCAGGTTACAGTGGTGAACACAGGTGTGGTATAAGTTTATCCTGTAGTAAATTCTACTTACGTAATTCATGGGTCTTTCGTCTACTCATTGCTTTAAGTTGTAGTGTCAGTTACTATGTTAAGCCCATATATTGTATTCTAACTTTCGGACATCCCACTCTATTCATTCTACTTGAGTCATATTTTGACCTTGTTATTTATTCGCTTATCAATCTAGACTGTTTTTATGTGAGCGTATATGTGTGTGCCCTTCTTATCTCATTAATCACATGTCTGTAGCTTTATTTTGTCTGACTATAAATATTGAGTAACGCTTGACTAATGGGGAGTTGGCTTACCAGCCATCTCCACTGCGCATCATTTTTACTTGGCTTCACTGTGTGCTTGCTTGCTGTACGCTTGCGGATTTTTATTAATCATTAGCAATAAACTATCTCTACAACTGGTGTTCAGGCTTCTCAATAATCTCGAGTAAATCCGTAATTCTATTAGGAGATTAAGCCTACCTTAAATGTTCAGTTAACGGGATATTATTTATTGGAGTCAGATATAGAGGACATTAGCCTCAACAAAGTATAGAAAAGTGGAACACAACAAGTTGGTTCGTAAAGCTACTGTTAATTTCATCAATAATGTTTGTAAACTCTATAATTCATGAAGGTGTGTGGTTCTAAATATCATTTGTCTTTATCCACCATTTCGAAAGGTAATTTTTATATTCTGAAGCAATTACACATCTACTTCCATTCATTTCATGAATTGTTGTTGACACAGGTCGTGTAGGGTCCATTATTTCATTCAAGAACTTGCAATCTTTAGATTCTAACCTTGTAGTGGGACCCAATAAAGTTCCAGTATTAGAGATTACTGGGCGCAAAGTGCTCACATGAGGATTCTGGAAACCGCTATTGAGAGATGGTAATTCTTTGCACCCCCTTATGAAGATTTAGTTAATGAAATAAGACGATCAATACCGGGTTTGAACAATTTGAAGGGGCTTACAGTGGATTTGTTTTTATGGGTTTCCGAAAAGGTCTCGTGGTTTACTTGTAGATTTGATAGCTACAGGTGCTACATGCAGTGGAGGGATGAGAATTCAGCCTATAAGACTTCAAGTACAGAGTGATTCAGTCTTTCTAAAAAGACGAATAATTCGTTATGGTCTTTGAGAAACAGTACACCATACATTAGACGATTTGCGTGCAAAAAGCATAATTTATTCGATTCAGTCTTCAGAATGGGGTACTCCTATTTTCAATCCCCTGAAGTCTGAGAGGATGACCGCAAGAATATGTACTGATGACTATAGATTAACACTGAACTCTCATTTGTTGAAGTAAACATGCACGAAGGTGAAAGCTGAAGATATTTTGAGTCGACTTTGTGGTTCTAAGGTGTTTTTAAAGTAGACTTAAAATCCACTGTTTTTACTGATCATGAAGCCTTAAATTTCATTTATCATACAGATCTCGTCCAGATCTCATTAGAGAAACTCGCCGATACCTAAGATGTATATTCATTGCCAAACGAAAAGGTTGAAATGCTAATCTGAAACGTAGATTTTCTGTTTATTTTACAAGGGGAATGAGCTATCCACTACTTTTGATGGTATTTTTTATTTAAATGACTGTGCTGCTATCCCTCCTTCATTATGTGAACCTGTCGACTAAGAAATTTATAGTGGATATATGGGTGCTGTGGAAATGAAGTCCTTGGCAAGGCTCATATGATGGCGGTCGAAGATAAATTCACATATACGCCGCACAATTGTGAGAAATGTCATAAGTCGAAAAGTCATCCTTCGAAGTGGCCAGTATCTTCTGATGCCTGTCAGAGAATTAATGCAAACTACCGTGGTCCATTTCTCAGCAAATACCATGCACTTGTTATTGATTCTTTTTCTCAGTGACCTGACGTTTTCTTCACAGCTTCTCCAAATTCCGAGTTTATAATTCAAGCACTAAGAAAAGTTTTTAGTCGAGAGGGGATTCTTACGGTGTAAGTGACTGATGACGGTCCATATTTAACTGCAAACGCACTCACCACCCGGTAAAATGATATAGGGTTCAGACGTCCAATCACTGATGTCATACACACCTGTTTTCATGGTTAAGAGAAAAATTTCCTCAGGACATCGAAAACTGTTATTAATTCCATCGTTGCTGCAACATTTGATGAACTGTGGGGGGAGAGTAGACACATTATAACTCCAATACGAAAATGCTAAACATTCTGTGACGAAAAAGACTTCACCAGAGTTATGAGAAAAGAAGGATTTCTCGTTCGAATATCAAATGTTTAGAAGCCACAGATGTTACATATTATCGTTGGAATGATCTTCGACAAACAGAGGATCTTGTGGTGAAGAACGTTGGAAAACCTATGGTTCGAATTCTATGTACCAATGATTTATGTACAACCAACCGCCATGTTGATTAAATACAGTGCGAGGAACCGGATGAGTCCATTCTAATTTCCGTTGTTGATTCTTGTTCTAAAGAGTATATTCTAGATCATACATAGACTACATCTTATACACGATCGGACAGACACATGACGAAATTAGACCACAGAAATTTTGACTCCCACTTAGTTTACGGTGGTTATGGTATTTGTGCCAACTGACGATTCTTTTGTACTTCATTGCGTTTGGATTACGAATTTCAAGTATAATACATCTACTTCAGCTCACCTAATTCTACCTGTTTTAAATAGCAACATTTCGGAAATTCTTGATTGGTACATTATTCGAATACTTCTAGATGTCATGTATTTTCTTTAAGATGAAGCGGTAATGCGAAAACACTGTATATTGCCAGTCAAAAGATTTATAGAAACGGAGATTGCTATTCTTCACAAGACATTAGGCAGCTCACCAATCAATGAACGACTAATTGAATCTTAGAAGTACAGCTAACTCCAGAATACCAAAATTAAAATTTGTCAGTCTGTCAGGCTCTTCATGACACGTTAGCCACTAGTAATGCTCTTCGAATCGGAATGTATTTGAAGATAAACATAGTTGCATGCAAAATACTTCATTGAGCTCAGAATTACGAAGAAATGATTTCTAAAAGCGCTCTACGATACTTAAAACATGTCAAAATACTAAGCTGTACTTATTCAACATGTACTCGCAGAAATGAAAAAATGACGTTTATCCAACCATTCGTACACAATCTTGACATATAATTGCAAAAACACCAAATATTGGATCACGAAGATGAAGGTCATATATTGGCACAACATTAAACTGCCATCCTTGACCTTGGTCTTCTGTGAGTTTTCACATATCCCGGACATTAATGTCGGAAAATTAAAAAAAACCTACCTTAATCAGTTCAAAATAGAATAAGATGTCACTAGACTTTCCAAACAGACAGTCAGACGTACTAATAAAGTCATTCATAGGAATATATATTCAGTCGCTTTCATGCAAAGCACAAACTTTTTACGGTACCGGAGTAAGTAATTCCTAGTTTGACTCATAAAAAATTAAATCTATTTCCATCATACACTACACCTGTCGCTGTAGCTGCAACTTTTTGTATGTATACACACTGTTCTCATGTAACTACAGTCCTCTGAACAACTCAGGATTGCTATAATCCGCACAAAATAATAAGCATTACATATTTTCTTTCATCTCAACATCTCTAATTTTGTCGGGTAAACACATTGTGTGAGTTCAAGGAAAGTTGAATAATAAATGTCTGTTTGTACCAGTGCACAATATCTCTTATCACTAATTACCGTTAGTTATCTCACTTTTCCAAGAGTGCTACAAAATCTCCAAAAGTATCAAATTGCTACCTAGACTGTTTCGCTAGTTAGCCTATTAAAACACGGGCCTTCGGCTGTTACACCACTATTTGTTCCATAATGTCTATCTAACTCAATTCGCTACAACCTTTTAGTTGATGATTGAACTCACCATTATTCAAGTATGAATTCTCATATTTCGAAGCGTCCACAGAAATAGCAAAATGTCAGTCGACTTCTCCCATTAAAAGTCTCCTTGACGGGTGGTGTTGTGAACATAATTAAGAATGTTGAAATAATTCGTCTGAACATTTCAAGTTTCTGGTAATGTTTCAAGTGTTCCAGTGAATAATAAAGCATCATTTTTAAAAAAAAACACGAATGTACGATGGTATTACGTTTACTTTTTTGATAATTTCGAAAATTATTCTGTATATTTGTTTTCCAGCCAAATTCCTAAATCGACTCCACATTAACTGTATATACGTCTTAAACATGGTACTGACTCCAATATTTCGCCTAGAACAAGATGACAAAAAACTTAAAGTCATCATTCATGCTCCACTAGCTAAAATATCTGAAATGGAAGTATGCGTTGAAGAACAAACTTTTTATTTTGACTCCTCCCCGTACTATCTCAAGTATGGCCTCAATTGTTTCTCATTGATGTATTTAGATTCGATATTCCAGGTTCTGTATTAACGGACGAGGATACTTTTGACTATGAGCTCATCGACGGTGATATACACATTACGTTGGAGAAGTCTAAACCAGGACTCTTCAAGGATTTAGATTTAATCACAAAATTGTTGATAACTTCGTCTGAAACAAAGCCGTCCAAGTGTTTGATTGAAGAATTGAATGATACTGTTGAACAACAAAAGTGTTGGTCGTTGAATTGGTTTAGCGATTCAAAAAGTATAAGTTTAACACCAGAAGATGTGGTTCTTTCTAACCCAACTTATGGTTTTAGTGGTTCCAAATCTGGACTGTTCCAAGTTGAGGTAATGTACTTCCTTTTCAAATTGATACTCAAGTGGTAGCTTTATCAGAGACCTAAGCATGTTTCGCAAGTGTATATCTGTCAGTTAGCTCATAACAAAGAGAATCCAAGTCAATCAACTAATATATATATATATATATATATATATATATATATATATATATATATATATATATATATATATATATATATATATATATATGGTTCAAGGTTCTTCGTAGATATGGTTGCAGGCTACTTGGTTGGAACCTTCACTAGTAAAACGACCAGTGGTTGAAGATTTTCGGCGGCATGGTTCAGAATCGGTCACAATAGCGCCAATACATTTACTCTTCATTGCTTCAAATTGAAAGTTGTAACACTATTTTCCACTTTGTTTCATACATTCATTTCTTTCCCAAACAATGTCACCCATGCCGACCGTTGTTGCTACCTTGACGTGGTGGTCGGGCTTGCCTATCGTGATGAAGCAACCGAGCTATACTGGCTGGAACAACCGTTCCTCAAGGTCCTACCATGTCAGACAGGTCGGTTGAAGAGCGGTAAGACTAAAAGCAACAAACCCAAGGTTCGAAGGCGAAGTCGTACTTCTGACTGTACAGAGGTGTGACAGCAGTAAGGTGTTTCCTTCAGACAACCAGCATGACAGCGATGCTGCCTTCCCACAAGGAGGGGTGGGGTTAGAAAAGGTCGACCCTAAAAATGCACACCTCGCCTTATCCCACGGATATCCGTCTCCGGTGGTAAGGTCTCAATAAGTACGGAGCTAACACAAAAATTACCCATAACAAGGTCGTGTGTGACCGACCTCAAGCAGTTGTCCCTTGGGCACTGCGGTCACGCTCTCAGTTCACTAAGACCACCTTTAATCCAATTTCCTTTTCAGGTACCTCCAGAACAACCCTTCCACGGTGTGGGCAACCGGGAAGTGATAACCGCCCTCATACTTCTAACAGCACTCAAGATGCCTTACCTTTTCTACTAGCCTTAATACTGTAAATACCCTTAAGACTCCGG
Organism: Schistosoma mattheei; assembly: GCA_944470405.2. Classification (NCBI taxonomy): domain Eukaryota; kingdom Metazoa; phylum Platyhelminthes; class Trematoda; order Strigeidida; family Schistosomatidae; genus Schistosoma; species Schistosoma mattheei. The sequence continues at coordinate 10,968,683 of OX103945.1, forward strand.
CATAGTTCTTGATGATTTCATCTCACTTTACTGATTTGATTTGGCTGGTTAAACCAATACATATATGTCCCCGGTTCTATGTTGTTTATGACTAACCGATTAATTAAAAAGTCACATTAACGTAATGCCATTTTCTAAAATATACCTCGTTTAACATTCCCTCTTGTTTTCCAACTTTTTTGAAAATGCTACTTAGTCTGATTTAACACATGCAGTGGATCTGCCTCATCCAGATTCGGTTGATGTTTTCAAACGATCAGAGCTTAGAAAAGTGGATGAAGAGAAGAAATTTCTTGTCGATCATTATCTGTGAGTTTTAACTAATTTTTTCTGGATTTCTTCTTCACCTGCTTACTGCTGAAAAATATGACAAAACAGTGTATTGTTAAAGTTTTGAGTTCTATTACTTAGACTAAAATATATTTTATAGTAGTGTATATCAACAGACAAATATTATGCAACATTACCGTGTGGAAAATGCATTTGAAAATCATCCAGGAAAAGTGAATAAAAAGTACTAAAAGATAGATAAAAACAGAGAAGCTAGATTTCGTTCCGTTAGTAAGTACATTTTACCATTTATAGGACAAAACCAGATTATCACTGGCTTTAACTTTAAGCTGTATTAAGTTTCTAAGTTGCTGAGTTCTAAAATAATTCATAAAACTCCATCCATACCGTGATAGGTAATCAATAGACTGATGTAACGAAATTCAGCAGCAACATTCAAAAGTTCAGTTGTGCTATTGAATAATTACTAATATGGACTGTAATTTTTTGGTTTTAATCTTCCTACAATTATTTATATCTAGTTGGTCTTGGTGAAAAATATATGGCCTAAAATTTCAAGATGGTTTCTAGTATTTTACTGAACTCATTAACCGATCAAAGCTAGACACCCATTGAAAACCTTAAAACAATGGACGGCCGTCTCATCCTGGTATGAGAGTACACGAAAGTGCGCATCCACAAACCCAACACTGATCTAGAAGTTAAGGGTTCTTGTGCAAGACCAAAGACTCTGGCTTCGACTCCCGCGTGCGGAGTTGTGGATGCACACTGCTAAGGAGTCTCATACAAAGGTGAACCAGCCGTTCAGAGCTTTCATGTTCCCAATATTTGTCTAATTTTGGTCGACCTGTGATCTTAATGAAATTCAACAATCTTCATAGCCGTCTACAGATAGTTTCTAGCAGACTAATACTATTATGCTATTCAATTTCCCTGTTTTTCAAGAACGAGTTGGAAAAAACTGGGTTAATTCAGTCGTCAGACGAAATTAATTGATTTATTTAGCGTTCAAACCTTCCCTGTTTTAGATAAATGTATTTTGCAAATGGTTTTATTAGTGAGGTTTCATTATAAAAAACTTTCTCTTAAATGCCCTGAGAAAATCTGAGGAACACTGTTTACAGTTCTTTCCAATGTACATGTTACTTTTGATTGGTCCAGTTTATCCACCAGAGCAAAATTATCTAGTAAATTCATTTTTCAGGTACAAACTTGGGCCACCTTCTGAGTGTGAAGGTTAGTAGTTCTAGTCAATTACCCAAACCGAAGTAGGTGGTGCTGGATTCGAACATGCAGCTTGATGGATAGAAGTCGACCACCTAAACCACTGAGCCATTGGTCCACTCAGATACCTCGTTTTCTTCAGTTTAATACGAAGTTGTAGAATTTGCTACCAATATGAATTCATGTCATAATTTTCATTCTAATCAAGACTTAAATTTGTTCGTTTGTATACTAGTAGCTATGAGAATTGTCCATCGCCACGCAGCCATAACTTTTAAATCTTTCAATGATAATTATCAAAAGAAAACAATCATTCTTTATCATGGTACAATAATTATATATGCCTATCCATATGTACCGAGCAGGTGAGAGTCTTTTAACTTTAAGTGATCTCCAATAAGTTTAGTAAACCTTAATCCATTTGGTGCGGTCCAGGCAACCGAGTATAGCATTTCTAACCTTCACTATTTTATTCGAACATCCAGGAAATTTAGTTGTCTTCAACTTTCTCAACAATTAAATCACATAAACATTTATCATTCGACTAGGGTCCATCATCCATCGATGAGCGTTTGACCCACCATTTTAACAATTAGCATGTGTTTATAGTGCTACCCTCCTTCAAAATAAATGATGAACCTGGCTACGCCTGTTTTTTACCTTCATTTCCACCTTATTTTGTTCATTTTTTCTGTATTATATTCAGTAATTAACATCACTGTCGATCATTTTTGAGCAGATCACGTATAATGTCCCTTCATTATTGTGTGTTCTATTTCTAAGTATTTAAATAAAACTGTAATATTTTATTTCGTTTATTATTTTAATTCTGTTTACTCAATATTTTGACAATAACCTTCATCTCCTATGTATTTATTAAAAAATTGTTTATTTATGATGGTTTTCATATTTTACGTTTATAGTTCCCGTTTCTATTTGTTGACTATCATTGACACAGCCACTATCTGCTACTTAGTTTATCGTGTTTATTTGTGAATAGTCTTTATATAACTATTGAAGAAACGAGTCCTTTTTCGATCGTATTCTGGCGCATGTATATGCTTCATAAACTTCACAAAATGAGTTTTTTTTTTAGATACATTCCTTATATTGTCATTAGTGTAATAGTACTACTGTATTGTAGACAAGTATCCTACATTGATTTCGAAATTGTGAACGTCATTCAATCGTTCGGTCTAAATGTTTTAACAGATTTAACATGTGATATAATTTCTTTTTAGAAAATCAATTTCCACAGTCACTAATATTCAATACTTGTTTTCTCTATTATTTATATTTGTTTCTGTTCTTATTTTCCTCTCCTTTTATAATCATGATTGACAAATATCAGTGCTGATTATTTCGAATCGGACTCTTGGATTCATATGAAAAACATTGATTTACCATGGTCTATTAAAAATAATACTAATAGTTTACCAGAATTCTCATCTGATGAACGTCATCGTCTAATCACTTTATCAACTCGTCGACTTCCTCTTCAACCTGATAATCCTTTGGAAGAAAAAATGATATATTTAGGCCTACTCGATCTATTATTTGCTTATATATATGATTACAGAGTTCGTGAAGGTGAGACGATGTCCGAATCCGGTTGGAATATAGTGAAACTTGCAGCTACACTTTCATGGTTTGAGGTAATTTTCTTTGTCTTTTCTATTATTGTTATTGTTACTCTCCTCCCTTCATAGTTGCATTATTAAGAGATTCAAATATATGTCACTTGGCTTCACAATCTGATACACTGCCACTCAGCTATTAGGATTTCAGGCAACTCTGTGTAGGATTGAGATATTTTAAATTGATTGTGACCAAAATTATGTTTGTCTAATATTGATCAATGTTTTGGAAAAACCTTAACTTAATCGGACATAACATCTCTTTTTATCCCCGTTTTTACAGGTTTATCATTCCTTACCGGAAGTTGTTGTGTCATTCTATAGACGTGCTTTAACTTATCCACTTGTACGAAGTTGGAGATTTTGCACACTTATCAAACGCGATGCTTCTTATCTTTTACAGCATACTAATAGTAAGGCTGATTATAATTCATATTCATTTATTCTTAATGATGAATTTTGTTCTCAAAAAATCTATCACAACTATTGGCTATTTGTTGTTGCTTTTCATTGGTAATTTAAATGCCAATAGCTTTAATATTATCCCCTAAAAATCTTAAGTCGTGATTTACTGGTCGAGTTACTTGAATATAAACTTCTCAGTTATTGATTTGTATTGTACTATAATTACTGAAGTTCCAATTACAGCTTATTATGAAAATTTGTACGTATGGAGATTTTTATAAAGTACCTATTGGAGAAATCTCAGGAATACAGCTTCTTTGAAATCTTTTATTTCTCATGAAGTAAACTAAGGTTGATCTGTAAGAACGGCCTTTGGTGAACTAAAGGAAGCTCTAAAATGCCCAGACATTCCATCCAATCATCTTTTGGAAATAGCAAGAACAAAGATTCTATCAGAATAGCATGAGTCATCTTTTGGAAGGACATTCCAGAATCTCGATGTGTAGCTTCCCGATTGGACAAATGCCAAAAACCACTGCATGCAAATTGGACGACTGTAATGATTATTTTGTTTTTACTAAAAACTATAAATACCTGAGTGCGTTGTGCCATATTTGACATTGTTTAGAATAAGATTCCTTCCTACTCGTCTTTTGTTTTCTTACTTACAATTTGGAAGGTTCTAGCGTTTGAGTGCCCAGGTTTTACGTGGTATAGCAAGAATACAAGCTCTAGATATAATTTGATCAATAACGGGTCTTTAAATAACCACTTTAGAAGTTTATAAACTTCTCGTAGATTCTTATTGTTTGATCCTCAAATGCATCATGATTTCAAAAAAAATACCCATACATTTTCCACTGTGTAAACATCAAAGTCAGTCCAGTTTCAATATACTTGTATGTAGAATCTAGCCACCTACTAATCCTTATGAGTATGAAGCACATGCATATGTCCCACTCAACTGTTTTGGCGACAAAACTAGCTTAAAATAGTCACGTGCTTTGTTAATAACAAACTGAAATATAAGACGTGCTTATTCGTATTGTGACTGAAATAATGGCATTGAATTTTTCATCTGAAATACCATTATGTATAATATTACCCATACAAGTCAAGATCATATTAAATGATCCTTCAACCTTTATGTATACCCACACACCTCAATATGCACATGTAATGGAGGCGTGAGTAGTGTTGAGGCAGTTCAGTTCAATAAAGTCACATTTGTAACGTGGGTATATGAAGATTCGGCATTGTTTCGTGGAGGAAGGAACGAAGGAGCAGAGCATAGAAGTCAGAAGGTTAAGTCAACTTCTTCGAAATGAAGATGAAAAACAAACTAGAAGCTGGAATATGACCACATAACCAGCCAAGATCCCTGCATGTAAGAAATAGAGCAATAACCTTTCAAACAGACTTTTTACGGAAAACTTATTCCAAAAAAGGCGAAATTACATTCTTTTACTCATTATGGTTTTAGTTCAACATTACTTCCTTTTTAATTCAATGTAATGATTATTCAGTGTAGTATCGTTTTGTTTCCCAATATGATATTTTATCGGGTATAACATTAGTTTGTTTGAGTGTGATGTTTTTGTTTAAAATACGATAGATATTCTTGTATTAAATTAACGTTAATTACATTCAGTATGACAAGCAGCATGTGATTTGTTACAACTCTAAGTATTTTTCGTGTACGTGATTTTATCATTATTAATAATCAAAATGGAGTGTACAGTCAACATATAATGAGTACATTTTCGATTCGGGTCTTCTTCATGTTTTGGGGTTAATAAATCTCCACTTGTACCAGTCTTGGTGTTCTTACTTCGTTTCGTAGAGATTGAAATGGTTCCTGGTTTTTTTTTCAAGTATAAGTAATAAACGGCGTGAATATAATAACAACAAATAAGGTCCCATTGTGTTACTCTTCTTATCGATTGGTTGAAGGGTAGGGATTGATTGTGGATTGTACAAATCGATGGTTTTTGTCACTGCGCTATTAAGTTTATCATTCGGAATGTGTATTCGTAGTATCTTATAGCATAGTGCAGTCGATAAACGTGTCAAGTACATTGAAAATATTTGATTTAATAGAATTTGAGAATAATTCACTCTGTTTTGGTTACGATGTTGGCAGTTCTTTTAATTTTATGGATAATTCTGAACGGTGATTCTCGTGGCGACATGTGACCAAAGTTGACTGTGTTCAATAATTAAGCTGATAACTTCTATTCTCCTATCCTTATCGGCAACCGAAGGCCACAAGAATCGTCATTTAGGTTCACTTACGAAATCGAGAAATCATCTCAATGGTTGTTTACATTAGAAATTTATACACTCCAGAAGCTATCGCAATTCATCCATGCAAACCTGACTTCTGGGTGTAAAAGAGTCATATTCAATCCATTATTTTGCCACATATCCTAATTAAGAATATCTTATGAATGCTATTTCGTTTTTTTCTGAAGCAAATCAAATATAAAAACAGTGCAACTGTCCTCTCACGATCATTTCTTTTCCTCTCTTTTGACCTTTTATCTTTCCTTCTTTTCTATAGCCAAACAATGGTGTTTGAAGTGTCTATTAGAAATTCGTGAATTTTTGATCGCCTATCCTGGCTATCATGTATTCGCTGAATTATATCTAAATGATTATATTGTATGGATTCAGACGCGAGCATGGTTAGTTTTGTAAAAGTTCAATATGTTATTATCTCTCATGTATATGTTAAATCTCATAATTGATAGTTAATTCATTGTCATACTATCGTTATCGCCTAAAAGCTCTGAGTTCGATACTTGATGGAGTTTTAGTTGCGTCATTCTGTGGAGTCTCATGCCCATTCGAAACAGCTGTCCAGTGCTCCCTGGTTTTCAGTAGTTGCTTAAACAAGACCAGTCCGGGATATAAACTATGAAAACTTAATCTCTACAAACCCCCTTTATTCTAGGGATTAAACGTTCACTCCCCGGACCGAAGGTCTTGGATCAGATGCGCACTGCTGAGAAGTCTCATACTGGAACGAAACAACTGTCCTAGTTTTCCATGGTGGTCTAGCCAAAATCAGTTCGTGGTTTGTACTATATAAACTCAGTAAATATACTTCTATCTATTGTTTACTAAAATCTCTGACTACTTAAATGCATTTTGATAGTCTCTTAGTTTATGTAGGCTTTCTCAATGACACTTTCTATGATGCATAACATATTATTTCTTTTTGTGTATTTATTTAGTGAGTCGAATTTACATGATCTTGGCAAAAGTTTAGAAGAAGTAAGTTCATTCATCTCCCTTATGTTTTAAAGAAATGTATATACTGGTTTATGTGTTTCGTTTTTATTATGATATTTATAGTCTAATTATATTACTTACAAGTAACTCATATTTTATTGCACAATTTATTATTTGTGTCACCTTGGTCGATTTGTAAATTAACTACTTTCTTATTGATTGATGTCTCGTTTTATCCATTCCGCTTATCATCTTGAATCTTAATATTCAGTCTAAACTAATCATTGATTAATTTAGAACTATTTATTCACTCTTGGTGACATGGCTCAGAATCGATCACAACGGCGTTAGTGTATACACTCTCTGTCTTCCCTTAAACTAAGAGATTAAAATCACTTCATATCTTTCTTTATACGTACTAATTCTTTCTTCCTGTACTATATTCTAATACACAATCTTTCTTTTATATATTAGCACCATTGAGTTAACTACTATGAATCCGGTGTACATCTTGTTGTGTTAATGAGGTATGGCAACTTGGACCGATGCATATATGTGTCTGGTCCTACGTTGTAGCTGACTGATTTATTCACTTATATACTGACGTTACCCTACGATTGGTCTCCATCAGCGCCTGAGCTAATGATAAGGAATGAAGTAGTTTATCCTATTTACTGCTTCACTTATGTTAGGAGTACATGTATCAGTGTTTGACTGAATATCTGACTGATCCATAAGTTCCTCATAGCCAAAATAAAGGTCTTGTTACTTTAATCAACCTTGGGTACATTATTCCAGTAAATTATACCACATTCTGATTGAAGAATATGTTTTGATTGTTAACAAACTATTACCTTGTTCTATCATTAAAAAAATAATGTTTACAAGATTAATAATTTCATTCAACTCTATTAGTCAATCTTCTATAGTGTGAAACTAATCAAAAACAATAAATCTGTAAGAATTTTCATATTTTACCTCAATATCAGTAGAATGTGGATCAGTATTAGAAAAATGTAATTGAAGTTACCTAGAGAAATGATACTAATTGCAGTAAACTATTAAAGAAGAAAATGGTATGAGAAACAAGTGGAGTTAAGTAACAAATATGGTGTTCAAAATGTAAATCAATATGCTGAATTATTATATCTGCACTAATGTGACTGACTTTAAATCATTTAACATTCAAAGTTCACATAGATTTAGATGGTGGTCGGAGGTAGTCGACAGGAAACCCTGGACCCGGTTTTCGTGCTACTTGGCACTCGTCAGCAAGGTGTGCCTGTAATCTTGAGGGAACTGGTGCTCCCTAGCGGATTCGATCTCGTGCCACCCAGCTTCACAGTCAGAGACGTTACCACTGAGCTATCCGAGCCGTGGGGATCAATTTCATGCGTGCCTGGTCCTTATTAGTGCCGATCGACTAGACACGCATGACATTGATCACCACCCAGTGATCAATCAATTGTGAAAGTTCATAGAATTTGACTGTTTGTTCAACTTTTGCGTCGAGACTATAATTTATGAGTAAATTAATCAGATTTGTGATAGCAAGTCTTGGATTTTGGCGCGAAATTTATTTATCTATATGGTTAAATAGCATTTTGGCATCATATCTGATGCCAGTTCGTGATGAAAACATTAACTCTAATTCCTAATCCTAACTTCTAATTCTAAATCCTTATTCTGATTTTCTACACTAGTTTATAACCCTCTTTAGACCCTAGTAAGTTGGTTAATTTTCTCAAAGTCACTTCAGCGACAGTCAAAGGTTAACTTTAAACTATACTCTCACCACTTTTGCTAGGAAGCTTATGCTTTTTCTGACTTAACTAATAGTGACTTTGTAGTTTGGTGTTGTATATTTGGAAATTAGAGGTAAGATCGGGTTAAAGCCTTGGTTCTATGTTCTATATTGACTAGTTGAGTTATAACGTGATCAATATAATTAAATCAGCGCATAAAACTAGATGATATGGTATTGGTAATAACCAAGTAATCACTTATTGCGTAAACTTCTCAGTTGCATAAGTACGGTATGATCCGAATAGCTACGTGTAAACGATTCTGACTGTGATTCAGATTTGAATCCCACGTAGAACATCATTTAACTCAAGATAGCAATACATATTTCTGACTAATTTCAAATAGCACGGAACGTAGATTAAGAAGAGCTCCTTTTAAATCGCCTCTAATTACGTAATGTCGAACAAAATGCATGGAGTTGCTGAATCAGATAATACTAACTGGTACTAATCGGTGTTACATCTTCTTGTAACCATCCTTTTCCATTTTCCAATCTACTTCATTGTAAATTAGCATAACAAACTATGGCTATAGGTGGTCGGGATATAAATACCTCATCTTCCTTTTAGCCACTCATAGTTCACAATCTCATCAACTAGTGACTTTATGTAAATGGATAAGTTGGATAAAATTTTAAAGATTTCATTTTATTTTATTTAAGAAATAGTTAAACAGTGAAAACATTGTTGCCATAAACATAAACAAACTCACAATGTGCTCGTGTCATAAGTTCCCCTTCTAACAGAGTTCTCTTTTTTTTTTCGTTTTCATTTCCGGTTTAGTTTAAAATGAAAAAAGATTTCGTTGATTTGAACTTGCAACAAATTGAACAAGTTGGTCATGAATGTTTAAAAATGGAAAAATTACAAGATTCATTAAAACAAATGTCATTTTGTGTAAATGACATAGAAGATGAAAAACCGAAACCTTTACAAACTTAAACTGAGAAATTTTTCAGAGATTCTTTACACACTTTCCCTTTGTACATTTAAAAACTTATTTTGTTTTCTTGTATCCCTGCTTCCTTGAAACTACATTTCATCCATCGAAATAAATTTATTTATAACGATAGTGGAAAAATCCCAACCTTATTCTCCTTGGGTTTAAACTTCTTTAACAACCATATACGTGACCATTATTAATTTATGGTTATCAAAAATCTTATAAACTACTTATAAAATAGTAGGTAGCTAGTTGTTATAACAGATGAAAATCGTATGAATTATGACTGTCTAAATCGTATGTTGATCACTTTAACAATTGAATTGCTATTGACATGAGACATCTAATAAATGGATATCAAAGGACATAACAAGTAATTGCTAGGGAGATTTTTTTATATGACAAGATGATACTTGCGTACAAAATATTCAACATGAAAATAACCCCACAAGTCAACATCACTTAAGGTGAAAATAACGGTGCGATATGAGTTTTGTAGAATATTAAAACAATTATGATTTAGACTTATTATTCACACCCTTCCATGCATTAAAAACTAGGTTTTTCCACCTTCGCAATCCTCAAACATTTTGCCAGAAAGTATTGATAATTTTAAAAATGATTTAATCGGTTATTATTGTTCAAAGATGGATATAACAGCCAATAATTGTGCAGCGATTAACTTTCGTATTTACGTTATTACTAGCTCGGATTCAGTTATATTCAGAGGTAATTTGTTTGTCAACATACTATGTCTTCATGTATTTAGCCAAAAAATTGTGTCCACTAGACATATTGAACATATATTACTTTACAGTTTTGAAATATAACTCAATGTTTAAGTTATGGATAGTATAATCGTGTTGAACCCTAGTGCCTTAAAAGTTTAACTCGTGTATGGTGTAACCTCAGAATTAAGGAATCAAAATGTCAAACTTGGAATACTAGATAGAGATGATGAGTCAGTTAACAAGGTTGTGAACTTTTATCAACCAAAGTGGCTACTGTGAATGTTATATACGCCTAGTCACCGCTTTCCCAACGTACTATGCTGACTAATATGGATGGTAGTTGAAAATATATGAAATATCACCTACAGAATTTGATATTTTTGAATAAACTTAATCGATTAGTTATAATCAAACAGCAATTTTAACACTCGCGAAATAATAATGTGTAAGGAAACAATGTGAAGAACTCACTCTTTATATAAACAGGAAAAGATTAGAACTTAGTTTAGAAGTTAATTATTCTGTATTTTGTAAACCATATTAAACAAATTATTTGTATTTGTTTCTTTTCTCTGGGGTGATTTTCATCGATATACAGTATATGGATGAAACTTACTCCATATCATGATGTTCACTGTGCAATGCGTTCTTTAGCTTATTTGTATAAAACATCATTGACTTAAAATCAAGACTCAGTAGCTGAGTGGATTACGCGATGTCGTTTGAAGCGAATGGCACTGGTTTCGAGTCCCAGAGTGAACATCAACTCTGAGATGCAGATACATCCAGCTGACGAGTTCCAAATAGGACGAAACGCGCCTCCTGGATTCCACTACTAGCCACTATCCATCATTGCTTACAAAAAGCTTGTGAATTAAGGCAATATCGAGGCATACGCACAGTATGCACATATGCCAATAACAGACTGATCAATTGCAGTCTTAAACCTCAATGGGAAGATACAAGCCAAACAATACCAAGTGAACATCATTGACTTATTTGAGATATTAACATAATATAGTGCACAGCTAACATATAGTCAGCTATACTGCTATCAAAACTATTTTCCTCAGATAAAGCTTTCTTACAAAAAAAGATTCATTTGTTTTGTTATCTAGACATGTAACTTGTTACATAATCACCAGCTTAAAATGATTTCTACAATGCTACTTATTCACAAAAAAAAATAGTGTTTAAACATTTTGGCTAATAATTATGAAGATAAATTTCACTTGTGCTGGAAACGTATGTTATGACAGAAGAAAACTTACTTGCTACAGGAAATCCTGATTCACACAATGCAAAGAAGAAAATATCAGACTAGGAATTATTATGCAATTAAAATAAATCAAGGCTACATCAGCTGAATACACTGGTTTTTATGTACTTTAATAACACTGGTCAATCGTCAGATTTATATAAATCGATTTGAGTAGTATTTTACATCGATTAATTCAAAAACTTACAGTAAGAACACAATTTACAATCTTATCATAAGATTAAATTACTGTGACCAACACATGTAACTAAGATATATATTACTCCTTCTTTAAATATGATCACATGAATTGAAGAAAATCAATTCATAGGCCATTCGCACTCCAATAAATTAAGATGTTTCCCTATCAGATCAAGATCTAAATAAGAGCAAATTCAGTAATCTCTATAAATCGTCTATACTAGTATTTAATATATGCTCTTTTCATTTTGATACCAACCGGATCACTTTGTAAAAAGACTTTTCAGAATGGTTTATTAGGGTTTAGGTGGATGAAATGTACTTCCCTGAACCTGATTACCATCTAGTGTCTGAAATAGACAGGTAAAGAGATATACGTATTACATTTGTGTTTTTTTAAATAACCTGAACTTTTGTCGATGAAAGATGTAAGGAGACCTGGTTCTGATTTATACACCAACTATGGGTTAATTTCTGATCATGAAATTTAAAAGCGTTACACATCCTTCTCGTCACTAAAAGGAGGTAAATTTAAATGTTCTTATTTATCATGCAAATAGTTCCTTTACCATTTTGAAAAGAGCAAGAACAAACATTCTAGCAGAATAGTATGAATTCATTTTATTTCGTTTGGTTCTCATCAGCTGCTTACAACCTGTGATATTTAAAATCATAATTACGTAATGGGTTTAAATTATATGGAAGAGTTTGGTTGGAAGTAATATTGAAGACATTAGTATAGTGTATCAAGGGTGTAAATAAATAAATAGACTGAATATTGTAAATATATACCGTGTGTGAAAGAACATTCTACAACATTGATTGTGACAACAGTTTAAAGGGCCAGATACAAGTGATGAGTAGTGAGTAAACATTGATAGGAATAAAATGAGTAGAGCTCCATTGATAAAATAAGATTATTAATTTAGAAGATAGTTGAAATGAAACTCAATGATGTAATAAATACAAGAAGAAGTTTAAAGAAAAATAATAGAACATTTTAAGATGCAGCGTAGGAATATTTGTCATCAAGGCAAAGAACGATTAATAACCATCTGCTTTTGAACACATAAGTCAAGTTTTTGACGCATAATAGCAACGGTTTCAGAAGATTGAAGTTTGGCTGCATATTATTCACCTTAAAGGATTGCAAAGTATCCATCTGATGTCCTGTATCAAGGAGATGTTTCAAGTCTTTCTATCTCTTGTTCTGAGGCTTTTTGAAACATGTTCAAAAAATCTAAGATATACCCTTCTGTCTACAAAGAAAAAAATACTTTAATTACATTCATCATAATGATCACAGACTGTAAACCGTTATCAGTTCCATTTATCCTAGTAAAAGGCATATTTTAACATTAAAGCAAGTAAAATAATTGTAGGAAATTGGTCATTATTATTCATATCATCAATAATTTCATTTCATAATGTATTACAGTGTAGATTTTTATGTTCTATACCATAACCTTAACTAATGAGTACTTTTATGGAAAATAAATAAAAGTTCCTTTAATTAAAAAGATTGAATAGTGAAGGTAATAAGAAGAAAATTTTAAAAAGAAAACCAATATACAACTACCCAAGTTCATTATGGTTGTTCCTATGGTGAGAGACCTCTCATTTTTACCATTCTTCCTACCTCTTTTTTTCCTTCCTTCCTTCCTTCTTTCTTTCTTTCTTTCTTGATTTGTTACAATGACAATATGCATTTAGTTGATTCTTTCTGTAAATAACTAACTATTTAAATTATTATTTTGTTTTCTAAAAATAGACTTTTCTCAATGAAAAGAAAAGAGCTTCCTTTTTTGCTAAAAAGAAGAAAAAATAATTAAGAGTAACCATGTAATTTGAAAAGGATTAGAGAAAGAGAAAAAGAAACTCTTCCTTTAGTTGTTCTGGAGTTACTGTTGATCTCAATCTCGAGTAAAGGAAAAGGGTTGGGCATGGGGTTAACAACTCCGTCCCGTAGAAAAGGATTGCTAAAAAAAGAACACTAATCAGTACGATTGATTTTGTTTCTAGATATGGGTTAAGGTTATTAACTCAAAACCATGTTTACTAATACATGAACTTGACCTGGAGCCATATTTGATGATTGTTGGTTTAGTGATACTGTAATGAATAAAAACTAAACATGGGGAGAACCAATTTTCCGTTTATCACAAAATCACACTTAGTGAAATATAGAAATCATGTTTTAAATACATCATTTTGCACATCTTCTTTGCGTTATCATTTACGTACTCCATTATTCCTTTAATTCTGTTGTTATTTTGATTATCCTCCAATTTCTTTCCTGTTATTTTTCACTTCAATCTTCTTCTGTTAGGCATTCGAATTCCGATTACTTTCTGTCAACATAAATAGCATACACCAAAATACTATTTGATTACTGAAATCATAGAAGATGGAGTGGGGTTTGAATCTGTTACTTTGTGACTTAAAACTGAGCACTTTAACCATTGATCTACTGGTTTACATGAAAACTTTATGAAGTTTATAGTAATAAATAGTATTTGTATCATTGAGAAACAATTTTTACATTTCCTAAATGAAGATCAACTTTATAGTATAATACATATTCAAACAACACATAATTTATATCATCATAGGCTGAATTTAGCTAGATACTTATTGAAAAACAGGTATTTCTTTGAATAGTCAAATCAACTCATGAAGTAATTGATTGATTGTACAATGCCATATAAGTAAATGAAGATGATCTAGTTGAAGTCTATGGGATTATCATAACTAATTGTTAAAGACTTTGAATGACACGATCACAATAAGTCAAAATAGTTTAGATGTTTTTTTAGCGAATTGGTTTTCTACGGGATGGGGCCGCTAACCCCATGTCCAACCCTCTTCCTTTATCCGGGCTTGGGACCGGTAGTAGCCCCCGGAGGGACTCCAGGCGGAGTTAGTTTAGATGTACACATTCTTTATGTTGTCTTAGACTTAAAGAATTTATCCTGTCTTTTCAAATCATATTGTCTTTATTTAATATTTTCTACTGTTAGCGAAATCGTTCATTGTCATGTCTACTGCCCTGTTATTTATCATGATATATTCATTAGACTATATTGATATGGTTTAATAATTTGTTGTATTAGGTACTATGTTACCTATAACTGTCTCCATATTACTTTTGAAGTTATGTTATTTTGAAAGCAGTTGGCTACAGACAAATCTGATGCAATAGCAATAATTATAACAATCTAATGATAAACAAATTTATTAAAAAATCAAGGTCAATCAATAAGATATATATATTCAATTGAAGAGTACAGTTTGTACCTATGAATTTAACCAATCAAAATTGACTCTAAAAAATATAATTTAATACTTGGATTCATGAGTCGATTAAGGCTAGACCACCTTTGAAAATCTGGAAGTACTAGACGGCCATTTGGTTCTAGTATGAGACTCCTCATCAATGCGTATTCACGATCCACCGCGCACTACTCGAACACAGGATCATCGGTCTCACACGCGAACACTTAACTAACCGACATCCAACGATGTTTATATTTAACTTCAACCAATTCACGATATTGCATGACTGTCCATTATTGTCTTCAGTGAGTAACTGCATCACAATAGACACAATGGAACTCCACCAGTCACAGCATCCCACTAGAACTCCACGGCGTACCTCTTGAAACCACTAATTAGTAAACACATAATGATTTGTGGAGATTGTAATAATTTATTAACTGAATTCATGAATCGACTAAAAAATTGGTTAATATTTATAAGTACCAGTTTGTTGATTTAAAATTTCGATAACCGCTAGTATACAAAAGAAATTGATTCAAAATGTATGTATATTTATTTAGGCTGAACAGAAATTCCTTGTCTTAACTCTCATAGGTTATTATATAATGTTTATTATTTCTTTGAACTATTATGTATGCTATATAGTAAATAAATGAATGTTCATTATACTTACTTACTTACGCCTGTTACTCCTCGTGAAGGACCATAGGCCACCCACCAGCACTCGCCATCCAACCCTGTCCTATGTAATCCTTTCCAGCTTCTTACCAGTTGTTATTCATCCTTTTCATATCTATTTCTATTTCCTGATGTATTTTATTCTTTCGCCTTCCTCTTTTCGGCTTCCCTTCAGGATTCCAAGTTAGGGCTTGCCTCGTGATGTAGTTTGATGATTTGCGTAATATACGTCCCATCCATTTCCATCGTCTCTTCCTAATTTCTTCTTCTGGAAGCTGATTTGTTCTCTCCCACAGAAGGCTATTGCTGATAGTATCCGGCCAATGGATGTTGAGTATCTTGCGTAGACAACCATTATAACTAATAGTAATAAAAACATTTGTGTATAATATCAGTTAAACATGAATCACTTATTGGATAACAAATATCTGATAATTCATAAGACCTGACTTGATTGAGATCATGAACCGGTTGATGTTAGACCACCGTTGAAAACCTGGAAGCACTGGATGGCTGTTTCATCCCACTGTGGGACTCCTCAGCAGATCTAAATTGACTCATGAATTCGATTATTACAGTTACTAAAATCTCCACGAGTCCCTTGTTCTGATACTAATCATTCATGTGTGCACTAGTGACCAGCTTCAAGATGGACTTTTTAAAGTTTTAATGAGAAGCCGTAACCTGTGGAGTCCAATCCGTGTCGGTTGGAAACAGTTATCCACCTCAGATAATAGATAAAGGGTTGGGCAAGATCACGGATTGATTGATGTAAAACATTAACACTAATGTATGACGGCCAGCTCAATGGTTTAAAGGTTAAGCATTCACGTGTGAGACCGAAGATCCTGGATTCGAGTCGTTTTGGTGTGTGATCATGGATGCACATTGATGTGGTTTTCAATGGTGGTCTAGCTTACATTGACTCATGAATTCAACTATTAAAATTAGTACAATTTCCACAAATCCCCATTTTGAGAATTCACAAAATGTTAGGTGTATTCCACAATCTCAATCACTATTAATTCATAATATAGAATACTAGGTGAAATTTTAAGTAAAACAGATTTATATAATCAAAACTTAATGTGATGCTTATTGTATTGATTAGTACTGAGATCTAAATCTACACTTTAACTTATGAACAATAGTGATGGATTAGCCTGTTGAACTTAACTTTAAAATTGAAAGAATTGTCTTCTTGGTAAATGATAGAAGTGTATCTGTACCTTTGATGTCATTTTCTCTCTACCAATATACACTTGTGAAAACTTCTTGTATAACCTTCTGAGTGGTTGGATAGAATTAGAAGGAACTCCTGGATCTAGGTTTATTGCTAATTGACACTTATTAATAAGGTATATTTTTATTCATAATTGATCGATCACTGAGTGGTGATCAATGACATGGGTGTCAGGTCATACTTAGTGCAGATCGAATGCTATCGACCAAGTTGCAATGTAGCCACTAGTCTAGGTGACTCAACATATATCTGTATTCTTCGGAAAACTGATGCTACCTATAAGATTTTAAACAACTTATCATTTGTTATCGTTGATAGAGATGTTATCACCGATCTATTTGAGTAGTAGCTGACTTTTATGTGAATGATGCGTTTGCACACAACCAATCAATCACTGCCTAATCATAAAGGTCAAATCAATATTGATTCTCCATGATTAATAGTGATATCCCAAATTAATAGATAAACTTCAATAAGGACAGTGTTATATTGATTATTGTCAAGTGATTGCTTATATTGCTTATATTTAAACCCTCTTACAACATGGTCTCATATAAACTCTCTACTATTTGGCGAATTTTGAATAGTGAAAATAGTATCAAATATTCTAAATACATCATCATACAACATTCCTGATCATTATTAACAGAATAGCTTTGCGATGATTATTCGAATTTCCCTTCACATTATGGACTAAATTAAACTAGATAGCCATTGACAATGGAGTAATGTTTGACATTTATTTCATTCTAGTACGGAAAACAAAAGCGTTTCAGAATTACGACTGATCTTTTTGATTCTAGAAGCTTATTAATTAGTATTGTTATTAAATTTAGGTCTTTAGCTATTAGATTATGAATGAACGTAATCAGTTTATATGTTAAATCACAGATTAGATAAAATGTAAGTTTAGATAGTGTACAACTTTTAAAGAATTTCTTTCAGATACCATCAGCAACAGCCTTCTCTGGGAGAGAACAAATCAGCTTCGAGCTAAAGAGGAAATTAGGAAAATATGTTGGAAGTGGATAGGAAATACATTACGGAAATCACCAAACTACATCACGAGGCAATCCCTAATTTGGAATCCTGAAGGGAAGCCGAAAAGAGGAAGGCCAAAGAATAAAATGTATTAGGAAATAGAAACAGATATGAAAAGGATGAATAACAACTGGAAAGAAGCTGGAAAGGATTACATAGGACAGGGTTGGATGGCGAGTGCTAAAGGGTGACCTATACTCCTTTACGAGGAGTAACAGGCGTAAGTAAGTAAGTAATTATAAATATTCCCTTATATAGACAAATCTACACTGAAACAAATTATTATCAGTTGAATGGTACAAAATTATTTCTATTCCAAGAAGTATATTAATATATTTACTTCGATTAACTATACTACAACAATGTATATATATTTATAGATGTAATGTTTGTATGTATATATGGTGAAATATTCTCACTTTTGCCTAGTAACCAATAAGAAACGAAATTACATATGCATATATATATATATATATATATATATATATACTTGTGTTGACCTGAATATAACCATAGTGACATACACAAATACTTTTGATAGTTACCAAATTATTCAATGATTGTAATAATGTTCTAATCACCTTATAAATAGTATATTACCGTAAACATCTATCGATATTCATTCAACTACATATGATCAAATGGTTTGTAAGTAGTATCAGTGACATTTACAATTAAATATTCATATTATATATATACATATAATTATGCAATCAACCGAAGGTATCATCGATCATTGTAAGATATGATGTCCTTTTTTTATGATTCTTACAATCTGATTGGTTCATACCACTATTCACTTTTCTTTCTTCTTCTAAAAATGCATTTACTAGATATTTATTCAATAATAATTCATTGTTTAATCAAAGTGTAACAATATTACACCGATCGAATGGATCAATATATATATATCCAAATATGATCAAATTAAATCAATAATGAAAGGTTACTAATTCGATTTGTTTGAACATCTAAGTGTTGCATAACAATCTAATATTGATAGAATATGGGAACTAATGTGAAGTTAATGGAAATCTGACTTATGTATAAATAGTTTATAAGTAGTATAGTTTAATATTAATCACTTTATTATTATTATTAATAATACTATTAATGGATGAACTTCAACGTCTTTATGAACATCAAACAATGATGGCCATCAGAATATATTCATTTTTAGATAATATATTAACTCATTTACCATCATCACGTACTAATAACAATAATGATATTGATATTGATACAGTTCATTCGTTGAATAATACACATAATTCTATGAATACTAATGATTATGTAAGTAGTATATTATCTAGACAAGTGAACATGGATCATCATCATCTTCATCAGCGGCACCAACAATATCCATATACTACTACTACTACCAATGTGATAGATGAGTTAAATACTTCTGTTGGAGATATATTTCCTAGAACATATGAAAATACACAAACATCATCATCATCATCAATAACATCAGTTTCATCAACATGGTTATCTAATCCACAAATTTATTCATCTACATTATATGATACGATTAATAATCATACAATAAATAATATTAGTAATAATAATGATAATGATTATAATGATTCAATAACAAAAGAGATTCAACCTGGAGGTTATTGTGATGAAATATTCATTTATTTATCGAATAGTGAAAGACAAGAATATTTGTGTACAATATGGTAAGTTATCAATGAAGAAAAGAAACAAAACTTAGTTACATAATGATACAAACTATGTTTTGGAATACTCTATGATCGTGCTATGGTTTAATGAAATCTTTGTATAATTTGAAACGTAATATTCTATCAATTTAGGAAGCAAATTTCATATGGCCTTATAATAATAGTAATAGTAATGATAATAGAATCATTACTGAATATAAAGAAACAAAAAGGTTAATTTATATAGATAAGATAGATTGCTGACTGATGACAATTTAGCATGGAAACCCTGATGGCTATACTAGTGTATTAATAATCTACTTGTGAAATTAAGTGCAGAGAGTGTTGAACATTAGATAGGTGGCCTGCTTGAGTATCTGGGCTATCTGTTTCTGTCATCTAGATATTTTAACAATTTATCTATTTTTGTTTGTTTTGATATATCATTTTGTCCATTAATCGCATAAACTATCCTGGTGCATTTCTGAAAAGTGTACAACTTTTCGTTGTCAAAGTTACAAAAAGCCCATTTAGAGACAATGTGGTTGCTGGCAATATACAACGGAAAGAATGCGCATTATTCAGATGTTTATTTACTGAACAGCTAACATCTAACTGGCGATCACTCAATATTTAACGTCAAGATCGACCAAGAAGAAAGAAACGGAAACTTGTTGAAATACTTTATGCTGAGAATTTTATATTGTACCAAAAATATAATATTGAGTAAAGCTTATAATAATAATAATAATAATAAAAACAGATTTAATGTGACTTTAAGTTGAATTTATGACATACCTATCATCTTATCTGAGATTAGTCAGACAGATGTACACGAATCTCAGAGTGTATGCTCAATCCAACATACGAATTAAGTATCTGTCACTACAAATACTAACATGTTATACATTAAGCTACTGAATACAGATTAACACTCACTTTTATACCAGGTATCAGTTTCGGTTTAATTTGTAAGGATTTGTAGCAAGCATCCCATTGTTGACATTCAATTTGGAACGTACATAAATTTAACTGATCGCCTCCATTTACACTCAATCTATTCTATGTAAACTTGATTCATAGTCACTGTATCGTGGTAATCCATACAGGATTTATATATGTCAACTAAGATTGATCAAATCTGATTTAAAATATCAACAACTGGATAATTCAAACTATTAAGGACTAAATTAAAACGATTGAATAGTTCTATAACTATTCTTTTATCGACTATCAATTCTTGTTTTATCTATGTCAGATCATTTTACACGGAATGGTCGTTAGTTTGATGACCAGGTTGTTTTTACATTTGATAGAGATTCATTCAACTGATGGCTAGTATTATTATTTGTACACTCTTTGACTCTTATATTTCAAATAATTCAATAACTAAATATATATTCTTACACTTAACCCTCAACTACTTACTTATGGTTATAGATTCTAACTAGAAAGTTCAGTGGATTTAAAGTGACCCTCTCTTGGTTATAAACTTGATTCTTTGTCCACCAAGCCCATTATCTTATCAGATGATTTTGTTCAAAATGTTTTTGATGATTGATTTAAGTAGATCTTCAAACTTTAAAGTGTTCTGCATAAATTTGATTTTATAACCTAATAGATGACAACTATTTTCCTTTATTTATCTATTATTTGGTTGTTAAGGTATACAAATAAAAGTGACTAAATCTATCCTACTAAATAAACTTTAAAATCCACCTAGTAACACAAAATGTTAGTGATACAAGTAATGATAAATCAATACAAGTAGTCAATAAGATTAAACTATCATTAGTGAATGATTCAAAAGACATTACATTATTTGACTAAAATATTCTCATGTTTCAGTATATTGTTTTCCTAATGAAAGATAATAGGATAACATTCATGAATACTGTGTCAATTGTGCTTTATTATGTAGTTATTTAAAAGTAGATCTATTAACTGTTATCGAAATCAGCATAGGTGGAAAAGGTAGAATTCCCTTATAGTCAAATAATAAATTTTGAGAAATCAATGTTATTATAGATAGTATTTTAATAATATAACCTCAGATCTATGCTCTATACTATCCCGAACTAATCACTTCAGTGAACATGGAGTTTATTTGTAATGTTTGTGTCCATATTCAATTACTTCAGTGCTTGTCACTTCTGATGGCAAATAAGAGTTTATTAGAATGATGGTTTGTAGAGATTGTAGTTAGTTTTTAATAGTTGACCACATGAGTGAGCCGTGATCAGTGGAGTTCAACCATGTCGATTGTGAGGCAGTTGCTCACTAAAGACAATGGAGGACAGTCGCGCAATATCGTGGATTGGTTGAAGTTAAACATGAACATCGTTGGATGCAGACCGGCACAATTGTCTAGATGTTAAGTGTTCGCATGTGAGACCCAAGGTCCTGAGTTCGAATAGCTTTGTTGAGAGTTCGTGGATGCGCACTGGCGAGAAGTCCCATACTAGAATAGAATGGTCGTCTAGTACTTCCATGTTTCCCATGGTGTTCTAGCTTTAATCGACTCATGAATTCAACTATTAAAATAGGAGTTTACAGTTCAAACAACCGCGATAAGAAAAAATCCTAATATATATATATATATATATATATATATATATATATATATATATATATTCGAGAGTTTACTCAGCCTCATTAATGAACTCAATTAGGGGGTAGTGATTTTTTATATCTTAATACCAAGAATGTTGTGGTTAATGTTGTGTTATGAGATGGTGGATAAGCTTTGTAGCTCAGGTGGGTTATTTTGATGGAGTTTTGTTCTCTGAGCTGGATGGTTTAATCGTGGAGCTTTCATCGTTCTTCTGGACGACATCGTCATCGTTCTTCTGGACGATGAAAGCTCCACGATTAAACCATCCAGCTCAGAGAACAAAACTCCATCAAAATGATGTGTTATATTATTATCACAATGACTGATTTTTGTTTTGTATTCTCACTTTCATAATTTAACCATTTTACTTCCTACGTGTTAATAACTAAACAAATTAATGTATTATTACATCGTATAAAATATGCATCTTATATTCTTCAATCGTCCAAGTTTGATAATGATATTTACACTTCCTACATACATACATACTTAAACCAGTTATTTGAGTGAGAAAACTAAGAATGAATAGGAAAATGTGATCGGTTAATCAAAACGAAAATCAACGAATAACTCATTTATTAATAAATGTCCATCTCTCTCAGATAATCAAATCAGATTTCTAACTAATATCATCTGTCTATTTTGTCATAGAGTTCAGCTTAATCTTGATAAATATCGTTCACCTGTCATTATCTTTCATTCGTTATTTGGCCTATGCTTGTTTGAATAAGTTTATCAGTAATATTGCATTTTAAATGAGCTGGCGTAGCTCATTTATTTACTCGAAATTGAGACCAAAGTTTTGTGTAAGAACAGGTTGATACTATTCAGTTCCCCTAAAAACTGTATAATGATGGAACAAATTTCGAACCGACAATATACTGGTTGAAATCCAAGTGTTTTAACCAGTAAGTTACAGTTCCTCTCCTATATGTTTTAACAAGTTAGAAACATAGAGTTTTAAAAAAACTGGTGTTTTATTTGTACTAAATTCTGTTGTCATTTGATTTTGAATAGAAATACATTTTTTCATATTGATGCTTGTGATTGAGTTAGGATATTACTAACGATCATTATCAGTAGAAGAATAGCATTTGACATAAATTTTCTTTACGTATGTATTCACTAGACTTTTGATATATTCATTCATATAATTTCTCTTAATCTCAAAATTATTTGAAAACTTAAGTTTTAAATTATTTCTATACACGACTTTGTGATTTAGTCATATTCATGATGTTATCTAATATGATGAGATGAATTTACACTCCTTTCTGGAACCGAATACAGGACTTACAGGTTTCTCAGTGTACGCTTACTATTTAGTTGGAGCCTACTCCTCTACATTTCTAACTTTAATCAATATCCGTTGCCACCTAGCACATATAAATGGGAAATTTCATAAAATAAAGATTTCATATATTAATTTAAAGTCGATCCTTGTTGACAACGTCGGTAGACATCATTGAGGAGCTACTTATTAAGAAGAAGGATCTGTCCAATATTCCCCAACCCTTTTAATAGTACCCCACCTTGAATCAATCTGTGATGAATACAGTGTGCAAACAGATAAATTTACAAAATCAATAGACGGTTTTTTCTTCATTTTTCTCATCCATTATTTAAATTTCTTAGATTACACTATACTATTTCTATTCGTTCCCTAGTTGTTGTTGTTTTTTATCACTACCTTATTTTTTTAGTTTGGACTTTTGTATTATTAAATATACCGAATTTTCTATGATATTAATCAATTATCTTTGTATATGAGTAAACTTATGATCATACTGATAATATTTCAATCAATATCTCTTGTCGTCATGTTATCTCATTTAGATTAGCGACAAAAAAATGGATAGTAACTAAGTAACTAAGTAATTATGTAATATTTTTCTTTAAATCTTATGATATTCTTTCAATAAATAGTAATTTATATAAACTAAAATGTGAAAACAGTGTTGAATAACTAAACTGATCAATGAATCCGTTTTTAATAATTGATAAAGTAATATATGTATTAATCCATTATGGAGATTGTTGAGTATCATATGATTTGCATTGAAATATGGTTGCAAGTAATTCAAAGCTTTTAAAAAAAATGTAAACTATTGAATGATAACTAAGTAGTTTTATACTAAAGTGATCGGCATAAAGTTAGAAAGTCCTGAATTCGATCAGCTTATGATAAGATGGTAAGTTTTTCTTTACTAAGGAGTACCATATTACAATGAAATAGCTCTATAGTAGTTCTTGGGTTTTGATGTCTGTTTAACAAGATCAATCCATGATGGAAACTATGAAATTATACGAATTATTTTGCTTTTGAATGGTTCTATACAGACATGGAGAAAATTCTAGTAGTATACTTTGTAGATATTTACCTTGTTATAAAAACAACTCAATATACACACATAAATGTTGACTAGATTAACCAGTTCAACTTACTTAATTACGTCTGTTACTCCTAATAGACCATAGGCCGCCGACCGGCATTCTTTAACCCTTTCTGATCTGGGCCTCCTTCTCTAGTTCTATCCAATTTTTGTTCATTCTTCTCATGTCTGTCTCCGTTTCTCAACGTCATGTGTTCTTTGGTCTTGCACTTCTCCTTTGGCCTTGAGAATTCCAAGTGAGGGCTTGTCTTGTGACGCAGTTGGGTGCTTTCCTTAATGTGTGTCCTATCCACTTCCAGCGCTTCTTCTTCTTGATTTCTTCCTCCACTGGAATCTGGTTTGTTCTCTCCCACAGTATGTTGTTGCTGATAGTGTTTGGCCAACGGATCCGAGTTATTTTGCGTAAGCAACTGTTAATAAAAAAACACTTGTATCTTCTGGATGATTGCTTTCGTTATTCTCCAAGTTTCCACCCCATACAGTAGGACTGTTTTGGCATTCGTATTGAAAATTTTGACTTTGATGTTGGTTGACAGTTGTTTTGTGTTCTAGATATAATCTCACTTGTAGATATGCTGCTTTTACTTTGCCGATCCGCGCCTTCACATATGCATCAGAGCCACCGTGCTGCCTAGATATGCAAAGGTTTTTACATCTTCGAAAGCTTTTCCGTCAAGTGTGTTTCGATTGGTACATGCTATGTTGTATCGAAGAATTTTGTTTTTCCATTTGTGTATGTTGAGACCTACTGTTGCTGAGGCTGGTGCCATAATGGTCCTTTCCTTCTGCATTTGTTGTTGCGTGTGAGACTGAACAGCCAGATCATCTGCGTAGTCTAAATCCTTCGGCTGCATTGTAGCTGCCCACCGTATCCTGAACCATTTCAACTGTATACTACATACTCCTAATGACAATCAGAATCAAAACAATGACTTGTAGTTTTTCGTTTACCAAACTCAAAAATCAATCCCAACCAGAACTTGTCAACTTAGAACCGTTTTGACGTATGTCACTAACTAAAACGGAAATTATAAGCAGAGATAGATGGTTATATTTAAACAATCAATACAAATGAAGTTGAAATTGATTAGGATTAATATAAAAAACTTATCTTTTGTTATCATACAGTAGAAATGACATGATATGAAAGTAAGATAACATGAAACACCTACTCCATCTGATGAATGTTCTATCTGAGAAATAATCTAATAGATATTCACTTTATTCGCATTTGTATGAATAATAGTTATTCTTATGTTATGTGAATTGTTTAAAAGTAGTCAGGGATTTTATTTCTATAGTTCTTAGATCATTGTCTTATAAATTCCTTCTATTAATGTTCTATCAGGTCAAAAAGAAATTATTTGTACAAGAATTTATGGTTGATATCAGAAGGGGTTTTGTGGATATTATAGTAATTTTAGTAGTTGAGACCATGAGTCAATTAAAGTTAGACCAGCATGAAGAACCTGGAAGCATTCGACGACCGTTTCGTTATATTGTGAGACTCGTCGGGAGTGCGCACCCACGATCCCGCTTAACGTCTAGACCATGAGCTGGCATCCAGTGCTTCCAGGTTTTTCATGGTGGTCTAGTTTCAACTGACTCATGATCTCGATCATTAAAATTACTGTAATGTCCACAAAACTCCTTCTGATATTTGATTAGTTGAAGAAATTATTTCAATTTTGCAATCGTTGTCACTCGTTGATGTTGACCTCTGAAGATTTCAAAGTCGAAACAAAATGACTTTCTGGTGCTCTACGTATATTTTTAATAATTCACTGAATCGCAACAATATACGATGAAAAACATTTAGACAGTTAACTAATCTCCATAAACAATCAAATAAGGCTCGGTTAATAGTAGAGTAATAAATAAATATAAATTTCACCTGACAGATTTCTCATTCAATACTGGTAATCATAAAACATATATTATTTTGTTTAGTAATCCGAAGTTATTTAATATAATGATTGGAATATCAACTTGTTATGTAACATCCTCTCAGTTTTAAGATACCGAAAATTTGACATCGTCAGTACAGAAGTCTGTGGCGACTACTGAATGTTATTAGTATCAGGAGCTGACCAAAGTTAGACAACAAACCAGGAAGCACTGAATAGTTGTTTCGCCCTAGTATGAGTCTACTCAGTGGTGAATATCTGTGATCATACTAGGGATCAAACATAGCACCCTCGGCTCTACTCGTAGACACTAAACCTCTAGACTACTTAACCAGGATTCAGTGGTGTATACGTCTAATTTCAATTCATTCACTCTACTACTCGACTATTTACCATTATTTTTAGTGAATAACTACCTTATACTCGACAGTTTTAGCCCAACTAATCATGGCTTTTCACTAGGATTACCTCTTGATATCAGTGTACAATGATCACATGATGACTAACAATATAAAGGTTTGTAGAGATTACCGACATTGACTATTAGACAGTGATTGATTCTTTGTTTTATTTTACTTATAAAGTCAGATATACATAATGACTTATCTTACTCAATATTTTAGCCAGACTGTTATCATATAAATCATTCAATAATATTATGTAAATTTCAGAGTATTCCTAGTGATTTATACAACTTAACCTTATGATACTTTGTATCCAAAGACGTGACAATATAAAGTTTAAAAAACAACGTTGTATTCAGCCGCCACTTTCAATGCACCTATCACACAACCATACAAAAGTATCGTAACTTTAAGGGTACACAAAAGTTAACTTTAGTCATGCTTGAATAATTTCCACACAAAGAATCAATTATTCAAAGGACGAAAATACTGATTAGATTTTCATATCAAGTTATGTCTATCTATAAATATATCACCTAAATATCAATATATATACCATAATGCTATGAGTAACAAATACTGGAAAAGTTTAGACTGTTGGCTATACTTTTGTTAATTTTCCAGAATATCACATAAATATTGCGTAATATATTCCCGAAAGACATGTCTACATCATTAGGTTAAGCCCAAATCTCTACAACTATTTGGTAAAGGCTGTATCCCATATGAATTTTTAACAGTTTTACAACCATCTAAATGAATTTAGTGAGTGGTTTAAACTAACTTCATAAGTGAACAATCTTCACAAACCTCCTGTACTAATAAGTAAAGGTTAAAATTACATCATGTATTCGTTATTTGATTAGAAAATATTATACTACTTGAAGATATATAAGTAACCACATTGTGAAATAGTTATTGACATTGTGAATCTTGACTAATGACTATTTAGCATGGAAACATTGATGTTTATACTAGTGTATTAATGAACTATTTATGAAATTAAGTGCAGACAGTGTTGAAAATTCGTATTAAAAAAAAACAGATTTAATGTGACTTTAAGTTGAATTTATGACATACCTATCGTCTTATCTGAGATTAGTCAGACAGATGTACACGAATCTCAGAGTGTATGCTCAATCCAACATATGAATCAAGTATCTGTCACTACAAATACTAACTTGTTATACATTAAGCTACTGAATACAGATTGACACTCACTTGTATAACAGGTATCAATTTCAATTTAATTTGTAAGAATTTCTGGCAAGCATCCCATTGTTGATATTTCAACTGTAATTTAATCAGTCTTAATGAATTAGACATCCAATTTGGGACGCACGTAAATCCAACTGATTGATCCCAAGTATGACGAAATGAGAATTATGTAAGTCCGGTTGGTACTTACATTCCATCTATTCTATGTAGACTTGATTCACAATGACTATATCGTGGTGATCTATACAGGATGCACACGTGTCAACTAAGACCGATCAAATCTCGTTTAAAATATCAACTTACCGTTTAGAACAAAACAAACACTTATTTGCACATTCAAAAAAATGAATAACAACAAGTTGCAACGACTTTAACTGAAAACAAATATCAGAATAGGTTTTGTAATTATTATAGTAATTTTAGGAGTCAAGATCATGAGTCAATTGAAGCTAGACCACCATGCACATAATTCCAGGTTTTCCATGGTAGTCTCGCTTCAAATGACTCATGATCTCAACTATGAAAACACATAGTCTAGAATAATAATTTAATTATTTGAAGGTGTTACCATAAAAATTCCATTAATAGAATTGTCTAAACCCTAAAATCATTTTAAGAGTCCTATAGTACAATTATAGATTTTTCACGATGGTTGAATTTTAATCGATTCAGAAATAATTATTATAAATTCATGTCTTATTCAATTTACATAAATTTCTTAAGTCATATCACTTACATCTTTTATTTGGGATTAAACGCGGAAGCTATGATGTAAAGTCTCGAGACAAAAGTTTGACCGATGTTCACACCAATGATTTCGAGTACTTTAGGGAGAAGACATATACACACCCATCGGTTAATATGTTCGATGCGATCGGAATTAAAAAGAGAAATATCTGTAAAATAGTTTTTATTCTTGGATGTCTTACCAAATAGAACAAACACGTAAAAGTTGAAAATACCGATATATAGAATGTCAAGTCATGACAATCAAATAGTAAATTACACTAGTAACAACCTAACGGTGTACATGAAGAGTTGTATTCAGACACTATTCAGAAGGACCAAAATCCTTTGCATTACTCTCATTGTTCAGTTTGGTTTTTGATTTTCCTTATGAAATCACGGACCGACTATAATTAAACAATTATCAAAAAGCAAGAGGCTCCTGTCAACTGTTTGACCTCAGTATGGGACTCTTCAGAGATTCCCATCTAGGACCAACCGGCGGTCAAACTCATAGTCTTGCATATCTCTCACCGATCGATAGGCCTCTAAACCACTCAATTGATATCCAGTGGTTTACATTTCTTACTTCAGTCGACTCGTAATATCCTCAGTCATCTTATAATATGAAGACAAAACAGCTAACCAACACTTCATAGCTTTCAACAGTTTTTTAACTAAGGTCACTTATCAATGTTAAACTTTTTATTCCTTTATTATTCAGTTGAACAAAGTTCTAAGTCGATCTTGAAAGATTCCCACATTATTAATGATAAGAATAATTCTGATTATAGTTACTTTGACTAAAAAACAACGAACAAGATTCGCTATTTTATTATTAAGACAGCTTAGAGGAAACAGAATCATTGTTGGACAGTCAATTGAATAGAACACATAACTATACATCAACTTCCTTGAGTATGGGAAGACGTATGATAGCGTAGATAGAAGAACCTTACGGAACCTTCTTCGACACTGTGGTGTGCCTAGGAAAATTGTCAACATCATCTAGCATTCATAGGACGGACTGAACTGCAAAATCATTCATGGAAGACAGCTGACAGGCGCATTCTAGGTGAAGACCGGAATCGGACAAGGATGCTTACTCTCCCCCTTTCTCTTTCTTCTGGTGGTTGACTGGATTATGAAGACCTCCTCGTTTGAGGGGCAGCACAGATGACCTAGCTTTTCTATCCCATACACACGAACAAATGCAGATGAAGACAACTAGTGTAGCTGCAGTTTCTGTATCAGTAGGCTTAAACATGCACAAAGGAAAAAGCAAGATCCTCAAATACAACACAGAGGACACCAAACCAATCACATTTGATGGAGATTTTCACGTACTTGGGAGGTATCACCGATGAACGAGGAGGATTCAGTGCAGATATAAAGGCGAGGATCGGCAGAGCAACGGCAGCATTCCCATAGTTAAAGAATATATGGAACTCAGAACAACTGTCAACCAATATCAAAATCAGAATTTTCAATACGAACGTCAACACAGTTCTACTGTACGGAGATGAAATTTGGAGAACTACCACAACCATTATCAAAATAGTATAAGTATTTATAAACAATCGTCTACGCAGGATACGGAATTTTGGTTGGTCGGATATCATGAGCAACAGCCTACTGTGGGAGGAAGCGAGACAGCTTCCAGATGAAGAGGAAATTAAGAAAAGACGTTGGAAGTGGATAGGACACACACTGAGGAAATAATCGAACTGTATCACGAGGTCAGCTCTAACCTGGAATCCTGAACAGAAAGAAGGAAAAGAGGAAGAGCAAATAACGCACTGCTCTGGGAATCGGAAGCACACATGAAGAGGATGGTTAGCAACTGGAAGGGATTGTTCAGGACAGAATTGAATGGAGAATGCTGTTGAATGAAAACAATCAATCCTCATAAAGAAATGACAACAACAACTTTATTTATTGACTAACATTTATATACACAACAAATAACTGTGTGCAATCTATGTTTTGATACTAAACTTTCAAGTGAACATATGACAATCAACTTATCATTTAAATAATGCCAACTTTTGGTTAATTAATTGATCTTTATTAAGATAATAATGTCGAAGTATGGGTGTCCTAATGCTAATAATATGGATGTACTGACTATATTTGAGGGTGGATATCTGTATGGAAAGAACAACTTATAAACGTTGATGAACAAGCGATTATTGTCATTTGATTTACTGCATAACTCCTAGAAATTTGAAATAATGGATGCTTTGTTCAAATCTAGTCAGAAGGTTACTGCAACTGAAAATAGATATAACTATCTGATTTCCATTAAGAATGAAATGTTTATTATGAACTTGTTGGGGTGATCCGGCAAGTTTCTCTCAAAAGACAAGCAAGGATCAGGAAACACTAAGAAGCGTTTCCCCCAATCAGCGTTCACTTGAAGTTTTAGCCAAAAATATCAAGGAAGCGAAACATCACATGCAGAGGGTTTGATTGGCTGATTGCTACACTGCTACTATGTTTAGTCGCATTCCAGAATCTTCTAGTAACCCAAGGACATTTAAAACATTATAAAAACCCTGTATTTTTTGTATTTAAATAAACCTTGGAGTAAACTACTTCTCGCATACTTTGCGTCTTCTCTCTCGTTGTTCAGTTCGTTGTATAGTTCTAGCTTGGTGATTACAGAATAGCTTAGGAAACGAATATAACGTTCAATACGCAAGACTTATCAGTACTCAATTCACAACTGAATAAAATCAAAACTCTAGCAAGAAATAATGATAGCGGCGATTGGATGAACACATTACATAGTTTGTTGCGTAATATAAATGTTTAGACTTTCATATAATAACATTAACCAAAGCAATGAAGAACTGTTTCGTCCTAGTCTAAGATCAGTTAGAATTATTAAATGACAATTGTAGATTAGGTTCGAATCAGAATCTTCATGTTATATAGTTAACATTATATTAATTAGTTAGTGTTAGAATTTTTCACAACTTTATTCAACATGATCATCATCAACTGTATAGGATAAGTATTAGATTTATTTCTGACATAAATTAATCAATGGATCACATAATATCTCCAAGACAGATCAATCATAAACTGTTATGCATCGAACTAATTTCAGATTATGTAGTCAGTTTGAAGATATTTATATCATATTCTATCCACAATATGTTTAACATTGTTGTGTTTTGTTTTTCATTTCTTTCTAGTTACATGATACTTAAAGAAGCTTATCAATGTCAAAACCAGCATAAATTTTGTTATGGTTGTATATATACTTGGTCTACTGGACCAACAACTGGTCATGATAGTTGTCCAGTATGCAGATGTGATGGTTTGTATGCAAAGAATTATGATGTAAGCTAAATAAGCGTATTTTAATTTATGATATATCATTTCCGGGATTTATTTGACTCGTGAAGTACATAGAACTCTTGGTAGTTATTAAGCCCTAGTGTAAAATTGCTGAGAAGTGTACATTCCCGATTCACATTTCATACTTCAATTAATTCATGATATATTGTGAATATATTGGTAGTAAGAAGAAACATAGTTTATGGTTATAGAATCGAAAAGTTGTTACATACTAACGATGATAGAAATTTATAATGGTACGCTAATAACAATGCCGATTTTCAATTTACTCTTCATAATCACTGTTAAGTCTATCGAAGCGCCCAAGTCACCCGAGTGAGATACGCGCAAAACCGAAGTTTCCAAAACAACGATTTGTCTACAATAGCGGTTCTTTATTAAATAATACACAAAATTTAGTTACAAACCTCAACTTGTGAGGTATCTGGGGCGTTTAAACACGTCCTTCAATTATGAAAATAAAAAGGCTTCCTGTAACAGTAACATAAAGAATAACTATAACATACAATAGTACAAAAAACAGCTGGTAGCTGTGTCTAAATTTGATAACAGTTTATGAGCAACCGAAACTCAAACCAAGAGCAAAACAATATGGAAACTGTTGCGTTTAAACAAATGTACAAAACTGTGGATAAGCGCTACAGTAATTAAAATGATGAATACACTAATAAGTACGATAAACATTGCAAATATATGTGAAGATTTTAGAATGTTACAGTACAACTTGCGTTACAACATAAGTTTGAAAATTGTTGGGAATACAACTGCTTACTGAATGTAAATATGTACTATAAGACAATATACAAAAGAGTAGGAAGGGGAAGAGTAGGAACAATGTAAGACAAACTTAACAATCATTTATTATTATTCCCTATAGGTAATCTATATATTCTCGGTCAATATAAAAGAAATTAAGAATAAACCTGTCTTGATCATTACGAACCAGGTTATCTAGAATCTTCAACGACTTATTACCAACACAACAAAAAATCCAATTACGTATTCAACTGTTCACCTTCTTACAGAATGTATTGAATATTGTTTGAATCCCTAAATTAATAAATATTAAGCGTTGGTTTTTTTTATTTCCTGTCCCGATGAGCTCTGCACTATCAGTATGATATTATGTTAACTGATAGTATTAACAGTTTGATAAGAAATTTTATATTGTCATAATCATCAGTCAGTCATGAGAAACACAGAATCTGGTACATATTTTCCGGTTCAAGTTGTCATACTACATCCGTACAGTAAGATGAAATTATAAATATAAATATCAGAGTGGTAGAACCAGTATTATTGTTGGTAGAAGAGATGAGGCATAGACAACGTAATTCAAAAGAGAATAAGTCAGTGGAATACAAAGTATAAGTATATTAAAAAACAAAGAACGAATGCACATGAGCTGTTTGAGATCGATTTTAGGAGTTATAACATTTAATATCTCAAACCTTAGGTTATAATTAACGTTTCTATATCAGTTACGATGACATGTAATGTTATGTGACAGTTATGCATACATAATACATATCCTATTTCAATAATGACCACTTTTAATAATATAATTTAACTAAATAGTTATTCTTATGTATCTTTCTTCTGTGAATTTTTGTAGTTAAACGAAAGAATCAATAAAAAACGTATTCGTTGTCCAACAGATGGTTGTAATTGGATGGGTTTATTAAGTGCATATCAACAACATGAACATCGACGTTATAGTCCATATGAATTAGATTTATTATTAATAGATTGTAAAAAAGATCAAATGAAATCATCTTCATCATCATTACTTCCAATAACAACACAAAATCAAATGGTACATAATAAAGAAATACCTATAAAATTCAATGATATACCACAGAGAAATGAATTATTACACGTCAATAATAATAATAATAGCTCACTACTTCACAATAATCAAATAAATGTGAATCTTGGACAAGTACCTACTGTATGTGAACCAATCAGTCAATCAACTGATCAATTATCTGAGACTTCAGCTCAAAGATTGTTAACAACAACAACGGCAATACAAAGACAAATACGGCCATTAAGAAATGGGAATAGGCAAAGACAGAGTAGAATTCAAAATCGATCCATTTTAAGTACAAGTGAGAGTGTAAATCAATCAGAAAATAATAATAATAACATGGAAGAAACAAGAATAAATAATTCACATGGAACTACTAATCATACATGTACCCAGGGATTACAAAGTGAACATCAACAAAGAATTCTAAACACACCAGTTCATTCAAGACGAACAAGATCACATGTAGCATCAAATACACATATAAGTCAAACAACGAATAATATTGGACATAGACAACGAATTAATGTAAGGGATTCTAGAATACGTGTTGAAAGATTACCTAATTTAAGAAGACAACGACAGATAAGAAATGAACAAATACAACAATCATTAACGCATACATCTTCTCAAGAATATGACAATGAATTTAATTCGACTGAAATAAATAGCTTACTAAATGTGAATTCCAATGATATTCACAGTCATTGTTTAGAAGAGGAATTTATGGGAGATCATACCGAGTTAAATGTAACGGATCAACATTCAGATAATCAAATTAATCTTCCAGCTATCAGATTTAATGAAACACTCACTTGTAATTTAAATACACAGCCTTTACATAATAATAGTAATGATGATGATAATAATAATAACACTCAGACACTTTTAATAAATAATTCAGTACAACGAACAAATCGACCACTTGAGTTTCGACGTCTAGTTCCTCAAAGACAAAGAAGAGTAGTTGAACAATTAAGAGAAACACGTGAACAATTAGCTGCAATGCTTCGTCTTATGACTATGGAATTAGAAGAAAGACAAAATCGTGTTTTAATTCCAAATCTAGATATTGGTACAAGAACTCGACCGTTAAGAAATCCAAATAATTTATTTTGTGAGAATACGGAAGATAGTACGCCTACACCATATGTGAATAATACAGTAAATCGTGAGTTAACGGAATATAACAATCTGCATACTTCAAACACTCCAAGAAATGTTCACAGAACAAATGTATATAATAATGATATGCAAGAGAATTATTACACATCCCAGTCAATTAACTCAAACATTCTTAATTCAGTTAACAGTAACAATACTAGAGACTTATCGCGAACACTTCTTACACCGACCTACAGGGAGCAAACTATTACCAATCCTTTCACTAATTTCAATTCACAACAGAATAATAATAATAATAATAATCAGTACAACACACCTGTAACATCAACAACTAATACAACACTAACGTCTTCATCACCATTAATTTCAACAACACGATTATTAGCAAGATTACGTTTGAATGCATTGCAGCAAACATCCCCAATAGTTTTCTTTACGTCGAACAATAATAATAATATTACTGGAAATGTAAATTCATCTAATAGACAGGAAATTCTATCATCATCATCATCACTGACAACAATGTCATCTTTATTGACAGGTGATAGCACTAACAATGATAATGAATACAATCATGACGTCAGTGATGATGAAACAGACTGAAACAATCAACGAATGTTTCATCGGGTGATTAATGAAAGGATGAGAACTATTTTTCGATAAATAATAGCCAGATAGATAATAAGTGTGCATAAATATATATACAAAAAAATAAGAGGTTTCATTCTATCTATATAATCAAATAACTGACAAAAAACACTTTCAAATATAGCACTTTGACAGTGTTTTTACTTTCTTGTATTAGCTACTACTATTACTATTGATAATAATTAATCAGGTTTGTACTTTAATATCCCAGAAATTGAACTTGTAATTTACGGAAAAATTGAAGCAATTGTTTACAAAGAGTTTAGACTCAAATAAAAAGGGTCTATTATTTTAGTCCTTGGATATCAATCAAAGAATATAAACTGATATCATATACACGATACACTTGTTTAATAAATTATAATGAGTTAATGGCTGCCCGCGTTTATACGACTCTGGAGTAATACTAACATGGTAGACCACTAAACATGACTAATTAATGCCGAGCTGGTCTACCGTTAGTTCATAATAAGATAAACCTCCGAATTTTTTCCCACCTATCAGAAGAATCCATGGTGAAATTCTCAATCAGGAATTATTTCATTTACTTTGAGAAATATTTATGAATATATGTTGTTTTCCATTTCATTTTGAATACAAACAGGTCAACAACCATCGCAATTCTTAATTAAAGGATTTAAATAGATAGCTAAGAAATAAACATTCATTGCTGGCTATACAACCTGTAGTTAAATTATAATATTCAGGTGGGATATTTGTGGAATATTCGACTTCAAGGAGTGACAAACAGGATCCAATCAGGTTGAGATATAACAACATTCTTGGCGTTATGTTAACTGAGCTAAATGGTCTAGTTCTGGAGCTTTCATTGTCGTTCTGGACATCAGGAGTCTACTTCACGAAAACTAGAAGTTTACATAAGCCTTAGTTGACCATCGGGTGGTCATAGAAATCAGTGAATAATGGTCCCGTCGTTTCTCGATATGGTCCTATTAAAAGACTCCCAATAGCTATTTCCTTAGTCCTTACAACTGCCGACTTTTCCATTTCTCCTACTATAGGTCCCTGTTACTATTCACGACAAGGTAATTTTATTAGTCTACGTTTGTGCTGTCATCGCTCATTACGGTGTTCAGAGTCTGATGGGATACGCTTCTGAGTATATATCAAATCGTTAGATGCCACCAAAATCCACCAGTCTTTCCTAACCTTTGATTAAAGTGATTGGTAGATACTAATTTGCATTTACAGTTGATTGGATATCAACGCAAGATTCTTCACGATAAACTCCCTCTACGGTCGATTATTTGCTTAGAGAATTCTATTTTGAACCCATTACTGACTTTCTCACTTTCAAATTGATATCTAAGGAGTTTTCTTGTATTTGCTTTCTTAGGTTCATTACAATATATAGAAATGCGCGCTCTCACTAGGGCAGTATTTTAGTGAGAATTCCAATAATGGTTGGTAACAGATAAATTTGAGCATATTGCTGTGTTGGCGTTTAAATTTTGCACTTGCTACGATTAATCGGTTGGTTAAACACAGTTGAAACAGACAGTCGCTATTATCTGTTCTTCGAACTCAGAATTTATAGAACTCACATGTTTTTTTATTCGAAAGCTACCTGTAAAATTCATACTTTACTTCATTCAAACCATAGTCAGTAGTAATGTAGACTAGCTCTCAACAACTTTTTACAACGTACAAGATCAAATTATGCCGATCCCCAGGGAAGTCCAACTCACTGCCTTCCCGTGGAGGTGTTGTTTACGGAATTGACAGGACGAAAAGCGAATGTCCGGTGCTTTAACCGGGTCGGCGGACACGGAGAGTCCACCTAGGGAAGTTGAAAAACCCTGATTCCAAACCAATGGTACACGTGTGCTCAAAAATCCTGAAGGAACAAATGACGTTGGTCGCCGGCTATCATGAGACTGCATCTCCTTACGTTGCTCCGCTGCCTTGTGGATTAAAACTCTAGGTCAAAGGTTCAGGGAGTGGCCTCCTAAGAAAACCACTTGCTTCAGTTTAGGCGCCAGGGCACTATTCCAACCCTCACACAAATCGAATAATGTTATGTGGCGTATATGTATTTGGTGCTCCCATGTACCAATATTTATGTGTTTAAATAAATAAATAAATAAAACCAACA
Source organism: Schistosoma mattheei (assembly GCA_944470405.2). Taxonomy (NCBI): domain Eukaryota; kingdom Metazoa; phylum Platyhelminthes; class Trematoda; order Strigeidida; family Schistosomatidae; genus Schistosoma; species Schistosoma mattheei. The sequence continues at coordinate 11,006,653 of OX103945.1, forward strand.
GCTGGTTGGAATTTAGTTAGCAATACATGAAATCATCTTCAGTTTACATTTTAACTAGTTATTAGTTATATTAAGTAATTCAAAAATTGTGAAACAAAATCTCAACCCATCTAACTAAAATATATAACCAAACAAAAATCACAATGAAAAGAAAACAATTAATTATCTAGATAGATACACACATATATTTATATTTCATTGTCTATCTCGGTTATAATCACATATGAAACAATGCACAAAACCAATTCAATCTGTGATAATCTCTTCATGGAAACAATATGTAAATGTTCAAATTATACAAGTGATAATGGAATTTAATTACTCTGAAAATAAAATGTAATTCTTTATAAAAAAAAAAGAGAGAGAAATGCCTTCTTTATTTGTGTGTTGATGAATGGAAGCAGCAAAATTATTATCATCATCATCATCATCGTCATCACCGTCAACAGTTATTGCTAATTGATTTTTACTGAATAGATAAAGTTGCTGATAGATCATTTATGGCTTTTAATAAACGCCTAGAATAATCAATCAAATCTACCGGTTTAACATCTGCAACAACAACACGTAAACGTTCTTCGTCCTGTGTATATACAAAAAGAAATTAAACACAATTTAAAGGAAAGTAGAAAATAACTGATAATATAGGTTGATATATATGTGGAAAGAAGAGATGTTAGAAAATCTTCAGAAAGAGATTTGGAAATTTGCTGAAAGAATCAATAATTCATGTGTTATTTTTTTAACGGTATCTTTAGTCGAGTAAATCACATTTTATAATTTGCGAGTTTTTACTAAAGTATTCAATGTGTTTACACTTTACCGTATATTCGTCCGCACACAATAATAACGCGACTAATCTCAAATTAGGTTAACCATAGTGATATTTCAAGGAACGATGATTTAAGGAATCAATCAACTCGGGAATAGGGTATCAATTCACTAATGATGCTGAGTAACTTAAGATGGTCAGCAGGAAACCCTGTTTGATCAAGGTTTTGTGTTTATTGAGAGACTTGGCGACAAGACGTACATGCAAGCTTGAAATTAGATGAGGAACACATTGTAGTAGGAAATTATTGGAGTTTGAAATGTGGATCATTAGATTTCGATCTAGCAGAGCTTATGATGGTCAAAACCAACTTGACTCGACAACTCAAAGAACATGATAATACAACTCCAACCAAAAATAATACTATGAGGTGTATGTGTGGAGATCCTCTTATATATATTTTTGTCCTTCTGCCTATCCATGTACCGATACAATGATAATAAAGAAAAGCACAAACCGGTGATCGATGAAAATCGACAAACATAGAATGGGAAATAAAAACACTTAAACCAGTATATTAAAAAAGAGAAATAAGAGACATCAACGACTTCTTACATTATAACGATCAACTTTAGCTCGTAAACGAAATATCCATGAGTTAAATGCTGACTCGATGAACACTTTTTCCAACTGTGTTTCATCCTAATGAGAAAAAATAACGAAAGAAACAACAATTATCATTAAGTTTGAATTAGAAATATTTTTGAAGAAAATTTCCAAATATATTTGTTGAGTATAGTGTTCTAGATAAATATAGCAAATCAGTTGACGATTTAGTGAATATTCATCAGCTACGGAGGTTGGGACATGTGTCGTATATGCCTAACCACTGTCTGTCTATTTGGAAGGGCAATGTTGTCTGGTATAGGCTGAAAGTTAGAGATGGTTGAACGAAAACGTGGTATCAGTGAATCCAGTGATAGCCGGACTAAGCAGTACGCAAACCGCTCGACTGGGGTCTGCGCGGTTATCATAAGCAGTGGTTGTAGGCGTTGAACAATATGGCTCAAAATAATCCGCTATTGTGCAGATGCATTAACTCTTTGTCTTCTTTTAGATCGAAAATCTTCAAATTATTTTAGACTTTTTCGCTTCTTTCGATAACTTAATCCTTTCCACCTCTATTGATACCACTACTATCTCTTTTCCTGGGATAAGCGCTAAAGGACTAGATAAACGTAACTATTCAATGAATAATCAATTGTACATAGGGAAGTTAGTTTAATAAACCAAATGTCATAAAATACAGAATAGCTGACAAGACAAGAGGAAGAAATATTTACTTGTGTTGACTTTATAGTGCCCAACTTTTCAGCTGTCTGTCCCAGTAAAGCTTCAGCAGCGTCTTGGAAACATGTAACCCATAAATCTCCAGTGACGTCAGCAATTTTGGCCTAAAAACAGATTTAAATATTTAAAAATTGTCAACGTAAGTAAATGAACCGACTAAATTGAATATTCGATACGGTTTGTATTAGAATACACAGTTCAAATTTTCCTTAGAACGGTATGATCAACTTTATAATTCTGAGTTACGTTTTTTCTAAACTGACCAACATTTATCCTACACAGCCTTTCGAAAATACTTGAAAGTATAGTTTCACAACTGCAATTCTGAGTAGTGATCAATCAATATTCCAGTCCAACAGAAGAGAAGTCGAAGTTAAAATAACTCAGCAATAACACCTACGACTATGGAACTGAGTGACCTAGGTTAAAATCTACCAGAGCATATTAGATCCCTCAAGATTGTAGCTAAACCTTGTTGATTAGTACCAATTAGCATGAAACCAATGTCAATCAAATTCTTCTGTCAAATACCCTCAACCATCTAACAACTGAAATTCATTCTATAAATAGTTAAGATTGTACGTGGATCATAGTGGTAATGATAATAATTAACTTGATCAGCAGTGGAGTTATCTAATTTAAGAGATAACTCACTCCGCAAGCTTTGTAACAATTAAAACTTGTTGATTAGCAACTTTGGTCCTAAGAAGTTAGAAATGCCATTATCAACTGAATATCTAACTTGTTGATAAATGAAGAGACGTAATTCAGTCTTGAGGGCTAAACTGTTTCGATGGGTGTGATCAATCAAGAATACTGTGGGGTCTATCTTATGGACCTCGATTAACAATCACAAACTACTGATACTCTCGTAGCTTTGGGTTTTATATTTACTAAACATAATTTAGTATACTATGTGACGTCTAATTCATTAGTTTTTGCGCTTATATATATATATATATATATATATATATATATATATATATATATATATATATCACTGAAATCACGAACCAAATAAAGTTAGACAAATATTGAAAACATAGAAGCATTAGATGGCTATTTCGTCGACTTATAAATACTAATACTTTTAGAGAATAAAAAGTGAAAGCATGCTATTGGGAGTATCAGTAGGTTAAACATGATAGTTTTTAAGTAGAACAGCATAGGTAACACCTACCATAAGAAGCAAGCGCCATTTACAATCAGGTGTTTCCCTAGCACATTTTTCACATCGATATAGCCCATTGCCTAAATCAATCACCTTCTTATTACATCCTTCAGTAGAGCAAGCTTGATACATGAAATTCTCCTTTTTCATGAATACAACAGTGGCCTAAAAGTTGAATACATCATAATACATAAAGTATGAAGGCAAAAAATAGAACGATGATCACTTTTCAAAATGAGTAGACAATTAATGTGGGAAAATAGGATAACAGTTATCAGTGCAATGGAGAGATGGGTACGAAAGAAAAATCATTATAACGGCAAATGTTAATTGGCGTTCTTTAGTATTAAGACATCCAGCTGTAAATAAACAATTACAAATCAAAGAAAACATATCATACTTTAATTAGGATGGTGGCAGTCAGTCATCTGCAATGTAGGACCAGGCACATATATGCATGGGTCCAAGTTTCCATACCTTATTAGTAGAAGATAAACACCGAATTCATAGAAGTAGTTGCTTCAATGGGTATTTATTTATCTGAATATATAAATACTGGTACAGAGGCGCACCGAATACATATACTCCACACTTCATCATTCAATTTGTGAGGACTGTAATAGTACCCGGGTGCCCAAACCGAAGCAGGTGGTTTTCTTAGGAGGTCACTCTCCGAGCCTTTGACCTAGAGTTCTAAACCACAAGGCAGAAGAGCAACGTAAGGAGATGCCGTCCCATGGTAGCCGGTGACCAACGATTGGTTCACATGTCATTTGTTCACTCAGGATCATGGAGCCCATGTGCACTATTGGTTTGGAATCAGGGTTTTCACACTCGCCTAGGTGAATCCTGCATATCCATCAACCCAATTAGAGCGCCGGACATTCGCTCTTCGTCCTCTCGATTTCGTAAACAACACTCCTGCCGCAAGAAGGCAGTGATTAGGACTTCCCTGGCAGTGGCTATATACGCGTGGCCATGTGAGAGCATTTCGAGAGGAAGAGCGGACTCTCCCCAACCTCGGACATTTGGGGTAGTAACGGTAGTAATATAAAAAAGATTGCATATAAGAATGTGATACAGGGGTATGACGTTATTTTAATCTCACAATTTAATGGAAGACAAAGTGTACATACACCTAAGCCATTATGACTGATTCTGAGCTGTCATCCAGAGTTTCCAAATATTTGTTAAGTTAGTCACGCGGACCCCAACCAAATAGTTTGCATCTACCCATATGGATTAGACCAGAAGTCTGTGACTTTATAAACCGATGTCACGTTTGGGTTTGACCTCCTCTAACTGACTACCATCCGTCTCCAACACTAGTCAGCATTGTGTGCCATGGTAGTCGGTGGTTCGGCATGCGTAATAAGTGACCCAACCATCTCAGTCGATGGAAACTCACAACCCCATCAACTGATTTTCCATTATTCCCGTATACCCTGCGTTTAGGTGGTATCATGGTACGGATATACAATTCAATTCACCTTGTAATAATACGGAGAGTAAAGCACCAAGTGAATACAACTAAAATGGAATATGTTCGTCAGAAAGACGGATTTCCGGACTCCTGTACATAATAAAAAATTGCGATAGAATAGTTTACTGGTTTCTGCATTTTGATTCATGTATGATAACGTCTCAGGCTATATAGTAACGCAACCTCTAGAATCCAATACAATCATTCGAGATGAGTAACATGTGTTAAATTCTTACTTGCCTAGCATAATGTTAGAAATATTTTAGATGTTCATAAAAAGCGTGTTCTGGGAAAAGTGAAGATAAACCTATTAATGAGTAGTCCCAACAAGTTCGAAGCTAAGACTAAAAGTTTACAATGATATGTTTACAAGATATTTAGTAATATTTTATTTACAAAATAAAAACCCACCAAGATAAAGGATTCACACCTTTTTAATTCAAATGACTAAAACACAACATATCTCAATAATGCGTTGTGTTGCATAACGGGTGGGAGATTACAATATTCAATGGTTCGCATTCCTAAGAATTACTAGAATACACTGGTTCAAGTGTATGAATTTATCCATATATAATGAGTTATATCACTAACTATTAATTTTAAGCTTTCCCGTATGATAATGTAATATGTCGTTTATAAACCGTAACGTGAGTAAACACAAGCTTTAACAACAAAAAAGAAGTTCACTTACTTTACAAGTGAAATAATCTGCTTTTACATTAGCTCCCACACAGATGCTTTGACATCTTGCAAAGATTCCAACCGCCAAGAACACCAGACGAACTAGATACACCATCTGCTCCTCCTGAAGATCCAACCATTTCACTACGGAAGGTTTCAAAGTTAGAGTAGCGACCTTCATGTTCATACCAACCTTTTAGTCGTATAGCTTCAGGAATATTTGTAGGACTAATAAGAAGGGATGATGTTGGGCTCACAGATAAAGAGCGACCTGAAAATAAGTTATATTAAGAATGTCACATTAGGTTATTTAAAATGTTGATTAATAGTCAATATCAATGAAACTTTTAATCTGTGTTACAATTCTTTAAGACAGACTGTAATGAACTGCTTATCATTAGATGGTCGGGGGTAAGTGGCAAGAAACGCTACTTGACCCAGGTTTTATGCTAGTTGGCACTCATTAGTAAAGCGATCTCCAAGACACTGATAGTCTCTAGTAAATTCGAACCCGGATCACCAAGTTCCATAGTTTGAAACCTTACCACTGTCAACTACTTGCAGCCATCCAACAAAGGTACAGGGTACGCGATGTTGAGCCAATTATAATAATTTATATATTCTGAAAATAATAATCACAGAATTCACGCCAGTTTACAGGCATGATCAATTTGATATAAACAGTAACATTAGATGTACAGAACAAACATGTGATAGAAGAAAGTTTCAAGTATGCTAGTTCAGTAATTGTTTAGGTAGTACATGTATTACAGCGATCCAATGCATCAGCCGGAAACTTTTAATGTTCCTTAAATGGACAGCCTGTTGATTTATGAACGGTGTAATTAAGGTCACTTCGTGCGCCAGATCGAATTAATAATTATCTACAACTAGAGAAATTAAAACGAAAACAGAGCACGGAACAGCAAAGGAGTAATTACCAAAATATGTCAATCAGGTCTACCAAATGCGTGTGTCATGTGACACAGTGATATACTGTTGATGTTATTCAAATTAGTTAAACTTGCTGGGGACGGTGTTAACATAAAGTGACAGCAAGTAGGTGGTTTTACTTAGGGAATGCACTAATAAAAATGGCTAAGCATTTAAAGTTCCTATAATATCACTTGTGGAATGAGATACACTTACAGGTGCTAGAACATTCGATGCATTTTCAGAGAAGCAGTATGCATCGATGCAGCGAACAAATAATGGGAGTGATTTTATCGTACGGATAGATTGCGGTAGGTTATTCCAGAGACTAGAAAACTTACAGATAAAGTAATTCATATAAAGAGATGATTTAGAATAAGTTTGTTTCATTAGTGACAAGGAATTACGGACGTCATAATGAGAAGCTTCTGCGTATTGAATCACGTGATTGGATGTAAAGAATAGTTTATTAAGTAGTTTGAAGAAAAAGATAAGATTTAGTTTGAGTCTCCTCTTCCGTAAAGGGTCTAGCCCAAGTTCATCACATTTGAAATTATAAGTTAAGGTACAATCAGCTCCAAGAATACGAAGTGCGAATCGTCTCTGTTCGGATTCCAGCCTTAATTTATTCTTCATGCGCGCACTGCTAAGAATAAACGTGAAATATTCTAGAAGAGGTCGAACACAAACTTTGTACATTAAAATACGTGACTCATTGTTATAAAGGTCCCGAGTTATGTAACCTACTAGACGTTGAGACTTAGAGGTCTGTTTCAATATCTGTTCTGTAAACAACAAGTCTTGGGAGTATCTAAGTCCTAAGTCTACTACTGTATGTAACCTAGATAACACTTCTCCATTTATGGTAAGGTCTAGGTTGAGTGATGTATCGCCGAAGCATATTCATCCACATTTAGCCGTATTAAGCTCCATTTGCCATTTTAAGCACCACTGTGCTACATTGTTAAGCTCCATGCTGATGCAATTTTGTAAATTTTCCAGCTCATGTGGAGAACATGAATATACTACTTTAAGATCATCTGTATATAGAAGGGGCTTACACACACGAAAACCTTCACAAATATCATTGATAAACACTAAAAAGAGCAAAAGGCCTAAGACACTACCTTGTATTACACCACTTCTAACAGGGACAATGTTAGACAATGAAGAGTTAATTTGAACTATTTGATGTCGATTGCTGAGAAAGGAATCAAACCAAGCGAAGGATTTTGAGCACTATCAGATGCGAGTTTACCTATAAGAAGTTGGTGGTTAACCATGTCAAAGGCTTCAGAAATGTCCAGATATAGCACTAAGACTAGATATCTTTGGATACATAGAGAATAGACTAAATTAAAGAAGTCAAAATGATATGTCATGCAAGAACGATTTTTAAGAAATCCATGTTGAGTATCATTGATAAATTTTCCAGCAAGTAAATAGTTGGAAAGTTCATCACTTATAATTTTTTCCATAATCCTAGAGATAACTGGAGTAATATTTATCGGTCGATAATTGTTCATGTCAGTCTTATCTCCAGATTTGTAACGTGGTATGATGTACGCGGTTTTCAACAGTAAGGGTAAGAACCAGTTTCCATAGAGGTTAAACGGCTTTAGAAGAAGAAGTGGAATATCTGGACCAACATATTTGTAGAGAAAAGATGAAATCCCGTCTACTCCATGACCTCTCGAAAGCTTAAGGGTATTTATAGCCTTATTAATTTTCATGCATGTGAAGGAGATAGATTTTATTGAGCTGCTAGTCACGCACATAACTCTTGAAGCAGAGCCACTTATGATCTCTACACCATTCGCAAAAATACCACTGAAAAGTTCTGCTACAGTTTTAGAGTCGTACATAAAAGTGCTGTTATGCTGGATGCATGGTATATCAATATTTTGAGTTGCTTTAGTGCGTTTATTGAAATGGAGAGCTACGTTTTGTACCTTTGAGTTAGTATTAAGTGCTAACAGCTCTTCACTAATGGCTTTTAACCTATGTTTCTCTTTAATTTGATTAAAAATTATTGTTATTTGTGCAACTGCTGTGAAGTCGTTTGAATTAAAATAACAATTCTGTAGGCGTTTTAGTTTATTACGATATTTAGCTGGTATATATAATTCGTAAAGTTTACTAAGCCTGTACGTTTTAAGATGTACACAGGAATCTAAACAAGAGTTAACGACCAGATAGAATCCGTCGATAGCATCCATGGGACTACTACATGAAAAATTATCCGTCTGAAAGTTTAATCAGTGAATGCAGGAGGTCCCAGTCAGTATGCTTATAGTCTCTATATTGACAGGTTTTTTGAATGGGTCGGTTATAAGAGGGATAGATAGAGAGAGCTCGTACTACTATCTTATGTTCACTGCTTCCAAATTCCTCGTATACTTTTACAGATAGTGGGATAACATCTTTACTAAATATTAGATCGAGTACTCCAGTTAATCCCAGAGTAACTGAAATCCCCAGTGATAACCTTAGCACTAAAGTTTAGAGCAGATGCATGTATGAATGCATTGATAATAAGATCATTCCCATTATTCGAACTATCAGGAGCTCGGTATATACATCCAAGGAGTAGACTATGATTCAGGGTGTTGACTGATATCCAGAGTGATTCTGGCAAACTATTCAGAACATTATCTTCAACTTTATTGGTCGTTATGGTATCCAAAGTATACATAATACAACCACCTCCTCGCTAAGTTTCTCTGTCACAGCGATAGAGTCGATAGTTCTGGATATTTAATTCTGAATCAGATACTGCTTGAGAGCACCATGTTTCAAAGATAAGTATGAAAGAAGGCTTGGCTAGAAAAGCTAATGTTCTCAAGGCTGAGATTTTGTTCAGAAGTGAACGTGCATTGATAAGTAATAAGTTTAAAAAGGGAGTATGGAGTGTAACCACATTACAACTTGGTCGATAGAATTCAATCGGATCTAAGAACTAGACAAACATGACACTGACCAATACTCAGTGGCCAGTTAATGTACACGGTTCACGTTTGTGAATATTTAGAGCTATAGGTCTTGGGGAAAGGGAATACATGCTGAAGGATGAGATATGACCGAAACACCATGTAAAATGAAGGCCTAATGAAAGCAGAAGACTTAAAATAGGCATTGATTTATCTAGTTTTATAATTTCCGTATTCTCCTAGCAGTTTATGATTTTTAAAATCCTTGATGAAGGGTTCAGAACTTATTACTGCTTACGATCTATTCCTCCCCAGGATAAGTAAAGGAATCTTTACAAACATTTGTTAACAGGGTTGAAAATTCGATTTCACAGAAGAACTGATAGCTGGTAGTCACAACTTTGATAGATCATAGAGCCATCAAATGCCCTGGTACGGCCAAGAGTGGAGAGAGTCCGCTCTTCCTCTCGAAATGCTCTCACATGGCCACGCGTATATAGCCACTGCCAGGGAAGTCCTAATCACTGCCTTCTTGCGGCAGGAGTGTTGTTTACGAAATCGAGAGGACGAAGAGCGAATGTCCGGCGCTCTAATTGGGTTGATGGATATGCAGGATTCACCTAGGCGAGTGTGAAAACCCTGATTCCAAACCAATAGTGCACATGGGCTCCATGATCCTGAGTGAACAAATGACATGTGAACCAATCGTTGGTCACCGGCTACCATGGGACGGCATCTCCTTACGTTGCTCTTCTGCCTTGTGGTTTAAAACTCTAGGTCAAAGGCTCGGAGAGTGACCTCCTAAGAAAACCACCTGCTTCGGTTTGGGCACCCGGGTACTATTACAGTCCTCACAAATTGAATGATGAAGTGTGAAGTATATGTATTCAGTGCGCCCTTGTACCAATATCTATGTGTTCAAAGAAAAGAGCCAGATCATCGATTTTCATACAATTATGGCTATGTACTAAATACTTCTACGTTGACCTTTATAATGTAATAGAACTTTGGACGACATTCTCGATTTTGAAACACATTAAGACGAGTCACTAAGAGCAATCACGAATTTTCCTGAACTTTAGCTCATAGTGAAAAAAGCCTAGCATTTTATTCATTGAATAACAATATATAAAAACCCAGTAAGATCAAATAGTGCATGACAGTACCGAAATATAATTGATTAGCATTTTTGCATAACATTATAATGAATGAGGAATACTACGTAAAACGAGTACATGTAGTATTAAGTGCAATTCTCTCAAGCCATAAAGTTATCAAATCACAGATTTAAAAAATGTTTCAGGAATAACATACCATTAAAATCAGATATTTTTGCCGCTTTTATAACTATGACAGGATGACTTGCACCATCGAAATTCTCCGCTTCTTCACCCATAGTGTAAGACGTACTAGACAGTTAGAACTATCCACTAATCCTAATTCACGTTTACGTAGTTCACGTTGAGATGCTTTGGCAGTAATTGTTTGTGCTTCACCGCATTCATGTACAACTCCAACAATATCTAGGTGTTAAATTAAGTGCAAAACAATTCATAATATTTTTTTAATATAAGAGAAAGGTTACAAATACATTAATAGATTAAGAGCTGTTCATATACACACTAAGAAGTACAATAGTACTTATTCGTGTCTCTAATACGCTTTTTTTCGAATTTGATAATTATAGAAGAAAAAATCATCCCTTACCAACAAAAGATCCAGGAGATTGTGTATCTAACTTTCCTATTGAAATAAAATTGAAGTGAGTTTCTGGCAAAGAACTAGTATCTGAATCTTCACAAGGCAACACTTGACTATCGCTATGAAGTGTCATTTCGTAATCGTTATTAGTTGTATTGAATTGTTTATTAGCGGCTTTCAGGTTTGCTCGACTGACGTAGTACACTTTATTGACCTATAGAAAAGGTGATATAGGAACACAGAACAACAAGTAAAAATTAATTTAAGAATGCTTAACGAATAGATTTAGTGTCAACCTAGAGCAGTGGATCAATGATCATGAATTCGACTTTCAGATAACAAATCCGAGGTCCAAGCCCCACTTCACCAGTCTGAGAGAATGGATAGAGTCACTAACCCTCAAATCTAAGATCTGGTTCAAAGTCAACTAACTACAGGAATCCGTACATAGTAAATGGTCTAAATAAATACTACTATCAACAAACTGAATGAGTTCTATTTTTACACAAGATGTGAATGTGTTACATTACTATGTAAGAATTATCGGATCGACTAGAAAGACGATAATAATAATCAACGTGTTAGCTTTCCATTAGATCATTTCAATGAAACCAAGACGGATCTACAAGCCGGTCAAACAGGGGTATATGATCTTAACAAAAAGGTACTTAAACCTATCTGTAGATGACCAAATCTACATCCAATCTTTGAATTATGGCAGTCATTCAAACACAGTATAAACTTCATGCAGAAAAAGAACCAAACTCAATTACATAATCCCTATAATCCTACAATTAGCAATTATTCGATTCCTAACTAAAAGATGAGGGGGACGAAATCACGAGAACTGAGCGAGTTTTAGAAATAGAAGTGTGTGATTCAGATCTTCTTTAATACTAACATATTAAACTGTGCATATGTTACCACTTAGTGATAGTACTTGAACCCGCCAATCAAAAAGCCTTGTACGCAGCAGATTTCCTGTCAGAAATATTCGAAAATGTATACCTCAACATGGAAATTTTTCGCTTACACCATAAAGGAACTAGTCAGTAGTTGGTATTCGAGCCCAGAACAAATAATGACATCTATTACTAACAGTTTCACACAATTTTCTTTAAGTATAAAAATTATTCCTTTGCATTTCCTGGACTGATTTTTCAATCTGAGGTCGATTAAGTGATTTGATATATGAATACCATACAGTAAAATCAAGTGACAACGCTTATAAAATGTAGTCTTCTGAATTCCTTTAACAGGAAGTAGGAAATGGTGCGTTGAGGACCTGTAGAGAGACCAACTAAACTTAAGTTTGAAGTATTCGAATATTTGTGGTCAGTGATTGCAATCATCTCAAAAATCTGTGATGATTAATGATATGTATTTATTGAGACACTACCAGTACTACAAATAATGCAGCCTATTGGAGATTCTGTTTTAAATAAACGTTAGAAATGAATCGATGAATGAACTGATTCAGATGTTTACCCAAATGACAACTGTTACTTACCTCAATCATGTCATAAAATTTATCCACTTCAGCATTGAATCCAGTTACACGGATTTCACCGCTTTCATCGACTAGTGTAAAGTTGAATAACTTTCCATCACGACCTTGTTTGCTCCAAGTTCGGATAGCTGATTTCTGTGATACACGAGCACGTATAGTCCATCTATTTGATACGGATTGAGGCTTTGTATGGGAAATACACGTGGGAGCCCACAACCTGGTGTTCCAGGAGTACTTGGTTGACCACCAGAGAAAGGACCTGTAGAAGATTTGGGTGGAGTTTTCTGTTCAGGTTCAACTGAATGAGATGTGGTCGTGGCTGGTTTGGCTACCGTGGGTGGCTGTTCGGACTTCAAACCACCTTAATAAACAGAAAAAGTACTAAATATTAAATCACTTATCACTAAAATTAAGGAAACTTGAAATAATTGGTTACACTTCCAGCTAACAATAGTTATTGCTGAAATCACATCGGATATATGAGTTTCGGCCAATAAACCTCCATATACCACAATGTAATCAGATTTTACAGTATTTGGAAGTTTTCGTCTAGTAGTAAAGAAATTTTTATTATCCGCTTGTGTGGATCAGGAGGTTACTGACTACATCACTTAGTAGTATCTGCCTGAATCTGGGCAAAAGTGCACTATTACTAGTCCTCAAATAAGCAATAGTTTGAAACCGCGTAAGAATATGCATTCGATGTGTTACATTAAAAATATGGTTGTCATGGCACTCAATTACTTTCCTTAAAATCAAGAAACACATATTGTGACATCGAACTACGCCGAACATAGTGGAAAACCACAAATCAGTTAATGGTTCATCAGAAACTAATCGCATAAGTAGTCGACTTATGATAACTATGACAATCGTTTTCTGTGGCTTGCAATAAAATTTACTGGTTTAATCATATGAGGAAAAGGACTCTTAAGCAAACTGAACTACAGTGGTGAATTTGGTAATAAAGTAAAAAGAGCAACTAATTGAGAAACTTTAGTTGCACTAATATAATGAATATGAAAGTATTGATCGAACAGTCCATCACTTGTAATTAGTGTACCCAACACCATGATTTTAGCTTTTCAGATTAAAACGTGCATTTGCTGAATGTAAATTCTAAGATCATTAGTTTTTGGTCATTGTTGACAATCCATAGTTAGCTCGTGACAAGAAAGTTGTTTAACACTCCAGGACAACATATGGCATACAATATAGAATAATTATAGTAGGATCGACAGTTACTATGGATTACTAGCAGACGAATGAAAGTAAAAACCAGTTAAAACTATATGCAAGTCTTTTGCGCTTTATGTGGAAGAACTGAAACCAAAACAAAGGTAAAAAAGATAGGTAATGATATTTAAAAAAAGCTGAAACATGAGGAGGAAGTAAAGATGTGTAATAAAATGATTTCGGGAATTATTTGGAGCTGAATGCATCAAAGAGATCGATCTCTTCCTATAGCCTAGCTATTCCAATTAACATACTCTATTAGCATAATCATTCAGGAACTTTAAGTTCTTTTATATTGATGATTTGTGAAAACATAAACTATACATTAATGATGACTGATTATGATATAACAGACTGGTTTAAAGTCATGGCTAGATCATCGCGCTTATTTTAACTTATACCTCCTCCAACCATCATATGCTTAGTAGGGTGACGATTTTTATATGCAGGTGGATGAAGGTTTACAGCTTACTTACCTGCTCTTACTATTTGGAACCCTATACTTAAATCCAATGATGCATCCTTGGACTATAAGACTGTGAAGACATTTTAGTACGGGAGTAGAACAACCTCAAAACGTCTTTCGTGACTATCCGTACACTCGACTACTACAAGCCAGGCAAGATAAGAACATCAACCTGCATTTGGTAACTTGTACATCGTTTCCAAATTTCTGAAAACCTTTTGGGAGACATACATCGTTCCAAGGCTTTTTCAACGAGGATCATAGTGGGAAAACTGACCCCATCATCAACATGTAAACCAGGTTATTTTACATATCTGTGACCAATATGGACTAATTATGATAGTCAATTATAGACAACGCATCATCTGGTACAAATGTGCAATGGACCAAGCTCCCGCAATACATTGGCAAGAATATATCAAGAAAGGCGCATAGACAGTCATTATTGTATGTGCGAAAATAGAAAACTATTTGCAATGAGTACAATTATAAACCAGCGGGAAAATGTTTGACGGAAAAATACTAAAACTCGAAATCTGAAAAAGAACAAATACATTTAACCATAAACTAATGATTTTCCGCCTGGTCCGACACGGCTCGTGATTATTGTGAGGATAAAATTAGGGAATTGATAACGGTCATTACAACTCAGACTGGGACTTAAAGCATTAATGTCACCTTTGGTTTAGACAATCATTGAAGACGCACCTAATTGAGCCAGAGGTGGCTGGAAAACCATCAGGCTTCTCGAATCAAGAACCACCTAGATATGTAAACCATATGTAGAATTGTGATATCACAATAATAGCAACAGAAGATAGCGAAACTGTGAACATAAGCTAACGCATTGTTGTAAAATGTCAACTTACCTGACGAATCATCCGTCCCAAGTATATCAAGATCCAAAACAATGAGGACAACTCTAGAAACCAGTTACTTTGACAGAAGGAATATACTTATTATTTTGAATGTTATTACAAACATGTTTCCTAACGCGGATTACAGTATTGTTGACCAGTTTGTTTTCATCAATCAAATGGTTTAACTGTGTGGCGAGCATGGCGACTATAGGCAGTGGTTAAAAATTCAAAACCTACATGAATGAGTTTTTACGCCGTCAGTGAGCAGTAATCGATAACGATTCTGACCACCCCCACCACCTGGGACACTTTTGAACCCCTGACAAGTTATGATGGAAATTATAAGCTACCAATAGTTTGAGAACTGGCTCCTCAACATTTTTGCCGTTATTTATTGCCTATGCAAGAACTAGAAACAAAGTGTGCCCTTACATCGATCGCGCCCACAGTCAAGTTAAACATCTTGTACCTTTGAATTGAAAACGTCCCAGCAAACGCCACCAAACAAAACAACTCAAGGTCATCAGACTGAATGCATTAGATAAAACTAGACGTATCTCATAATCAAAACCCTGACTATGATGAAAGTGATTCCTTCGAGGCAGTGAGAGGCATGAAATACCATTATTCAGTCTGTTTAATTGGATTAACTCTTCAGTAAACATTATAAGCAAAGTGGGATGGAAGCTGGCGCTAAAATTCCGGACGCACTGTAGGTCCAGTGAAATTTCACTGAGCCCTAGCCAAATCATCCTGCAGTTAAGTCAGTGAATATCGAACAAATCATCGATCCTGGTCAAGGTCAAGGACAAGAAACGTGCATCAGTTAATAGTACGCCATGGACTGGTTCATGCGGCGGTGGTCTTACTTTCGCCTGTATCTACTTTACCTGATATATTTCTGTAATAACGTCCTATGCGTTGTACAGTCTTCAAAGCATCTATAGTACCGTGATACGTCAATGGGGTAGTCCACGTAAGGTGCTGACTACGAGGTGTAACTTCGATGTTAGCTGGTTCGTCACACCATTCCCGTCTAACTTGAGTAGGCCTCCGGTCATTTGACATAGATCATCTACTTTGGTGATCCACAGCACATTTCGTCCCATTTGGGACTCGATAGCAGGATGTACATGCATCGCAGAGTTGATGTTCACTCCATCGCTCGAACGCAGTACCGTCATCCTGACACGTCGTCGCATTATTCACTTAGCTACTGAGTCCTGATAGCCACTAGCATGTGCGATGGAGTGAAGTTTAAACTCATTTTGTATTTGTCTGAATCTTCCTATTGATGTTTAGGACTGCAATTGACCAGTCTGTTATTAGTGTATATGCATCATGTACGGATTACCTCAATATTGTCTTAAGTCACAAACATTGATGTTCAATAACCTACATATTAACTTACAATTACCATGTACCCTTGTCATCTTTTCCTTGGAACAGTTTAATTGATTCATTAGACCTTGTCATGCAAATATATGTCTAAAGAGACAACCAAGATAAATTAAAAAGACGAAATATGATCAGACTGTAGACATCGGTTCTATGAACTAATTAATCCACTACCGGTGACAATTTTTAGCACTAATCTGTCGCTGCAAACAATTGGATACCTACTAATCAGCAAAATTAATGTTTGTCTACCATGATTGAGTGATATGATAGTGTTACATCGCAACCAATAAACGTTATGTAGGATGGCATTCAACCACGTAAATAGCAATCAATTTATAACGCCACTAACAATTCCGTTCACACAAAAATCAAATATTGTATACAAGCCATTAGTCCGCTACTGAAAAGACAGCGTCTTGCTGGAAAACGTTCAAAATGCTACAGACGAACTGGTCCTAAGATTACTTTATAATCTATCTGAAGAGCGATTAGCGGGATTAAGTCTGTACATATATATCTGGACTAGTAACTTGGTCATTTTGAACTACATAGTAAGAAATAAACATATGACAACCCCTCTTTCTTTCCTGAAGTAATCACACAGACCACTTTTCTAGCCACGGATCAACCGCGTTTTCGACTACTGACCTTCTCCTTGAATTCTCATTTCACGAGACAGCTTCACACCACAAGATTACAGTTTCTCCGTGATAAGCATTTGAAGGAAGGCTAGGTCAATCATCATAACAAATACAGGCGGTTTAGGTTTCTGTTCTAACCAAACTGTAAACGGAGTCGGGGCGTCATCATACATTTAGGTATCGATTGTATTTTGTCTGACGATTAAAATTATTTGTAAAACAATGGAATTTTATCTAAATTCCTTAAAATTGCCTTAGTGTTCACTTTGTCATATTTATAATATTTATTCGTGATAACTTGATCTTCAGCTGTTCGATTTGAAATTAAATTTGGGAGACAGATTTGTTTACTTCACGAACATTTTCTATGTCCTTACGTAACGAAAAGTACCATTTCTAGCAAAAGGATCTTTCCTGAGCTTAATGTTTTTAAGTTTTACACAAGCTAATAGTTGAGAGTGGTTTTGCCTCAGCTTGTCAATCAGGATTTACAGTTTTCCACAACAAAGCTAGTTTTAGTATATCATAAAGTCTTGTACCACCCGTTTTTGTCTATCCTTTTTAAGCGTATGTTTTGTTTGTTTTACGGTCATAAACTCGCTCGGACCAATCTAACACCTCACATATCACCGTGATCATGAAGGATTCATGCAAACGACTCAGATGCCACCTCACTGTCACTTGATTTCCTTATGATCATGGGCATAAACATAGCTCTGACCTTCCTCTCAGTCTGCAGGAAAAGAAGACAGGATGTTCTGGGAAACGTTGGACAAGAAGCTCAAACTCCCCAAATCTGAGTCACTGGTGGTTACGCGGCTCACTGGGAGGACGGACTCCTAACACTAGAACCACCCCAAACTCCTTCATTTAACGTTCCCCGGCACTGATGGCGTAGAGGAAATCCTACTGGCTATTTATCTGGTGAAATCGGAAGGGAATGTAAGAATTTTCCCTGAAATGCCATATTCCGAGCGCAATCTCATCAGGGACATCCCGAAAGAATCTCTTGAGATGTTCTTTCGAGGCAGGAATATCATCGTCATCATCTGGCCGCGGGAACTCTGATACTCTGGATTGGAAATTCATAAAGTAGTCCTCAAGGCCAGTAGAACTTCACTCAATACCCTCAAAAATTATGGAGGCCCTGAAATGCGATAGTCTACGTGACTAATTACTATCAACAAACGTCTTTTCTTCCCAGTAACACGGTTTCAACAAATGTCGCTCGTATAACTAATCCGCTGACCGTGGGGAACAGATGGACAACCTTTCTCCATCGTAGGTTGAAGGTTGATGTCATATACCTTGGCTTCACAAAGGCTTTTGATAGGGTCAGCTATATATATGTCTTATCAGTAATCTCAAACGATTAGTCTCACTTCACACCTAAATAACCGCCTTTTTAATATCAGAGTTAACTTCACGTTCTCTAAGGCTATGGAATGTCCTACTGTGGTCCTCCAGTGTTTGGTACTAGGGTCTTCCACTGCAGGTACCGTCAGATCCATCACTCTTTGCTGATTATGTGAAATTGGAGAAAAGTTTGGAACCAAAAATGTAAGTGGAACTTCAGGAGAATCTGACGCGACCTCAAAGTTGGGCAGACAACAACAGACTTACCTTTAACACTTCAAAGTGTAAAATAGTCCATTTGAGATATGTCGCAGACTATGAATACAACATAGGTAACTCCCCCTAGAGGTGTCCTAGTTTGCAAAAGATCTAGGAGTGTTGGTACCCTACGATCCGAAGTCTTACACTAACTGCGACAAAAATGCCTTTCGAGAAAACCGTGCACTAGTAATGTTGAAGTGCATTTTTGGCTTGTTGGAAAGAAGAACTTTCCACATAACCTTCAACAGCTTTATTCGATCTTATTTAGTGTTTGGAACATAGCGTTTCCTCCCTCACTCCAAAAGGACAAGGATAAACTAGAACGTATCTAACGGCGAGTCATGAAATCAATTCGGAGACTCAAATTCGAGTCTTATGAACAAAGCCTTCAATCACTGAACTTTTACCCATAAGAATACAAGCATCTTACGGGTGACCTAATGATTTACAGCATTTCATATACGCCTGGGCATCCCCTTAAACACCAACCTAAGCTTAGTCCCAATGAAAAAACTTAGGGTTCACACCCAGAAACTGGAGACAAGACACAGTAGAACGAGCTGGAAGCACGTTTTCTACTCCTTAAGAGTAGTCAAATACTGTAATTCGCTGCAGACTGAGCTAGTCCAAGCAACTTCCCAGTAGTCCTCCAAGATAAACCTTGACATATTCTTAAGGACTACCTACTTTCTCACCTGCAGGCATCAGTGATCCACCTCTACTAGATACGGAAGCCCGGTAGGCGAAAGCTTCTTCGATTCCGTCCAGAACCAATTGAACCATTCGGACGATTGACAGTGTGTAAAAAATCAATTCCTGCGCTATTTTAGTAGCTAATGTCACATTGGAGGGTTTTGGTACGTATTCTATTTTCCTAAGTCATAAACCTTAGCAATGGAGGGCGTTTGCTAGAGAATGGCTCATTTATGACTCTTTCATGCAGTGCCCTATGCTCTCGGCCGAAAGAATTGCGAAGTATTTGACGGGAAAGAATATCCGGTACTATGACCCTAGTGGTACGTTAATATTGTGTCTTTATTTCTAGCCGACTTTGGGAGTCATGTTGTTGTGATCAATTCTAGACACATTGCTGCAAAAGATAATAGTCGATATTGGAAACGGTTCTTATACACTACACATACAAGGTTTGTACTTTTTGATGCGGAGTTTTTACTATAGGTTCCCTGTGAATCGTGTTGAAGAAACAATGGAGGAAGTTCACAGGCGTGATCCTACTGAGGTAGATAGATAATTGTGAACTTACAAGTAGTTTTAATTCATGCATACTAAATGACAGTGTTTAATCTGTCAGTAGTTTTGTAAAGTTATGCATTCTATTATTTATCGACCTTACTGAGTTTAATCATTATACTTATTTGTCAATGACAAAATAGGTACATCAATTAACTGACTCGGGATATTTCACTTCTCAGTTGAGTTTATAACTTACAGTGGCTTTCGGCTCCTTTTAATATACAATTCTTGATAGAAACTCCTCATTAACTATGAAATGGTGTGAATCATGGTCATTTACACTACGCCTCTCCGCTAATCAACATTACCCCACTAGTTATTGTATGTTAGACCACCTAGTCAGCCCTGAACTTTGATTTGTTTTTACTACGCATCATTTTTCATACTTTTACATCACTGTCAGATATCTTAAGTGATTTATACTCCTCAGTGAATTGGAAAAAGAAAATGGTCCAGTTAATATTTTAAGTCACTTCACTTAACACTAGTTCCCACCAGGACAACATGCTACTTTTTTCATTTTATCCTCTATCACTTCAGTCTGACAGCTCATAATTTTCACATCTTTATTATAAGCTTAACACTATCAAGCAATCAATCGGTCTACTTATATATATATATATATATATATATATATATATATATATATATATATATATATACTACATGCAGAAATGCATTCCTACCCTTAGTTATTGCGCAACTTCTTGCAGTAATACTAATTAAACAGGAGCGATCTTTTCTAAAGTCATATTCATTGATCAAAGATTGCTTTACTTCATATGCTAGGCTCTTTCAGTACTTTAACGATTATACTAATCAGCCTATCAAAACAGCAGTTACCTATCAGATTCTTATATCTGGCATCAGACTGGACTATTGATGACATCCTTTGACTTCTAAATGTTCCATCCGGCCACATTACTGTGAAATTTTATTAGTATCTACTAGTGTCAGTATTATGAAGTGAAAGTCGTCTAAATTACTACTTTCTAAGCCTGCAATACCACAGTAGCCGTATAAGTACTTGCTCTTAAGTAGATGTTCATGCATCACCAAGACGTTAACTAGACTACTACATGCATTTCCGATAATCGGTCTGAACACTACGTCAAGCCTTCAACACTGGAATCTTCCTTAATTATTCCAAGTTATCTCTTATAAAATATAAAGTTTGAAATGCCTTCACATCACAGGTATTTTTTAATACTAAAATAAGTCTTTTAAACACTGAAAACCATGGGTTATTTGTCTGTTTTTTATTGTGACGCTCATTTCTGTTCTCAGTATCAGAATCAATAAAAGCATCCTGGAGTTTTCTCCTATATATGTATATAATACATTTGGATGTAGTTAAGTATGGAAATTAAAGACTTCATAACCCTTGGATCTAGAAACACAATACGTGATAAGTGAAGCAACTAATTGCAGGTTAGATAATATACGCATAGTAATAGTAGTAGAGAAATAATGTGTGCAAATTATAAGGTTTTCGCCAGTTTGGTTCCTAGTGCTTTTAAATGTGATGTTGAAGTATTTTAATTAATAGTTGTGGTAACTCAGTTTCTGTTTATTGATGTTATGTCAGAGACTTTGTAATTGTACTGTTAATAGACGAGCAAATGCTGTTTATCAATCTTGGTTTATGAACAATATTTCTCAAAGTTTGGAACGTTTAAGGTCCAATCCTTCGCGATCTTCGTATACATATACTTATTATTAAAAGTACATACCAAACGTAACAATAAAGTTTCGTAGCAAAATCCTGAATCATACTAATTACTATACATCATCTACACATGGAATTCCTACTACCTACGTAATTTGATACTTTAGATTATGCTATCTTAGGCGATCAACGAGGTTATGGTATAAAGTGGGATCTTTAGAATTACATATACTAGTTCGGACCTCATCAAAGTTGTTATCGTTTTGTATTTAGCTGCAATTAAACGTTGACACTATTCTGTTGTTACTATTATTACTTGTATTATCGGTAAAACTTAGATATTTTGTGTATTGACCTTTGCTGGCCTTCTTTCTTAAGGTGATTGGTTGGGCTTACGTCTTCTAAAAACTATAAAAATATCAGCTTTTTAAGAACCTAATTAGTCACACTAACATCTCTATTAAGAATAATCTCGAATCAGTTTGTCGAAACCTTTTATCTTGATCACTGTTAATTAACGCCGTTGTTCCTGACGGAAAATATGACTCATAGTTTAATCTACAAATCTTCACTCAGTACTTATTCAGACAAACAATTAGACACCTATTTATTTCCCGCTACTTGGTACTATTATTGTAATACTTATCAGAAATATTCGTTTAATTGGCTTCAATCATTTTTTTAGGTATTGAGGGCTAGTTCTACCATTTGATTACTACCTGGGACCGAATGTCTGAAATTCTAACACATTAACCACTGAGCCACCACCTCACCAGTCACTTTTCTATTTTTACTTGAAAAGTCATTTTATTAAATTTAATCTTAACCAACTACTCTATAAAATAGTAAGCCCTATCTAGTTTATGTTAAGTTGAGATTTCTATCTACTTATGTTTATGAATTCCTTGTTTTTTTTTATCGTCTCAGGTTATTCGTTTAGAAATTAAAGCCGTCTTACGAAATAATGAATCCCGTAAATATCAATTATCTCGTCTTCATATATACCCTGATAATATTGAAGTATTGATTAGTAATTGAAAACTAGTTATTGAATTTAGACTATTCCCAAGGACATTATTGCAAATATTTCAGGAGTAATACCACAAGTTATGAAAGTACCAAAACGTCTTGATGAATACTCTACTGAAGAACTTAATGAATTTCCTAAACTTTTTGATTGGTTAGTCGCCTATAGAATTGTATTTTATGTCGGTTGCTATTTTATTTGCTTGTTTTGGGTCAGACCCTATAAAATCAATTGTTTTTAAATGTAAGTAGTTCAGAAAACCATGCAAATGTCTGGTACTTATGAATCCGTTTGAAAAGGCTCTGAAGTTAACGTAGTTCAAATTGATTGAAAATAAAATATTGGTTATTTTCGGAAATTGTTAATTAAGAAGATTATTCACTCTACATTTGAAAAACATCTTTAAGTCTATTAAATTAGTACATGTTTATTTTTTCACTGAAAATTAGTTGATAAAAATTGTATAAGTAGACAAATTGACATGAGCTCAGAAGCTGACACAGAAGAAAACATCAGTCGAATTTATCATTAACACTTTCCCAACATACTTCAGTTGATGTAACGCATTGGCGTACATAGTGATTTTACATGAGCAACACAGTCTATTAACTTCTGTACCAATGAAACTTACTAGTTGTCTTCGCAATAAGCTTTATATCAATATTTCAGGTGTCTTTTTGTGTTTTCTCTGATCTTCATTCAATGATTGTCAGTTCACTTTGACCTAATGATTAAAATAATGACTTGGGTCAAAGTTTTACATCACTCAAGCAGTGTCTCCACCCCCTCCCCTCATGTACAAAAGTTCGACGTAAAACTTAATACATAAATGTTTATTTGTCTACTAAGACGCATTGGTTTAGTTTGTAAAATCCATATTCATATTTGTAAATCTATTGGAATAACCATATGCTCACTAGCAACTAATATCGACGGTTGACTAGTGGATTTTAATTATGTCGGATGTGAGAAATTAGAAAATTGTCATGCGATATCGTGGATTCATTGAAGCTAAGAATGTAAACCTGACTCAGTGGTCCAAAAATTGGTCACCTCGAAACCTGTAGGTCCTGGGTTAGATTCCCAGTGGCTTCATTTATGCACACTAATAAGTAGTTCCATACCAGTTCGGAAAAACTCCAATGCTTCCTAACTAAGATCACTCCGTGATGTAAAAGATAAAATTTAACAATCTTCACAGACCCCGTTTATTAAATAATTTCTCATGAATAAATATTTAAATTCATTGTCAGTTATGTGACTTAATCTTAATTTAACTATAACGATTGGTATTCCTCACAATTCTTCGTCATTAAATTACTATTACATTAATGCGAAATCTAAAGTGTAGTATATGTATACGGTAATGCTATTCCATGTTACTTACATATATTCTGAGTGATATTTTCTTTCAAAAAATTCTTTCAGGCCCGAAGGTTTTCATGTTGCCCCGCTTAGTTCAATTGCAAAGAAGCTGAAAACCAGAGGATCAAAATAACATGCTGATATTGTATTACTGCATATCTGTATATTATGTATTATAGTAATCTAACTGTTTCCTTTTTTATGGTTTTGTTGTCGTTTTAGAGCATAAAGCTAACATTGATAATGAGTGTGAAGTTCAAAGAATTACAAATGGAAAAGATTAAATTTATACCGTAAAGCATACTTTGTAATCATTCTGTTCTTGTGCTTTATCCACATGAACTGAGATGTACTATTATCATGTCTGGATGTGTGTATACTGATTACAATGTATCTATTTTGATAAGTAGTCGACAAAACTATGTTGTAGTGACGACCTTCAGGGAACTGGTCATATTAAAAGATGTCGTTTATCGAATTTCGTGCAAGATTCAAACCTTATTGAAGTATAGCAGGTATCTTATTGAAAAATAAGAAAAAGTTGCTGATAATTAGTTCCTAGAATGGTTAAAATTGTAAAAATTATCTTTGTTCCAACCACACAGAGAATGTAACATATTGCGTTG
Source organism: Schistosoma mattheei (assembly GCA_944470405.2). Classification (NCBI taxonomy): domain Eukaryota; kingdom Metazoa; phylum Platyhelminthes; class Trematoda; order Strigeidida; family Schistosomatidae; genus Schistosoma; species Schistosoma mattheei. The sequence continues at coordinate 11,031,349 of OX103945.1, forward strand.
GCGAAATCACAAGAAATACCTGTATCTAATACAGATTATTTCTGGACGTACTTCATGTGATTCAGGGCATGGTCAAGGGTGTTTTTGTGACTGAAAATTATTCACTTACTCTACATACATATACTAACCCTAAAACTTCTAACCTCTAAATCGCTTTGTAACTAAACACTTTTGGTTGAGTGATAGTCTCTTAAATTTATCTCTGTAATTGATTGAGGTGATAACTCGACTTTCAATATCTAACGATAGCTTAGTATTTAAAACACTTATGGTACATACAAATATATTGCAACTGAACTGAACGTAATTTATTTAATGAAGGTTTAGGTTTCCATGACTCCGAATGGGTCAGGTTATTGAAAAAATGTTTAAATACCACATACGTACGTGAAAAAATACTCTGTATACGACGTCAGATAATACTGGCACCCATATATCTTCTAACGAATTGACTTACAGGCAGACAAAGGATAATGTGATAATGGTTGTTAGGTAGGTTATTTTTGATTGTGTGCGAAGTTCGGTAAATATGGGACTTCCAAACCAGCTATTTATCATAGGATAAGTGTTTCATGTCAGGCCGTACTATAATCTGACAGTGATACCTAACCCTCAAATGCCCTTGTACGACCGAGGGTGGGAGAGTCCGCTCTCCCTCTCGAAATGCTCTCACATGGCCATGCGTTTACAGCCACTGCGAGGAAAGTCCTACCCACTGCCTTTTCACAGCAGGCGTGTTGTTTACGGAATTGAGAGGACGAAGAGCGAATGTCCGACTCTTTGACTGGGTTGATGAATATGGGGGCTCCACCTAGGAAATTTGAAAAACTCTGATTCCGAACCAGTGGTGCACATGAGCTCCAGGGACCTGGTGGAACAAATGGTGTATGGACCTATTGTTGATCACCGGCTATCATGGGATGGCTCCTCCTGACGTTGCTCCACTGCCTTGTGGGTCAGACCTTTAGGTCAGAGGCTCAGGATGTGACCCTCTAAGAAAACCATCTGCTTCGGTTTAGCACCCGGGCAGTGTCATAGCCCACAAACAAATCGAGTGACTTGTGTGGCGCATATGAATTCGGTGCTCCTTTGTACCAATATTTATGTTCAAATAAATAAGAAGTGATTCTTAACTAAACACCAGCTTGGTAAAGTTAGTATCACTGTTGAATGGTTAAAAAATTGTTCATTTTAGTGGGCTATTCACGACTACAAATATATACAGTGTACATCAGAAACCAGTTACAAAAGGGATGGGATTATCATATCAATATATACTAGCTACATAGTAATGTGTGAGTGAGATAACATAGTTAAAAGATCAGCAAAGGAACTAGTATTATTGTTTAGATGATATTTCTTTTTTGGAGCCGTTAGGTCCCCAGAACTCACTTGAAAAAGGACCTAATTTTGTAATTTTATTTTGAAAATTTGAATCCCTTTTCGCGCCAAAAGCGCTCTTTTCACTGTTATGTCCCGATAAGCATAATGAATCCATAATGGGATCCATTTGTGCACCAATACTATGTGTATATTTTTATCGTATGATTGTTAAATAACTAAACTATTCATATTGATGTCCCTCTTATTATGAGCTTTGTTTTGACCCATAGACTACTATTATACGATTTACTATTCTTGAATTATGCCCTGTCTATTAATTACTACCTCCCTCATTCACAGCCACCTTGGGCCAAATCTCGTATAAATGTTGTTTCCTATTTTATTGGTACGATGTGGTCTGTCTGGTTGATATATAAAAACCGAGTATATTTGAAATAAATGATTCATATTGTAGAGGCTGAAATTGGTGTTCTGGACTTAAATGGCTGGGCTAGGCACGAAGCAGGGTCAATAAGGACTCTAGACTGCTCATATAGGTTTACACGTCATTGATCGGATCGATAAGTCACTGCTCTCTAATTGGAGGTATCGTTACGTTATACATTAACAGGGAACACAGGTCACAAGTTATAGCATTCACTTTCATGTATTTCCCACTTGAGAGAATCTTAAATGCTATTGGTTCGTTATGTCTTTTAGTATTCTATTTTATAACATTTCCGAAAGACGGTTTTGTGCTGTATATATATATTTTGATTAGTGTCTGTTGTTATCGCTCGTTCTTCTGGCTTTTTGTAGAATATGCTTCCCCATTCGGATTTCGACTTCTGTCTCTAATTAGCAGGGCTGAGACGCAATAGAATAGCTATCTTATTAGTCTTTGGTCACAAATCTTTGTTTCATTCGCAGATTAAGTAAACTCGTAACCACTTTAAATTTAGCATTCTTCAAATCAAATCCCTTGACAAATGACAATAATCTCAACATAGAAATTGTTTCCAAAACCAATTCATCATCTTATTTAAGTTATCGTTTTTTCTTAATATTTTATTTCAAATAATAATTCTTTTTTATATAGATAAAATGAAATAGATGAAAAATAATGAAATAGTAAGTTGTAAGTAACCAAAACAAGACAAAAACATGATGTTTATTAACTTATTGATGATGTAATCTTTATTGTTTTATACTTTAATGAAAGATAAAACAATAACAGAAGAATGATTGTTTTGTTTTTGACATTCATTTGAATAATGAGCTTTTGTACAGTTTGAGACAAAAAAACCCCGTATGATTATAATATTTTTTTTAGATTTATTTCATTTAAAAAACAAACAAACAAACTGATCCTTATTGAGAAAATCTATGAAGGTACAATATTATTATCTTAGTAACTATGAACATGAGAAGTTAATATATGTGATATTATTAGTGAATAATTATATAATTTTCATTAGATAATGAACACCTTGACAACAAAATAAAATAAAACCAGAAAAAAAGGGACAGGTTTTTTTATTATAAATATCAATCATTTAGGATGATTAAATTGATATGTAGAAAATTTTTTTATTTATTTTTTATTTGTTTATTATTAAGTATATCAGATTTTTCGTAACAAAACCTATTTTGTATGGTTTCATTATTGAAATATGAAATAATTCCTTTATTGAAGTAAATTTGAACTCTTGTTACCTACCTAACTACTTACTTACACACATACATACATACAAAACATGGACAAATGAAGATGAAATGGAAAGAACAACACAACAATATATTTCATAAAACCCAGAAGAAGAAGAAGAATACTTTACAAATAGACAAATAAAACATGCAAAAGTAGAGAATAGAATCACTGTACAATGATCACTTAACTTTTCCTTCTTTAGATAAATTTGAAAAGAAATTAATTTTTAGGGCAATATCTGATTTTGTAATGGATGTTGCATTTTTTGATTTTGTTGGAACTTTATGAAAATTATGATGTGTATTAACAGTTGTTGTATCTGTTGTTTTACTATGACTACTAATAAGATTGTTAGTAGTATCAGTTGTGTTCAATGTTGTTTTTGTTTTACCAATTGATAATTTCTCTTTTTCATTGGTTGTATTCTCTATTGATTTTGTTAGTGGAGGATTAGAGGTTGAGATTGGTGGTAACGGTGATGTTGATGTGGAGGATTTTTTATCTTTTACAATGAAAGGATTTGATTGTTTCACATTTGATTGTATTATTTTTGATGCACTATTTTTTTTCTGAATTTTAAATATAGATGATGACGAAGTAGAAGTGTCCTTTTGTTGTTTGGGGATAGCTACAACTGTTTCCGATTTACTTGAGGATCTGGAATTTGGTTCACTTGTTATACTAATTTTAGGTATAATTGACGGACTATCTGATGATATTGACTGTTGACTATTTTTATGCCGTTGCAAAACAAAACCTTTACCACTCTCTTTACGTTTCAATTTAAGTGATAGGTCTAATTTATTTTTATGCGATGTTGACGGATCTGATAAGTTTTCATTAGCTTTATTTTTAGTTTTAGTTCCATTATTACTAGTACTATTAGTAGTGGTGTCATCTTTTCGTGTTTTACCAAAGAAACTGGTTTTTCTAAATATACCTGAAGGTTTCTTCATTAATTTTGGTGAACTTTCTTTACTAACTGTTGGGGGTGGTGTTGGGCTATTTGATAATAATTTATGTCCAGTGACTTGTGGAAGTTTAGGTCGTTTAGTTTCATTTTCAAATGATCTATTTATGCCATGTATAGACAGACTTGGGTGTCTTGAATGCATTATAGGCGAGTGTTGTAGTACAACACCCATACGTTGTAATGCTATGATCGCATTTACTGCTTTCTAAAAAGAGAATAAATGCAAAAAAAATCAAACTGTCATACGAAAGCTCTATTTGATAAATAAAACAGCAGCTGATAACATGAATTAGGAAAACACTAGAAAATCTCTTAGTAATTCTAGATTTCAAACCAATTCCATTGGTAATTTTGATTCAAACATATTGATAGTTTGGGTCTTCCCATTGATGTTTAAGACTATAATTGATCAGTCTCTGCACTTAGTAGCTTAGTGGATAACGCGATGGCGTTTGAACAGAAAGGTAATGGGTTCAATTCCCTCAGTGACAATCAAATTTGGGATATGGTGGGTTCATCTGACGAGTCCCAAACAGGACGAAACGCGCGTCCTAGATTCCACTGTTGGCCATTATTTATCTCTCATTACAATCTCATTGTTTTTCCTAAGACTGGTTAAGAGGTTTAGCTTTTTGTATACGACTGACATCAATGTTTCGAAGTTACCGTATGTATTTGGTGTTGTTAGTTGTTAACCAATCCTAAAATACAAGTCTAAGTGCTTTCATAGCTGAAAAGCTATACAACATCAAAAGTATTTTACAGTTGTTTCATTATTGTGTTGCTACTCCTGAATATGGTTTACTCACGACCTCAGGCACAGCCACACATATTTTTTGTAGTTTTTTCGCCGATATATGTCAGTGATGGAAAGCGTTTTAAAACTGAGTTAATCTTCAGAAACCACTCGGTTAAATAATAATTATTTGCTATTAATTAGCTTTGAGATGGTATCAATATTCCAAGTGACTTGATATCGCGTAGACTATATTGATTTGGTTGGAGGTGACCGGTAGGACAATAGGGACTTAAGTTTCTTGCTAGTTGACACTCTTCGGCAAGGTGCACCTACAATCTTGAGAGGACTGGAACTATCTTTGACTACGTAAAATGACACGCTACTTAACACCTCTGCATGATCGTAAGAAACAGACAGAATTAGGAAATGTGGACCACTGATTAGTGATGGGATTATAAGTCGCTTATTAACTGAAGACCGGTCTCTACATGTTAAGGCTCAGACACTCAATACTGAGAATTTTCTAATTTAGATGAAACGACTATCCAATGCAGTCTACTTTATTTCAATCCCTGATGCAAACTAACTTCAAATTAGAAAATATCCATAAACCACCTATTTTAGCAATGACGTCCTTAACTGAAATTATTTACCAATCAGATCGTGAATAGCATCTCAATATATGCACCAAACGTAAAATATTTATTTACAAAATAAATAGTACAGGACATCATATTTGATAAATCATGCAAACTGAACATAATATACAAACTAAATAATGAAGAAAATGCTAATTCTTTCACACAATCACTTACTTGCCATTTACGTCGATAAACAAAATGTTTCAGACGTTTTTTACTAACTGTTCCAGAACGTGATGGTGTTTTTTTCTTTTGCTGTTAGAAAAACGTAAAGAATTCAGAAAAGAAATGTCAAGAATTAAAAAGATGATCAAAGAAATTACAAAGAGAACAACCGTGTAAAGTGAATTGTGTACATTAAATGGCGATTTTCAATGAAATACAACGTATAAGCAAAGATGGATAGTGCCTAGCAGTGGAATCCAGGACGCGCGTTTCGTCCTGTTTGGGACTCGTCAGCTGGATGTACCTGCATCTCAGAGTTGATGTTCACTCTGGGACTCGAACTCAGTACCGTTCGTTTCAAACGCCATCGCGTTATCCACTTAGCTACTGAGTCCTGATAGCCACTTGCTTGTACAATGGGTTGAAGTTGAATTCACTTGATATTGTTTTACTTGAATTTTCCCATTGATGTTTTTGGACTGAAATTGATCAGTCTCTTATTGGCATATGTGCATACTGTGCGTATGCCTCGATATTGCCTAAATTTACAAGCATTATAAGCAAAGATGGATAGTGGCTAGCAGTGGAATCCAGGACGCGCGTTTCGTCCTGTTTGGGACTCGTCAGCTGGATGTACCTGCATCTCAGAGTTGATGTTCACTCTGGGACTCGAACTCAGTACCGTTCGTTTCAAACGCCATCGCGTTATCCACTTAGCTACACTTAGCGTCCTGGATTCCACTGCTAGCCACTATTTATCATTGCTTATAATGCTTGTAAATTTAGGCAATATCGAGGCATACGCACAGTATGCACGTATGCCAATAAGAGACTGATCAATTTCAGTCCAAAAACATCAATGGGAAAATTCAAGTAAAACAATATCAAGTGAAATACAACGTAGTTTGAAAAAAATGTTTATGTATATTTGTAGTCTCAAAAGTTTTCTCTTCAGGAGTAAACTCGATTGTGAACAGCTTTTTTAAAACTTATATTTAGAGCTAATAGGTCTTGCCGATTATAAATCATCATTAGAATAGATAGATTTTGGAATCGTTCGAAATATTACTGATGATAGAAACATCATGTCTATTGATTAAATTATTGACCAACCAAACTTAGCAGCTCAGTGTATAACTTGTTGAGCGTCTGAAATGAAATGTACTGGGTACGAGTCTTAAAGTAAACATGAATACTAGGATGTAAGTATCTCGTTTAAGACATCAGTCCATGAAATTAATGATTGTTGGACTGAGCCACTATTAGTAGGTGCAGACTACCTTGTTTGATCACGCGCGATTGGTGTAAATAACACATGACATGGCACGAAATCAACGTAAATGCGCTCACTCTTTGTCTCCTCCTAGATTGTTTTATACTTTTTATTTCAAGAATTTATTCCTCATGAATCCTATTTTTGAAGCCTAATGTTTTCTAATACAAATGATGTAGTAACTGGTTTTACTATTCTGACATTTATCTTGATAATACGATGTAGTGAACTGGATACATACACATATTTGCCAGTTTTTACGTTACTTATGATCAAATGACTAAGTGAATAAATAGAAAACTATTGAAAACCAGAAATTGATTGGGAAGCTATTTTGTTGTACTACTGAACTCCTCATCAGTGTACAACAATTCAATACTTATTACTACTAGACTAAATGAAGTGTAGAGATTCGTTCAATGTAAAGAAAGTATATGAGAGAGAAGCTTTGTTTCCAATAAGTTTCCATCTAATTATCAGTTTATGATGTAGAGTATTTCTACCGAAAATAATATTTTTTTAATAGTTGAGAACATAGATCAATTGAAGCTAGGCCACCATGGAAAACCTGGAAACCTCGAATCTCACGAGGCCGGGTCGTGGATGCGCACTACCGAGAAGTCCCAGTGCTTTCAGGTTTTTCATGGTGGTCTGTCTTCAATTGACTCATGATCTTAACTATTAAATAATTACTATAATATCCACAAAACCCCTTCTGATACTAATATATTTTTTGTTTACTAATTACAAAATAGACTGGATTATACATTATGAAACATTTACCTTTAACCATTGATGTTGTAAACATTCAGTGGCTGTCATTCGTTTTCTATAACCATAACAAAGAAGACAGAAATGATATGTTATATATATATATATAAAGGAAAGAAAATAGAAATTAATAGCTATATGTTATAGAAAATGAAAAGAAATATAAATTCTATTTTATTGGTCTCATTTTAAGTATCAAGTAAGTCAACTTTAACATTATTCTTGATATATAGCTGTGTTTGTGTTTTAATCCTCTCTTATTACAACCCAGCTATTCCTATTGCTTAGTATTCTTGGACACCAATTCACTCGATAAGTCCCCAAATCAGAACACGGTTGAACAGGAACGAAATTATATTCCAAATAACAGGGGTAGATGGAAGTAAGACTCACAATAGGAAAAAAGTTGGTATATTTATAGTTTCTATATGAGATTCTAGAGTGTTCTCAAAGTATTGACTAGCGCTGATTACATAGGAAACAGCCAACCAGCGTGTACCAACACAATCGTGCACGTAATGTGTTTTAATCCAATCTGTGTCCCGTTAATAGTTTGTTTCTAAAAATATTAATTATTTATCTATAATGTAGAAGTTTATGTACTCAAATCAGTCTAATCTGCCAATTATTTTGTTTGTATATTAAGGCTAATGATAATATTTAGATGTTCGGATTGAATTAGCTGAAGCTACAATCTAACCCAGTGATCTATTCGTTTAGCCACTTACCTAAAATATATGGATCATTTACTCACTAACTGTAAAAAATATTATTATTTCTGTCCTTGTTTTGCTTGCAGAATGCTTGACTGACATATACTTTGTACTGGAACACTGAATCGAACGAGAACACAAAGAATCGTGGTACGGATTTATTTGACCATAGAAGTAAATCAAAATCATGAATGAATACACTACAAAGTCGTGTACAGAAGACAGCTGGTAGACGCATTCCAAGTGAGGAATGGAGTTGGACAGGGCTGATTACTTTCCTTCTTTCTTTTCTGGTGGTTGACTGGACTATGAAGGCCTCCACATCTGAAGGGAAGCACGAGATACATTGGACAGCTGGGATGCAACTAGACAACTTGAATTCTGCAGATGACCTAGCTCTTCTATCCCATACACACGAACAAATTCAGATGAAGACAACTAGTGTAGCTGCAGTCTCTGTATCAGTAGGCTTCAACATGCGCAAAGGAAAAAATCAAGATCCTCAAATACAACACGGAGGACACCAAACTAATCACATTTGATGGAGAATTTCACGTACTTGGGAGGCATTATCGATGAACAAGGAGGATCAGATGCAGATATAAAGGCAAGTATTGGCAAAGAAAGGGCAGCATTCCTATAGTTAAAGAATATATGGGACTCAAAACAATTGTCAAACAATATCAAAGTCAGAATCTTCAATACGAACGTCAAGACAGTTCTACTCTACGGAGATAAAACTTGGAGAACTACCACAACCATCATCGAAATAGTATAAGTATTTATAAACAGGATATGGAATTTTGGTTGGTCGGATATCATGAGCAACAGCCTACTGTGGGAGAAAACAAACCAGATTCCAGATGAAGAGGAAATTAAGAAAAGAAGTTGGAAGTGGATAGGACACACATTACTGGAATCACCAAACTGCATCACGAGGCAATCCTTCACTTGGAATTCTGAGGAGAAACGGAAAAGTGGAAGGCCAAAGAAAACGCTGTGTCGAGATTCGGAAGCAAACATGGAAGGGACGAAGAGCAACTGGAAAGGATTGTCCAGGACAGAGTTGGATGGCGAACACTTCTGGGTTGTTTATACTCCTCCACGAGTGGTAATAGGCATAGGTAAGTTTCTTTTCATTGATTTCTACTCCGAACTCATTGAGAGTGACTGCTTGTAATTGTGTTGAATAAAGTATTATCTAGTTTATACTCAGTTTGGTTCTCCATTCTGAGCCGTGTATCCTGGATCTGATATAAAGTAACTAGTCTTATTATCGTAATAACATATCATTGTAGTATACTTTGTAAGAGAGAAAAAAATTTTTAAACAATCCGTTATGTCAGTATGAATTACCTTGGATCTTTCACTAAAAGTTTCCGAATAAAATCCATTGCATCATTTGAAATTTCTGCAAATTCTGTATAATCAAAATTGTATTTCACTCGTATAATATTAGCTAATGTTTCTCCTTGACTTTCACCCATAAATGGGGACAATCCAGAAAGCCTAATAATAGGTAATAGGTAATTTGGATAAGAAACATAAGTTATGAATAAACATTGATAAACAGTGGTTTCAACATATGCTCTATATGAAAATTCAGTTATTACTGAAAACAGGAGTCAGACAAGGCTGCTTGCTCTCCCCTTTTATCTTTCTTCTGGTGGTTGGCTGGATTATGTAGGCTTCCACATCTAAAGGGGGGCACGGGATACAAAGCACTCCGCAAATGTTTGTTAGTTGAAATTATCAAGTCTCATTAACACGACAAGATGGAAATAATAAAAAAAGATTGATCAGTATGATAATAATTATGATGAGAAAGTAAACATTAAGAATATACTTCGAAAAGAGAGTGTCAGGTATATATGATAGAATGGTGAGATTCAAAGTCTAAATGTAAATAGTGAATATATCAGTGTCAATGAAACCAATTCTAAGCTTTCATTAAAAAAACGTTTCTATACAGATTGAATATATATAATTCATAAATGGTTACGATGTCTCTTTAGTGTAAGCAGAGACTTGTCAAATGTCCAGTTCATTGTTCCCTCACCAAAAGGCATGAAGTTAATACTGGCAGAGTTATTTTTTTGTGACTAAACAAGATATAAAGTCAGTTAGTCAGTAAGTCATAAGTAACCTAGATCCTAGCATATAGATGCAATGGTTCAAGTTTCCATACCACATTAAAACATAAAGAGATGAAATCGTTAAGATGGGCGTTAAAAGTAGTGATAATATCGGAATAGTAAAAAAATTAAACATAGTGTATCTGAATACAAAGGAAAGAATGAATTAGCAGAAGAGAAAAGTATAAGGTAATTTCCAGACTCAAGATCTAAGTGACGACAAAGGATGGATAAATTGTTGCCGTTGAAACTTATTTTTAATTATGACATCCAACGCCTCCAATCACTAGTTCCAGTTACTATATGGTCCCCAACCTGAGAGTCTGAACTTACTGACACGGGTTAGATTATATTTTTGACCGATCGGATCACACTCTCAATATCAATATAACTAGTACTTACTATGCATTTCTTTAAAACACGAATTAAATATACAAAATGAACGAAAGACAGAACAAAACATGTTTTCACTGTTTAAATTATGAACTGATCTTGGTTAGATCACAACTGGAAACCTGGAAGGGGCGAACTGCTGTCTCGTCCTACCGTAGGACTGCTCGAGTGTGTATCCATGATCCGACATCCGAGAACCGAACCTAGAAATTTCGCTTTTGAGCCCAAAACCTAACCTCCAAATCACTGGGCCCGCACTCAGTGTTATTAATGTCTGGCTTTCAACAATTCATGATATTGTATAACAGTCATCCATCGCTTTTCGTGAACAACTGTCTCACGCCCGAGATAATTGAAAACAACTGGTCACAGATTTTCACTAGAATTCCAGAAATCTCATCATAATTATTTGTATAGCGGGAATTTGTCGAGATCACAGAACTTTCATGGCTCGATTCCCCAATGCAGAATAATGGATGCGTCCTGTTAAGAAGTCCTATATTAGGACAAAACAGCTATCGACTGACAAAGTAATAGTAATTACAAAACCGTATTCTGTTATAGTAAACTACAGATTATTACTAATATACATAAACACCTATCTCGTTTCTTTTCTTTAGAAATTATATCAGAAACTATATAGACTTACATTACATAACATATTACACCAAGTGACCACATATCAGCTGCAGGTGAAACTGGTTCATATGAGATTACTTCAGGTGAGACAAATTCTGGTGTACCAAACAGAACGCATAAATTTTGATCTTGATAAAATCTAGCTAATCCAAAATCAATAATTTTTGTTTTAAAACTGGTCGCTGATAAACACAATATATTTTCAGGCTATAATGAAAAAAATGTAAATGGATGAATAAAGAGGAATATTTATTTTTTTTTGTCGTTATTAGTTCACTTACAGTATAGATACATTTATATGTGATAGATTGTTAAAATTACTCTATTCAAATTGAACAGTTTAATCTTAAAGCTTTTCACAACTTACTAGCCAATATCATCAGTATAAACTCTAAACAAGAATAAGTTATAAGAATTCCTTTAAAACTGAACGACATTTTATTCAGCTCAAAGTTTTTCTCTTTTCTTATGATGTTATGTCTAGATAGACAATGAAAACTTCATGATTAACTCACTTCACTCTGACAATACAATTTCAATGAAATCATCTTCTACTACTGTAGTGAAGGAGAATACAGGTGAGGAAAACCGAATTATATCAAGCACAAAATTGCAGAGTTACTTGGTAAAATAGAAAAACCATACGATAATACTTAATTTGCAAAATGTTCAATAATTGTCTCGAACTTCGTTGTTCTTGCATTTCCATACTTTCTATTCCCGTTCTTCCTTTCTTGATCTTCCCCATCTTCTGCTGCCAGACATTACATTTCTGACTCGCATTATATACTACTTATATCAATATAAGTAGCACGCACCACACTACAAATTATTTACATTTTCTATGGAAAATTTTAATATTTTGTGTTGTATTTCATTAGTGGTGATAATTGATGTTTGATGGGTTTTGTGGATATTATAGTAATGTCAATCGTTAAGATCCTGAGTCAGTTGAAACCAGACCACCATGGGAAACCTAGAGACACTGGACGGCCGTTTCGTCCTATTGTGGTACTCCACGGTAGTGCGCATCCACGACCTCGCCCCCTGAGATATTCGAACCCAAAACCTACTGGTTTTGCGCGCGAGCACTTAACCAATAGACCACTGAGCCGGCTAGTGCTTTTCCATGGTAGTCTAGCTTCAATTGACTTATGATATCAATCATTAAAATTATTGAATCGTTGGTTGAAACTAGAGTGGGTCTGTTGTTCATACATAAATGGTAAATGTGTCACTCAATTTGATGGGTTAGTTGAAGTTAGACATTAACACCGTTGGATGCGGTCCAGCTCAGTGGTGTAATGCTTAAGCGCTCGCGTGCGAGACTTTTAGATCCTGGGTTCAAATCTCGCGAGGTGGGATCGTGGGCGCGCACTACCGTGGAGTCTCACAGTAGGAAGAAACGGCCGTCTAGCGCTTCCAGGTTTTTCATGGTGATCTAGCTTCAATTGACTCATGATCTTAACCATTGAAATTTAGTATTTATTTAAAAATTTCTTAATAATTCATTACTTTACATTCAATAAAGCAGCAGATCGAAATCAAGTCACATGAACAGAAATGGGAAATTAATTAATTAATCAACTAATTAATGAATGAATTAATTAATTGATTAATTAGTTTCTTAAAATTAATTAATATATGCAATTAAAATCTCTTTGATTGATAGTATTTTCAAATTAGAATAACCTATTTGATTTTATGTATATTTTAATGAGCTATTACCTTAGATAATTTTATATTAAGGAAACAATTAATTATTGAAATATTTTATATTATTACATATTATTAATATGCCTCTATCAATGTAATTGACAGGATTAAATATTATGTAATTTTTATGAATGAGTAATATATTTTGTTTTTGTTATATCCCAATGAGAATAATGAATGATAACTGTTGAAATCTATTTCTGGATTAATACTATACATTTATTTTTATTGTATAATTATTAAATAACTAAACTATGCATATTCATGTTCCTCTCATTATAAGCTTCATTTTGATCTATGAAATATTATTATACGATTTACCATTCTTCAGTTATTGCCAGTCTATTAATTACAGTCTACCACATTCACAGCCACTTCTGGCTAGATCTTGTACAAATGTTATTTCCTATTTTATGCGGTCTGTTTGGTTTGTATATGAACCCAGTATGTTTGAACTAAATGATTCATATCGCAGAGGCTGAGATTGGTGTTTTAGACTTAACAGGCATGGCTAAGCAGGAAGCAGGACCGATAAAAAGACTCTAGACTGCTCGTACGGGTATTATGCGTCATTGGTCCGTTCGATAAATCAATGTTGTCTAATTGGCATTATCACTACGTTATACATTGATAAGGTCACATAACCACAAGTTATAACAGTTATGACAAATAATCATATTGTGATGTGTGCTACTGATATCGTCAGATATAAGTAATTTGTATCATCAATTGAAGGTGAAATGCCTAGTGGCAGAAGGTTAAGAAAATGGAAGAGAAAAACAACAGAGAGTGATTAGTATAGAAACATAGGAACAACAAAGTCTGAGACAATTGATGGACATTTTAAAAATGAAGGATTGAATGTATGGTTTTCACATTTGAAGAAAATAACTCTGTAATTTCATGTTATGAGACTTTTGATCGTTCCCACCTGTTTACTTTCATTAAACTATCACTAGTGAAGTAATTAGATAAAAAAATACTCGTAAATAATTCATCAACACAACATTAATTAAAAACAAAACCAAAAAAAAACATTTCAGTGACAGCTAAAATAAAAACAAAACATGATTTATCACTAGTGAAGTTAATAAAATATTTGTTACGTAACTTGCAGATCTCTCTCACCCTCTCCCCCCTCTCTATCTATCTATCTACCTATCTATCTATCTATCTATCTATATATATATATATATATATATATATATATATATATAGCTTGGTTTATGATCAAGTTTCTTTTATTTTGATCAGTTTTTTCATATTTACTACATATATTAAAAGAATCATTAATGTCACTGTTCATATCTTGTTAAACTAAATATGATTTTTATTATCACAATCGGTTTTGTGGAGATTTCTAGAAACTTCACTGATTGAAACCATGAGTCAATTGAAGCTAGACCACCATGGAAAACCTGGGAACACTGGGCGGCCGTTTCGTCCTGGTATGGGACTCCTCAGCAGTGCGCATGATTTCCTCTTTATTATTGTCTAGTGTTACTAACTGTGAGCATAAAAGTAAATTTTTCTTTAGAAATAAATGAATTTGTTGAAGATTTTTATCGTCCCAGGAAGTATTTTTATCACGAACTGATATGAGATGTTATACAACTGTTCAGTGAGATAATAATATATTAAATGATTGAATGGTTTCATTTGTTTTAGACTATACAAACCTGTGATTTATCTTCAGAGATGAACAATTTCTCATTAAAGTGATTATGAAAAGTTAGATCTAACTATTCAAAATACTACATTGTTGTATTTGTTTGAATGTAACTGAATAAACAGTTTTCTTTCATTTGGTTTGAAAGCGATTTATCAGCACTCAGGACTAAACCAATATAATATGGATTATTACTCAATGATTAATTAATATAAGTATTTCAGTTCAACAAGAGGTCAGTTACAGCCCGAACAGCACATTT
Source organism: Schistosoma mattheei (assembly GCA_944470405.2). Lineage (NCBI taxonomy): Eukaryota > Metazoa > Platyhelminthes > Trematoda > Strigeidida > Schistosomatidae > Schistosoma > Schistosoma mattheei. The sequence goes on from OX103945.1 coordinate 11,046,472, forward strand.
GTAACGTCTCATCCTATGAAACTGAGTGACGTGGATTCATACTTTACAGGAAGCACTAGTGTCCACAATATTGTAGGTACGTCTTAGTGATAGGTACCATCTAACACAAATCCTAAATCCAGGGTTTCTGGCTGATTGCTTTCAACCACTTTACTCTTTATTCATTACATCATTGGAGCTAAAGCATTCGTGTATTATAGTAATCAACGTATATTTCGGCAGATAAGTTTTTATTTAGGAATTCACAATTCCAAGTTCGCTTAGTTCATGAAATAAATTTTTTATCATCTATTTTCGTCAATGATTTCAATCTACCTCTGAACATGATTGAATGAAAATCGACGAAAGACTAAAAGTTTTACAACCTTAACTAATGATGAAAAGACTTCAAAAATGATATCATTATCACTTTTATCCGAGTTTCACTTTGACATTAACACTACACAGCAAACCATCAAACAATTTGTTGTATCTGGATAAAGTACTGTTACTGATTGCTACATGTTATATCGCGCTGACGTAACTGATTACTTGCCCCTTGTATAACTAAATAAGGACTAATACAACTTGACGTAATGAATAATACAAAATTGGAGATAAGCGTGCGAGCGCTTAACCATTAGACCAATGAGCCGGCATCCAACGGTGTTGATGTCTACCTTCAACCAATCCTCGAAATTGAGTGACACATTCACCATTTATGTATGAACAATAGACTCATTATAGTTTCAACCAACGATTCAATAATTTTAATGGTTGAGATCATAAGTCAATTGAAGCTAGACTACCATGGAAAAGCACTAGACGGTCATTGACATTACTATAATATCCACAAAGCCCTTCTTATATGATTCCATAATTGATTGACTAAGTATGTCAAAATTACCTGGAACGATATATGATTCACTTATTTAGTCAAAATACAGATTGCAACATATAGAACGAAGCAGTAGTTGATTTAAATTAACCACTAATTAAATACATGTATACAGTTTATAACAATAACAAACTTATCTATAATAGCTAACAATATGAAAAATTCCCTGAGTTCCTAACTCAACTACATAACACAACTGATAAACGTTGAGTTTACCTTTAAATCAAGATGTATCACATTTTGTGAATGCATATATTCAACACCTTGAAGTATTTCATGCATAAATTTTATACATCTAGATTCATTTAAATTAAATGATTCATCAATAATTCGTTCAAATAATTCACCCCCTGTAATCCTGTAATAATAAATGTATAGAAATAATATCAATATGATCAACGTGAAATATAAGTTAAATTAAAACGAAATATCAGCAGTGCGAATCCATAACAACGCACGCGGGACTCGAACCAAGGAGCTTCGATCTTACACGTGAATGCTTAACATCTAGACCATTAGGCTGAACGGTATCCAAAGGTGTTAATGTCTAACTACAATCGATCTATACTAGGACGAAACAGCCATGCACTGATTATAGGTTTTCAATGGTGGTCTAACATCAATCGATTCATAAACTTAACAATCTCCAAATGTTAGACATTCAATTTGAATATGTTGAATAAGCTTACTATTGATGAGTTTAACTAAAGAGATCCAGAAAAATGTATCATGGATAAAGTAGTTCAATAAGAAGTTGAAGTTTATTCGAACTAGATCATATAACAATATAATACGTTTTTCTTTCTAAGAAATCTGATCACATATTACTTCGTTAAAGTATTCATATGTGGAATGAAAGTCAAACATGTTACAATGTGATATAATGTGAAGAAAAGTCAAAATTCGATTGATTTACTCATTACGAGTTTCGTTCAAGATTACTTTCGTTTTAATTTTCAGTGTAATGATTATTCAATGTAGTATTCGGTTTTGTTTTCTCGTATGACCTTTTTATTCTGTATAACATACGATATTCTTGTATTCAATTGACATAAACTATACTCAGCATATAATTTGTTATAACAGTAAGTATTTTTCATGTATGTGATTTCGTCCTAATTATTAATCAAAATGGGTGTACAATCAATATATGAATGCGTGTATTTTCTACTAGGGTTGTCGTCATTGTCATCGTGTTTTGGGGGTTAATTGTGCTTCGCTTATACCAGTCTTTGTGTTCTTACTTTCACATCGTGGAAATTGCAGAGGTTCCTCGTTTTGCGTATAATTGATAAGCATTTCCGACATAACAATCAGCGACGACCAAACATAACAAGTAGCGTTCAATCGACAAGACATATTACGAGGTGTTCAAGTCTGTTATTGATTCCCAGCTTCCTATACACGACCCCAATCGGGCATTCTATTGAAAAGACTAAGAATGAGAATGGTTATTTATTCTCTGAAGAAGTAACTTGCATTGAGTCACGAAACGTCAAAAAATCTAATTTTTCTATTCGTTGGGATATTACAAATATATTATTTATTTATAAGAATGATAAAGTTCATCGCTTAACCGAATTAACTCATCTCATTCCTTAAAAACGCAAATTATTTCTAAGCGAATAAAATTCATTTATCACTTTACCAATTCCTTATTGACCCAATTTATCAAAACTAGAGAAGAGAACATAAGAAAAGTAACAACAAGGAAAAATATTCATCAATATTGTCAGGATATGTTGAAGGTAGGAATATTTACTTTAATCAATGTTTTACAAGTATGTTTTTTTCTAATTTGTAGTTACACAGATTGAAATCATGAGTCAATTGAAGCTAGACCACCATTGAAAACCTGGAAGCACTGGACGGCCGTTTCGTCCTAGTATGGGACTCCTCAGCAGTGCGCATCCACGATCCCACACCACACGGGACTCGAACCCAGGACCTACTGGCTTCGCGCGCGAGCACCTAACCATTAGACCACTGAGCCGGCATCCAACGGTGTTAATGTCTAACTTCAACCAATCCACGAAGTTGCGCGCGAAGCCAGTAGGTCCTGGGTTCGAGCCCCGCGTGGTGCGGGATCGCGGATGCGCACTGCTGAGGAGTCCCATGCCAGGACGAAACGGCCGTCCAGTGCTTCCAGGTTTTCAATGGTGGTCTAGCTTCAAGTGACTCATGATTTCAACCTGTGTAATTTCTAAAACTCTCCACAAAACCCATTCTGATAATTTGTAGTTCGTTATCATCTCCTTAATTACCTGGTAGATCAAACTTATTCTGATGGGTTCACTCATTTCTGAAAGACTGGAGTCCCAAGCTTCTATAAATTGTCTGGTCTTTTTTGTGTTACATTTGATCAATGAAACCTTATAGAAAAATGTTTCAATAAGATCTTTATTAAATAGGAAAACCTGGTAGATTAGCCTAAACTAATAGACTTTTATGTAACTAAATTTCAAATCATAGTTGCCCTAGGGTTTAAGATAATGTATGGAATCACAGATGTACCGGACAACTGACCTGTCAACAAATAAGTGAATTTACCTTTCAACGAGAATATGTAAGTGGTATATTAAATGAATATTGCATGCTAACAAACTAACCAGAGGTTAAGGAATAATAACTAATGTTGCATTCTTATATGATCTATTTCAGTTTTTAAGAATCATTGTACAATTTACAAAATGAATACCTTTGTTTTGGTTACAGTATTTTGTTTGAATTAGGAAACAATATGACATATTTGCCTAAATTTTTAAGAGATCCCAGATACTCGACAGTGTGATAAGTAGAAATAATGTTAACTGTCGTACAGTTAACTATTGTAAACGGTAGTCACTTGTTCTTTCGATTCAATACTAGCGATTATGACAGTATTTTATTCATAACTAGTTGATACAATATTCCTGGTTTTAATGATCTATCTACTCCAAAAAAACCCAGTTTAAAACCAACACATGCTCCCAGTAGAATTACATATATAATCCTAACCAATTATTTAGAAGCAATGAATTAATTAGTAGAGTAATTCAACATAGTAGTGGTTTTTATTTACTCACTACATTGATTCAAGCAAATTTGATTATTTATTTATTTGAACACATAAATATTGGTACAAGAGGGCACCAATGAGAATTTGAAGAGAAGGAAAAAAAAGGTAAGGAGCGTAAAAAAAGAACAATAACGAACAGATTAGTGTAAGGTAGTGTAATAATAATAATGGGGGAAAGAGAAACGTACAGTCAGAAGAGATCTTTCAGTTAAGGAAGAAGCAACCACTTTTTATGAAGAAAGTAAAAGAAGGTTACAGCAGGATCGCCACTGGCTTCTATTCTGAGTCATATCTGATAACGTCTCTACTCGAGAACGTTTAGATAGAGCCGAATTTCCACCATAGGTGAGCTGCTGTATAAGTCGAAAAATAAGGATAGACAGAGTAGGAATAAAAGAGAGTGAATAAATGACGTAGTAAATAATAATAATAACAATAATAGTAATAATAATGTGAATCGTTTGATTGTTAATTGAAGCAAGAAAAGTATTTTCCCAAATTATCGACAGTTCATCATATTTGTGTGTGGGCTGTGATACTGCCCGGGTGCCCAAACCGAAGCAGGCGGTTTTCTTAGGGGGCCACACCCTGCAAATTTGATATTCATTGCCAATAAAATATAATACAGAACTAAATTAAAATATCTTCTGAAAAATCTGATCTGTCATAAAAAAGTTCATTATAAAAAAAATGTTTGTTTAGCTTAAATGCACACCAAAATGACCAAATAAACTTTCAACCCCAGTGAATTACTCAATAATCTAGTTGTTAACTCAATTGAAAACTGTTTTATTTGTTAATAAAATAAAGTTAGTTTATAGTATCGTTGAATGCCATTAATTCATTAGTTGAAACATGTTCATGTCCATATATTTTAAAAATTCGGTTTCTTTAAAATGTTCTAAGAAAAAAGAAAGAAACTCAATTCTAATTTAATTATAAGAATGTGGATTTGTGGAGAGCAGTAATTTTATTAGTTGAGTTTATGTGTCGATGTAATCTAGATCACTATTAAAAACCTGAAAGTACTGGATAGCCTTTCCGTTCGAGTATGGCACTCCTCAGCAGCGCTCATTCACAGTCTCTCACATGGGACTTAAAACCCAAGAGCTTCGATCTCACACGAGAACACTTAACCTCTAGACCATTAGGCTGCATGACATCCATCGGTGTTAATATCTAACTTTAATCGATCCACAATTTCGCGCAACTCTTCAAACATTATCTGAAATGAATAACCGTCTCTACCTTACACGGATTAGATTCTATTGTCAGAAAGAATTCTAATAAATTACTTGAGATTTAGTGAAAATAGTTTTGTTAATATCACTTTTTAAAACTAATTAAGAACGAGTCTTTTTTCTTAGAAAAATTATTTTATAATGAATAAGGTGTAACGAAATGAATAAACAAATGACATTCTATTAATGAATTTAAATTTCCACCTTTTATCAAAATGTTACCATATTTTAAAATGAATAATTAAAACAAAATGTTTCAATGATACTTTTTTTAGACATTCCCTACACTGAAATAAGAGAAAAACTCATCTAATAATTATGGACAGATGCTGAATTTCATTTAAAAACTATTTTATCATTATAAGCAAAGATGGATAGTGGCTATTAGTGGAATCCAGGAAGTGCGTTTCATCCTATTTGGGACTTGTCAGCTGGATGTATCTACATCTCAGAGTTGATGTTCACTTTGGGACTCAAAATGCACTATCCATCTTTGCTTATAAAGCTTACGACTTAAGGCAATATAGAGGCAATACGCACAGGAAGCACATATGCCAACGAGAGACTACTGAATTACAGTCCCAAATAACAATAGGAAGAAACAAGTAAACAACATCAAGTGAATATTTTTATCATTAATTTAAATAAGATTTTCTTTTACTTATATATTTTGCTACATAGGAGATCAGGTTAATTTATTGTAGACTGAACTCAATGAGGTATTATTCAAATTTATTTTAGCAGTGTTAATACTCTGTTGATATAGTCAACTTATATTCTCATATGATTGCTTATTGTTCACTTGGGGTGCTAAATGATGCATCGATTAACCTATTTAAAATGAATGTTATGAACTTTTGTGTAAGGCCATTACATACTGAATTGACAGAATTGGACATAATGGTAAGAGGAGATTAAATACAATGAATAATGACTGTGATATATCACGGATCGATAATAGTTGGAAAGTATGAACTATTGAACATCAAGTCGGACATTGAATTATTATCAATTTTTCTAATAAGACCTAATGAGTTAGCTCAGCCCTGATGAAGACAACAATCTAGTAGAAACATAAAATAGCAGCCTAAGAAAAGTATAGGTATTGTATCATCAAAAAAATTACACAAAGTATCCGAAAATTCAGTTTGCCTTGAATTACTGACTTGAACATTTATTAATCTCAATTTAAGTATTAAGCATATTTTACACTGGACATACTTCATCTAATAAGTAGTACTAGGAAAAGTAAAATGATATAAGTTTGACTGAAAGGTTTGTGAAATTAAATAAGAGTTAACTTTATTCTCAGATTGATAACATTCAGAGGAACCCTCAAAGCTAAAACGCGCTATGCAACACATTTACTAAAGTATGGATGAGACCTGAACTCCTGGCTACAAGTTTTGGTTCGTGAAATTTAACTGGGTCAAGAGTGGAGTAACTACTCACAAAGGACATCAAGGCATATCCTTAGTGCATTCAATAACATTCACTTTCATTCAAGTTATTTTTATTACTATTGATTTATGATGAGGTTGAAGTTTACCTAAAATATGAAATTGGATATTTAGTACTAGTATAGTATTGAATCAATGTTGTTCTCTTGTATTTATAAGAAACGGAAACTAGGACAACATATCGTTTATGAAGAAAGCTGTAGGTAATTACGGATAGTTTCTAATCTCAAAAGACGTTTTTACCTGATGCTTCCATAATCAATGAATAGTGTTTTTCGTGTATCCTGCTCCAAACAATTATATCTTACAGTTACATCGTAAGCAGCATGCGATTTGCTAACGTACTGTGAATTAATAACTGACCGGTTTCAAAACTTTAGTGAATAGGAACTTGAGTAAATACAATGATAAACTGAATGATTATCATTTGATTGTGATCACGAAAAAATCTAGGCTAGATTACCATTGGAAACCTAGAAGCACAGGACATCTGTTACAGCTTAGTACAATGCTCCACAGCAATGCACATCCACAACTCCAACACCGAGGACCGAACACAAGACATTGAGTTCCAAGCGCAAACGACTAACCTTTAGACCTTCAAGCCAGAATCTGACTGTGTTAATGTCTAACGTTAATCGGTGATACTGTACAACCATCTCTCGGTATCTTTGGTGGATACCTTTCTTACAAGCGGCATGGTTGATCACTTTAACCCTCATATTGATAAATCTTTGATATCGTCTACTGTAAAACATTGTTACTTAGCGAATTCGTGTGAATGTACAATTTATTCAAGAGAATCTACCTCTAAAAGTTCCTAAATTAATGTATATTAGTTATATGGTTTTTCCAAAGTTTTCTCAAGATTTTCTTAATTCATCTAAAAATTCTATCGTAAGACCGAAGATAATTGTGCAGTATCGTGAAATGATTAAAATTAGACATGTAAACCATTGGATGCCGAATCATTAATCTATAGGTTGAGTTTTAATCGAGAAATCTCTAACGTCATGGGTTAGGTCCCCTGTAAGGTTGTGGATACGCACTGAATCCAGGAAGTCTCAATCTAATACGAAACAGATAACCAACGCTTCCTTCTTTCCAGTCTAACTAAGGTTAGCTCATAAAATAAATTATAAAATTCAACGGCCTTCAGAATCCCTTTATAGAAATAAAAAACTCTTTAAAACAAGATCAACTATATGTTAACTTACAATTCAAGAACAAGTGTAACTTCTTCATCAATTTGATATGCATCATATAATTGAATTAATCTTGGATGTCTTAATTTATTCATAACAGCAATTTCATTTAATATACTATTCATATCTTCTTCACTAGCAATTGGAACAAATTTTGCAGCAAATTCTCTTCCAGTCTTTTTTTCTTGACATCGTTTCACTTCACCAAATTTTCCACTGTAGAAAACAAAATACAAAAGATTATAATTTTCTTTTCTAATTTAAAGGAATAAGTTTTATAGTTTAAACAGTGACATATATCCACGAATTTACAACATTCATAGAAAATAGTACTCTTCAGTAGATAAAACTATTGTATCACAATTGATTGATCACTGGGTGGTGATCAATGTCATGCGTGTCTAGTCCTTAATAATGCAGATCGAATGCTATCGATCATGTTTCAATGTGGCCACCAGTCTAGGTGAATCGACATTGCGGGCACTATATACTGAGATTAGATGGTGGTTGGGTTTCCTGTAGACTACCTCCAACCACCATCTAAAACTATTGTATGTATGACATAATAGGTGTTTTTCCTCGTACTTAATTATCGAAATATGTAAAGTTTTAGTCACCTCTCATAATTCGATGTAGATCGAAAGTGGGTCAGAAGAATACTTTTATACTCCATACTTCTAAAATATTCATAATAAAAACTAATCAAAATTTCACTTCATTTGTTATTGTTTGCTTGTATCTTCCAGTTGTTGTTTAGGACTGTAAATTGATCAATCTCTTATTGAGATATGTGCATCCTGTGCGTATTGCCTCCATATTGCCTTGAATCACAAGCTTTATAAGCAAAGATGGATAGTGGTTAGTAGTGGAATCCAGGAAGCACGTTTCGTCCCGTTCGGGACTCACCAGCTGGATGTGCCTGAGTCCAAGATTTGATGTTCACTCCTGAACTCGGACCCAGTACCAGGACTCAGTAGCTAAGTGGATAACGCGATAGCATCTGAAGCGAAGTGTAGTGGGTTTGAGTTGCGGAATAAACAACAACTCTGGGATGATGGTATATCCAGCTGATGTGTCACGTATATGACGAAACATGCTTCCTGGACTCTACTGTTAAACACCATCCATCTTTGCTTATAATACTCAGAATTTCGTTAAAGAATTTCTCAATATTTTTTTCAGTCTCACAATATTGTGCAAGTATTCTAAAGTGATCATAGGATTTTTAATCAATAAGTGAACAACTGAAAAGTTGGTACTAGACTGAGTTTCCTCAGTCAATAACAAATTCCTTATTTCATTTCATTCACACGTATTAAACTCTTCCATTGATTGTAAAGTCTAAACTAGTATGTATTGTTAAAAATCGATCTAAATATATCACAGAATTTTCCATTGAGCAAGATATTAAGTTCACTAAAGTTTAGTTAAAATCCTTTAACCAATGAAACATTAAGAAGATAAATATTCAAATTCTCAGACATCAAATAACGGTTGACAGGTTAGTAATTTAACTTAAAATAGTATCAAAATACCCTGAACCTATTCAATCAACCTGTATAGTGAGTCACTCAGTAGAGTCTAGCACATTTGTGTATCGGTCTAAGTAGTTACACCATATTAGCATATAGAAATGAAATTAATAGGACAAATTACTGAGTAGTAGAATAAGTTACAGTATTACTATTGTTGTAGTGAACGAGAACACAACCAAGTGTTTGTGAGATGCAACATTACAGTGTCTTAGTCAAATTTGAGAACCATACAATAACAGTTCATTTGCAAAATATTCATCATTTGTCTCAGACCTTATTGTTCCTTCGTATCCATACAGATCATTCTGTGTTCTCGTTCTCTTCTCTTCCATTTTTTTAACCTTCTACCGCTAAGCATTTCGCCTTCAATTGATGATACATACTACTTATATCTGTCGGCATCAGTAGCACATACCACGTTATTACTGTTATTATTACTAGCTGTAACAGTAATAGTAATAGACAATCTATATTAAGATCATAAAACTCAGTATAATTTCTCGGACGCTAAAGCTACCTTTTATACTTTACCAAGAAATCAGAATCCAATAAAAAAAACATGATAAGTAATTATAGAAGTGTAATACCCTCTCAATAGAAAAGTAGAACGTAGTATCCAGTCATTGGTTATCTTGGTGTATATTTAAAGCAACAAATCTTTTCTTCCATCACAAAAAAGAAACCATAAACTATCACTACATGATTATGTAAGAAATATTTTTACAAAATTCAAACAGGCTATTTTTCTGTTCTGTATTGCATATTCAAAACAACAAAAAAAGAAAGAAAATGGAATAGTCCAAATGGTAGGGTAAGATATTGTTTTCAAAGTAAATTAATGAAAAAGCTATGTACTTTATTTTTGATGGTATACTTTGTTTCCATACTTTTCAAAAGATTGATTATTATTGTTGTGAGGTAGTAACTCATTGAAGACAATGGTGGATGTGTCACTCAATTTCGTGGATTAGTTGGAGTTAGACATTAACACCGTTGGATACCGCCCAGCTCAGTGGTCTAATTGGTTAAGCGCCTGGAGCGAGACTGATAGGTCCTGGGCTCGAATCTCGCGGGGCAGGATCATGGATGCACACTGCTGAGGAATCCCATACTAGGATGAAACGGCCGTCTAATGCTTCCAGGTTTTCCATGGTGGTCTAAATCCAATTAACTCATGATCTCAACTATTGAAATTACTACAATCTCCACAAAAACTCCTTCTGTTATTATTGTTTGTTGTGAAATTCCTAGTCTTTGTATAAATCTATCGGAACTCTGTTAGAAATATTGTCTCTTTATATGTTAGTGTTTTCTCTCATTAGGGAATAGATGGAATTACTTAATAAAAAAAGATTTATGTATATCATCATGAAAGTATTTTACAATCATTATTATCTGGTAGGTGATATTTGGAGGGTAGAATATTAAGTTCAATTTAACCTGTAAAACTGTATTTGTATTGCTCGCATCTGCTGGGATCACTGCGTACGTAATAGTGAGGTTAGACGTAGGGTATTAGGGAATGATGGTAAATTGGTTGATGAAGTTCTGAATTTTCATCGACTGAGATGGTTGGGCAACGTGTCACTTATGCCTAAATATCGATTACTACGACGCGCAAAGTTGACTAGTGTTTGGGTCGAGACTATAATTTATGGACGACTTTTGAACGAATCATAAGTGACCTTGAGAAATATCAGCCAATCAGAAAACAGCCAGTATAGAGTAAAATTATATACGAAACCAAAGAAATAGAGTTGATGGTTCAAAAACTTGTCAAGGTTACAAAGAGGTTCAGAGGTTCTAAAATCGTAATGCATGTAGTAGAGGAAATCATCTATATGGCTACAGAATAGTCGACCTCTGGAATATTGACTTTCTACATTGTCGTCAAACTGTACTTTATATCGAAATATTAAAGAAAAGCACATTCATATCCATACGCGTTATAAAATGTCTAGGTGACTAATTACACAATGATAAAAGCATACAAAACATAGTTTACCATGAATTACATAATCATTTTCAAATTCTGTCTATTGACTATAATGTCGTCTATAATCATTCCAATAGTGAAGTTGTAATATCCTTTTATGTTTCCAAATTAACTCAAGTTGAAAGAGTCTCAGTATATATATATATATATATATATATATATATATATATATATATATATATATATATATATATATATATATATATATATAGTTTTTTCCCTCCCACTGAATGACATTTTAGCGTTTAAAAAACAGAAAAGAATAATAAAAATCCGGTAGTTCCCACTATTTGCGCTACTTTTTTTTCTAAAAAGGAATCTTTAGCTTAAATTGTCTGCACATTGATTTATACATTTAGTCTGGTTATGAATTATAATTTAGATATTTCGGTACAATGAAACCATTCAGAATAGCGTTTATTAACATTTAATACCAATGTAAGTAGTATGTGTAAATGTTACTTATAATTACTAATTCATAATGAATAAAAAATAACATATGCGCTAACATCAATGCACCGAATGGTTGGACTAACTAATGTCTGATTTTACCATGATACCATGACACTTCAAGTTTTGGTTAATATATATGTATATAAGTATGCATGTGTACTTAGAATTTTAGCTACTTCATTTGACAGTGACTAAAATGTCAATATGAACAACAAAATGTAAGTACCAATCTTTGTATTCAGGCTTGTCATTACACAAATTTAAAATCGAATTAATTATGTTATTAATAGTGAATAGGGACAGTCCGTACCGTACTGTACCGTACTTTACCGTATAAATGGAAGAATAAGTAGAAAATGTTTTTTAGAATAGATCGATGATCGCTAGAAATCGAATATAGGATGAGCTGTTCATCTGATTTGAGATTTGACAATTATATATACCTTCCACATGCTAATGTTAAGATTAGAACTAGGACTCGAACACAAAACTTTTCAATTCAAATTCCCAATACAGTATTCTCTGAACTAATAAATCCAGATAGCCACTAACTTAACTAAAATGGATAGATACAGGCAGTCCTCACACAAATACTGGTTATAATTTAGTTAACAATATCAAAGACAGAATACAGCTTTTAAACATTTCCCCTGAAGTGTGTTACTTTTTTTAGTCCAATACAATATAAATAATTGTCCTTAGATTAACTAAGACCGATCAGTACTCTTTTGGAGTTACGTTCAATTATTATTATCAACTTATATACTTTGATATTTATACCTAAAAGAAAGCGAGTATATTTTGACAATAACAGAGATGAAATGAATAACACTGAAGTAAACAAAATAATTCACTAATAATGTAAATCAGTTTTATTCTATTTTTTGTGGATTGGTTGAAGTTAGTCATTAACACCGTTGGATGCCGACTAGCTCAGTGGTCTAGTGGTTAAGCGCCTGGCGCGAGACTGATAGGTCCTGGGTTCGAATCTCGCGGGGTGCGGGATCGTGGATGCGCACTTCTGAGGAGTCCCACAATAGGAGGAAACGGGCGTCCAGTGCATTCAGGTTTTCCATGATGGTCTAACTTCAATTGACTCATGATTTCAATCAGTCAAATTCAAATAACTTATTTCCTTTCGAAGTATGTATTTTGATAATATTGTCTAATAGATAATGAAAGCTTCACAATAAAAGTCAATTTAGTTGAAAGAAAAAACAACATTATTGATTTATAAGTATTCTCCACTATCTGAAAAGTACTACAAACCAAAAAATTAAATTACTTTTCCCCTCATGAAATACGTTGTCATGGTTGTTACCTCTTATTACTATTATTATTATTATTATTATTATTATTATTATTATTATTATTATTATTTATATCATCGTGTTTTTGCTGGTTTTGATGGCGAAACTCTGGAAGATGTAAAATCCTTCACATACGTGGGAAGCATAATCGACGAACAACAAGGTTCAGATGCAGACGTAAAGGCGAGGATTGGCAAAACAAGGACAGCATTCCTACAGTTGAAAAACATATGGAACTCAAAACAATTGTCAACCAATATCAAAGTGAGAATCTTCAGTACGAACGTCAAGGCAGTTCTACTGTACGGAGCTGAAACTTGGAGAACTACAACAACCACCATCAAGAATGTACAAGTATTTATAAATAGCTGTCTACGTAAGATACTCAACATCCATTGGTCGGATACCATCAACAACGGCCTACTGTGGAGAGAACAAATCAGCTTCCAGCTGAAGAAGAAATTAGGAAAAGACGATGGAAATGGATAGGACATACATTACGCAAATCGTCAAACTGCATCACGAGGCAATCCCTAACTTTGAATCCTGAAGGGAAGAGGAAAAGAGGAAGGCCAAAGAACACATTAGGTCGAGAAATCGGAGCAGATATGAAAAGGATGGATAATGACTGGAAGGAGCTGGAAAGGATTGCCCAGGACAGGGTTGGATGGAGAATGCTGGTGAGCGGCCTATGCATCTTCACGAGGAGTAACAGGCGTAAGTAAGTAAGCAAGTAAGTTTTTGCTTTATTTTATGCAAAATTAATGTGCGTTTTCATTTTTGCCATTTTATTTAATACATTGGTGAAAAAGAAACAGAATTGATCCTATAAGATATTTAAGTAGTATGGAAAGATTAACAAAATGAATACTTTTTCATATTGAATAACAATCCTAATAGAACAGTGTCTATATATAAACTTAATAGATTGATCATGTGAAAGTAAAAAAAATGTTCTATATTTCCTTGAATTCTTTCATTTTATTGAAATATCATTTGAAAGCTTAACCTTTAAATGGAGAAGAAGAAGGAGAAAAAGAATGAAAGTAGGAAATTTCTCAATTTTCATGTATAATCTACAATATTGACTATAGCTGAATTATTTCAGTGAAAATAAACATCTTTTTTTAAAAAAATACACTACACAGTGTGATAGTTACATCATGTAGAGTTTATTATTCTCGATCAATAAAAAACAAACCCAGTTTTCTAGGACTTTACAATTTTAAGTTACTGAAAACATTCTAGTAGTATTGTGGTGTATAGTATTTATGTTAACAGATATAAGTAGTATGTAATATCATTTTAGAAGTGGAATGTTTGTCAAAAGAGATTTGAGAAGATGGAATTGGAGAGAATAGAAAAGAATTGGAATAAAAACAGGATTGGAAGAATCATAAAGGATGTAAGGAGCAATTGAAAGTTGTGTAAATGATGTATTGATGTATGATTTTCACAAGTTACTAAACCACTATGTGACTGTACATTAGAAAACAATTTATTTTTCTACATCTGAGTTCGCATTCATTAAAGTATATTCTAATCATTTTCACTTGAATATTCCTATCGAATTATTTTAATCATTAATTGTTTTCTGTGTATGAAATTTGTTGAATATTTTGAAGGTATAAAAGATGAGAAGTGAACATAAATTCACTTGATATTGTTTACTTGGATCTTCTCATTGTTATTTAGGACCACAATTGATCAACCTCTTATTGGTATATGTGCATCCTATACGAATCGCCTCGATATTGCCTTAATTTACAAGCATTCTAAACAAAGATGGATAGTGGCTAGCATCACTGGGAAGTTTTAAGTAAACAATAACAAGTAAGTTTAAACTTCATCCGATTGCACAAGCAAGTGGCTACCATGACTCAGTAGCTAAGTAGATGATGCGATAGTGTTTGAAGTGAATTGTACTAGGTTCGAGTGGTGGAGTGAACATCAACTCTGGGATGCAGGTAAATCCAGTTGGAGAGTCCCAAATGGGATGAAACATACTTCCTGAATTTTACTGCTAGCTACCATCCAACTTTGCTTAGAAGTGTACATAAGCATTAGAAATTTCATTCCTATATACCAATGAAAAATAAAGGTAAGCGTATAAATTACTTTTTTCCAAGTTAATGTAGCTTTTAGAAAAAAAGCCTACTAGATGTTGACGTGTAAAGTATTTACAATCCTATCTTAATATAGTTTGAACAACTTGTGTCGTTTAAAACTTAAATATTAGTATTAACGACGTTATTTTGGTAGATTTACTCAAAAGATTCATAGGAGGGTCGTCGATTTGCACCTCTGAGGAGTTATATATTAGGATGTAACATTTATCGAGGGCTTTCTGGTCTCTAGTGGCTGCGTATCTCTAGTCGGTCAGTGATGTAAACGAAAATATTCAACAGTCTCCATGACACCACCTATACTGATTGTGATCTTTATCTACAACATGAATGCTTCCAGGTTTTCCATTGTTGTCTAGCTTCAATATCCACAAAACCCCTCTCTGATTATAATAATAAGTGTTCTACGTAAAGAAAAGGACTCGCAAAACAAGGACAGCATTCCTACAGTTGAAAAACATATGGAACTCAAAACAATTGTCAACCAATATCAAAGTGAGAATCTTCAGTACGAACGTCAAGGCAGTTCTACTGTACGGAGCTGAAACTTGGAGAACTACAACAACCACCATCAAGAATGTACAAGTATTTATAAATAGCTGTCTACGTAAGATACTCAACATCCATTGGTCGGATACCATCAACAACGGCCTACTGTGGGAGAGAACAAATCAGCTTCCAGCTGAAGAAGAAATTAGGAAAAGACGATGGAAATGGATAGGACATACATTACGCAAATCGTCAAACTGCATCACGAGGAGTGCGGCAAAAAGGAAAAATAATTTCCACTCGCCCACTGTATCATAGTTTCTATGTTATCAGTAATCCTAGGCTTAGATTTCAGTCAAAATATAGATTTACTCTTTTGGTAGTGTTACGTACTCTGAAATGGATAAATTAATTATAAACCCTTTATTAATCTCCTGTACAACATTATTAGACTTGAAATTTAAATGAGCTCTATGAAATTATTCTAGTATGTTTATGAGTGTGAACTCTTGAGGAGTCCCATACAAGCATGAAACACATCTAGATTTTTTCCGTGTTTTTCAACAGTAGTCTAACTGAAATCAGTCTGTGATGAATACAGCCTACATAGTCTACAAAAAAACGTCAATATTATTTTAATGGCCTCAATTGTAGTAAATTGTTTCCTAGTATTTTGTCAATTTCTAATCCACTTCCAATCAGTTTAATTATTCTGTCAGACCAACAACTGTAGTTAACTATCAGTATGGGGGTTGTGGAGATTGTTAATTTTTTGGTTGAGATCATGAATCAATTGATGTTAGACCACCGTTGGAAACCTGGAAGCACTGGACGGCCGTCTCGTCCTAGTAATGGGACTCCTCAGCAGTGCGCATCCACGATCCCGCACCCCGCGGGATTCGAACCCAGGACCTACTGGCTTCGCGCCTGAGCACTTAACCATTAGACCACTGAGCCGGCATCCAATGGTGTTAGTGTCTAACATCAACCAATTCACGAAATTGCGCGACCAACTTCCATTGTACTGAGGCAGATACCTGTCTCTACCCGACACGGATTAGCTCCAATGGTCACGACTTCTCACTAGAACTCCGAGAATTCCCTCACGAAGCTAGTCACTAGTGAGCACATGTTGAGTACTAGTAATTAACATGTGCTCACTAGTGACTAGCTTCGTGAGGGAATTCTCGGAGTTCTAGTGAGAAGTCGTGACCATTGGAGCTAATCCGTGTCGGGTAGAGACAGGTATCTGCCTCAGTACAATGGAAGTTGGTCGCGCAATTTCGTGAATTGGTTGATGTTAGACACTAACACCATTGGATGCCGGCTCAGTGGTCTAATGGTTAAGTGCTCAGGCGCGAAGCCAGTAGGTCCTGGGTTCGAATCCCGCGGGGTGCGGGATCGTGGATGCGCATTGCTGAGGAGTCCCATACTAGGACGAAACGGCCGTCCAGTGCTTCCAGGTTTCCAACGGTGGTCTAACATCAATTGATTCATGATCTCAACCAAAAAATTAACAATCTCCACAACCCCCATACTGATAATTCACATGTGCTCACTAGTGACTAGCTTCGTGAGGGAATTCTCGGAGTTCTAGTGAGAAGTCGTGACCAGTGGAGCTAATCCGTGTCGGGTAGAGACAGGTATCTGCCTCAGTAAAACTGTAGTTAAGCCAAAAAGATAAATCAAGTCGCCCAATCAAATAATGATTCAACACAGACAACGTTACACCATTAAATGTGTCCAACATAGAGACAAATATTTTTTAGCATTCAAATTACTTTGGGCTAACGAATGTAAATTAGTGATTAGCGTCAGATAATACTAGTTCTACTATATAATGCGGAAACCTGGAGAACTATGAAAGCCATCATCCAGAAGATACAAGTGTTTATTAACAGTTGTCTACGCAAAATACTTTGGATCCGTTAGCCAGACACTATCAGCAACACCCTACTGTGCGAGAGAACAAATCACATTCCACTGGTGAAAGAAATTAGGAAGAAGCGCTGGAAGTGGATAAGACACACTTTGAGAAAAGCACCCAACTGCGTCACAACGCAAGCCCTCACCTAGAATCCTCAGGGCCAAAGGGGATGAGTAAGACCAGAGAACACATTAATCCGAGAAATGGAGACAGATATGAGAAGAATGAACAAAAATTGGATAGAACTAGAAAGGAATTCCCAGGGCAGAGTGGGTTGGAGAATGCTGTTAGGCGGCCCATGATCCATTGGGGGTAACAGGCGTAAGTATGTAAGTCGAATGATAATAAATCACTTATTGTAATCCACAAAATAATTGGATGACAATTAACTTCCAAAACACGAGATATTAATGGATAATATGTTATATATATAAATCACAATTAGTACTAACCTGCCCAAATAAACTCCGACATTATAATACGTGCGAATATCCGTATTTCTCTGAAGTGTTACATTTTTGGTTAGCAGAAATGGATCAGTATCTTGATCTTCTAAAATGTAGCAATAAAAAGAGGAAGAAAATACTATTAAAGTTAGTACTAAAAGTATACTTTCTTTTCATAAATTCAGTCAGTTATTGACTTATTTTTTATTGAGATCATGAATCGATCAGTGTTAGACCACCATTGAAAACCTGAAGGAACTGGACGACTGTTTTGTCCTAATACTGAACTCGTGAGCAGTGTGCATCCACGATCCCATGAATGGATTCAAATCGAAGGTATTTGTTTCATGATCGTAAAGTCATCCGCTTAAGAAACACAGAAGAATATTGTAGGTCTTAAAACATTCCATGGCTTTTTTAATCTCATTTCATAATTGACAAGAATGCTACACAAATAAATCTATAGTACTGTACTCCAAATTCATTTTTGACCAAATTTGTTAATTAGTGAGAAATATGCTAAAGGACTGAATCAAATGATATTTCATTGTCATCTGTATGACTACAAACTATTTTAACAGTCATATTACATCGGTTAGCCAGTCAAAATCACCATACAGCATGGGACAAATACATGCGCTCACCCAATTTGCCGACCCGTATACACTCAGCAATAGTAAAATAACAAGTTGAATATTAAAGAATTCGGGATATTCATTGTAACAATGATAATGAAAAAAAACTAAGTACATATATTATGGGTTGAAGAGACGGATTGAAAAGTTATGTATGAAGAAATACCGGAACTCGAGACCTAAAGAAACATAAGAAGCAAGTCCATCTATGACTTTGTGATTGGTTCTCAACCATATCATTCAACGTCTTCAATTACTGATTACCATCATCAGTTGATTCCCTATCAGGTAGTCTGTATCTATCAACATGACTCAAACTAGCCGCTAGTAGATTTCTTCTCACTCAATCTTACACTAGCTAATACTGTTTATCAAGGTAGACAACGGTTAAGTGTATGTAAAACATGCTCTAACCATCTTAGTTAATAAAATTTTACAACCTCATCAACAGATTTGCAATCTCTACTTAATAGCCTATTTTTAAACTCTAAATTGCCCATTCAATAGTTTTATAAAACACATACAGTGTTCTAATGATACCTATGATCAAATTTTATAAATTCAACAGTTTACTGACTGAGAAATTTCCTATCTGTAATTCATCTGTATTTTTGGTAGTACTAAGGCTTTGTTTGAATTAACCAAAGAACCAGTTTTTCAATCAACTTTTACTTCCTTCACAACCAGAGGCTTGAGAATAATTTTCAACTTATGATTTTTTATGAGGTTGCTGATGACTAACAATAATAAGAATGGATCATCTGCTTTCTTGAAAATTTGAGGTGCAAATCCATATTTTGTTCGTTTAGAGTGATTTACAAATACTCTTTCATTGTCTAATTTAAGATTTAATATTAGATGAAGTAACAATACATTATAGCAAACCAGTAATTCATTATTTTAAAAGTATAGTCTCATTTCATTGTATCACTGACAACTGATTTGATTTTTAGTATAGGGGTTGTGGAGATTATTAAATTTTTGATTGAGATCATGAAACGATTGATGTTAGATCACCACCTTTGGAAACCTGGAAGCACTGCATGGCCGTTTCGTCCTACTGTGAGACTTCTCAGCAGTGCGCATCCACGATCCCGCTCGCGGGATTCGAACCCAGGGCCTTCGGTCTCGCTCGCGAACGTTCAACCTACTGGACCACTGAGCCGGAATCCAATGGTATGATTGTCTAACTTCAACAAATCCACGAAATTGCGTGACCATCTTTTATGGTACTGAGGTAGATACCTGTCTCTACCCGATCTATATTAGCTCCACTGGTCATGGCTTCTCACTAGAACTCTGAGAATTCCCTCACGAAGCTAGTCACTAGTGAGCACATGTTAATTACTAGTATAGGGGTTGTGGAGATTCCTAAGTTTTGATAGAGATTTGATTTTGATAGGAAAATGTTGTTTAAATGATAAAGACTCTAATGGATTGTTTTATATGAATCCAAATGTGAACTGAACTAATTTAAAATGAACTTATCTTTTTACTTCTTTTAAGTAATGAATATTCTATTAAAATGCTTCAATTGATATCACAATTATGACTCATTTATAGGATATTGTGTTAACTATTCGATTTCGAGCTACAGTTTAACTGTATAAAGGCTAATGATGATAAGAAAACGCCCGAAGTCAAGTAGATTTGATAGATTTGAAGTCTTTTATTGAAAATTGGCCTTAGTAGAACAACTATTAAATATCAGAACTCATCGATTAGCTGTTTCAAATTAGTATGGGTTCCTTCAGTAATGTATATCCACCAGTCTGTTGGGAATCAAACGAAAAACCTTTAGATCTTACGGGTGAGCTTTTAGCATTCATACCCCTGGCCTGGCATCTAATTTCAATCGATTTGTTATATTGTATAATCGTTCTTCAGTTTTGTTAGTGTTTAACTGCCTAATACTCAACACGGTTGAACGAAATTGGTCACAATTTCCTATTAGAACTTCGAGAACTGCTTCTCGAAACGAGTGATTGGTAAACACATGATTACTGTAAACATAAGAGGTTTTCAGAGATAATTGAATGTTACTGATATGGCATTCAGGAAATATTAGTCGATATTAACTTTACATCAAATTTAAGACTCTCCTTTTCAGTAAACTAACATGTAATAAAGTTTATTAGTAGTCGTATAATGTATAATAATTTTGTAAGTAAAATAATGAAGTGAAATATCTTAGAAAAGAAACAAAAACCAACTTGAAAAAGGAAAACTAGTTGTTTTTAAGTTAAGTTCTATCACAAAGTAATTCCAATGGCATCATCATTCAATAACCGAGAAATACATTGAAAAATTGTTCAGTTCTTATGTGAAACCTTTCAGGAGTAAGCATCTATAACTGCAAATGGCATTCAAAACATACGAAGTTTAAACTAACTAGGTCGTAATCAGATGATTTACATATCCAGCTTCAACTATTTCACTGACAGTACGCATTCATCATCAAATATATTCAGTAATTTCTGTCTGATCTCAAATAAAGATATATTCCACTATCATGAAGTTTTGCTAAAATTATTGTTGGCTTTACTTACCAGTGCATAAACATGTTATAATTATTAAAATAGAGATACTGATATAGGTTGTTAAATTTGAAGTTTTCTTTCATTGAATAACAACTATTGTGTTTCATAAGCGAAAATAATTATTAAATTTCTTAGTGTACTTCTTAATTTATTTGTATTTTCATTTGTTAAGTACAGCTTGAACAATGAATAATGTAAGAGTAATACACCTTAAAGTTTGCTTAAATTAAATGATGACTTCCTATATGATGGTCATGTCTATCGTTTAAAACTTTAAAAGACAACTAACAAAATATACACAATGGTCTAATTTACAAAGGGATAAATTATTTCAATGATTAAGATCATGAATCAGTTGAAGCTAGACCATCATGGAAAACTTGGAAGCACTGGACGGCCGTTTCGTCTTATTGTGGGACTCCATAGTGGTCTAGCTTCAACTGACTCATGATCTTAATCATTGGAATTACTATATTATCCACAAAACCCATCGGATAAATTATTGTTGTAAATTATAAATATTCAAGGAAAATTTGATCATGTCGTGTTCGGATGACGCTTAAATAAAATGATTTTATTCACTAGGTACTAGAAAATGTCGTACAGTTATTGAATGAGAGGTTTCATTAACATCGAAAAACAGTCTATTGTGATGTAGATTACCTTAGACTAATGATCACATTCAAATTTAATAGTTAAATTCATGAGTCAATTTAAGCTAGATCACCATGGAAAACATGTAAGCGCTGGACGGTCGTTTCGTCCTAGTACAAGACTCCTCAGCGGCGCACAGTTACTCACTGAAGACAATGTTAGACGGTCGAGCAATATCATGAATTAGTTTAAGCTAGATATCAACATCAGCTCAGTGGTCTATAGTTTAAGCGTTCACGCACGGCACAGAGGGTTTTGGGTTCGATTCCCACGTGCGGGATCGTAGTTGCGCACCGATAAGGAGTCTCATACTAGGACGAAACGGCCGTCCACTGTTTCCAGATTTTCAGTGGTGGTCTAGCATTGATCCATGCAAGATATCAATCTAAAATCAACAATCGTTTGGTTGTCATATTTTTAAAAACTTCAATAATGATTTTATTAAAAGTTTTGAATAATAATCATTGTAATTACGAACACAGAACCTAAGGGCAGTGTTGTGGACGAGAATACAAGTGGGGACAATCAAATGTCTTTGAATACAAAATTACAGAATATCTTAGTAAAATCTGAGAACTATGCAGTAAATACTTAATTTGCAAAATGTTAATCACTTGTCTTAAACTTGACTATTCCTTTTACAAATGTCAATCAATTGTCACAAACTTCACTGTTCTTTCATTTCCACAGTAATCATTCACTGTTTTCGTCCTCTTTTCTTGGATTTTCTTAATTTTCTGCCAGGTATTTTACTACTACTACTACTACTACTACTACTACTACTACTACGTATACTGTTTAAATCTATCGACATCAGTAGCACACTGATACTTTTTCATTGATTTTGTTACATGAACATATTACTTTAATTTGAAAGATTAGAAAAGGTACTAGTAAATCTTAAATTGATTAATAATTGAATGTCTTTATTACATACACTTTAAGTAATTATCATCCATTTGTTTGAGTGAACAATTTCCTACTAAAGATTAACTACAAATAACTTTATATATCTACATACTTATACATGAAGTGATCCAAGGCGAATAAATCGTGTTTAGGATGTCATATTGGAGACAACAGTGAAATATAGATTGGTATGACAAGTTAAATAAATCATTTTTATTTTTATTTTCCTAAATCTGGTTTGTTTTATGATCAATTACATTGGGGAGATTGGTAAGAAATTAAAGATTAAGTAACAATTCTGTATGGATAAATGAATAAATACATGTGTATATGTATGTATGCATAGATTGATTGATGGATGGATGAATGGATGGTTGGTTGGGTGGTTGGATGGATAGATGGATAGGTGTACATTCCCACGAAAATAGTCACCTACATAAAGATAATCATTAGAACTATGTTATTGTTTTTTTTTTATGGGAAATAAAGTCTAAATACATGTGAATTTATTTTTTCTAGTAATAAATGTTTATCTTGGAGATGTGTAACTGGCTTTCTTTATTATATATATTGACTAGTGTGTTAAAATTTGATCTCAGTTTGGGTATCATTAACAATTAAAGAGAATTAGAATGACTGTAATTCCAAGATGTGAACATCGTCATCAATGAAAGGAGAAGGTTAAGAAGATTGAAGAAAAGAGGACGAGAACAGTGAATGATTACTGTGGAAATGAAAGAACAGTGAAGTTTGTGACAATTGATTGACATTTGTAAAAGGAATAGTCAAGTTTAAGACAAGTGATTAACATTTTGCAAATTAAGTATTTACTGTATAGTTCTCAGATTTTACTAAGATGTTCTGTAATTTTGATCCACAGTATAAATTGAATAAAGTAAAAATGATGCATAGTTGGATTAAAATTTATTGTCTTAGATGTATCGTACTTCTTACGAGTATTGATTTTCTTGACATTTGTTTGAAGTGGGTTTGGAAGTATTGAGTGTAAGCGAGTAACAAACTGATGCTAAATAATTGTTCATTTCTGTTTATTAGCATTCAGTAACTAATTGACTACAACTAGATGATTAGGATTACGTAGTTAGCCTAGCCCTTTTATCCCATACACACGAGCCAATGCAGGTGAAAACAATCACTGCAGCAGGAACCTCTGCATCAGTGGGCCTCAACATGCACAAAGGGAAACCAAGATCCTCAAATACAACACGGAGAACACCAAACCAATCACATTTGATGGCGAAAATCTGGAAGATGTGGAGTCCTTCACGTATCTGGGAAGCATCATCGATGAACAAGGAGGATCAGATGCAGACGTAAACGTAAGGATTGGCAAAACAAGGACAGTATCCCTACAGTTGAAAAACATATGAAACTCAAAAAAATTGTCAAACAATATCCAAGTCAGAATCTTCAATACGAACGTCAAGACAGTTCTATTGTGCGGAGATAAAACTTGGTGAACTACCACAACCATTATCAAAATAGTATGTCTTTATAAACAATCGTCTACGCAGGATACGGAATTTTGGTTGGTCGGATATCATGAGCAACAGCCTACTGTGGGAGAAAACAAACCAGCTTTTAGATGGAGAGGAAATCCTGACCGTTGTTGCTATCTTGACGTGGTGGTCGGGCTTGCCTATCGTGATGAACCAATCGGGCTATAATGGCTGGAACAACCGTTCCTCAAGGTCCTGCCATGCCAGACAGGTTAGTTGAAGAACTGTAAGACTAAAAACAGCAAACCCAAGGTTCGAAGGCTAAGTCGTACTTCTGACAGTACAGAGATTTGACGGCAGTAAGGTGTTTCCTTCAGACAACCAGCATAACAGCGATGCTGCCTTCCCACAAGAGGAGTGGAGTTAGAAAAGATGAACGCACATCTCACCTTATCCCACAGATATCCGCCTCCGGCGGTAAGGTCTCAACAAGTATGGAGCTCACACAAAAATTACCCATAAAAAGGTCGTGTGTGACCGACTTCAAGCAGCTGTCCCTTGGGCACTGCGGTCACGCTCTCAGGTCACTAAGACCACCTCTAATCCAATTTCCTTTTCAGGTACCTCCAGAAGAACCCTTCCACGGTGTGGACAACCGGGAAGTGATAATTGCTCTCATACCTCTGACAGCACTCAAGACTGACTGACTGACTGACTGACTGAAGAGGAAATTAGGAAAAGACGTTGGAAGCGGATAAGACACATATTGAGGAACTCACTAAACTGCATCACGAAGCAAGCCCTGACTTGGAATCCTGAAGGGAAACGGAAAAGAGGAAAGCCAAAGAAGACACTGTGTCTAGAAATGGGAGCAAACTTGAAAAGGATGAATAGCAACCGGAAAGGATTGTCCACGACAGATTTAGCATCAGTTTGCTACTCGCTTACACTCAGTACTTCCAAACCCACTTCAAACAAATGTAAAGAAAATCAATACTCGTAAGAAGTACGATACATCTAAGACAATAAATTTTAATCCAACTATCCATAATTTTGACTTTATTCAATTTATATTGTGGATCGAATTCTAATTCATTAACTACAAGTTTATTGATTATTTCGAAATGCTATAAATGTTCAATGGATTAATACTCCGTTTCTAGTATCTAACCATAAATTAAATTTTTTTCAAATGAAATATTCTATTATTCCTTATATCTACGAGAATATATCCGAATACAAACAATTGTTCATCACCATATAAATTGACATTTACTGCAATAACTATTACAAAGTAACAAATTACAAATGGGAATGATCATCTTCAGGATTGATTTCAAGTTTATCTTTTTTCACTGGTATTTATGATATTACAAACTAACTACTGGACAGTATAATTTATAAACTTTTCTAATGAATAAAAGCCTTTTAAATATCTAAACTATCAAAGTGAACCAATAATGTTATTTGTACCATTTATGATTATTAACATTTTTGATAGAGATCATGAAACGATTGATGTTAGATCACCATTGAAAACCTGGAAGCACTGGATGGCCGTTTCGTCCTATTGTGGAACTTCTCGAAAGTGCTCATCCATGGTCCTGCTCGCAGGATTGGAATCCAGGACCTTCAGTCTCGCTCGCGAACTCTTAACCTACTGGACCACTGAGCTGACCAGCATCCAATGGTGTTAATGTCTAACCTCAACCAATCCACGAATTGGCGCAACCATCTTCCATTGTACTGTAGTAGATACATGTTTCTACTCGAAACGGATCAGCTCCACTGGTCACTGCTTCTCACTAGAATTCCGAGAATTTCCTCACGAAGCTAGTCACTAGTGAGCACATGGTAATTATCAGTATAGGGGTTGTCCAGTGCTTCCAGGTTTTCAGTGGTGGTTTAACATCAATCGTTTCATGATCGCAATCAAAAACTTAATAATCTCCACAACCCCTATACTAATATTAACATTTTAACATACACTAAATAAAATTCAAATTGTACTTTTAAAGAAATGAAACATTAATGAATGAGTAGATGAATATTTTTACAACAACTATGTTCATTAGTAAAAAGGGTTTGTGGAGATTGTTGAATATTATGAAGCTGAAACGTCGTTGTGAACGTTAAAATTAGGCGCTGCATTTATATTCAGTTGAATGATTCCAAATATGACAAACCATGATATATATATATATATATATATATATATATATATATATATATATAAAGCGATAGTCAGGAATAGAATGTCTGGTAGCAGAAGCTCAGTTTGGTCGAGGAAGAAAGAACGGGAACAGAAAGCGGTTGGAATGAAAATATAGGGACAATGAAGTCTGAAAAGATTGACTGATATTTGCAAACGGAACAGTTAAGTTTGAGACAATTGATTGACATTTTGCAAATTAAGTATTTACTGTATGGTTTTCAGATTTTACTAAGATGTTCTGTAAGTTTGTGTTTAAATAAATTCGATTGTTCTCGCTTGTGTTCTCGTCTACTACATCATTATCAAATTTTTCAATGACAGAAGTTTATGATTATTGATGCCTATGAATAACCAAGTGACTTGAACCGATATTGATATCAATCCATTAACTTACAAGTTATAAAATTATATTATATCATGAAAATATATTTATATTAATAGTAATGATAATAATAAAGTTAAAAATTGGTAAATTTAAATGTCACAGATTGAAATCATGAGTCAATTGAAGTTAGACCAACATGGAAAACCTGGAAGCACTGGACGGCCGTTTCATCCTAGTTTGGGACTCCTCAGCAGTGTGCATCCATAGTCCCGCACCCGCGAGATTCAAACCCGGGATCTATCAGTCTCGCGCCAGGCGCTTAACCAACTAGACCACTGAGCTGGGCGGTATCCAACGGTGTTAATATCTAACTTCAACCAGTCCCATACTAAGATGAACGGCCGTCCAGTGCTTCCAGGTTTTCCATGGTGGTCTAACTTCAAATGACTCATGATTTCAATCTGTGAAATTTCTAAGCTCTCCACAAACCCCTTCTGATAAATTTAAATGTCCTAAAAAAGCAAAGAGCTTTTAATCTTTCATCTCATACAAATTAAAAATATCTTTTATATACTACTTAAATCACCTTACATTAATGGGAATATTTAAGTAAACAATACTAAATCAATTTAAACTTCACCCATTGCACAAGCAAGTGGCTATCATGACTCAATAGCTAATTGAATAATACAATGTCATTTGAAGCGAATGGTACTGGGTTAGAGTGGTGGAGTGAACATCAGCTCTGGGATGCAGGTATATCCAGCTGACGGGTCCCAAGTGGGATGAAACGTGCTTCCTGAATTTCACTGTTAGCCACTAACTATCTTTGCTTATAACTAACTTAGGTTTCTGTGGAATGTTATTAATACATTTGTGCATTAACTAATTTTTACTTCTCAAAACGATCGTTTATGGAACTGATATGTTCAAACAGTTTATTTTTTTATCAGTTCTAATAATAATAATAGTAATGAGATAAATGGTAAGGATGAATGGCATCACGTTTCATTTGTTGACAAACTTCGTTAGTATATGATGTTTTCACGTTTGAAATTGAAGGTTCTACCTAAAAATCATTTAGTCATGACCATGTTTTTATCATAGGTAAATGATTGAAATGAATGAATGAAACTCAAGGTGTTGACTTTATCACTGATGTGTTTTATGTCAGTTTGTATAGTATTTCTATTATTACCACTACAAACTATGTCATGTAGTTGTGGTTACTTTTCGAAATATTTCTCTGTATATACTTGGTTTCTGTTATTTTGGGAATAGATTAAAGCTGAAAATATGTACCATTAAAAAGTAAACACATTTAGTATTTACAGTGGAACCTCGAAATTCCAGGTTTGGTGACTGACAAAGTCTTTGGTATTCTTTACGAGAGAATTTCATACTATCAAAAACCACCTATCCATTGCTTTTAGTTTTTAATCGCAACCTAAATGAGGTCATTCTGTAATGGATATCACTTACAGATTAAGCTAACCTTCCATCTAAGTGGGGGCGTCGTGTTTGTGAACTTTTGGTAAACCATACATATGAGGTAGACGTGAGCCACGTGGTTTTAGATCATTATAAGTAGAATTACCAATCATTTTAGAAGTTCTCTAAGGATGCCTGTGATTCGTTTTTCTGTTGAATCAGTTAAATCATTTTTTGGATTTATCTACCTTGAATCTCAGTTGATCGTCTAGGCATGCTTAGAGAACTTCTAAAAAGGAAAATGATTGGTAATTCTACTTATAATTATCTAAAACCACGTGGCTCACGTCTACCTCATATGTATGGTTTACCAAAAGTTCACCAACACGACGTTCCCCTTAGACCTGTCCTAATATTCCATCATTAGTTTGTTTTAGGTATCGTATTTTTTATTCATACACTAGTGTCTAAGTAATAACTATGTACAGAATATAATTCACAGTTAATCTGTTTCTATGATGTAAGGTACATCGACTATATTTAAATTTTATTTTGCAAATACACCTCCAAGGTTATACTTCATTGGTTTTACCTAAAAATAGGTAAAAATAAAACTTTACATTATCCCGTTTTATGGTAAATGATTAATACTGGATATTCACCAAACTTCTGTGTGAATTGTAGGCTATATCCAAGTTTCATAAATATTTCTCAAATATGAAATTCATTGTAACTCATAATCAATGGAAGTTTGTGAATTCGTTTAGTATATTTTTTGTGTTATTACATTGAAATGATAAACTCTTCATTGTATCATCCACCGATTTCGTCAACTGTGCATTGATATTACTTACTGTTCAATCAAGCTCCTAATATCTTGTCTGATAAAACATTATGGGCTGAAAATAGTATCTTAGAATAAGATTTAAACCAGTATTTTGTCCTATAATCTGAATTGTTTCCATATGGTTATCAAACAGTGAACTCAAATTTAACCGTACTTTAATTCCCAGTCTTATTTCAGTACTTAGTCGACAGAATTTGATGACTTCCAAGGTTTAAATAATGACTTGAATAAACATTTGATCACATCAAACTATACAGCTTTGAAGTCTAAGAAAGAATGTACACTATATCAAAATGATACTTGATTCTTTCAAACAGATAGAAGTCAAGTAGCAAGCAAACATTTCAAAAGTTTTTTAAGTAAAAAAAGAGATGATTTAATCTTCCTAGACGTGTATATAGTTTTAAAATAATCTGTCCCATATAGTTGGTTGCATCTTTCAATAGATTATATAAATTTTAATAGTTAAGATTATGAATCAATTGGAGCAAGACCAGCATGGAAAACCTGGAAGCATTGGACGGCCATTTAGTCCTAGTTTGAGACTCCTTGGCAGTGAGCATCCACTGTCCCGCTTCGTGAGATTGGAACTCAGGACCTATCAGTCTCGCGCGTGAGCGCTTAACCTCTAAACCACTGAGCTGGCCTGCATCCAACGGTGTTAATGTCTAACTTCAACTAATCCACGAAATTGAGCGACACGTCCACCACTGTCTTCAGTGAGTTACTTTCTCATAATAGACCCGGTTGAACTCCACTGTTCACTGCTTCTCACTAGAACTCCAGGATATACCTCTTGAAGCCAGTTACTAGCGAGCTTATGTTGTTTAATATCAGAAGGTGTTTTGCGGATATTATAGTAATTTTAATAGTTAAGATCATGAGTCAATTGAAGCTAGACCACCATAAAAAACTTGGAATTACTAAACGGCTGTTTCATCCTACTGCAGACCTTTCTCGGTAATGTGCATTCCGATCATATAAACTCAACCTAACTATTATAAATCTTATGTATTTCTATGAGATCATTTCAACATTTAACAAATCATAATCATTATGATTAATCTCAAATCAAAAATGTTATACAGCATAATCTAGTAACAAAATATTGTTTCTTTTTCTTATTTTCACGAAACTAACCCAACTTCTTAAGACAGATCATGTAGAAATTCTGATCTTCATTGACATTTCTGTTTCTGTTTTTGTTTTTTGTTTTGTTTCAGTACTAAGTTATAGATACCAGATTGAACAATAACAAATTGATATTCACTAGGTAAACATTAGAATCTTTAAAATGATATTAATGTACATCATAAATTTTGATTACAGAAATAATAGAAAACAAACGCAACATAACTCAATTAAATGATGAATTATTTTCAATAATAAAATATAAAATAAATTAGGTAGGTATTCAATAGATCTTCATTTTATTATTCATCAAGAATAAAATATGATTATATTTATCAAACTTAAATGAGAGAGTTCATTAATACCTTGGTACGACCGAGAGTGAGGAGTGTCTGTCGTCTCTCTCTCTCTCTCTCTCTCACTATGTCGAAATGCTCTCATATGGCCACGTGTATACAACCTCTGTCAAGGAAGTCCTACTCATTGCATTCTCGTGTCAGCGAGTGTTGTTTACGAAATTCAGAGGATAAAAACCGAATGTCCGGCACTTTAACCGATTTGGAAGATATGGAGGATCCACCTGTGGGAGTTGGAGAACCCTCATTCCGAATCAATGGTGCACATGGGCTCCAGTATCATGAAGGAACAAATGGCATATGAACAAATTATTGGTCACTTGCAATCATGGGAACGAATCTCCTAAAATTGACTCACTGCCCTACGTACTAGACCTTAAGGTCAAAGGCTCCGGATATGGCCCCCTATGAAAGTGACCTGTTTTGGTTTGGGCACCCGAACAGTATTCCAGCCCTCACACAAATCGAAAGATTTATGTGGTGGATATGTATTTGGTGCATGCTTGTACCGATGGTTATGTGTTTAAATAATAATATTATTGATATTAATAATAAGAATAATGTGATACATAAATCTATAGCATACAGATGCTTTATAATGTTGTTACATTTTCGTAGAATTTTACAAAAATGTATGTAATCGTTTGAGTTAACTCGATCGTGATACATACTTCAATGATTCAATGTTCAATATTTGGAAGTGCAAATGATGCAGAAAAAAGAAAGCTGAAATTAGATTTAGTCATCTTTCTTAACTTATCCAACGTATGCATAAGATCATGAATCGATTGATGTTCGAGCGCCATTGAAAAGCTGAAAAGACTAGACGGCCGTTGTATCTCATTTAACAGATTTTAAAACAAAATCAATTATTATAGAGAGAAATGTATCGAAATTACTTCACGTCTTAGTGTATCGAGTTTCTAAGAACACTTGGATGTTAGTTAATGTTGAACATTATACGAACTAGCGAGAAATTGTTAGTAATATTTTCACACAGAGCTGATACCTATTACTGGAAAACATAAGATATTCATGAGTTAAATAGTGACGAAATGGATAATGGGAGTAGGTCAATAGTCAGTGACCCTACATATTAAAACTGAGCAAATGTCTGCCAACTAGGTTCTATTTTTCGTTAATTTCTGAATATCATATTTGAGTAAATAAGATGAGATCTTCTCGTTAAGTTTGTTACTGATTTTCTAGTCCAGCTCGATAGATAACCCGAGTACTTCTGGACTTAAGTATCAAACAGCACTGAAAAGCCAAGGGAAAAATAGAAGCTTTACTTCAAGATCAATTTATATGCAGAAAAAGGGCCTATTTATAAATATGCAGGTGTCCTTGATCTTAAAAAAGAATCTGGAAACATGCTAGATTTGGTAACAACGCATGTGTTTGTCCAATCACGTTGTTACAATTAATTGTTCATTTTTCTGAATGTTCCTGAGACGTTTCTATTCGATGGTGACTGAACTAAACATTTTCAAGACTTTTCCTGTTTTTCGAAGAATTTCCCAGTTCTCAGCGGACTCTTAGCACTTGAGACAATCAATTCATAATTTCTTTTGTATTGATAAATATCATTCAGAATGAGTTTTGTGGAGATTTTATTAAATTTCACAGGTTGAAATCATGAGTCATTTGAAGCTAGACCACCATTGATGGATGACCACCGTTGGATGCCGGCTCAGTGGTCTAATGGTTAAGTGCTCGCGCGCGAAGCCAGTAGGTCCTGGGTTCGAATCCCGCAGGGAGCGGGTTCGTGGATGCGCACTGCTGAGGAGTCCCATACTAGGACGAAACGGCCGTCCAGTGCTTCCAGGTTTTCAATGGTGGTCTAGCTTCAACTGACTCATGATTTCAACCTGTGAAATATCATTCAATCAATCTTGTATAGTGAATTGTAAGAAAGTCTCATAATTAAGCTTTAAATTTATAGGCCCATGAATAATTGATAAAATAAATATCTTACAATCATTGGCGCTTTAACTGAATGTTTATCATATTCATTTTGTTGAGCATGTTTTTATTTAAGTTTTATAGGTTAGAATTGATGTTTAACGGTGAAATAGTTTCAAATATTAAAAAGAATGAGTGCTATCCTGGTGGATGGATGGATGATTTATTATGATAATACTATATCCCCAGTTAATACCCGCTCACAAGACCAGATTGTTATATGGTACTCTTGAATGAACTGATATCAAAGACGACACCACTAGCTAAAAGAATATGTTTTAACAAAAGGACAAATATGACTAAATATCATGGATGATTGAAGAATTTCACTTTTACGGGTCACTGGGTTGCCAATTAATGGAGACTTGACTGTTAGGCTCAGTTCTTGTTTGTTATATCAATAATTGTGTGATTATGTTGTATAAAATGACAACTAGTTATAACTTGTCAGGGTTTGTGATGCTTAGGCATGTATAACAAATGTCCAAGCCTTGCCATATGATAAAGTCTCATGAAATCATGAGTCAATGTACATTTAAATCAAACACTCCACACCTTTAGTTAACATTGCTCATTATACACTTTCATGACTAATAAATTGAAGACATCAATGATCAATCTACATGATATCATCTACTTTAAAACATTATATTTCATAACTGTAAATTAGTATTTATTATTTGAATTCATCTCAACACCGTAAATGAAGCTTCATTACATTCTCACCTAAAAATTACAACTTTAGACTAAGCGAAAGTACTTTCCTTAGTCTCCTATCATTTGAATTGATTTAAAAAGTATCTAATATAATGAAAGCTTCTATCTTCTTCAATATTCAAATCTATTGAAATGATTAACTCAGTTCTGTAGATAAGAGAAGTTCATTTAGTATATTCATTATGTGGTTAAAAGAGAAAGCTAGGCAGGATGTTTCATGCTATGTAGGACTCACTAATTGAATATAATTTATTTCTGTTAAGTCTAGAGTTTAGATTCTTAATATACTGTGTACAACTTGAGCAATTGAACGCTAGAACTCTCCAAGTCACAAATGAGAAGACAGAAGACAAGTGAAAGGAATGTTATATCAAACAGTGACAAATATGATACAAAACTATCAGGTATTTACGGGTTTTTAGTACTTTCGGATTTTCCATGGTGGTCTAGCTTCAATTGACTCATGATCTCAACTATTGAAATTATTACAATCTCCACAAAACCCATTCTGATACTAAAAACGAAATCATCATTATAGTCATCTAATCCGCATGCAGAGGGGTCTTTAGGATTTGTCCAATGTAGTAGCTAAACGTATAGATATTGGAATATTTTCTTCGGCTCTTTCTGAGCTTCTTAAAGCTTCCTCGAGTTCACCCATGGGCCATCCTCACAATTTTTTATGAATTTATACATATCTTAACATTTTTCGCACTATTTACAGATGTTAGATAAATGCTAGAATTTTCTGCGTAATTTTCTTTTTCTGAAATGAATTACAATGTTTTTAGTGTTTTGTTATTCTCATAGTCTATCCTTACAAAAAAAGTATATAGAATTCATTTGGTATTGTTTACTTGTATCTCCTCATTGTTGTTTAGGACTGTAATTGATCAGTCTGTTTTTGGCATATATGGAATGTTTTTAAAGTGTAGTTAATAGTTATTTTGTTTTCAACGTTATTTTTATAAAGCCAAATCATCTCCACAATACTAATCAATGAACTTTCGCTATTCCCAACTAACATGTATAAGTATCAACTGTTAGTTATAAGCATACAGAACATTGTTTAGCACATAATTTCAAAGATTATCATTAATCATGAATTATAATCCTACCATTATTAATAATAAAGGACTGATTACTAATATAAGGGTTGTGGAGATTATTACGTTTTTGATTGAGATCATGAAACGATTGATGTTAGACCACCACATTTGGAAACCTGGACGCACTGGACGGCCGTTTCGTCCTATTGTGGGACTCCTCAGCACTGCGCATCCACGATCTCTCGCGAACGTTCAACCTACTGGACCACTGAGCCGGCTAGACACTATCACCATTGGATTCCAGCTCAGTGGTCCAGTAGGTTGAACGTTCGCGAGCGAGACCGAAGGCCCTGGGTTCAAATCCCGCGAGCGGGATCGTGGATGTGTACTGCTGAGGAGTCCCACAATAGGACGAAACGGCCGTTCAGTGCTTCCAGCTTTCCAAAGGTGGTGATCTAACACCAATCGTTTCATGATCTCAAACAAAAAATAAAGGACTGAATTGAACTGGTCCATAACTCTGGGAAGCCATTCCTGGAACTCATGGGAATGTTCTTGACTGGAAGAGTTCAAACATGTATAACAATTTTTTTACTGATAAAGATGAACGATGGTTCTGCGATTCCGCAAAATGGTTAAATTTAGAAATTTAAACTATTAAATTTCAAGTCAGAGATCCGAAGTTTAAATACTGACTATAGAGCTAGGAAATCTTGAGTTTAATTGCCTCCCCCCCGCAAGGGGAACAGTGAATATACATTTCTGGTGAATCTTGTACCTATTATTTCATATTTTCCGTATAATATTTGGCTAATTAGTGTTTTGATCCTAAAGATATTCGAATCATGTATTATACCAATCATAGTTATGCATTTTTTTAAAAAATAACTCATTATTTTATGTAGGGAATGTATAAATAGTGATAGGATTTCGTTTTGTTATAGACGTTATTATTCATAATCATAAACTAGGATTCATATCTTTGATTTCTAGGATTATCGGAACTATTGACATATATATATTTTACATTAGTTCTTATTTGAACTATTCCTGTATCTTATATACACATAATTCATAACTTCTCATAATTTGGCTTAACACTTTCGTGGATTAGTTAAAGTTAGACATTAACACCATTGGATACCGGCCAGCTCAGTGGTCTA
The DNA here is from genome assembly GCA_944470405.2 of Schistosoma mattheei. NCBI lineage: Eukaryota > Metazoa > Platyhelminthes > Trematoda > Strigeidida > Schistosomatidae > Schistosoma > Schistosoma mattheei. The sequence goes on from OX103945.1 coordinate 11,081,992, forward strand.
GTGGTTAAGCACTCACGAGTGAGACTGATAGATCTTGAGTTCGAATCTCGCGAGGCGAGGTCGTGGACGCGCACTGATGAGGAGTACCACAATAGGATGAAACGGCCGTCCAGTGCTTTCAAGTTTTCCATGGTGGCCTAGCTTCTATTTACTCATGATCTCAACTATTGAAATTACTATAATATCCACAAAACCCCTTCTGATATAAACATGAATATTATCAATATCTAATCAATCCATAAGCTTTCTTTATAAATGTCATGATACAATATTTTCAAAATACTTTATTCTTCATTAATGTAACATAAAGGGTTAGTTTCATATATATATCCAAATCAAATTACTACGGCTAAAACTCTATATCCATGTCTACCGTTTAATTTACATATTTCGACCTTGACTGACGTGATGAGATGTACCTTATTTCAGTTTATGGTTGATTATTGTTTAAATAACATTATTAATAAAAACTAATTTATACATGTTATTACAATATTTTATTTTCATGCCAAAAACTGTGTGCTTTAAGATAGGGGTTGAAGGTAGTCAACAGGATACCCTGAATCTAGGTTTCGTGCTATTTGGCACTCGTCAGCAAGGTGTACCTGTAATCATGAGGGAAATGATGCTCCCTGACGGGATCAATCACGAGGAGTGCCAAACAGCACGAAACCTAAGACAAGGGTTTCCTGTTGACTACCTCCAACCACCATCTTATCTCAGCATATTGCACACAATGTCGAGTCACCTAGACTATTAGCCACATTGTAACTTGGTTGATAAGATTCGATCTACACTAAGAAGAAGCTGACACACATGACATTGATCACTACTCAGTGATCAATCAATTGTAACGATGTGCTTTGTTTTATCTCACTACAGAAATGAACAATTCTTACGAATAATAAAATAAAGAAAATGAAAATCACCTGACCTACATAATCTACCAATGAGAGTGTTATGTTCAAGGTCAATAATTTTTTTTTGTTTTTTTGATTCATTGTGTCTTGTTTTCACTTTCATTTAGTTTAACACATACAAATGAACTATTAAAATAATCCTATCCGTAAAGTGGTATAAATATAAGTGGTTAACCTCGAATATTACCTTGGTTGTACAGTGCACTGATGTGTATGTATGTGTGTATTAACAGATGGATGGATTATTCAAATACTTTGTTTCAATATCAAACTGAAATATTCAATGAATAGTGTCATGGTAACATTGTAAATCAATAAATTAAGACTAGAATAAGGTCAAATATATATGATTCCCATTACAGTTCTGTATGTATGAACATATTTCAAATATGTGTTGAAGATTACAACGAAATATGTATAAATATATTTTCATATTAAAGCAAATGATTTGTTTTACAATATATCAGTTGTATTAATTAATAAATGAAATTGAAAACCAGAAAAGTGATAAATCCTTACCTCATCCTAAATACAAAGTATCTCATGGCTCCTAAATGCTCTGGTACGACCGAGAGTGGGAAGAGTCAGCCCTATCTATCGAAATGCTCTCACATGGCCACGTGTATACAACCTCTGTCAAGGAAGTCCTACTCATTGCATTCTCGTGTCAGTGGGTGTTGTTCACGAAATTCAGAGGACGAAGAATGAATGTTCGGCACTTTAACCTGAGGGATTTGGGGAACCTTCATTCCAAACCAATGGTGCACATGGGCTCCAGGATCCTGAGGCAACAAATTGCATATGAACTAATTGTTGGTCACCGGCTAAGATGGGGCTGCATCTCCTTACGTTGCTTCACTGCTTTGTGGATCAGACCTTTAGGTCAAAGGCTCCGGATGTATGCGCACTGGTGAGTAGTTTCATACTAGAACGAAATGGCCGTCCAGTGCCTCCAGGTTTTCCAATGTGGTCTAGCTTTAATTGACTCATGAACTCAACTATTAAATTATTAAAATGCGTGAAAATGTAGCATTCGTCTGTAATAAAATACATCGGTTTAGAAATTATCGATTTCCTGAAATTGCTGTTTAAAACAGTAAAAAATATCAAATTATGTAAAGCTGAATTGAAACATTTATTTATTTGTTTATTTATTTAACCACATAAACATTGGTACAAGCATGCACCAAATACATATCCACCACATAAATCTTTCGATTTGTGTGAGGGCTGGAATACTGTTCGGGTGCCCAAACCAAAACAGGTCGCTTTCATAGGGGACCATATCCGGAGCCTTTGACCTTAAGGTCTAGTACGTAGGGCAGTGAGGCAACTTTAGGAGATTCGTTCCCATGATTGCAAGTGACCAATAATTTGTTCATATGCCATTTGTTCCTTCATGATACTGGAGCCCATGTGCACCATTGATTCGGAATGAGGGTTCTGCAACTCCCACAGGTGGATCCTCCATATCTTCCAAATCGGTTAAAGTGCCGGACATTCGGTTTTTATCCTCTGAATTTCGTAAACAACACCCGCTGACACGAGAATGCAATGAGTAGGACTTCCTTGATAGAGTTTGTATACACGTGGCCATGTGAGAGCATTTCGATAGATAGGGCTGACTCTCCCCACTCTCGGCCGTACCAGGAAATTTGGGAGTGTAATACAAAATGACAAATGAAATGAATAGTTTTCCACTAGGTCATTTTCTAGACTACATCATTTTTTTATTGAAAACAGTCTCATTGTCATGATTTATTTATCTTACTTAAATAAATTCCTAATACTCTACAACCGTCTTCCATTAATTGTGTTTGATAATTGTATTATTAGAAATATTATTATCTGTTGAACAAGATAGTGACCACATGATGAGAAGGAGTAATGGTTCTTTAAAAAGATCCATCTTTAGAAAACAAACATGGAATGGCCAGCTAACCAACTTTTACATCTGGGTTCCGTTAAGTAGAAAGAGAAACCTCATCCATTCTTTATGCAGTACCGAATGCATTACCGAAGAACTCGAATTCCTCAAGAAAACCTTGACGAAAATGGTTACCCAGAATGCTTCACAGAAAAGAATATGAATAGAAGTAGCTGCTACAAGAAATCTAGTTGCTCCATCCCGAAGAAAAACCTTTATATAAGTCTGAAATTTTAAGATGATCGAACATCAGACGTAATCAGAAATCGTCTAACACCAACGATTAGAAGAACATTTAACGTGGCTAAAATAAAAGGTACTAGATTTGAGTCCTAGTATGAATATCAACATTAAGATCCAAGTATATCCAAATAACAAGTCCCAAATAGTATAACACTCATACCCTAGATTATATTATCAAATGTAAAAATCCATTAAACTATTCTACAATCGGACAAAAGTACAAACTGTTCTCATTTGATATTTGCATAGTAATTATTGTAATTAAAAAAAGTGAACATCAGAAATTTTATACACCCTACAACTAATCACTTAGTACGTCAGTAAACAATTGTATTGGAACATTCAAATCTATTACTAAAAATAATTACAACACTGTGTTTACACTGAATAATTCAGTAAGATAATTATCAACCAACGGAACATTGTGTTGTATATGCACAAAACTTTGAATTAAAGTATTCATAATTGCATAGGTGTACGTACCATGTTATGCTGTTTGATATATATATATATATATATATATATATATATATATATATATATATATATATATATATATATATATATATATATATATATATATATATATATATATATATAGGTTCCGAATGTATTACTTGACATTCAGATTGATTTATTCACTACTGTCATATGTTATACAGAATCTCATAAACAAATAAAGTATACTATGTTTATCTTCTTTTAGTAAATATGTAATAGTTTGAAATAGGTATGACGTCAATGAATAGATGTATTTTCTTCATCCTAATGTATATGAATCTGAAAGTGTTTATAATGTACTGGTATGTGTCTGTTCGCACATGAATCACTGGTTATATATAATTGTTGATCAAAGGAACTAAGAAAACCCCAAAGAACAAAGTTAAAACAGTTGTTTAATGGTCATCAGTTTTTACTAGGGTTCAGGATTAAATTATAGGCTTGTATTATAGAAAAATCAACTTTACGTTTATATAGGGTCACAATTTAAATACCTTTAAATATCAGTATAGGGCTTTGGAAAGATTATAGAATTTTTATAGTTTTAAATCATGAACTGATCTTATTTATAATATTACTGATGTATCAGGACGTTCTAGATAATTGTTTCGTCTTAGTATAGGACTCATCATTAGTGTGTTTTGTATATTGTGTAGGAAAAGTGCCATATGGATGAATATGTGTAATTAAACTATTTGAAATGTCTTGTGTGATAGCATATCTTATGGATTTAATAAAGTATATCATTTAGTATAACAATATCTAAATTAATTTAAGATACTGACTACCATTAGAGTTGAAATAATTAAGTAGAAATTGAAATTTATTATCAGATGGGTTTTGTGGATATTATAGTAATTTCAATGGTTAAGATCATGAGTCAGTGGAAGCTAAGCCACCATGGAAAATCTGGAAGCACTGGACGGCCGTTTCATCCTATTGTGGCAATCTTCAGCAGTGCGCATCCACGACCTCGCCCCTGCGAGATCTATGAAAATTTGTTCTGAACTTTCCAATAATAGGACATCTATTGGCTGAAGTAGAAAATGTTCAATATTACAATGCTAACTAATAGTATAAGTATATCTTTCATCTTATTAAATTAGACTAATATTAGATCGAATGTTACATAAAGTCAGTAGTTTATATTACTTAGTTCCAAACTCAAGGAAATGATTTTCAATGGTTTCCCTACTTATGTAATCAGAGCATACATCTAAAAGTTGTTTAGTTGATTATACTATCTGATGTTAAACAAATAATCATATACCTTGAATGAAATACAGATTAATCTCTCAATAATATCTGGAATAATTATCATAATCGGTTTCGGAGTAAAACAATTTTAAATACCAAATTATCAGAAGGGGTTTGTGGAGATTTTTAGAAATTTCACAGATTGAAATCATGAATCAATTGAAGCTAGACCACCATGGAAAACCTGGAAGCACTGGACAGCCGTTTCGTCCTACTATGGGACTCCTCAGCAGTGTGCATTCATGATCCCGCAGGTCTGTTGTGAGATATCAGCTCACTGAAGACAATCGTATACGGTGGCGCAACTTCGTGGATTGGTTGAAGTTAGACATTAACACCGTTGGATGCCGGCTTAGTGGTCTAATGGTTAAGTGCTCGCACGCGAGACTGACAGGTCCTGGGTTTGAATCCCACGGGGTGCGGGACAGTGGATGCGCACTGATGAGTAGTCCCATAATAGGATGAAACAGCCTTCCAGTGCTTCCAGGTTTTCCATGGTGGTCTAACTTCAATTGACTCATGATTTCAATCAGTGCAATTCTTAAATAGAAATGTACTCGATTCAATGTATACGGAATTTATTATTATTTTACAGACAGAACTTTCATTGCTATTAAACAAACCATAAATCAAACGAGGCTGGATTTCTGAAGCCCATTCTATACTTCTAAATTATATTTTATACTCCTAGCCGTAACAGAACTCCTAACAAAACCTTTGTTATACTGTGGCAGTATCGTGGTACTTTTTCACAAGTGAAAAAGTTCTGGAATAAGCCCTAAGTATTTGAGCAGAAAATAAGTGTAATCAGTTTATTTAAATAAACATCATTAGATCATGCTTAGAGATATCAATAAAACCAGTAGAAACCAGGTTAAATCACTACTTGTTGTTTGGATCATCTCATTGATGTTTAGGACTACAAATGATCAGTCTCTTCCGGTATATGCACATATTGTGCGGATTGTCTCGACGTTATCTGTAAGTCACATACGTTTTAAACACAGATGGATGGTAGCTAGTGATGGACACCAGTAAGCACATTTCGTCCTATTTGAAACTTTCTATCTTAACGTACCCACATCACCAAGTGGATAATGCAATGGTGTTTGAAGTGAAAGGTACTGAGTTCGAATCTTGAAGTGAACATCAACCATGAGATTCAGATAGATCCAGCTGACGAGTCCCAAATGCAACGAGGCGCACTTCCTAAGTTTTACTGCTAGCCACCATTCATCCCTGCTTATAATTTCCGTTACATTATGATAAACATTTATGTAATTGAATGTCAGGTTAACTTTTACGAATAACTATCATCGTAAATCTATTATTTATTAAGTAGTAATTAGTTCGTTATTTAATTTTCAAGAAAACATTTTTTCCATCTTAACAACAATCTTTTACTAAACATGAAAATAATATGTAATTGTATAAGATAATTAGTTATTGATGATACAAATAAATATACTTAGAATTATCTAAAAATGTTTACATTTACATTGGTTGAATCGTTTAACATAAATCAGAGAATCCATTTTTGTGTTTATTTAATGAATTTCAATCGAGAACTAAAGTTTATTCTGAAATGCACTTGGTGTTGCTTACTTGAAGCTAAGTGGATAACATGGTAGCGTCTGAAGCGAACGATACTAGGTTCGAGTCCCAGAGCGAACATCAACTCTGAGATGCAGGTACATTCATCTGACAAGTCCCGAATGGGATGAAACCTGCGTCCTGGATTCCACTGTTAGCCACTATCTATATTTGTTCATTCTGAAGTTTTCCGCATGTTTAATTTATTATTGATTTGCTTAACAAATGTAAAGATAAATAAATTTATCACTAGAGAAAATCTTCTTTAGTTTAAACATTCTCCTATCTTTTATTCTATTATTAACTATCAGTTCTAACGAATCGCATTATCATGAGTGCTAACTTAAACTAAGAATTAATGAAAATCAGTCAAATAATATGAGAATGATTTAAAAATTGAATTAAAATTCATATTTATGGTATTGTCTGGACCTAGAAGGTAAGTGGATAATGTATCAAACGTTTGAAGCTAAAGGTACTGGGTTCAAATCCTGGAGCAACCATAAACACTAAGCGCAGGTATATTCGACTAACGAATCTCATATAGAACGAAAAAGCGCATCCAACATTCTACTACTAACAACAATTCATCTATTCTGCGGTTATATTAAAGGCAATTCGCACATGATACATATATTACCAAAATTTAGTCGAAAATATCAACAACGAGCTAATCCAAATACAATTTTAAATAGAAGCAACTTGACCAATTTTTGATGAAAAATATTGACTTAAAAATGATCTATTTCTAGTGTTGTATCTTCCAAGTGTTTATTAACAGTTGTCTACGCAAAATACTTTGGATCCGTTGGCCAGACACTATCATCAACCACCTACAGTGCGAGAAAACAAACCAGATTCCACTGGTGAAAGAAATTAGGAAGAAGCTCTGGAAGTGGATAAGATACACATTAATGAAAGCACTCAACTGCGTCACAAGGCAAGTCCTCACTTGTAATCCTCAAGGTCAAAGGAGAAGAGGAAGACTAAAGAACGCATTACTCCGAGAAATGGAGACAGATATGAGAAGAATGAACAACAATTGGATAGAAGCAGAAAGGAAGGCTGATGATAGAGTGGGTTGGAGAATACTGGTTGGCGGCCTATGCTCCATCGGGGGTAACAGGCGTATGTAGGTAAGTGTCATATGATATTAGTAGTCGTTTTGTTATTCGCTTCAATGATACCAAATAGAGGGCTTCAAAATATGACTTTTATAAATCCACCAAATAATTCAACTTCATGCATTGTTAATCTGATTATTTACTTCATGCCAATTATCTCAAGTTTAGTGATTATTCACCTGTTACCATGAGAAAACAGAGTATACAACTCTTAGTTATACAACTGAATGACTCGTAGAACTGTAATCACCATCTCTGATAGGTAAGTTGAAAGCATTGTTTGACTGTTTTATTTGCTAACTTCAAACAATTTTCTACTAACTAAGTAAATAAAGGGTCTAGACGATGAATAATTTACTGCTATTACTATACGGAGTTTGTGGAGGTTGTAGTTTATATTAAGGACTAATCATAGACAACCATTTAAAACTAAGAGGTACTCAATTGCTATTCAGTTCCATTATGATATTGAGCAGCGAGCACCTATGACCCAATAAAGGATCAAGCCCGTGGACCCTCAGGTCTCAAGATGAATGAGGACCCAATATCTATTGAAAATTCCAGGAGTTCTAATAAGAAAGTGTGACCAACAGAGTTCGTTATCGACAAGTGATTGAGGTTGGAAATGTAAACTATTGAACACTGTCTCAGCGGTCTAAGATTCAAGCACTCACCGCAACCCCTGAAATTCCTCAATCCGACTCTTTAATGGCTTCGTCAATGTTTACTGATGAGGATTACCACACTAGGAAGAAACAGCCTTCTGGTTCTTTTTGGTTTTCATTAGTTTTGCAGGCTCGTAGCATAAAATATGAAATTGACTACTGGTTAAAAATCCTAGCTATGAATGCGCTTTACATATTTCATAGTATTGGGCAATATAAGTAATATATATGAAATGTAATATAACTGTAGACCTTCTCTTTTCATGAATATATTTATCGATTCATTTAAACAACAGCTGTGAAACTCTAAACATTATCTTTAGTTGTTTAATCCTCAAGCCAAATGGAACCAACTTGGCATATATGAATCAATCAATTGGAATCCTGTTGTAAATTTACGACTAGTATAGTCATATGAATCACATCTGTTTTCCCAGTAATCAAACGCAGAACATTTTGCTCGTGTCAACTAACATGTAGCTATCGTTACCACTGAATTAATAACCAAAAATACAGATTCACAATTGATCTGTTTTTGAAATAAGCCACTACAGAAAAACTGATTATTATTATTATTATGTTCATAAAGACAAAACCTTTAGGAGGATCGTTCCATTTTGAAGGTTCTAGATTTAACTCTTAAAAGAAACACGGGTACTCATTTATGAGAGATATAATACTACAATGAAATATTTGTCTGATGCTGGTTAGCTTTCAAATGTCTAACTAAAACTAAACCCCAATGTAAGGTATTATTAAACTCTAGGTATCAATACCAAAGTTGTACTTGATGGTTTCAAATGAAATGAGCATTGGTTAAAAAGTTAGTTATAAATATAATTTTTATGATATCCAAATGAATAGAAAATTGTATTTTTGGCGTTTCTTGACTTAGTGTAGATCACTTCTTCAAAGCATTTATTTAGTCTGAAGAAGTGATCTACACTAAGTTACGAAACGTCAGAAATAGAACCATTTTATCATTCGGTTGTCACGAAAATTATTACTATTACTATTATTATTACTATTGTCATTAAAATGAACAACTCCTATAAAAATCCCATCTTAATGATGTATTCATTCTTTGAAAAATGTCAAGTAACACAATTGTTTACCAAGTTGTTTACGAAGTCAAAATTACGTCATACATATGTAATTAAAAAATAACAGTAGGATACTAAAATGTATTCAATTAAAAGATAAGTGTACTTTCTTCCCATTCGCATGTTATATACTTTACAGCTAAACTGGATAGTTAAATTTTTGTGGCAAAATGAATTGAATAAGTAATTTTTAAAAGTCATATATTTCTTCTGTGTGCTGTGATGCCAATGACTTTCTCTTTCATTTGCATAAACAAAAAGTTGCCCAACTGTAACTGACCGTCACTAGGTACTTGAAATTATTTAGTATGGAATGATTAGTAAAGTTACATTTTGAACGAAATAATATTTTATTGAGATCGTGAACTAATCTAAACTATATAACCATCGAGGACATGGAAGAACTGCACGGTCGTTTCATCGTAGTATGGGACTGATCAGCGGTGTACGTCCATGACCTAGCAAAGAGGAATCGAATTCAGGAATTTCAGTCTACAGGGTGAACGCTTAATCTACGGACGACTGAGCCGGTATCTAATGGTGCACGAGTCTGACTTCAGTCAATCCGCAATATTGTACGACCATCCTCAAATGCGAAACCGTGAGCAGTGGTTGACTAATAAATTGAAAACTTCTCACTACATAGTTTTAATAATTTTTGATTATTGTTATTTTGATATCTATTTTTCAAAAGTTTTCAACCTTCTCCCCATTATGAAACACCGATTCAATACTTTATTATTATTATTGTCACAAATAGCACACCAATCGTCGTGCTATCCCATTGGTACTTTTTACTTAATATATTTAGTTATGTAATCTATTCCGCTGTTACCATTGATTCATAAACTGCCTTGAATGATTTAACATATGTATGCAATATAAATATTATTTTAGAGTAAAATCCTATAAAGATCTCATTGAAAATGACATTATTCGCTAACATGTATCATTCTATTTTACAATATGAGAATTTCAATATTTTCATAAACTACTTATATCTGACATGTTCAATCAGTAGGCTAGTAGTCCTTTTCGTATTTACAATTGGTTGATCACAAGATGGTGATCAATGTCATGAATGTCGGGTTGTACTTAGGGACAAATAGCACAAAACCTAGGTCCAGGGTTTCCTGCTGTCTAACCCCAACCACCATCTTAATCGTTTTTGTCTTTTGAGATATAAAACTATAATGACTGTGAAAATTTTAAATTAAACCATTGCAATCAAATCATTCATTGTATCAATCTATCATGTGATTATAACGAAACTATATATTTTATAAACTTAATAGTGAGAAATAACTAAAAGAAACATGAATAGAAACTAATAAATAAATGAGTTTATTGGTTTAAGGATTTTATGAAGATTGTTGAGTTGCATAGCTTACATCACACAAACTAATTTTAGTCAGCCAACTATTTAGTGAAACTAGAAATGTCGACTATTGTTTTAGAATAATTAAACATCTACTATGAGACTTTTGAAGTACATGGAATCAGTCACCGATGAGGTCATGGATGTGAACTCATGAAAAATCTCATAATACTAATTATCAAATTGATCAATGATGATTAGTTTTCAATAGTTATTTAACTAAAGTTAATCTGTGATGTGAAACTATGGGAAAATAAATGAGCATTAAATGTACTAGGTTATCTTTGAGAGTATCATAGTAAAGTCAATATGGTTCTTTCCAATAATAAGCAATATTTTATGTAATATGAAGAAAAAAACAATCAAATAATTTAGAAATATGTATATATAACAAACATCTAATCATATATAATTAGCTATCAGTCAATCTAATCCCTAAATGCTAGAGTTTAATTTACGTTACCACTGGACTTCTACAGGTAAATTGCACAGAATAACAATGTTAATCAACTCTGTAGACTATGAGAGATGAATTATTATGAGAATTATCTCATTAAGATGTAGATCACCTCCCAAATTCCATGGTACGGCTGAGAGTGGAGAGAGTTCACTCTCCCTCTAGAAATGCTCTCACATGGCCACGCGTATACAGCCACTGTCAGGGAAGTCCTACTCACCAACTTCTCGCGGTAGGGGTGTTGGTTACGACAAAAACCGAATGTCCGCCACTTTAACCGGGTCGGTGGACACGGACGGTCCACTTAGGAGAGATGGAAAACCGTCATTCCAAATCGTTAGTGCATATGGGCTCCAGTATCCTGAGGCAACAACTGGTGTATGGACTAATTGTTGGTCACCGGCTAACATGGGACTGAATCTCCTTACGTTGTTCCACTGCCTTATGGGTCAGAACTTTAGATCGAAGTCTCTGGGTGTGACCCCCTAAGAAAACCGCCTGCTTCGGTTTGAGCACCCAAACAGTATCCCAACCCTCACACAAACCGAATGATTTATGTGGCGCATATCTATTTAGTGCATCCTTGTACCAATGTTTATGGGTTTAAGTAAATAAAATAAGAAACTAAATAAGAAACAGATCGAACGTATATATATATTCAACTTAAAATGTACAGAATGTATGTATTCAATCTTAAGTCTCATGTTTTTATGCATGGGAACTAAGAACATTATGTCTGTAACCAAACTCAAGTAGATGAACTAGTGCAAAGCATTGTTCTGCCAAAACAACCAATAATGAATTCTAATAATAATAATAATTTTAAATAAACATTGAATAAATCAGAGAAGAAAAATTTAGTAAACAATTCTTATTATTCAATCCAATACTTACCTTGTTTTTTTAAATGTTCTACGAAATTGTACACGTGAGAACATGATCCTTATTGATTTAATTCCACACAATAATCACCAACTAATTCTAATAAGTTTGATGATAATAATAATAATAATTGTTATTATAGTATTGATCACAATTCTATGAAATAAGATAATCGATTATAATGTTTGTTATGGTATTGATTTTTCTGAGTATTCAATGTCAGTATCATCGTTGGTATCATCTTCATCATCATGATGGTTATTATTAACACGGTTAGTTTAACATGGTAACTAATAATTCATTAAAAATTTTTATTCCATTGTGTAAAATATGAAATGTACTTATTTATTTCCAAATTATATTCACGTTTTGTACTACTGATAATAATAATAATAGTAGTAAGGTGTATCCTTTGACACACTGTTTATAACTGTCCTTTTATGTAATAATATAATGTAATGTACATATTTTGTATTTTATAGGTGTATCATTTAAATATCCATTGAAGAAATTCTATTACAAAAATAGAAAGAGAAAAGTTTTGTTTAGAAAATTGAAAAATAAATAAATAAATAAAGGAAATACATTTCTCTATCTTAATGTATTGCTTAAATTACTATCTTATATATATCTATGCAGTGGATTTGAAACAAACAGGTATACATATACATTTACATGTTCATGTATATAGTAAATAACTTCTTGATTAAAATAATTGTGTGATTCGTTCAATCATAATGTTTGTTACTTAGTTAGTTAGTTAGTCAGTTGGGAAATGTCAATTTACTTTCTATTATTTTCTGCACATTTAAAGCAATACATCTATCCAGATATTTACATGTATATGTCTGTAAATATATGGATATATATATATATATATGTTTGTATGTATTAGTATCCGTGTACTTGTAGACATACAACATCACTGTTTCTTCCTTGATTCCTTTTTTTTTATTTTTCAATTTCTTCTATCGTTTATAAAGCAGATCATTGTACTAAAGGACTATTGTGCGATACATACATTCTATGTGTAGTCCAATGTATATAAACGAACAACAACTAGACTGGACATATATTACATACTTTTATACAAAAACAGCCTATATATATATATATATATATATATATATATATATATATATCGATTATTGAACCCATAATGGTTACTGCACTATGAAAACTACCGAGTGTGTGGGTGGACTGTTTTCTAGCGAGAGAGAAAAGCGCACGAGAAACACGTCGTGTGATCATGTGTAGTTGGACAGTAATTTTGACAGACAAATGGAACAAATGTCGCAGTCTATGTACGTTGATAATGATGATGACGGTGCTAATATTAATAGTTGAAATGGTAAATAAAAAGAGGTTAGGGATTAAAATTTGTAAACATATGTTTCTTTACTTTTAAAAAAAATAAACAAAACCTAATGAATAAGTTCACTTGGTATTGTTTACTTGAATCTTCCCATTGATGTTTAAGAATACAATTGATCAGTCTCTTAATGATATATGTGCATCCTGTGTGAATCGCCTCGATATCGCCTTAATTCACAAGCATTCTAAACAAAGATGGATCGTGGCTATCAATGAAATCCAGAACGCGCGTTTCGTCCTGCTGAGGTTGAGTCCCGGAGTGAACATGAACTCTGCGATGCAGGTACATCCAGCTGACGAGTCCCAAATAGGACGAAGCGCGCGTCTTAGATTCCACTGCTGGTCACTATCCATCTTTACTTCTAATTATTAAGTGTTTTTTGGCTATTTATTATTATAGTATTTTGGTTGTTAAATTTAATTATTAATTGATAATAATAATAATAATAATAATAATGATACATCCAGTTTACCATCAGATCAACTACGACGTATATATAAATATATATACATATATATATATATATATATATATATATATATATATATATATATATATATATATATATATATATATATATATATATATATATATATATATATATATAGCTAATTCCCTAGGAATAAAATATCATTAAAATAATACTCAAAGTAATGATAGAAAGAATTGAATCTGTTTAAAAATTGAATGGAATCATATTCATTGTTATAGGGTTTTGTGGAAATTGTTAAATTTACTAATCCATATCAAAGATTAATCTCAGTTAGACAACCATTCAAAACTAGGATTGATTAAACTGTCGTTTTGTCTTAGCATGGAGCCACTCATCAGTGTACATACACGCCTTTGCTTAAGGGATAGAACCCAGGATCGTCCAGGTTTGAAGTCTAGCTCTAAGCCTTTGAACTACTGAGCCAAGATCAAACATTTCACATTTATAACTTCGATTAATTCATGATAGTGAACAGTTATTAACAATTATTATCTGAACGTTTGAAATTCGATCAAATTCCGATAAGATGATGAGTGCACACTGTTGAAGAATCCCACACTAAGACGAAATAGCCTTCCAGTGTCTTCAGGTTTTTCACTCATATTTATTTGAATTTTAAAAATCATTGTAGGTTCAAGAATGTATTAATAATGATTCACAAATTATCTCAATTATCCGATTAGATATAAATATATATTTCCTTATTCCATACTACTTGTGAAGCTATATAAATAGATCACATATCAACAATGTGATATGTTGAAACTGATTTCTGAACATACACTAGTTATTATTATTATTATTATTAAAAGTAACAGAATTACGAATAACTTCAGACAGTTGAAAAGACTTTCATCATTTGATAATTACATGAAAAGATTTGTAAGAAGTAGTTGGTATGAGAAATTGAATTTATTACTCTTCAACAGAGTCTATCTGTTATCTTAAGGGAACCGACATTCTTTATGGGATTCAAACCTGCACTACTCAGTTTCACTGATTCAAATGTTGCTATTGAGTAATTTGAGCAACGACTGTACTTCTATAGGACTGAAATATTTACGTTAACTGATCACTGGGTGTGTGACTAATATCATTTTTGTCTATCCATTACTGTTGTTCGAATTCTATCAGTTTAGTCTAAGTGACCCGTTTTCCTATGAACAATGTTTCGACACTACGTGGTTGCAGGTAGTCAGCAGCAAATACTATTTCTTGTAAAGTTATACTTACCGTTCAATATCATAGGGAGTTATTACTTTCGTTGGTGTGACATCCTTAAAACTGGATGATTCATTTATAAAACTCTCATTGTCATTCTATAAAATATAATCACTACCTGCTTTAATTAGTGGTTATATTATTTTATCATTCTATATATTTGATTAAATTGAAACTAATGAAGTGAATTAATAATTGGGAAGATAGTATTAACAGGACAAATTGATTGTTGAGTATTTGATCAAGATCATGAATCGATCAATGTGTAGACCATCATTGAAAATCTGGAATCCACAGACGGCCATTTCGTCCTAGTATGAAATTCTTCACCAATGCACATCCACGATCTCTCAGGTGGGATTCGGATCCAGGACCTTCAGTCTCACACACGAACACTTAATCTCTAGACCATTAAACTGATCAGCATTCAAAAGTGCTAATATCTAACTTTAACCAGTCCATGAAATTGTGTAACCATTTTCCATTGTCTCAACCTGACATGGATTACTTACTTACTTACGCCTACTACTCCTAATGGAGCATAGGCCGCCGACCAGCATTCTTCAACCCACTCTGCCCTGGGCCTTTCTTTCTAATTTCATCTAATTCTTGTTCATTTTTCTCATGTCTATTTCCATTTCCCGGCGTAATGTGTTCTTTGGTTTTCCTCTTTTCCTTTCGCCCTGAGGATTCCATGTGAGGGCTTGTCTTGTGACACAGTTGGGTTATTTCCTCAATGTGTGTCTTATCCACTTCCAGAGCTTCTTCCTGATTTCTTCCTCCGCTGGGATCTGGTTTGTTTTCTCGCACAGTTGGTTGTTGCTAATAGTGTCCAGCCAACGGATCCAAAGTAGTTTGCGTAGACAACTGTTAATGAACACTTGTATCTTCTGGATGATGGCTTTCGTAGTTCTCCAGGTTTCTGCCCCATACAGTAGAAATGTCATGACATTTGTATTGAAAATCTGATATGGATTAGACACTACTAATCATAGCTTCCCACTAAAGTTTGATCTCAATAATGATTATAAACATTTTACTTGTCTGATAAACAATTCTGATAAATGAATTGAAACAACTATACTCTTTTCAATTTTGCACTGATAACCTCTTGATTACACATAAATAGGGTAAGCAAAAGTGTTTTTCCTCTTTTAAAACTGAAAAAACAATGATAGATTCAATTCTAGATAAAGGACATATATATATATATACAGTAGTAGGATAGTTATCACATATATATTCTATAATAAAATGTGAAAATCGCTTTTCATGCTTCTTCTTCTTCTTCCCTTTTTTGTTTTATCATGTGAGAGTAAACAAGCGAATGAATATTTTTTTTATATTTTTACAAAAACATTTATGTATATTTCTAAATTCACTTGGTGTTGTTTTACTTATATCTTTCCATTGTTATTTAGGACTACAATTGATCAGTCTTTTTATTGGTCTATGTGTATCCTGTACAGATTACCACGATATTAGCCTTAAGTCATAAGTTTCTATTGGAAAGATTATTATTTCAATAAAATTTGACAATAGTGATTATTTCTCTTTGTTAAGTATGTATCTGTGTATGTATAATGCAATTTGTTTTTGTTGTTTAGGGAATTTGTATTGTATATGAATTTGTGTACATGTGGGTGTATAGGTATATAATAATAAATACTTCAATGTTTAATTTATCTATCAATTTGTGTGGTTATCATGTGTATTTATGTATTTTTCGACTATTATGTAATCATCAGAAGGAGTTTTGTGGAGATTTTAGTGAATTCAACAGTTGAAATCATGAGTTCATTGAAGCTAGACCATCATGGAAAATCTAGAAGCACTGGACGGCTGTTTCGTCCTAGTATGAGACTCCCCAGCAGTGCTCATCCATGATCCCGCCACCCTCAATTTCATGGATTGGTTGACGTTAGACATTAACACCGTTGGATGCCGGCTCAGTGGTCTATTATGTAATCAACAATATTAGTTTACAATTATTTGTAATAAGTTTGTGCCAATATATACAAGTATGCAACTTTTGTTCTAGTTACATAATCATTCCTTTTTGTTAGTCTATTATTATATAATACTTCATCTAATGATAGTATTGTCTGGGTTTTTTGTAGTGATTACACACCTGTAATACTGTGGTAAAATGGATGAAAAACTTTGTTATGAAAATAAGTTAATTTAATTGGCAATAACAATTTAAATCAAATACAGTTGGTTTGTTAATATACCTGTATAAAGCCATTAAGTAAATAGAGTAGTAAAATTTGTTGTTTATTTATTTCATGTCCATTATTGATTGAGAGTTTGACGACTACAATGGTGGACAACAAATAGACTAATAATATTACCTTAGGGAAATTTGTAGAGATAAGTTATTTTAAAGAATTATTCCTAACTAGGCAACCAATGAAAATTAAAATGAACTGGATGAATGTTTTGTCCTAAAACAGCGTGCATGCCACGATCTTATCGATGATAGAATTCAGGACCATTAAGGTCTTATGGTTAGAAATTAATATTTAGACTGCTGAGCCATCAACCAATGGTTTACATTTCTAACTTCAATCAATTTGGGACAGTATGTAACGATCTTCAATTGTTTTCGACAGGTACCTTCCACACACCTGACATGGTTGAATTTCACCGTTTGCGGCTTCACACTAGGACTCTAGGAATTACCTATCAAACCTGGATACTAAAGAGTAAATGGTTATCATTAATATAGGGAGTCATAGAGATTGTTGAATTACGTGGCTTATATCACAGACTGCTATTTTTTTAGCAAACATTTGAAAATTAGTGTTTAACTATGTCGAATGTGAGGCAACTATTCACCAATACCATTAAAGAGTAGGTGTACAATATCGTGATCGACCAAAGTTAACAATGTAATCTACTGGATGCTAGCTCAGTGATCTAAAGGTTGAGCTTCCTCTCCAAGATCTGGAAATCCTTGGTTCAATATCCTCAGTGCGGTTGTGTATATCCACTGCTAAGTAGTCCCATATAGGGACGAAACAGTAACTTAGCTCAACTTGGTTCTCAATTTTTACCTAGATAATATTAAATATGATGTAAACTATGCGACTAATATTAGCTGATGAACTGTTGAAAACTAAGAATCGATAAACACTTATTTTGGAACTATTTTGAGACTCTGTTCACCAGTTCACACTCTCGACCTTATACAGAATGAAACCATGAATTTCAAGTCTTGAGATTGGTATGATAGGTTTAAATTACTTAGTTATCGTTTAATAATTAGAATTTTCAACTTTAGTAAACTGTTATTGGGCCCGAAATGTAAAACCTCAAAGACGCAATTTCGATTTTTTCCACTCTTAAGAATGGTGATTGTTAAAGAATCCGAAAGCTAAACCGAACACCTACATATAATCCCCCTATTTCATATTTTGCTAGCTGATGGGCTTTGATAAATTTTCTGACTGATCGCTTGAATCAGTTTCCCATGCCCTTCTAATAACCCTAAGCTAAATCTACATGACAACTTGAATACGAAAGAAAAGGTGCGAAATATGTTTATGCATTTCAGCCTTTCAGATGGCCTTGGGCCTCTTGAAGGTTTTGGAACCCTACTAAACATAGTAACAGAACAGGTAATCTTCCAATCAAAAATGAGACGAGTGACTCTTCAGTTTCTAGAAGTTTTTGAGAAACTTCTGTTGAATGTTGATTGGATAAAATGTTTCCAAGCGTTTTCATGGCCCTTTTGGGTTTTTTTTCGAAGAACATTCTGAATTTCCCCAACATGCTTAACTTTTGTACGATGAATTTAGTATTTAAATGTGATATGCGAAAAAATAATAAATTTTTCAAGTCTGAAATTCGAAGAAAACAAAAAACAGTCCTTTATTTTATTCTCAAGATTAATTCTGAATCAATTATATGTTAGACAATAATGTCATAATCGTGCAAGCCTATGTTTTATTTACATTATAAACCTTTCATCGTCTCAGTTTATTTTCATGACTCTGTATTATATAAGTCACACAACTTCAGTTAACATAGTATTCCGAAATTTTACTAACCAACTAGATATTTTTCAAAGTAATCCGTACTGTTCTAGTCAAGAGAAATCCCTCAACGCTGGAATTCATCGTGACAAGAAATGAATCAAACATGTTGAAAAATAAACAGAGCTTACTTGGTAAAATCAAAGAGTAAACTAAGTAGATTACCTTCTATGTATTTCATCCCTCCAGTAACACCTATGGAGCCTTCTCTCTCTCTCTCTCCATATATATATATATATATATATATATATATATATATATATATATATATATATACTCCAGGAATTTCCGATTATCTTTCATTCTATGCCTTTTCAATAGATCTGTACCAGTTGGTTCAAAGAAATAACATTAGAGAATTCCCGCCTATTTTGAATGATGATGTATACCAGTATTATCATTTTTATGTGTATTTCAAACAAAATAATATCCTGTACACTATATAATGCTGGCTCAATAGCCGAAAGATTAAGCGTTTGCGCTCGAAACCGAAGGTACTAGAATCAGTTCCTTGCATGGGATTATAGATTTGCATTTCTCTGGTATTACATACTATAAAAATCAACCGTCTAATACTTCCTGGTTTTCAATAGTAGTTAAGCTAAGATTAGTTTATAATTTAAACTAAAAATAATAAGATAACTATGAATCTACTAATAATTTAACCATAACTTAAATTTTTAAAAAAAGATATTATTTCTGGGTAGAAGAGTTCAAATTAATATTTTATTTTGTAGTGAATCATTTAAACTTAACAATTATAGTAACTATGAGTCAGTTGAAGCTAACCACCATTGAAAACCCGGATGCACTGGACGGCCGTTTCGTTCTGTCGTGGAACTCCCCAGCAGTGCGCATCCACCATCCCGCACCCCGCAGGACTCGAACCCAGGGCCTCTGGCTTCGCGCGCGAGTACTTAACCATTAGACCACTGAACCGGCATCCAACGGTGATAATATCTAACTTCAACCAATCCACGAAGTTGCGACACCCTACATCATTGTCTTCAGTGAGCTGATATCTCACAACAGACCTGGTTGAACTCCACTGGTAACGGCTTCTCACTAGAACTCCAGGAGTATCTCTTGAAGTCAGTCACTAGTGAGCAGATGATTATCATCAGAAGGAGTTTGTGCAGATTTTGGAAATTTCACAGATTGAAATCATGAGTAAATTGAAGCTAGACCACCATGGAAAACCTGGAAGCACTGGAAGGCCGTTTCGTCCTATCGTGGAACTCCTCAGCAGTGCGCATCCACGATCCCGCACCCCGCGAGGTGGTCTAACTTAAATTGACTCATGATTTCAATATGTGAAATTTCTAAAATCTCCACAAACCCCTTCTGATAATTATAGTAACTATTCGGATTCAAGGTCAAATATATTGTTTACTACTATTCACCACTATTCACATATTGGCATTGAAAGATCATATTTGTTATAATAATTAAATATTGAATCTAATCCTAGTTTATATTTTTATGTTTACTTATTTACTGATTAATTGTTGACCTAGTAACTTCAATTAATTATTAAATAAACTTTTTTGAAATTTGTTTTGTTTTTCTTTTGGCAAACGATTTATTGACTTGAAAAATTCTGTTAATTATGTACCGATCAGAAACAATTTTACATTTTTCATATCATTCTCTTTCTTCTTTCTTTCTCTCTTTCTCTTTCTCTCTCTTTTCAGACTCTTCATAAACAAACTTTAATCGAATATAAAATATGTCACCAAATGTTTGTGTATAACTTATTGGTGTATAACCGAGTGGATTTTAGTACCATATTGTAAAAACCGAGTTTTGAACTGATGATATAAGAATAAACAATAATATATGATTATTACCCTTTTCCTAGAATCCGATATCTATAAATAACTTGGTATGGCTGAAGGTGGAGAGCGTCCGCCATTTCTCACTATCTTGAAATGCTCGCACATGGCCACACATATGCAACCACTCCCAGGAAAATTCTACTCACTGAATTCTCGTGGCGGGGGTGTTATTTACGAAATTCAGGGGACGAAAAGCGAATATCCGGTGCTTTAACAGGGTTATTGGTTATGGGGGATCCATCTAGGGGAGTTGGAAGACCCTCATTCCAAATCGACGGTGTATATGGGCTCCAGGATCCTGAGGAAACGAATGGCGTATGAACAAATTATTGATCACCGGCTACCATGGGACTGAACTTCCTTACGTTGTCCACTGCCTTGTGGATCAGACCTTTAGGTCGAGGGCTCAAGGTGTGGTCCCTTAAGAAAACTACCTGCTTCGGTTCGGACACCTAGGCAGTATCATAGCCCCACACACAAACCAAGTGACTTGTGTGGCGCATATGTATTCGGTGCTCCTTTGTACCGATATTTATGTGTTCAAATAAATAAATAAACAGAGCTAAGGAATATTAAACTCTAAAAGCCTGGCATGTATGGTTGTGATGACACAATATTTAGATAGAATATCACTTGTGTATTCTTATTTTTAAGCAAACTAAATACACAATAGAAAAAATTATCCAATGGTTCGTCCTGATTGATTCATCAACAGAATAGATTGCCTAGTACGATTATTTCAACTACATAGTAGCATCAACCAAACTCTTGAGTGATAGAAATTTTCTATTACATTAACCATTGATTTTAAATATTGATCTCTTTTTCTAGTCACATTCTATCACTTACAGAATATTTAACCCTAAATAACTTCTTTACCCAAACTACATTTATCAGAGTGTAATCTTATATGATTGTTAAAAAAAAGCCTTTATTCACGTATCGGTCTAGCGCCACAAAAATATTTCGAAAGTTTGTGAGTAAATAACAATAATGAAATTAATTGATTAGTAAGGAAATGCCAATTTATAACGTATAAAATCGATATACTATTTTAAATTAGTAATTCCCAATAACACTAAACTACACTCGAAGAATCTTTTACGCTCCTAGTGACTTACATGAAGACAATTTTTACTTCAAATAATTTTCAGGGTATGGACTGAGATAAACTAAAGAACCATTAAAAATCCAGAAAGCACTTGGATATTGTTTCGTCACAATTTGAAGTTTCTCAGTTATAAATACTCACAACCTCGAACCTAGAGCCTTGAGATCTTAGAGAAAAAATAGTACCGGTGCTGAGCATCTCCAACTACTCACTTGTAACATCGTGTTATAAACACACTATTTCGTAAAATAGCCATTACATTATGATATTGGATCGTTTAGTAAATGGTACTGTGTTAAATGTGACTCCTAAAGATCATAGGATTAACCCTGTGTATACACTAACTGTCTGCAGCTGAAGAATTCCAAACTTAAGCGAAACAGCTGTTCAAACGAGCTGATAAACTTTTGCCTCGTGATTATCAACTGTTGTATTTAAGAAACGTATGAAATACTCACTGGACACCCAATATGAAGTAAATTTTTTTTATCAAGAACCCATTCCCCTAGTCCTCGTCCTAGAGGTCTGATGTACAAGGCAGTGGATCAACTTCAGGAGATTCAGTTGCACGGTAGCCGGTAACCAGAGCAGGTTCATATACGATTCATTTCCCAAGTCCCTGGAGCTCATATTAGACTACTAGCTTGGAGCCAAGGTTCTCCACTATATTCCCTACCAGGGTTTCAGAGCCGGATGTTCAATTCTCGTCTCCTCACTTTCATAAAATAAACTGCCGACATATAAAGAAAACGTGTTTGACCACCATGACAGAAATTATAAACATATCACTGTATGAATGCGTTTCAACAAATAGTAAGAGATTAGATTTTCCTCATCCACTATAGCAACAGGATATTTGAGGCAAAAAAATTGTCCAGTACTCTCAAACCACTGTAACTCCCCTATCTGTTAGATCATGACAATAGTTGTGTTTGCAAAGTAAATAAATCTCTACAGATTATATTATTAAAATATTTCTACAATAACTAATGTTTATTCAAACCATGCAAGTAAATGTACAATTCAGTTATACTAATACTGTGTACTAAGTAGAATAATACATAATGTTTTGGAAACCGCAACAATTTGCCAAAAACTTTCAGTCCACATTTCGAGATACAACTATAAATTAAATTTGACAAACTAATTCCACACAGCCAACCAAATGACAAAGACAAACCGCTCAACTTTCAACAAACAAATAAGAGAAATAAAGAGTTATTAGTCATTATAAATAGAATATAAATTCTTTTCCAAACAATCTGCATAAATTCACTTGGTATTGTTTATTTGAATCTTCCCATTGATGTTTAAGACTGCAATTAATCAATCTCTTATTGACATATGTACATCCCGTGCGTACTGACTCGATATTGCCTTAATGCATCTTTGCTTACAATCTGTGTAAATATAATTGTTATAATTTGTCGTTTGAATGCTACTTTTTGTATCTGGTCGTCTCTGATTGTTATGTCGGAAACGCTTATCACTTGTACTCGGAACAAGAGACCTCTGCGATTCCCACGACGCGAAAGTAGGAACACAAAGACTGGTATAAGTGATGATTTATTAACCCCAAAACACGACGACGAGACAACGACTCTAGTCGAAAATACACTCATTTATATATTAATTGTACACACACTTTGATGAATAATTAGGATGAAATCACATATATAAAAAATACTCAGTTATAACAAATCATATGCTGGGTATAGTCCATGTCAACTGAATATCGTATTTTATACAGAATAAAAAGGTCATACGAGAAAACAAAGCCGAATACTACACTGAATGATTATCATATTGAATCAGAATGGAAGTAATGTTAAACAAAACTCATAATGAGTAAATCAAACTAATTTTGAATCTTCTTTCCATCGTATCAATTATACGCTGTCCTCGATGCGTAAAGGCAAAATTAACGAATTTCAATTTTATTGACAATTACATCGAAATAGGATTTATATCAATATACAGAGGCTTATTTTTATACTACTCATTAGTAGTTTAACGTAAATCACGTAAAATAATTACTACATTAGAACATTTATTAGAACTTGAAAGAACAGTATGACAGAAATTAAGTGTCAAGTATGTAGAAAACATTAGATGTAAAATTTATTACAAGATAATCTCAGTAACTGAAATCTAAATTAACCCAACACTTCACCTGGTTAACAATCCCGAGGTTCTTTAAAGAAATAATGCAAATTATCAAATATAACTAAATGTTAAGAAAGACTGCCAGATGACAAGAACTCTGTTCAGGATGTAATATGTATATGTGTATGTATATTTGTATGATATTATTATAATCGTTCAGGGGAAATGAAGCTTTTGACTACAGGTATGAACAATCATTTATTTTAATCTGATTTAGTGATTGACTTTGTTTATTTCACTGATATTCTGACTAGAATTTAATCAGTCATAATTGGCATACTTGTATCCTGAGCGAATCATCTCAATATAACCATAATGACACAAGTTTATCGAGAATACAGAGGAGCTGGTTAGTGGAGGAGACCAGTCAAATATCAAAAACGGGATAATCCAAGTAATTACAAGTTATTATTATCAATTATTACAAATTAAATTGAAATTCATGTGCATTGCGAAATTGAGTGGCTATGTGAACTCAATAGCTAAGTTGGTAGCGTATTACTTTTGAAATGTAAGGTATTGAGTTGGGATCCTGTAGTGAACATCAACTATGAAATGTAAGTGGGTTCGGCCGACGAGTCGCAAACAGGACGAAACGCTAGTTTTGTCGGTTCCGCTGTTAGACACATTCTATCTACTCGTTACAAGTTCATCATTTTGTTCATTGAAAAACTGAATTAAATATGAATAAATTAAGCCTGTTAAGGTATGTATTGAATTGAGAGTAGTCAGACAGCGAACGTTTTTACTAAATTCAAGTTGATTGAGGATAAACGAAAATTGTTGAGAGCCCAGTAAATTTGTCAGTCAAGGTCGAAATGCTTGCTCGAGCCACAACAAGTGAAAACTTCAGAAAAAAGTCTGAAAAGACTAAAGATCGGATGTTTCACTTTAGTTGAACGATTCCCTATTTCGCCGACAAATTTCGTTTTTCCAGGGGCTTCTAAAAGATCAAAGTCACCCGTAAACTTATAGATAAGCTTGCTTTCTCTACAGAAATTAACCTTGAATTAAGGCTTATTTTCGTAAATCATGTCTTTTCTATACCATTAAAGGGTTCAAGTACGAGGGAGTTCTGGTGATCTTGAAAGTGGCTAGAAAGTTGGTACCAAACGTAACAGTAGCAGATATATCACAGATAAAATAATTGATTAAATAAATAAACATCCATGGTTGTTGGAGTTCTCTCTACGGATGGTATAGATATGACTGTGTTTTAATTTTTAGTGAAAAGTAGCTGATTGTACTCCACTTCTTCTATTTAGATTTTTTGGATTTACTCATACTTACATAGTTTTAGATGTTGATGTTTGTATATAAGCGACATGACCTTTCTTAAATATTTTGGTTTCGTCAAAGTCAGTCCAACGTTCTATTTGTAATCAGTGTAGTATAATTGATGATCTATTCTCAATCTTCTTGAGGTTGTCTAAGAATTTAAAAATATATCTCAAGTATTGTTTGTATTCGTTCATTCATAAACTTAGCTACCTGGATGTTTCACTCACATATATATCTAGTAACCATTTTCATCACAAACTGATATTACCTGAAGTTCTGTTGGAAATTAAAACAAAACACAGAATAGATATATCATAAGTGTTAAAAACTTAGGAGCTACGTACAGATGTTTTTTGTTTTGTTTTAATCTTACATAATGAACTATTAAAATGATCACCGCCGGTCATCATTAGTCGAAAAGGATACGGACGTTTTATTATGTGCATACCATATAACTATGTAGACAAGCGTTTCACTTTGTCTATTAAAAATTGTGATAATCACATCATAAACTCCAGTGAACATGAGATGTGTTTGGAAACTGTCTAATGTTGAAAATTTAGTTTGAAACACAGATTAATCATCTCTGTAAATCAAGGAATTCTGAAGGTATAGTGAGAAGACATGATCAATAAAGTTCAGCAGTGTTAAAGAAGGAGGAAATCAATCGCCTCAATGATAATGAATGATGTTTGAGTAATTTCGATTATTTTCTAAAGGAGGAAACCTGAACCAGCCTAAAGTTCTGATAATGATGAAACTACCTAAATTTTGTTCACTTCGGAATTTTTTCAAATATAATTTTTATTAATTTAATTTATGATGTATATTCTACATACAAACATTTGCTTGAATATAAAAAGTGTTTTTTTGTTTTTCTCTTCTCATTGATATGATCATATTCAATAGAAGAAAACGAGCAATATAGAGGACGAAGACTATGGATACAGAAATAAATCAAACTTACTACTTACTTACGCCTGTTACTCTTCGTGAAGGAGCATGGAAGGCTCACCAGCACTCTCCATCCAACCCTGTCCCAAGCAATCCTTCCCAGCTCCTTCCAGTTGTTATACATCCTTTTCATATCTGCTTCTATTTCCTGATGTGATTTGTTCTTTGGCCTTCCTCTTTTCCATTTCCCTTCAGGATTCAAAGTTAGAGCTTGCCTCGTGATGCAGTTTGATGATCTCCGCAATGTATATCCTATTCATTTCCATCGTCTTTTCCTAATTTCTTCTTCAGCTGGAAAATGGTTTGTTCTCTCCCACAGAAGGCTATTGCTGATGGTATCCGGCCAATGGATGTTGAGTATCTTGCGTAGACAACCATTTATAAATACTTGTACATTCTTGATGGTGGTTGTTGTAGTTCTCCAAGTTTCAGCCCCTTACAGTAGGACTGCCTTGATGTTTATATTGAAGATTCGCACTTCGATATTGGTTGAAAGTTGTTTTGAGTTCCATATGTTCTTCAATCGAAGGAATGCTGTCCTTGCTTTTCCAATCCTCGTCTTTACGTCTGCATCAGAACCTCCTTGTTCATCGATGATGCTTCCCAGGTATGTGAAGGATTCTACATCTTCCAGAGTTTCGCCATCAAGAGTGATTTGATTGCTGTTCTCTGTGTTGTATTTGAGGACCTTGATTTTCCCCTTGTGTATGCTGAGGCCTACTGATGCAGAGACTGCTGCTACACTGGCTGTCTTTATCTTCATTTGTTCATGTGTATGCGATAGGAGGGCTAGGTCATCTGCGAAGTTCAAATCGTCTAATTGGTTCTGAGCTGTCCATTGTTTTCCGTGTTTTCCCTCAGATGTTGAGGTCTTCATAATCCAGTCGACCACCAGAAAAATGATTCAGATAAATCAAAACTATATCGAAAATACACGTTTTATTTACATATAAAGAATAGCATAGATTTCAGTAGATGAATCAGATTACCACTTGATATTCATCAATCAATAACTTAATCTATAAACACAATTTACCATATCACAAGATCGAATTCCTATTGGATGGAATATATATGGAGCACAGATTATTTATGAAATACATAAACTTTGGTCTTCAAATCTTTCATTTGCATCTATTTTGTGTTCTACAATTATTAGCAATTATTATCTAAAAGTCTGAAATTCGATCAAATTCCGATAAGATGATGAGTGCACACTGTTGAAGAATCCCACACTAAGACGAAATAGCCTTCCAGTGTCTTCAGGTTTTTCACTCATATTTATTTGAATTTTAAAGATCATTGTAGGTTCAAGAATGTATGAATAATGATTCACAAATTATCTCAATTATCCGATTAGATATAAATATATATTTCCTTATTCCATAGTACTTGTGAAGCTATATAAATAGATTACATTTCAAGAATGTGATATGTTGAAACTGATTTCTGAACATATACTAATTATTATTATTATTATTATTATTATTATTATTATTATTATTATTATTATTATTATTATTATTAAAAGTAACAGAATTACGAATAACTTCAGACAGTTGAAAAGACTTTCATCATTTGATAATTACATGAAAAGATTTGTAAGAAGTAGTTGGTATGAGAAATTGAATTTATTACTCTTCAACAGAGTTTATCTGCTATCTTAAGGGAACCGACATTCTTTATGGGATTCAAACCTGCACTACTCAGTTTCACTGATTCAAATGTTGCTATTGAGTAATTTGAGCAACGACTGTACTTCTATAGGACTGAAATATTTACGTTAACTGATCACTGGGTGTGTGACTAATATCATTTTTGTCTAGTCATTGGAGTTGTTTGAATTCTATCAATCTATTTTAAGTGACCCGTTGTAGACTGTTTTCTATACCTACGCTTATGGCCTCACGAGTATTCTTAACCTGTTGTACTTTTGGTTTTTTAAACTTATGTCTTCGGCTGTCAATTACAGCAACTCCCGAGGATTTGGGAGATTTTGTTGTGTTCTCTGAGTTGGTTGATTGAACTGTGAAGCTTTCACTATCTTTCTCAACAATATTATCAGCATGTAACTGAATAATAATAATAATAATAATAATTCACCATGAACACTTCACTATAAGTTCATTCATCTCAGAGAATACAACAACACCTTCAAAATTATGTGCAGAATATGTAGGAACGTTACAATATACCTTAATGCTGAACCGTCTGTTTTTCTTCAAATATACAACGTCACTTTGTCTTTATTAAACACAAGAATTTCTAACAGAACACAATGATATATATTTATGAGATAGAAAAGGTTAATTTTTAATGGCCTGGTTACAATTTATTCTGTAAAAATAAACAATAGTTTTATAAGTATGAAAAATTTATTTTTAGAAATATGTAATCGATAATCAAAACAAATTACAATTCACAATTGATTGACCACTGAATGGTGATCAATGTCATGTGTGTCAGGTAGTGCCGATCGAATTCTATCGACCAAGTTACAATGTGGCCACTAGTCTAGATGACTCAACATTACGTGCATTTTGTTGAGACAAGATGGTGGTTGGAGGGTGTATTGTTGACTACCATCAAACACCATCTTAAATTACAATTCAATATGTTCATATATGGAAGAAAGAATGTATGTTTTTGTGACTAAATTAAATTGACTGTTCTAATGGAGAGATTCAATAGAGATAGGAACACCCTTCAACATAAACATCAATAATTAAATTTTGTTATGACTATCCATGAAATACTTGTTAAGAAGACGAATAATCTGAACCAAGGTTACTATTATGAAGAATATTAAATGTGAGTACAGGAAAGAATATAAGAAATCCTACAACCATAGCCCATAAGTAAAAATGTGATATTAACATGGATTTACAATTGATTGATCACTGGGTGGTGATCAGTGTCATGCTTGTCCAGTCCTTATTAGTGCAGATCGAATGCTATCGATCATGTTGCAATGTGGCCACCAGTCTAGGTGACTCGACACTGTGGGCACTATGTATTGAGATTTAGATGGTGGTTAGGTTTCCTGTTGACTACCTCCAACCACCATCTAAATAACATAGATTTAGTCTATCAACTCGCCGTCATAAAATCAATCAAATATATATTCAGTGGTTATTGTAACGAAAATATTTATTAAAGGTTCACAGTAGATGAAAGATACGATAACAACTACTCATAAATAAACCCAACAGAATAGACCAACTTGATATTCATGGGATTATTCTACAAAGCCTATCTTTACTTGATTTAGACATTCACAGTATTGTCCAAAATAACAACGAAACTTTAATAATTAAGCCGTTTAGCTCATAGAAATCGACTCTTCTAGAATTCATCATACTTATCATTTGTAAGAAATCATAAGTCCTCATCTTAGTCTGAATAGATCAATAATGTTGTAGTTTGAGAGTAGCATACTCTCTTGAAAGATGATTTTAGAAAAAGCCCTCCTGATTAACCTATTCAATTTAGAGTATTTAAAATCTTTGAGATAATTTATTTATATATATAAGAACTACTGTACATTATTTCAACATCTACATATTCTATGCTAACATACTGTTTACGTTCAAAGTATCAGCTTAATTCATTTATTTAAGAAAGCTATAAATTGCTAAATAACTTTAAACATAAATTTTCAGGAAACAATTGCTTATTTTTATACAATCAACTTTTTATTCATTCTAGATGATCTTATTAGCTTGTGGTGAAAAACTAACAACTAACCATTCAACCCAAACATAGAAAGAGAAAGTATAATAGAGTTTAGATTTGAGAGAAAATGATAATAATCAATATAGGGTTGTGGAGATTGTTGAGTTTAGATTGCTATCATAAATGGATCAATGTTAGAGCATCATTGAAAATCTGGAAGCATTAGACGGTGGTTTCATCCTAGTACGAGACTGCTCAGCAGTGCGCTCAGTGGTCTAGAGGTTAAGTGTTTGCGCGCGAGACCGAAGGTGAATATAACGAAATGAGTTGCCAGCTTGTTATCTTTGATGTTCCAATTTCAGTTATGCACCAAATTTAGAAAGTATTCACATATATTCTCTAAACTCATTTGGTATTAAATGTATACATATCTGATTGGTTTCTATAACTATTAGAGTCCAACGAAATCTCATGTGAAGTAACGACTAGTTAGTATCGTTAGCAATCAATTTTCTCAAAACTATATGATGATTTACATTATGTATCTTAAACGGTAACTTAGTGACTGGTTAAATACACTATTCGTATTTGTATTATACTATCACGTCAATAGAGACTACTTTAAATAAACTTCTGAAACTCCGATCATTGATACACTTAGTCACATAGAATTGTAGTGAAGGTTATTTATCTATCACGACCAGTCTGGATTCCATTTGATGTAGAATCGTAGGGTATACCTTGTTGAACAGTTTCAAACTAGAATAAAGTATCTATTCAGTTTTCGCTAGTTTTCAGAGTTGTGATTCATTAGTTGAACTAATGAAGTCAGTTATCAAGGTTATCCATTGAAATGAGCAATAAATTCACAGACTCACTATCTTAATGAGTTAAAACAATTTGTAGTTTCCAATTACCCTCCTTAACCGTATATCAAAGATAAATCTATGGATTGATATGCAATCTGATAATTAACCAGATTTTAATTCAACACAAGAGAGTCTTGGATGAGACTACAATTTATGGACGACCTTGGAGGTTATAAAGGAATTTGAAGAATAAGGACTATGATTCACAGTTGATGATTAGGGTTAGGAATTAGATTTGGAGTTTTCATCACGAACTGACATAATTTATAGTTCCAAGACGCTATTTGGTCAGATGGATGAGTGAATTTCGTGCCAATATCTGAGACCCGTTATCTTATACCTGATTGATTCGTCCATAAATTATAGTCTCGTCGAATCTTGTTAAGAAAGACAAATATAATACGAAATTGAATGTATCACATCATAAAACTCATGCCATTCAATGCATATTTTCTTAGTTTTATATTTAACAGACTGGATAGAAATATTTATTTGTCTCTGACTTATTACTGCTTATAGAAAAGAATGACATTTCCGTCTTTTTTTTTACTTTGATCTACATTAACTAACACAAGACTAAACAGCTGTTGCAATGCAGTTGAATATATTTAACAAAATACCAAGTGAAATCTACACATCGTTTTCACTAATACTGTGATTATCATATGATTGAAATGTTCTGCTCGCTTACAAATAATGGTCGAATTCCAGCGTATAACTGTCATCAATAATAATGTTAGATAATATATGGCAAAATGGAACGTAATTTGTGCATCCCTAAGCTAGTGTATAACTGTTACCTCTACTAACGGCATATATAATCATTCATTTGATTACTTGCCTGTCTAGCTACGAACAACTCACCTAGAGTAAGAAATTACTATTTTTAACAGTGTAATGAATAATCAACTTGTGAAATCGATCAATCAAATACAGCTCACTGGTTGTTGTGTACAAATACGATTTTTTTTGTTTTTCTGTTCACTCGCCTGTTGACCTCATTTTGATTATCACTGATGAACTATTACATCAATAGACATGACGTGACTAAAATGTAGATCAATATTTTAACTAGTGAGGTATGATTTCTTTCTTTTTCAAGCCACAGTCCATACTGCAACAAACTAATAAACGATAAGCAGTCAATTCCTTTTTCAATACATTCTAATATATTTCTTATAAGTGTTATTATTTATTTTAACACAGATATTGGTACAAGGAGGCACAAAATACATATGCGCCACACAGATCTCATTTGATAAGTATGAGGGCTGGGATACTGCCCGGGTGCCCAAACCGAAGCAGGTGGTTTTCTTAGGGGACCACACCCGGAGCCTTCGACCTGATGGTCTGATCCACAGGGTATTGGAGCAACATAAGGAGATGCATTCCCATTGTAGCCGGTGACCAACGATTGGTTCATACGCCATTTGTTCCTTCAGGATAATGGATCCCATGTGTACCATTGGTTTGGAATCAGGGTTTTCCAACTTCCCTAGGTGGACTCACCGTGTCCACCAACCCGGTTAAAGCGCCGGACATTCGTTTTTCGTCCTCCCAATTTCGTAAACAACACCCCCGCCACGAGAAGGCAGTGAGTAGGATTTCCCTGGCAGAGGCTATATACGCGTGGCCATGTGAGAGCATTTCGAGAGGTAGAGCGGACTCTCTCCACTCTCGGCCGTACCAGGGCATTTGGGGGCTCTTATAAGTGTAGTTGTCAGTTAAACACTTGGTCAAATTGACAGATCATGAGTTGTCTTCTTTACAGTAATGTGACTAGGTGAGACGTAAGTTAACAACGTGTAAGGCAGAAGCCAATAGTTTTCATTAATCTGATTAAACGTAATCAATACCAGAATAATGCATCACTTCACCAGACTACCTGTGAATAACCTGTACAAACAAAGAATGTACCCAACTCTGTTAGCTTATTGGAGGAGACTGAGATAGCGGTTCAACTAGCTCAGCGATTACAATTCAAACTATGGAACTAAGTAATGTAAGTTGATATTCCACAAAGATAATTGTTCCCCTCAAAATTACAAGTACACTTTGCTGACAAGTGTCAGCTAGCACGGAACCTAGATCTGAAGTTTCCTGGAGAACCACCTGATACCAAAACATACTGTAACTAATGTCCAGACATTTCAAGTGATGGTCACATAGCACCATGGCCAACAGAAGTTAGTCAGCGCCAAGGACTAGACAAACATTAAATTGGTCACTACTTAATGATTAACCAGTGCAAATATTGTCAGCTATGGGGATTTTTACATAACCATAACTTATGAGATTAATTTTAGGTTCATTTTTTGTAATCTGGTAAATTATAAGCACAGAATTTTACAGCAGTATTGTAATGTATTTCGAATTCTTGTTTGTTCATTATATTAACACTAAAAATTATTCAAAAAACAAGAAATAACACTAGCAATCATACTGCTTTTAGTGGATTCTATTTGATATTGGTTGATATTGTCGATGAGGCATAGTGAAATATAGTTCCTTATTTAATCTCGCATACGTTTATCGACTTACTAACGCTAGTGAATAATGGAATAAAATAAGTTAAATACGAGAGTACTTGAGAAATATGTATTTAATGAAATCCACTAGTGCATAGACCAGAGATGAGAATCGAAGTAGGTAAACAGGCCTACTCAAAATACTACTTATTACACGTATTAACATAAATCAAAATAGATAATGCATAATGCGACAAAGAGACAGGCATTGGATAAGATAACAAGTGAAGAACATACAAAACACACATAATACATATATACATGTAGAATCACAAGGATACGAATATAAAGTATATGTAATGATGATTACAATTTTCGATGAAAAAAATGAAGTTATAAGGAGGGTAAAGAAATAGACCAATAATCGCATCTGGTCATAGTGATTAATGTCTGTCCAAAATGTGGAATGAACTCAAACAGATGTTACAATGGTGAAGCTGTGACGTTCTTCCCGTTTTTCTAATACTCCTGGAATCTTTGCCATTATGTTAACGGATACTTACATTATGCATATGAATAAATATTTACTGAACATATCTCTATCATATGAGGTTATAATAGTCAATTGTACAGATCGACTGTGCGTCATCCTCATGTTGTTAAATGTTTTTACATCAGACCGACTCTTTTTTAGATTTCCATGCTTTCAATGATAACTCATCTGTATTGGTTATCCGAATCTTCCAATTGATCAGTCTCTTATTGGTATATGTGGACTGCCTCGATAGTCCCAGTAAATCACAGGCATCATAAGCAGAGATGGATGGTAGTGGCTAGTTGTAGAATCCAGGACGCACGTCTCGTCCTATTTGGGACCCGACAACTGAATCCACCTGCATCCCAGAGTTGATGTTCACTACCGAACTCTAATTAAGTACCGTTCACTTCAAACTCCATCGCGCTATATTTTAGCTACTGTGTCCAGCTAGCCACTGGATTGTGCAATAGGGTGAAGTTTAATTCAAATGTATTGGTTAATTGGATGTTCCATTTGATGTTTAGAACTAAAACTGATCAGTCATTTATCCGCGTATGTGCATCCTGTCCCAAATAGGACGAAACGCGCATCCTAGGTCCCACCTCTAACTATCATCCATCTTAATGGTATTATTTAAATTTTAATTCACTATATGACGTTATCAACTTTTAACATAATTAATTCATTAACCTGGATAGCATTTTGATTATCTTTGCTTCATTTATAATCCATTAAATTTCGGTACTAAAGAATGCGCTATACAAAATGGAACGAAGATATTGTGAAAAAAAGTGGTGAGTGGTAAGGTCATATGATCATTAAATAATCAAAAATATTATTTAATAAAAGGTATTTCAATTAAAAGGTACAATTATAATTTTTTGCTGAAAACGATTTATCTTACTTAGACGAAGAATGTAATGTTCGGCAAGATCAGCTATTAAGTTGTATAATCTCAAGAACAATAACCAGGTAGTCATAATGGACTAAGAGATGCTAGTTACTTAAAACTGTCGTTCGTTCACAGTAGCACCACTTCATAATTGATTAACCCCTTCAGTTTTTCATCCAGTTGCATAATTAGTAAACAATAAAGTGTGGAAACCGCCGGAATGACGTTCCTGAAACATGTTCAAGCTAAGTTTGTGTATTGAAGTTGTAACATCAATGAATTATCATGACTATCCTTGCCGAACCAGACCGTTACTTACACATTCTTATCACTGAATATAAGCAACAGTTCGAAGATAACCATGATCGAGCTCGGAGTTAGTGAATATCCTCAACTCTCAAGTCAGCTTTCACTAAGAGAGCAGAACTGCTTTCACCAACCCGCTATATACAGAAATTTCTACATCCCGAATAAAGTCAAGATGTTGATTATTCACATAATAAGTAGTAGTCAGCATAAATAAACGAGATTGATTCTCAGATAATACAATTCAAAGTATATCGATGAGTATGATTTTATCTAGTCTATGTACTGTCAGCTGATGAAAATGAAATATTCATGAATCAATTTAAAGTTTACACTTTCTACTAACCAAAGTATTTGTTTAAGAAATGTTTGAAAATCATTATTCACATCAATATCTAAAGTTTGAAATTTGTCAGGTTCCCATAATAATATCACTTTAAAAGTTCTCAAGAAAGAGTTAAGTTGGTTTTGTAAATTCTAGTTACTTATTTCAGGCTCCATGATTCTTCAAATACATAAATAAACTTGTTGTACATTAGACTCAGACAAATACGATATATATTAAAGAATGACTTAAGGGTTAATGAACAAAATAGTAAGTTAATTACACTTCTTGTTAGAATTCAAAGGATTTCTGAAAAGTCAAAAGTTTAATGAGAAATATCTAGTTTCGGCACTTCATCATAATTATATAAATTTCACATATACAGGCTCCAAGCCACAATATTTAAGTGAAAGCTAATGACACTACCAGATTCCTTAAACTAAATTAGGCGTAAAAGTCTCAATCCTGTGAGTTGCTGCCGAAAAAACCGAATGCTTTAACTTCAAATTCGTCACTAGACTGGTGTTTATGCAAATTAAATATGTCGATGGACACGACACATATTAGGAATAGTTCAATGTTTAATAATTACGAATCCTTATAATTCGTATCATTCATTTTCCAACTGAAGCTGCTACTTTGATGTGATGGCTCAATTGAGCTACGTTGGTTGGAACCATCCCAACGGGTTGGTTAAAGGGCGACTAGACTATAAGGAGTTAATTCACAGTGTGGAAGCGAGGTCGTGCTTCCGGTTGAATATGAGTGTGATAGCCCTAAGGTCTTTCTGCTAGACAACTAGCATCTGCAATGATACTGCCCATCCACAACAGGAAGGGATGAAAACGGACCTTAAAAATAGCATGTCTTACTTTGCCCCATGGATTTTTATTATCGACGACAAGGCTTTAAAAGTAAGTGGTTAACTCATCTAAAACTACTCAAAAAAGGCCATATATGACCGGCCTCAAATTGTTGCGTTTTGACCACTTCTAATTCGTTTTATTTTCGGGTACTTTAAGGTGTGAACAATTAGGAAGTGACCGCTGCTCTCATGCTTCTGGCGGCACACGAATTCATTCACTGAAAACCTATTCCAGGGTTTAATTGCCTATCAAAAAATTGAATGGTACATTCTACGAATTATATTTTTGACCGTAACTATCAATATCCCATTTTTCACCAATCTTTAGTGAACACCTACGATACATTTAAACCATTTTTTTCTTCAATAAAAGCCTATTCATAATTATGCTAGATATTTATATATACATAAATAGGTAAGATAAGTAAATAAAATTACGTAATATTAAATGATATCTATGAAAGAAGATGAGTCTTCAAAGCACATTCAAGAGTATACGTTCTTGCAGATACGATCAACACAGTGTTGTAGAACTTATGCACTTCTATTTCCATTTAATGGATTCTGATAAGATAACACTTGCCAGAAGTTTGAAAGATCCCAAATATCTATTCACAACCATATTCATAATGACATCAAAAGATTCATTACACACTTTACTGTCTTCTTAAAGAATAACAATTTTTTGAATATTGAGGAAACAATAATGAGGAACAGTAAAAAAATAACTAGTAATATACAAGAATTTACAAATAGTTAAAGTAAATATTGAATACATTTAGCCTCTTCAGAAAATAAGTCAAACGAAAACCTTCCACAGAGATAAATAATATTTAATATGGTTTTTACTACCGAATCTTCATTGGTGCGAATTTCACGTGATCTAACAACGTGATTGAGTGCTGTGTATGTTTTAGGTCAAAGTTGACAGCTAGATATTTAGAGGGATTTAGTGTAAGACCATTAGAAATAGACTATCGTTTAGTGAGCGATAATAGTTCCTTCATTTCAAGGAGATCCAAATAGGAAGAAACTGGCGTACATTGTCCGCATACTTAACAAGTGTTCTTTGTAGAAGATAGAAGACCACATAGAAAAAGGGAAGGGGAGAAAACAGCTCCTTGTGACACACCAGGTTGAATACTTACCGCTATGAAAATATGGACACAAGCAGTTAGTTACCCAGCTCTCAGTATTAACGCTAGCAAATGTGTTTAACGTCAATAGTTTTGGAGCGAAATTAAAAGCAGAGGTATAGTCTAGAAATCCACATCTAACATACTTCACATCCTTGTCCAAACTGATCATTATACTATGGTCCGAAACAAGTACTTTGTTCATATTTATAACCAAACTTATGTGGATCAGTAAGCTTCTTTAACCCCAACTGGGGCGGGAGGATATGCAGAAATTTACTACTTACTTTACTACTATTAATAAATGATAGTGCAAATACGGCGTAAATGAG
The DNA here is from genome assembly GCA_944470405.2 of Schistosoma mattheei. NCBI lineage: Eukaryota > Metazoa > Platyhelminthes > Trematoda > Strigeidida > Schistosomatidae > Schistosoma > Schistosoma mattheei. The sequence continues at coordinate 11,119,927 of OX103945.1, forward strand.
TTGTCCGGACATCAAATGCACTATTTAGTATACTTAGCATATGACTAGTAGTGGGATCAAAAACGGGCATTTCTTCCTATTTAACACTTGACAGCTAGATTTATCTGAATATCACATCTTTAATATTCACGTTGAGACTCGAAACTAGTACCTATCGCTTTAAACATTGATTGTATTATCTACTCAGCTACTGACTACATATAGCCACTAACTTTTTAAACAGGTATGAAGGCCATATTAAACGACTCGCCCAAAATGTACACATGAAAAGGGAGATTGGTCAACTGAAATCCTGAATATCAAAGAAAGGAAATTACAAACTCTTACTGATACTAACACACTATGTCCCAATAATATATGAACATTGAAAAATCTTGAAGTGTTAAATAGACTAAATCTAAATTATATAATACGTATGTAACTATCAACTGCATGTAGTCAAGATTTATTAAATAACCAATCGATTACTCAAGTTGATTGTGAAGTTGTTACCCATTAGTGGAATTGAAAGATTGTTGCATAATATCGCAAATTGATTGAAGCGTTAAACAAGTAAACTATTGTAGGTCAGCTTAATGGTTCTAATTGTTAAACGCTCGCTACGAGAGCTCAAGGTATCTACCTAGTTTTAGTCTGTGGGATAGCAAAACAGGCAAATCAGTGCTTTCTGATTTTTAATGGTTTTGTCTAACGAAGACTAACCCGTGGTGAAAACAGTCAAAAGATGTTAAGTCACTAACTATAGAGTCTTGAACCATTCGATAAAGCATTGTAGACTTGATTGTTAAGATCTGTGTAATGACTAAGCGTGATAACTGGAGATTTTTATCCATATGTAGTACAATTGTTGGGGATGTTAAATCCCTATAAGTCACTTGGTAAACGTCTTATTGTTGTAATTTTATTTTGGAAATTTGAATTCGTCATTTTGGCATCAAAAAGGCCCACTTTTACCTTCAGATTGCATTTCCCACTTGGAAGGACCTTAAATGTCATTGGTTCGTCTACTCTTTTAGTACGCTATTTTGTGATGTACATTTTAATGCTGTATATGTATCCATGAGTTTTGTGTTTGTTCGTTCGTGCTTCAGATTGTTTTCGGAGTATATATTGCTCCGGATAAATCTGGTCTTCTCTCTCTAGTTAGCAGAGCTGGGGAGTAGTGAAATAGCTTAGTTTGTCTGGTTATTGTGTTGCTGTATTCGTTCCGTTTCGCTGGTTCTAGGTGATATCATAATCTCTTCAAACGTAGCAACAATAAAACTTTATGCATACATATATACACTTTGTGCTGTCCTTAAAACCGACAATGACGAACTCGAACTTCTTAAAAAGCAAAACATAACTCAACGAATACCTTCAATCAATCCGCGATATCGTGTGACCATTTTCCAATTCGATTGGTGGGTAACTGCCTTCACTGTTGAAGAGTCCCAAGACAATAACGAAACAATTATCCAGCACTTTCTAGTTTAAAATGATTACCCAGCCGGAATCAGTTCGTGATGTATACTTCAAAATTCGACAATCTCCACAGACCCTTTTATACCAGTAATTTAAAGAATAAACTAGAGAAATAGGTGAGAAGTACGGAAAAAAATCAATAACATGAATTCATTAATAAAGAATGTAGCTCTTCAATATTTGATCAACAACATTGGGCGTGCGCTCTTTTATTTGAGTAAGAAAGAACATGACTGATTAGAACACTACTTTTTTTCTTGAAAATCCAAACAAATACAGCCACATTTATTATCATTACTATTATTATTATTATTATTATTATTATTATTATTATTATTATTATTATTATTATAAACGTGATTTATAACGGAATAGTTAGATGAAAAGGGGAAAACAGCGCAACAATTAAAAATGGTAGGGAAGTAAACTATCTTTTACACACACACACACACACACACACACACACCAGCGATCACTATCATGTACTCAATGACAATGATTTTGATGATTGTTTGATTTTTTGTTCAATTAACGTCACAAAGTGTTGCTTTGGTGGTTGACTATATTTACCTAAAATTTGTTCCACCCATAATTGACGTTCACCCAGTGAATTAGACCATGTACCTTAAACGATATGGTATAACACATATAAAGGTATTTTGTATACATAAATTTAACAAAAAAATAATACCATTATACAATTAATCAAAGAATACACAAAGAGTTAAACAAATTTATCATTTGCCTATTAAAGCTAAGGTTTAATGATAAAGATAGTCGTCAGTTGGTCAAGCATTTCAACCTCGTTACGCTTACTGAGGTTTTAATAGTTATGCAGTACATAAATCATTATTTTTAAGTGTATGGTTGAAAGATTTACGATTAGCAGCAAGCTAATATTACACTTATTGATTATTGATTTATAACCAATATGTTTGTCTAGACTAGTTCTTAGTGTTGATTTTACGATACAGCCGAAGTTGAAACAAGATCATATGACCAAGTGATTGGACATTATGGTTGGAGGTAATCTGTAGACAACAAGTTCCAGCCTCCGATTCCATGCAAGTTGTTTCGAAAAATACCAGTGAGAGCAACACTACCTTCAAGATTGCAGATATACCTTTTTAATGAATGTCGACAATGGCCCCGAAACTTGAGCTAATTACCTAGGTAAAGATAAATGTAATTGGTTATGAAACATAATATAAGTTTGACGGTTAGTAATACTATAAGTTGCCCAGAACGAAGTTGCTGGAATAAGGTTTGAACCCAGAACTTATTGGTTGATAGTCGAACCCCTTGCTCACTGACTTATCGCTACAAACTGACTAGGACTTCCTACCAACTAATTTCAAATAGCAAATTAACAGATGGTATTAATTATTACATTTTAATAAAGTTGACAACCATGAGAAAAAGACTTGTAAACTGTATCTGTAGTATCACCAAGCAATAATGTTATAGACTAGCTATTTAGGATATTATTAAACATAATGATATCATTGACCAATGGTTTGAGCCGTATTGATAGATGATGTAAATTACCAAGTGCTAACCGTCACCCAGTGAACCTAAACTTACTTTCCGAATTAAATTCTCTATTAAATTTTGATGATGGCTAAGAGTGGGGATTTGGGACACGTAGTATTTTGTCCTACTCGGAACTTGTTAGCTGGATGTAGGAAAAAAACATCACAGTGTTGATATCCAGTGTCAAACTTGGACATAGAGGCCTTCGTTTTAAACAACTATGCGTCTAAAGCAAATGAGTAAATGGAAATATTAAGGCAATTCACTCAGAATGTACATACACTAACAGAGATTGGTCAGTTGTAATCCTCAGTGGGGAAGTACAAACCGTAAGTAACATATTCTCTATGTTTACCATCATTGATACTACTAAGATTTCAAATCATTTAGACTATTCCCCTCGTTCATTTGATCTGTCTGTGTGGAGACTTGAACCAGAACACACATCTTTTTGTCTCAGCTGCTATGTACACTGATTATGACCGATCGAATAGCTGAAACAATAACCAGAAGGAAGAAAATAAGTAAGAGAAATGATTCAAAACCTTTTTTAAATTATCACTTGTTAAAGACAACACTTACTATATGAATTCAACCCTAAATAGCCAGCAACTGAATGAACCAATAATCTTTGAAATGGATCCAAGCACAATAGATCTGGATGTGAATAATAATTCTTATTATTATTCGTACAGTTGTTAGTCATTGAAGGTGACATTGACTGTGACAACAATGATAATGATGGTGTCCAACGACCAACAATACTATTTGAATTAATTTGAGAGAAAAAATGCTGTCTCAACTCAACTTCAACTCGTTGCATTAAACAAATATCAATCGGAGTAAGTGGACGTTTACAACGTTTTCGATTGTGTCTTAAATTGTTCATCGTCATCATGTTTGTAGGAATAGAGTCTGATACAAGCGATAATACACGAGTAGGAATACGCCGTTCTATTTCTAAATCATGCAAATTGTCTTTGGTTACATTGTTATTATCTTCTGATTGAACAGATACACCTACTAATGTATTTAAAAATAAAGATAATAATATTAAGTTATCATATTACTGCAGATAGATGCTAAAAGAAAATATATCCTCTGAACAGGACACGATCAAACTGTCCATTGAAAATAAAGAAATGACCAGGATCATGACTGGAACACAGCAATAACAAACTGAACGCTTGAAAACGTCAATTTTTTGCAGTGATTAAATTGATTCACAAGCTTTAGCACGGTAAACATACAACTACTACACTTTCAATATAGTATGACAGAGGGGGTGGTTGTTAGGTGAACGAGGTTTGTAGTTGTTAAAATGAATAAACCCGATACCGATTGATAGATGATATGTAATGATACAATATGACCAAGTTGATGGCTGCATATGACACTAAATTATCGACTAGAGATTGAATACAAGATACTATAGTGGCGTTGCTTCGTTAGTCGATCACCTCGATCACCGTTATAACATAAATCTCAAGGGTGTTTGAAATCAGAAGGCAAACAGAAGCGGCAACTACAGTTTATTAGCGGACACCACAGATCACAAAGTTATAATCACATCAAGCGAATTTGAAGCGGAGAGGCGAATGTGTGTGCGAATAAACAAAGGTAAATTTGTAGTCAAATAGCATAAGGGCACAGCAAGGCAAAGCAAAGGCTAATGATAGGATTTGATTACATATATACATGGGGAGAAGGATGAATCATTGAGTGATATTTAAGCGATCAACATTTTAGTTAGAGTCTGTCATGTGGTCTAGTGAGCATAACGCTGCAAATAAATAGACAAATTGTTACTGTTCCAATAATATTCTCTGTTAAGTCAATAAAAGAGCTTAACCAAATTTAACCATAACTGAAATTGGTTGTAGAATAGTTGGTATAATACGCATTAAACCATTCATTTGATAAAATAACGTGCTTAAATGTAAATTATTGATAAGGCAATAGACATGATTAAATTGCATAGGCAATTAATTGGTCATCCGCACTCCAATCATTTAAGACCTTGCCTAACATATCCGATATCATTTAGTGTTAACTTGGAGAAAAAACACTGAAAAACACAACATGTATGAAACTACACTCGAGTGAAACTTTAAAAGTTGACTAAAGTAATCAGTTTTGAATGAACAAAACCTTGATTAGACAACCCGCCAGGGTAATCTATTTGACTTGTGGTTAAACGATTAAAATATGGTCGAGAGACCCGAGAGGTTTTGAGTTTGGTCCTCAGTGGGATCATGGATCGCACTCCTGAAGAGTTCGTGATGTCAACAATAAATGAAAAATATCATTCTCGTTAGTTATAACAACAAAAAACAATCCAACTAAACGGAAATACTTTCTTTTTCTCCATTATGCGTATAAATAATATTATCATATATATTACGTATTGGTCATTTCATGACAATGGTGTTGATATTGAATAATCTGAAAAATTCATCCTTAAACTCTCATTTAAGCATTTTCTACAATTTTATTAGATACAAGTACAGGGAACTATGAAGTGGCTTAGTGACTAAGGTATTCAGCTATTTGCCTTTAAGTCCCAGGTTCAAGACTCGCTTTATCTACTTTGATTTGGACAACCGGGTAGATAGTATGATTAGTCTTCATATTTAGTGTGAAATGGTTAGTTTTTCTTTTTTTTTCTCAGTATTCTTGAATATAGACGGATCAAAACAAAGGCTTATATATGAACAATGAATATTCTTTTCACAATAAATTCTCATCAGGTTCTACAGTTATGATTCTAAATCAATGTCTTCCTACAGTTAACTGTTCTTCGAATTGTTCTGAGCAACCTACGTATTGATATTTTGCAGAGTACGTCACCTCAGTGATTTTCTTATATACTATTTGGACTTACTAGAGGAGTATACGAAACTAAAAACGATTTGTGTATTATCTTATTTTTCTTGGTAATTTATCTATTCTCTTCATCAATAGAAAATCTACAAAATGCATTCTACCTTCAGTTTCTTACTCGCATATGAACTTAACAGTTGAGTAGACACTGAATTGCCTAAAAGTCCCTAATCGATCAGTATGTATCGCTTTGGTAAGGGATGATTGCATCATCCACATATCACTAAATATGTTTTCTTTACTTCTTTAAACATATTGAAAAAACATACACATTGGTAATTTGGAACTTTCCATTCATGTCTAGGAATGCAATTGACCAGTCTCTTCTGGCATATGTGCATCCTGAGAGCAGTCTCAATATTGCCTCAGGTCACAAGCATTATAAGTAGAGATGAATGGTGATGGCTAGCACTGGAATCTAGGACGTGCGTTTCGTCCCATATGGAACCCTTCAGCTGAATACAGCTGCATCCCAAAGTTGATGTACACTACTGGACTCCAGATCCAGTACCGTTCACTTGAAACGTCATTACGTTATCCACTTAGCTACTGAATCCAGCTAGCCAGTGGCTTGTGCAACGGGGTAAATTTTAATTCATACATATTGGTTGTTTGGATCGAGTCCCGGAGTGAACATCAACTCTGGGGTGCGGGTACATCCATCTGACAAGTTCTAAATAGGAAAAAACGTACGTTCGGGAATTACATGGCTGGTCACCATCCATCTCTGCACAAATATCGAAAAGCATATTAAGTGGGAAATTATACTTGTGAAATATCTTGGAGTATCAAATTGAATGATTAAAATGTACTTATAGCTTTAATTTGACCTTGGTTGTATCCAGAATCGTTATTTATCCACTTAAATTTAACAAAAAAATCTTCACACATAATACGCATACCATCACATGGCACATCTTAAACAGATGTCACAATAAAATGAATCACATTCTCACATCGTACACAAAGTCAATATTGGAAGATGATTGGACGAACAATTAGAATAGAATTATTTTCGATCTCATTTCTCTTCGATAACTTCCGTCATGAAAGTTGGACTAAATTGCTAGGTTGTTTAATTTCAAGGCCATAGATTTTTACAAATATAATTTCTTTATTAATCAGCACGATGATTGTTCAGATTGTTGAGTTTTATTATGATCACAAACCGATCTAAGTTAAACAACTAGTGAAAACCTGGAAACACTGAACAGTCTGTTCATCCTAGTATGGGATTCCTCAGTAGTGTGCGTTTACACCATGGCCACCGAGGGCCGAACCTAGGACCTTTGGCCTCGTGCGAACACGTAACCTCTAGGTCGCTCTGGGCCACGATCCAGTGGTGTACAAGTCTAACTTCGACCAATCAGTAGTAACGCGCGACGACTTTCTATTATCTTTGGTTATTTAGGATTTTATACCACTGAATCCCAACTCAATGATCTAGAGATTAAGCGTTCGAGCGCGAGGCTGAAAATCCTGGCCTCGACCTTCGGTGGTGAGGTCATGGATGTACACTGACGAGGAGCCCGACATTGGGGCGAAACATATGCCCAGTGTTTCCAGGTTTTCGATGGTTAACTTAGGTCGACTTGAGATCTCAATAAGATTTCACTTTTGATGAATTTTATATACTCGGTGCCAATTTATTGTGAAACTATTTATTTAAAATTGTACGAAAGTTTTTGTTAAAAACACTGAAAAAATGTACGCAAAAGTACAGTGCCCGTAGCTCAATTAGCTAATGTGAAACATATAACAACAGGAAGTTTACTTCAACTTCAATCGCTACACATAAGAGGACTTTCGTAGACAGCAAACGTGAGGTTTCAGGAGATTAAGAATAGCAGTTTGTGAACTCGGTCGTTAGCACTAGTCGGATAGGGGAAAAAAGAGTAAGCCATAGAAGAGGGGTCGATGGTAGGGAAAGAAAAAGTATGAATTAGTGAAGAAGGAATTTGATAGTTCATAAAGTAGTCTAGAGCGTTGTTAGAGGTGTGTGAATGGCTATCGCTATCCGGTCCCGAAACTGTAGAAAGATACTCCTTGAAGTACCTGGGTCAGTAGGTATTCCACTGCTAATGATTTACCGACCGACAGATCACATAAGTCTCGTTATATCATTTGTATAGATTATGGTGCCAACTAATCACATAGCATAAAACAGAAAATGGTTTAAAAATTTACCCTCTGCGAATAAAATTCGCTAGTGAAATGATACTGATGAATATCAATTTACTTATCTGACACTAGTAAATAAGAGGTTAGTGAAAGGCTTTCATTACAAATGGAAAATAAACGTTACAGCATTTGTGGTTACGACACAGGTATACGATAACTGTGAACAAAACAGTCCGAATATAGAGGCTAAATTATAAAAAAATACCTGAGTACATATGTTGATCTTCCTTATCTGTAATGAGATTAGTACTTCTGTTAATTAAATCTTTTATAACCGTGACTTTCGTACAAAACGCATGAGCCGAACCATAACTTCTCAGAATGTGTTGATTTCCTGAATACATTTACAAAGTAGCGTTTCTCGATTGTTTGGTTGAATGAAGACATAATAATAAGTTGGAAATAAATGTATTAACCTCGTTACAGATAAGGAAACCAACAGGTTGAATTATCTAAACTTAGGGATAACGATTACCCCAGAGTTTTTAAAGATTATTAGAAATGAAAGAAAAACTAAACTAGAATGTATACCGAAAGATTGGAAGTCCACCGTGGTCATCCTATACCGTAGTGAAACATCGGGAGAAATCGAGAGGGTTCTAAACAAACATGATATAAGAGTGTATTTTCACGTTTGTGACACTATAAGATCAGCATTAGTGAAAGTTAAGGATAGGTTCCTAAAGGAAGAACAACAGATGTTGTTTATGAGATCAACTGTCATGATTACAGTGCAGCTTATGTGGGAGGAACTTTCAGACAATTGAATGTGAGATTGAAGAAACACAAACAATGTTTGAAAAATATTCCCAAATCCTTGGTTGATCTAAAGAAACTTGAGAATAGGCCGGCAATAGCATTATATGAGTCGGAAACAGGACACAAGATCAATTTTGAAGGGACCAAAATACTTCAGAAAGGTTTTAACACATATAAAGAAAGATTGACAACAGAAGCGCTGTATATGTGGGCGAACAAGAACAGCCTGAACAGAAATGATGGTATTCAACTAACAACTACTTGGCAAATATTCATTAACAAATAATTGAACCCATTCTCTATCCAACCTGTTTATTTTATATGGATCGTTATTTTGACTGAAATTAATGTAGGTTATTCTAGCAACACAATGATGTATTTGATGATTCTCATTCTAAATGCACATCAATGATCCAGAAACAATTTTTCTCAAACTAACTTGTACTTTTATTTTTCCTTCATATGAAAACATATTAACACCTAATATCAACTATTAATAACTCAATCTTACACATAAACACACAATCCATTCAGTCATTTGTTTTCACATTGTGAACTTTTCACATGATTTTCATTTAACTGACTCATCTTATTCCATTTACTAAAGTCAACATCTAAATATGATTGCACTAGCACAGTATAAATTTGATTTAATTGTTAAACACTGTGTATTTCTTTGATGATTTTGGTTATTAGCCTGAAGAACTCCAGACAAGTTTGCTGGACGAAACGCTGGAATTATTTAAATTTCATTCGCTGAGATTATTCCAAATATAATTATCACATATAATGACTTATCTATACTCGGCGCCCAATTTTTGCCAAACTATTAGTTCTAATCTTGACCAATATTTGTGTATCAAAATGGGTTTTGTGGATATTATAGTAATTTTAATAGTTGAGATCATGAGTCAATTGAAGCTAGATCACCATGGAAAACCTGGAAGCACTGGACGGTCGTTTTGTCCTACTGTGGGACTCCTCAGCAGTGTGCACCCATTATCCCGTCTCGCGAGATTCGAACACAAGACCTATCAGTCTCGTGTGCGAGCGCTTACCCATTAGACCACTGAGCTGGCCGGCATCCAACGATGTTAATGTCTAAATTCAACTAATCCCCGAAATTGAGCGACGCATTCACCATTGTCATCAGTGAGTTACTATCTCATTCGTAGATATTGTTTGCCACTGAGAACGATTCTTAGCCATGATACCCAGTCTCTCTAACCACTGGTTGCAACAATCACGCGAACTGCAACTTAGTAACACTGCTCAGTCCAATTAACAAAGATTTCATGTATTGCTACCACACCTTGGTTTGGTTTCCCTTTATTTTCTTTCAGTCCACTCCTACACCAACATCCCTGGTTGAGGTAGGCGGGGTTAGGCATACGTGGCATATGTCTTGACCCCCTTAATTAATGAGCTGTCTGCATAAAACTATAAAGCTACACGTAAACTTACGACATTTCTATGTAGAAATTCATTAGCAGTTTATGTCACACGATAATAATGATCATAACTTAATCTTGGATTTAGATTATCAAACAAAACTTTTACAGATCTAAAACATTTTGAAAATGCATACCTCTTTGTAGCTAAACACTTGAGTTACTTAGAAACTCATCTGTAGTTTGATTTACCAAGTACAAATTTATGTACTCAGTTAATTATAAGCTACACGCCTGGTGCATGGAAGTTTTGGTTGGTGCTTAAAAAATTAAGTCCAACTGAGTTAACTAAGTACTGTAATCTAATTTTATCTCTAAATCTATGTGACCGCTCTTTCAATGATGCAGTTAACTCAATAGGCTAGCAGCCTGGGGACAAACCCTAATTTATTCAATACCCTACACTGTTAACTGAAGTTGGTATTCAGAGAAGCTGACGACTTCCGATACATAGTGGTATTTTAAGCTGAGAATATGAACGATTTTGAATAAAGACGTGTTTCCCGAGGGTAAATAAAATCTGTATCTCCCACCGGTTTTGTCTTTTTCTTTGAGTCTCACTTTTTGCTGGTTCAAGTGATAGCCCTTTTCAGGTTACGCGACAGTGATACTACGTAGCTGATCAAACCGAAAAAGCTTGAGTGTGAGGGATTAAAAATTCGACCAAATGGTTGAAGGCCAATTTCTCTAATCACTGTGACACTTATCCATATTTGTAGACATCATTGGTGAACTATTCGCATAGGAAAAGCTGACATCAAGCATAAAATTGGCTAATATATAAGAAAACATCAACTCACTAAGTGATACCAAACACTACAATTGTCATGAAACCCAATTATCGAGAATTCAACTTGACCACAAAAACTTGGTTCTGATTCCACACAAAAAAATGAATAAAACACTACACACAAGTGGAAACTACTTTTTAAAACCAACGCTGATGAATTAGACTTACACATATTAAGATTAGATTGTAGCAGTGAATTCACATCATCAAATCGTTTCTTCCTCTCTTCACGTTTAGATCGTCTACATCGATGTTTCATATGACGTTTTGGATTAGATAAAGAAGACGGGGTATGGTGAATAGCAGAAGAATATGATGGTATATCATCTTCATTATCATAATCATCACTACCTGCCATCTCATCATCATTAATTTTGTTTTTTACACGAAGTGTACCAAGAAGCTTCCCTTGTTCTTTTTCAGATAATTGAATAAATGCATCCCAAGCAGCTCGAATACTACGGGGAGGGATTTTAAAAAAACACGAGGAATTAAATTGCTCGTAAATTTAACGCAACATTCTATGTATCCATTTCAAAATAATAGACATGAATTATTTGATTCTTTGATGATTAAAATGTGTTGAGAAATGCTATATTTTAGTTGAGGAGATATAGTAGAGGTTGGTTCCATTGGTAGACTGTATTCATCACAAAACCCCTTCATGTAAATAATAATAATAATAGTCAGCTCCATATTGGCTTACTTTAAGATGTTTCTTAATTTCTAATAAGAGGTTAAAAGTGGTGGAGTTTAGGCACGTCTAGAGTGAAACAATTTTTACCGATGGTACTAGATAATCGTTATGGTGAAACGCAAATTATATCACAGGGTCACAACCCAGTGATCCAAATAGTTAGGCGTTCACCAAGAGGACTTCAGGTCCTCAGTCGTGGATGCGAGTTGTTGAGGATTCTCGTACTAGGGCCAAACAGCTGTGTTCAGTACTCCCAGGTTTTACAATAGTACCGCAATTAAGACCATTCTATAAAGAAAATGTTAGATTTCCCAAATAGTCCACAAGAATTAATTAAACAAGGGATAAAAAATTCTAATCATCATTGGAAAATCCCAAAAACCAACTGCAAAAGGGTGGAAGAATTAAGTTCCTTGAAATTAATACTTGTAGCTCAAAAAACAAAAATATCACAATAACCTCTCTATGAATACCACCCATAAGTTTGCTATTGTAATTATCATAGGCTGGAGTATCAAATACACTTTCTTCCGAAAAATTCAGGTTATAGGATAATTTTGAGAAGAGGGCAAGTTTATATTGCTGGCTACTGTGTCCTTGAATTGATGAGTAGAGTTACGTAGCGATAATATGGTGTATAAGAGAATGCTTTTATGAAATGCAGCCAATACAATTAGTGATTATAGTACCGATTACCAAGTTTGGGTCAAGTGATGAACAGGAATACAAGAAAACAATTTACGACCATTATAACGTCATAAAAATGCGAATTTAAAGATGCTTCTGTGTTAAAACTAAAGTCTCCCCACAACTGATAACATTCAGCTAACTGTCCCACTAAAGGAGGGAATAACTAAGGTCAAACCTGATCTACAGTTGAATATGACTTTTTATTTTGTAAAACATTAAACTGCTAATTCTTTATTTTATTTATTTATTTGAACACATAAATATTGGTACAAAGGGGCACCAAATACATATGCGCCACACAAGTCACCTGATTTGTGTGTGGGCTGTGATACTGCTCGGGTGCCCAAACCGAAGCAGGGACTGGCAATTCATATTCCTTCAATTAATTTATGAACTCATTTTAAAAATGGGAGAAGCATAACAACCAAAGAGTATCCACAATGACTTAATTTGTAGTGAAAAGTAGTTTCTAATATGTAAACTAATTTGTGAAGTAGACGAGAATTGATTAAAATTATTGATCCTAATAATGAATAGTGTACTACTTATTTCCCGATTCAGTACAAGACCATAATCCTTACATATTTTTGCATGTGACTGATTTCACGTGAACAGAATAATGAACAGGAATTATTCAAAATGTACAGTTTAATCATATAAAACTCAGTACAGTATTGGCTAAGGTTATTCGTAATGCTCAATAAGTGGGTTGTATCTAGCGTTTTTGACCAATTTTCTGTTCATTTAGTGGATGAGTGCTAGATATTAAAGAGAAAAATTCAAATCATAATTTCACCATATGTTTTTTATCCGACAAGTTGAGTCGCACTACACTGATATGTTTATAATAGACAGTTACAGACGGATAACTTTAGATACATAAAATGAAATCCATAATAAAATCACTTAGATATGCACCAATAACTCACTTAACCCATGATCCACATGGAAACTTCCAGCGGCCAATATACAACAATCAATTTAATCAATTATATGGACCAAGCTGAAAATAACCCTCCGATATATTTATCATATGATCAGAATAATTATCGGGACTAACCACTTCAAAAGTATCATTTTATACATTTTGTTATGTATACCAATTACATACAAGATGCTTAACTGTTGGAGTTGATAAAACTTTACATATTAGTGGTGTTTTCAGTTAAATGAACTATTCAATTATTATATATTATAAGACCTTTCAAATATTTATAACGCACCATCTGCAATAATGTTCAATTCGGAAATAAAATAACCTTCATTTAATTTTAAATGGGTCGGTTTATCCCGTTGTTCAGTCTCAGTCGCATATGTGCATTTTAAGAGAATCATCTCTAGATAGCTAATTATGACAAGTTAATACAGAATAGATGGAATGTGGCTAACAATGGAGCCCAGGACGTGCATTTCATCCCATATGGAACCCTTTCAGCTGAACCCACCTGCATCCCAGAGTTGGTGTTCACTACCGGACTCGAATCAAATACCGTTTGCTTCAAACCTCATCGAGTTATTCACTTAGTTAATGTATCCAGCTAGCCACTGGCTTGTGTAACGGACATGAGCTTTAACTCAATTTGAAATGGATTGAACTCTTCCGTTTTGAAAAGAAAACTAGTAATAATTTGAGTGTATCACCAACATAACTATTAGTAATATTGATAGCTTGAGTTTAAAACCTACTTCTCATCTTCTAGTAATTTAGTAAACGTTGAACAATAATTAAAACTTTCAGGCCAACAATCATCAATATTGTCTCCATCGGTTTCAGTAATCACAGCTAATGTATTTAAATAAACTTCTAAAGAAAAAAAGAGAACAAAATATATCGGTTGATTAACAACACACATACAATTTAGTTTATTGTGTAATTTCCATGGTCGAATTTTGTCAATTTAAACGATTTGTCTTATTTTTAAACGTGTTTCTTTTACCTAGAGATACTGATTTCAAATTCTTAAAAGTTCAGGTAACTTGGTGTATGTATTTATGACTAAAGCGTACGTAACCTGAGTCAGCCTGCCTTACAAGCAATAAATCACTAGAAATTTGAACAGAATTACTATTATAAAAAATATTTAGTGAGTGTAGTGGACTTTTGTCAGATTTGAAAATTTCAAATAACTACGTGACTTGAAGCGTTAGTATCCATTACAGACTGGCATATTTTTTGAATAACTCACTAACCAGGTACACATTTGTGCAACTGTTTTAGAACCATACTATTAGTATGAAGGTTAGTATGGCAGTAGCCATCTATCCAAAATGGAATAGATGGAACGGGGTTCGAATATACGACCTAATGGCCGAAAGTTGAACGGCCTAATCACTGAGCCAATGCTTCATATCATATAGAGTCACTGAAAATCAAGAGGAACTGAACAGCTGTTTCATTCTAACTTTGGACTCTTTAGAATTGTGAGAATACAACTCTTGCCAACGATTAAGACTAGATTTTCCAGAGTTTAGATAAAGAAAAGCTTGTAAAACCCTATTTTTAAGGCTGTTACGAAGCAAATGTAAAAACTGAACCACAGTTTATATATGTATATTCATATAATGGAATACCAGTTTGAAATGATTTAGTAATAAAAAACTGTTAAACTTATTACAGCAGTATGAATCAGTGCCAAGATATGGATCCACTTCCCATTCTTAGATTCCATACCCAACTTTTTAGAAAATATAGTATAGGGTTAATAAATCTTTACCACTGAATCCAACTTCCTAGTTAAGTAATGATGAGTTCCTAGCGAGAAATAACAACTTCAAGCTTGAGTTCATGGTATAAAGGGGTATAACAAATGGGTTAAAGGCTTGGATGAAACAATTTGGCTCTTTATACCATTCTTAAACGTTGCAAAATTGTGCTTGCTTCATAACAAAAAGCAATGGTTAATTGAATAATCCTCTAAACCAATATAGGGTAAATATTTAACACACTGAAGCCCGCATCGATCAAAAAATGTCTTCATACCATTTTCGTATCTTCTCATCGCCCTTGCTCCAAGCCTTATTTCGCCAGGACTAGCTTTCACAGGTTTATTCCTGGTTAAAGATTTTTTCGGACGATAAGGAAGAACGTATGATAAATCAGAAAGACCACTCTCTGAAGTTGTATCAAAATCAGAGTAGTGTGGCAATGACTGACAGGCCAAAGCTGATCTGAATAAGGTAAAATGGGAAAGTAATACACACAAACATAAACATAAACCCACATGAACTATTGGATAAAACGAATTTCAATGTGTATCATGGACATCAAATACTAAATTCAAAAGGGTTTACACTTAGAGTGACTACGTGTGGCGCATATATATTTGGTGCCCTCTTGTACCAATATTTGTGTTCAAATAAATAAATAATAGAGTGACTTGATTAAGTGAACCCTACAATAAAAAGTCTGATTACTATTTTGATCTGCAACTCAGCACTCTGAGTACTCCATTACAGCCACTGAGTTGAAAGTTCTGAATATCTTGATATTTCGCCGATCACTGAATCACATTGCAACCACGTCTATAACATGCACGCGAACACAACTGATCAAAGTTAGGCAATGGAGGAGATGGATTTACTACTTGTCTACGGACAGACTTAGTTTCTAAATTATTTTATACACCATTTTTCTCAAGTTTATTCTTCTAGAATTATCTCTGTCCAAGCTTTTAATCATCACTGATACTACTAAAATTTCTACTACTCTGATATTCGTCTTTGCAATGTCGGTGTGTTATGGCAACTTCAGTATGTGTCAGACCCTACCTGTCTTACGACCGACATTCTCAATTGTTTAGTAGTGTTGTAATCTATACTAATCTAATTTTACGTTTAAAACACTCGTTATCCTAGACAGATTGACTAAATGGTCAAACAGAATCCCCCAGATTATAGCAAAACCAAGTCACGCTTGAAAATGATTACGAACTAAATAGTGGTGAGGAGAAACTCAAATTACAGAATGTTACGAAAATGAAGTGGTAATTTGCTCAAAATTTGAACTTGTAGACACTAAATTTTATGATTCGCTTAGGTTTTACCGACATTCAATTGTTCGTACAGAAAATTAGCAATAGACCTTTCAGCATAAACGTGAAGAAAGTACAGAAAAAGATGATTACATTACCAGTTTGATTATGTAGACATATTACTAATTAGTCGAGCACAAACTAAGGATATTACATGAAAACGCATTGCCCAAGTTACCACATTCAAGAAGAAACTCCGGCCCCACCAATCAACTTACCATCTTTACCTAGTACCCTAGTTCAAACTTAGCACCACTGACCGATTAGTTCCACCATAAGCAAATAACGCAACAAGGGAATCTAAGGACAAGTCCCAGCAACCTATCCATGTTTCTAACCTTCCGCAATGCGTTTCACAACTGCAACTAGAGACAGAAGGAACCAATGCCCAGTAAACTTATATGGTCGAGATTTTTGCAACCACCTACCTGATTAAAAGATGACACCTTCATAACAAATGAAAAGATAGTGGGGACGAATAATTCGCTCTATAATTTAACCTAATCAAGGCGAGCCAACCCTACAGCAACAACTTGCATTTGAAGTTAGGATAACTTACTCTGAAGCTTATTTTATTGTCACTAAATGATTTTAGAAGACTATGCTCTTGGCCAGTGTCTTAATTAAGCGGTACTCCTTATCAGGTCCTTGCTCGGTGGATAGTAGCTGGTAAAACTATTTAGTGGATACTATTATCACTCCATTCGGTCATCGAACGAGCATAAGCTAAGTTTACTTTTATAGGAGTGTAAAGTAACATTTATTAAACACTTAAAAAAAAATGACACCGAGTGCAAAAAAAACGACCAGTGAAATTGATAAAGATGATCTTACCAGCAGTTATTCTCACTACCAAAACTTTTGTGTCGGATATTCTATGGCTCGATTTATAGCTATATACTGAAAAATCGAGTGCCGAATTATTTTCAGATTTCAACAACTATGTCCTTACCTATATACTCAAGGTTGTCAAAATGAGGTTTTGCAATCATCATTATTGAAATAAAAGTGAATTAAGGAATGAATGAAGACAAATAAAATTCGATTTAGCATCGAATCGACACAACAATCTACTCACGTCAACATTTTCTTGATGCCTTCGATTTTTTGTGAGGTTCTGTTTTCAATAAACGTTGTTTGGACGAGTGATAAAATATTACGGCCCCTAGGATCGATTATCACAAGAGGCAACCGACAAGAAAGAACACCCACAACGACCTACAAGTTGAAAATGGAGAGTTTCGCTTTCAATATCCGGTATTCAATGACTCATATGAACTACTGCAGTCAGATTCAGATTTGTGAAGTAAAAACAGAAGGCCTGCGGCCCATGTTATTCCTTTTCTAGTATGCTTCTGTGAGTGTCCAGTCTTCTCTTGAAAGAGTCAATTGAAGATGCGGACACCACTGCTTCGGCAGCAGGTTCCAAGTTCAAATGGTTCAAATGGTTGTGGACGGAATAGAAGAAGCTTTCGCTTAACAGGCTTCCGTGTCTAGTAGCAGGGGATCACCAAATCCTCCAGGCAGGAACCTAGGTATGTTAACAATAAAAGAGGAAAAGAAATTGGTAAATCATAGTGTGATGCTGTCCTTGGTCCTTAAGAATAGGTCAAGTTGCCTCTTGAAGGACTCCTGAGAAGTCGCTTGGACTAGCTCGGCCGGCAGCGAATTCCAGCTTTTGACAACTCTTAAGGAGTAGAAGTTGTGTCTACATTCCGTTTTGCTATGTTGTGTTTCCAGTTTCTGGGTGTTACCCCTTAGGTTATTATTCGAACTAAGCTTAAGTAGGTGTTTAAGAGGATGTCCAGAAGTGTTAAGAATGCTATAAGCCATTAGAAGATCACCTCTAAGACGCCTATATTCGAATGGGTAAAGGTCTAGTGAATGGAGGCGTTCTTCGTAAGGCTTAGATTTGAGTCCTCGAACTGATTTCGTGGCTCGCCGTTGGATACGCTCCAAAGTGACCTTGTCCTTTTGGAGTGAGGGAGGGAGTACTATGTTTCCGTACTCTAAATGGGGACGGATGAAACTATTGAAGATTGTGTGGAAAGTTCGTCCGTCAAACTGTCCAAAAATGCGCTTCAACGTTACCAGTGCAAGGTTTGCTCGGAAGGCATTTTTGTCACAGTTAGCGTAAGACTTTAAATCATGGGGCACCAGGACTCCTAAATCTTTTTCGACTTGGGATACTACTAGAGAGGAGTTTCCTAAGTTGTAACTGTAGTTTGCAACATGTCGCAGATGGACTACTTTACACTTTGAAGTGTTAAAGGTAAGTCCGTTATCGTCTGCCCAACTTTGAAGTCGAGTCAGATCCTCCTGAAGTGCCTGTGTA
Source organism: Schistosoma mattheei (assembly GCA_944470405.2). Classification (NCBI taxonomy): domain Eukaryota; kingdom Metazoa; phylum Platyhelminthes; class Trematoda; order Strigeidida; family Schistosomatidae; genus Schistosoma; species Schistosoma mattheei. Next base: position 11,138,741 of record OX103945.1, read on the forward strand.
TCGTCTTGGTTGCGTATCTCTCTCCAAAGTTTCACGTCGTCGGCAAAAAGTAATAAGTCTGACGTTACCTGTTGAGGAAGATCATTTATGTAGATCAAGAAGAGAAGAGGCCCTAGTACTGAGCCCTGGGGGACCCCACTAGGACATTCCATAGCCTGAGATAAAGTGAAATTAACCCTAACCTTAAAGTGTCGATTTTTTAGGTATGAAGTAAGCCAATCGATTAGAGGTGGTTTGATACCTAGTCGTTTGAGCTTGTTGATAAGACACAAGTGGTTAACCTTATCAAAAGCTTTTGAGAAATCAAGGTAAATGATATCAACCTTTCCCTTGCGATCGAGGATGCTTGTCCATCTGTCCACCGCAGTCAGCAGGTTGGTTATACAAGAGTAACCCTTCCTGAAACCATGCTGTTGGGGTGAGAAGAAATTTAAGGACAGTAGATAGTCATTTAAACCGTCGCATATCAGGGACTCCATGAGTTTTGAAGGTAATGACAGAAGAGCCACCGGCCGATAACTTGAAGGTTCATTGCGTCGACCACCTTTGAAAATTGGTGTGATGTGAGCCAACTTCCAATTTTCCGGTAATTTGCCTCGGCTAAGCGAGTGTGAAAACATCACGCTAAGCGGCGTTGCCAGGATTGAGGCTGCCTCCCTCAGTATGGCAGGATGAACCATATCCGGGCCAGGAGAAGTATCTAGTCTTAAGTGCTGCAATTTCCGGAACACCAAGTCAGCGCTTAGGTCCACTTCGGAAAGTCCTGTGGAATTGCAGATGAAACTGTCGTCAGTAAAGTTGATGTCAGCCGGTTGAAATGTTTGAGAGTAATGTGCCGCCAGAAGGTTAGCGGCGTCGCCATCGTTGTTGTTCGGGCCGTTAAGACCTAGCAGTTAAGAAACTCCTGTTTTGGCTTGACGAAGAGAGGCTGCATAACGGGATAGGCTTCTAGGGTTAGAGGCAAATTTGTCCATAAGCTTTGTCTGGTACTGAAGCCTGTCTTCTCTTATAGCCTTCGTGCATATGTTCCTCATATGTTTATATTACCTATGAGCTCCGTCGTTATCAGTTCGTTTGTGTTCCGCCCAACAGTGCCTTTTGCGACTTAGCAGGCGAAGGGTACGGTTCTTGATTACTGTAGGTGGCTTGCAGCTTTTGGGAACCGTTTGAAGAACTGAATGGTCTGTAGCACATAAGAGCGTGTGCAGTAAGAAGTCCCAATGACCGTCCACATCGAGTTGAGGGTGAACATCCCAAACCACCTGTTGTAGATAGTCATGTAGAGCTGGCACATTCAGCCGTTTAATATTCCAACGCGAATTATTGGTGGCCTGCTTGAATATCTGGGGTACCTGTTTCTGACATCTGATCATTTCAACAAGTTATCTGTTTTTCATTTGTTTTAATTTATAATTATGTCCATTAATCGCATAACCTATTCAGGCGCTTTTATGAAAAGCCTACGACCTTTCGCTGCACAAGTTACGAAAAAGTACTATAAAAGGCATCGTGGTGGTTGGCAATATGCGTTAAAGAGAATGAACATCAATCGTTTGTCGATTCCCGAGCTACTAAATTCTAACTGCCGATCACTAATCAACAAAGTGGACTATCTGCAATTCCTGCTTAGTCAAAATACGTATCGTAATTGTGGTGTCATCACAATTCAAGAATCTTGGTTGAATGATTTACAGGATGACTGCCTTGTATCACTACATGATTTCAAAATTTATCGTCAGGATCGATCGAACAATAAAAGAGGTGTGGTGGCGGTGTAGCTACGTTTGTAAACATAAACTGGTGTCGATCTTCGTTTGTGTGTTTTAAGTTTTCAAATGACTTTATCGACTGTCTTACACTAAGATGTCGTCCAAAACATCTGAATAAATACAAATATGTTTATGTTACCAATATCTACGTTGCTCCAGATTGCACATCATCTGCACTATCTGTTTTTGCTGATGAATTCACTGAGTTCGCTGTTACTGCCTTCAGTGATTCACTTTCAGTTGTATGTGGTGATTTCAATTCATGTGACTGTAGCTTTCTTACGTCACTAGGTCACCAAAACGTAGTAGATTTTCCTACTCGTTTGGATGCTCATTTAGACTTCGTTTTCATTAACGATGTGGGTATATATGCGACTCGTAATCGTGCTCCATTGTCTAGCTCAGATCACTGTTTAATTCGTGTTCTACCTAAAGTATATGGAAAGCATGGGAAGAATACACTCTTACATCAAACCAAGAAAGTCAAATATAGGAATTACTCAGAAGAAAATATCCGAAATCTAAAAAACATGTTTCATACGACTAACTGGGAATTATTTACAGATGACTCACTCGAAAACACCACTGATGTTATCACTCGTTACCTTAAATTCTGTTTTGATATTTGTTGTCCCACTGAAACCATTTTTGTAAGTTTTGATCGACTTATATCTTCACAACTAAAACGACTACGGAGGATGAAAGAAAGAATGTACAAGGAGAAGAACTCAAATGAAGTTCGTAAGCTAAATGGTCTGATAAATCTAGAGATTAGACGTCTCAACTGCATGTTTACTCAAAAACTCTTATCTTGCAAAAACTCTCCAAGTATGTGGAAATTCTTTAAAGAACTTACAGGTGAGGGACAGTTTAGAAGCGGTAACCAGCTGAATGTTTGTGACTTAAATAAGTCTTTTGTACGTCAGTCATCTGATGTGATGCTCCCTCTATCCACGGGTTTAAAAATAGCTGTGTTCATACTTTTACTGAAACTGATGTACGAGGATGTCTCCAGTCGCTTAATTCATCTCGATGTTTGGGTCCTGATGGTATCCCAAACATCCTTTTTAAAAATGTGCTGACGTTCTGTGTCATCCGTTCACAACTATATTTAACAGATCTTTCTCATCCCGACCGTTGTTGCTACCTTGACGTGGTGGTCGGGCTTGCCTATCGTGATGAAGCAACCGAGCTATACTGGCTGGAACAACCGTTCCTCAAGGTCCTACCATGTCAGACAGGTCGGTTGAAGAGCGGTAAGACTAAAAGCAACAAACCCAAGGTCCGAAGGCGAAGTCGTACTGCTGACTGTACAGAGGTGTGACAGCAGTAAGGTGTTTCCTTCAGACAACCAGCATGACAGCGATGCTGCCTTCCCACAAGGAGGGGTGGGGTTAGAAAAGGTCGACCCTAAAAATGCACACCTCGCCTTATCCCACGGATATCCGTCTCCGGCGGTAAGGTCTCAATAAGTACGGAGCTAACACAAAAATTACCCATAACAAGGTCGTGTGTGACCGACCTCAAGCAGTTGTCCCTTGGGCACTGCGGTCACGCTCTCAGGTCACTAAGACCACCTCTAATCCAATTTCCTTTTCAGGTACCTCCAGAACAACCCTTCCACGGTGTGGGCAACCGGGAAGTGATAACCGCCCTCACACTTCTAACAGCACTCAAGACCACTGTATTCATAATCAACCTCCCTCTTCAATTCCTATTATTCCTCCTACATCGACTTTCAACTCTAAATTTCCCCTCTCGGCTTCCACCTCAAGTGTCACCATAGCCAACGATTCTAGTGCGCAAAACACTGTCCCAGGTCTACTGAAACCTCGCTCCAAACTACACATTGGAGCCTTCAACGTACGCACCCTATGTCAAATCGGTCAGCAGGCTTCCTTGGCTAAAACCCTAGAGTCTCTTTCCATTGATGTGTGCTGTGTCTCCGAAACACGCATACAGGATTCCAGTGTGGTCATTCACTTGACCTCACCTCGGCAAACGGAGAGCCAACGAGATACACCCTTCGTGTATCTGGTGACCCGATGGCAAGTTCTCGTGGACTGGCAGGTGTAGGCATAGCACTAAGCATGAGGGCCGAACAAGCACTGCTAGAGTGGATCCCCGTCAACAGTCGTCTATGTGCTGTTCGGCTGAACGGCTACGTAAGAACTCGGAAGGATAGGGACACACGTCGTTGCCTTTTTGTCGTTTCTGCCTACGCTCCCACTGACTGCAGCTCAGATGAAGTGAAAGATGAATTTTACAGAAAGCTGTCCGAACTTCTTCAGAAAGCTAAACGCTCAGACATAGTACTCGTAGCAGGTGATTTTAATGCTCAGATAGGCAGTTTAAACCAAACAGAAAGGCATTTAGGTGGATATTTTAGTATTCCGACACAGCGAACAGATAATGGTGATCGTCTGCTGCAGCTATGCTCAGACAATCGTTTATTTTTAGCAAACACAAATTTTAAGCATAAGGAGAGACATCGTCTAACATGGCGACCCCCTACACCAAACCAACGATGGACTCAAATAGACCATATTGCCATCAGTCATCGTTGGAGAGGGTCGGTAGAAGATTGTCGCTCATTCTGGAGTACCTGCTTGGACTCCGACCATGCCCTAATACGGGCACGCATCTGCTTGCGCCTCACTGGACGCAAAAAAGCCACATTAAAAAGACCCATTAGAACTGAGTTGAGTAACGAGAAAACCAAAAGTAGGTTCCAGGAACAACTGAGGTCACACTTAGGTAGTTGTGAAGACGAGGCTGACCCAGATGTTGCTTGGAAGGGCATACAATCAGCTGTGGAAACAGCAGTGACATCTATTAGTGACTTAAACCACAGAGTTACAAGGAACCAGTGGATTTCTTCAAGGTCTGTCACACTGATGGATTCTCGCAAACTCGTCCCATCAGGTTCTGAACATGATGAAGAGCGTAAACAAATCAGATCTAGGTTAAGAAAAAGTCTAAGGAACGACCGTGAGCAGTGGTGGGTAACGAAAGCAAAAGAGATGGAAAAGGCGGCGACTATAGGGAACACAAGACAGCTTTACAGACTAATAAAAGAAACTGGAATTAATAAGTCAAGTGTAAGTGAGATTATTTCGGAAAAAGACGATACTCTCATCTGCTCCCAGTCCAGACGTTTAGAACGATGGGCGGAACATTTTAGAGAACAGTTCAGCTGGCCTTCAGCTACTCTACAACTACCCTCCATTCCCAGACAATGTGAATGGAACATTGAAGTAGGTCCCCCAACTCTTGCTGAAGTTGAGAAGGCTATAGTTAATCTGAAACGAGGAAGGGCAGCTGGTCCAGATGGATTGGCTCCAGAGGTCTTTAAGGATGGTGGTCCAATTTTAGCGATTAGGTTGACTAATATTTTAGCTAAGATCTGGGAATTAGACGTTATCCCATCTGACTGGTCGCAATCACTTATCGTCCCAATATATAAGAAAGGGTCAAAATCATCCTGTGACAACCACAGAGGGATTAGTTTAACAAACATAGTATCTAAAATACTGGCCTCGATAATTATCAAACGCCTAACTAAGACTCGTGAACTACAAACACGAGAGAACCAAGCTGGCTTTAGACCTGGTCGTGGCTGCATCGACCACATATTCACCATTCGTCAGGTTCTAGAACACAGGCATACTTATCGGCGTCCGACGATGGTGGTCTTTCTTGACTTAAAAGCAGCATTTGACTCTGTAGACCGCGAGATTCTGTGGCAGTGTCTGTCATTGAAAGGCGTACCTCAGAAGTACATAAACCTTGTGAAGGCTCTTTACTCGAACACTACTAGTCGAGTCAGGGCTTATGGCGAACTGTCATCTACTTTTGCAACCTCAAGTGGTGTCCGTCAAGGCTGCCCACTTTCTCCATTTTTGTTTAACTTCATCATAGACCTATTGATGGAAATAACACTCTCGTCGACTGAATTCTCGGGTATTGATCTCCTTCCAGGAGGTCCACTTATCGACTTAGAATACGCAGATGACATAGTCCTGTTTGGTGAAGACGCTGACAAAATGCAGAGTCTTCTGGTAGCACTAAGCAACAATGCCAGAATGTTTGGGATGCGCTTCTCTCCCTCTAAATGCAAGTTGTTGCTTCAGGACTGGTCTGCGTCAACACCTGAACTAAGGATAGGGAGTGAAGTAGTCGAACGCGTTGACAACTTCACTTATCTTGGAAGTCTGATCAGCCCTAATGGGTTGGTGTCTGACGAAATCTCAGCACGGATTCGAAAAGCTCGTTTGGCTTTTGCCAACTTACGTCACCTTTGGCGGAGGCGAGATATCCGTCTATCAATAAAAGGACGAGTATACTGCGCGGCAGTTCGTTCTGTTTTAATTTACGGCAGCGAAACATGGCCCTTAAGAGTAGAAGACACCCGTAAGCTACTAGTATTTGACCACAGATGCCTTAGAAATATTGCTGGCATCTGCTGGGATCACCGGGTAAGTAATAGTGAGGTTAGACGCAGGGTATTAGGGAATGATGGTAAATCAGTTGATGAGGTTATGAATCTTCATCGACTGAGATGGTTGGGCCACGTGTTACGTATGCCTGAACACCGATTACCACGACGTGCAATGCTAACCGGTGTAGGGGATGGTTGGAAGAAAGTTAGGGGCGGCCAAACCAAAACGTGGCATCAGTGCTTGAAGTCACTAACTTCTAGTCTGAGCCATGTTGGTAGATGCAGACTACTTGGTTGGGGTCCGCGTGACTTTCGTAACCAATGGTTGGAGACTCTTGGTGACATGGCTCAGAATCGATCACAATGGCGTCGGTGTATACACTCCCTGTCTTCCCTTAAACTAAGAGATTAAAATCACTTCATATCTTTCTTTCTACGAACTAATTCTTTCTTCCTATACTATATCCTTATTGCAATCCTCCTATATATTACCACCTCTGAATTAACTACTTTTATGAATCCGGTGTTCATCTTGCTGTGCTAATGAGGTATGGCAACCTGGACCGATGCACATATGTGCCTGGTCCTACGTTGTAGCTGACTGACTGACTGACTGACTGACTGACTGACTGACTGACTGACTGACTGACTGACTGACTGACTGACTGACTGACTGACTGACTGACTGACTGACTGACTGACTGACTGACTGACTGACTGACTGACTGACTGACTGACTGACTGACTGACTGACTGACTGACTGACTGACTGACTGACTGACTGAGATCTTTCTCATCTAATCTCATACCAAAAATGTGGAGAAAGATGAAGATAATTCCTGTACCCAAGAAATCATTTGGTGATAAGAATGTAAAATTTAGACCTATTGCAATAACTTCACCTTTCCTCAAAACCATGGAAAAATTATCAATACTTCCACTTCAGCCTGCGATAAAAGAGCATACTGACCCATACCAGTTTGCATACAGGCGCAAAAGAAGCACTTTAGATGCTGTTGCAGTTCTGCATCACAACATAGTGTTCAACTTAGAAAAGGGTAAGAACTATGTTCGATGTGCTTTTCTAGACTATACTTCAGCTTTTGACTCTATACCAAGACAACGTTTACTTAACAAGTTAATCAGCGTCAACACTGACAGCTGGATAACCAAATGGCTGTGTTCCTAGTTCTCTGGAAGGGAACAGTACACTGTGTTTGGAGGAAAGAGTTCAGATTCTCTACTGTCTCAGGAAGGTGTACCACAAGGAGCTGTTCTTTCACCTCTTCTATTCTCTTTTTTTCTGCATGACCTGCCATCTTCCACAGAAAACACTTTTGTGAAGTACGCGGATGATCTCACTGTATGTATGCCTATATCTTCCTCTTTACATCCCATAGAAATGAATGAGTTTTTGTCTCGTATTGATTGTTGGTCTGTTGGTAATGGTCTCATACTTAATCCATCTAAATGTCAAGCTGTTAACTTTAGTATGAGACATGAACGGAATATAAACACTATTTTGAGATCCCATAGTGCTTGTACCATCGGAGACTCTTTGATAAACGCGGTGTCGAAGGTCAATTATCTTGGTGTCACTTTTTCCTCTGATCTGTCTTGGTCTTCCCACGTTTTATCGTTATCAAAGAAGTTTTTCCGTCTGACCTACTACATAAAGAGATTGCATGCTCTTGGAATTACTCGTCATTTTCTCTTACAATTTGTCAATTCTTGCATATTACCTATTATTCTTTACTGTTCTCCATTATTCTTTCGCGGGCTTTTGAGAAAAGACTTTGCTGTATTGCGAAGAGTGCTAAAGGCAGTTAGTAAGACGTGTGGTGAATCTTTCGAGGTCATAATTAATATGGTTGTGGATAGACATTTAAAATCATGCAAACTCCTGGCAGGTGTTATTTTATCAGATACTAGCCATCCCCTTCACTCTTATCTTTCTCCTTGTATATCTTCTGGTAGAACGAGACGTAATTACATTAAAATCCTTGCACGCAAGGAAAAGTATAAAAGTTCTATAATACCTTACCTAGCAAATATACTCTGTGACGAACAGGTTGTTAGAATTAACTTAGTCAATAACTTACATTCTTAACATGTCTTTAATTTTAAAAGTTTGTAGTTTCTTTTGGGTTTTTTTTTAATTTTTATTTTATATATTTCTTTATGTATTCGCTACTGCCTTTTTGTTCGTTGTTCAGTAAGTAACTTGTTGAAATACCCTGTGCTGAGAATTCTATACTGTACCAAAATATAATATTGAATAAAGCCATTAATAATAATAATTAATAATAATAATAATAACATCCCAAACCACCTGTTGTAGATAGTCATGTAGAGCTGGCACATTCAGCCGTTTAAAATTCCAACGCGAATTATTGGTGGGATACCTTAGCTTAGTTTTGCTGACAAAACTGAAGGCTATGACTGCGTGATCGCTTTTTCCCAGAGGAGCCAGGATTGAGAGATTGTCAACTACGAATTCTTCGTTTGTGAATACACAGTCTAAGCGCGATGGTGCCTGACTGTTTCTCCAACGAGTTGCCGACCTCACATTTTCGTATAACCCCAAGTCATCGATGAGGTTGAGGAACCGAGCTTCAGTTGAGTTGTCGCCTCCAGTGTACGTGTGTTCCGCGAAGTTGACTCTAGGGAGATTAAAGTTCTCTAGAATCAGGATGTGTGTGAAACCGAGACGGGTAGAGCGGGATAGTCCTTCCAGCATACGACTATCGTACTCGGTGTCGGCAGTTGGCTTCCTGTAAATGACTCCGACTAGACACCTCAAAGTACTAGACAATCTTACAGAGCACCATATGGATTCCTCAAGATTGTTAAACTCGAGGTTGTGAACTTGGTGCACCTCCAAGCAAGAATTTTTGTATATGGCTACTCCGCCCCCAATTCCTGTTTTTCTGTCGTTGCGGAACAAAGTCATCCCAGGTAGTGCTAACTCTTGGTCCGAGAGCTGAGAAGATATCCAGGTTTCAGATATTCCTATCAGATAGGCCTTATTAGCGTTGCTAAGTTCACGTAATTCATCCAGTTTGTTTGGTAGACTCACGGCGTTCATATATAAGCAGTTTATGCTTTCAATTCGGAAGGCGTGAGCTTCGTCCTGTTTTTCTGTATGAGCTTTATTGATGACGTGGTGTGAAAACCTGTATGCCACGGGTATTTTGTTCGTTCTTGGCTTTTCTACTCACCTGCTATGTCCTCTAAGGTGTCCCGATCTAGTGGGAAGAAAGAGAGAGAATAAGTTAGGTCCGAAATCATTTCTCAGTATTCTGCACATCGAAATTAGATCTCCCCTTAGTCTGCGATAGGACAGAGTAAAGAGGTTCAGTTTTTCAAGCCGCTCTTTATATGATAAACCCCGGAGTTCCGGACTTGCACGCGTAGCTGCCCTCTTTACTTTTTCTAGTATGTCTGAGTCACCTATTAAACAGGGGCTTGCAGCCTGAATACAGTTCTCTAACTTAGTTCTCACTAAGGATGTGTATAATGTGGTGAACATGGTAGTATCAAACTTAGTGAATGTCCTTTTTAAAGCCCAGAGGGTTCGAAACCCCTTAACTGCGACCTCCCAGCAATGGGCCGTCGTCTTAAGATCATTGCTCACTGTCACCCCTAGGTCCTTATGAGACCGGACTACGGGTAATGACACATCCCCTATGTTGTACGTATTAACCTTTGAATCCCCCAAGTGCATGTAGACACACTTTTCCGCATTGATAGGCATCAGCCACTCTTTAGACCAGTTTATCATTTTATTTAAGTCTGCCTGAAGAGCACATGCGTCTTTTTCTCCAGTTACTACTCGCCAAATTCTTACATCATCAGCGTATAATAACATTGGAGACTGTACTATACTTGTAAGGTCATTAACGTACATTATAAAAAGTAAAGGACCTAGGACGGAACCTTGGGGCAATTCACTAAGTACTGATCTCCAGATGGAGCACTTGGAATTTATTCTTGCTTTTTGTCTACGACCTACTAGGAAATCTTTAATCCATTTTAAAAGAGGTCCGGCAATACCAAGGTTTTCCAACTTCAATAGCAGTCTATTGGTTGGCACCTTGTCGAAAGCCTTACTGAAATCTATGTAGACAACATCCACTGAGTTTCCGTTGTCTAGCGCATTAATCCAGAACTCCCTTGCTATAAGGAGGTTCGTTGTGCAGGATAGACCCTTTCTAAAACCATGCTGTGCCATGTTCAGCCAGTTATTGGTTTCCATAAATGCCGTTATGGTCCGTTTCATTATTCTTTCCAGTATTTTAATTACCACACTGGTGAAGCTTACGGGTCTGTAATTCGATGGAACTTTTCGTGGACCTGTTTTATGTATGGGAGTGACGATTGCGTCCTTCCAGTCCATAGGTAACACACCTTGGTCAAGTGACATTTTGAATATCACAGTCAGTGGGGCCGCGATATGATGGGCAATACGTCTCAAGATTTTGTGTGGCGCATATATATTGGCGCTCTCTTGTACCAATATTCATGTGTCCAAATAAATAAAATCTCAGCCATGAATTTGAATAAGATGACTGCATGGTCACTTCTCCCAAGTGGTGGGAGAAAAGTCATTTGACCAACGTCATCACCGTGTGTGAAGACTAAATCTAAAAGAGAAGAAGAGTTTCTTAAGTTGTATCTTGTGGGATCTCTAATGTGTTGTCGAATAGACTTCTTTGCATTTTATCCTAGGAGTCAAGGTACGGGTCCAGTGTTGGTGTTCTGGTTACTTTTCTGTACTAAGCCAATTGAATACGATAGTTTTCGGACTACTATATACAGAGAATAAATAAATGCGTTCATTCTAGAGCAGTGATGTTGCTAAGAATATTAGTATCACACTTCACGGACTGTTGTATTATAGGCGTCATTACTAAGGTTCGATTTGATAATTTCGAATAAATTGAGCATTGGGTTGATTGTTACAAATATATTATTTTTATTTATGACTGTTGTATTAGTTAAGATTGTATAGTAAGAGGAAAAAATGACAGGTCAGAGATAGAAATCCAGATAAATAAACAGGTAACTAAATTTACTAATTGACTAAATCAGAAACGAAGAATAATTGAGTCAAACGGAGATAATACTATATGAGGTGGTAAAGGGATTTCCGAATAATAAAAAGAAGAAATAATCATGGGAAGATGGAGAAATGTAGCGCAAGTGGGCTAATAAGTACTCTGTGAATGCGTATAGTTAGACAATGTGCAAGGAGGATTGTAAACCATCAGTACATCCGTGATCATCGAGTCACCTCTTAAAAACATAAATTGGGAGAGCTCTAGCTACGCTGACCAAGAAGGTGTCAAGGCGGCCTCCCGCGCAATATTAAGGAGGAATAGGCTTGCTTTGTTTTTCTCATAGCTGTTACTGGTATCTAGGCTTTCCGTCTTCAGGGGACTTAAATCGCGGCCTAACAACATTCTATAGCGGCGATGACTGCAGAGGCGATAGTCTGTTTGTTGATTCCCCATAGCCTGAAACGGCAATGTTTTACACTTCATAGCGCTGGCTGTTAAGTGTTTATCCTGTTTTCGCTCTTTGAGTAGCACAGGGTCTTTTGGAGCTTTTATAAATCATATTCACATCTTACTGCCCCGCATAGCTTAATGTCTTGTTTACAAATAAGATTTGATGATATGAGATTCTCTGGGAGGTTGATAAGGCATATGAGAGACAGTGTGGTACTTAGAACAACTTCTTGTGATGCCTTAAACATTGCTGCTCTTCAGCTCGAAACTTTGATCTCTGACTCTCAGTAGTTTCGGAAACAATAAGGAAATGAAAGTGAACGTCACTCTCACTACAATGTAGCCGAAACTGTAGCAACGAGGCAACTTACCAGGACTCAGTTTCTATGATTTTCTTAACTCTATTCCATGATTTATCCGGACTGCACCTCTTGTTGTTTTCGCCGTTAAAACATCTGTTAAAATGTTTCTGATCAATGCCTGGCGTAAGTGTTTACAAAAATGCTCCTTGAGGACTTCTGTGGCTTTGAAATTAATGAACGTCAAGCCTTGATGTTCGGCGATGATCAAAGTTACCTTTTTGTGCTTTTTGTGAAATAAGTTGACACAGGCAGTTAATCCGATTTACAATTTCCAGTAAGGTTTGTTTGAACATATTTCCTACCCTTCCGTACCCCTTTATTATGCTTTTTCCTAATGTAATGTTCAAGTTAATGTCGATATCTCTTAGTGAGGTTCACCATTTATTCCAGGCACTCGTCCTTCCCTTAAGCAATAGTCCTATTCCTCAATTTACCTGGAGCATTTACTTGCCTAGATAATACCGAAGCCTATGAGCTGTTTTTCGAAACGGTCTTTCCAACAGTCCAATACTCGTCGATTGGTAGGTCTAGGAGTTTCTGAGGTCATGAAACGTATTGAAGGATGATCTCATGAACGAAAGTTTTATCGACTTTATCGGAATCATGGATCAAGCGATGTTATATAATTTAGTTTTCATGGCTCTCTGTCCCTCTCCTGTCTTATGACACATGGATTATCTCTCCTTTGTGCGTTATCACTTGCAGGTAAACCGCACATTTCTTTGATTGTATATTTGGTGTATTTTGAGACGAAGTGGTACCACATGAAGTCATGTAGCTCAGACGGACCGTAACTATTAAGATCCGTGACCCTGATGTAAGTAAACTTCCACCCACCCTCTTGGTTTTGTTCTTCGTAACGTCCACAAAGAATAACACCTGACATCCTCGCTCTAATACCCATGATGTGGAGAGATAACTAGTTTTCGATTAAGATAATGATCTTCAAATCCAACTTAAAACATTTAATTCGGACCTCGTCTGTCTTATCTATTGGTCTTCTTAATGTAATATAAGAAGACTTGGTTGTTTGGCGCTTCACATGGTAGTGAATAAGAACACAGGCAAGCACAACTAAGTAGATTTGAACATGAATTTATAGAATCTCTTGGAAACATTTGAGACATATACAGTAAATACTTCATTTGCAAAATGTCAATCAGTCGTCTAGTAATTCATTATTCTTTCGTTTCCACACCAATCGTTCTCTGTTCTCGATCTTCTTAATCTTCTGCCACCAGGTATTTCACTTTCAAGTGATGATAATATTCTACTGACGTCTGTCGACATCAGCAGCACACATAACAACAAAAGTATCTTTTTTGGCCAAGTCTCTCTGAGATGTAAACAGAAGGCTTCTTTTGACAGTGCAGTGGTTGGTTCGAATAGCTTCTTAACTGGTTGACAATTCATTAGGGATTTAAAATTATGATATACAGTACGTAAAGTATTTGTTATATCCTAGCAAATATTAAATTACGAGTAACTTCTGAGAAGTTGTAATTAGCTAATAATATATATATATATATATATATATATATATATATATATATTGCATAACTAGTCAGTAAGTAGATTATGTACATCTATATTCCTCTTATTATAAGCTTTATTTTGACCTATAGAATATTATTATATGATTTGCTGTTCTTAACTTATGTCCAGTTTATTGATTACTGTCTCCCACGTTCATAGCCGCTTCTTGGCCTGATCTTGTATAAATGTTATTTCCTATTTTATCGTGTGATACGATCTGTTTGGCTGGTATATAAGCCAAGTATGTTTGAAATAAATGATTCGTATAGTGGAGGCTGTTATTGGTGTTCTGGATTCAGTTTGGACGGGCTAGGAGAACGAAGGATCAATAGGACGCTAGACTGATAAAACCAAACAAACGTCATTAGTTTAGCACAGTAAAATTGCGCTACGTGATGACTAGCCGGACTTAAAGTCACGACAGTATTTATGTCAAGTTATTTTAATTAAATTGATTTTCCAAAATTCGTTTTAAAGAAATTCTGTCGTGAGTCCGGGCATTCTACTAAACTGACTCCAGTACAGCCAGAAAGAGGTTATAATTTTAACAACTAGCTCAGAAAAATTCACTTAATATAAACAAGATTTCTCGACCCCTTAGGATGAAAGTCAGTGGATAACTGCTAAACTAGTTATTCGAAATTACTCTGTTATCAGTCTGTTTATATTCGCTCATAATGTCTACCCAAATATTGCTAAATTCTTTATCAATGGTAAAGAGGCAATCTATTCATTTACTATATGATACTCTCTATTTACTTACTGCCTTTGCAAATTAAATGAAACAAGTGTTATAACCAGTTTTGGGTAACCGATAAGCTCGAGAATATCATGAAATGAGTTCACATCTCAGTCTTACTCGCTGGGGAAATACACAATCTCAAATCAGTAGTTCTCAGAAAATGCCTAACCTTATTTCAACAAAAGTTTCTATGTATAAAGCCTTTGATATAATGTCAAGGCAGTATTCTTAAACAAGAAGTGTATAATCTCCACATTAAACAACCATCAAGCACTTTGTGCGGATTAACTATAAGAGTAGAAGTAGCTTATTTATAGGTTATCGACGTCTGAAAGTTGAGACAGTAATCCCAGCTACCTATCTATCAGTGCGACGGGAATCAATCGAGAGAAGCTAAGAACTGACTATTACATTAGCGAAAATTGTAGATATCCATTACACTTGAAATTGATTGTTTTTAAAATGTAGTTCATTTTAATGCATGTTTTAATTGATTACTCAAATTATCAAATGATATTCTATCACAATAAAATCCACTATTCCTCTTAAAAACTGTATACATGGTAACAGTTCTATGAGTTTGAAACTATTCATCAGTGCAACTCCACAGGAGAACAAAATGTGAACCTTCACAGTTATCACAATATCTATGAACCGGTGAAATCTTATTCTAAATTCACAGTGATGTGGTGTCTGCTACTGATATCGAGAAATAGAAGTAAAATATTATCATCACTTGAAAGTGAAATACCTGGTGGCAGAAGATTAAGAAGATCGAGAAGAACGAGAACAGAGAACGATTGGTGTGGAAACGAAAGAATAATGAATTACTAGACGACTGATTGACATTTTGAAAATGAAGTATTTACTGCATATGTCTCAAATGTTTCCAAGAGATTCTGAAGTTTCGTGTCCAAATATATTTGGTTGTTCCCACTGGTGTTGTCGTTCACTACAACACTATATTCAGAATAAAAGTGATAATTCTACTAGCACTGTTACATAAAGTAGCTGTTACACAGAAGAAGTTATCTATTGTGTTGTCAATAGAATATGTTGTTATCATATCAATCCATTCGGTGATATTGACAAAACGTTAAGAGAAAGTTGTTATTTCAGTAATAGATTTTTATCAATCAAATCGTTAATTCAAACATTAACTCAAATACTTCTAATTATCATAAAGATCTATTCACTTGACAACAAAATTTATATAAATTTAATAATTGAATTCATGAGTCAATTGAGGGTAGACCACCTTGGAAAACCTGAATGCACTGGACGGCCGTTTGGTCATAGTATGGGACTCCTCACTAGTGCGTACCCAAGATCCCATGTGATCATTAGTAGTATTTGAGTTATAGTACGAATTAAGAACCCCAGAAATAACGCAACTGGATCAAGAAGTACTAGATAAGCACGAACGAATGTGTTGTATTTGGAATTCGAAATCAAGCATTCAACAAGTACAAAGGAATCATTAGTTTAATCAAACACCACATCCCACCACCCGAGATTCGAACTCAGGACCTATCAGTTTCGCGGGAGAGTGCTTAATCACTAGACCATTGGGATGGCCGATATCCAACGATGTTAATGTCTGACCTCAAGTTAATAAACTGTGGGGGAATAAGTAAATGAGGGAGAGAGAGAAAAAGTAAAAATAAGATTTGAATTGTATCATGATTATCTTTGTTTGTTATTTTCTATTTTCGTTATAATGAATCTAGTGTTGAAGACAATGGAATGTTTAAGTCCAGTTTACACATTGTTTTGGTGTATATTTTTATGAGATTATTATTGAATAACTAGATTATTGTATTTCGATATTTTAATTATAAGCTTCCACTGGATCTATTAACTATTGCTGTACGTTTTATTATACACTAGTTGTGGATAAATAATCATTTATCTTTTTTCTCTATTCTCTCTCTCACTTTCGACGTTGTTATGCCTACGTTGTAATCTTCTATCCATGTTAATGTGAGATCAGGAAATTAATTTATGTTACTGTACGAGTTGATTCATATAAGATGTAATAAAGACTACTGTTTGATGTGTTCTGTTATAGAAACATAAGAGCTTATATTGGCCGGCTAGTGGTAGTTAAGATTATCTTATTCATGCTTTAGGTTACTCGTACAACTAGCCTAGTTATCCAATTAGTTAAGTTAAATAATTAGCATATTATGACTTGAGAAGAATAAATTAGGATATTGATAGGTGCGTTTATTTCTGAGTTATCGATTTAGAAAGTGCAGATTAGCGAACGTCATTACAATGATCTTATCTATAACCCATTTAACATCAATGAAATGTATTAAAACTATTTTTAAAAATGTCTTTAATCTGCTTTCAGACACTTAATATCCAACGTAACTGAACACTCGTCAACTGGTAATTTCTTTTTGAAAGACCTTATACAAGGTTCAAAATTTACTGTATTCTGGAATTTTCGGGATCCAAGTAACAAAACTATGTTCGGATTCACTGATCTCTTAACAAAGATTAATTTTATAATACTAGTTTTTATTTGAAAAAGGATGACTTTTGGATGACTTTTCTAAATCATTTACCTGAATTTCTCATGTAAGCATTTACTGATAAAGCTTACTTTGAACGTAGGCACGTAAAGTATAGTTTGGGATGGACTTTAAAAAACATCGCTTGGACCAGATTGCATGGTGCTTTTTGTTGTTAACGTGATGTGCTATTGATATGTTTGTAAGTAGCATGAAAAAATGTCAAAACTTGTCATAGTTATTTCCACCACCCTAAAGAATGTATCGCCTAAATTGTATGCATTTAAGATGAATGTTGTCTATATTTCTCCCGACATATCTATATTAAGATCTTCAACCATAAAATTCTCCAAGTTCAAACATGAAGAACCTATATGGCATAGGATTCATCAAATAAATATACTTGAGAAAAGTGTTAAAACTCAAACACAGTTTCTTATAGATAGCTGTAGAACAGATGAAACGTTACATATGACAATTCACTGAGACGATAGATTTTGTAACCTTTGCCTAGAAATGAAATGACTCTATCAAGCCGTCTATAATCAAGTATTGATTGGAAAATTCAGGGTGAAAACGATGTGTTCTATTGAAGCGTTAGATCAACTTAAAGATGATTAAAAAACATAAATGCTCGCAAGTAATTATCAACAACAAGCCATAAAACCTGACTGAGATGTTAGTTTACTCTTTTAAGCTTCAAAAATGATACCGTCAAAGAAAGCATTAAGAAGTCAAGTTTGTTTATAGATTTCTCCTTCAGTGACATCAATATATTTGACGATTGAATTTTGACACAATCATGATACAATTCAAGTCTAATTTTTACGTTTTCTCTCTCTCATTTAATTATTCCCTCACAGTCTATTAACTTGATGTTAGACACTAACATCGTTGGATACCGGCCAGCTCAGTGGTCTAGTGATTAAGCACTCTCCCGCGAGACTGATAGGTCCTGAGTTCGAATCTCGGGTGGTGGGATCTTGGATGCGCACTAGTAAGGAGTCCTATACTATAGATAAACAGCCGTCCAGTGCATTCAGGTTTTCCAAGGTGGTCTAGCTTCAACTGACTCATGAATTCAATTATTAAATTTATATAAATTTTGTTGTCAAGTGAATAGATCTTTATGATGATTAGAAGTATTTGAATTAATTTGCTAATTTGAAAGTTTCAAAATAGTGCATTTTGAAGTCAGATAGTACTAGATGAGCATTAATAAACGTATTATATATGAAACTAGTAATAATATGGTAATCATGTAGAAAGGAATGAATAATTCACACAAATACTACAAACTTGTTCTTAAGAGTTACATGTATGAACTAACTAAAATGTAATTTTCCTAAGATGCTTACAACTTTGGACACGTTTTGTACATTGTAGCAGTAACTGTTAAACACATTTAAACACAGAAAATAAGTCTTGGCTATACTAACTTCAAAAATGTCAAATAGGAAATAAGGGCGGCCTACTTGAGCATCTGGGCTACCTGTTCCTGCCATCTAGATATTTCATCAAGTTATCTATTTTTGTTTGTTTTAATATATCTTTATGTTTATTAATCGCATAACCTATCCTGGTGCATTTCTGAAAAGTGTACAACCTTTCGTTGTCAAAGTTACAAAAAACCCAATAAGAGCCAACGTGGTTGCTGGCAATATACAGCGAAAAGAATGCACATTATTCAGATGTTCATTTACTGAACTGCTAACATCTAACTGGCGATCACCCAATATTTATCGCCAGGACCGACCAAGAAGAAAGAAACGGAAACTTGTTGAAATACTTTACGCTGAGAATTCTATATTGTACCAACAATATAATATTGAATAAAGCTGATAATAATAATAATAATAATAAATTTTCATTAAATAATGTTAGTCAGTTACAACGTAGGACTAGGAACATATATGTGTAGCGTAGGGTCGAGTCGAAATTGACTATGAACACCGCTACAGAGAAACACGTTCCAAGTAAATCAGAAGGCGAAGGTTGAACGTAACCAAATAAATCCATAAAATCCCCGAGAAGCCAGATATCAGAAGGCAGTTAATGGACCAAGTCGAGATATATTTGCTGGCGATCTCGTGGCATCGAAAAGATACCGAGATCGTGCCAGGATACAAGCTTGGTTACAGAACGTAACCGAATTCGCGCGAAGTCACGATCAAAGAGTAAGAATAAGAATGGAAGCACAATATAGCTGTCATTAGCACAGTCAAACAAAAGCACATTAAAACAAACACTGGTACAGTTGGTTATAATAATAATTGTTTTTATTCAACCAGTCGTGTTCTCGTGATAAATGTGAGTCATTACATATGCATCGGTCCAAGTTGCCACACCTCATTAGCACAACAATATGAAAACTGAATCCATAGAAATAATTACTTCATTGGTAGCAATATACAAAAGAAAGATTGCATATAAGGAAGAAGGAATTAGTTGGTAGAAAGAAAGATACAAAGTAATTTTAATCTCACGCCTTAAGGAAAGACAGAGAGTGTATACACCTACAGCATTGTGATCGATTCTGGGTCATGTCACCAAGAGTCTCCAACCATTGGTTACGATAGTCACGCGGACCCCAACCAAGTAGTCTGCATCTACCAACATGGCTCAAACTAGAAGTTAGTGACTTCAAGCATTGATGCCACATTTTGGTTTGGCCGTCCCTAACTTTCTTCCAACCATTCCCAACACTAGTCAACATTGCGCATCGTGGTAATCGGTGTTCAAGTATAAGTAACGCATGGCCCAACCATCTCAGTCAATGAAGGTTCACAACCTCACCAACTGATTTGCCACCATTCCCCAATGCCTTGTGTCTAACCTCACTATTGCTTACCCTGTGATCTCAGAAGATGCCAGAAATATTTCTAAGGGATCTGTGCTCAAATACTATTAGCTTACGAGTGTCTTCTACTCTTAATGGCCACTGTCCTCAACCGTCAAGTAGAACAGAACGAACTGCTTCACAAAATACTTGCCCCATGTTTGATAGACGGATATCTCACCTTCGCCATAGATGACTTAAGTGGGAAAAAGCCAAATAAGCCTTTTAAATCCGTGCAGAAATTTCTTCAGACACCAACTCATTAGTGCCAATCAGACTTCCAATATAAGTGTTGTCAACGCGTTCGACTACTTCACTCCTTATCCTTAGTTCAGGTGTTGACGCAGGCCAGTCCTGAAGCAACAACTTGCATTTGGAGGGGGAGAAACGCATTCCAAACATCCTGGCATTGTTGCTCAGTGCTACCAAAAGACTGCATTTTATCAGCGTCTTCCCCAAACAGGACTATGTCATCTGCATATTATAAGTTGATAATGGGACCTCCTGAAAGGGGATCAATTCCTGGGAATCCAGTTGACAAGAGCGTTATTCCCAGTAGTAGGTCTATGATGAAATTAAACAGAAATGGAGATAATGCACTGATCTGATTGCCTATTATTCGTTTACAAGAAAGTGAATAAACATATAGTAATGACATGATAATTACATAAATCCTAAACAATCTATCGAATAAAAGTTTAAGGGATCACAGTTTGTGAATCATTTAAAAAAAACACCAGTTCATTTGTACTAGTTATTTGAATTTTCCCACTGATATTGAGGACTGCAATTTATATCTCTTTCTAGCGTATATGCATCCTTTGAAGATTGTCTCGATATTGTCATTAAGTCACAAGCATTATACACACAGATGGAAGCGAACAGTATTGAGTTTGAATCTTAGATTAAATATCAACTCTGAGATCTAAGTATATCCACATGACTCGTCCCAAATAAGATAAAACTCACCAGCTGGATTTCATTGCTAGCCACCATCTATCTCTGCTTACAGTACCAAATATTCACTGTAACAAATTAGAAAATAGTATAATTGCATAAAATTAGTTCAGATAACAGTTCGTAAATAAAGTCATTTATATATATACCGTTCCATGAAATCTAAATTGTTTATGCTTCATTGAGATCATAATTCAAGTTTTGTTTTAGATAAATAAAGATACTCTATCCCTTCAACTTAACTTTGCCTTTTTTAAATAAGAATTCTAAAAGAACCAATTTCAAGTTATTGAATAATTTGTAAAATTACCATATTCAATATTATATTGACCTACTACTCATTATAGTTTACCAATCAAAGTATAGTTCACTATCTTTCTGACCAATAAGACTTTTATTGAAGTTAGTTAATCCGTTGATATTTGTTCATCCCATGGGAGTGTGGACCCCACCATCACCATCACCACCACTAAAAAAATAAAGGAAAATAAAACAGAAACTCTAATCTCCCCAAAATAAAATATTTGCCTTACTCACATTCTGTTCTTTTCTCTCTTTCTCTCTCTCTCTCACCCTGTTTTTCTCTTTTAATACCGTTTCTCTTCCTCCAACCAAAATATAATGTAACAGGTAAGGGAAATTTTTTAAACATACTTTTTGAGGGGTGAAAATATCGGATAGGAATTGCGGAATTTTTAGACTAATGAAAATGAACCAATCAAATCATCACAACCCACAGGTATTAGTGAATTTTAGCAAATAACATAAAATTTCTGTGACCTTTATATTATCCCATGGGTTTTAATAGACTCTCCAAGGCATAATGAGAATTTTTGTAATGATATCAATGAATGTAGAAAAGTAGTTTGTTAATGATTGGTTAAAAAGTCTTTTAGTCTATTTGTTTGTATGTACACATATCCTTAATGTAACTTATTGTACACCCCCTATTTTCTAGTACATTTCAATTTGATAACCTGTAGTTATATAAGATAAGTTTTAACCTTGTATCCTTTCTATATAACTATTCTGACCACCACCATCCCTATGTATCATTCATCTGTTTTTTTGTTGTTGTAGCAATAACATTCTCACAAAACTTCTCAAGTTAATCTATTGATTTAACTTATCAAGCTTCAATAAGTATTTCATTTTTATTTCCCAACAGTCTTACTCCCGAAGGATCAGCTATACCATATATCTCATTATATACAATAAGAAAGTAAATGAATGAATGAATGAATCTCTAAGGGTTTTATTGGCCTAACAGTATAATTTCTTGTTCATCTACTTGTTCAACTTCATTGATCGTTCAAAAATATTCCTAATAACATCAACTATTTCATTCAAGATTTGTGTTTTCCCTTGAGGTTTATGTACTTTAACTGAGAACTTAGTTACAACTAAATACAATCTATCTTTTATTAATATACTTTATGAAATCGATCGATTATCAAATATATATCACTAATATTATCAAATATACAAATCTATCAATTTTAACCTAATGATCATTATTTTAATTCACTGTTAATTCATTTTATATAATGATCATTTTGATTATATAGTATCTATATTCATTAAAGCGTGAAATCATTAACAGTGTTAATAATTTACTTGATCGATATCTAAATCAATATTGTGTTCTCCCAGTGGAGTTAACGACCTAACATTCACTTGATCTCATTATTTATATTCATAAATATATATACACATAATACACTGACATATATATTTATGACAAATAAATTGAAGTAAACTTGATCCAATTTATTGATCATTGATAATCAATATTCTTGTCTATAGAAACAGGTAAGAAGATCTATATAATTTAATCTGTTTTTTTTTCTTGTAGTTGAAATTTTGTTCTTTTTAGAGAACAAAAATTGTGTAGAACAAGTTCATAAATCAATAATCATTATCATTATTTTATGAATAATTTTGATGATAGAAAAGAATTATAATTTAGGTGGATACTTCGTTATTGAATCCTTCAGAAGTTAAATCATCCAGTTGTAGAGCCTTGAATGTTGTTCGGAACATAATTAATGTAATCAGCTCTGAAATGAAACAGTCTAACTAATATCTTACATACATCTTAAGTAGGATGGGAGATATTTCGTTTATAACTACAAATGTTACAATGAAGATCTTTTTTGATATGTCCTAGATCAAGTACAACTATAAATATAATACACTGATGAATATATATATATATAAAGATAATTAATAAAAACCTCTAGTAGACTAATCATCAATTTATAGCATTTACTGATCAATGTTAGTCCATTATTGAAAATCTGAAAGCACTGGATGGTTGTTTTTCGTTCGAATATAGAATCCCTTAGGTGTACACATCCACAATCTCACATGCAAGACTAAAACTTCTGGAATCGAATGAATATGCACTGTTGAGAAGTCCCATACTAGGATGAAATGGCCATTCAGTGCTTCTAGATTTTCAATAACGGACTAACATTCATCGGTTTATTATTTTATTAAAATTCAATAATCTCCATAACCTAAAATTGAAAATTATAGTATGTAGTCATATATTTTCATCTTATTTATTATTACAATCATTTCACAACTAGTTCATATTAGATATCACATTTAGATAACTGAAATAATATTTAATAGAGAAACATTTCATAAAAGAAAAGAAAATACAATAACTAATCAGCTAATAAATTGTATAATTCACTTTTCTAATACTTTTAAAATAACTAGACTGATTTTTAAGCAAGGATAGATAGTGGCTATTAGTGAAATCCAGAACATTTGTTTCGTCCTATTTGAAACTTATCAGCTAGATGTACTTGTATCTCATAGTTGATATTCACTCCGGGACTCAAACCCAGTACCGTTCGCTTCAAACGCCACTTAGCTATTGAGTCCTGTTAATGATTTGCCACAATACTAAATGAATTTAAACTTCACTCCACTGCACAAGCCATTGGCTATCTAAATTCAGTAGCTAAGTGAATAACGAGATGACATTTGAAGTGAATGGTACTGGATTGGAGTCCGATAGTGTACATCAACTCTAGGATGCAAGTGAATTCAGTTGACGACTTGCAGATGAAACGAAACACATGTCTCGGACTCTACCGATAGACACTATTTATCCAAGCTTAGAATCCTTGTGAATTAAGACAATATAGAAGCAATCCGTACAGGATGCACATCTACCAATAAGAGACTGATCGATTGCAGTCCTAAACATCAATGGGAAAATCCAAGTAAACAGTATCAAGTGAACTTAAACTGTTTCCTATTAAGAAATAAATTTATTTCAGTCAATATATAAAAATACATCAACAGTATATAACGAAGAATCATTTCGAGGTGAAATCAGTGATTTTTTTGTTACCTAGTTGGCAATTGAAAATATCGATTATTTCGGGAACATCTTTAAGTTGTTAACAAGTTTGATAGTTGATGTAAAAAGAAAAAAAAAGATTTTTTGACACTTTGATTCTAGATAAACGCAAAGCATAGACTTTTCTTAAGTTAGAACTTAACGATATACGTGTACAATTTGACAATGAAATTAGTTCAGGTAAATTCCCTAAGTTTAATATTTTGTAGAATAACAACTTGATTAAAGTAATACTTACTCACTTACTTACATACGCCTGTTACTCCCGATGGAGCATAGGCCGCCGACCAGCATTCTCCAACCCACTCTGTCCTGGGCCTTCGTTTCTAGTTCCATCCAATTCTTGTTCATTTTTCTCATGTCTATTTCCATTTCCCGGCGTAATGTGTTCTTTGGTCTACCTCTTTTCCTTTGGCCTTGAGGGAAAATACGATTAAATTATTAGAGTATTTATAAATCGATTATGGTGTATGCTACTTATATCTACATAAGTAGTATATAAAAACCAATCAGAAGTGAAATGTTTGACAGTAGAAAGTTGGGAAGATAAAATCAAAGAGGACGCGAACAAACAGTAATTATTATGGTAATAAAAAGAACGATGAACTTTGAGACAATTGATGGAAGATTTGCATATGAATTATCGAACGTATGATTTTTACAAAGAACTCTGTAATTCTCGTTTTAATATAAATTGATTGTCCCCAACTGTGTTCTTGTTTATTACATGAGTACTTTTCTATCGTCGTCATTGACTTGATCTTCTCTAGTATTCACAATGGTCATAATCAATATTTAGTGATATTCAGATTTTAGTTAAACATAATTGATAGATTATAAAATGTTTTTTTTTGTATAGAGAGCAGCTATTGAACGACAATGACTTGGCTGAATTGTCAGCCTTCTTTTTGAAAACATTTATTCTCTTAAACAGAATATATAATTGACCCAACAGCAAAATGTCTAAAATAAACATTCCTTCACAATGACATTTTAACATTAAGCATATAATTTAGAAAATTGATCAAACCGAATTTCTATGTTTGAGCTGATGTTTATGTATCTGATCCCTAGTTTAAGTTGTTATTACACACTACAGAAGAGTTTCACACTAGATTTATTTATTTGTTTATTTGAACACATAAACATTAGTTCAAGATGGCAGCAAGCATATATGCGTCATACAATAGCAATGGGGCCAGTAGTAGTTATCATTAATATGTGTGGGGGTTGTGATACTTCCTGAGTGCCCAAACTGAAACAGATGGTTTTCTTAGGGGGCCACGCCTGGAGCCTTCGACCTAAAGTCTGATCCACAAGGGAGTGGAGAAACGTCAGGAAATACAGTCACGTGGTGGTCGACGATCAACACTTGGTTCGTACACCATTTGTTCCCTCAGGTTCCTGGTGCCCATATTCGCCATTGGTTTGGAATGAGGGTTTTCACGCTCCTCTAAGTGAATCCTTCATATCCAAGAACCCACTTAAGGCTCTAGATATTCACTCTTTGTCCTCTGAATTTCGTAATGAACACCTGCTGCCTCGAGAAGGCAGTGAGTAGGACTTCTGTAGGAGCGTCTGTATAAGCATGGCGATGTGAGAGCATTTAGAGAGAGATAGCTGACTCTCCACACCCTTGACCGTAACAGGGCATTTGGGGGCAATTGTAATAATTATGCAGTATAAATGTAGGTAGTCCCAACTCTATCAATATTCGTCCCGTTGTAATAGTATCTTAAATGCTCGCTTCAAATCCAAGGTCATTGTACATGTATCATGCACCTGTATTACTTGCTTAAACCAATCTTCTTTGATTTGTACTGAATAACTCTTTTGCAGTAACTAGGGCTCAAAGCGAAGTGATGAGTTATTGACGTTATTTTGAAGATACACATCAATTACTTTGTTAGTTAACACAATGCATTTCTGTCCTAAACTTTTCTTTTTAAATTCCAACTTTTTACGTTATAACATATTTCTTTCTTACTTAGTAAGTATATTCTTAGTAAAGTTGAACAGTGGCTAGCAGTGGAATCTAGAATGAGTGTTTCGTCCCACTTGCGACTGGTCAGTATTACGTATCTGTACATCGTTTTGTTGATGTTGCCGTGAGACTCGAAGCCAGTACCTATCGTTTCGTACACTCACCTCGTTATCCACCGAGGTACTGAGTCCAGATAGTCATTATCGTATAAAACGATTATGAATTTTATTTGTGAGATTTTATGTATTTCTATCACTAATGTTAACGATTACAAATGATCAGTTTTGTTTGGGATACGGATTGCCTCAGTAATAGGACAGCTAGTATCCCAAGTAGGTTATAGCGCTTATCCTGGATTTCAATGTCAAATACTATTCAACTTGATTAAAAAGGAAAAATATTCGAGCGAATAATTGTTTTCAATAACTTCATCATTAGGCTCTACAGTTATAAGTCCATAATTATGATATTTTACAAAGGCCAAAATAAAGCATGTATTGATGAATTTGACAATGTTATAAGTTAAAAATGGTGAACGTTTGCATCTGTTACGACATATATACTTC
Organism: Schistosoma mattheei; assembly: GCA_944470405.2. NCBI lineage: Eukaryota > Metazoa > Platyhelminthes > Trematoda > Strigeidida > Schistosomatidae > Schistosoma > Schistosoma mattheei. The sequence continues at coordinate 11,165,354 of OX103945.1, forward strand.
AAAAAAGCATGACCAAGTGGCCAATATCAAGACAATCCACAGAGGAAACGCATGCATTGAAAAGAATAATGATTGTTCAGATGTCGATTTCTGAACTGCTAACATCTAACTGGTGATCACTCAATATTTATCGTCAGGATAGATGGAGAAATAAGGAAAGGAAACTTGTTGAAATACTTTATGCTGAGAATTCTATATTGTACCGAAAATATAATATTGGATAAAGTCATTAATACTAATATTAATGATAATAATAATAATTATTATTATTATTAATAAAATGAGACGGATCAATTACAAACCTTACTCAGTTAATAGTTGGTTAATATGAACCTGTAAAGAGTAGAATCAGGTAAAAATATTACTAGTTTTGATAATTTGATCTGGCTTTGGTAATACAGAGTGTAATAGTTTGCTTATAATTGATTGATTTGGTGAGACTATAATTTATGGATGACCTTTGAGCGACTCTAGACTGACCTTGAGAGTGTCCGCTTAATAACCAGGACCAAATGAGGGTTATGAACTTGTGTGAGGAATTAGAATTGTAATTTACAGTTGATGATTAAGCTTAGGAATTAGATTTCGGGTTTCCATCACGAACTGACATCGGCTATAATGCCAAGACTCTATTTATCCAAATGGATTAGCGAATTTGGCGCCAAAATCTGAGACCTGTTATCTTATATTTGATTGATCCGAACATAAATTTTAGTCTCCCCGTTGTTTTATTCTAGTTCAAGGTGAAAAGGATTTCAGATCAGAAATTCGGTTCTTGTTGTAAAACTTGAAAATCTCAAGTTTATTCCATAGTGATGTCGTAGGTACAAACTAGTGAGATCACATTAGTAGTCATGAAAGCTTTTCAATGATACCCGTTTTTTTTTTTCATTTATCTTAATCAATGACGTAACTAACCTTCGAATTCAGTTGAACTATTCACAAATCTCATCATAAAACTGTTTGTTTACCGCTTATACTTATTTTATCGTACATTTTATTACAGGTAATTAAAAGTAATTATTATTAATAGAATATAATGCAATAATTAATTATCAGTATTCAATGGCTACAACAATGAGTTTATCTAACTTATCCACAAATATCGATTTATTATCATCATCATCAGCAGTAGCAGCAGTAGCAGCAGCATCATTACATGGACATGATGTAACTATCCAAACAAATAATAGTCATAATTCATTAGATCAATCAATTACACCACAATTATTTACTCAATTAGGAACAATTACCTCTTCTACAATACCACGTGATCCTAATGAATTATGTACAAATTTAAATATGGTTGATAGACATTTAACAAATTCTAATTTTTCTTCATTTATTCAACAACATTCACAATATCCTATATCAAATCAATTAACATCAAATTCATCAAATTATTTTACACAATCTAATACACATTTATCTACAACTAATTGTGTCAGTATGTTACAACAACAGCAACAGCAACAGCAACCTCATCATCATCAACATCAGCATCAACAACATTCAGAATTGAAACGTGATCATTATGAAATGTTAGATATGTCAACAGATCCAACTAATCAATTTGGTTTAGTACGTTCATGGATAGCTCAACAACAACAACAACAACAACAAAATCGGCAGAATAATGTTAATCATCTTCATCATCCTAATCCTCATCAAAATTCACCAGAATGTTCTAATTCACCATCGGATCAGTCTAATTTTTTAATTAATACACCTAATCAACCACATGGTTGTCTTATGAATTCACAATCACAAAATAATAATAATAATAATTTTAATCATATTTTATCTATATCACCTAATTCTTTGGGTAATCACAATACAACTAATAATAATAGTAATACTAATAATAGTACAAATAATGGTACTCGTAATGGTTCAATGGTTTCTGCATATTCTGCAGTTGCTGCAGTACATCATTTAACTCAAATGAGTAATCAAATGGTTGGTGCAATAAATGCAAGTAATAATAATAATAATAATAATAATAATAACAATTCTGTTGTTGGATGTTTATTTGATAATACTACTGGTTCAATGATCAATAATCATATTCCGTTCAATAATAGAGGTTTATCATCGAATCAGTTAGTAAATCCTACAAGGTAAAATTTGTTATATGATTATGCATGCCTCTCTATCTAAAAGAAAACAGTTCTTATTATTTCATTGCATTTATTAGAATGTTTACTACTTTTAAAGAATTTCACATTTGTCAACAAGCTGAACAAGTAATCCAAATGATACTAGACAACCGAAAAAACATGTCCACATAATTAATTTTGGGTCATAAGTTGTGGGTGTGTGTGTGTGTGTGAACGTCAGGGATGGAAATACCACTTGGTTGTTTATATTGAACTGTTAGACATTAAATTAGATTTAAGGTCAGTGTTCGAATGACTGAGATAGTACACTACTTACAAACCATATCATCATAATCCAAATGATGAATTCATTTCATTATCTTTCACGATCTCACTCAATAATAATGAGTTTGAAATGAAATGAGAAAAATGTATGAATTTTGAATTCACTTAGTATTGTTTACTTGAATCTTCCAATTGATGTTTAGGGCTGTAATTGATCAGTCGCTTATTGGCATATATACGTTCTATGTGAATTGCCTCAATATTGCCTTAAATCACAAGCATTATAAGCAAAGAATGATAGTGGGTAGCAATGGAATCCAGGACACGCGAACAGTACTGGGTTCGAGTCCCAGAGTGTGTCAACTCTGAGATGCAGGTACATTCAGCTGACAAGTTCTAAATAGGACGAAACGCACATCCTGCATTCCACTACTAGCCACTATCCATCTTTGTATATATTCTGGTTTTAAATTAGACTGATATCATACGGTATGGCGTATTACTACTTACATTGTTTAATGTTATTTTTCATTATTTTCCAGTGTTTACATATCTCTCTACTTTCTACAATATTGAATTTAGAGCATTTAAAACTTTAGGGAAAATAAATTACAGTTTGTAGATCACTCGATTAGTCTATATTTAATATATTTTAATTAACTAATTAATTACACAGATTGAAATCATGAGTCAATTGAAGCTAGACCATCATCGAAAACCTAGAAGCACTGGACCACCGTTTCGTCCTAGCGTGGGACTCCTCAGCAGTATGCATCGACGATTTCGCACCCCACGAGATTCGAACCCAGGACCTATTGGTCTCGCCCCAAGCGCTTAACTAACAAGACCGCTGAGCTGGCCGGCATCCAATGGTGTTAATGTCTAGCTTCAACCAATCCACGAAATTGAGCGACACATCCACCATTGTCTTCAGTGAGTTCCTATCTCACAACTGACCCAGTTGAACTCCACTGATAACGATGCGGGATCGTGGATGCGGATTGCTAAGGAATCCCATACTAAGACGAAACGGCAGTCCAGTGCTTCCAGGTTTTCCATGGTGGTCTAGCTTCAATTGACTCATGATTTCAATCCGTGAAATTTCTAAAATCTCCACAAACCCCTTCTGATAATTTCATAGTTTTTAAACTATTAATTCAAATAGAAAAAAAGAAACAATTCAACTTATGCTATTTGAACATTTTGTTAGTTTAGGGGTTTTTGAATTTTGTGTAGTCGTCAGAAGCTGTGACATGTTGGATTCAACAATGTTGAATTTGAAACAGTTACTCACTCATAGTATCAGAAGATGATTTCACAATGTTATCAAAATCAGATAATATAAATTATTGGATATCAACCCAATTTTTTGAAATAATAAGTGCAAATAGAAAAACCTGTAGGTTTTGGGTTTAATCATTGATGAGGTCGTGAATATGTACTGATGAGTCCTATATTAGGACAAAAGAGTTATCCAATGCTCTTTGATTTTCAATGGTTGTTTACCTGAAGTCACTTTGTGATATAAACTATGGTAATTTTGTATTCCTCTTTCGTAACAACTATTTGTAACTTTCTATTTTTTTTTAAATTAGTTAATTAAGGTCTTTTTGTAATCGAAAGTAAGCATAATTTTACAGGATCCTAAAGTATACAAAGGGAGTTTCCCTTACGAAATGACATAATTATGGGAATTACAGAAAACTGGGGGTACACTGAACAGTTGCTTTATTTTAATTAAACAATTCTTCATAGCAAACACTTACTACCATATATATAAAATGGAAGTCGGGACTTTTAATCCTGATAATGAGTATGATACCATTTGATTCGATTATTAGAAATCCACTTATTCATATTATCAATTTCATTTAGTTAATAAAGTGTAGTGTAATCTATAAATGATTGATCACTAGGTAGTGACTACTTTTATCTTCACCTACTCTTTTAGTGATAGTCAGATTATATTGAATAAATTGCAATATAACTGCTTGTCTAAGTAACTAGGCATGATTTGCACTATGTTAAAAAGTTAGATAATTGAAACTAGTCGTTAGGATAGGCCATTTAATTTAGATTTCGTGTTTGATATCACTCGTCAGTAAGAGATAATCGAAAGTTTGAAGGCACTGATATTCTCTAGTCTGTTAGAATCAAGGTCATTCAACTACACCGTTTGAAATTCTAATACTTAGCTGTTTGGGCTTTGATTGATCTTGTATACAACTGATATGTATACAATTAACTGATCTTTAGGTATTGACAAATATCATGTATGTCTAGTGTAAACTTCACTCAACATAGTATACGTAAGTTAATGCCTCAGTCTTTATAATAGATTCCATAGTTATATTCAGTATAACAGCTTTAAAAATATAATTTATTAAAAAGCTTGTGACTTAAGGGTATATCAAGGCAATGCGCACAGGATGCACATTTGTCAACAAGAGACTGATCAATTGTAGTCATAAATATCAATGGGAAGATTCAAGTAAAACAACACCAAGTGAATTTAAACTTCACTCTATTGCACAAGCAGGTGGTTATCAGGATTAAGTAGCTAAGTGGATAATGCGATGGCATTTGAAGCGAACTATACTGGGTTCGAGTTCCGAAGTGAACATCAACTCTGCGATGTAGGTACATCCAGCTGACGAGTTCCGAATAGAACGAAACGCGCGTCCTGGATTCCACTGCTAGCCACTATCCATCTTTGCTTAAAAAAACTTGCAACTTAAGGCTATATCAAGGCAATCCGCACAGGATGCACATATGCCAACAAGAGACTAATCAATTACAGTCCCAAATAACAATAGGAAGTTACAAGTAAAAAAAACACCAAGTATAATTTATACAGTTTCTATGTGATAATATGAAAGATGGAAAATATTCTTTTTTGTTAGATCTTTAAGCTAGTCATTATTTATTATGTAATTATAGAGGTGAACACTTCCGGATTGCAGGTTTTTTTCTTTCTTTTTTTTAACACCATTATTATTTTATTCACTTCACCTGTCTAACTATTATTAAGATTATTGTGTATAAGTGACTATATGAGTTTACTTTTCGGTATATCATCAAAAGAGAAATTTTAAAATGTAATTAAACTCCAAATGATTACGTCATCTAAAAAAAGATACAGTGAATGGGAACTTGTTTCCAGTGGTGAGATCATTTCAATTTTTTTGTAGATAAATACGTATATTTTTATTTTTTTTAAAAAAATTTCATTCTCTCTCAGTGAATTAATCATATAGTGTACAAAATAAGAATGAAATTGATATCGGTAACTATCATACACCGTTTCTTTTTTCTTTTCTATCCTTAAAGTAATTATTATCACCAAGTTTTTTTGGGGTGGGGTGGGAAACATAGATAACCTATCATTTATTCTCTTTCTCTTTATTATGTTTTTTTTCGAAATCGAGGATTAAGATTACTGTGATCAAAGATATATATATATATATATATATATATATATATATATATCCCTACCCCCCTCAGAATATATTACAGTTTAATATATTTATTAAGCATTGAATCAGTGGTTTAATTAACATCATCAGAAGAAGATATGAGAATTTTGAGTTTTTGATACCCTGTTAGGGTGTGAAGTAATCAAGCATAGATGATTAAGCAATCTAATGTCAACTGGTTTGTGAATGACCAGTCACACGTTGAAATCAGTCTGTGATTATCGTCACTTTTGTAATTATTAAGTAATAATAATAATAATCATAATCAGTACTTTCATCGTCCTTAATAAGATTTATCCAAGTTTTTTTTCATTTCCAAAAATAAGAAATGTTCCAGATTAACATATTCTTTAGAATCAGTGAAAATTTTGATTTGGAGTCAAAGAAATAAGTTTATAATGTGCTGAATGTTTAAAGTATTATACAAAATTACAGTTGAATGGCTCTTTTGTTAGTTAAATGAAGAGGTTTTATAGTTAGTATTGCAATTCATAAGACAAATATTCCATGGTGATCTAGCTTCAGTTGACTCATGATCTCAACTGTTGAAATTACTACAATCTCCACAAAACCCCTTCTGATACTAATCAACATATGCTCACTAGTGAATGGCTTCAAGTGGTATATCCTGGAGTTCTAGTAAGAAGCAGTGACCAGTGGAGTTCAACTGGGTCAGTTGTGAGATAGGAAATCACTGATTACAATGGTGGATGTGTCGTTCAAATTCGTGGATTAGTTGAAGTTAGACATTAACACCGTTGGATGACGGCTTATTGGTCTAGTTGGTTAAGCACCTGGCGCAAGACCGATAGGTCCTGAGTACGAATCTCGCGAGGCAGGGTCGTAGATGCGCACTGTTGAGGAGTCCCACAATAGGACGAGATAGCCGTCCAATGCTTCCAGGTTTTCCATGGTGGTCTAGCCTCAATTGATTCATGATCTCAACTGTTCAAATATACAATAGTTCAGCGGAAAAGATTTTTCAGAGATTCATTTAATTTTTAGTTTGTATTCATTACACACTGATCCCATTTGAAGTATTACTGAACACTGATGAATATTGAATAGCTGTTGCATCACAGTATGAAACACTCACAACCTTATAAGGTTCCATAGAGAATACTTAAACATCAGTACCACTAGTTCAGTATACAGTGATATAACTGCAATTTATTTTAACTCACAATGCATCGAGACGATCATTCAATGCTGTTGAAAGTATTCTTTTACCTCCAAGTTATCTGATTTTCACCAGTCACGATTTCATAATTGAAGTTAGACATTAAAAGTATTGGATATCGTTTCAATGGTATAAATGTTAAGCACCTGCACTTGAAGTCGACAGTCTTTTGTTTAACTCGCAGTTCCAAGGCTATGTCTGTTCAATTTCGAAAATTCGTGGAATAAGATGAAACGAAAGTCCTATACTTCCATGGTTTTCAATAAGAGTCTAAGTATGATCAATTTATAATTTAGAATCTATGAAATTTATTATTATCTCTACAAAGTCCTACATTGGATATATTTCAATTTTCTTACTTATTTTCAATCAACAGTCATTTTGTAATCACCTAATGTTTAATTACTGAATTTTACAAAGTAAACTATTTACCTTTATTGTATAATGTCTTATAAGATAAACGTGATACCATTAAAATGAAAATCACTTCGAATATAGATTTGCTTGATCATCTCATAAACTACTGATCTCAAGTAACAATGATTATGAATATATTCAATATAGTCTTTTCCGTTTTCTTTTTGTTATTAAAATGTTCTCATTTTCATCCATATAGATATACGCATTGTACACCACGAATGGAAGTAGCATGGGCTCGTTTCGAGAAACAACCACCGAATAATTTACGTAAAAGCAATTTTTTTCATTTTATTATTGCTTTATATGATCAAAATAGACATCCAATTGAAGTAGAACGTGCTGCATTTATTGACTTTGTAGAAAAAGATAAAGTAAGTGAATTGTTGACTACTTTTATAATTATAATCATGAACTAATTTAAGTTAAACATCTATTAGAAACTAAGAAGTACTGAATACTTGTTTTGTTCTAGTATGGAACTTCTTAGAGCTAGTGTAGTGAACAAAAACATGTGTGAGGACAATCGAATGTATTTGACACGAAAATTCAGAGCATCTCACTAAAATATGAGAACCATATAGCATATAGTTAATTTGCAAAATATCAGTCCATCATCTCAAACTTAACTGTTCCTTTTGTAAATCTCAGTCGATTGTCTCAGATTTCATTGTTCATGCATTTTCATACCAATTGTATTCCGTTTCCGTTCTTTCCTTATCGATCTTCTGCTGAAATACATTTTGTGCCTGACCATCGTTATATACTACTTCTGTGGATATACGTAACCCACATCACACTAGTACCTATCAATGATCTTATTGAGAGATGAAATTTAGTACTATCAATTTCACATGTAAATACTTAACCTCTAGATTACACAATCTATATCTTCTACAACACGTCACTGTATTTAGCGTTTGTTATACAAATATATAGTGTTATTATTACTATTATTAATATTATTATTATTATTATTTTAACACATAGATATTGGCACAAAGAGACACCAAATACATATGCGCCACACAGATCTCATTTGATATGTATGAGGGCTGTGATACTGCCCGGGTGCCCCGAGCCTTCGACCTGAAGGTCTGACCCACAAGGCAGTGGAGCATCGTAAGGAGATGCAGTCCCATGGAAGCCGGTGACCAACAATTGGTTCATATGCCATTTGTTCCCGCAGGATACTGGAGCCCATGTGCACCATTGGTTTGGAATCCGGTTAAAGCGCCGGACATTCGCTTTTCATCTTCTCATTTTCGGAAACAACACCCGTGGTGCGAGGAGGCAGTGAGTAGGACTTCCCTGGCAGAGGCTATATACGCGTGGCCATGTGAGAGCATTTCGAGAGGGAGAACAGACTCTCCCCACTCTCGGCCATACCAGGGCAATTGGGGGCCAATCGATATCTATATATCTACCAATGTATAGGCTTAATTCATTTCAATCAATCAATTCATCTTAATATTGAGTTGAAACTATTCAATTGATATAATAGATTTTCTAAATATTCAATTTGACTAGCACAAATATAAATCACAGCAGGATAAGAGAATACATTTTAATAAACTTAACACGCAATTTAAAGAGAGAGACAGAGAGAAGAAACCTGATTTGTATTAAATTAATTTTGAAAGGAAAAAAAGGTTATTTTATTAAAAATAAAACAAACAATTGAAAGGTTACATAACTGATTTCTCAATAGAGTTTTCTAGGTGTTGATCAAAGATCTAAGGTGGTGGTAAGATGTTTGTTTAAGACAATAGAGAAGATTTGTAGCTTAGGTAGATGAATTTTGATGAAGTTCTAGTTTATCAATTGAATAATTTGTTTAATATGATAGAAACTTTAATACAACTCAGTGAATGATATGAATTATGATAGAAGAATAATATTAACTGATAAGATGGGATAGGAATGTGAGATCACGTTTTCACTCAGTGTGATATTTTGTTCAGTATAATATATATATTTTTAAAATAGTTGAGATCATGAGTCAATTGAAGCTAGATCACCATGGAAAACTTGAAAGCATTGGACGGCCTTTTTGTCCTATTGTGGGACTCCTTAGCAAAGCGAATCTACGATATGCACAATAGAACGAAACGGTCATTCAGTGCTTCCAGATTTTCAATGGTGCTCTAGCTCCAATTGATTCGTGATCTCAACTATTAAACTTACTATAATATCTACCAAACTCCTTTTGATACTAATATTTTTTTGTATTAATTTGGTTTCATTATCGTTCAGTATAAAATGTGACAATTATTTAGTAGCGATTCTATGTAAAACATATTTTTGTATTTTCACTATTTCAATTACATGATATTGGTTGACTAAGTGGAAAATCAGAATGAGGATTTATGAAGATTGTAGTATTTTAACGGTTGAATTCATGGGTCAATCAAAGCTAGATCACTACTGAAAACTCGGAAGCATTGGACGACCGTTTCGTCCTAGAACAGGACTACTCACCAGTACGCATTTACGATTCCCCACGTGGGATCAGTTCAATAAAATCAACTTCTGCAATCAGTTTCTTCTTTCTTGAGTCACTTAAGTCCCATCCTTCCTCTGTTCCAAGTTCTAGTTTACTTACTTGGTTTGAATTAATTTTTATGTTTATCGTTTTTTCAGTGAGTTAGTTTTCTACGGAATGGGGTCGCTAACCCCGTGCTCAACCCTCCTCCTTTATCCGGACTTGGGACCGACAGTAAACCCAGAGGGGCTCTAAGTGGAGTTCCAGTTTGCCATGGTTCTAACATTAGCGATCAATGAGAACTTTCATTTATTTATATACTTTGGATGTTTACTAGCGAATGATCTAGGAATATTATTTAAGCGTATAGGCTTTTGATTTATATCGAATCGAATAGCAATCATAATCGTATGAAACAAGAAACTATCTTAAGACAACCAGGTTATAATTTATGAACGAACCAATCACATTTAAGATAACAGGTTTCGAATTTCAGTGCGAAATTCATATACTCATTTATCTAAATACTATTACGGTATTATAGTTGATGTCAGTTCGTGATGAAGACTATAAATCGAATTCCTAATCTTAACCATCTATTGTAAATCATAATTCTAATTTCTCACATTCCTTTATATCACTCATTTAGTCCTAGTTAGTAGATGAACATTTTCAAGGTCAGTTTAGGGTTGCTCAAAGGTCGTCCAAAAATTATAGTCTCACCAATTATTCCTTTATTTGTTCACGGTTATTTTCATAGTAATTTCCTTTAATAACGAATTAATTTTCACAAATAATTAGAAACAGATTCATTTGGCTATGGATTTAGTTGTAAATAACATATGACCAAGTATAATTGTGTATCATTTAAAATGGTTAGATTTTACATACTACCAGTATAAACCAATCCAAGCACTTAAAGTTCTTCAAATGGCTGAAGCAGTAGCCATCCGGATGAAGAAGCCTGAGCTATGAGTACAAAAGAAATATCTTCAACCACTTCTTCCCTGGCCAACCTCAAGGCCAAATAATCAATAGTAACCTTAGCTATTTAATGACCTAATTTGACTATCGTACTTATGACCTTTCATAGTCTCTGTTATCTTTATATACAAATCTTTGTCAGAATGGGTTTTGTGAAGATTTTAGAAATTTTACTGGTTGAAACCATGAGTCGATTGAAGCTGCCAAGGAGTCCCATACTAGGACGAAACGGCCGTCCAGTGCTTCCACGTTTTCCATGGTGGTCTAGCTTCAATGGACTCATGATTTCAACCAGTGACAAATCTTTGTATTATTATTATTATTATTATTATTATTATTATTATTATTATTGGTTAAACATCATTATTCATCTCCCCAATACATGATTCATTTACTTCGCATTCATCCCACCTCACTACGTCTTACTAATAATTCACACAACATAGTCTTCCATTAAACATTTGACAGAATTGTAATTACACTATTATTTCTCTCTAACTATCTGATCCATATTTATTCTCATCATGGATCTTAAAATTTTCATTTAACATAAAAGCTGATCCATATTATATCACTCTATATGAGTCATATCAACATGAACAATTTTATTCTATTTTAAATTCACTTGGTATTGTTTATTTGAATCTTATTATTGTTGTTTAGAACTGCAATTGATTAGTCTCTTATCGGCATGTGTGCATACAGTGAGTATTGCCTCGATATTGCCTTAATTCACAGGCATTCTAAGCTTGGTTGGATAGTGACTAGTAATGGAATCCAGGACACGCGTCACTTCATCCTATTTTATTTGACAATCCTAAATTCATATGCTTTAACTTTAAACGATGCAGTTTACCCATAACCTGACCATTTTTCGGATTATTAATTTGAATATATAATTGTAGAACCTGAACAGAATTTATTGAAAAGAATATTCTTTATTCAAATATTAGTCTTATAATATGATAGGGATCTTTAAACAATCATACGCTTGAATCAATTAATATCTTACCAAATGATAACTACTCATTATTATGAATTAGTAATATGATACCCAATAATAAATAAGTAACAGAAGATAGAATAATTGATCATTAAATTATTGGTCGGCTTATTCAATAAAATTGACTATTATATATATTATCAGTATATTGGTTATGGAGATTGTTAAGTTTTTGATTGAGATCATAAACCGATTGATGTTAGACCACCACTGAAAACCTGGAAGCACTGGACGGCCGCTTCATCCTATTGTGGGACTCCTCGGCAGTGCACATCCAAGATCCCGCTCGAGGGATTCGAACCCAGGGTCTTCAGTCTCGCACGAGAAAGCTTAACCTACTGAACCACTGAGCCGGCATTCAATGGTGTTAATGTTTAACCTCAACCAATCCACGAAATTGCGTGACGATCTTCCATTGTACTGAGGTTGACACCTGTTTCTACCCGACATGGATTAGCTCCACTGGTCACGGCTTCGCACCAGAACTCCCGTGCTTCCAGGTTTTTAATGGTGGTCTAACATCAATCGGTTCATGATCTCAATCAAAATATTATATATATATATATATATATATATATATATATATATATATATATATATATATATATATATATTGTTGATGTAGGTCATTCACTTATCATTAGTTATGCAGTAATACTAGAGAATAGTAATAAGTAACTTTTTTATTATCGTTTATTAACCGACCTCTTTCCTTAATTATTATAGGAACCGGAGGGTGAAAAAACCAACAATGGAATTCATTATCGAATACGTTTACTATTTGCTAATGGTATGTTTGAAGTTCCTAAAGAATAGATTATATTTCGTTTGTAAAAATGATCATTATTGAATGTTTATACTTTATTTTTAACTTACACATTAAAAGTTAGTGAATAATTCACTAATTTGTAATCTATATATACGTTGATTAAAAACAAAGTTATGATTAGAATGGGGGTTTGTGGAGATTGTAGTAATTCTAATAGCTGAATTCATGAGTCGATTAAAGCTAGATCATCATTGAAAACCTGGAAGTAGTGAATAGCCGTTTCGTTCTAGTATGTGACTCCTCACCAGTGCTAATCAACAATAGCACACCGAAACGACTCGAACTCAAGACCTTTGGTCTCATGCCTGAACACTTAACTTCTAGACCGCTGAGTTGGACGGAATTCAACGATGTTAATATCTAACTTCAATTGACCTATGATCTTGCGCAGCTATTCATTTATTGTCTTGGGTAGATACCTGTCTCTACCCAACACGGAATAAACGACCCTGTAGCGTTTCCAGGTTTTCAATTGTGGTCTAGCTTACATCGAGCCATGAATTCAACTATTCAAAATACAGAGTTAATTATTCACTTCATATAATTAAATCAGTTTACTGTTTAAAGTTATTAATACTAGCTATATGACTTGGATACCATATAAAAAAATTTCTTGACGCTACAGTGAAATATTAAGATACCTCAAATAGATATCCTAAGTTTTTTATCGATTCCAATCATGAACTCAAGTCAATTGGGATGTCACTGAAAATTAAATAACATTAAGTAATCGATTCATTTTTAACGTAGAACTGTTTATGAGGTTGGACTGAAAATATATTTAAACTACAAAGTTGAGATGGTGGAGAAGATTTGTAGCTCAGGTGGATGATTTTGGTGGAGTTTTGGTCTCTGAGCTGGATGGTTTGGTCGTGGAGCTTTCATCGTCCTTCTGAACGACATCATCAGCACAAACTTCAAATAGAAGTGAAGCGTTTGATTTTCTCCATATGTGTTTCAAAGCTTCACTTCTATTTGAAGTTTGTGCTGATGATGTCGTTCAGAAGGACGATGAAAGCTCCACGACCAAACCATCCAGCTCAGAGAACAAAACTCCACCAAAAACTACAAAGTTCCATATCAGTGATTGATCACTCCAACTTCAATTACTTTGTAAGCTTAAATATAGAAAAATTTTCAAACCTATACCCAACTAAATTGAAGAATTAGTAACAATGATAGAAAAAGTTTGATCTCTATCAGTTTTAAATGATAACATAGATCTATGAAAGTATTTTTATGAAATAAATATATTCCTTAGGTAATTTTATGAACAACATCTCATAACTGTTTTTATTCATAGCAACCAATTATCTTATAGTATAATAAAACAATATAATATAACATTTACAAATTACTAGTTTATATTACTTTTGGATTGCTCAAAACGAAGTAGATGAAGTGAATCTTAAACTAACTGCCTATTAGGTAACAGTCGATCATCTAATCCACCCAGCCAAATCAAAGTATATAGGCATGAAAGTAAACATGATATAACTTCCATAGATATGATCAATATATTGTAGGATAATCATTTCTATAAAAGAATTCTTTAAATATTCCATAATAACTCATATATAAGTGAATAATTCTCTTTTGTAATCAAATCAATATTCCTAATCACTTTCTTTAAAAGGTTAAATAATATCACATATATTAGGGAGAAAACAATGCTACAGTAAGAATTCCACTTAATAATCATTATATATATCTATATAATAACATTAGGCACGTGTTATAGCTTTTATTATGAATAGATATGAATGATAAATAATTGGTCTACCATTTATTTATACTCATATCACATCGGTTGTGAAAACATTTGAAATTACTATAACATCCACAAAACGCCTTCTAATATTAATCAACATATACTCACTAGTGACTGGCTTCAGGAGGTATATCCTGGAGTTGTAGTGAGAAGCAGTGAACAGTGGAGTTCGACCGGGTCTGTTGTGAGATCTCAACTCACTGAAGAAAATGGTGGATGTGTCGCTCAATTCCGTGAATTAGTTGAAGTTAGACATTAACACTGTTGAATACCGGCTAGCTCAGTGGTCTACTGGTTAAGTGATCGCGCGCGAAGCCAGTAGTTCCTGGGTTCGAACCTTGCAGGGGGGCGAGGTCGTGGATGCGCTCTGCTGAGGAGTCCCAAAATAAGACGAAACAGTCGTTCAGTGCTTCCAGGTTTTCCATGATGGTCTGGCTTCAACTGACTCATGATCTTAACCATTGAAATTACTATAATATCCACAAAACCCATCTGATATTAATCATTATATATATTTATATAATAACATTAGGCACGTGTTATAGCTTTTATTATGAATAGATAGAAATGATAAATAAATAGTCTACCATTTATTTATACTCATAACACATCAGTTATGAAAACAATTTGATCTTGCCAATTATTCTTTATGTAACCAATTAAAGACATGTGTGTTATCATGTCAAAAATGTCAATAAGTGGGAGTGGTAAACTTGTTTATCGTAGTTTTCTCTCTCTCATTCGATTTGTTATTCTTTTTTTAAAGTAAAGATAATAAGTGATTAACTCATTCTTTATAATAACCAGATAAGTATTATTAATTGCTCTGTACTACCACCTCCCCTCACTTCCTACTCACTCACTCACTCACTCACTCACTCACTCGTTCTCACTCTCTGTGTGGTTATTATTTTAATGATATGACTTCATTAAAAAAATAATAATAAACTCCGAGATACCGACAAGTATTACACGTGCCTTATTTAAGTTAATAATATGAAAGTGATTTTGACAGTAATGAAACAAAGGAGAAGATGTTTGAGGAGAAAAAACAAAGCTGAAATCCATGAGGAAATAGATATATATTTCTTTGTCTTTTGGAAATAATTTTTGAGACTACCTTAATGATAAGTAGGCTAATTAAAAAAACAAATCAATTTCAATAGAAAGGTGTTTAAGATAAATTGATAATCTTAGTGTTATGAATATCATGAACCGATAGATCTGTACTGAAAACCAGTAAGTATTAGAAAACTCATTCATCTTAGTGTGGGACTCATTCATGACTTGACACAGTAATCTGGAGGCTAAGCGTCCGTCCGTAAGACCGAAGTTTCCATGTTCAATAACCGGTAGGGTTGAGGAGATGCATTATTGTTAAGAGTCTCATACTAGAACGAAATAGCCTTCCAGTGCTTCTTGATTTCCAATAGATGTATAACTTAGGTTTGTTCGTGATATTAATATCATTCAGTAATCTCTGTGAATTCCTATACTGATAATTTTGGTATTGTTGAGCTCTCTGAACTAGATAGTTTATTTGTGCAGCTTTCATTTTTGTTCTGGACAATATTATCACTGTTTAATTAATGTAGCAATGAGCTTTTTCACTGTTCCGTAAGTATTTAATCCATTTGTTCTGATATCCTTATTTATTACTGATTACTAACAGAACAAGCGGGTTTAGTACATGTGGAACGATTAAGAAGCTCACTTCTACATGAAGTAAGTGGTGATAATGTTGTCGAGAACGATAAATGTCTAGCTTAGCTTGTTTATTGGTATTTATTGATCATATCTAATCCTTACTGAAAGCTTTAATTTAAGAAGGACATAAGCTATAAAATTATTTAAAACCAGAGAGTAGTGGATAATTCAAAAGCCACATTAATCTCATCTCTTTAATAAATATATCACAGGTTGATCCTAGCAAGACAACTAATGAAAATCTAAATGAACTAGGCATTTGTTTAGTCCTAGCATGGGACTTTTCAACAATGCACACGCACGATCTCAACTGGAACTGAACCCAAGACCTCTACGCTTCACGGTAAGGGCTTAAATCTTAGGCGACTGAGACAGTATCGAATCATTTTCGCGAGACCTAAAAGTCCTGGGTCATAGATGCACACTGTTGAGGCATCCAGTACTCAGGTGAGACAGCTACACATTGTCTTCTGTTTTTTTCGATGATTATCTCACTAAAATACGTTTGTGAACTATGAAATTCAATAATATTCACAAATATTCCGTAACAATACTTATCTCTTCAATTAATATCGAATACTGAAGTTTGCCTGAACTGGACTGAACTGAACTTATTATGAGCATTTTAACAGCATCAACTGGAAAAAATCGTAAACTATACTATTTTTATCAACACTTTTTGCTCTACTACTCACTTTCATCATTATGAAAAACAAAAACTATGTGCATTAAGGTGTATTAGTGATCATGATTGATATTTACCCATTAATTTGGAATTCGATTCCTTCGTTTTCCTAACATTATCTAAGCAGTCTGAAGTAACCAATATCTCACATTTACTGATCAATAAACCTTCGTATTCGTCAACTACTTTACCCATTATTTATGAAGAAGGTACAATGAAATAAAACTAAGGAGTGATTATTACAAAAAAATCACGTAATATTTCCAGAAATGATTGATAAATAATCCATTATCATGGAAGGTCATCAGCAGGAAACCTTGGATCCATGTTTTGTGTCAGTTGATATGCATCAGTGAGTAGTAACTCCAATAATGAAAGTATTGGTTCTCCATCAAAGACAAGAATCAACTTCTTCTGATGACAGTTAAATAGCATCAACCTTTTGTATTATTGAGATGTTGACATTGAACAACTACTGGATAGTGATAAGTATTAAATTATCTAGTTCTTAATATTGACTAAATTTCATTGATCTAGTTTACAGTAAATTCATTCAACTGAATGAAAGGATATCAACTTCATATCGTTTACCAAATGAATTTTACCATGATGCCAAGTCACTTAATCAAGTAATCATTCTGAATAAATTTTTATTTCAGGTGTTCAACAAGATCAAGATTTATATATTCGATTGGTGGACTCATCTACAAAACAAGTAAGTTAAATAAATAAATGAGAAATGACTTTCATTAATAATTCTTTTTCTATTATTTATTGAGTAATAACCGGTTATCAGATCGTTTCACTGAACATATTTTTGTCTACTTAACAGCATTAATTGATTATGATTACTACTATTACTACTACTACTACTACTACTACTACTACTACTACTACTACTACTACTACTACTACTACTCACACTACTACCCACACAACTACTATTACTACTGTCCTGAATGAGAACACCAATGGGAACAAACAAATGTATTTGAGCACAAAATCACAGAATCTCTTAGTAAAGTCTGGGAACTATACAGTAAACAATTTATTTGCAAAATGTCAATTGATTGTCTCAAACTTTATTGTTCTTTTATTTTCATACCAACCACTCTCTGCTCTCATTCTCCTTTATTCAATCTTCTCAACCTTCTGCCACCAGGCATTTCACCTTCGACTGGTGATACATACTACTTATATCCGTCAATATAAGTAGCGTACACCTCACTACTACTACTTGTTAGTCATCGAAGTAAATTGATAGTTAAACTTATACCAGTTGTTCACTTCATTGTATCAGTTAAACAAGTGTCGTTGTAACAACAGAATTTTCAACAATTGACTAAAAAAAGTTTTTAAATGTTTAATTCTGACTTATTTTTATCATGAAATTTGTCCCCACCCCACTCCCACCCCCAAATAGTTTGATACATTTCTGAAGTGTATATAATGTGAATACTTTGTTCATACTTTGATGAAAGACAAAAACACTCATAGTTTGTACATTATCTGTTACTATATAATTGTTCTCAATGATTCATTATCGAGTTTATCTTCATGTTATACTTCATATAAAAATTAATATTATATCGTCAAGAAGCAGAACTATTTGAGCTGTGACTGGATTTCTGTAGGACTGAAATATTGACAAATAATTGACAGGAGTTCCTGTCGAATATCTTTAACCACTTGATATCAAGGCATTATGCATTCGATGCCGAGTCATTTTAGACTAGTGTAGAACAAATTATAACTTAATAGATAGAATTTGATTTAGCACTAAATGACTAAACAAACGTAATACTGATCATCATTCAATAACCAATCTATGTAAAAAGTAAAAATGTGTTTGACTTTATTTAGATCTTTTTATTATTGAAGATAATTGTCCTCATAAATTGATATCAGTGAGAACCAGGAGGAACCTTGGATATGTTTGATTATAGTTTAGGATTAATTAGTGATGATCATATATCGAATTTCGTGAGCTCTAGTAAAGAGAATCTTCAGGATTTCCAGTAAACATGATCGAAATAGATCACTGGGCTGAAATTTAAGACGGTACGATATCTAGTGATTCTTCCAGTTGGTAACATGAAAATTTTTTTTAAAATACTTTTTTTAAAGTTCATTTTCATTTAAGATCTTCAGTTCATATAAATTGATAATCTTAGAGACTAGTGGAACCAGACAATTTTTCTGTATTCTTTGCCCATCAATGAATTTCTTCATACAAGTCTGATTAATAGATAATAATACTTCAGAACACTGGTTAATCTGTTACATCATTTCAATATAACTTGCTTATACTGATACTAATAAGGGATAATTAATGGCTTCACTATAATTTACTAGCATCGAAATCCATTTGATATGTATTGATATAGTGTGCAATAGCTAAATCGATTGAAGCGTGAATGACAAGCGAAATTGATTCTTCTCAATCATCTGTGACATGTAATCACTATCTGGGAAGGAGTAATTATATAACTTGATAAATTAGTTATATTCATTAGTTATAAATGTTTGATTGTATGATATTGTAAACATGTGTCCTCATAGTAATTGGTTGTTTGATAAATTTCTATAATATCCACAAAAATCCTTTCTGATTATAGTCATGATATGCTCACTAGTGACGGTCTACAAGAGGTATTTCCTGGAGTTTTAGTGAGAAGCAGTGACCAGTGGGGTTCGACTGGGCCTGTTGTGAGATAGTAACTCACTGAAGACAGTGATGGACGGTGACACCGTTGGATACCGGCCAGCTCAGTGGTGTAGAGGTTAAGCGTTCGTGCTCGAAACCGGTAGATCCTGGGTTCGAATTCCAAGAGCGGGATCGTGGATACGCGCTGCTGAGGAGTCCCATACTAGGATAAAATGGCCGTCCCGTGCTTTCAGGTTTTCCAAGGTGGTCTGGCTTTAATCGAATAATGAATTCAACTATTATATTACTATAATATCCACAAAAAACCCTTTATCTTTAATAAATGTTAAATACTACTCAATTCAGTTTATGCAAATCTGATTGTAAATGAATCATATAAAAATTAGCGCACTCAGATCTCAATATGTTTCAGTTCTAAGGTCACTTGAATCTATATTACCAATCTTTATGCTCGCTGCTTGTGTTGACGAATTCGGAGTTTCAGTGCCAAGCATAAACCAGTTAAACATTTCACAGACAACAAATTTTTGTGACATTCAATACATCTATAGCATTTTATTCTTTCTTAATCATTTTGTGTCTTTTTTTAAATGAATTTCTATTTTCCTAAAGCCTATTGCCTATGAAGGACAAGATAAAAATCCAGAAATGTGTCGAGTACTACTTACACATGAAGTAATGTGTAGTCGATGTTGTGAAAGAAAAAGTTGTGGTAATCGAAATGAAACACCATCAGATCCTGTCATTTTAGATAGGTGAGTATATATATTTGTTTCGTGATTGTTGTAAAAGGTCATGTTTAGTTATATTCGATGACCTTTAACTAATGACACATTATTCTATATGACACATCAACAACTGATAAGGCCGAAAAACTTATGAAACCCGGTACATATATAAATGTTATAACTGATAAAATATTTATGAATGTGTAGGCAAGATTTGATTAATGTGACTCAATGTGATTGTTCACAACCCGAAGTATTGATGCTATGTCCTAGTGAACAAATATTACAATATCTGATGTTCAGTACAAGACCCGAATGTCCTGATCTTGACCCCTGGTAGAATCGTTCAGATCTGCTTCTGAAGAGTTCCATTCTAAGGCAAAACAATTGTCCAATGATAAAATCCATGAAGAAAAATAAGTTATTGATAAAAGGAGTCTTAGTAATGATCTAATCAAATGCTTTTATTGGCAAATTAGTTTATAATATACTTGAATATCTTAAGTAATATAAGGTTATTATTTCGAAAAGTAATAAATCTGCATTTTGGTTGTTATGTCGTCATGGGTTGGTTTCGCTGGACTTTCAATATGTTCACGATGAGACTTAAATGTCTTGGGTTTAATCCCAAGTATAGTTGTGTTGTTCTTAATGTTGACGAGTCTCGTAATAGGATGAAACGGCTGTTCGATTCTCCCTAGCTTTCAATGATTCTCTCAGATGAAATTAGTCTGTAACGTAAACCAACTAAAATTAGACTGATATCAACAAAAGCGTTTCAACCAATGTTATTTTTGTCTAATCCTTTGATGTTGGTTTAAATTCTGTCTATCAATTTGCAGTGTGGTCATTAGCCTAAGTGACTTGAGATCGTATATATTATATTTTAATATTAGAGGGTCTGACGTAGTACACAAAAATCCTGGATATATGTTACGTACTAGCTGATGCCTGTTAACAAAGCGTACCTTTAATCATAAAGAGGCTGATCCTCTCTATGTAATTAGAACAAACGCCACCCAGAACCACAGTCGAAGATGTTACCTCTGAATCATTCGGGACATGACTGAGCTTCTCGAAGATCGTAATATTTATATTGATCAACCTAATGTTTTTTTAGTCGAATCCTTCAAGGAGTATGAGTTTCCCACGATATCTTAGTTACTCTAAACTGATGGAAATCAACAAACACAAGGTCTAGGCTTAAGGTTTCTAGTAAATTAAACTATAGAATCTCTTAGTAAACTATGAGAACCATACAGTAAATAATTCATTTGCAAAATGTCAGTCAGTTGTCTCAGACTTTATTATTCTTTTATTTCTATACCAATCACTCTCTGCTCTCGTTCTCTTGTAATCAATCTTTTCAAACTTCTACTGCCAGGTATTCCATTTCTGATTAGCATTATATTCTACTTATATCTATCGATATAAGTAACACACATCACAGTCATATATACTTCCCATTATAGTTGAGTTCATTTAAGTAGTATATTTTCAAATACTTTTTGATATATCAACTTTTGTTAAAGCATATGTCATTCAGAAAATGTTAATAATAATACTTTATAAATAAAATGTCAAATCTCATTATTTATTTCTTCAATATACTTTTTTTTTGTATTATATCATCATTAATGATGATATATGCACAAACTGAGAGAATATACACAAATTTACTGGATAAAAAGGGAACAAAAGCCATAAGCAGTAACAATAACAGTAATAATAATAATAATAGTAGGAATGAACTATTTTCATTCTAGGAATTCGATTACATACTAATCAATCCATTTCATATCCAATAGTATACTCATTCAATGTAATTCTATTTACTATCCCAGCATATATATATGCTTAACATATATATATATACATACATACTAATATCTATCAGTGAAAGTTATGTTGTCTGTATGTTTGATTGTTGTTCTGTTTATAATTTGGTTTTGTTTCTCATTTTCATTAAAATACATCTTATCATTTCAACTTTTGAAAATGTTAATTATATTCGACAAATTAACCATCATTTTTAAAGATAAAGAAAAGAAAAAGGGTTAATTAATAGGACTAAAATAAAAAAAAGTAAAGTAAACGAAATGATAATGAATCAATAGTTTCATGAGATGTGATAGAATTCTTGGAAATAAGAGTAATGCTTATCATCAACTAATGAAAATGATCAGAATGGGGATTTGTGGCAATCGTAGTAATTTCAATGATTGAATCTATTGAAAACACCTGAAAGCAGTGGATGGTCATTTCGTACGAATTCACGATCTCACATATGGGATCCGAATCTGGGATCTTTGGTCTCACAAACTTAACCTCTAGACCATTGAGTTGACATCCAACGGTGTTAATGTCGAACTTCAACTGATCCACGGTTCCATACTAGGACGAAACGGCCGTCCATTGCTTCCAGGCTTTCAATAATCGAAAATTGGTTAGTTATTTCGTTCTAATTTAAGAATTTTAGCTATCCACTATTCTATACGATGTCGAACTGATAATTTCTAATGGTTTCTTGATACAACGAAACCATAGAATTGTAAACCGATAGTTCATATTTCCAATTGTAATCACCAGATGAAAGAAAATAATCACCATTTAATGTTACTGATTAATTTCTGTTTCAGTTGACATCAATTCTTAATGAAAACTACATTGAAATATCCAAATATTATTTTAGGGTTAGGTAGTTAGAAGCAGTCGATAAGGGGCTTTCATCGACCTAGGTTTCATCCTTGGTACTTTTCAGCAAATATTACTTGAAATCTATCTGGAACTGGTAGTTTGTATGAGGTTCGAACTAGTGTGACACAATATGAGACGTTACCACTGTACTATTTATGCCACTACTGACATTCACTAATCACTGGATAAAGAATAATGTTATGTTCATCAAGGTCTGATCATATCCTCGCTTGTGAATAGATACGTTTGAAGTTAACATAAACATAAAGCACTTATCTGTTTTAAGGGTTGATATTTTCTATTGTTGATATTGAAGACTCTATATGATCAGCCTCTCTACAAGTATATTTACATGGTGATCACAAAATTCAGTAAAATCGGATCGTATCTAAAAATCGAATCCAAGACTAGTGATTCTTCTTATGTAGGACTCGTCAGCTATATATATATAAACTCCGACGTTAATGTTTTCACTGAGATCCAAACAGAATAGTTATAGTTTCAGAAGTCAATTCATGACTTATTGAGCTATGAAATATAGCTATCCATCAACCTGTTTAACGGGTACGAAATCATATATACATGGAGGGAGATTTGTAGCTCAGGTAGATGTTTTTGACAAATTTTTATTCATTAAATTAATTGGCTTAATTGTGAACCTTTTATCATTCGTCTGAGCAACATCATCGGCGCAATTTTCTACCACCAAGAATATAAAAGTTATCATCTCTCACATATATATATATATATATATATATATATATATATATATATATATATATATATATATATATATATATATATATATATATATATATATATATATAATGGATAATTAACATCAGTTAACCTTTTGTTTACCCTCTCTAACTTTCACCCTAAATAAAGTACAAACCATTTAAATATTTAAAATATTAAGTTGAAATCACTACCGGTAATAAAGTTAATTTGGATTAACATGAATGGAACATTTGAAAGATCCCACTTATATATCATCATCATCATCACCATTCCTCTTACATGTCTATCAATCAAATTTTTCAGCTGTTAACAGAAACATTCTTAGTAATAGAACATTATTTTTAAAAAAACTGTCAGAAACACAGGAAAGAAATCTGATTGTGTTTTGATTTATTAAGAAAAATTGTCAAACTATATATATATATATAGATAGATAGAACACAATACAATCAAGTGAAAATATGATAGACAGTTACGTTAATTTTTGCTCCCTCTCCATCCATCCACCCATCCCTCCCCCCTCTCTCTGTCTCTGGTTTAGTTATTGTTTTAAAAAAAAACACAATAATTTCACACATTTTTTTGGGAAAAGTTTTCCACTTAGTTAACAAATGACTTAAATAATTAGAAAAAAAGGGTGAAAGATATTGATATGAATGAAATATCTCTTATTGTATATCATTTAAAAATTCAATTAAATTAGAATAACAATGAAGAAAAGAGAACGAGAGCTAGAGAGAGAGAGGGGAGGGGCGGGAGGGAGGTAGAATGAAAGAAAAAAAAGAGTAGGGAAAATGTAGAATCAGAGTAGATATATTTGCCCTATTGACATATTAAACACATGGGAATATTTCTTTTTTTTTTCTTTTTAAAATTGTAATAAAGTCACGAACTGTACTGTCAGTGGATATAAATTTTTTTTTCTTTCTTTCTGAAAGACAAAAAGAATCTGTGTTTAGTTAAGGGGATAGGTAGGGTACAACTGATAATGTGTATATGTTAAAGTTTATTTATATTAATGACATAAGGTATTTTGTGATAAATTTACAATAAATAAACTAATGAACTTCATTAGAACACAATTGTTTTCCTTTTTTTAGTAAGAGAGGATATAAATTCTTCGGATAAAATAGTTGAATAAAATAATACTTAAATTCATTCTGTAGACATAGTTGAAAAAATAGTAGATTGGACAAAACTGTACCACTACAATGTAGTATGCATGGAGGACTGATTCTAGTTAGATAATCATTAGAAATCTAAAAGCACTAAATATCTATTTCATCTTAATATGGTACTGGTTAACAGGGCGGATATATGACTATAGCATGAGTCTTATACAGGATATTCAGATTTCACAGTGGATGCTTAACTCATAGATATCTAGTAGCTTATATGCCTACGTTCAATCGATTCGTGACATTATATATAACCATCTTCCAATAACATTTGTTGGGTAATTGACTCCCATCCAACATAGTTGGACTTCACTAGTCAGAGATTCATTAGGACTATTGAAATTATCTCTCGAAGTCAGTCATTACTGAGGCTGATGGAGATGATTTCATAGTTTATAACACCGACTGATTTTAATTAGACAAGTAATGAAAACTATTTTACCCCTATTAATTCTCTAATTAAAAGTGGTATATATATATCATTATTTGTAAGTTGTTGAAAACTGATAATGCAGAAGTTGAAGTAGAACATATTTCATTCTTATGCTTGTCCTATTAAATAACACAGAATATAAGATGGTGGTTGGAGGTATTTGACAGGATACCTTAGAGCTAAGTTTGGTGCTATTTGGTACTCATAAGTAAAATGTACTTGTAATGTCAAGGGAACTGATGCATGTCCTAAATTCCGCGCTACCTACAATTCAACTATTCTTCAATTCCTATTCTTTCAAAACATTTAACCAAACAAAAATAGTGACTATCGTTACATTACTTTACGTTCCAAATAGCTATTGAAATAAAAAATGTATACAGATCATTCAAATACAGTCATAGTATACACAGAATAAACTATAACTGGAAAAGAAAGGTAATAGATTAAAATTAACATACTTTGGTCTGGAATACATAGGTATATCAAACTTAAAATCTATTTAGTTACATATAAATGATTCTATTCACTTCAGTAATATGTCTTGTTAATTATTATAGACATTAGTTCATTTCAAGCAAAGTTCGATAGTGGTTAGCAGTGGAATCTAGGACGCGCGTTTCGTCCTATTTGGATAATGCGATGGCGTTTAGAGAGAACAGTACTGCGCTCGAGATGCAGATACATCTCAGCTAACGAGTTCTATATATGACGAAATGGTGCGTGTCCTGGATTCCACTCCTAGCCACCATCTATCCAAGCTTAGAATGCTTGTGAATTAAGGCAATATCGAAGCAATACGCACAGTATACACAAATGCCAATAAAAGACTGATCAATTTCAGTCCTAAACATCAATGAGAACATCCAAGTAAACAAGTGGATTTATTAGTTCATTTCTTTTTCAAGTGCCCTATTACAGTAACACGCGATTTAGAGGGGGGGGGAATTCAAGGTTAGAACTTGATTTGAACAATAATCTTTTCATACTATTCAAACAACTATAATCTAAAGCAGTTTTAATGTTTATGCTTGTAGTAGTAGTAGTAGTAGTAGTAGTCGGAGTAGTAGTAATATCATACACGTGACTGTAATATAAACAGATATAATTTCTCGTTATGTTTATATATTATTACAATATACAATAAAATATTTCATTATCAACATAATTCAGTCCAATTTGATATTCCCTTTTTTTGGTCTTCTTTTTATTTTTTTATTCCACATGTTTTCATGCATCTTCATTTGAAAGACTCATTCAGAATAAACAATATACGTTTATACAAATTGTATACGTTTATGCAAGTTTCATTTAATTACATTTGTGTGAAATGGATAAAATTCTGTTAGAGGAAGGGAGAGAGATGAGACACCCTGCTGTTATTTATTTATAAATAAATTGATTTCGAATCAAAGAGTAAACATTTAGTAATAAGTATGGTTATGATGAATGAAATAGGCAAATGAATACTGAGAATTAACTCCTCAGCAGTATGCATCCACGATCCCGCTCGAGGGACTCGAATCCTGGGTCTTTAGTCTCGCGCGTGAACGTTTAGCCTGCTGGACCACTTAGCTTGCTGGTATCTAGTGGTGTTGATGTCTAACCTCAACCAATCAACGAAATTGAGCGACCATCTTCCATTGTACTTAAGTAGATACTTGTCTCTACCCGACACATATTAGTTCCACTGGTCACAGCTTCTTACTAGAACTCCGAGAATTCCCTCACGGAGCTAGTTCCGCGAGCGCGATCGTGGATGCGCACTGTTGAGGAGTCCCACAATAGGACGAAACAGCCTTCCAGTGCTTCTAGATTTTCAATGGTGATCTAAGATCAATCAGTTCATGATCTCAACAAAAAACTTAATAATTTCCACAACCCCTATACTGAAATTTAACTGCTAACTTAATATGGTTGTCAGCTTTGCATATTATGATGATCTAATCAAGCTATATTAGAGATATTTGTTTCTTTAGGTCCTATCAAGTCAGACAGGTTGGTTGGAGAATGGTGAGACTAGAAACAGCAAATATACAGTTTGAGGGTGAAGTTGTACTGTTGACTGTACTGAGTTGTAGTACAGTAAAGTATGTGTGTCGGACAACTGGCATCTACAGGGATGCCGCCTTCTCACTACGATAGAAGAGGGCTGAAAATGCCAGTAATAAAGAAAACACACCTCACAGCAACCCAAAGATTTCAGTGACAAGTAATAAGACCTTAAAAGCACGTAACTAATGTATGTGAAACTACTCACAATGATGCTATGTATGAACAACGTCAAGCATTTGTCACGCGGACACTGCGGTTACGATCGCGAGTTGTCACTGCCATCCTTATATCAATTTCTTACTGAGATTCCTCAAGAAGAAGGAAGTAACAACTATCTTCATATTTTTTTAACAGTACTTAAGATCATTTTATTCAAAATAAAAATCCATCTTATATTGACCACTTTGACCAGTATACGTTGGGACCATGCTCTACGTTGATAATGACTAGCAATGATATAACTATCCACGATAGTTTATACTCTTAAATTGATTACTACCCACAAGAATAATGACTAACATTCAAAAAAAAAAAAAACGCCTAGAATACAACAGTCTTTACAAAAGAGAAAAAAAACACATCTAAGTTATAAATCAAAGCTTTATGCATGATGTATTACAAGATCATATGACTAAATGAATTCTAATGTAGGTTGATTGACAATTTATTTAACAATGGATCATTCTACCATTAACATTGTTTTAACTCTTAAGTTATCTAATTAGTTTTAAATTGTCATTTCTATTTGTAATAAGTAATTTATGAAGTAAAGAATAAAGTATTTATAAATGAAAATTCATTACAACATTCTCATTTTTGCTTTTTTTTTCTCTCTTTTTTTCTTTCTTTTTGTTGTCAAACCAAAATTCATTATGTTTTAGACATTTTCTTAAATTCTTTATGAAATGTAATCAGAACTGTTTAAAAAATGCTGGTAATCCACGTGATATGCGCCGATTTCAAGTAAGTTACAATTGATAACTCTATATGATATGAAATTTTTTTTAACTAAATGAATGGTTTATTATCAGAAGGGGTTTTGTGGAGATTTTAAGAATTTCAGTGGTTGAAATCATGAGTCCATTGAAGCTAGACCGTCATGGGAAACCTGAAATCACTGAGAGGCCGTTTCGTCTTAGCCTGGGACTCTTCAGCAGTGTGCATCCACAATCCCGCCTCGCTAGATCTGTCTCGCGCTTGAGTGCTTAACCTCTACACCACTGAGCTGGCCGGTATTCAACTGTGTTAATGTCTAACTTTAATTAATCCACGAAATTGAGCGACACATCCACCATTGTCTTCAGTGAGTTGCTATCTCACAACAGACCCCGTTGAACACCACTGGTCACTGCTTCTAACTAGAACTTTAGGAAGTGCTTCTTGAAGTCAGTCATTTGTGAGTAGATGATTATTATCAGAAGGGGTTTTGTGGAGATTTAGAAATTTCAGTAGTTGAAATCATGAGCCGTCCAGTGCTTCCAGGTTTTCCATAGTGGTCTAGTTTCAGTTAACTCATGAGTTCAACTATTGAAATAGTTTATTATCAGAAGGGGGGGTTATGAAGAGTTTTGTAATTTTACAATTGAATTCATGAGTTAATTGAAGTTAGAGCATTATAGAATACATGGAAGCACTGTTGAAGAGTCCCATACTAGGACGAAATGGCCATCCAACGCTTCCAGGTCTTCCATGGTGTTCTAGCTTCAATTGACTCATGAATTCAACGATAAATAGTTTATGTTTATTATTCTTAAACTTAGTAAGTTAATAATAAAAACTTATAAATGTTAATGATAATTTATATTCGATATGAGATATTTGTAGTGCATGTAATTAGGGTCAGTTTTAGCTGGACAATCATTCAAAATACTGTAACATTGAACTAATTCACCTAACCAGGAATCCATCAGAAGTCGAACCCGGGACATTGAGGCTTGGCATTGAGAGAAGTGTATCGTCACAGTTGAGTTAACATTCACTATAATTATCATCCATTTTTAATTGTCATTAATTTCTACTCATAAAGATTCATAGTAATATTCAATATTGAGAGCATACCATTACTATTCAAGTATCCTTATTTTCGATGACCTGCCAAAAAAATGGGTTTTAGTATTCAGTCCTAAAACTGGTGCTGATATCATTAGAGCATAATTGTTAAAAGATATTTTGTTGTCAAGTTTAAAATATTATATATCAATTAGAGAAGTGTTACTTCAAATAGTATCTAACAATGTTACCGTTTAATTTAAACATCCTCAGTAAGTTTAAATCCCGGTTGGTTTTTAAGTGAACTCTATCTAAAAAGTTCCATAATAACATAAAACAATAATCCAACGACACAATAGTTTCTAATAAAGTCAATTCATGATATAAACACTACAAATGTTTATTTACATAGGTCAATTCCAAAAAAAAAAAGAAAAAAAGCGGTGCGACTAAAATTTATAGACGATTTTTGAGCGACGCTAATAACTAAGACTAAAGGAGTGTTATAAACCAGTATGAGGACTTCCAATTGTGATTTACATTTGACGTTTAAGGTTAGGAATAATATTTAAGTTTTTCATCACAAACTGATATTAGTTATAATGCCAAAACTTTATTTAGCCAAATGGACGAATGAATTTTACGCCAAAATCCTAGACTTATTAACTTGTACCTGATTAGTTCGTCCATAAATTAGAGTCTCACCAGGCGAGACCTTTGAATGAGTCTTAAGTGACCCTGAGAAATATTAGCGAATAAGCAAACAGTCGGTATGGAGTAGAAATATATTATACAAAAACAAGGAAATAAAGTGGATACACTTGCTATACATGGTTCAAAAGCTTTTCAAGGTTAGTAAGGGGTTCAGAGGTTCTAAAATCGTAATGCATGCAGTGGAGGAAATCACCCATATGGCTACAGAATAGTCGGCCTCTGGAGCCATGATAAGGTCTCAAAACTCTTTCAGCCTCGACCACATAGCTTCAATATTGTTTATGTGTACTCCGAATGTTGAATGCACAAAATGCTACTTGTGGATAACGCCACGATGCACATAACCAAGCATATGTAGGAGTCTGTACGCTCTCCAAACATCCGTATATATTGTAGTACCTGCTTGCAGCCAGTATTACTGGTGCTTTTATTATCCGGTTCGCGATAAGTTTCGTAATTTGCCTTAGTTAGGAATTATATATGAGGTTTTCATCACGAACTGATATCAGCTATAATGCCAGAAATTTATTTAGCCAAATGGATGAAAGCCTTTCGCGTTAGAATCCGAGATCTATCATCTTATACCCGTATGATTAGTCCACAAATTATAGACTCGCCGTTTTATTTGTTATAGCCACTCAATTATCACATTTTGTACAAAATTCCCTGTGAACCGATCGTACGTTAGCATTAAGCACTGAAGTTGGCGCCGTAACCTTGAAATCTCTATAACGCTTCTGATTGGCTCGTCCATAAATTAAAGTTTCGCCGTCTCGCCAAAAAAATACTTCAGTAGAAATCAAGAACAAGTTATTTCAATTTTCAATAAGTTAGTACAATGAAAAATTGAAATGAGTAACAAAAAAAATTTTCTTTTTCAAATGAAAACGTTACAACACATAAGTGACAATGATAAACAATATTAGCTGTATCATTAGTAATCATTTAGTCATTATCAATGTACAACCTTATATCCCAATGTATCCTAGTTAAAATGGTCAATATAAGATGAATTTTCATTTTGAATGAACTAATCTCAAGTGTTGTTCAATGTATGAAAGTAGTTGTTACTTTTTGATTACTTACATATATAATAATAAAGTTATTTTATTCATAGTGCATAGTAAATGTAAATAAATAGTTGTTTACTCATTTGTTTATTTTTCAATTATTTCGGCATTTCTATGTAAAAAGAGAAAAGAATAGCTAGCGTATGTACATTCATACATACCTACACACATACATGTATATACACACACATACATACATACATAGTTCATCACTTTTTGGGTTAGTAGTATAGGCTTGTGTATAGAGAAATTGATTATACTTAAATCCCAAGAGTAGTTATTCATGATTATCCATAAGGAAAGTAACATATTTTTTTTTTGAAAAGAAATAAGTTTTATTAACTATCTATGTATCTAATGTGTCCATAGATTTTGCCAAAAAAAAAATAAATGAATTTAAGTGGTTTTTTTATTCGACTCAAATTTATATCTAACTTCAACTAATCCACGAAGTTAGACATTAAAACCGTTGGATGCCGGCTCAATGGTCTAGTGGTTAAGTGCTCGCGCGCGAAAGTGATATGTCCTGGGTTCGAATCTCGCAGGGGGTGAGGTCGTGGATGCGCACTGTTGAGGAGTCCCACAATAGGATGAAACGGCTGTCCAGTGCTTCCAGATTTTCTATGATGGTCTAGCTTCAACTGACTCATGATCTTAACTATTGAAATTACTATAATATCCACAAAACCCATCTGATATTAATCAAATTTATATATTGATGAACTAAAAGTGTATTATGTACATATGCTAATTTGCTATAAGTTTTTGGTTTTATCAAATGTATTTAAGGTTACTTACTTACTTACTTACGGTTGTTACTTCTCATGGGGGAGTATAGGCCGTTTACCAGTATTCTGCATCCAAATTTGTTCTGGGTAATTCTTTCCAGTTACTATTCATCCTTTTCATATCTGTTCCCAATTATCGGCGTCGTGTGTTCTCCGGCCTTCCTCTTTTCCGTTTCTCTCATGGTGCAGTTTGGTGATTTTCGCATTGTATACCTTATCCACCTCCAATGTCTTTTCCTAATTGTTCTTCAGCTAGAAGCTGATTTGTTCTGTCACATAGTAGGTTGTTACTGATGGTATCCAGCCGACGGACCTTGAGTACCTTGTATAGACAATTGTTTAGATATACTTGTATCATTTTGATGATGATTGTGGTAGTTCTCGAAGTTTCAGCGCTATACAGTAGAACTGTTGTTGTTTTGAGTTCCAGATGTTCTTCAACTGTAAGAATGCCGATGAATATTTAAGCTAGAATAATCAAATTAATGAATTTTGTTTTTCTCATTGAATTATTAATTTAAAATTATCTAGTTAATGTAATTCATTCGATCATTAACTCAATTATTTGGCGATTAAACTCTTGTCTCAAGGACTGAACGTTCTGAACTCAATCTCCGATTGAGTAATGAATGTACACTGTAAAGGCATCACTTGCCAAGTGGAATCAGCTGTCTAGTACATTCTGGTTTTCACTGATATTTTAAATCAACCAAGTCCGTGACATCAAACTATAATGAGCTAAAATAATTATTCTGATAAAAGTCTGATTTATTACAGTTTTAAAGAGATTTCAACGTATTTTCAACGGTTAGTTTTAAAAAAGACAGAAAGATAGGATCTCTTTTTCAGTCCTAGTTTGTAAATTGTTAGCGGCATCTAATCGCAATCTTAAAATCTTTAAGTATTCTTGATGTATATGATGTACGCATGCTGACAAATTAATTTCTCAATACGGGATTGTGAAGATTGTTAAATTTTATATTGAAAACCAAGTCTGAGATTTTACACTAATTATTTCCCATTCGATTACAACAAAGTAATTTTCTACAAGACTATGACTTATAGGCAACCTATTAGCGATATCGAAGTACTCTTGATAAGTATCACCTGCTTACTTGGATTAAAATAAAGTTATAAGGAAATGTGTGGTATTCGGACTAGAACTAGAGTTAGGATTTCCATGATGAGTTAACAACAGCTATAATCCCGGGATGCTAATTATCCATACTGGTAAATAAGCTTTCAGCCTGATGTTCAACATTCACTATCTTAGATATGATTAGTTTGTGCAAAACTTATAATCCTACGGAATTCTCAAAATGAAGTTTGTAGATTTTCGAAAAAAATTATCGTCTTATATATGTGTAATTTGTGAATTTTCAAAAATATGTGACAAAAAGACGATTCAACAGTGATCAGATCCTATTCATCATGTATGTTTTCAACTAGACTTGTTACTGTTATATTTTTTGCTGTTCAACATTGATTACTTTCGACGCATGATTCCCATCATAAACTTCTGTCTTTTTTCTCAACCAAAAATACAAATGAAAAGAAAAAAATACTAATCACTATGGTGATTACCTCGCTAGAATTTGACAACAATTTTTTTCATAAATCAAGAACACGCCAACACATTATCCGGTTAACACATAATTAGTCAATTTAAACAAACAAATGGACACCATTTGTTTGACGTTCAGTTTCTCCTTTACTCAGATTATTGATTATTTATTACCAGAAATAATGAAGAAAAGAAAAGGTTTATAACTATATTTGTTACCTTGTTTTCATTGTAATCCTTATGAAGGTTGCAATATCATCAACACATGCAATTGAACGTAAATTACTCTGTATATCAGATAATATGTTTGTGCATAATAATTCGAAACATGGACGTCGTATTCGTCGAACAGACTCTATTGATGGTGGTAAGTCTTCATTTTATGATTATCAATAATAATATTCTCGTTTAAAAACAATTTACAGTACTGGCCTATTCTAGTTAGAAAACCAGGAAACACTAAGCAGGTGTTTCTTTATTCTATGGAAATCATTATCTCTTCGTACGTATTACTAGGCTGTCGATGGAATTTGAGACTGTTATGAACTTCTGATTAAGCATCTACCTATAGACTAATGATTAAAAGTCCTAAAGTATAGATTTCTTAGTTCGGGTTTAAAATACATTAAAAGAAATCAGTTTATAGGAACCTATAATACTTATTTGCATTCATTACAGCATGATTATTCATTGTTTGATCATGTATTTAGAGTATGTCTACCTTTTTTCAGCTCAGTCATTATGGATGAGTAGTGAAGGATAATACGATTGTCTTACCATTATTACTGATCTAATTCTATCTAATAGTTTGTAATATGATCACTAGTATAAGTGATTTAATATTTCGTTCACTGTACCTAGACTTTA
The DNA here is from genome assembly GCA_944470405.2 of Schistosoma mattheei. Classification (NCBI taxonomy): domain Eukaryota; kingdom Metazoa; phylum Platyhelminthes; class Trematoda; order Strigeidida; family Schistosomatidae; genus Schistosoma; species Schistosoma mattheei. The sequence goes on from OX103945.1 coordinate 11,199,767, forward strand.
AGTTGTTGGAAATAGTCGTTAGCAAGTCCTAAACCTTGGTGTTTTTGTCAACTGACACATGCCACCGAGACATACTTACAATCCTGAAGTAATTGATAAACTATTTATGATTCGAACTACAACTTTTGCAACATTTAAGTTCATTTAAGTCTATCTAATGCCATCTAACCAAATAGCAAGAAACTAACTAGTCTGTAAGCTATTTTAAATAAAAAATTGTTTCAAAATCTCTGTGCTCTTCATCTAAAAATCACATTGTACTCTATAGAATATATTCTTAAGATTAACTAATTTCGAAATAATTATTTGTTAAAAAGAAATATCGAGATCATGAATGGATCAATGTTAGAACACAGTTGAAAACTTGAAAGCCAATTTGTCCTAGTATGGGACTATTCACCAGTGCACATCCACGATCTCACACCAAAAATACAAGAATCCAGGATCTTTAGTCTCGCACGCGAACGCTTAACCTTTAGATCACTGAGCTGGATGATATCTAACGATGTTAGTGTCTAACTTCAACCACTCCACGATATTATGCTATCGTCCACCACTGTCTTCAGTGAATTACTATCTCACACTAGACACGGTTGAAGTCCATTGATGACGGATTCTCACTAAAATTCCAGAAAGTCCATCTTGAAACAGTAATCTATTCATGATCTCAATAAGAACTCAACAATCTTCACAACTCTATACTGATAACAAAAATATTGTTTATTTTCTACATTTAACTAGACATATTATTCTGTCTGTTAAAACATAATGTTCTCTATTTTATAAAATTCATCTTATCGAATAAATCCCACTGATTGACAAATCTGTGTTACTGAGACAAAAAGTACAGTTAACTACACACACACACACACACACGTACATACATGCATACATACAAAAGACATGTCAATATAAGTTAAATCTATCTTTTATTCCTCTGCTTTCATACATGCATGCATGCATGCATGCATAATGTATGTGTAACGCATGAATACTCATTAGATAGTGAAGATGTTACCAATTTTTGTTTTACATTTCATTGTTTACTATAAACTGTATTAACATGGTAATGTGCTTTAGAAAATAAGTAAAATAGATACTTTTCATTATTATTTTCTTTTACTAAAATGTCTCATGTATTATGCATAAATAGGGAATATTTAAAATAGTTTTCTGTTCACAGATTATGATTTCAAACTAAGAGGAGTGGGAGGTGGGTGAGGAAAGTAGACAAACTGAAGAGGAGCTAAAATATTGAAGCACAAAAAGAGTTTATTAAGGAATGATAATTAAACAAGTGAAAATGAGTAATGAGGATGATTAGCTAAAGACTCGGTGAATTTTTGTTTAAATTATTATTTATTTTCCTGAAGAGTTTCAATAAATAAAAAAATTAACATTTTTTTTTTTACATTTTGCCAATTGGGAAATTGACTAAACGTGAGTTTATGCAAAATAAAATGGGAAAATAAAAATAAAATTTGACTTTTTTTATTGTTTGTTTGTTTTTCTCTCTCTCTTTCACTACCTTTTTTAAAATTATCCCTAACCCCCCTTTTATATTTACCACTTCCACTACTAATACTATTGCCACCGTCTGTCGAATGCATTTCTCTTTTCAGGGGTAAGGGGGGTGGTGGTAAATATAATGACTACGCTTTGAATAATTGATGTAATACTAATATATTTATTTAGAAGTATATATAAATTCTTTATTGAAGTGGTACCAAATGTTATTTGTAAGAAAAGAAATCTGTAAATCTACGCCTAGAATACACTATACACCCCTAAGTCGCAAGTTCCACCTTAAATTTTGAAAATGAAAAAAACAAATGCAAGTTTTTTTTTTACTAATAAGACGGAGATGAGTATTAGTCATACTATTTATAATTGGTAGTAACAGTAATAATAATAATAATAAAGTACTGTTGTAATGATAATAGTCATGGTGATTCACTTGAATAAGTACAAAAAATAGACGTCAAAATCTTGAATCTTTGTCTCAAAAAATAACATTACTTGGTGTTTTGGTAATTAAGCGCATATTTAAATATATACCTATTATGTATTATTATTAGTATTATTACTTCTCAAATTAGTCAACTATTAAAATTACTACAATCTTCACAAGCCCCCATTTTGATGATAGTTATCTTGTGGTCATATTAATGAATAGCTTCAAGATGAATTTCATGGAATTCGAGTGAGAAATCATCACCGATAGTGTTCAATCTCTGTCGCGTGGAGACAGGTATCTACCCCAGACAAAAGATGAATGATTGTGCAAGACCATGGATCGATTGAAACTAGATATTAACACCGTTGGATACCGAGATTAGATGGTGGTTGGAGGTAGTCAACAGGAAACCCTGGACCCGGGTTTTGTGCTACTTGGCACTCGTCAGCAAGGTGTACCTGTAATCTTGAGGGAACTGGTGCTCCCTGGCGCATTTGATCCCGTGTCACCCAGCTTCACAGTCAGAGACGTTACCACTGAGCTATCCGGGCCGCGACCAACCTCCTGTAGGACTGAGATGTAATCACAATTGATTGATCACTGGGTGGTGATCATCGATCTGCACTAAATAAGGACTTGACACACATGACATTGATCACCACCCAGTGATCAATCAATTGTCACCGTTGGATACCGTTCAGCTCAGTAGTCTAGAGGTTAAGCGTTCGCATGTGAGATAGAAGGTCTTGGGTTCGAGTCGTTTTGGTGTGAGATTGTGGATGTGCACTGGTGAGTAGTTCCATATTCGGACGAACGGCTGTTCAATGTTTCTATATTTTCAATGATGGTCAAGCTTAGATGGACTCATGAATTTAACCATTAAAATTACTACAATCACCACAAATCCCCATACTGAAAATAATCTATAAAAGTTGATAAATTACTGAATACTTTCAGCTTTTTTTTTCTTACCAAAAAACTATTTACAAGTACTGATTTAATCATGGTCTTTGTCACTGAAATTGTGAAATGTGAATTATTGAAGTGTGGATTACTGAGTTTTTAAGAATTGATATTGTTAGCTTATAGTTTACCAATTCCAGTATGGGACCTCTTACCAGTAGAAATCTATCACCTTATCGGGAACTGAATGCAGGAACTTGAGGTCTTAAGTAGAGAGCTAAACTTTTAGACCAGGGAGTTGGGATACAGCAGTTTATATGTTTAACTTTAATTAATTTGTATTGTTGTATGAACATTAGTTAATATTGTTGATGAATATTGTCATATATCCAACATAGCTGAACTCCACCGCTTACAGCTTCGTATCGGTACTCTGTAAATGTCCTCATGAAGTTAGTAACTAGTGAGCACATGATATTTATCAGTACGAGAATTTGTAGAGATTGTTGGATGTTATTGATATTATGAATAGATCTAACTTGAGAAACCATTAAAAACTTGAAAGGAATGGACGGTAGTTTCATTCAAGTATGGAACGACTCACCACTGTGAAGTCACGATTTAACACCAAAAATACTCGAACCCAAGACCGGTCTCACACACGAACGCTTAACCTTTAAACCACTGAGCTGGATAGCATCTAACGATAATAATGCCTAAGTTCAACCAATCCACGACATTGCCCGACCGTCCATCATTATTTTCAATGAGTAACTGCTTCACACTTGGCAAGGTTGAAGTCCACTGGTGACGGCTTCTCACTAAAACTCCGTGAAATCCATCTTGAAGCTAGTCACTAGCCAGCACAAGATGATTATTATAAGATTTATAAATTCAACTTTTAAAAAGATCAGTACAATACTCATAAAGCCTCATTCTGATACAAAAAACAAGTGTGGAAAAACATTGTTTAAAGTGATAAACTGAAATTTTGGAATTAAAATGGACTACAATTGGTAAGGGTATGGAAACAAAATAAGTTGAATAACAGTAAACTATCAATAGAGTACAAGAGGGGGACAGTAATATCTTTGGAAAACTAGGGATTAAGATCATAAATAGAAGAATAGGGTAAATAAGTTTCTTTTGTAAGCACATTTCTAGCTATTCAAAATGTATGACATAAGGTCCGACAATGTCAAGAAGATAGAAGCCTATTCGCGTTCTCCCAAATTCTAATCTCCTGAATCCTCATTTTCTCATTTTTTTCTCTTTCCAAATTTATTTCACTGAACTATACTCTTTAAATAACATCTTCAAACCTTAATGTTTCTGATTACTGCTTATACTCTTAACGCCTCTACCACTACGGGTTTTGAATAGACAACTGCATCTCTGTGCTAATGTGGTTCGGTAACTCGAACTGATGTACGTACGCACGTACGAAGTTCTACGTTGTTACTGACTGATTGACTGAATTTTTTTACACCATGGAGACGACTCTGAACGCTGAATCTGTTTGACTAAATGACCCATGTTCATAAGGTGTTCAATTATACACAGTTAGTGAGCTATTGAATTCACTTTTCAGTACCAAGTTACTTTTCTGTTAGTATAAAAAAAGGTAAGGAAATTTCCTTTTTGACACTGTTATTCTATTGAGAAAAAGACAACACTTTATGGGAAATAATGCTATCTACAACTAATATTATGCATATACATAATCTTATAGAAATAAATTGTAATGAAAATTTATCCTCTTTTCTATACTAGTTATAATCATTATTATGATTATACTACTAATATAATTAGTTCATTAAATGAGTAGATGATTGAATAAATAAATAATTGAAGGGAACCGATAATCCATGAACTCATATATATATACGTGTATATGAGTTCACATATACACACACACACACGAACACTCACGTATATTGATGAACAATTCACAGCATGATAGAATAAATTTTCCCCACCGTTCAAAACTAAACTTAGTCCTTTATTATAACAACACACGAGAAAAAAAACAAAATGTGGTACCATTAACAGCAAGAATCAACAATGAGAAACTGACAAGAAAAAAAATTCATTCACACTTTGTTTTTTTGTAATGTGAAGAGAAAACCCCCTGAAAAAAAAAGAAAGAAAGAGAACGGAACACAACAATAACAACCATACACTATTACTATATATATACATATAATCCAAATGAACACAAGTTTAGATATGGTTGTAAGAAGAGAATAAATGAAAACAAAAAAAAGACAACAGTTCACCAGTTATACATGGGGAGTAATTAATATTTGCACCAAGAAGAAAACAAAATAATGATAATATATCTGAACTATGAAAGAATAGTTGTCTTATTTATTTGTCTTCGATTTCTGGAGAATGTACACATTATTCACACATAGTTTTAATTGAATCTATCTCTTCGTCTATCTACTGATTGTTTACCCTTAGGGTATCTTGATTCTTACTTGTTACTCATGATTTTCTTAAATAAATTTGAAGAAAAAAAAGGTAATTTGATTCTAACTGAGAAAAAAGAAAGAAACGATGCTTTTGTGAATGTAATTTATAATGATGTATAATTATTGAATAGAAGCGGGGAGGGGGGAAACATAGTTGAAGAATAGAACTATTTTGTAAATAATTCAAAGATCTTCATTGAATATTAGAAAAAAAAACAACAAAATAAGTGACTGTTTATATAGAGAGTAGTGAAGATTTACAGGGAACTGATTTTGGTTATTAGAACAGTTGAAAACAAAGAAAAACTATTGGAGGACTATTTCTTCTTAGTATGGACTACTCAACATCATGTCTGTGACATAAAACTACGAATTCAACTATCTTTACAATGCCTCACACCGATAAATCCACTAGTGTTTACTAGTGACTATATTCGACAGGTAATATCTGGAGTTCTAATGTAAAGCCATAATGAGTGAAGTCCACTCATATCGAGCATGAGACAGACATAACGGATAACAATGGATAATGAACGACTGACATCATAAGCTGACTGAAATTCAGAATGTAGACCATGTGATGTTAACTTACTTGTCTGAAAATGAAGTATTAACCATGAGTTCCTCGGTTTGATCCTTGGTAGAATAGTGAATGTACGATGATGTGGAGTCTCATACTAGGACAGAACAGCTGGTCAGGGCTTCCATGATGTGAACTGTTAAAATTATATGATTGCTTAACTAAATACAAATAAGTGAACAAAATCCTTAATGTAATAGCTGGTTGGAAACATCCGTCTGTCATAATTAGCTTACAATATTTCCGGTAGTTGTTCCCATGTTTTACACTGCTGTCTAACTAAAGTAAAATCATGCGATAAAAAATTGTGAATGATACACTAGACAACTGTTTCATCTTATTATAAGGCGGATCAGTAGTAAACACTTAATAATTCTTTCGAGACTGAGTTGAGAACTATCAAGTCTTGAGGTGAGTGAAATATCTTTGAATCTCTTAGATAGAATCTAATAATTCGTGTTTCTAAATTCCACTAGTTCTTAATACTACATTGTCATTTATTGTGTAATTCAAAGACCAATGACCAAGTGAACTGTGATCTGGAACAAATGATTCCTTATAAAATAAATTAATTAATATAGAAGGATTTATGTAGATAGTGGAATTTTCTTATGTTCTAAATCACGAACTGATCTTAGCAAGACCATCATTAAGATTTTGAAAGCACTGAATATCCAATTCGTTCTAGTATGAGACTATTGAATAATGCGCATCCGTGACCTCAAAACCAGCAGTCGAACCCAAAACCTTTGGTTTTGCATGCAAACGCTGCCCCTCTAGAGCACTGAACCAGCATCTAACGGTACTAATGTCTAACGCTATTGCACAACCTACACCCACTGCCAACGTTGGATAACTGTTTCACAACCGACACAGTTTGGATTCCGCTAATCACAGCTTCTCAATACAGTTTCAGTAATTACATTTTAAAGGTAGTTACTAGTGAGCACATAATTACTATTGTTATGGTCAAATTATTTAATTGTATAAAATTTAAGACAACTTATAACTTCAGCTTACAGTTGTGTAGTTTCAATTCTTCTAGACTCCAATTCACCAATTTTACTAGAGATGCTAAATTCTATTTTATTCTTTAAGTAAGCTTTTGAATATTTTTATATTTACTAAATCTCACTCATCTCATTCCATATACATACATACTTATCATTTGTGTTGATTAATTGCGTTACGTAATCTAACATCAAGATATTTATCTTTCTTCATTCCATCTGCATGGAACTGTTGAAAACGTAGGTGCTTGCACTTCCAACTCCAGCCGGAATATTTTCTATGACTCTTGAGTATCATTACAAATATGTTAACTGTTATATAGTAAAAGCTTCCAAATGCTCTGGTACGGTCAAGAGTGGGAAGAGTCAGCTCTCCCTCTCCAAATGCTCTCACTATTGTCACTACTGCTACGGAAGTCCCACTCACCGCGTTCTCGAGACAGCGGGTGTTATTTAACCGGGTTGGTGTATATGAGAGATCCACCTAGGGGAATTTGAAAACCCTCATCCCAAAACAATGGTTAGGTAGCCTCCATTATCTTGAGGGAACAAATGGCATATGAACCCATTTTTGATCATCGACTAACATGTGACTGAATCTGCTGACGTTGCTCCACCGCCTTGTGGATTAGACCTTCATGTCAAAGGCTCAGAGTGTGGCCCCCTAAGATAAGCGCCTGCTTCGGTTTGGGCACCCGGGCATTATCCCAGTCCTCACACAAATTAATTGACTTGTATTTGGTGCCACTTCGTACCGTTGTTCATGTGTGTAAATAATAATAAAAATAATAATAGATAGACTGGTCTAAAAGTTAACTATTTTTATGAAAGAGAATAAAATCTTTTCATTGACATTCTGTAAAATCAATCAACTAATAGTGTACTATATTCCAATCTAATTACACTAAATTAATCCCACAGATAGAAAGCATATACATTTAAATACTACTCTATGTACGATAAATTTCCATTAACACTATTGTACTTATCTCACCTTATCTACTTTATTCATAGGCATCATTCTATATTTCAATGTTAATTCTACTGTATAAACAATGAATAAATAATGTTACTCATAAAGGTTTGAATTATCCCGTTTTTAATATTCTAAATTGAATTTTGATCAATTTTTCTTGTCATATGTGTAATTTGTGTGTACTACCTCAATGTAATCATTTTCATTGGAAGTTTTATCAAGTAGATGAATTATGACCAATGATGAAATTCAAGAAACATACTTTGATTCTATTTAATATAGCTTCAATTGACTCATGAATTCAACGATTAAGTAATCCCAACAGTTGAGATCATGAGTCAGTTGAAGCTAGACCACCATTGAAAATCTGGAAGCACTAGATAGTGATTTTGTCTAAGTATTGGACTCCTCAGCAGTGTTCATCCACGGTTTACAGGTTAATCGTTCAAGCATGAGTTCGAAGGTTCTAGGTTCGAATCCCATGGGCAGGATCATGGATGCATATTGCTGAAAAGTCCCATACTAAGATGAAATGGCCGTTCAGTGCTTCCAAGTTTTCAATGGTAATTTGGCCTTGATTAACTCATGAATTCAACTATTAAATAATCCCAGTAGTTGAGATTATGAGTCAGTTGAAGCCAGACAGCCATGGAAAATCTGGAAGCACTGAACGGGCGTTTAATCTTATCGTGGGACTCCTCAGCAGTACACATCTACGACCCCGCCTCGTGGGACTCGAACCCAAAATATATTAGTTTCGCGCGTGAGTGATTAACCACAAGACCACCGAGCCGGCATTCAACGGTGTTAATGTCTAACTTCAACCAATCCACGGAACTGAGTGACACATCCACCATTGTCTTCAATGAGTTGATATCTCACAACAGACCTGGTTGAACTCCACTGTTCACTGCTTCTCACTAGAACTCTAGGATATTCCTCTTTAATCTAGTCACTATTAAATAATCCATTTATTCTTTAAATGAATCATTAAGTTCATATGTCCATTGTAAAATCATTAAAAATTCTTAACATTTAAAGAAAAAAAAACACATTTTAAGATGAATAATCATTATTTAACAAAACTATGACATTGTATACAACAAACTAAACAATACAATGAACATCTATATACTTAATGGTGGTAACATGATCAGAGTTAATTATTGAATAATGAATGAATATACCATTCATTTAAATAAACATTTACTCAATTGTTTATGAGGATACATTAAAGGGAATGAACTAAAGAATAAGAAAGAAAATATAATGATAAGAATAAATAAGCTTCATAGCTGATAATCATATTTAATGGAATTGTATAATGAATACTATTCATATATATGTATATTCATCTCAATTGAGTTTATATCTGAGAAGAAATCAGAAACTATAGTTTAATAATGCTTATCGAATAGTTTCCATATATATACTTTATTCAAATAGAGCTTGTACTGTTTAAAATTTATCAGAGGATCTGGTTGTATTGAATAAGTTTGATGTAAGTTGAACCACCATTGAACATATGAAAACATTGGACAGCCATTTCGTCGTAGTATGGGACTCCTCAACACTGTTCATCCATGATATCACACTAAAGGGACTGGAACCCAGGATATTCGATCTCACATACGAACGCTTAACCTTTAAACCATTGAGTTCTCAGTATCCAATGATGACAATATCTACGTTGAATTGAACCATGATCATGTGCAACCCTTCATCCATTGTCTGAGTTGGATAACTCTCTCCACCTTACATGGATTGAACTCTAATATTGACGGTTTCTCACTAGAATTCGACAAAATTCATCTTGAAGCTAGTCATTAGTTATCATATGATTATCAGTATGGTTAAACTTTCACGCTCATGATTGAAGGTCCTGAGTTCGAGTGAAGTGTGGATGTGCACTATTGAAGAGTCTAACACTGATCGACTCATGATCTCATTTAAAACTCATCAATGTTCACAACTTCATACTGATGATTAAACTAACTGATTAATCTTTTCATAATGTATTGAGTCAAGTATTTATTTTTTTTTCTAACCGGTTATTTCCATGACAATCTAGAATAGATCATAATAGTTTTTAAAACACAAAAAATGTCATCAATTCACGTTCAAGTTACTTTGGTAAAGAATATACATCAATGTAATGTACTGAAAAAGGTTTGCATTACAACAGAATGTGCACTATATTTACCACCATGATATACAATGGTAAATTTAATACTATTTACGGGTACTCTTTCAATCGGATTAAACTCTATTTGATACGATGTAACACCATAGTAAATACAAGTTCTTTTTTCTTCAAGTACTTTATTGAATATAAAAATGGTGAAGTTTTGTTACTTATTATGATCAGTAATTGATTTGTTTTACAGAATTGGTTTAATCTGCCTCCCTTGCTTAAAATATAACGTAATTGCATAAGTATGTCACCTAATATTTTCAATCACATGTGATAGCAATTTATAATGACTAGCAGTAGGAATAAAGTTGCATATCTAGTTCCATTTGGAACTTACATTATTTCCAGTATCCTCACAAAATTTTGAATGTAATATTATGAAAGGTGACCAATACTGAGTTTACTGCTAAACCTTACCAAATAATTAAAGCAAAAATTATGTTTGGAATTCTTTGGAAAGTTTGAATCATACTGATAGGAGAAAAGTTGATGCTATTTAAATTTCAATTACTGAGGCTATTTGAAATATGTCTTGTTTACATTGAATGCCTTTAATGTGTTTGATTCTAAGTTTCTGTCTAAAACAGTTCGTTTAAATTTCAACGACTGTATCTTGAAGTTGTTTTGTAAATAGCAAATATTAACGAAACTTTCAGCATGGGGTTGTGATGATCATTGAATTTCATTGAAATCATGAATTGATTAATGTTAGATAATCATGGAGAACTTGGAAGTATTGAACAACCGTTTCATCCTAGTATAGGACTTCTTAACAGTACATATGCACGATATTGGATTCAAGAATCGAACCTAGAGGTTTCGGTCTCGCATGTAACTCATTTTTGCTCGATGTGATAATATTTGAAAAGTATCTAATGGATTAACTTGATAAGTTCTAAATTATCGAAATGGGTTTTGTGGAGATTTTTAGAAATTTCACAGGTTGAAGTCATGAGTCAATTGAAGCTAGACCACCATGGAAAATCTGGAAGCAATGGACGGCCGTTTTGTCCTAGTACGGGACTCTTCGGCAGTGCGTATCCACGATCCCGCACCCCGTGGGTTTTCCATGGTGGTCTAGCTTCAACTGACTCATGATTTCAACCTGTGAAAGTTCTAAATTCATAATGAAGGTATATACCTAACTGATAAATCATCAAATGCAGAATTCCATTATCAAATAACATTACTATCTACTAAATAAATCATAAATCTCTAGTATTAACCATTCTTTCAATGAGATATTTCGTTTCTCTGCCTATATATATATATATGTCCTTAAAATCATTTAATTTTTCAACATTCTATAACAGCTCAAAATTCTATCTGATATCCGATGTTGTAATTACATCTGGCATTTTTAGAAAATAAGCAAAAATTAACAGGTGCTGGGTAATAAATACACAAATAAATAAGAATGTTAAATTTTTATATTCATCTATTTGGCATATTTGACAACATTTTACATCCCAACCCTTTCCACCCCATCCCCACCCCCACCTACACACACACACACACACTCACCGTACCCCTCTAATCTGACATGTTTTTCTCTTATGATATTGTAAACATGAGATGAGTCAAGAAAATATAATTATTACAACAATACAAACAAACAAGCAAATGAATCGTCAAAAGTACAATATATTCTTGCTTGTTTTTTTAATATATACAAACTACTGATATTTTATATAAGTAATAAAATAAAGTGATACACAGGAGAGTAATGTCAACTTATCAACTTACGGTTGACTGATTTAAATGATAAGAAAAAAAATGAGTTATTTAATTGACCAAAGGTAGTTAGATAAATGTTTGTTATTATATAACAGATGTATAATTAAAGGATAAAATGAAGGAATTAGTTTCATAGAAGAAGTAAAATATCAGTGAAGGAAGAAAAATATGAACACCAAATTTGTAGGAGGAATCTATATGTTTCTTTGTTTTATATTACTGAATATAGATATATAATTTATGCCAATAGGATTATATTTATTTATAAGACTTTGTAATTCCTTATTGTTTATATTCCGGACTACTTTGATCTGTTTCTGTTGTTATATATATCTAACCATCCTGAGAGGGCTACATTGATTTGTCACTAATATTGAGGTCTACGATGTATGTTTTTCATTCTATTTGAGAACTCTAAAATCAATAGCTTCATGAACAGCGATTTTCTGTCTGAATCATAAAGGTAGTTGGTTAGTATCTTATAGTGCTAAAAACAACAGCAACAATAACATGGGGATCCAGATGTATACAGCTGATGAGTCTTAAATGAAATAGAAGGTTCTTCCTAGATTTTATAACAGTCAGCATAACAAACATATCGAAGGGTTATTTAAATTTTTACAGTTATAAAAGATATAGAAAATTGTCAGTGAGATACTACGAAGTTTATTATTTGTGTATAATTTTGTGTTTCTCATTTGTTAAGTTTAAGAGAATAAATTTTGGTCAGTTCCTGTTAGTATTCTCCATCTAGTACTGAATATCACTAATGAGGAAAACCCATATAAATGATGAAATTCATACATGTTAAACACGTTGATGTTTGTCTAGAGTTAACAATTTAAGAATAATGTAATACGGAGCTAATACATCTAAATGATGAATTCTAAACAAGATGAAACATGAATCTTAGATTTTAATGGTAATCACAATCCACCAATATAATTTTAATGATTGAGATCATGAATCAATTGAAGTTGGATCACCATGGAAAACCTGGAAGCGCTGGAAGGCCGTTTCGTCCTGGTATGGTGCTCCTCAGCACTGTGCTCAGTGGTCTAGCTGTTTTAGGCCCGGGGCGAGACTGACAGGTCCTGGGTTCGAATCTCATGAGGTGCGGGATCGTGGATGCGTACTGCTGAGGATTCCCAGACTAGGACGAAACGGCCGTTCAGTGCTTCCAGATTTTCTATGGTGATCTAGCTTCAATTGACTCATGATTTCAACCAGTGAAATTAGGTGGGAATAATCAATTTCTTGTTGAATACAAAATTACAGAGTACTTTCGTAAAATTTGAAAATCATACATTAAATACTACATTCGCACATTTTCCATCGATTGCCTCCTATACATCGTTTCTCATTTCCTGTTACTATTAGAATTACTCTCTGTTAGCATTCCTATTCTCATCTATTCGACCTTCTTAACCTTCTACTGCTAAGCATTCCACTTCTTATCGATGTTATATACTATTCATATCTGTCTATATAAGTAGCATACACTACAACATTATTTCTTTTAATGTGTATCCCTATTCAAAATTCATTTCTTCAATTTAATCATCTATCATTTCATTGTGTTAATTTCGAGCTTTTTTATCGGTTCTTTTCATCGAGTCATTATCTATTGATACTTCATATGAATACAATAAACATTTAAATGAATATTCTATGAAGTTGGAGAAATTAGGGGAAAAGAAAGAAAAAGAGAAAGAAAGAAAGTAGGCGAGAGAATAGCTAATTTAGAATTCGATGACTTTCCTCCATATTTTCGTTATGCTCTTCAGTTTTCTCTCTTTCTGTTATTTATTTATAAGTTTACTTATTGTTTATATCATTTAGAAGTAACAGGAGCATAAGAATTTAACTAACCAAATATTATTATTATTATTAATACCAAGATTTTAAGTGAAAGCAAGACTAATTCATTTCATATTGAAACATAATATGTTTACTTTTAAGAAGAAAAGTTGTTGTTGTTGTTCTCAAAGTTTCAATATTCTTTCTTTTTTCTTCTTGTATTATCAAATCATTGAAGTACTCTCAAAAAAAAAAGAAAAAAAAGCACATAAGCACTTCAATGTATTCAAGTAAAGATTATTCACCAGAGATTGTGTGTGTATACGCATGTATGTATGTTTGTATGTGTGTGGGTGTGTGCGAGGGGGGAGAATGTGTACTGAATACAGAAAAAAATGCCATTTTCAATTTAAGGTCATTTTGAAATAAAACAAAACATAATCATAACAACTATAAGTATAGTTTGAAGCAAAGTTAGATAGTGGCTAGCAATAGAATCCACGACCTGTGTCTCATCCAATTCAGTATAATTTTATTTGTATTCAATGATTTCCATTGTTACTACTTAAGTATCTATTACTAAATTTTATTTTTGTCTAAAGTAAAAACAGAAAAAAAATTTTCTTCCATTTATTACCAACACAAAAAAACAAAAGAGAAAAAAACCGAAACGAAAATAGATTTCACAGATTGAAATTATTATAATATCCTCGAAAACCACTGATATCAATCAACATATGCTCACTAATGACTGGTTTCAAGACGTATATCCTGGAGTTCTAGTGAGTAGCAGTGACCAGTGGAGTTCAACCAGGTCTGCTGTGAGATGGTAACTCACTGAAGATAATGGTGGATGTGTTACTCAATTTCATGGATTAGTTTAAGTTAGATATTAACACCGTTGGATGCCGGCCAGCTCAGTGGTCTAGTAGTTAAGCGCTTGGCGCGAAACGATAGGTCCTGGGTTCGAATCTCGTGGGGTGCGGGATCGTGGATGCGCACTGCTGAGGAGTCCCATACTAGGACGAAACGGCCGTTTAGTGCTTCTAGATTTTTCATGGTGGTCTAGCTTCAATTGACTCATAATTTCAATCTGTGAAATTGCTAAAATCTCAACAAACCCTTTCTGAAAATATATTTGACTGAATAATTTAATCTACTACTATTTACCACTTATAATGAATATCAGTATTCAGTTCATCAGTCTAATCATCACTATCATCAGTATTATAAATTAGATTGTTCCATCAGACTCCATCTGTTACATTTTTTTCTTTCTTAATTTTATTTTGTTTTTTGCTTTTCAAAACAATATTCTTTGATATTTTCCTTGAGAAAACTTGGACCAGATTGCTAGGCGAAATGTTTGATTTACTTCAAAATTCTTTCGCTAAGATTTTACAAATACAACATTCTTCCTCTTTAATATTCTTCTTTTTTTTGTTTTCTAAAAACAACGTTCATATTTAGAATGAGGCACCAAAGGAGTATATAAAGAAGAGTATAATTCTATTACTGGTCTACTCTCTCTCTCTGTTCCTTTTTTCTTTTCTTTTTTCTACATTTTTTTCTTTCAGTCGATTAAAAACTTTCTGATTATATTTTCTATTTATTTTTTAATTAAAATTTATGATTGGATACTCATTTAAATAATAACGATGGTGAAAATGTGATGGAGTGGGGAGGGGGAGGAAAAAGAAGAGGTTGTTACTTGTTTAGTGAAATGCAAAATTAGTGTAAGGAGTGGGGAGTGGTAGAGATTTTTGAGTTTTATGGTTTATATTACTGATTAATTTTAGTTGAATAATCCTTGATAATCCAGAAATATTGAATAGTTGTGTGAGTCACGTAAGAAGTGTTCAATCACGACCTCATCATAGATCTTGTCAAAGACCTTGAAGTTAGACATGTAAACCATTGGATACTAACTAAGTAGTTTGAAGATTAATCGTTTAACCCAAAATATGAATAGAATAGGTTCGATACTTGATGGGGTCATAGATGAGCACTTCTAACGAGTATTATGTTAGAACAAAAGAGTTATCTAGTGTTTCCTGGTTTACAGTAATTCTTTAAATAAGATCAGTTCATTACATGAAGTATCAAATGTTAAATAGTTCCTCATACATATTTGGTAAAGAAAACCTGGTTGAATGTAATTTTTTTCTATCTTAAACATGAAAATTATCATGTAAACATTGTCTAGTGTTTCGTGAATGAAGCATTCCATACTTATAGTCTAAACTAAGATTCTAAGCATTTATATTTTAACAAACAGAAAAGCATCTCAGCAGTTACAGTGTTTCTAATTAAGTTTTTCAGTAATTAGCCTTGGAATAATTTGTAACTTTGTATGATAATACGTTGGTACATATATATTACCATTCACAACTATTCAGTTCAAGTAGACATGACATGAGAAGGCTAATAATGCAACATTTGAATAATAATAAGCATAAGAATAAGCACCAGAGTGTATCAAATAAATCTTTGGTTTAAGTTTTTTTAGAATGCCTAAATGAAGTTAAATTACTTACTTACTTACGCCGAATACCACTCATAGAGGAGCATAGTACTCTCACCAGCGTTCTTCATCCAATTCTGTCTTGGACAAGCCTTCCCAGTTACTTTCAGTTACTATTTATCCGTTTGATTTCGCCTTTCGATTCCCGACGTAGTGTTTTATTTCGGCCTTCCTATTTTCCGTTTCCCTTCAGGATTGTAAGTTAGCACTTGCCTCGTGATGTAATTTGATGATTTCCGTAATGTATGTCCTATCCACTTTCAACATCTTTTCCTAATTTCCTCTTCAATTCGAAGCTCGTTTGTTCTCTCCCACTGCAGGTTGATGCTGGTGGTATCCGATCAACGGACATTGAGTATCTTATGCAGACAATTGTTCGTAAATACTTGTACCATTTTGATGATGGTTGTAGTAGTTCTTAAATTTTCAGCTCCATACAAAAGAACTGTCTTGACGTTCGTATTGAAAATTGTGACTTGTGTATGTTTGGACGTACTGATACAGAGGCTACTTCCACACTGGTTGTTATTACCTGAGTTTGTTGGTGAGCATGGGATAGAATGGCCAGGTCATCTACGAAGTCCAAATCGTCTAGTTGCATCCAAGCTGTCTACTGTATTCCATGGTTCCCCTTTAAATATTGAAGTCTTCATAATCTAGTCAACCACCAGAAGAAATAGAAAGTGGGAGAGTCAGTAGCCTTGTCTGACTCCGCTCCTCACTAGGAGAAATGAAATGAAATGACGATGGTTAAATTATTTGTTTACTACTCAGTAGTAAAGTAATTTGAAATGTAGCTAATTTAATGATAAATTATGTTCATTATGTGATATAATCAATAAAGTCTTCAACAATTCAAACGCAAATGATCTATGAAACTGATTTTATTCCAATCATTTATGAAACTTAATCATATCTTAAGAAGAACCAATTAGATAATAAGTTCATTTGATCTGTCACTTATGATATTGTACATATGTGTTCTCATATAATAAGTTATTGACTAAATAATGTCGTATACAACACAGTTCAGTATATAGATTAATCTGACTATTAATCAATGTAAGATATCATTTTGATTAATTTTTAGCATCAAATAAATCCTCATCTACTAACTTCATATTCTTAGTTGCATCATCCAATTTACAGTTTTCCTATAGTAATATGATATACTTGACTACAGAAGTATTTTTTATAAGGTCTATAGAAGCGTTACACTCTACTACTACCACTATTAGTACTACTACTACTACTACTACTACTATTGCTATTACCGTTACTGTTATGTTCTTATGGCCTGTTAATTATCGCGTGATACGATTGCTAATTAGAACACCAACTTACTGACCAGAACAATAATACATAAATCAGTACGAGCAGTCCAGAGTCAATGCTGAGTTCTTATTGTTCCACTATGATAGTAGCTTCTAACTTAACCCATCTCGTTTAGTTAGAACACCAATATTAGTTTCTGTTATATGAATCATACATTTCAGACATACACAGTTTATATACAAGCAAATCAGATTGTATTATGCCATAAAGTAGAAAATCACAATTAAACAAGATCACGCCAAAAGTGGCTGTGAGTGTGAGAGACTATAATTAATAAATTGAGAATGCCTTAAGAACATATGGAACTCAAAACAACTTTCAACCAATATCGAAGTGGGAATCTTCAATATAAACATCAAGGCAGTTCTACTGTACGGAGGTGAAACGTCGAGAACTACTACAACCATCATCAAACATGTACAAGTATTTATAAATAATTGTCTACGCAGGATACTCAACATCCATTGGCCGGATATCATCAACAATAGCCTTCTGCGGAAGAGAAGAAACCAACTTCCAGACGAAGAAGAAATTAGGAAAAGACGATGGAAATGGATAGGACATACATTGAGGAAATCATCAAACTGCATCACGAGACAAGCGCTAACTTAGAATTCTGAAGGGAAGCCGAAAAGAGGAAGGCCAAAGAACACATAACGTCGGGAAATAGAAGCAGATATGAAAAGGATGAATAACAACTGGGAAGGAGCTGAAAAGGATTGCCCAAGACAGGGTTGGATGGAGAATACTGGTGAGAGGCCTGTATTCCTCCACGAGGAGTAACAGGCGTAAGTAAGTAAGTAAAGAATAGTAAATCGTATAATAATAGTTAATAGATCAAATAAAAGTTTATAATGAAAGGAATTTGAATATACGTATAACACAATGAGAATATATATATAATAAAAGTCTACAAATAGATCCTAACAATAACTACCCACTTGTTCTTCATCCAGATATAATAACTACTGTTACTACTACTACTACTACTACTCTCATTACTAGTGCTACGACTACTGCTACTAGAGACTTACTGTTGAAACTGAGTGAAATTTTGCGATATCTTCTAAGAAAAAGCAAACTAAATTATTCCTGTCAGAAGAGGGTATTTTTCTATTTCACTCATTCATTCACTTTTTTTCTTTTGATAAATTGCTGAAAAAATTAAAATTTCAATAATAACAACAACAACAGTATCAACAGCATCAACAAAAATAAGTAACCCAACAGTGAATAATTGAAAGTGTTTTAAATTATTCAAAGAAAAAAAAGAGAAGATAATGTCAACTCTGTTGTTGTTGTTGCTGCTGCTGTTTTTCTCTCATTTTATTTTGCTTTTTGTTAATTTCTTCGTTTTGTAGAGAAAAACTAGACTAGATTTTTATTCATCCGCACACAGACACACACACTCTACCTCACTCTCACTCTCTCTCTCTCTGTGTGTTCCCTCCTCCTCTCTAGAAGGTATCACATTTGTTACATAACTAATTTTCATTATTTTTTTCTTTTTCATATGTTCATTTATTGGTTAGTTGAATTCATTTACAGTTTGGTCATAGAGAATAATTTCTTTTTATGTATGTTTATCTATGAATGTTTTGTTGTTCAATCTTTAGGGAATTCACATTTTTTGTTTATTTTTTATTTATTTATTTAAAATTCTGTATTTCCATGATAGAGATATTAAAATATTGTTTGTATCCGTGTGTATGTATGTGTTCATGTGTATATAGGCTGTGTATTTTTCTTTTGGCTATCAACAGAAAAACCGAATGTTTCATTTTCAGGTATCCGTTATCACCTTTTTCTTTTTTCCTGTAAATATTCATTTGTTTGTTGTTGGCTATAGATGGTGGTTGGAGGTAGTCAACAGGAAACCCTGGACCCGGGTTTCGTGCTACTTGGCACTCGTCAGCAAGGTGTACCTGTAATCTTGAGGGAACTGGTGCTCCCTGGCTGATTCGATCTCATGTCACCCAGCTTCATAGTCAGAGACGTTACCACTGAGCTATCCGAGCCGTGACCAACCTCCTGTAGGACTGAGATGTAATCACAATTGATTGATCACTGGGTGGTGATCATCGATCTGCACTAAATAAGGACGTGACACACATGACATTGATCACCACCCAGTGATCAATCAATTGTGATTACATCTCAGTCCTACAGGAGGTTGGTCACGGCTCGGATAGCTCAGTGGTAACGTCTCTGACTATGAAGCTGGGTGACATGAGATCGAATCCGTCGGGGAGCACCAGTTCCCTCAAGATTACAGGTACACCTTGCTGACGAGTGCCAAGTAGCACGAAACCCGGGTCCAGGGTTTCCTGTTGACTACCTCCAACCACCATCTAAATCTCAATACATAGTGCCCGCAGTGTCGAGTCACCTAGACTGGTGGCCACATTGCAAAATGATCGATAGCATTCGATCTGCACTAATAAGGACTAGACAAGCATGACATTGATCACCACCCAGTGATCAATCAATTGTGATTGTTGTTGGCTTATTTAGGAACATATCAGGTCACTATGGAAAACCTGGAAACATTAGACGGCCGTTTCGTCCCATTGTGAATAGGATGTGGTCTAGCTTCAAATGACTCATGATCTCAACTGTTAAAATTAATATAACATCCACAAAAACCCCTGATATTAATCAACATATGCTCACTAGTGACTGGTTTCAAGATGTATATCCTGGAGTTCTCGTGAGAAGCAGTGAACAGTGGAGTTCAACCGTGTCTGTTTTGAGATAGCAACTCACTGAAGATAATGGTGGACGGTGCTGCGATTTCGTGGATTAATTGAATTTGGACATTAACAACGTTGGATGCCAGCCAGCTTAGTGGTCTAGTGTTTAAGCTCTCTCGCGCTAGACTGATAGATCCTGAGTTCGAATTTCGAGAGGAAAAATCATGGATGTGCACTTCTGAGGAGTCCCATGCTAGGACGAAACGGCCGTTCAGTGCTTCCAGGTTTTCCATGTTGGTCTAGCTTCAATTGACTCATGATCTCAGTTATTGAAGAACAGTTTAATTTCCATGTATTCTCTGCCCTCCGTTTTTCCAATTAAAAAATAACAACTGAACAGAACAATAGTAAGAGTATTCATAAAATGAACTGACACATTTATTGATTTCTTTTTAGAATAACATTATCATCGGAATTTATTTTAGGTGGCTTATGGGTACTTGACAAAGAGTTTTGTTCCATTCAGACTTTGTGTTAGTCAACCTTTAATTATCAATCTTTATCAAATTGATATATATAGCATGTAGTATTCAAATCTATTATAATTGAGCAGTTTGTTTTACGACGAATCTCCTGTAAGACGGATACATCTACATTCCGCAGTAATCAACATAACATTTGTTTAGTTCTTAGCTTTCTTATCTATCAAATCACAATGTGACCGCTAGCTCAACTAATTAGACATCTCATTCAAAATGCTTTGATGTTAGATTTCTGGAGATATTTGTTAGGAAGTTTTATTTTTTTCACGGTTTCGATAGTTTTCACTAGTCAGTAAGGCGCATCTACAATTATAAGTAAACTTGTTCTTCTTATGGGACTAATAGAATTCGATTAACACAAAGAACTAGACAAACACAACATTTCCAAGGTTGGATTCACGAGTCAATCCAAGCTAGATCATTATTGAAAACCTGAAAGCACTAAACATCCGTTCCGTCCCAGTATGAGACTTCTCATCAGTGCGCATCCATGATCCTGCACCAAGACGACTCGAACCCAGGACCTTCGGTCCGACGCACAAACCCTTAACCTCTAGACCACTGAACTGTCCGGCATCCAGCGGTGTTAATGTCTAGCTTCAATCAATTCATGATCTTAAACAATCCTTCATCCATTATCTGTGATGGATAACTATCTCACACCCAACATAGATTCATCGAAGTTAGACATTAACGCTGTTGAATCCCGGCTCAATCGCCAAAAAGCTTTAAAACTAACTATATTTATCTAAGTAAACTTTCTGTTTGGTTTGTTACCTAATTTTAATGCAAAAATAAAAAACCCTACTGAGTTGAAATGTAGTTAATACTTGATTTCTCATATATAATTATATGCACTGAAGGTATTCATTCTCTAAAATAGATGATAAATGAATATTTCAGAATTGTTTTATACTACTGACAAAATTAAGTAACCTATATATTTTGGAATTCTTTATTATTAACATTAACACCGTAGGATGTCGGCTCAGTGGTCTAGTGGTTAAGTGCTCGCGCGCGAAACCAGTAGGTCCTGGGTGCGAATCTCTCAGGGGGCGAGGTCATGGATGTGAACTGCTGAGGAGTCCCACAATAGGACGAAACGGTCGTCCAATACTTCCAGGTTTTCCATGGTGATCTAGCTTCAACTGACTCATGATTTTAACCATTGAAATTATTATTATTGTCTTGTATTATCAGTTTCAATGATCTACTTATACACAATATCAATAATAATATCAATAATTTTCTTTAAGTTATAACATCAACTATTATATTTTTACTTTCTACTACACCCATGACTTACTCATCATTATTAAATATATATAGAAATGTAAGTACGTATATACATAAGGTAATTTTTATTCAAACCTTTATAACCACATAATAAAGGGAGAATGATAGTGAAAGAGAGGGAGAGAGAGGGAGAAAGGGAGAGAGTGAGTGAGTGAGAGTAAGAGAGATAGAGGGTTAATGAGTAAAATAGATAAATAGTGAAAATATTTTCATTTAGAAAAGTCACTATTATTTCAGATGTAACTAGACTAGTTAATAAAAGCATATATATATATATATATATATATATATATATATATATATATATATATATATATATATATATATATATATATGTTGGACTAATTTCCCTTGGGAGAACTATATTTCCCGGTTCATTTTCCTTAATTTATGTTGAGTTTATGTATTCAACACAGATGATAATGCATTGATCTATTAACTGTTCAATATTTTGGATGTTTATCATATAAACATGAATAAAATAAACATAAAATTATCTAATTTGAAGAAGTAAGTGAATCAATATATACATATATATTGAGATCATGAATTGATCAGTGTTAGAACATCATTAAAGACTTAGAAGTAGTGGATGGTCACTTCGTCCTAGTATGGGATTCCTTAGTATTGAACATTCACGGCTTTGAACGTGGGATCTATCGATATAAAACTAATTATTAATGAAAAGAACAAGAACAAAGATTACGTGTTTTGTAGTTTTTAATGGTAACCGTAAAACACTTAAATGTTTGTTATTAACTCATTGAGTAGATTGATGAGATTTCTATCTTTGAATGACATACAGATAATTCTTTATTTTGAAAAGAGTAAGAACAAAGATTCTAGCAGAATAGTATGGATTCACTTTATTTCGTAGGTTTTTCGTCAGCTGCTTACAATCATAATTACATAATAGATTTAGATTATTTACATGAGAGAGTTTGATTGGAAGTTATATTTAAGACGCATTCGTATAGTATAGTAAGGGTGTAAATAAATTTGATAGACTGAATATTGCCAATATATACCTTATGTGAAAGAACATTCTACAACAGTGATTGTGACAACAGTGCAAACGGTCAGAAACAAGTGATTATATAATGAGTAAACATTGGCAGGAGTAAAATGAGTAGAGTTCAGTTGATAAAATACGACTATTAATTTGAAAGATAGTTGAAGTCGCTTTCCATCATGGACTAATATTGCTTTAATGAATACCTCCTCAACCAGATATTGTTCATATGCTCGCTAATAATAGTGTGCTGAGAAAAATTCTCAGGTTTTAAGTACGAAATCATGATCGATAGGATTCAAATATGTCTAGAATGAGGTGGTGGTCCACTTATGGTACTAAAGTTAGATTCCAAATCTATAGTCTAAATGGTAGACATTTACTGTGTTACCTGAATGTCTTAAGTTCGAAATCTGTGATACAGTTGTACATTCACAGATGAAAAGTTATGTAAAAGGACGAAATAGTTGTGAATTACTTTCTGGATTTTATTGACCCTTCCCAGTTGATATTAATTTGTTGAAAAAAATTAACTCACAGTCCAGCTATTCTTCCCTAACAAACAATCCAGTTAAATAATCTTGATTAAATACACTTTAGATGCAAACACGGATGGTGAATAGCAGTGGAATCTACGATGCGCGTCTCGTCCTATTTGAGACTCGTCAGCTAGGTGGATAATGCGATGGCGTCTGAAATGAATGCTATTGAGTCCGAGTCCCGGAGTAAATAAATATCAACTCAGGGATACAAGTGCATCCAGCTGACAAGTCCCAAATAGGACGAAACGCCTGTCATGGATTCCACTACTAGACACCATCCATCCAAGGTTATAATGCTCGTGACTTAAGACAATATCGAGGAAATCCGAACAGGATGGTCATATGTCAACAAGAGACTGATCAATCGCAGTTCTGAACATCAATGGGAAGATTCAAACAAAAAATACAAAATGAATTTACACTTTATATGTTTAGAAGTATTCTTCAATGATTTAACAGAACAAAGACTGAAGACATAATATCTCTCAAAATTATTTTTGTGATTTTATTATGTATATTCCGATTGTGTAATTACTAAATTAGTGGACCACTACGAGTCCATATTCCATTCGATTGTAAGATTCCGTTTGAGCCATACACTGTTACTGTACATTTTATTATTCCTAACTTATCGTTGTCCAATTATTTACAGCCTTCCCGGTTCACAACCACTTTAGTATATTTGTGTATGATTTTCCATTTCGCAGTGTTATCCAGTTCGTCATATCCATTTATAATTCAAAAAATAATAATAGAATCTAGATTTCTGGCTTCCTCCTCCAGACTCAAGTCATGAGACAAACGAAAACGTGCGTATCAGTAAAACGCTCAAAATTAACCCTGGAGTTCAACCAGGTCTGTTGTGAGATATCAACTCACTGAGGACAATGGTGTGCGGTGGCGCAACTTCGTGGATTAGTTGAAGTTAGACATTAACACCGTTGGATGCCGGCCAGCTCAGTGGTCTAATGGTTAAGCGCTCGCGCGCGAGACTGATAGGTCCTGGGTTCGAATTTCGCGAGGTGGGATCGTGGATGAGCACTGCTGAGAAATCCCATGGTAGGAGGAAACGACCGTCCAGGGACTCCAGGTTTTCCATGGTGATCTAGCTTCAATGGACTCATGATTTCAACTATTGAAAGATCAGAACATATCATTGATTAAGGCTAGGAACGTTGAGCTGCAATCCAAATAGAATAAGAATACATGGTAGGGAAATTATATTCCGAATTCTGGCAAACGAAGTGCAAAAAGGATATCAATTAACTTTTCAGACATAGCAAACGAGAAACTCTGATTGACCAAGGTGTCGTACCATTTGGAACTCGTTGATAAGATGCACCTGTAATCATGGGAGAACTAGTACTCCATGGTGGACTCGATACCTCATCACTAAGTTTCACAGTCTGATACGTTACTATGTTACTATTCAGACAGCGACTGACTTGTTGTAGGACTAAGATATTTACGACTGATTGATCCTATGAAATAGGACCTAGAAAATCACAACCACAGTTATATATAGTAGTTTTAGGTGAACGATTTTCAAGCATATATATTTATAATAGAAGTCTCTAAAGAATTGAAATGACTTTTTTTCCTATAATAATTTGATGTAATATATGATAGGATTGAGTTGTCTCAACAATGGATCATGTCTCTCTGACACATACAATAGTGTATTGTTCTATACAGCTTCTAAACAATGACGCAATATGATTAATAGAGCATTGGCAGATCGTTCTCTGTAAAAGCAAAAGAAACAAAATAACTGATTTCTATGTTAATGTATTAATTAGAAAATAATTTATTTTCATTGTAACAATAAATTAAGGAGAATGAACTGAGGGAGATGGGGGAAGGATAGAAATAAATTAGAAACTATCTACTATCAGAATTGTTCCGTTTCATTTCGTTATATATAAATATACACACACACACACAACATAACTTTTTCATAGTTTTATATTTCTATGATTGGCATAGTTAATTTACAATAATATTGAGCTGAAAATTAAACAGTCTGTTAATTCCCTTAGGATTTTTATGAATTTCGTAATCACTACAACCAATCAACCATTTATCCACCCCCTCATTCCCTTTCATTGATGTATATATATATATATATATATATATATAAGCTGAATAAATGAACACTGACTTAGATGATTGTATGAGAGTGATATTCGACATATTATTATGCTCATATGTCATGGTGTTTAAGAATAATGCCTTAAGGGTTTGTAATTAGATGGTGTTAAATGAGTCGTGAATATATATTTATTTATTGATAATTGGTGTTGGTCTTGTTGAACTGTAGCAAAGTAATTCGATCTACACTTTGACGGTTTATTATTTCATTCAAAGAAAAAGAGAGAGAAAAAAGAAGAAAGAAAGAGGATGTAGGTGGGAAGAAGGGAAATAAGCAGTCAACCAAAACATATACATATAATTACATCATTAGGTAGGTGATTCTAAACACAACAGTGTAAAGCAAAACTCAGACTTCACAGTTATGTATTGATTTTGATATGTTTGGAAGTTAAGAAGTAAACTTAAATACATTTACACTTGTGAAATAAAATGTCTTATCTTATTTAGAATATCTGAAATACTCGTATATATGTTTATTCATTTTAATGTCTTAAAATCTAAAGAACTTATGTGGTCTATATTACTACTTATTTGACTTCTATCACTGTAAGATCATATTGTGGTGTGTGCTACTTATATCAACAAATATAAGTAGTATGTATCATTAATCAAAAGTGAAATGCCTGGTGGTAGAAGGTTAATAAGATCGAAGGGAAGAGAACGAGAACAGAAAATGATTGGTGTAGAAATGTAGGAACAATCAAGTCTGAAACGATTGACTGACATTTTGCAGTAGGAATAGTCAAGTTTGATACAATTGATTGACATTTTGCAAATGAAGAATTCACTGTATGGTTCTCAGATTTTACTAAGATATTCTGTGATTCTGTGTTAAGGTATATTTGATTGTCCCCATTTATGTTCTCATTCGCTACAATAGCTCTTCAAGGGTTGAGTTGTCAACCTGTAATGCTGAGATTCCATATTTCACGTCATGCACAGATCTTGACTAGTCAACCGCTGAACATTTAAAAGGAATAGACATATACTTTGTCTCAGTATAAATTTTTTAACAGTGAACATTAACAACCCAAATGGGGCTCAAAACCAGGAATATCAGGTCTTGGTGAAGACATTTAATCTTTAAACCATCGGGCAAGTATCTAACAACAATCAGTTTTAGATATTATACAACCATCTTTGATTGCCATTGGTCAATAACTGCCTCATACACTTGAATACCGATACACTGGTCTAAAGGTTGGATGATCTTCGCGAGACCTGAAAATCCCAGTTTCAAGCCGCGTTGCGATAACTTTATTCCCACTGTTGAGAAGTTTCATAGTGAAAAAATCATATGTCTATTATTTCCTGACTTTCAACTGTTGTCTAATTCGGATTAGTTCGTGATATGAACCATAAAAATCGACCACATGAAAAAAATATTCTACTATTTTTCAATACAAGGAGCATTTACTCATTTTCACTAAGGGATTTGTAAAGTTGTACAACTTAATACATAGATTGTGTATAAATCATTAATGTGTATTTTCCCATCCTTTTGTTTATTATCAGTATGAGGTGGTGGAGATTGTTAAGTTTTTAATTGAGATCATGAATCGACTAATGTTAAACCATCACCGAAAACCTGGAAGCATTAGAAGATCGTTTCGTTTTAGTATGAGACTCCTCAGCAGGGTGCAAGTCCCATGACTCCGTTCGCGAGGGTTGATTGATAAGTAGATTTAATTTGTAATGCTTTTGAATATCCCGTTGTTTATATTTGACTGAATTTTGGTCAGTCTTAGTTGGTATATGTACAACCTGTGTGGATTGCATCAGCATAGAGATTATATTACAAATTTATTTGAAATAGATTCAATTTGGCCAGCAAAAACTAGTTACATATTAGATGTATCGAAGCAATCCGTACAGGTTGCACAGATACCAATTTAGACGAACAAAAATGAAGTTAAACCATAAACCATTGGATAATATAAACCAGTAAAAAATTAAACTGGGATTAGTACATTTTTGCACTAACAAGTGGCTATTTGAACTCCATAGCTAACTGAATAATAAGGGGTTGGCGTTTGAAGCGAAAGGGACTGGATTTGAACCTCAAAGTAAACATCAACTCTGAGATGTGTTACGCACATCTGGTTGATGAGTCCCGAATAGGACGAAATTCGCATCCCTTTGGTTACACAGTTAACCATATTTCATCTATTCTACAGAATAAATAATCTTAACATTATGATGCGAAAATCAACCCCTAATTAAATTCTATATCTTAAGTCATTTCCAACAAATTAGATTTTAGTCGTTAAGCGAAATTAAAAACATTATATTCACTCCTTTTTCTAAAAAATGTTTCGAAACTAGAAATCATTTTTCTTGTTCTATTTTTCAGTTTACTCAACTATAAGTCCAGTGATTAAAGCACTTAGTCCAAATGAAGGATGGGTTACAGGTGGTGAAACGATTACTGTGATTGGTGAGAATTTTTTCCCCGGTCTACAAATTGTTTTTGGATCAACTGCTGTATGGGGTGAAGTAAGTGATGATATTTGTTTACTAAATTATTTAATCCATTGTGAAGCTGCTCTTGATACTACTTAAATGAACATGTAAGACATTGAATAGATTCTAAATACAATTTCAAGTTGGAAAGTAGCAATTCAGTTAGAAAGGATACAATGATTCGATGGTCCCCATTATAATCGTTGTCCAGCAAATACACTCAAGTTCTATATCGCAGAAATATACATTCATCTTATTACTAAACTTATGTTGATATAGTAAGAAAGAGTACAAATAATGTCTCTATTCTCTTGTTCTCTATATCTCAAACCTATGGATGATATGTCGAATAATAATATTCTCCAACCCCGTTAACTATATGGTTATAAAAACAATTACTAATACACAAATGTTTAGCAACTTGTTCTCAGTTGTAAATTTTGTGTCTTAACAAGTAGCTAATACGAATTTATTTAAAGATTATAATTATATTAATAATTAAACTGATGGCGTGTGTTCGATCTTTGCGGAAGGGGATCGTAAACTTCAAATATTGATGAATCCAACATTAAGAAGAAAAATATATCATTTAGTCCCTGGTTTTCGGTGTTACCTTAACGAAGATCAATCTGTGATGAGTACAGTGTACAGTGATATTTCATCAATTATTTTTAGGGTGTATATGCTTATTTGAATATTTGGTCAGCAGTAATGAGAATAATATAGAGTAGTTACTGTCTAGATATTTAAGTATAACATTTTTAGATAATAGATAATGAATCCAAATACTTAAGTTTGTTTACGTTAGTTGACAATTAAGTGAAATCGACAATATCCAATTGTAAGATCAATTACGAAACAATATCTACTCTCACTACTACTACTACTACTACTACTACTACTACTACTACTACTACTACTACTACTACCACTACTACTACTACTACTACTACTACTACTACTACCACTACTACTACTACTACTACTACTACCACTACTACTACTACTACTACTACTGATACTAATACTCTATTCGTAATGTTCACCAAGATGTGTGGAAATCACTTGAAAAATGTATGTAGAAAAGTAATTTTGAGATTTATACAGCTGTAGCCTGACAACAATGAAATGAAAACAGAAAACCGAGAAAAATTCGAACAAATAAAATTACAAATAAAAAAATTACTTTTCCAATTGTTAAGTGGTGAAGAGTTACAAAGTACTTCTTAGAAAAGTCACTCGGGACCGAGGAAAATTTTTATCCAATCAGAGTTGAATAAACGTATTTTATGAACATCAAGAGCAGTGACGGATCATTTGTCACATGTTTGAGTGGATATTTATCCTCTCGTTATCATATTAAATTTGCTTCTAGAACTTCCTAGAAAGCCAAGGCTTTGTTAAATAGTATGAATACGCATGACCTTTGAGTAAAGCTCTTTTGTTGCACTTGGCGGCTATTCTGTTGTATTCAGGTTTCCAAGTAGATTTAATCTAGGCTTATTAGAAGTGACTAGAAAATTGGGTTGAGTGTTCAATTAGCAAAACTTATCATTAATTCACTAGAATATCCACTTTACATAGATAAATAAACACTTTAATGATTTATTATATTCTATTGTCATAAATTTGAGAAAAACTTTAATGAAACTTGATTTTTAAGCAAATATGGATATTGGCTAGTAGTGGAATCTAGGACGTGCTTTTCGTCCTATTTGGGACTCGTCAGCTAAGTGTACCTACATCCCAAAGTTGATGTTCACTCCACGACTCGAACCCAGTACTATTCGCTGCAAACGCTATCACATTATCTACTTAGCTACTGAAACTGATCAATTGCAGTCCTAAATAACAATAGGAAGATACAAGTAAAGCAACACCAAGTGAATTGTGCTAGGGTTGAAGCTACCACGAGTTCACATAATCTGCGAACGAGAAACAAGACTTGGTGATCAAAGACCAGTAAGCTAGCTATTGATGCGTCCCAGCCCCGCTAACTAGAGGGAGAAGTCCAAGCTTGGAAAGGGGAAGTATACTCTTCAAACAGCCAGAAACGAGCGATAATAACAAACACAATTCAGAACTTATATATATACGGTAAAAAACCATCCTTGGGGAGAGTTACCAAATAGCATACTAAAAGACGCAACGAACAAATAGCATTTAAGATATTTCCCAGTGGGAAATACTATATGAAGGTGACAAGAGCGCCTTTGGCGCGAAAATAAAGAAATTCAAATTTTCTAAATAAAATTACAAAATTAGGTCCATTCCCAAGTGAGTTCCGGGGATCTAACGTCCCCAACAAATTGAAATTTAATTGTTTTTAAAATAACATTTAAACATTTATAAGTTGTTTGTCCTATTTGTTTTTGCTTTTATTATCTCTTATAATCAGTTGATTACACCACATGCTCTACGTGTTAATACACCACCAAGACATTTATCTGGTGTAGTTGAAGTGACATTAGCATTTAAAAATAAAACATTCTGTAAAAATAATCCAGGCAGATTTGCTTATATTGGTAAGTATATCATTTTTAATATTAAATAATTATCTCATCTATTTTTATAATCATCATACTCTTTGTCATTCTGTTTCAGTAATTGATTGAGGGTATTATGTAACTTGATTTTCTTAGGTTTACTAACGTGTTTCTATGTCTAGAAAAGCAAAATCTGTTTATTATATTCATAAACTAAATAATAATTTCTATATTCTTATAAACTTATATCACAATTGATTGATCATTGGGTGGCGATCAATGTCATGCATGTCTAGTCCTTATCGCCACCCAGTGATCAATCAATTGTGATTACATCTCAGTCCTACAGGAGGTCGGTCGCGGCTCGAATAGCTCAGTGGTAACGTCTCTGACTATGAAGCTGGGTGACACGAGAGCGAATCCGTCAGGGAGAACAAGTTTCCTCGAAATTACAGGTACACCTTTCTGACGAGTGCCAAGTAGCACGAAACACGGGTCCAGGGTTTCCTGTCGACTACCTCCAACCACCATCTATAAACTTATATCTCTATTAAATAACTTTGTAGTTACTAAATCAAATTAAATAAGAAAGATTAGTTCAGTGAAGAGTTCTCTTTTCGATGAACTCATTTTCAAAGCTGTGCAATCACAAATACATATACTTATTTCAACAGGATGATAATAATACTGATAATAAACTTCTGTTAGACATGGTGACAGTGAGGTTAAATAAACAAAGGTATTAAGAAAGTTTTTTAAAACAAGGAAAGTTTAATAATCGTTTGATTGTTAATGGCTTAAGTATTGGGCCTTTTAAAGGAGATACTTATCAAAAAACGGATATCCTTCGATATTCATTGATAAGAACATGAAACCGAAAATGCCAAAACCACAAACAATTACAGTAGAAAAGAAAATTTTATACATGAACATCGACTTCAAAGGTGATAGAGCGACATATATCTTAAAGAGGAGAATTTCGGATTCCTTAAAAAGAACATTCTACGCAGCAACATTGTTGATATTATTCACCAGCCGATCATTGTTCACCAATAATCTGAAAGATAAATTCTCACATCTGACCAACTTAGTGTGCATTTACCAATTTACCTGCTCTTGTGGAGCTATGTATATAGGTCGTTTGATGCGTACTTTATCCAAAAGAATTCAACAACATTACCTGGTATGACTAAGAAAAGAGGTGGAAACGACTCAATAAGAAGTTGTATAATCGAACACCTTGTGGACACAGGTCATTCAATCAACACTGACTCAGCGTTTAAAGTAATCTACAAGGTAAGTAGAAGTCTTCCTAAGACAATTAGACTGCATCTTCTTTGCATTGCTGAAGCAATGGCCATACATCTGGAAGAGCCAGAATTGTGTGTGCAAAAGAGACTGGTACAATCTCTCCTTCTACCATGGTCTTAATGTATTAAAGATTTTCTCTCTTCTTCATACTCTTGTTCCTTTACACCCATCTGCTTCACCTTCCATCTTCTCTTTGAATCTTCTACCCCCAACTGGTTTGTTTTTATTTCCACGATCATCCCGATTACATTTCATCTCTGTTTCAACATTTTATTTTAGCATGCTGAGCCATCCTTTTCCAACGATAATTTCCCTATCCTTTGATGAGTACTTAAGCCGTTAACAATCAAACGATTATTAAACTTTCTTTGTCTTAAAAAACTTTATTAATACCTTTATTTATTTAACCTCACTGTCACCATGTCTAACAGAAGTTTATTATCAGTATTATTATCATCCTGTAAAAATAAGTATACATATATATTTGTGATTATACAGCTTTGAAAATGAATTCGTCGAAAAGAGAACACTTCACTGAACTAATCCTTCTTATTTAATGTCTTAATGGGTGTATTCCTTTTACAAAATCAAATTAGCTTGTTAAGAAACTCTTGACTAATTAATTAGGTAGATAGTAATATGTGTGATGAGTTTTGAACATATAATTCGTTTTACAAGCAAAGATAGATGGTAACTAGCAGTGGAATCTTAGAGTTGATGTTCACTTCAGGACTCAAATCCAATCCTAAGTCCTGGTAGCCACTAGTTTGTGCAATGGTATGAAGATTAAATTTATTTTGTATTGTTTGTTTGAATCCTCCTATTGATGTTTTAGGACTACAATTGATCTGTGTCTAGTTGGCATATGTGCATCCTGTGTAAACTACCTTGAGTTCAAATACTTTTCCGTAAACCATACAGTTAAATAATTTTGATTAAACACACTTTAGATGCAAACACGGATGGTGGATAGCAGTGTAACCTACGATGCGCGTCTCGTCCTTTTTGGGACTCGTCAGCTATGTGGATAACGCGATGGCGTCTGAAATGAATGCTACTGAGTCCGAGTCCCGGAGTAAATAAATATCAACTCAGGGATACAAGTGCATCCAGCTGACAAGTACCAAATAGGGCGAAACGCCTGTCATGGATTCCACTACTAGCCACCATTCATCCAAGGTTATAATGCTCGTGACTTAAGACAATATCGAGGAAATCCGTATAAGATGCTCATATGTCAACAAGAGACTGATCGATTGCAGTTCTGAACATCAATGGGAAGATTCAAACAAAAAATACAAAATGAATTTAAATAATTTGCTTTTCATGCATAATATAATGTTTTATGAAATAAATGAATTATGGCTAACAGTAGAATTCAGGGAAATGGTTTCGTCCTGTTTAGAACTCGTCAGTGTTAATGTTTACATTGGAACTAGAACGCTGTACTTGATGCTTTGAACGCTCACAGCGTTTCAATTGAATTGTTGAATTCAAACAATTACTAACATTTTTAAAGGCTTAGGTGCTTAAGGGTTTAAACAATCCTAGTGTTGATACTTAGAACCGAATTCTGGATTAATAATAATGTATATCAACACAATTTGCACTGCATGTGCACATATCAACAAAGACTGGTCAAATAATAAGTTCTGAGTATTGATACGGGGATGATTTAAACTCTTAATAAATGAATATTATTATAATCCATGTAAAATAATTTTTTATTCTCTTATCCATATTAGTAAAAAGGAATTATTCATATAAAACTATACTGACTTTTCTTCATCTAGCAATGACAGATCCTACAATTGAATATGGTTTTCAAAGATTATGCAAAATTATTCCACGTCATCCAGGTGATCCAGAACGTTTACCACGTGAAATCATTTTGAAACGTGCTGCAGATTTAGCCGAAGCATTATATACAATGCCTAATCGTGGTGGCATTGGATTTCGATCACCACATTTACAACTAGCTTCACAATCACTACAACCAACATCGTCATTATCATCCTCTATATTTTGTACTAATCAAGAAGAAACAGAAGAGAGAGCAGAAGAAGAAGAAGAACGTCATCAACAACATTCACAACATCTAACAGACAGTAATCAAAATTTAGACAATCGATGTACATCATCTTCAAATAATGTTAATAATAACAATAATACTAGTCATATTTCATTATGTCCTAATGTCTCCTCAGTGCAAATGGGATCAATGAATAGTTTTCTAGCACTAACTGGTCAAAATGGTATTAATTTTTATCCATATGGAATAACAACGTCAGCGACAACATCAGCAGCAGCGCCATCAATTCTATCAAATTTAGAGTTAAATGAACATCGTGAAAACTTGTCAGCTTTACATGATTCTAGAATTAGTTTACATAAAGCTTTTTATACATTTGATAGAAAAGATGTTGATAATGTAATATCAAGCGGTTATTGTTGTTGTACTACAACTGGTACATCAACAACCACAACAATGGCAACAACAACGACAACAGCACATTTAATCCATTCCAATTCTAATTCAACGTCGATTATAAATGATGATATTATTGGTATGAGTCAAAATAGTCCTGAAAGTGGTACAGTCACTAGTAATAGTAGTGGTGGTCTAGAAAGTGTACAAAGTGATATGAATTGTTTAGATAATATAAATCATAATAATTCTCCAACAAATTCAAATAATGATGAATTACAAAATTCACTAAACTGTCATCATCATCATCATCATCAACAACAACAACAATCCCATTCACATCGCCAGTCACAATTGAATCTTCATAGAAATCAGCATGGATTTGAAGATATTGTCGAAGATGATAATGAAGAAGGTGATAACAATGATAATAATAATAATACTCATGATCATTTAAATAATCATAGATCATGTTTAACGTTAAGTAATAAAAAGTTGAAACAGTCAAATATTTACACAGAATCTATTAACCATAATCATAATCATCATCATCATTACCATCATCATCCATTGAAGAGGTTACGTTGTGATTGGTCAATAGAAGAGAAACATATGAATGAAACTAGACAACGACAAGAAATATATGATGTAATAAAAATGCCAAATGATTCATTTCAAACTATTACACGTAATATAGCACCATTTTTAAGGCATATCAATGATGAAATGAATTATAATGTTAATGTTCTACCTGAAATGAATTCATCAATAATGAAACATCATGATAAACCATTAATCACTACATGTTTAAATACAGATTTTGCATCTAATTTAAATCCTTCTTATCATGTATCACAAGCAAATATATTAGATTCAAATAATGATAACTGTTTATTGAAATCAGTTAATACAAATGAAATAACTGAGGTAATGAATCAAATTTTTTATGAAGTTTTTAGTATAGGGTTGTGAAGATTATTAAGTTTTTGATTGAGATCATGAAACGATTGATGCTAGATCACCATTGAAAACTTGAAAGCACTGGACAACTGTTTCGTTCTGTTGCAAAAATCCTCAGCAGTGGGCATCCATGATTCCGCTGGTGGGATTCAAAACCAGGGCTTTCAGTCTCGCGTGAGCACACTTAACCTCTAGACCACTGAGTCGTCACCCAACGGTTTTAATGTCTAACTTCAACCAATCCACGAAATTGTGCGACCATCTTTCATTTTACTGAGGTAGATATCTGTCTCTACCCGACGTGGATTAGTTTCATTGGTCACGGCTTCTCACTAGAATTCCGAGAATTCCCTCACGAAGCTAGTCACTAGTTAGCAAATGGTAATTATCAGTATGGGGTTGTGGAGATTATTAAGCTTTTGATTGAGATCATGAACTTATTGATGTTAGACCATCATTGAAAACCTGGAAGCATTGGGTGGCCATTTTTTCCTAAGCAGTGTGCATCCATAACCCTATGCCAAAAAGTTTATATTCTTAAAATTAAAATGAAGTTTTAAACATGACAAGAAGTTATAGAAAACTGAAAGATGGTTTTTCTATTCTCATATATAGTGGTTTGAACTCTCCTTTACAAATGTGAAAATAAAAATTTATCGTTGTTCCATAAACTAGTGGCTATTTGAACTTAATAGTTCAGTGAGAAACGCTATGAACGTTTAAAGGGAAAGGACCTGGATTCGAGTCCCGAGATCAACATTAACACAGATGTGATAGGTACATTCAGCTGACGAGTCCCAAATAGGTTAAGATATACGTTCTGAATTCTACTACAAACCTATTTCTAACTTTACTTTAAGATTGTTTTTGTTATGACCTTGGGTGTCTGACTTTTCTATCACACGACTTATCTACCAATCCGAGTACGACTTATACGGATCTTTACACTAGGCCAACCAATGACGTTCAACCGGTGCGGGCAGTCTAGCGTCCTTACTGGTCCTATGTCCTCCGAGCCCTTCCACTTGAGTCCAGAACACAACACCAGCTTCGAATCAGAGCAGATCGTTTATTTCAAACATACTCGGTTATATATCAACCAGACAGACCACAACGCACCATAAATTAGAAAATAACATGTGTACACAAATAAGCCAAAAAGTGGCTGTGCACGAGGGGGACAGTGAATAATAGACTGAGCATAGATTAAGAACCGTAAATCGTATAATAATTAATTATAGGTCAAAATAAAGCTTATAATAAGAGGAATATAAATATACGTAATGTAATTGTTGAATAATTATACAATAATAATATTTATAGGATATTAGTCCATTAATAGTCCTCGGGAGTTACCTGTAATTTAATCTCCACTCGGATATAACAGTTTTTCCTAGTTTTAAATTTTTCAGTATTAAGATTGTTGGTGGGCACTATTGAGGAGTCCCAAAAATGAGACGTACTAGCTGTCTAATCCCTAATGAATTCCCGATGCTACCTGTAGTTGATTTCAATTTGTGTTAAATTCTGCGTCATACTTTAACAACATCAACAAACCGAAATTTCGTTTAGTATAGAAAATAGAATAAAACCAATGCTTATATACTTTATTTATCTGAAACGTTGACAAATATTCTACCTAAAGTCAACTCTAACGAAATACAACTAAGGTGTTCTATAATAATGGCTCGAATAGCTCCGTCACAAAGTCTCAGACTACAAATCATGGACGATATGGGTTCGAACCCAACATGTAGCTTCAGTGTCCTCAAGACTATAAGCATGCCTTGTTGATAAGTATCAACTTCCTCCAGAAGCCCAGAAATGTGTAGTTACTTCTATCAAATTTAGCGGTAAAATTCATCCTATACACTTTAGTTTGTCATTTTTTAGATCATCTACTCATAATAACTTTATTGGAAACTGAAATGTATATTTAATGTAACAGATACACACATTATCAATCTAATCAATCATAAGTAGGTATAATTAAGTATATTTTAGCATCCATGGAAGTTTGGAGAAAAATTTACTTGCGAATCAAGTTGTAAATTACTGGTCACGTAGTGTCATGTCTAATTGATAATTTAATATCAACCAAAATTTTCATAAATAAATATTGTCCATGTAAATTAAGGTTAATTAACTCGTGGTGTATACTACTCAATGTCAACAGATATAAGTAGTAAGTAACACCAATCGGTAGTTGGAAACCCGACTCCAGAAGGCTATCAAGGTCGACTTGAAGAAAAAATAAAAATAAGAAAGAATTGTGAATCAGAAGAGGCATACACAATGTAAAGGGTAGATGATGATAGTTTGCAAATAAAGTATTCAATGTATTGTTCTCATATATTATCAAGAGATTCTGTTATTTCCCATTGAAGTACATTTAGCTGCGCCGACTTATGTTCTCGTTCATAATAAACTTACTTTAATCGTAAGTATCTTCCGTAATCTCGTACGGTCATTTGGCACATATTTGTATCAGTTGACATACTGATAGGTTCAAAATAAGAAGAAA
This sequence comes from Schistosoma mattheei, assembly GCA_944470405.2. Classification (NCBI taxonomy): domain Eukaryota; kingdom Metazoa; phylum Platyhelminthes; class Trematoda; order Strigeidida; family Schistosomatidae; genus Schistosoma; species Schistosoma mattheei. The sequence goes on from OX103945.1 coordinate 11,237,671, forward strand.
TATTCATACTGACCTTTGCTATTTGTCAATATCTAGATAATAATGATAATATGCTATAATAACCACTGATTAATGAATATTTCTTTATTATTTTTTTATATAAAAAACCCATGTACTAGTACAATGAACATAGGATTAAAACAAGTAACAATGTCAATCAATCAATTTGTCCACAAATTACATCCTATTCAAAATTTAATAAGTCATCATCTCTTTATGAACATAATAGAGATCGTCATCAGATACCACTTTCAAAATCAACTTGTAGATTACCATCAAGTGAGTTAACTTCTATGGTTGAAAATAAAACGACAGATGATAATTCATGGACTGGATCATCATATAACTTACAGGTTAGTTAAATTATCACCGTTATTATTATTATTATTATTATTATTATTATTAAATGCACTTGGTATTGTTTACTTGAATCTTCTCATTGATGTTTTAGAACTGTAATTGATCAGTCACTTATTGACATATGTACATTTTGTGCGGATTGCCTCGAGTCCTGGAGTGAATATCAACTCTGGGATGCAAGTACATCCAGTTGACGATTCCCGAATAGGATGAAATGCCCACTACTAACCACTATCCATCTTTGTTTATTATCGTTATTATTAGTCGGGTTTATCAAATGGTATACGTTGAGTTCATATTTACCACAACGAAATCCAAAGTCAAATAATGTATGATAGAGGGAAATAAGTATACTCATTATAGAGAAGGTTTATCTAGTAGGAAAAGACAAATGAAAATTAGAAGCGACTACAGTGAAAAGTGTATGTATTCATTGAAATTAACTCTTGAAATTCTACTTAAGGAATCATAACTAATGAAATTTATTCATGTCATAATTAAATGGACACTAAAAATCCTACTCGATAATAGCTGAACGATAACGTAAGTCTAGGGAATAGAGGCATTTGAACTATTGGATTCCGGTTAAGTAGTCTAAAGTTATCGAGCTCATTATGCAATCCGGAGATATTGAATGTGATCCAATATTTAGTAGTAGTACGTGCATAATTATCCAGAGGAGCTCATAAACACAAATTAACTCTTCAACATGACCTGGTATTCAGTAATTCAACTGTTTATTTCGGTTTGTAATAAAAACTAACCTCATTTATTCTTATTGATAAAAGTTCATTTGATTGAACTCGATAATTATAAATAGTATCATTAGTTTAGTCATTAAACCAATTATCACGTATAAGATAACAGGTCTCGAATTTTGGTGCTAAATTCACTCATTCATTTGGCTAAATAGAGTCTTGGGATTATAGCCGATGTCAGTTCGTGATGAGAATGCTAAATATAATTCTTAACCTTAACCATCAACTGTAAATCACAATTCGAATTCCTCACACATGGTTATAACTCTTATTTATTCCTAGTTATTAGGTAGACATTATCAAGGTCAGTCTAGCTTCAATGGTAGTAATATATAAAAGAAGGATCGTGTATAAGGATATAATACAAGAAGAAAGAATTAGTTGGTAGAAAGTAACGCATAGAGTAGTTTTAATCTCACGGTGTGAGAAAAGACAGTGTATACACCTACACCATTGTGATCGATTCTGAGCCATGTCACTGAGAGTCCCCAACGATTGGTTATGACAGTTGCGCGGACCTCGACCAAGTAGTTTGCATCTACCAGCATGAATCAGACCAGAAGTTACTGACTTCAAGCACTGATGCTGCTTTTTGGTTTGGCTTCCCCTAACTTTCTTCCAACTATCCTAGACACTAGTCAGTATTGCGCGTCGTGGTAATCGGTGTTCAGGCATATGTAACATGTGGCCCAGTCATCTCCGTCGATGAAGATTTACAACCTCATCAATCCCTAATGCTTTGTGTCTTACCTCACTATTACCTACCCGGTGATCTTAGCAGATGCTAGCAATATTTCTAAGACATCTGTGATCAAATACTGGTAGCTTACGAGTATCTCCTACTATTAATGGCCACGTTTCACAGCCGTTAAGTAGAACAGAACGAACTGTTTAATATCTTACACTATTATGATTTATAAATAGTGTTTGTTTTGAGGCTAACATCACGTATTGACTATAGCTAGTCGACCACTGGAAACTAAAAAGCACTATATGGTTGTTTCGTTCTGGTAAGGAACTTTTCAATAGTGCTCAATCTTACTAGGCTTTGAAATCAAAATCTTTAAACCCTGAATAGAGTGATTTAGTTTTAGATTGTTAAGTCAAAATCCGATGGCCCGTACTTCTAAATTCAATCGGTAATATCTGTCTCTGATCATAGCTCCTCATTAGAAATCCAGAAGCATCTGTCTAATTTCTAGCGGTTGTCTCGCTAAAGTCGGTTCGTAATGTAAACCACTACATTGTATGCTACTAATAATCACGTGTTCACATGTGATAAAATTTGGAGTAGATCTTTCAAGTTTTCGTCAGAATTTGTAATTGATGTAAACCAAACATATCAAACATGAAACAGTTACCACTGATAACGACAGATGATGATTGTGATGTATAACGAGTAAACCAGAATTCGAAATGAGAAGTATAAGATCTCGTCTCAGTTGTTTTAAGATTATAGACTGGCCACAAATCCCTAACTTCTAGGTTTTGTTCCTCAGTAACATCATTGTTGTGTACAGTTAAAGAGTCCGATATAATGATAAAATAATTTCCTAGTGATTACTGATTAAAAACGATAATAAACTAAAACAGTCTAATCACATTTACTTATTTTTTATCCATCCTTATGTGACTATTGTTTTCTTCTGAATAACTTGTATGCTGTTTCGTTTATTTCAATTAACAGCATTTATCAACATCGTTAATTTATCTAGCAGATAACTATACAGATCATGATATAGAATCAACATCATCTTTATGTTCTACAACAGAAACATTATCTTCAATAAAAAATTCAATTAACACTCCATCATCAATATCATCTATTAGAACAAGAACAAATTCTGTACAATCACCTAATCATGAACATCAAATTCATTTGATGCAAAGAATAAAATTAAATGAAGCATCAAAACCTATAAATCATATGTTTCATTCAACTCCAACATTATCTTCACCTTTATCTTTATCAGGTTCCATCTCTTCCTCCTCTTCATCCTCCTCCTCATCATCATCAACGTCATCGGCTACGACTATTCATGAGTCAATGATAAGTAAAGAAACTGTTATGGATTCTTCAAGTCCAATTATACAATGGTCAAAGTAAGTTCAATTCGAAAATAGTTTACATGATTGGTTGACATCAGCTCAAGAACTATTGTGGTAACCAATGAATTGTAAAACCAAAATAGTGTAGTTTACTTGTAGCCCCGAATTTTTGGTTGGTTTTTTCAAAAACTTAACCACTCCTCTTTACAACAAAATTATTCCCAAATTTATTTGAAGGCGTTTTGTGGAGATTGGTTTAATCTGTAGGTTGAATTTATCATATATTGATCTCAGCTAAGATACCATTACAAACCCAAAGAATACTAGGTGGCTGTTTCGTCCCAGTATAAGTCTTGTCACCGGTGCACATCTATCCAGCTCACATAGATTTAACCTAATCGGTGAGTAACACGGCCAAAAATTAAATCGATGTCTACAAAGTCCTTTCAACTCACAAGCAAATCAATTGAAAATGTCCCTGAAATGCTAGTGAGGAGATCAGATATATCGAAAATGAAAAGTTGTCACTAATGAATTTCGGTTTTTATTATGCGACATCGTAAATCTGTTGAATTAGGATCTGTATCGCTGGAAGTCAATCAACTGTTTCAAACTGTCAATCATTTACTACGGGATTTGAAATTTCATAGTGTTAACTGGTGAAAATTCCATACTAGAGTAAAACTTCTGTGTAGCACTCCCTAGTTTCATATATATATTCATGAATCACACAAGCAAACCGACTAGTGGATATGCAATTGAAGTATAAAAGATTATAGATTTATCTAATATTTATTGTGTGATAGTTATAGCAAGTAAACAATCAAATTCATGTTAGAATTTTTGTATATTCCTTAATCACTTATTGATTACCATCTACCATACCATACTACTGGTTTTCATCTCAAATTTTTTCAAACTTTTTTAATCGTTACTTTAATTTGAACTTAACAACAAAACATGAAAAGATCATGAGTCAGTTGAAGCTAGACCACCATGGAAAACCTGGAAGCACTTAACGGCCGTTTCGACATTATTACCATTTGATGCCTGCTCAGTGATCTAGAGGTTCTGGGTTTGAATCTCGCGAGGCGGGATCGTAGATGAGCACTAGTGAGGAGTACCATAGTAGGACGAAACGGTCGTCCAGTACATACAGGTTTTCTATGGTGGTCTAGCTCCAATTGACTCATGATCTCAACTATTGAAATTACTATAATATCCACAAAAACCCCTTCTGATACTAAATGATGAAAAGGCCCATTTTTTGTTTTTCAAAAAAGTATTTATTTCAAGTGTACTTATATTGTAACATTCTGATAGAGATTAAACATTTACACGTAGGCAGGGACAAAAGGAGGATGTGTATGTAAGTGGTAATAAAGGCAGTTTTACTCAATTAATCAATGGCTAACTTTTTCTTACTGAACTACGACGATCAATCTCATATTTGCTTTGCCTTTTAGTGTGGATTTCATTTTATCGATCAAATTATAATATAGTCACTAGTTTGAGTGCTTCAAGATCGTGTATAATATATTGAGATATTATATGGTTAAAGGTAGTAAGTAGGAAACTCTGTGAAGGAACTAATGTTCCATGTAGAATTTAACTCCCCCTATCAACCAGCTTTAGTATTTGAGATATTATCATTGAGCTATTCAATTTACTAGAGAGTAATTTCTATCACAAAAAATGTAAGATAAATCCTCTACGTTCAGTTTAATGATTGAATAATGAAATAATTGTTAGAAGGTTGGTGAAATATTTACTAACATTCAGATGGATACAAATGTATGTACTAAAATATCACCGTTCTTAGTTCCTTAGAAAAGATTTCCAAATCAACCACCCAGTAAAAGTAATCGAAACTCAATTTTTAATTTGAAAATTGAAAATCAACATGAAACTAGATAAAATATTATTTGCACTTAATAGTAGATAGTCGTTTGACTTTTGAATGTTTAAAGTAACATACACTAGCTTTGAGCCTATGTGTGAACATCAAGGTTGGAATGCATTTACATTGAACCAACCAGTTTCAAATATTATATAGCACGAATAAAAGATATTTAAACAAATTAGAATGATTCCTTTCGTATTCTAAATCAACAAACTTTATTTCTATGTTTTTGGTTGAGATCATGAATTAATTGATGTTAGACCACCGTTGGAAACCTGGAAGCACTGGACGGCCGTTTCGTCCTAGTGTGGGAATCCTCAGCAGTGCTTATAATTTTGAGAACTAGGTTTAACCAACTCAATCAGAAAAGAAACTACAATTTCCCTTATGATTGTTATTAGCATGAAGTAAATCATCATAAAAACTATTCCCAAAGGAAAAACAAAGCTACCATTTGATGACTAAGTTTTAATTAGTCAGGTCACTTTCACTTTTTTTTTTAGAAAAAATTATGTATGCTTGCCGAAGTAGGCATTAGGAGTTGTCTGAATTGTTAATCTCTTTGAATCGGTATTGCTCAATTCAGCATGAATGAAACAACCAATCAATATGTTCATCGCTGAAATCTTGTGATCCACCTCCATTTATGTTACACAATGGTCATGATAATGATAAAGCTGTACAATCGTATATATAGGTAGTTATTTTTTTATCTGTAGTAGTATATAGTATAATAGAGTTGCACAAACTTACCAAAGATATTGATCGAGGCCATGAATCGATTGATGTTAGACCACCATTGGAAACTTGGAAGCATTGGGTGGCAGTTTCGTCCTATTACGGGACTCCTCAGCAAGGTGCGTTCACGACTCCGCACGCGGGATTCGGACCCAGGACCCTCAGTTTCGCACATGAACCCTTGGCCTCTAGACCACTGATCCAGTCGGCATCCAATGGTGTTAATGTCTAACCCTAATCAACCAAGTACGTCATCGGAGGTCCTGGGTTCGAGTCCAACGAGCAGGATCTTATATGTGCACTTCTGAGGAGTCCCATAATAGGACAAAACGGCCGTTCACTGCTTCCAGGTTTTTAATGGTGGTCTAAAATCAATCGGTTCATGATCTCAATCAAAAAACCCCATACTGGTAATTATTAAAGACAGTCAAACTTATTCAAGATTATTAGAAAGAAATGTCAATTATTATGTACAAAAATTGATAGATGGTAGGGTATTATCTCAATTTAATTTAGGTTTTTTTGAATATTGAATAAAGAAAGGAAATTATTCTTCGCTGAAACGTCCCATAGTTTTACATTTGTGTAGAAATTTTCTTTATAAATCGATGAAATAATATGACGAGACAATAAAATGAACTTTTAGTTCCCACGGTTTCTGAAAGTTTCTTTAATAACAACATGGGGTTGTAGAGATTGTTGGGCTTTGAGATCATGAATCAATCAGTGTTAGACTGTAGATACGCACTGCTGAGGAGTCCCGAACTAAGACGAAATGGCCGTTCAATGCTTCCAGATTTTCAATCATGGTCAAAAAGTTGATCGATTTATGATCTCGATTTCTTTTATTAAGTTTTTACGACATAAATCCACCTCTTATTCAACGTATAAACAGAAGTCTGTTTTTAAAGAAATGGAAGCTGTACTAGTTCTTCTAAAAATAATTCTCTGGAAAATATCTACTTTAAAAAAAGAATACATCTCGTGTTACTTCGTTTTCACATTGTATCGTTTGCACTGTATAACGTCATAATAAGATTTCTTGTTAAGGAAATTGGTTTTGAACGAATCGTATGCTCTAAAATGCAAATCATACGGAGTATTTCATAATCTATATTACGAATTGATCTTAGTTAAATAAATATGGACATCTGTTTCATTTTTAGCTCAAGTCCCTTCAGTGGTATTGACAATCCATGACCCCCAGCCAATCAAACTGAAAACCATCAAGTTCCACGGTGAGGGCCTAATTTTTATACCGCATTTTGAGATTTGCACAACCATCTCCCGATTCCATTGGTAATTAAATACTTTATATTAAAATCCTATCGGTTACTGCCATTTAAATGTCACACTAACATTAAAAGTCATTGTCTTGAATCTGATCGAGTTATTAGTACACCATAATCACACTATTTTGTCTCATCATTTGGTTTCAATGATGTCTAAGTTGTTTTTTAAAAATCCTATTTCTGCCTTGTTTTCCTTATTCTGATTAGATAACCAAGGGATAATCGTTAACCAAATGAAATGACGACAACACATATACAGTTCAAAGAGAAGCTACACTGCACAACATTTATTTATTACTGTTATTATCTTCATTAAATAACCCCCTCTTTTAAAAACAAACAAACAAATACCCTGAACAAAATTAATCGTCAACTGACTAAATCATTCATTCTTTATTCTTATGTGCATACTGGTGTGCGTGTGTCCAATCAACTTAATATCGAGTTCAATGTATTCTCATCATTTCAATCCCAACACTGATATCAACAAAAAAAGGCGAGACTATAATTTATGAACGAACCAATCAGATTTATGACAACAGGTCTTGGATTTCGACGCGAAATTCTTTATCTATTTAGCACTATAGCCGATGTCAGTTCGTGATGAAAACGCAAAATCTAATTCCTAACCTTAACCATCAACTGTAAATCACAATTTTTATCCTTCACACAGGTTTAAAATCCTCATTTAGCCCTAGTCAGTTGGTGAACATTCTTAAGGTCACTTTGGCGTCGTCCAAAGGTCGTCCATACATTATAGTCCCATCATAAAAAATATCAAAGATATCTAATCAAAAAATTTAATCCATACACATTGACTTGTAGTTAAAAAGAATCAAAAAGTTTTTTCTTTCATAATTACTATGACATAATGATCTTAATTTTTGGCTTTCTTTTGTACAGTGAATGCAAAATAATAATTTTTACAAATTGTAATCTTATTTTGCAAACATAAATGTGTAATAATAAGAAAACTAAAATATGAAGCGTTATCACTTACTTAGTTTAATAGTTTTTGTGTTTGTTCTGATACGGTCAAGAGTGGGCGCAACCAACTCTCTACCTCCACATCGCTACGCGTATACAGATACTCCCACAGAAATCCTACTTACTGCCTTCGCGCGGCAGCGGGTGTTATTTACGAACTCCAGAGCACGAAAAGTGAATGTCCGGCGCTTTAAATGGGTTGGCGAATATAGAGGATACACCTAGGGGAGTTAAAAGACTATGATTCCAAACCAGTGGTGTACATGAGCACGACGATCCTAAGGAAACAAATGGTGTGTCAGCCTATTGTTGGTCACCGGCTACCACGCGACTGATGTTGCGCTACTGCCTTGTGGATTAGACCTTTAGGTCAAAGGCTCGGAGAATGGCACGCTAAGTAAACCACATGCTTCGGTTTAGGCACTCGAGCAGTATCTCAGCCCTCACACAAATCGAATGATTTATGTGGCGCACATATATTTGGTGCCTCCTTGTACCAATGTTCATGTGTTTGATAAATAAATAAATATGAAAAGACATCGTAGAACCAGGAAGTATTGGTTAGTTGTATGGAATTTCTCAATAGTTCCCGTTAAGGACTTTACTTAAGAATGAACAAATAGCATCCAAGTCTTATGGAATGTACAAGTTTCAAAGTTTAGTTAGATAATCATTTTAAATTGAAAAACACTAAGTAATTATTTCATTCTAGTCAGACACTCCTCAACAGTGTTCATTCATCACCCACATAAGGACTAAACCCAGAACCTTCAGGCCTCTTGTCGAATAATTTTATAGAATAAAAGTTTCTATCAAAATTAATGTCTGTTCAATGTAATTAAGAAGACCATCTGTATACATGATGAACAGAAAAATAGGTGAGATATTTCTGAAAAAAATTATCACACCTTAATAGTATTTTGATAGAAGAATTTTATATCTTAAGTCTTTAGCATTTTCTCAACAGCCATAACAGAAACGATCAAGAAATTCAAAAACGATGTTCTTAAAGATAGAAATATTTAAGATATCATGAATTGATCAGTGTTGGTCGCACAATCCCGTGGATCGGTTGAAGTTAGACATTAACACCGTTGGGACCTGGTCAGCTAAGTGGTGTAGAGGTTAAGCGTTTGCGCGCGAGACCGAAGATACTGGGTTCGAGTCCTGCGCGCAGGATCGCGGGTGCGCACTGTTAAGTTTTCCCATACTAAGACGAAACGGCTATCCAGTGCTTCCAGGTCTTCCATGATGGTCTAGCTTTAATTGACTCATGAATTCAACTACTAAATTACTAAAATCTCCACAAAACTCCCTTCTGATAAAAAACTGATATTTATTTATTACTAATCAACTATATAGTAAAAAAGCATACAAACAAAATTTAAAATTATTTGAGTTAGTCCAATGTACAATCAAAATGAGTGTCAATTAGCACGAAACCTAAATCCATGCTTCCCATTAACTGTTTCAAATAACCCAACACAAAAATATAGTATACGTAATGTAAATCAATGAAACTAATGTTCACAATGTGACTTGATCAATAGAATTCAATTGGCATTAAATGACTAGAGAAACACAACATTACTTACTGTACAGTGATAAGTCCATATAAACATCTCAGTCCTTCATAAGATCAGTTACTAAAGAATAGGTCATGAGATGATGTGGAAGATTTGCAGCTCAGGTGGATAATTTTGATGAAGTTTTGTTCTCTGAGCTCAGAGAACAAAACTTCATCAGAATAGGTCATGGTTTGAATCTTACAAGAAACATCAATCCTTCCAAGAATCTAGATATCCTTTACTAATTAATATAAAATAAGATGAAATATAGAGTGATCAAAACTTTTTTCTTATTATCTTTTATCATTTAACACAATTAAAACTTTATTTATAGTCTTAAATTAAAGAGAAATTAACATTTAAATAAAGTAGACCACCACGGAAAACCTGGAAGCACTGGACGGCCGTTTCATCCTAGTATAAGAATCCTCAGCAGCGCGCATCCACGATCCCGCACCCCGCGAGACTTGAACCCAGGACCTAGCAGTCTCTCGCCAGGCGCTTAACCAACTGGACCACTAAGCCGGCACCCAATGGTGTTAATGTCTAACTTCAACCAATCCACGAAGTTGCGCCACCGTACACCATTGTCATCAGTGAGTTACTTTCTCACAACAGAACTGGTTGAACTCCACTGGTCACTGCTTCTCACTAGAACTCCAGAAGTATCTCTTGCATTCAGTCGCTAGTGAGCAGATGATTATCAGAAGGGGTTTGTGGAGATTTTAGAAATTTAGTAGTTGAAATCATGAGTCAATTGGAGCTAGACCACCATGGAAAACCTGGAAGTACTGGACGGCCGTTTCGTCCTAGTATGGGACTCCTCAGCAGTGCGCATCAACGATCCCGCACTCTGCGAGATTCGAATCCAGGACCTATCAGTCTCGTGCCAGGTCTAACTTCAATTGACACATGATTTCAATTTGTGGAATTTCTAAAATCTCCACAAACCCCTTCTAATTTAAATAAACAACAATCATAACAAAATGATTTCCCTTCTCTTCTATTCTCTGCTAAAAAAGAGAAAAACAAAAGAAAGAAGAGTAAAAACGTTACATAATAATTAAGTTTATGTCATATGAAATGAATTTTCTTCTAAATAAAGGTGTGAAATTCCAAAAATTGATGAACTGTAAAATCTAAAATAAAGAAAAAAAGAGAAAAAATAAAATAAAAGTCATCAAAACCATGTTTGTAATTTACTTGTCAGAATCCAGTTACGTAATGAATCAAATGTTATTATTACTATTATTATTATTATTATGAAAAAGGTGTACACGCCTACTTTTACATATAAGTAGTATATATTATTTAGCATAGAAAAATATATAATGAATAAATGAGTAAATGAATAACTAAATGAAAGAACGAATGAATGAATGAGTGAATAAGAGAAAGAAAAGATAACCAAAGAATGAAAGAAGTATCAAGAGAAATAAAGGAAAATTATGCAAAATAAGTCAATTCTTTAATCATATAGATAAACTCTAAAGGTTATAATTTGATAAATGATATTAAATAATAATTAAGTAAACTGTTGTAAATAAATCAGGTGAACAGATGGAAAATGATGAGATAATTGGAGTATGTAAATATGTATGTACAGAACGAATCCATCCTGTTTTAAGGTAATTAAATTAATAATTATCAACATGGAGTTGAAATCATGAGGTGATCTAAGTTAAATTATCACTGAAAACCTGAGAGCACTGGATAAACATTTCGTCATAGTATAGAACGCTTCATCAATGTGTATCCATGATCTCACAACTGGCAATCGAACTTAAAATTTTAGGTCTCGTATACGAATGTTTAACCTCTAGACCATTGATCTGACATCCAACGGTGTGAGGCAGTGACTCATAAGAGATGATGGAAGATGGTCGAACAATATTGTGAATTGATCGAAGTTAAATAATAACACCGTTGTATGCCGGCTCATTAGTCTAGAGATCAAGGACTCACGTTCGAGACACACTGTCCTGAGTTTCCCCCTAGTTGCCCTAATACGGCCGAGGTTGTGGAGCGTCGGCTCGCCCCCTCCAAATGCTCTCACATGGCTACGCGTATACAACAACTTCTAGAAAAGTCCTACTCACTACCTTTTCGTAGCGGGGGTGTGACTTGTGCGGTGCATATGTTTTCGGTGCCCTTTTTTGTACCAAAATTTATGCATTAGAATAAACAAATGAATATAAATATTCTGGGTTCGATTCCCATGTTTGTAGTCGTGTATACGCGTTACTGAATAGTTCTTTAGTAGGATGAAATGGCTATCCAATGCTTACAGGTTTTCAGTGGTTGCTTACTTGGAACAGTTTATAATTTTAATGAAACTGATAGTTTCGGTAATTACCTAACAGATTTTCAATACTAAAATTAATGACTTTCAAAGAAATCCAAAATGGTATGTTTCGTCCTGTTCAAAACTCCTCACTTTGGTGTCCTTTCATGTCACTATTTATGCTTGCGATAATTTGAAACGACACCAATATGTCAGCGTTATGATTGGAACTAAAGATTGGTTACTAGTACTGGTACAACTGTTTACTATGACTATGAAATAACATTTGTCTGTTACTTATTGCAACAAAACGAGATAGCTATGGTGGCGTAAGGAAGAAAGCATGAGTATAAAATAAAACTAATTTATTCACCAACCACTAATTTTAAAGAACATCCACAATAATCATGAAATTACATATTATTTTAACTGTTTAATCAGTGGATACATGTGAATGAATGGAACTAGTATGGTATGTGCTACTGATGTCGACAGATATAAGTAGTATATATCATTAATCGAAAATGAAATGCCTGGAGGCAGAAGGTTAAGAAGATAGAAGAAAAGAGAAAGAGAACAGAGAACGATTGCTGTGAAAATGAAAGAGCAATGAAGTCTGATACAACTGGTTGCCATTTTTCAAATGAATTGTTTAACGCATAGTTCTCAGAGTTTACTAAAACGTTCTGTAATTTTGTATTCAAGTGGATTCGATTGTACCCATTTGTGTTCTCGTTCACTATAGTAGTAGTTAATCAATAATCAAATAGGTGTTCATATTTAGTTTTAAAAATCAATAAATCAACCGGGTTGACCTACTAATATACCTCATAACTGAATTATCTATTTATTTCCATCTTAATAACACTTGTACAGGGAACCCAGAGCCTTTCATTTAAAAGCATCAATACGTCGTCCCATGATATAATGAGTTCAGAAATTCAATGGGTTGTGCAACAAGAATGAAAGATTTCTATTTGTATTCATTTGCTTGTTCTATGTTAAAGGCTGAAACTGTTAAGTTAAACACTTCTGTACTGAATATTCTGATTGATGTTGATATGTAGTTGGGATAATCTTTCCTGAATACTATTTGCAGTGGAATATAGGACCTCTGTTTCGTCTTGTGTCGGACTCGTCAACTGGATGTACTTGTCACATTTGAGTTACTGTTCACCCTGGGATTCAAACTGAATGCTTTTCACTTCAAGCATCAAAAACGTTATCTACTTAACTACTGAGTCCAGATAGTTACTCACTTGTTCAACAGAATGAATATATGTCAACTAAAACTTATTATAGATCAGTCAAAGCATCAGAACATCAGACTAATCTAAATCACAACAGATTGAATTATAATTCTTAATACAAACCCAATAGGATGTACAATACGATATCAGTATGTGAATGTTCACGTTGAAATAAAGAAACCAGCATTGTTATAATGTATTTAGTATAAACCACATTTAAAACAGTATTTAAGAAAGAAATTACAATCTATTGCTTTCATGGATTAAAAGTATGGTGAAAAGATCTCTACGAAACCCCTTTCTGGTAATAATAATAATACAATAGAAACTATTGAGTTCAAGTCTAAAGTGTGAGTTTCAAGGCTAAGATACAACAGTATGCAGTTAAGGAATCCTAAGCAAGACCATACTATCAGTCTGTTAGTTGCAATGTATAACCTAGTACGTAAGTACATTGGTTCACAATGCCATACTTTATTACCCATCGAGATGAAATTATCAGGCCACATCCCAGCGACGTAGATGTAGTCACAGTATTTGTATTAGCAGAAAAAATCAGACATCAAAGATACTATTCAAGAGAATATAGATTAATTCAATTAAAACAAACGGAAATTATGAGGAATTCAGAACCTTAGAATTTGGTGGTAAACAAAAAATAGATATATTCAAAATCTCTAACCATTGGTTACAGTAATCAAGCGAACCCCAACCAGGTAGTCTATATCTATTAGCCTGTCTCAGTCCAATTGCCAATATATTCATGGGCTGGTGCCATATTTTGCTTTCTTCCAGCCTATCTCTGCACCAGAGAACATCGTGCGTCGAGGAAGGCAATAGTTGGGCATACGTCATGTCTCAACCACCTCAGTTGATAAAGATTTACTATCTCACCAATCTATTCGCCATCCTTACCTAGTGCCTTATTCCTAACCCTGGTATTGCTTACTCCGTGGTCTTACATTACACGAGCAGCACTTCAAGGCACCTATGATTGATTCCTAGTAATCTTTATGGCCATTTTTCACATTCATAAAGTAGAACAAAGTGAACTGCTGAGCAGTAAACTCGTCCTTCGGTTGACGAATTCGTATCTTGCCCACATCACAAGTGACTCAAGTTGACAAAAGCCAATTGGATTTTTGAATCCATGAGAAGATTTCATCGAACACTAGCCCATGAAGACTGATGAAACTCCAAAGATAACTGAAGTGGTCAATATGTCTAACTACTTCACTCTTTATTATTATTCCAGGCGTCAATACAAAGCCATTCTTGAAGCAAAATTTTGCTTTGGGAAAAAGAGATTCGCATCCCAAACATGCTTGTATTGTTGTTTAAAGAGGTAAGAATACAACACAAAACGCTTGTTCTCGATTCCACTGCTAGACATAATTCATATGCCACGAGTCAGTTGAAGCTAGACCACCATGGAAAACCTGAAAGCACTGGACGGCCGTTTCGTCCTAGTATGGGACTCCTCAGCAGTGCACATCCACGACCCGTGGGATTCGAACCCTGGACCTACTGGATCCGCGCGAGAGCATTTAACTATTAGACCACTGAGCCGGTATCCAACGGTGTTAATGTCTAACTTCAATCAATCCACGAAGTTGCGCCACCGTACACCATTGTCTTCAGTGAGCTGATATCTCACAACAGACCTGGTTGAACTCCACTGGTAACGGCTTCCCACTAGAACTCCAAGAGTATCTCTTGAAGTCAGTCACTAGTGAGTAGATGATTATTATCAGAAGGGGTTTGTGGAGATCTTAGAAATTTCCATGGTGGTCTAGCTTCAACTGACTCATGATTTCAATCTGTGAAAATTTCTAAAATCTCCACAAACCCCTTCTGATAATAATTCATATGTGTTTAAAAAAACAATCCAACTAATTGCATAATAGCTACTTAATAATTTTCCATATTACTAATAACTGTTAGAAAAGTTTTACACAGAGATACTAAAAATTATCACGTTAAATATCACCATAATGAAAACAATGATCTACCTCCCCTAATAATTGTCAAAAAGGAGTGATACTTTAAATTTGCTGGATTATGTAAAACTATATTCTTCATTTATTTTTTGTTTATTTATTAAATTAAAGTATAGATGCGGCTTTAGATCAATAATGGTTTGTGATTTTTGTCAAAAACGAAAGACTACAACCGAGATAATCGATTTATTTTATTTATTTATTTGAACACATAAATACTGGTACAAGGGGGCACCAAATACATATGCGCCACACAAATCTCATTTGACATGTGTGAGGGCTGTGATACTGCTCGGGTGCCCAAACCGGAACAGGTGGTTTTCTTAGGGGGCCACACCTGGAGCCTTCGACCTGAAGGTCTGATCCACAAGGCAGTGGAGCAACGTAAGGAGATGCATTCCCATGATAGCCGGTGACCAACGATTGGTTCATACACCATTTGTTCCTTCAGGATACTGTAGCCCAATTGTACCATTGGTTTAGAATCAGGGTTTTCCAACTCACCTAGGTGGACTCTCCATATCCACCAACCCGAGTAAATCTCTGGGCATTCGTTTTTTGTCCTCTCAATTTCGTAACCAACACCTCCGCCACGAGAAGGCAGTGAGTAGGACTTCCCTGGCAGTGGCTATATACGCGTGGCCATGTGAGAGCATTTCGAGAGGTAGAGCGGACCTTCTCCACTCTCGGCCGTGCCAGGGCATTCGGGGGGCTGTTTCGTACATGAATTATTAAGTTGTTAGTTCATAAGGAGTGAAAAAAATATGAATTATTCAATATACAAATGAAAACAGCCAGTTACATTATGACAGTAATAAGATTTTATACTAATAGAAGTTATCAGATATTGAATGTGATTATTTATGTGAGATGATTGTAGATAGTTATCTGCGGAAAATCCTATTTGATCTAGATTTTGTGCTAGTTGACATCTATCAATAAAAGAAATCTACAATAGTAGGAGAACTGATGTTTCTTGTGGGATTCTAACACAAGTCACTTTAGTTTCATTGTTTGAGATGTTATTATTGAGCTATTCGGATGGTGAATAATCTTCGCTGAAGTTGAGATATTCACATTATCTGATCATAGAATAGCAACCAATGTCATGCTTGTCTAGTTTTCAACCTAACAAATAGCATCAGTTCCCTTAAAACTACAGGTAAGCCAAGCTGAAAAATTTCAATTACCATGAAATTCATATCAATCCGGGTTTTCTGTACACGTACTATAGTAACTTAATGTATCAACTAAGTGTACACAAAGTCAAGTCACTAAGGCTACACTGGAACTGGATCAGTAGGATTTGATTATCACTAAAGTATTAGATAAAAATGAAATTGATCATTTCTCAATGAGCAGTCAATGTTAACTTTACTAAGATGATGAGCGTCAACTACTTGTAATGGAAGGGAGGAGAATTATTTCTCATGAACAGTACAATATTTCATATCAATTCTTAATACATTCTTCATGAAATGATACAAATATGTTTCCCACTCGAAAACTTTATAAATCTATTTAGGGTTTTCTAAGTGACTAGTAGCAGATGAGAAATGGTCTTTTAAAAAATCTAGAGAAACGTGTTGCGTACATACACACATTTCTTATTCATTTTCTTGATCCGACAACAAACAATTTTACACATTTTTGAATATAAATATCACTCTGATCATTTGGTTTTAGAACAAATGGATTGTGACCAGTAGTAGAGTCTAAGACATGTTCCATCTTATTCTAGACTCGTCAGCGAGACATCCCAATGTTGATGTTCCCACTAAGATCTGAACTCAGTACTTTATGCTAAAAATCTCAAACCATTATCTACCCACTAAACTAGTAAGTTCAGATAGATGATAAATTTTCAATAAAGTATAATATTCTATATTATTATTAGAAAGACTAATAATGTCAAATATTAAACAAAATTAAGTTCTGAATATCAGTAATGAAATAACTTATTGATATGTCTTGTTGATTTTTTCCGAAATCCCTGTCGCCAATTGTTATGTCTTGTTGTTTGAATGTTACTTGTTATATCTGGTCGTCGCTGATTGTTGCGTCGAAAACGCTTATCACTTACACTTGAAACGAACGACCTCTGCAATTCCCATGACGCGGAAGTAAAAACACAAAGACTGGTATAAGTGGAGATTTATCAACCCTTAAACACGACGACGATGATGATGACAACCCTAGTCGGAAATACACACATTTATGTATTGATTCTGTTAGGGAAGTTAGATCCCCAGAACTCACTTAAGAAATAACCTAATTTTGTCATTTATTCAAAAATTTTGAATTTCTTGTCACCTTCATATCGTATTTCCCACTGGGAAATATCTTAAATGCTATTGGTCCGTTGCGTCTTTTAGTATGCTATTTGGTAACTCTCCCCAAGGACGGTTTTGCATTGTATATATACGTTTTGAATTGTGTTTGTTGTTATCGCTCGTTTCTGGCTGTTTTGCAGAATATACTTCCCATTCCAAGCTTGGTCTTCTCCCTCTAGTTAGCGGGGCTGTGACGCATCAATAGCTAGCTTACTGGTCTTTGATCACCAAGTCTTGTTTCTCGTTCTCAGATTATGTGAACTCGTGATAGCTTTAAACCTAGCAGATTCATACACCCCTTTTTGATTAATAATTAAGATGAAATCACATACATGAAGAATAGTTACTGCTATAACAAATTATATGCTGAGCATAGTACATGTCAATTGAATACAAGAATATCGTATGTTATATAGAATAAAAAAGTCATACGGGAAAGTAAAACCGAATACTATACTGAATAATTATTACATTGAATTAAAACGGAAATAATGTTGAACCAAAAATCATAATGAGTAAATCAATCTAATTTTGACTTTTCTTTCCATCATATCACTTATATTTTCACCGCTAAATATATACAATTCAGAGCGGATGCTGCTAGCGTAATGTTAATTTAGAAATTACGCAGAACAATACAAAAATCTTTCAATGCCGGAGAACTACGGTTTTTGTCATCTACGCGCCCAACGGTGACATTGAATCTAAAAGATGAATTACCTAGAATGACCACCTTATTTTGTATTTATCAGTTTGGCTGCTCCTGTGGAGCTTCTAGGAATTTACATTTTCGTGCTCGTGAACAGCTCCCAGCGTGGCTAAGCAAAGGTCTAGTGAAGAAAGTGAACAGCTCGATATTGGCCCATTTGGTGCAAGCTGGTCATAGTGTCAATATAAACCAATCTTTTTCAATTATTTATCGGGTCATTAATTTTTTGCCAAATGTTGTCAGACTTAAAGTCCTTCAAATGGCTGAAGCAGTAGCCATCCGGATGAAGAAACCTGAGCTATGAGTACAAAATAAATATCTTCAACCAATTAACCTCCCCTGACCAACCTTAAGTTCAATTAATCAATGGTAATCTTAGCTACTGAATGACCTAATTTAACTATCGTACATACGACCTTTCGTAGTCAAATGTAATTGCCTCTGTTATCTTCATTCACAAATATTATTGTTATTATTATTATTCGTTAAACATCATTATTAATCTCCTCTATACATGGTTCATTCACTTCACATTCATTCTTCCTTATTACATCTTACCAATTTTTCACGCAATATAGTTTTCCACTAAACAATTGATCGAACTGTAATAGCACAATTATTTCGCTCACCCTATCTAACCCATATTTAATGGTTCAGATCATGAGTCAATTGAAGCTAGACCACCATAGAAAACCTGAAAGCACTAGACAGTCGTTTCGTCCTAGTATGGGAATCCTCAACAGTGCTCAACCAAGATATTTATTCTGATCATAGATCATAAAATCTTCACTTAATATATATGCAGATGCAAGTTAACAATCTATATGAGTCATATCAACATGAACAATTTTATTCTATTTTAAATTCACTTGGTATTGTTTATTTGAATCTTCCCATTGATGTTTAGGACTTCGATTGATCAGTCTCTTATTGGTATATGTGCATACTGTGAGTATCGCCTCGATACTGCCTTAATTCACAAGCATTTTAAGCTTGGTTGGATAGTGACTAGCAATGGAATCCAGGACATGTGGAACTTCGTCCTATTTTATTTGACAGTCCGAAATTCGCATGCTTTAACTTTAAACGATGCAGTTTGCTCTTAGCTTGACCATTTTTTGGATTATTAATTTGAATACGTAATTTTAGAACGTGTTGATGTTGTTAGATCTCCAGAACTCAGTTGGTAAATACCTTGTTTTTGTAATTTTATTTTAAAATTTTGAATTTCTTGTTTTCGCGTCAAAAGCGCTCAATTTCATCTTCATGTCCTATATCCAACTTGGGAGGATCTTAAACATTATTGATTCATTATATCTTTCAGTATACTATTTGATAACACTTCCCAAGTACATTTTTATGCTGTATATATACTCTTGATGTGTGCTTGTTTTTGTTTGTGTTTCTGACTGCTTGTAGAATATATCTCCCACTTCCAAACATAGACTTCTTTCTCTAGTTAACGGGGATGGGATGCTAGTTTATCAGTGATTATGTCATAGAATGTTCGTTTCCGTTCTTAGATGATCTGAACTCATAATCTTTTCAAATATAGCACAATCTAAAGAGAATTTATTGAAAAGAATATTTTTCATTCAAATAATAAACATTTTAATTATGATGAAAAGAAAAAGTCAATTCTCGATTGGTTTACTCATTATGGGTTTAGTTCAAGATTACTTCCGTTTTTGATTCGATGTAATGATTTCTCAATACAGTATTTCCTTACCTTTCTCGTATGATATTTTATTCTGTATAATATACGATATTCTTGTATTCCATTGATATGAACTATGCTCAGTATGTGAATTGTTATAACTCTAAGTATGTTTCATATATGTAATTTCATCCTAATTATTAATCAAAGTGTGTGTAAAATTAATATATAAATGGGTGTATTTTCGACTAGAGTCGTTGTCTCGTCGTTGTGTTTTGGGGTTAATAAATCATCACTTATACCAGTCTTTGTGTTCTTACTTTTGCGTCGTGGGAATTGTAGAGGTTCCTCGTTCCGAGTATAACAATCAGCGACGACTAGATACGATAAGTAGTAGTAAAAGAGCCAAGACACTAAGCATTCAAACGACAAATTATAACACATTTAATAATGATAGAAATCTTTAAATCATTATTTGTACTAATTCACTTGGTATTGTTTTACTTGAATCTTCCCAATAAGAGACTGATCAATTTCAGTCCTAAAAACATCAATGAGAAGATTCAAGTAAAACAATATCAAGTGAATTAAACTTCACCCTATTGCACAAGCAAGTGGCTATGAAGACTCAGTAGCTAAGTGGATAACGCCATGGCGAACGGTACTGAGTTCGAGTCCCAGAATGAACATCAACTCTGAGATGCAGGTACATTCATCTGATGAGTCCCAAACAGGACAAAACTCACGTCCTGGATTCCACTGCTAACCACTATCCATCTTTGCTTATCATTATTTGTATTATTATCAATTAAATTTCTTTCGACTTATTTATTCACAGATTCTTTAAAGATGTTTTACCTTATTCTTTATAAGTATATTTCAATGAATTAACTAACTTGACATTGTATTTTAAGGGATTAAAAATTCAAAGATGCCTAAAATAAAATATTATGATTATTATATCCATACTACTACTATTACTACTACTACTACCAATAATAATAATAATAATAATGAGTATTATCTATTATATACATTAATTTATGATACGGAATAGAAATGGATTTATCAGTTATGACATGACAAAATGATAATATTGGAACATAATAAAAATTTGTCATAAAACAAGTCGTATTAATTCTGTCTCATGAGTTGTTTTATGTATTTAGTTATATGTGTGTATGTATGTGTGTGTAAGAGAGAGAGAGAGAGAGAGAGGGAGTATTCGATTTCTTCCAGCTTTTCTACGCTTATTACCCTTGTTTATTGATAAGATAATAGTGAATGTGATTAATCTAAGCTCTATATTTATTATATGTATGTATGTATAAGCATATATAGGCTTATATTTAATTAGCTAACATAGGCTTAATGTATATTATCTTTGGACAACAGCAATGATAATAATAATAATAAAATCAGTAATAACAACGAATAACATAAAACATAGAGAGAGAGACAGAGAGAGAGTGAGTGAAACAGTAAATTGAATTCATGATTTCCTATCTCTTAGAACTAGAAAAAAAACTATTATTTTCTTTCGTATATCTGTAACATCTTTTAGAATGATACTTTTGACGGTGTATACATGATATTCTCAGCTTTTTTAATTCTTCCATTTCCACTCCATCATCATCACCACCACCACATTTCCCTTCTCCTCCTCCTCCTATTTCTATCTACCCCTAATATTATTACTTATATTATGTAATCAAAATCAATAAAATTGAGAATAAAATATACACAAAAGAATATTTAAGCAACGATGAGTAAAAAAATAATCTGAAGAAATATATAAAAGTATACTGAAAGATTTAATATAATTCCCTATTGAAATAAAATAATAAACTATAATATTATTATCATTATATTAAAACAAATTGATCTTTGATAAATTGAATCATTATCCTCTTATTTTAAATTATTTTCTATTACATTCACTTTATTTCTTTAAATGAATTAAAAGTCTATGAATTCATCTATTATTGCATATATGGCAACTTGAACCCATGTATATATATATATATATATATATATATATATATATATATATATATATATGTGCCTGGTCCTATGTTGTAGTTAACTAACTAACTGACTAACTAACTAACTTCATTATTTATGAAAATTGTAGATGTGTATTGAATCTAAGAAAAAGAGAAACAAAGTTTATAAACTATAAACATATTCATCTGACTATTTAAAAAGAAAATGAAATGTAATTAAGTAGTTAATAATCTTCTTATTAAAATTAATGCTTCAATTGTTCTTCCCTCCTCCCCCCGACCAATCCTTTTATTTCAATCAAAACAAATACCTGGTTTTTAAGTTTACTCATCATTAAATGTCAACTAACTTGTTTTATTCATAAAAAAGAAAAAAAATTTTTTAAAACTAAATTTAACATGGGTTTTGTGAAGATTTTTAGAAATTTCACAGGTTGAAATCATGAGTCAATTGAAGCTAGACCACCATAGAAAATTTGGAAGTGCTGGACGGCCGTTTCATCCTAGTATGGGACTCCTCACCAGCGTGCATCCGCGATCCCGCACCTCGCGGGATTCGAGCCCAGGACCAACTAGGTTCGCACGCGGGCACTTAACCACTAGTGAGAAGCCGTTACCAGTGGAGTTCAACAAGGTCTGTTGTGAGATATCGGCTCACTGAAGACAATGGTGTACGGTGGCGCAACCTCGTAAATTTAACATGGTCTATATAAAATAGTATCACAAATGAATGAGTAACAGGGAACGTTTTTTGTCAAAAGTTTGTTACTACTGATATAAATTAATAGTAGATGAAAAATAGCAATGAAAAGTTTTAGGACAGATGAAGAAACTATGACAAAATATTTCAAGTTGTTTCTAATAAAGAAAATTTAGTATTATGCACAATATCAACGAATTCTACCATGTTGTTATGTGGATTTCATTTGCAAATAATATTTCAAGAAATAGCATTGATTGATATCAGAAATCGACCTAAGTTAGAGCACCATGCTAACCGGTTTTGGAGATGGTTGGAAGAAAGTTAGGAGCGGCCAAACCAAAACATAGCATCGGTGCTTGAAGTCAGTAACTTCTGGTCTGATCCATGTTGGTAGTTGGGGTCCACGTGACTATCGTAATCAATGGTTGGAGACTCTGAGTGACATGGCTTAGAATCGATCACAATGGTGTAAGTGTATACACTCTCTATCATCCTTAAACTAAGAGATTAAAGTCACTTCATATCTTTCTTTCTACGTACTAAATTTTTCTTCACGTACTATATCCTTATATGCAATCTATCCTTTATATATTATCACCATTGACTTAACCACTCCTATGAATCCAGTGTTCATCTTGCTGTGCTAATGCGGTATGGCAACTTGGACCGATGCATATATGTACCTGGTCCTACGCTGTAGCTGACTGACTGAGACCACCGTTAAAAAACCGAAACGCCGGGTGGTCGTTTTGTCCTAGTATGGGGTTCAACAGTGCTTATCCACGATCTTGCATGTGGGACTCGAACTCAGTATATCTGGTCTCGCGCATGAGTGTTTAATCTCATGACCACTGAGCTGGCATACAACGGTATTAATGTCTTACATCAACAAATCCACGAAATTGCACGATCATCTCTTATTGTCTTCGGTAGGCAACTACCTCACCCGACAAGGTTTAGCTCCATTGGTCACAGGTATCGATTGTGGTCTAGAATTGTCTGACTCATGATCTCAGTCAAAACTCAACAATCCTCACAACCCTATACTGGTAAATAATATTGAATTAAAGTTTGTTTTCAGAAAGATTTTCTGTTGCGTTAAATAGGAATAAGTATTTGCGTAGCAACGCAAAACGGTAACTTAATGGTATTGTACTTTGACTGGTTTTTAATATCAATGGTTATAAGAAGTTTGTACTTCAAGTGACACATCATTCATATCCGTTGGAGAAAACTATGGTTTATATGGAGAGTATCTAATTACAACCTATTTGGGAGATGACCGAATTTAATATTGTTAGGAAATGCTGAAACTGGAATAACGAATATACGTGATGTTCTAGCCAGTCCTGCTAGATACACTCCGTACATAGTTATATTTCCAGTCGCCCACAGTGTGAACACAATTGCAACATAAACTGTTTATTCATTGGTACTATTTAAATCCCACTCCCTTTTAAATGTCTAACATTACAAGAGATTTTACTTAATTCTTTACTAGTAGTATGACTTATATAGAAGAATAAATCCCAATACACATCTTATGATAGTTATATCCTGTGGTGTGATACACATCCAACAGAAGTATAGAAATACTGTTTGTCAGATAATGAGCTGTTGTAACGAATTAAAGCTTTTGTTTTTAGAAAACTACGACTGAATAGTGCAAGTACTTAACCACTGAGAAATCGTTGGTCTCTATTCTATGTTCACCCTACTTTAAAAGAATCTTTGCAGGGAGTCTTCATACAACAGGTATTGTTATTTGTTTGACGAAAAAAGAAAACACCTTCCGGCAAGACTATAATTTGTGGACGAACCAATCAGATTTCGGTTAACAGGTAATGGATTTTGGTGCGAATTCCATCTATCCACTTGGCTAAATAGCATTTAGGTTATATCAATTCGTGATGAAAAACCCTATGTCTGATTTTTAACGCTGACCATCGACAGTAAATTATAATTCTAATTTCTCCCACTGGTTTACGACCTTCATTATGCCCTAGTAAGTAGATGGACACTTTCAAGGTCACTCAAATACCGCCCAAATATAATAGTCTCATCGTTTCTAGAATTTAACGGTTTATCAATAAACTTAGAAATATTGATTTCTGTACATGAATGGACTTTGAAGTAAAGCTTGTATTTCTAACTTGCCACTTTTCTCTACTGTTCCGGTTCGTATGTAGAAGTAAGAAAGCGGATAAGAAGTTAACACCAACGGCTTGAATAGCAAACTTCATATCATATGTCATGTGACATGAATTCATCATAATGATTGAATAAAACAATCTTGATTTCTAAAACAGGAAACTTGTTAGGATTATTCAAATTGAAGACAGTTTGCATCACCAAATGACCATGTGAATTAGACAGTTACCACCGATCATAGTATTGTGAAATGACTGAATTTGGAAATATAAACCAGTGGATACTGACTCAAGGGTTTAAAGATAATACCCGAAGGTAAGGTTTTTGATTTGTGACAGGGTTATAGGTATGCAATATTGAGAAATCTTATACTAAGAAGAGAAAGCTCTATTATGCTTTCGGGTTTCTAATAATTCCGAAACTGAAATCAGTCTGTAACGAGTGCAACCTAGAAAAAATCTAATTTGTTTCTTATATGCTGGTAAATATTTTCGTAAGATGTATCTGATATGAGAAATACTATGAATGAGTTCACTAATTAATCCAAAAGCTTACAAAAATTCCAGTATTTATTTTTGGATCCTGAAATTATGAATCAATATACATTATACATATATATATATACCCTATCGAAATGCTCTCACATACATAGTCACTGCCAGGAAGTCTTTCTCAATGCCGTGAGTCTCGCGGCAAGGGGTGTTGTTTATGAAATTCAGAGGACGACAACTGAATGTCCGACGCTTTAAACGGGTTGGCGAATACAAAGGACACAACTAGGGGAATTGAAAAACCCCGGTTTTCAAACCAATGGTGTACATGGACTACAGGATCCTGAAGAAACAGGTGTCGTATCAACCTATTTTTGGTCCGCGGCCACTATGCGACTGCATTTCTGCTTAACGTCGCTCCATCACGTTGTAGATCAGACTTATAGGTCAAAGACTCGGGGAGTGACCCTTAAACAAATCGAATGATAAAGTGTAGCGCATGTATATTTGTTGTTTCCTTGTATCAATGTTTATGTGTTTAAATAAATAAACAATAATATCAATATGAACTGATTTTAATCGACCTCAGATTTGTTAGTTATAGTTGAATCTAAAACAAGATTTTTTGCACCACTACCATCACCACCAACAACGACAACAAGAAAAAAACAACATGTCTATATTAAAAGTATAACTTGTAAAAAATGAAAGGGGGAATAAAAACACCGGTGATACAATTCACTTTCCATAATGATAGTAATAATCCATGTAAATAATGATTCTTTAAATTGTTAATTCAAGAAAGATAAACACTGGACAATCCATTTAAATTTTTTCTGATATTAATTTTAATGTTGACAATATATTCGGTGTATCTGGGAAGAGAATAGCAGCACGTCGTAAATTTAACAATAAATTCATATATAAATCATCATGTTGTATAGATAATTGATAATCTTTATTCACAATTAACCACCATAAACTAAAATTGACTAAAGCTCTAGCGAATATCTAAAGTTGAATAAAACAAACAAAAAAGAAAAGTGAAAAGAAAAAAATACACACACACAACTATAAACATTATCAGTCAGTCAGCTACAACGTAGGACCAGGCACATATGTGCATCGGTCCAGGTTGCCATACCGCATTAGCACAGCAAGATGAACACCGGATTCATAGCAGTGGTTAGGTCAAAGGTGGTAATATATAGGAGAAAGATTGCATATAAGGATACAGTACAGGAAGAAAGAATTAGTACGTAGAAAGAAAGATATGAAGTGATTTTAATCTCTTAGTTTAAAGGAAGACAGGGAGTGTATACATCCACGCCATTGTGATCGATTCTGAGCCATGTCACCAAGAGTCTCCAACCATCGGTTACGAAAGTCACGCGGACCCCAACCAAGTAGTCTGCATCTACCAACATGGCTCAGACTAGAGGTTAGTATCTTCAAGCACTGATGCCACGTTTTGGTTTGGCCGCCCCTAACTTTCTTCCAATCATCGCCAACATCGGTTAGCATTGCACGAAGTGGTAATCGGTGTTTAGGCATACGTAACACGTGGCCCAACCATCTCAGTCGATGAAGATTAACAACTTCATCAACTGATTTACCATCATTACCTAATACCCTGCGTCTAACCTCACTATTACTTACATAAACATTATCACTATGATTACTATGCTCACAACAATATGTAATAATAACATGCATTAGGAGCATTCAGACATATGATGTACTTGTGCATACATATTAGTTCAAGATCAAATATAGTAGGCCAAATATGTGTTAAATGAAACACGCAGTTCGTTGATGCCGTTTATGTACTATGATAAGGCTTGGTTCAAATACATGAGGGACGTATATATATATATATATATATATATATATATATATATATGGTCACAAAGAGACTATCAAGATTGGTGTGCATGTATATCCAGCTGAAGTGTCCAAAATAGGATGAAATATATGTCGTGGATTTTACAACCAACCATTATCCAACTCTACTTATCAAATTTAAGTGTCCTAGCTAAATACATGGACATGATTTCTTATATATTTTGCATTGTGGTTTTATATTTTATGTTTTTTGAGTTGATATCTATTAAGATTACATTGGTTGTCTTTTTTTTCTTTCCTATTTTAATTGGAGCATAAGGGATAGAATTTCTGAAAACGTCAATAAACTTCATCAATATCAGGTCATTACTACTATTACTGTAATGAACGAAGACTCACGAGGACACAACCAATTTACTACATAAAAAATGAAAACCATATATATTCAATACTTCATTTGCAAATCTTCTGTTAATGGTCCTTCAAATTCTGTATGATTCGCCCAATTCATAATTCCTTTCTATTTCCCTTCATATTTTCTTCAACTAGATCCTTCTTAGCCTTTTGCTGACATGTAATCCATTTCGGATTGATGTTACATACTACTTATGTCGGTCGACATAATTTGCATACACCACACTACTTACTATTGTTTTATTTTATTTGAACACAAATATTGGTACAAGAGGGCACCAAATATATATGCGCCACACATTGTGTGAGGGCTGTGATACTGCCCGGGTACCCAGATCGAAGCAGGTGGTTTTCTTAGGGGGCCACACCCCCTGATCTAGTTCATTAATAATGATTGGTTTAACCATAGCAGATCAAAATAATATCAACAACAATAAATCTATCAATCATAATAATATTCTCTCGGTAACTTACTGAATTCATAGGACATTCATTACGCAATTGATTGATACATAATAAACATTTATTAATTAAATTTGTATAGATTGTTAATTTAGTCTCCATTGAAGTATTTATACTTGGTGTATTTTGTTTTAATTCAATTGTAGATAAATTTGTAATTCGACTAATTGGATTTTTAGTTAATAACCAAGCAAATAAAAATATCCATCGAATTGATTCATTTGGACGTTGAATTAAATAACGTGATATATATGCTAGACCAGAAGATTTTCTCGACTAATGAATATCATCGATGATTATTTCAAGTAAAGGAAAGAAAAAAATCAATCATATAACTTCATAAGATATATTTATTAGATCAATGGATTTATGAGAACTAATTAGTATTAATTCACTTGATATTGTTTTACTTGAATCTTCCCATTAATGTTTTAGGACTGAAATTGATCAGTCTCTTATTGGCATATGTGCATACTGTGCGTATGCCTCGATATTGCCTTAATTTACAAGCATTATAAGCAAAGATGGATAGTGGCTAGAAGTGGAATCCAGGACGCGCGTTTCGTCCTGTTTGGGACTCGTCAGCTGGATGTACCTAAATCTCAGAGTTGATGTTCACTCTGGGACTCGAAGCGAACGATACTTGCTTATAATTAGTATTAATATTGGAAACGAATATTTGATACCAAATGCAGGGGAGAGGATGGATGTGAGTGTAAGTAATTGCACATTACTTGGTTTGAGTTTATGAAATTATTGCAACCAACCATTGAAAACACTGAATAACATAGCCTAGAGGTGTTCACTCTTTGTCTACCCTAAAAATATTGAGTTTTAAATTTGTCTAATACTTTCATTCCGAGAATGCATTCTTTCTTCTCGAATCGTAATATCTGTGCTTTATCTATTCTACTACCACTGACACTGTTTACCACTACTACTGTTACTACTCTGAGATTTGTCTTGTGAATTTCATCTTGTTGTGTTGATATATTGTACAGTTCGACAGCCATTGAAGATTATAAAGCAATAGATAACTATATCATCGCCGTATGGAACTCCTCAGTAGTGTGCATATACAAACCCACAACAGATTGAATCCAGGACCTTCAAACTTTTCATTATACGCTTAACTTCCAGATCACTGAAATAGAGTCTAATGACTTGTATTTCTACCATGAAACCATTTTCCAATCCCATTGATGAAGAACAAATGTTTTCTCCTAAGAAAGAAAAAAAGTTGAATTCCATTATTGATTTATTGTCTACCAATTTGAGATGGAAAAGAGGCAAACCAAAGAATATATTGTGTCCGAAATTGGAAGCAGACATCAAAAGGATGAATAGCATCTGGAAAGGATTGTCCTAGACAGAGTTCAATAAAGAATGCTAGTGAGCGACCTATACTCCTCTGTGAAGGGTAACAGGCGTAAGTAAGTAATTTGTTTTTATTACACGATAATCTCAGATGGGTTTTGTGGATATTATAGTAATTTCAATGATTAAGATCATGAGTTACTTGAAGCTAGAAAACCACGGAAAACCTGGAAGCACTGGAAGGCCATTTCGTCCTATTGTGGGACTCCTCAGCAGTGCGCATCCACGACCTCGCTCAATTTCGTGGATTAGTTGAAGTTAGACATTAACACCATTGGATGCCGGCCAGCTCAGTGGTCTAGTGGTTAAGTGCTCCCGCGCGAAACCAGTAGGTCCTGGGTTTGAATCTCTCAGGGGGCGAGGTCGTGGATGCACACTGCTGAGGAGTCCCACAATAGGACGAGACGGCCGTCCAGTGCTTCCAGGTTTTCCATGGTGGTCTAGTTTCAACTGACTCATTATCTTAATCATTGAAATTACATGATAATCAACAATAATCAACAACAAATAAATGAAGAAAGAAAGAAGATAACTAGAATGAATTTAACTTACAGAACATAATGATAAATATGTATTATTCATAATCCAATTATTTAATTCATTTTCAGTTAATTGTCCACCTAATGGTAAATAATTATCACTAATACGATTAGTAAATAAATCTGGTAAATTTGATAAATTTTCATATTCCATTTGTTTTTTTGATGAAATTTCATAAATTAATTTACATAATGGTGAATTCATTAACCAATCAACATCTTGACCTAAACGTACACCAATTTGACTTAAATTATAAGCTAATGGTAATGAAATATTATAATATTGATCAGTTGATGAACAAGGAGAAGACGATAATAATGATGATGATATGGATGATTGGGTCTGTTTCATAATCCCGGTTAAATAAGTGTGTAATTTTTGAATTTCTTGTATTGGACCAAAATATGGACAATTGATTAATTTTATAACTAATAATAATAAGAAACCAGCATTTGGTTGAAATTGTAATGCAGATTTAGTAACTAATGATCCTTGATTAACAAGACGTTGAATTTCTTCAGTTAAACCTTTGAAAATAAATAATTAATCAAAAAGAAATAGATAAATATGGACATGTAATCAATCAACAAAGTACAAAACAATGTGATGAGATCAATAGATGGAGAGTAATCATACTAATATTAAGAATAAAATATTTTAACAGTTAAATTCACGAATTGATCTAAGATAGACTACCAGTGAAAACCTAGAAGTATTGAACGGCCGTTTTGTCCTAGTACAAGACTTGAATTCAAGACCCTCGGTCTCGCACGCGAACGCTTAATCTAGCACAGATCGACTCTTAAATTCAACCGTTAAAATACTACAATCTCAACAAATTCCCGTACTGATAATAATAAGATACAAGAGTTAAATCCACAGATGAATATAGAATAGGAACAAAGTTATTAATCAGTTGTAAATATCTAAATCCTACAGGTTATTCGCCGCTCGAATGGCTTAGTGATAACGTCTCAGAATGAGAAGTTGGGTGACGAGTCTACCAAGAAGTATCAGTTCTCTTGAGATTACAAGTACAATTTGTTGACGAGTGTCAACTGGCACAAAACTTCTTGTCAGCTGTCACTAAACAACAAAAATCTAATGTACACAATGTCATGTCACTTAGACTAGTGACCACACACATAACAAATTGTTCGATAAGCATTAAACGACGAATATGATATTACTCACTACTTAATGATAAATTGATTGTGGAAAAGAAACCACTAAAATAACACGAATCGACTCTAAATCAAACGAAAATCAGTGGTAAAATGCTTTTTTTTTGCTGTAACAAAAAGCCAACCCGCTAACCACACATAAACAATATCAGAATAGTAGATACAATAAGTTATCATTCAAAACGAACTACTTAATATTAGTAAAGTATGGAATAGGTTTAAAAATAAAGGTTAAGACTGATTTTGACTCATGTCATATAAGATTCCTAACCACAGATTACGATATGAGACCCTGGAGTTTGATTTATGACATATGTATTTGCTTAGCTGTTTCTAGCCTATTGTTGTGTTGACCAGCAAAATGCATGGAGATAGATAGTGACTTAAAACGTGTAATATGTATCTAAATCACAGCATTTTACAAACATTCATAAATTCATTAATCCATTAACTATATCCACCTAGAACTGAACCTCTAACTTTGACATTGTTTGTCCAATGCTTCCAATATACCTTAAAGACACTTTTGGTCAATTACATGTCTTCGACTAGCAAACATCATATCTTACTGGTTTTACTCGTCTTTCGATAGGTGGATGAACATTTGGTCTGCATCATTAGTAATAAATGTTGTTACCCACCATCAACATGTTTAAAAAACATAATTAATAACATTCAGCCAATTATTAATCCGCTAGGGTTAGTGAAAAGCTAAAGATTATTAAAGGGATTTGTGAAATATGAACTAGTTTACTCACAAAGGCCAAACTAGGAATTGGCATAGATCAGTTTCGAAATATAATTTTGGTTTTAGACGGAGATAAAAAGAAAAGCATTTTTGTATAGTTACTTGAAATGTTCAGAAGATCCTAAATTTTGTTAGTCTTTACCAAGGAAGATTATGTCATTTGCACACTTAAACTCAATAAGTGAATTTCCAGGTAGAATTGTAATCCTTTGAAACGTAAGATAAAAGGAGTATTACCCCAGTTTAAAAGTACATCAAAGATTTAAAAATCAAATAAAAACAGAGAAGATGGACGACACTGAATGTAACTAATTTAAATAATAGTGTGTCATAAGTATATACCTCAGCAGTAAGTGTTTGAGTAAAAGATATTCAGTAGATTGATGTAGTTTTACAACAACACATCTTACAATCTCAGTTACTGTCAAAAGAATCCTCGATCAACAAAGTCAATCGCTACACCTTCACAATAAGAGTAATGGTTAAAATAGGAAAACGACAAACTATGTCTGTTCAAAAACCAGTCAAATAGTATAGATAAAGATTGAGTAATTACACTAAAGGACTTGAATAAAACTGAGCTAGAGGTTTCTCAGACTTATTACTTCCAAGCCACATTAAGTGTCGGATATATGAAGGAAGCTAATATCTTCAAAATTACATTAATCCACCTGATTCCTCTGTGTTGTATACCACACTTCACTAGTAAAAGAACAAACTACAAGCAACAGAAGTTTTGGATAGTTGTATATCATTATAATCATGAACCGATCTAAGTTACGAAATCACTGGAAACCTGGAAATATTGAATGGCCATTTCATC
The DNA here is from genome assembly GCA_944470405.2 of Schistosoma mattheei. Classification (NCBI taxonomy): domain Eukaryota; kingdom Metazoa; phylum Platyhelminthes; class Trematoda; order Strigeidida; family Schistosomatidae; genus Schistosoma; species Schistosoma mattheei. Next base: position 11,270,303 of record OX103945.1, read on the forward strand.
CTATTACAGAACTATTGAGCAACGCGTATACCCGACAACAAACGTGGGAAACGAACCCAGGACACTCAGTCTCGTGAGTGCTTAATCCCTGGACCAATGAACAGGCATACAACGGTGTTAATGTCTGACTTCAACCAATCCACGATATTATGGGACCATCTTCCGTCATCTCTTATGAGTAACTGCCTCACACCGTTGGATGTCAGACCAATGGTCTAGAGGTTAAACATTCGCATGCGAGACCGAAAATGTTTGGTTCGATTGCCGATTGTGGGGTCATGGATGTGTACTGTTGAAGAGTCCTAGACTATGACGAAATGGTTATCCAATGCTCCCAGGTTAGACCTAGATCCGTTCATGATTTTGATGAAGTCTAACAATCTACACAACCCCATATTGACACTGTGTATCAATGTAAGTTTAAAAAATGAATTCAAGTTTGAGAAACAACAAGAAAAATCATTTTAGAATATTGAAAACACACAAACAAATAATAAACAAATGTCTCACATATTAGTGATAAATTTTCTTGTGGTGGATTATCTGGATGCATTGTAAATATGATGCCTTTAGCGCATGCCTCAGCTAAACTATGACAAAATGTAGAATTTGGATTTTTAGTTAAATTAAGAAGTTGATCAGCAGTTTTCCAATCAGGTGATCCACTAAAATGAAACAAAAAGTATGTTTTATTTCAAAAACTGAAAGATTATGACTAGACAATAGAATCTAGAATGTGTGTTTTATTCTATCTGAAACTCAATCAGCCGAATGTACCTAAATTCCAGTGTACTGATGTTTAATATTGAAACTTGAGAACCGTGTACTTTTCGCTTGAAACGACCCACAACGTGTTATTCCTTGAAATATTGAAGTCTAAATAATCTCTAATGTGTTTAATATATGTAATGTTTCTATCACATTTGATAAAAGTTTAAATTACCTCAGTGTTGACATTCAACATTGAATTGTGATCAATATTTATTGGTAATATGTGCACAACAGTACAAACAATAATCAAAACTATATGGAGGATCCAACTAGGGGATTTGGAAAACACTGATTTCAAACCAGTGGTGTACATGGGCTCCGGGATCCTGAAGGAAAAAATGGTGTATGAATCAATTATCGGTCACCAGCTACCATGGGATTGCATCTCCGTAAGTTACTCCACTGTCTTGTGGATCAGACTTTTTGGTCGAAGGTTTCGGGTATGGCCCTCTTAGAAAACCACCTGCTTTGGTCTGGACACTCGGTAGTGACACAGCCCACTCATAAATCAGGTGAATGTATTCGGTACCCCTTTTAACCGATATTTATGTGTTCAAATAAAATAAAAACATAGAAACGTACTTGTTGTTTTATCGACAAAAAAATGAAAGTTAGTGTAAATAAATTTCAGCTACTTAAAAGAAATAAGTAGTAAAAACATCATAAAAATGTAGTAGTCTTTCAAAAAAATTACATACGAAAAATTAAAAGACAAACTTTTTAAAAAGACACTCATTAGATTAGAATATAAAAACTCCCTCAAGAAAGTGAAAATAAAACCCCCCAAAACTATATATATATATATATATATATATATATATATATATATATATATATATATATATATATATATCAATACTCAAACATTTTTTTGTATTGGTAAAATAGAAGGGTTATTACGCGCAATACTCAGGGAAACTACTACAATGTGAGATAAATAAATAAATATATAAACTGACTGGTTCACTCAGAATATGTGGTTGAGATTGATGTTTTATTTCCAATTCGATTATACTTAAATGTTAAAACGTCACTATGTGCTTTCATAATGCTCAACTTTTGGATTTCTAAAAGAAGTAAACTTTGAATGTTGAAAAGAAACAAGAGCGAGATTTTATAAATTTATGAACGGACCAATAAGATTAAAGATAGCAAGTGTCTTGGATTTTGATGTGAAATTCATTTATTCATATAGTTCAATAGCATTTTGGCATTATAGTGGATGTCAGTTCGTAATAAAGATACTTAATTTAATCACTAATCTTAATCCTAATTCCTCATACTAATTTATAACCATCTTTTGATCTTTGTGAGCAGGTGAATTTTCTCAAGATCAACTTGGACATCGCTTAAAGGTTGTTCATAAATTATAATCTCATTGAAACAAGTATCCATCTTCTATTTCCTCAATTATTTTCATAATTCAATTTACATTTGATTACATTAAACATCTCGGTTATGTTCTTATTGGCATGCCAATATATCACATAACTAAATTGCCAATCAGAACACCGACTTATGCGGCTTTGGACGTTTGTTAAACCAATGAAGCATTGGCCAACACGAACAACCTAGAGTCAACTCTCAGTCCTTATTAGTTCCTCTTACTTTGCTCTGCCCGTTGTGTCCAGAACACAATCTCAGCTTCCACTTCATGAATCAAGTATTTCAGATATACTCACAGTTTATGTACAAATAGACTAGACCACAAGATACCATGAAATGCAAAATAATGATTGTACAAAATCGAGTCAAAAGTGGTTGTGAGTATAAAATACCATAACTAATAAATCGGGAATAACTTAAGAATATTAAATCGTATAATAATAGTCAATAGGTCAAATGAAAGCTTATGATAAAAGGAATACGAATATATATACAATCTAGTTACTTAATAACTATCCGATAAGAATGGTTGAATAATAATCTATAGATAATCCCTAGCAGTTACCATTCATTTATTCTTCGTTAGCATATAATAATGTTTTTATTTATATTGACCTGTATTATCATTCTCGAACTTTATATCTTAAAGATAGTAAGTAATATGAAACATTTTATTTATGATGTATTTTAAACAAGTATTTCACAGTACACCAGTTTTCTAAATAGATTAATCGGTTTTCAGTTTGTAGGAATGCTAAGACTTTATTTTCAATCATAATCAACGTAGAGTCTGAGTACAAATGTACAACAGACCAAATTATCATTACACATCAGATGAATAAAAAAGGAATGTAAATAACTGTAATAGAAATGAGATACTGAAAAGGACTAGACAATGAGAATCAAGTTCAAGAAAAGCAATGTAAAAGTATGTATGAAGAAATACTATCACTTAGCGTACATAGAGTAAGACGGAGAGTGAGTGCATCTTCATCGTTATGATCACTTTCGAACCATATTGTCCGTCTAACATCTCTGACCAATGATCATGATTATCACTCAAACCAGATAATTTACAACTAACAACATGGCTCAGACTAATAGTCAACGACTATACAGACTAATGTTGTGTCTCTTCAATTCGACCACCTCTAGGTTTCTTACGACTGATTTTTACATTACACGTCAATGAATGTGGTAGTTGACGATGGATATTAGCTATGATCGAATAATCACTTTGTTTAGATAGAAATTTCGTTATGTATACATATGAAAGACACACACATAAAGCAAAATACTAAGTAAATTTCGAATCAACTGATGAAAATAACAGCAACAAATATTACACTCACCAAATATATGTAATAAGAAAATAATGAGATAATACAAGACTGAAAAATGCCAATTCATTTGGATTATCACGATATGATAACGGGTTTTGTTTATTCAATAACATAACAGCTCTAAAAAACAGAAGATAAAACATTAAAAAAATTTAAAAAATACATATGAAACATGGTTATCTCTAGTTTTGTCATAGAATGAGTTCAATTAAATGAAAAGAATGAACTTGATTGGTAACAAGGTGATTTTGAAAGCATGTGTGATCGGTTATCACTTCCTAGTTGTCTATATTACTCAAGGATACTACTTCTTGAGGAGTCTAAAAAGAAAACTAGATTATTAGTGGTCTTAGAGACCTAGAGGCACTAATATGAAGCCCAAGAAACACCTGATTGACGCCTGTTGCTTGGTGATCTAAAAGTTAAGTATCCGCTTGGGATACCAAAGGTGATTGAGTCGTGAATACGTACTACTGAGGACGAGTCTCATACTAGAACGAAATGGCTATCCAATGCTACCAGGTTTTGATTGGTAGTCCAGCGAATACCAGTTCGTAATTTAAATTATAGAGATCCTAGAACCTCCACAAATTGTGATAGGTTGCGATGTTATGTACTTTTTATCTAAATAGTTAGTTATGTGTCTATTTATAAGTTTAAAGTTAATTTTAAAAAGAGTACTTCTGACCCCACATTCATCTAGCTCTCTCAGTTTTAGGAACATTGTAAAATTGACTGACCTATTCCCTAATCGCATAATAAAGACACTGATTAAGTGAATTATTTACTATAGTGGGTGTGAATAGGTCTAGAGGAAAGAGTATAACTATTGAAAATATTTATAGCTCAAAAGAAGGATTTTGAATGTGTTGTATTCTCCTCTGAATTGGATGGTTTGGTCGTAAACTTTTATATTTCTCCCTAAAGCAACATTATTAGCATATACAATTTCATAAAAGAAGTGAACGAATAAAATTTCTTCATAATCGACTAATTGACTTGTTTATATATTCATTTGATTAATTATTATTCACTGTTGTGTGCGTGACCATTATCTACGTGTTTAGTTAATGTTATTAATGTGGTTTACAGTTTCATGGGATTCAAACTCTTATCATTCTTTAGCAGAGTAATCGATAATAATGATGATGATGGAAACGCAGATAATCAACTGTAAGAGAATCATATCTATGTGCAGTAAACAAAATAATTCATTACTTATTAATTAACTTATGTTGCAACATCCTTATTCAATAACAGTATAACATCGACTTCATTCCAGTGTTTGTGTGTGATTTTATTGAATAAACTTACTCTTCACTACGGATTCATTACAAATAGAATAGATCTTAGTGAGAATTTATACATAAGAATTATTATAATGCAAGAAATACAACTATCTTACTTTTGAAGACAATGTTTCGCGGGCACAGAATATCCCACCAATTGGAGTAATATACCCCGATTATGCCATAATCGTATATTATTAGGCTGGAAAGCTAAACAATGGAATGGTGATGAGAGAAATAGAATTATTCCATTTAAATCCATAGGTTTAACTTTACATTTAAAAGCCCACTTCATGCCAATAACAAAAGTGAGTTATAATGAGAATCTGTGATTGGTGGGGTTTAATCGTTTGAAATGTGAAGTAGTTGGTCATCCACACCATAGTGCTCCAATATCACAACTCAATTGAATTTAAAGATACGAACCATTGTATGATGGTTTAGTGGTAGTGCTTAAAGGTTAAGTGTTCGTTCACCATGAGATTTGAAGGTCCCAGGTTCGACCCTTAGTGTCGAGGTCGTGAATGTACACTACTATTGAAGAAACCTATACTAGAACGATACATTTATTCAGTGCCTCCTTGTTTTCAACAACTGTTTAACCAAAGTCAGTACGTGATATGAAACTACAAAATTCAGCAATTTTCACAAGCTGTATGAAATTCGAAAATTGTTTTAATCTTACAAATCTTACTCTACACTAAAAGCAAATAATACATAGTGTGATAATTACAGATACAAATAATGAATTTATTAATTCCACTATAATCGTAAATCACAAAACGAAATGAAATCAGTGGTAAACTTGAAAAGTGATGTATTCTTAACGCCTTACGCAATATGTGATAATCAGATGTCAGGCTTTATTACTCAAGAGCTTATAATATTTATTAGTCAGTTATCGACTAATATATACATTCATTTTTGCTCACATCCTACAGATATAATTTGTAGGACAGTTGATGCAGATTAATTCAATTTAAAGCTAATTAGATAAGTGGCAGTGTCTCAGACTGTGAAACTGGGTAACACGGGTTCAAATCCCATAGGGAGCATCAGTATCCATCAGAATAATAAGTACTATTCTTTGACAAATACCAACTAACATGAAGCTCAGGTCCAAGGTTTCCTGCTGACTACCACCTCCAATAGCCTTAACACTAAAAAATAGTGAATACTATGTCAAGTCACTTGGACTAGTGAACGCATTACAACTTCATCGATAGAATCCGACTAGCACTAAGAAAGATATGACGTTGATCACTACTACTCAGTGACAGAACAATTTTATTCATATATATTAATTTCAGTGAATATACATTCTAATTCTTTCTTTCCCTAAACCATACTATATGTTAGGTATGATGTTGGGGGGGGGTGGCTTTATTTTATGTTACATATTATAGTAAATACAAGCCATACGCTTTGTACTCACAACACTAGTTTTGACTATGCCCTATTTCAAAACAATACCAAAATACATCAGAATTAATGTATGTAAAGTAAAACTCAAATTCGCAAAAATACTATACATATGTATGATGAGATTAAAAAAAGGGTATATAAAAACAAAATGGTAAAACTGGCCTTAAACCTAGCAACAAAAATAAGTGTCCTGTAATCAGTGTGTTATAATAATATCTTTTAATACTCCTTATTTTTGACTTTGTAATTGTAGATTAAAGTAAAACTTCTATTCTCTGCAAAGATATAGTATTTGTTACGGTGAATTGATCAGATATATTAGTTCAGAGTCGAACTATAAGTTAGAGATAATGACAAGTGCACGGCACTGGTTAAAAATCCGACTTACTTTTCTAAGGGATACAATCTATACTAAGGAATGAGTTTATACAAACATTCATCTCGTCTATTCAATAAAATCTTCCCTACTCACTCAAATAACTAATTAGACTGACGTGTAAGAACTGTATATATCGGTATTAGATTCGGAAAAACCGCCCAACAAAACAGTATCAAATGTAATGATTATTATTATCTGATTATATGTCGATATCATTATAGAATAAGTAGTATGATACAAGTAACTAACCGATAGCCCGATTTAAGCATTCTATAGCCACATTGATAGATAGGCGTAGATGTGCTCGTTTATCGAAAACTTGAATTAATTCTGACATACTTTTTGATGGACAAGATGACGCTGATGGATCACAAAGGAAATTACATCCAGCATATTCAATAATTATAGGCATCAGATGCAGTGTAAGCTGTGACGCTACTTGGTACTAAAATAAGAGGAAGTGAAAGTAAATGATGAGTAAAAACAAGAAAAACCTCTATAGTATTAAAAATGGAGTTTGATAATTAGTATTATTGAAAAAAACTATATCGAGATTGTTTTTGACATGAAGTAAACAAACAAATTGAGAATGAAGTGGAGATTCGGAAAACTGTTTTTATCGTAGTTTAATACTACTACTTAATATCGCCTACGCATGACCCAGCCAAAGAAAATCCTTAAAATTATTTTGATAATTTTTGTGTTACTATAAGATAAAATCAACTGGAGTGATAAATATACACTAGCAACTAATAGCTTTGAGAATTTTGTGTAGTTTTAGAGAGTAGTTACGATCGACAAAAAGATTACTCTTGTTAAAGAAAATGATATAGATAGTGAATATTGATGGCAATGAGTGATTGTAGTTGCATTAATATGCCGAAACGATTGTAGTTGGAAATGTGGAGATAACAGGGGTGAGGAGATTCCTACTCAGTGGTATGAAGGTATTGTGCTTATTATCACCGCACGACTTTCGGATCTAACGGTTCGACTCTGTATGAGGTCATGTATGTGAATAGATTGTAGGAAAGGAAATCCCTAAACTTGAGAGAGACATCACATCTAGCCAACACTGGTTGTTTCTCTAGGTGGTGTCAGCTTGTATATATATAAAGCAGTTGTTCAACACAAAAAGAATAAAAGACATATCCAACGAATCTAGCATTATTTAAGACAACTATGAAAATAATTTCAGCAATGTATGAAGGTCTTGATATTATTCCAGATTCATTGACCAGAGACTATCAGTAAAGTAATTGAAAGTGACAGAGAACAAATCAGCTAATAATAGAGGAGAAAATCAGGAAATGACATTGGAGGTGGATAGGATACATTTTACGGAAACAATTAAAATGAGCTACAAAACAAGTCCTAATCTGATATAATCAAGGCAAAAGGAAAAAAGACAGACAAAACATATGTAAATTTTCGTAATTTCTCGTTGCGAATATTTAGGCCATAAATTAATTGGTCAGTCTCTTCTGGTATACATGCATCTTGACCAGATGCCTTAAATATATTTAAAAGAAAATAACGAATAACTTCATACTTCGTTGGACAAAGCAGTGACTGACTTAATCAACTCAATAGCTAAATGGGTAACACACAATGGCATTTGAAGAGATAAATATTGGGTTCCAGTTTCCAAGTGAACACATCGACTGAAGAGTCTTCAGAAATGACGAAACATATGTAATAAATTCAACTATAAGTTACAATTTTGAAATATATGGAATGTTTGCAAAAATAAAACACCAAATTAAACACACATTTGAACCTGTATACGCAGCATGTATCAAATGACTCAATACTTCCGTATTGACTAATAAACCAGGACCAATCGACGGAGTACCAGACATGACAGCAGTCAATTGAGCTGAAACAAGCCAAACTCTAAAATTATCTGGATCAATCGCTTTAGCTTGTTCTACCAAATTAACTGCAAGCTTAAAATAAAGAAAAAAACTAAATGAACTGAATGAAAATAATAATTTTGACAAGTTGTACAATGTATGAATGCATACACACGTACCCACATATATTACTCTACGAAACAGGCTACTATTATTTGATCATAGATGGTTTCATATAAACTGGAGACCATCGAGTGAGCAATATTGAACTTAGATGAAGAGTACAATGTAAAGATGGCAAAACGGCCGATAAAACCGATAATCTTCATCATGGTTACAACACGTACCATGTATGCCTAACAATCACCTTCCTCCTGAACGAATGATATCGATTGCGAAGGAAGAGAACGGAAGTAAGATGCGCGATAATGGCCAAACTAAGTCATTCACTATTACACCGATACATGTTGGTGATTATTGTAAACTATAGTAATCTTGGTTGATATGTCTCAAAACTGCTTACAATGACGCAAATGAACATTTACTTTGTTTTCCCTTAGGCCGTAAATTGAGAAACTATTTTAGGCCCTTTTTTCTAGTATATTCCATATGGTTGCTATTTTCTACTATTCTAGCATTTGTCTCTAAAACTTCATTTCTCCATGCTGATTAGTGAAGTAACTTGAATTGATGGGTATTTTTGTGCTAGCTCTATATAGATTATGAATAGCCAACTACTCATGGAAAATAAGATTAAATGTGTACATATTATTACTAGGAAGAGTTTAATAATGATAATACTATTACTTATCAAAATAAGGCAAATTAGTTTACAAACCGTTTTACATTCTTTAATTAATTGATTCCTAATTCGTGTAACCAATGAAAGCATGTTGTGATTGGCCCAGTGAACTAACACGAACAAGATCACTTTGTAATTGTAGTGGATGCAACTCATAAGGATATTTGTAAGTAATTTAGGGGAACGTGGTGTCGTAATTGAAAAAAATTATCGGACGGAGTAAAGTTTTGATGCATCGAAAGTACGGAGTTGACAGAACACTCATAGACCAAACGAGAAGACAGTTCAGATAGCAGAACACATGGAAATGCAAATGGACGATTGAAGGCTATGTGTATGTATTATGTAAATACTTTGTAACATCTCGCGATAAATATACGATAGTTTGGTTACTAAATGCAAATTAACAGTAACACATTCACTTATTCAACTTTATGAATGCTAATGGTGTTATGTGCCACAATAGCCCGATTGAGATGTACGGTGAAACATTGAGTAGGGGCATGATCGGCTTCATCTGATAGCATCATACCTAGTGCTTGATCTTCAGGTGGTAATATAATCACAGAGACGCGGTATACCTAGAGACTCGCTTAACCTATCAGAGAGTCGACGCATTCAGTTTTCGACCAGTTATTAGCCGCAGGATCGAACCCTTCCCCACTTAATTCAGTTTGAATAGCTAAAAAGTATTATTATTCATCATATACAAATAAAAAGTACACGTCGAAACTGAGTACCACAAAGCTGTACTCAATAAATATACGATATGATATTAGCCGAATCAATAACTTATTCACCAGGAGTGGTACAGATTCGAGTACTTGACTTCGAGTTGCACTTTAGGTGTGAGGGGGTTGATAATACTAATCCGGTTTTCCAGACCAAAATAGCAGAAGCAGAGGATTTAAAAAGAAACGAGTTAGTGGCTAAAAGTTGAACCTCTGAATAAATGTTTACATATTAGACAAAACATATTTGACATTCAACAAAAACCGGAAGAAAACAGACAGAAGAAATTTCAAAAATCACAACTCCATATTTGGGAAAAGTGAATGTGAGTGTAAAATAGATTCGAATTTACAGAAAAAGAAAATTACTTCAGTTTGACCCTGTTTCATTTGCTGCATTGCCAAATTAACCATGACGGTGGTATTCTATGAGGAGAAAAAAGTATAAATACATATATAAATCATAATATTACTGGACGAAGAATTTGTTGATTTGTAATCTATTCTCAATATTGTTGTACGAATTCAAATAGATATATAAATTGTCTGTGTGCTAGAGCTGTTTAATTTTTTTATTCAGACCTTATTCTTATCAATCGTATAAGTCAAAATGAACTCAATAGGAGAAAATGATTGGATGAATATGACGTAAAGAGTTCAGAATTAGTAAGACAGAGGTTGTTACGAGCATAGAATAACATTGCATTTTAAGTATAACAATCAAGATTAAACTTGATAATTTCAAATAAATTGACCAATGAGCAGATTATTTACAGTTTAGTATCTACACAAGAAATATAGGGTTTTGTTGAGATCATAAAATTTTCACATTTTTAATCACGAATTGATCTCAGCTAGACCATGATTGAGAAAATGGTAGCACTAGGCGACCATCTCGCCCTAGTATGGAACTCCTCAGTAGTGCAAATACATGACCCCGACATATGGAATTGAATCCAGGAGCTTCAGGGTCGCAAGTGAACGCTTAACCTATAGACCACTAAGATGACATTTGACGATATTGATGTTAAACTTCAATCAATTCACGATATTGCAAGAGTGCAAGATAGTTATTCGCCACAGGTAATGAGAGATGGCCACCTAATACCAGGGTCATGAATGTGCACTAATGAGGAGGAGTCCCATACTAACACGAAACGGTCTTCAAGTACTTTCCGGTTCTCAATGATGTTCCAGTTAAGATCAGTTCATGAATTGAAGAAAATATAGTATTAGTAGTAGTATTATTATAACAGGACGAAGAATTATTTCTGGAATTATTAATTTGTATACCTAATACCGACTAAACGCCGATAACAATACGTTTTCTCAATTAGTCTTGAACCTCAGGTTTGACGACTTTGAACATCGTCAAAAGATAGAACGATTGATACTTCATTAACAAAACCTTTTTTCTACAAATGAAAACTCAGAAGTCGATTGAATGAAGATCTTAAAAAGAAAGAAAGGAATATATGAAATTTAACCTGAAGTGGGAATATTATAAATACTGGGATGTTGAAAACATGACAATAATTGTGCGCTAATATACTGACTAGCACGAAATTGTATCCTCAACGTTTGAGCTACACTTTACCTGTAAGGACTGGTAATAATAATTCATGATGGGAACTTTACTTTAAATCACATAATTTCTACACAACTTCCCCATCTTGATTTCCCTATAATACTCATGGTAACTATATAAAGAGCATATTAAAAGCATACTATGGATTGAAACATACATCAGGATTATAAAGTAATGCTTGACAAAGACAATAGGTGATTTCTGAATCCAAGTTTTCTAGAATTGTAAAACAATAAAGAAGAAAATAATAGTATTAATATACAATTGTAATCATACTCAATAATAATAAACCTTCACAAGAACGACTAACGTATTGGGTTTTCCCGTAAGCATACGGTAAGTTCTAATATAACACAATAAATAAGAAGTCAAACAAACTCAATGTCTATCACATAACAATACTTGAACTTCAATATAGCGATAAAGAAGACAGGATTTTCAGAGTAGCTTTATATTCCATACAGAAGTGAAAAAAATATCCAATGATCTCAGGGCACATAAATTATCTAACAACCTAAAATCGATAACGACCAATCAGGTAACTGTTATTCAAATGAATAGCTATCTGGATTCAGTAGCTAAGTGGATTATGCGATAGTGTTTGAAGTGAACAGTACTGGGTTTGAGTCCCAGAGTGAACATCAACTCTAAGACGCAGGTACATCCATCTAACGAGTCATGAATGGGACAAAACGCGCATCCTGTAGATCTTACTGGTAGCCAGATTCCACCTATTCAGTTTGAAATAATAGTATGGTTATATTGATTTGACTGGCAGAAATAAATTATACATGTAACAGAGTAACATCTCCAATCTCATCGTAACAGGATTATTGAAGTAACAATATGATCCAATAAAAAAATATCAACCTAAACAGAAACGACTTTCCTTCTTGAATAGTAGTATATAGAGTTAACTTGGGGTAATTCAAATAGCTTCAGAAAGAAAATAGTACAATTTTTATTCAAAGAAAATTTACCATCACTTGTTGAATAAACACCAGCTAATGCAGCCCATGCACGTGATTGAAGTTTTTTAATTAAAGCAATACGATCACGTATATCTTGTTCGTCAATTTCATCATCAGTTGTTATTGTACCTGGTTCAAGTAAACTTTTCTCTTTTATTATTTCTTCTAATAATTCATCATAGATATTCGATAAATTCTCTAATAATTGTAATGCATTTTTTAAAGTTGATTCAGATAAATAAAATAATTCATTTGGTATTATAATGAAATTGAATGGTTTATTAATATGATCCAATTGATTTGTTGTCATTAATGATTCCTGTGAAATATTATTACGTTGTATATAATAACCTTGATTAAGTTGATTAATACCTAAACTAACTAATATAGAACTTATTAATAATAACTTCAATGGATCCGTTGTAGTAGTTGCCGTAGTAGTGGTAGTAGTATTGGTACTCGATTCAGTATTCTTATTGCTAGAGAGTACATTTGGATCTAATGAATGTGATGGATATCGAACTGAACTGATAGATGTACGAAGAGCACAAGCTAAATAACTGAAATAATAATCATACAAGATAATAAAAGAATATTTTAAGGGTTTGAGGAGACTTAAAATTCAAGATTTATATCACTGACAGATTTTAGTTAGACAATCATTAAAAACCGGAAAATACTTGGTATTTTTCCTGTTCTATTACGCGGCTCCTTAATGGTACTCGCCCATAACCCTATCAAAAGTCAAACTCAACAATGTAAGCGCTCACAGCGAACAGTAGACCCTAAGACTATTAAGTTGGTATATAATGGTCAAACATTTCTAACTTTAATTAATTCTCAACATGGTGTAACCAATATCCAATGTCACTAGTGGGTCTAACATTCGATATGGATGAACTCCAGTGATTATGGTTTTTCACTAGAATTCCGGGATTAACTTATACAAATTAGTAAGACACATAAACTATTGGATCTTAACTCAGTGGTTTAAAGGTTAAACGTAGGTTGTGGGGACTGAGTTCAATCACTAGTGGAGATGTGGATGTGCGCTACTGAAGAGTCCCGCACTAGGGGGAAAAACTGTACAGTACTTCCTGGCTTTCAGTAATTTTCTAAAACCAGCCAGTGATTTGCCTTATAGAAATAATTAGTAGTAGAGAAAAATATTACAAATGCTAATTTGGTGATAAAATTAATTTTTCTAGTTGAGCATTTTAGCCTGAGAGTGATCAAGTTGATTAAGATTAGGAGAGAAGTGAATTATCTAAAAGAAAACTCCTCAATCTTGGTTATCAATTTAAGTGGAGACACTAATATTAAGACAGTGTATTTGAGCTCTTGGTTTGACGAAAGAATACCATAACACTAGGTGTAATTTAGTTGAGAAAGTCAGAAAAACTCACATTGAAACATGCATTTCGCCATACACTATTAAGAGTTTTAGGAAAGTCATAGTCACAAAAGATGTATATTAGGCATTATGAGTTGTGTAAACTCAGCAATCAAATCCATGCTTATGTATTCGATTCTAAGTCAAACACTTTGTGTGTGTGGGAAATAGAGAGTTATTAATAATCACCTATGGTAATCTGAACGGAAGTAAATGAAGAATGAACTGTACCGATAACCTAATATTTAAAGGTCAAGCGCTTGAAACACCACCACCTACGATTTATATAGATAGTTGAAGCCCATGTAGATATCTATTCTAATCTTTAAGGTTATGTGGTTATTCAGTAATTAGAAAAAATATATTTACTACCCGACATCTAAACTAGTGAATAGTAATTTGACTTAGCAATTCTAATAGTTAATAAGTTCCCAACTCAACTATATACATGCCAAGAAATAAATGAAAATTATTTACTCCTTACTACTCATATTAATAATAGTAGTAATAGTAATTAGAAAGAAAACATTGAAACATACATCCCACCAAGGTGAAGGCATGTGACGATATTGACTTTAATCGTTTCCGTAGGCTCTTTCGATTCAGTTAGACACTGAGCACCATTCATTAAAGAAACTAAACGTGTCGGAACATCGATTCTATATATTAAAATAATAACAGTAAATAAAGAATATGAGTGAAAGAACAATTATAAATAAAGTGAGAAACAGTAATGACATGAAATAAAGAGCTAAGTGGATTAACGAATGTTAGGTGTTTGAATTGAAATGTATTCGGCTTAAGTCCCTGTGTGAACATCAACAATGGGATATGGCAAGTACATTCAGCTGACGAGGACTAAATAGAATGAAACTCATATCCTGTAGGTTACAATGCTAGCTATATTCTATCTATTCTCTAAAAAATTTGTGACATAATGGCTACATAGAGGTGATCGAGATTCACACAGAATGTATATATGCAAACTAAGACTGATCGAAATTTAGTCAAGAATATCAGCAACGAGATAATTCAAACCACTACAAGTTAATTTAGAAACTAAACATAGTTTGTTTAAAAGAGCAATATAGTGATATTTTCATTTATGTTCATATAGCAGCAGACAACCATGGACGTACGTTCAATTGGAAAAATGTTAAAATCATGGACAGAATCTTCACAAAAAGACCAAAGAATTTCTGGTAGCACAGTGCTAAGATTAGCCGATGACTAAACAAACATAATCTATCAACTAACTACAATAATCAAATCGAAGAAGATAACATTAAAAATAAATGTGTACACAATGAAATGACAAGTATCAACAATAATTAACCGCATTCAAGGTTGACGGAATAAACTGCTCGTCATATGTCGAAAAATCCTTTCATATCACCTCTATCTGAAGTTTGTCTTGGCGATATTGTCATTTAGAAAGACGAATCGGACTAAACATCTCAGAGAAAGCAATCTTAACAAAATATCATCACAATCAATGAAACTGAACTTCTGAGCATAAGAAATATATTTTTATCATCGTATACAAACCCAATACTGTCGATCTACAACAATCAGCTTACATAAATAACAAGTTTTTCCCTGGTTTTGTACTACAACTTGAATGCACAATGTGCGTTTCCTCCTATTTGGAAGAAACTGGTCAGTTGGATGTATCTGTATCGTAGTGTTGATAATATTCTCACACGGATAATATAAGTATTGTTTGAACAAAATATCAACGTATTATCATTTATTATACTGTTTAGTCACGATAGTCACCAACGTGTTTTTTATTATTTTAACACATAGATATTGGTACCAGGAGGCACCAAATACATATGCGCCACAAATCTCATTCGATATGTGTGAGGGCTGGGATACTGCTCGGGTACCCAGACCGAAGTAGGTGGTTTTCTTAAGGGGCGACTCCCCGAGCCTTCGACCCGAAGGTCTGATCCACAATGCCGTGGAGCATCGTAAGGAGATGCAGTCCCATGGAAGCCGGTGACCAACAATTGGTTCATACGCCATTTGTTCCCGCAGGATACTGGATCCCATGTCCACCATTGGTTTGGAATCCGGTTAGAGCGCTGGACATTCGCTTTTCGTCCTCCCATTTTCGTAAACAACACCCCCGCCACGAGAAGGTAGTGAGTAGGACTTCTCTGGCAGAGGCTATATACGCGTGGCCATGTGAGAGCATTTCGAGAGGGAGAGCGGACTCTCCCCACTCTCGACCGTACCAGGGCATATATATATTTTTCATTCTACTACTTGTAAAGATTTTAATTTGCTCCTTTTTGATATTCGAGGTCAAAATAAATTTTCTATACACAATTCGTCAAGACAACTTTTAGTGATATCAAACTAATTTAATTTAAACCGATAAATATCATAAACACAATACCATCATTTTAAGGAAATATTGGAAATTGAATGTGAGATACTATTCATGAAACCAGAACATTTCTGAAATATTATTGCTGATTAAGATTCTGAAATACTGACGATGCATATAAAAACTAGAGTGATTAGTTTAACCGCTTAGACTGATTATGAAGAGTGAAGTAACTCAGTGAACTGATAAATTCATTCCAATTGGAAATCACATCAACCCTGATAGGTTGGTGTTTGATGAAATTTCAGCTAATATATTTAGAAGTTTGGCTTGGCTTATGCCAACTGGCAGTACTTGTAGCGTAAGCAAGATATCCGTCTGATATTAAAGGGGTGAGTATATTGTGTAATAGCTTTGTTCGGTTTTGCTTTATGACTGTGGAACGTAGTTTATGAAAATAGAAGACATTTTTATGTCGCCGTTTTTTGGTTATAGGTTTTTTCGATTAACTGCTCTTCTAGCTTCGGACTATTGAATGAGATACAGGGTACTAGGAGAAGATAAGAAATCGGTTGTTGATGAAACTATGAGTTTTTATCGACTGAAGTGATTTGGATATGTACTGTGTATGTCCATTAATCGCTTACCTATCTAGACGTGTGATGTTATCAGCTGTAAAAGTAGGTTTGAAGAAGGCTGAGAAAGTCAATCCGAAATATGACATCAGCCTATCAGGTCAATGTCCGTTGGTCTGAGGAATGTTAGTAAATGCAAATGTTTGAGCTAACATATTTTACAATCAAGCACAATGACCCAGATTCATCCACTCTTTAACCTGACCTTAGATCTTGAGTTAAAAAATTATTTAATACATTTTAATTCGTAAATTAATTCTTTCATCTGGAATAGTATTCTCTTTGGATAACATTAATTTCACTATCACTAAAACAACTAATACTAATCTTAATAGTTCCATCTAGTCTTGCTGATGTGGTACAACAATGCAGATGAACGGATATATGTTTAAGATTTCATGTTGTTTACGACTGATTATACTAAGGTAAAATCAATTAAGAAATATATATTATTCATCACAGTACAAGATTTTGAAATAAGGAGACTAAAATAGAATGATAAATTTATGAATATATCAATAACAAGTGATCAACCATTCCCTAAATATCTATTTATTAAACTTCAAGAATCCGTATAGCACATATTCAGTATTACGCGGATCACTAATTTGAACGATAACAACGAAAAAAGAACACATTTACAATAACAAACGAGGAAAAAAAACAAAAAAGAAATTGACAGCTTACAATAGTTCAGGATCATCAATCATAGACAATAGGCTAAGAATATCACCTGTATATCGGAAAAACCAGAATGGTACAACTTTAGAACCGACAAAATAATTCAATAACCTGAAAAGGTAACCAGTAGAAACAAATTATCATACAGTTTTTTTTTCTGTTATATTATTGTGCATGGACATCTTTAAATGTCAGAAAACAATGCATATTTAGATTAATATCATTAATGGATCGATGTTAGACCACTATTAAAAACCTATAAGCACTGGATGACCGTTTCATCCTAGTATGGGACTCAGCAGTGCGCATCTACGATCCCGCACGCGAGACTCGAACCCAGGACCTTTGGTCTCGCGCGCCTACGGTGTTTCGGAACATGTGTTGTGCGTACCTCTAAATTACTAGTTGTTTCTTAGTGTCATAGTAGCGAATGAGTGGAATGACTATTTGAATAATAATTTGAATAATTATCCACTGCTTTTATCAATATTTTCTCGCTTAAGAAGAGAATACAACTCTTATAAACGGACGAGAATAAATGAATGGTAACCGTTAGGAATTACATATGGACTAATATTATACGTATACTCTTATCGTATAACCATTAAGTAACTATATTATATTTCTTTCATTATAAGCTTTAATTTGATTGATTGACTATCATCATACGATTTACTATTCTTGAGATATTATCAATTTATTGGTCACAGTTTGTCATAATCACAGCCACTTTCTTTTGGTTTGATCTCGTACAAATGTTATTTTCTATTTTATGGTTTGATGTGATCTGACTTGCTTGTATATAAACCTAGTATGCTTGAAATATATGATTCAAATCGTGGAGGTTGAAATTAGCATTCTGGACTTAACAGGCAGGGGCTAGGCAGAAAAAGGATTAATTGGAACTCTAGTTGCCCGTACTGGTATATACGTCATTAGTTTGATCGTATAATTCAGAGCATCTAAATTGGCAATCTTATTTGGTGATAATGTATAAGCTAAGGACATAACAACAACCATATCATTCCTGATCATAATTAATTTTTCTTTTTTAAAAAAAAACATACTTATTTAACAAGGTTAAAGTATGCTGTAAATCGTTCAACGCTTGACCAGTAAATCCTTGATACATGCCAGACTGACATTTGAACATATGAATTTCAACTAATTCTGTATTTTAATTTCAAAAAAAGAGAAGAAAAAAACACAGTAGAAAAGTTAGCATTGAAAAATACGAAACATTAATACTTTGTTGAAATCTATTAAATGTATTCAACCACATAATTGAGATATGTGATAAAACAATGATTTAACTGAAGAATGAAAATAAATGTCAACTTGTTTTCAAACGATAATTCACGGGGTATCTACGACGAGTAACGCGTCTGTGATGTATGAAAAGGAAAAGACTTCTCTTTGTAATAAATTACATAGGTATTATTATTAATATTATTATTATTAATGGCTTTATTCAATATTATAGTTTTGGTACAATATAGAATTCTCAGCACAACATACAATAATGTAAATAACAGTTGGTAGATTTGTTTCAAACAAGTATAAAATGTATGTTCATGATAGATTGACATCTTTTTTGTAGATTACGTCCATCGACCTCATGAAAACTAAATATGTCATTTAGTTTAGAAATACGTGGTGTTTGGGATTTAATGCCAAAAAGATAACATACAACTGCTATATTACAAATAGAATAAATGTAAGCACATCTTTTTTGATCGATGACTGTTTGTGTTGAAAATTCTTAGAATATGCCAAAGAAAAATTAATAACGGTTCAGAAAACGCTTAGAAATACTTGATTCGACCAGGTATGACCACAAGCCTCCTCAATACATTTAGAAGGATAATAGAACATGTGTCCTGTTTTAATTGGATAATTGCTTTACTGGTGCTATATTTAGCATGCTTCTGGAACTTTCTAGACGATTAAGGTCATGTTAAATAGCACAAATGGGCAAGATTTCCTGCATATACCCTGACCTTTAAGTAAAGCTATTTTTGGCACTTTGCGCCTCTTCTCTTAAATTTAATTTGCAGATTTAGTCTGAGGTTATTGAAAGCGGCTAGGAAATTGGACTGAGTGTTCAATTAGCAGACTTATCGAATCGCAAGACAACAAACATGTGACATTGATAGTCAGTAACACATGAAGTTCAATATCCGAGAGTAACTTTGAAAAAATAAATGTATTGCCCAAAAATCACTTTCATTTCATGACTCGCAGACAGCAATTACCATACCTAAAAATCTTATGCACATAATTTAATTTGTCGGCCGTGGAGAGTGTCAGCTCTCCCCCCAAATGCCCTCACATCGCCACGGGTATATAGACACTCTCACAGAAGTTCTACTCACTGCCTCCTCATCGAGCATGTTGCTAACGAAATTCAAAGGACGAAAAGCGAATGTCTGACGCTTTAGCCGGGTTGGTGTGTATGGAGGATCCATCTAGAGAAGTGGGAAAACCCTCATTCCAAATCATTGAACATGAACACCAGGATCCTGAGGGAACAAATGGTATATTAATCTATTGTTAGTCACCGGCTACCATGGGACCCTATCTCCTTACGTTGCTCCACTGCCCTGTAGATTGGACCTCTGGGTCAAAGGCTCAGGAAGTAGCTCCTTAAGAAAATCACCTACTCCGATTTGCACACAACCCTCATACCAATCAATGATAACTACTACTGACCTCAGTGTTATTGTGTGGTGCATATATATTTGGTGCCCCCTTGTACTAATGTTTAAATGTCCAAGTAAATAAAAATAAGTAAATTTAATTTTAATGAAATTGTACAACTAAATATTTTTGGCAGATTCTACACATTAAACACTAAGAGAGTAAACGGATATACTAACCTTTCATAATCAAGACATAGAATTTTCTGTATAATCGATCAATCATGTAATTATTTTCAATCATCTTTAGTGCATTATTAAAACAACAAAGTGAGGAGTAAATATCATTCATATGACGATAAGCTCTTCCACATCTAAATTTTTTATAGGAGAATATTGATAATTTACTTGTTATAAGAATTGAATACATGACCAAATAATAAGAAGAAGAAGAACAAATTATTATTGTTAAGAAAGAGTAACTTCAGATTAATTAGGAATGTTGACAGTTAAATCTTATGTTAGGCGATTGAAATAATCGGTAGGAATTGCTAGACCAAGATTTTGTACTAACTGGTACTCATGTACTTGTATTGTCCAAAAAGTAAATATGCCATGATACAATCTAGAAGTTTGTCACAAGACTACCCAGCACTTAAAGGATTAGATACATATGATACTGATAACTACTCAGTGAACGAGGTTAGGCAACTCACTTTATATATGTTAACGTTGACTTGAATAAAATGAAGATTCAAATGTTAGCAGGTAAGTCTAACCAATAACCCTAGTTTATGTGTTTAAAAGAAATTCGTGACAATCTTGTCCGTTCCTTGGTTGGATATGAATTAACAATTTTTGTTTAAAGATTCTCACCTTATTAAAACAAAGATATGTGGCTCAGTAAAAGCGTGTCACGAAGACGGTTTTATCTTAACTAATCTGATTCAGACGAACCAAACACGAATAACATATTATGACCAGTAATTTTTAACGATAATCCACCAAGTTAGACGTCATTTGTCAAACGTACTTGAACTACGATGTTTTGTTGTTGAAAAAAACCGAACGTTTTATCCACAAAAGGAACCAATCCAGATCTATTTTATACCTTGACCGATCTAACTACATAATAGTAATAAATCGACAAGATGATTAACCTCATCTATTTCCCTCTACGTTTTATTCTCATAAATCTGAACACTTACCTAGCGCTCCATATAATTTCATTCTATTACGTGACCACTGACCGGTCAGCAATTGATTTGACTACTAAATATATTACTATTACACTATCCATCCTACATGATCTATATTTATTCCTATTATTATTATTATCATTATTATTATTATTATTATCACAATTTCATTTGATTAATTAACATAATTCCAGTATACACTGCACGCCAATGACTTAAACGTTTACAACACGTATTAAAATTCATAAAGTCGATCATTAAAAATTCATTAGCCTTCAAGTCGATTTAAACGTGGCACTCGTAAAAGATCAACCTCAATCAGAGTATCATTGAAAACTAGAGAGCATTGAATAGAAAGTACAAACTCAGGACGGACTATGGACACGAACAGTTGATGAGTTCCACATTAAAACGAAACAGCTATCCAGTATTTCTCGTATAATATCCGAACTGAGGTAAATCTATGACAAAGGTCAAATTCAAAGTAAACTAATCTCCACAAATAAATCCTAATCTAACGTCTTCATGTTTTTACTTGTGTCGTCCGATTCACAGATTTCCAGTTGAAGTACCATGATATAATTGCAGTCACAATAGTTTTGGAGGGTCATTTGCATCAGTCAACCATGTTCTTAATTCTAGTCATGGTCATTGGAGTGATTACCGATTTCAAATATTCAGCAGTAGAATAGTAGGGATAAAACAATAAGGGTATATTAGTATTCGAAAATGCGTGCTTTATAACATTATTGGACTAGCTGTTTGTGATAATATGTATCCAAAGTACCATAGAATCCACTTAAGATTTCTGATTCATTGACAGAGTACTTCCAAAACGTAATATTTCAAAAACAGATTATCAAATTTGTCTGGAAATACAGTTGTATCACGAATAGCAACACAAGCAATTAAAACTAAAAAATATGGAATTTTGTGTATGGGAATGGGGTATCCGGATTTTCAAGCAAATGCCATTTTTAATCTTAGGGTCGGAATCGACTAGCAGTTCTTCTATAAAGCGGTTAGTGAAAACAAGTCAATATCATGTAGATTTTATGGATTTACATATCTACAATGTTCTAAACGAAGTTGAAAATTCAAAGAAATTGAGTTTGTGTTTAAAGTAAAAATTCAGATACTGCCACTGACCTATTCCTACAACATTAGAGTATTATTGAACAATGAAACATGATACACAAAACTTTAAGTCAAGGTAAAAAAAATTACGCTTACAGAACTAGTGTAAATGGTCGATTCGGTTCTAGCTGAAATTGTCGATCATGGAAAGGAAAAAAGCAGAGACAAACAAAAAAGAATGAAGTGATTCTATAAATTATTACTATTATTATTCAACTGTTGGTTTATTAGACGAAATTGAATCCACGTAATATAATTTATCCAGAGAACAAGATCATTTTGTGCACCCAGTTACGTATATTGACAAAATAGTTTTATGCAAAATTATGCGTCAGTAATCTTTGTCTCGTAGAAGTAAGGTAATGGTTTGTCACTGAGCATGAACAGACGGACACTTATCTTACTGACTATTTAATTAATTTCCATCCTACTCTAGACGTACTGAGTGTAGACTGCTCGTAATAGTTTTGAATAAGGTATTATCTAATCTATACTCTGATTCTCTACTTTGATTGTGAATCATGTACCTGGTCTAACGTGATACAATCTGTATATACCCTAACGATCGAGTATCTAGTTTAGTGGTAATATAATCTCGGTCACTAATCGTATTACCGTATAATAATAGTAAATCATGGCAAGACGGGAAATATTTTCATTCAAAGTATTTTTAATGACAATAATGAACGTCAATACAGTTTGAACAGTTTGGTGGTTATAACTAAGCAGGTAAATGAATGGAAATTTGTTACCATTTTAAACAATCGATACTTATCGTCAGTATGGAGTTGTAGAGAATATTAAATTTCATTGAAATCACAAACCTATCTAGGTTAGACGACTATTTAAAACCTGGAAGCAGTCGACAGCCGTTTCGTTCTAGTATGAAATTGATTGCTCAGAAGTGAACAACCACAACCCTAACAATGCTCTGGAATTTAAACTTTTGAGTGCAAAACGGAAGGCCCTGGGGTCTATTACCGGTTGCGGGTTAATGGATGTGCACTGAAGCGAAGTTCCATACTAGGATGAGGAAAACGTTTAGTGATTCCGGGTTTTAAATGGTTTTCGAACTTGTATCATTTCGTGATTTCAATAAAAATCGGTACTTAGTTCGGATCTCAGTATAAATACATCAACAGTAGGTTGCGGAGAATTTTAATTATATCAACTCATTTACTAGGGTATAGATTTGTGTACTTAGCATCAGATCCACACTATGCATTGAGGTCTGTTGATACTATCCGGTTGACCAAACCGAATTAGATGGGGCGAGGTTAGTGGCTAGAAATCGAATCCGTTAACCACGCAGCTACTGCTTCATTCAACTAACGAGTCCCGAATAGGGAGAGACGCAGACAGGAAATTTCATTAGTAACTAACATCCAATAAAAACTGTTGTACTTAGTCGTTTAAACTGAAATAACACAGAGCATTCGGTATTAAAACTAAATAACTGCAAATTCGATTATGTTGTCGGTGTGCTTCGATGAATGAATCAATCAAAAGCAGGTTAAATAAATTCGCTATATATTTCGATTTAGCCAGTAATGTATGTAGTATGTTTTTATAATCATGATAAGTTAACAAATTCTCTCCATTTTTTCATATAACTATTGACTAATTTACGCAAAAGTGTGTAATTCAAAGAATAAGTTTAATATCGAATTATGTGTGTATATACAGTAAACAAATGGACTTATATATCGATATGAAATGATTATTTGATCCGTTATCTGGGCACCATGCAATCTATTTATCTATTTATCTATTTTAACACATAAAAATCGGTACAATGAGGCACAAAATACATATGCGCCACACAAATCTCATTCGATGTGTGAGGGCTGTGATACTGCCCGGGTGCCCAAACCGAAGCACCATGCAATGCTTATTAACTATCTGATTTAATATCATTATGAAAATTTGTGGAGATTGTAATATTTCGACAGTTGAATTTAAGAGTCAAGCTAAGCTGGACCACCATTGATTTAAATTCTACGAGAAGAAACAGACGTGGATATGCAAGTTAAAAAAAGCTTTCAGAGAATGTAATATATTTCTCATTTTGGACATCAACTGAAACAAACATCAAATCTCTGAATTCAAATCCTATAACCTTTGAACATTCCTTTTATTCAGTAGAGAACGAAGATGTGATCTAGATGTTAAGGAACGAATTAACAAAACGAGATTAGCATTCTTACAAGTGAAAGACATCTGGAACTCAAAATTACTGCCAACCAACACCAAAGTCGACATTTTCGATACCTACATTAAAACAGTCCCATTATATGTAGCTGAAACTTAGAGAACTATCACAAACGTCATCACCGAAAATTGCAGATACTTATAAACAGCTGTCAACGAATATATTAAAGAGCCAGATATCACCAGCAATAACCCACTATGACAGAGAACAAGGCAGCTCCAAGTTGGGGAGGAAATAAGGAAAAAACATTGGAGGTGGACAGGATATAACTTTACTGGAATCATTAGACTGCATTACAAGTTCCAACTTGGAAATCTTTAAAGCAGGAAGGGAAGCAGATCAAAGAACACATGGCGCGTAGAATTGGATACAGGCATCAAGACTATGAACATCAGTTGACAAAAAAGTTGGTTGGGGATCCCTCGTTGGTGGCCTATGTCCAATGACGGATAGTGACAGGCTTAAATCAAGTTTTACTCGATTAGTCTTTCTATAGTACTGTCCATACATTTTTAATTAATTCCTTTTGTTGCTACTAAGTGAGAAAAACAATATGTTGCTTTTCAATGCAAAAAAATCAGACAGAAAGCTCATTTGCACGATTAAACAAAGAAAAAAACATACGTCTAAAGCACGATTGAAAGCTTTTACCGCTGTTTCATAACTTCTACGAAATAAGTAAGCTTCACCGAGAATTTCCCAATATAGTCTAAAAAAATTTTATATAGAGATACATTTAACTGTCATTTATAAATTCCATGAAATTTCACAGGCGAAATCATCACAAGTAGAATGAATACAATCACTAGTAACTGTTAAAAGTTCTATATCGAAACTATGAACTAGAGAAGTGTTAGACATACTAGCGAAAAATCCCTTCTACGTAATAAGACAGAAAGAAAAGGATTTCATACTCTCTCAAAAATATATATATATATAGGCAATTTAGTGGAATAAACGAATTTTTATTAGGACAACAAATTACACATAGCTTAGAACAAATGGTACATAGAGTGGATGGAGATTTACAGAATTTTAATAATTGAATTCATGAGTCGATCTAAGCTAAACCACCATTAAAAACCTGGAAGTACTGAACGGCCGTTTCGTCCCAGTATGGGACTCCTCACCACTGTGCATCCACGACCCCACATGCGGGACTTAAACAGAATTCACCAAATTTAAATACTAATTTTAACAACAGTTAACATACAATAATAAGACATCATTGCTATGAACTGGTGGTAGAAGCAACACGATTTCCAGTCACATTTAGAATCACAAAATATCCTCAATTACTAAAGTAATTTTAATATAAGTGGCTGAAGCTAAAGCATCCTGAAGGAACATATTTTGCGTCTGATCTTCGGTGGGATAGTTGATGTGCACTACTGATGAGTTCCCATACTAAGACCATATAGTTATCCACTGATTCCACATATTAATGGTTGGTTAACTAACGTCAGTTCGTGATGTAAACTATAAACTATTTCTGGGAAGTTGAAAGGGTACTTCTACAGAACACTTTTACCTAAAATCCAAAACCAAGACTTCATATCTGTTTCCACATGGTACAAACACATATACACATAAATATCAAGCTCCAATCAACCTAAACATTGACGAATAATAGATTTAACGGTTGTTATTAAGTCTACCAATTTGATTGGTATTTGATCTACTATTTTCCTTGACTAATTGATAGATATCAGTAAGTTGAAAGATAAATGTAAATATATGGAGTTTATTATTATTATTATTATTATTATTATTATTATTATTATTAGTATTACTACTACATCTATTATTTTTATTAATATTATTAACGAAATATGTACAACACTTACGCGTCATTTTTAGCTAAAACAACACGTTGTAATGCAGGTAAACAGTCGTTTATTCGACCCAAACGTAAATTAATTAAACCATAATTAAGCCACATATCTTTTGTGAAATCACTAAACAAACAGATAAATGAAATAATAACAATAATAGATGATATATAGAATAAATTAAACATGGTTAAAACAATGGAATACAGGACGTATGTTTCATCCTATATGACACTTGTCAACTGGACTAAATTTTAACAACGGAATAATTCAAGCTATCCAAAAAAAAATTAAATTCACAGATAACACACTAAGAAATAGAATTTTTATGAAGGTTATGTCAAGCAGATAAGGCAAGTCTACAAAAAATGCAACTATAACAGTTTTACATTAGATAAAGAAATATTACCTATCTCATAATTCGTCAATTAGTCAGTCATTATCAATGCATGGCCTATGTAAAAATGTACGATAGGTCTAAGTTGTTACACCGCAACATTAGCACAATGAGATGAAATCAAAAGAATAAATGCCAAAGAAATCGAAATAATGTAGTACTAATGTGAATGCGAAAGACTGAATTTTGAGAACATAGTTCTAAAAGATAAAAGTAAGACATGTGAAGTGATACGGAGACTGAAGATCTACGGTAAAATAAAGTGTATGAATGTACCTGGGCTATTATGACTGATTTTGACCCAAGTCACGTAGAGCTTTCAACCACTCAGATTAGAGTTATCACTCAAACCCCAACCAGATAGTCGGTTCAGATGGACAGTCTATGACTTCTTGGATTCATTCCATGTCATGTTTCGACCGTCATCAGCTTTATTCCAACCTATCATTCCTCAGTATCCTCTATGCCTAACTTCAACATAGCTAAATCTATCATTTCACCATTTGTAAGTAATATTTTTTAGAAATCTGTGATCAAAAACTTTCAGTATACGAATACTTTGGTGTTCGTTTATGTTGTGTTAGGCAGTTGACCAATTTTTCTACTGATACACATAATTCCTATAGGTAAACCTAAACAGGTACTTGAGCGAAAAGACAAGAAAGAAATAGGAAGCTTTATTCACAAACCCTAATTGAAATAGATGTACTAACTCATCCATTGTCAAAAATATATGTCACACAGAAAATGTAGCCTAGTTTTAAACAATAGCATGCGCCCGTCAGTGTCTCGCATTAACCCTTTGGCCATGTCTATTTAATTTTGAAGTAAATTAACAAATTATGTATACTCAATGGTGACTGACTTCGAGAATTATTTACGAGTTTATGATGACAAGCTGTAGACAATGCGCGTTTAAACATATTAAGAGTGAGATAGACACTACTGATAGCAATGAATGATGGTTAAGTTACATTGTAAACTAACTAAAATTTGATCTTTGGAAGATTACTAAAAAATTTAGAACGTATGGTGCCTCCCAAGAGACATGAAACTCTTGTATTTGAACACTAGTATGGTCATAAGTGAGCTCTTCATTTCTGTTGTTATCTTGATTGCTTTGTTATGTCTGGCCGCTGATGATTGTTATGTCAGAAGCGCTTATCACTTATACATGTAAAACGAGGAACCACTGCAGTTCACACGACGCGAAATAAGAACACAAAGGCTGGTACAAGTGATGGTATATTAACCCCAAAATACGACGACGACCCTAGTCGAAAATACAATCATTTATTTAATAGAGAATGCACTAGAACTGACTAGATGGTGGGAATCAGGGTTTGATTCTTCTGTAACATTTTCCTCAAATTTATTGAAAATCTCATTAGTAGATAATGGATCACTGGGAAAACCAGTATCTACCAAACTTGCATTAGATTTTTGATCATAATTGGGTTCATCCTACATATTTTCCTCATTTTTGTAAGGAATTCTATCAAAAACATGTGAGCCAATAGGATAACTCATATCTGATAAAACCCGATAAGTAGATTCATCAGAAACTTTTGTCGCCGAATGTCAAGTTTCATTTGGTGCAATTGTGTTCATTATGCTGCTCGATTTATTTTGTTGCTTCGTGCGTGGGTACTGCAATAATTTCATGACAATTTTACAAGAAACCGTCGTTCTGAGAGCTGGCCAATTCATTACTGGTACATTGTGTAATATACACAACACTACTAATAGCAATAATACTACTATAAAGTGTTTACATCAATAATATCAACGAGTAACTAAAGTAACAATAAAAATTTGGATTGCATTATCCAGTTACAATAATTTTTACTTACATATGATCGATAAATGAATACACATCTAAGGCTTTTTCCTATATGAACAGAGGAAAAATGAAAAGAACTCATTGACGGCAGTATGGAAGAAGAAAATATGCATGACTGTTCTCATCAAAAAGAAAAATCAAGAAACCAGAATAGGCAGATGGATTTACATATTATGAAAATAGAAATAGTAGCATATGGACGAGTTTAAAATATATACGACAAGTTCCAAATAGTTTCTAGCCAGTTAATCAGAGAACGGCTATTACAGATTGATAGTTTATGAAGAAGAAAACAGTACTATTGACAGTGAAAACAGGCATTACATAATCAGTAAGTTTGTTAATGTCTACTACGGAATACTATGCCTGTAAATTCAAATGAAAACAAAGACATATAAACGCATCTTAATGGTGATAGTTTATCCATATTCTCGAATATTTGAAAGAATCTAAACAGATTTTTAAGAGTCTTCTCTAAATTGTTCCCAGTTAGAGTTTGAATTTTCATCACCAATTAACATCAGATATAATTCAAAGGTGTTCTGTAGTTAAATGATTGAATGAATTTCAAATACAAATCCAAGAGGCGCTATCTGATTAGTTCATTCACAAAGTACAAGGAGTCACTACGTTTAGGTTTATCTCACAATCAAAGATTTTATGATTAGGAATTAGGAATAAAGTCGATTTATCTACTATATACAATCTTAAGAGACAGAACCATGTATTTGATATATTTAATACCATTACTTTTACTCTATGGTGACAAAAGATTTTCTTTTTTAGACGGTTTTAAACGTTTTACGTAATATGTGAAAGTATTTCTCCTGATCACCATATATTATACTTCAATTTCGCACAAAAACCCAAAAGCCACTTTTTTTAAATTCTGATTAACTCATCCCTTAGTCTTAGTTTCACCGTGAATTCCTGGTGTGAATTTGAAAAAAGAACACAAATTGATTCTAACCAATTAAGTTAATTATTAAAAATGTGAGAAATATATGGAGCTTGTTGAATTTCATAGTTTAACATCACAAATGGGCCTTAATTAGTTACCTGATTGAGAACTAGGAAGCACTGGATAACTCGGTTTAATCCTAATAAGTGACTCTTTGATAGTGTGTATTCACGATCCCACAGGGTTTCCAGCTCCGATGACTCACTAATTAAGGTCAATTTGTAATCGAAAACTATGTGAGTTAATTGTCTTATCTTTCCTCAATTCCATACGAAAATGAATTGTGCTTGCATTCAATCGAAGCAACAACTTTGAAGTATCTATACAAAGTGTTTTAAAAACAGAGATGGATGGTGAAGAGCAGTAGAATCCAAGATGCACGTTTCATCCTCGCCGGGACTTAGTTTGGTATGCCTCCATCTAAATTATTAAAACACTAGAGGCCTAAACAATAACGATAGTCACCTCCCACATATTCACCCTCCCAGTTAATACCGTACACGAACGGAAGTACAGAGTGACATCAAACCATAAGACATCATCTCCAATTACCAAAACATTCAGGACATAGTTAGCTAAACCACTTTTTAAGAGTATTCATTTTTTAATATACCACTTATCAAAGACAACTTTATGCCTAGGCAACTCACGAATATGGCAGTGTATATTCTATCAGCAATAGTATATTTTAAAATGATCACGACTGAGCGTTTATTTTGCATGTGTCCTAATACTACACATCATTAAAACCTGATCAAAAGTCGTTAGTCAAAATCATTTATGAAAGTAGAGAATACAATTAAGTAGCTAATTCTTTGATCATATGTGTCTTCGTAGAGCTACTTACACTCAATGGAACCATCAAGAAACGCATAGAGTGCTAAGTACATGTACAATGATAGCAATAATATTCCGTAAAAGAATGACTTTAATTATGAGACTTACCCATTCTTCTTGCCTACACAATGCCACTGAATAATAATAAGCGCAAACTGGCGAACCAGGCATCAAACGATAGGCTTCAGCATAGAATGTCAATGCCTCTCTGAGGAAACAAAATGAAGACGAACGAATAAAAAGAAACGAAAGATAAATATGAGGAAGAAGTAATACCATCGGGACCCTTATAAAAAGCCTAAGTAATTAATGCAATAATTATCAAGGAATAAGTCTGCTACCAATCGCTTTCAAACTATAAGTTTCGATCATAATCTGAAGACTGTATAAAAACCATGTAGGACTAACTCGCGAAGAACGGACTGACTCTGATTAAGGTTATATATCACATCCTCACACCACCAAACCTTGTAATACCACCACACTTGTTTCAGGTCACGAATCATGGTGTTTCTTGATACCAGGGCCGTGGTCTTCAATTCATTGAATAGGACTGTGCAACGAGAATGTCTGTCCAAGAATGGTGCGCACGAGAACCTTATTGTTATCTTGAAGGCTTTGCATATAAACATCTCAGGCAGAGTGAGGGCATACAACTACATCTCTCAGTTTTCCTATTCCATAAGTCGGGTTGTCCAATCTCACCATTCCTCTTCAACTTTACCATTGATAATATTTTGGAAACAGCTCTGAAGAAAGTACACAGTAGTGATGTGGATATGTTGTCTAAAGATCACGAGTATGGAGGTGTTTTAATTTGTAACAAACGAACCGGCTGGTCAAATTACGTTTAAACATTTGAGAATTAGTGCTCAAGAGTACAGTATGAACCCTGAAACTTCGAAGTGTAAAGTAGTTTATAATTGTCTCGAAAAGATTACTCAAATTCAGCGGAGACAGTATGTTAGTAACCCCGAAGTGAGTTCGTGTGTAGAGATAGTGATTAAATTGGGGTTACCACATCGAAACACTGGCTTCAGTAGCTTGGATATATTCTACAGATATCATCCCAGTGACGCCCAACAAATAAATAAAAGTATAGCCGGACAAAATGGTTGTCATCTATGGAAAATGTCTTATTGACAATAGACCTCGGTATGGCTCTGATACTTTTAGTCTTATGAATTTTCAACCGATCATTTCTGGTACATTAAAACCCCAAATAAGTGGTAGTGATATCATTACGATACGCTAACTCGACTACTAAACAAAATGTTGTTTTCGGTTACGAAAAGTATCATTTGAAGGCAAGTAATACTTCAGAAGTTGATTGTACTTGATTATTGGCTAATTTTAACACCTAACTGACGTGTCATTAAGATATTTCAAAGATGATGCAGAGATTAAATATAAAACATTACCTAAGAGTGGTGAATAAATGTATGAAATTATTGTAACTGAGTGATTATAATGCTAATGATTCCCAACTATTTCAATCAGCTGACTGGTTGGACAAACCGAGAACACGTAGAATTCTCAGATATCCAACACAACCCACCACTTCTTCCTTTTCCCCTAACTGTCGACAAATAACAATGTGATACAAATTTTCTTAGAAAAGAAAATAGAAAAAATCACTGACATACTTCGTACACAAAAAAAGACTTACTTAAAACTCTCCATTTCACGGTGTATATGACCTATTTGTAAATAATTCGCATAATAACACTTATCAAATTGAACACCAAGAGAAAATGCATTTAATTGTTGATCACGACCCATAGTTTTCAGGATAATTTGTAATAGATTGTGAAAACATTTTCATTACATAACCAATCAAATACTGATAACGAGCTGAATTAATGGTAAGATTATTTGTTTTAAGTAAATCTAAAAATTCATTCACAATAGGCTGTGACATTGTTTCTAAAAAGAAAATTTGTTAAAAGTATTTTATTTTTAAGGGAAAAAAATATTAAACGTTATGTTTAAACAGGATAATGATAATAAATAATCATAATTTATAACAAAATCAATGGAGAGACTAAAATTCATGGACCAACCAATCACGTATAAGGTAACAGGTCTCAGATTTTGGCGCGAAATTCACTAATCTTGGCATTACAGCCGATGTCAGTTCGTGATGAAAACCCGAAATCTAATTCTCAAGCTTAATCGTCAACTGTAAATTACAATTCTAATTCCTCATACAAGTTCATAACCCTCATTTGGTCCTGGTTATTAAGCGGACACTCTCAAGGTCAGTCTAGAGTCGCTCAAAGGTCGTCCATAAATTATAGTCTCACCAAAGCAATCAATTATAAGCAAACTATCACACTCTGTATTACCAAAGCCAGATCAAATTGTCAAAACTAATCATATTCTTACCGTATTCTATTATTTAGAGGTTCATATTAACCAACTATTAACTGAGTAAGGTTTGTAATTCATTCGTCTCTTTTTATTATTATTATTATTGGCTTTATTCAATGCCATATTTTTGGTACAATATAGAATCCTCAGCATAAAGTATTTCAACAAGTTTCCTTTCCTTATTTATTCATCTATCCCGACGATAAATATTGAGTGATCAGCTAGATGTTAGCAGTTTAGAAATCGACATCTGAACAATCATTATTCTTTCCAATGCATGCGTTTCCTCTGTGGACTGTCTTGACATTGACCACTTAGTCATGCTTTTTCGAAGTATATATGTCGTAACAGATGCAAATATTCACCACTTTTAACGTATAACATTGTCTAATTCATCAATACATGCTTTATTTTGGCCTTTGTAAAATATCATAATTATGGACTTATAACTGTAGAGCCTAATGATGAAGTTATTGAAAACAATTATTCGCTCGAATATTTTTCCTTTTTAATCAAGTTGAATAGTATTTGACATTGAAATCCAGGATAAGCGCTTTAACCTACTTGAGATACTAGTTGTCGTATTATTGAGACAATCCGTATCCCAAACAAAACTGATCATTTGTAACCGTTAACATTAGTGACAGAAATACATAAAATCGTTTTATACGATAGTGACTATCTGGACTCAGTACCTCGGTGGATAACGAGGTGAGTGTACGAAACGATGGGTACTGGCTTCGAGTCTCACGGTGAACATCAACAAAGGGATGTACAGATACGTAACACTGACCAGTCGCAAGTGGGGCGAAACACTCACTCTAGATTCCACTGCTAGCCACTGTTCAACTTTACTAAGAATATACTTACTAAGTAAGAAAGAAATATGTTATAACGTAAAAAGTTGGAAATTAAAAAGAAAAGTTTAGGACAGAAATGCATTGTGTTAACTAACAAAGTAATTGATGTGTATCTTCAAAATAACGTCAATAACTCATCACTTCGCTTTGAGCCCTAGTTACTGCAAAAGAGTTATTCAGTAAAAATCAAAGAAGATTGGTTTAAGCAAGTAATACAGGTGCATGATACATGTACAATGACCTTGGATTTGAAGCGAGCATTTAAGATACTATTACAACGGGACGAATATTGATAGAGTTGGGACTACCTACATTTATACTGCATAATTATTACAATTGCCCCCAAATGCCCTGTTACGGTCAAGGGTGTGGAGAGTCAGCTATCTCTCTCTAAATGCTCTCACATCGCCATGCTTATACACACGCTCGTACAGAAGTGTTACTCACTGCCTTCTCGAGGCAGCAGGTGTTCATTACGAAATTCAGACGACAAAAAGTGAATATCCAGAGCTTTAAACGGGTTAATGGATATGAATGATACACTTAGAGAAGTGTGAAAACCCTCATTCCAAACCAATGGTGCACATGGGCACCAGGATCATAAGAGAACAAATGACGCACCAACCTATTGTTGGTCACCGGCTACCATAGGACTGCATCTCCAAAAGTTGCCCTACTGCCTTGTCAATTGGACCTTTAGGTCAAAGGCTCGGGAAGTGGCCCCCTAACAAAACCATCTGCTTCGGTTTGAGCACCCAGGCACTGTTCCAACTCTCACACAAATCGAATGACGAAATGTGGCGCACATATATTTGGTGCTTCCTTGTACCAATGTTTGTGTGTTTAAATAAATAAATGTATAAATGTATTGGATAACTGTACTGTTTAATTTCTATAATGCCCGTATTATAAGCTTTCAGTTGACCTATTCACTATTGTTATGCATTTTACTATTCCTTAACTATCGCTAATTAATTATTTACTGTCGTTTCACTTTCTACTATTTATGGTATGATTGTGAGTTGAAGTATGATTTCCTATTTGGTGTCCTGTGTGGTCAGACATTTCATGTATATTATAGAATGTGTTTTAAGTCGTAATTGAATTGAGTACAATGGAGAACCGATCCACATCTTAGCTCCGTCTTCTGATTGAATAATGGATTAGGAGCTCGAGGACCAATAAATGTTAACGTCTTGCTTGTTATCCATTAGTCAACGCATCAATTGGTAAATGGAAAGTTAGCGATCCCATAGGTCCTATGAGTGAACTAATCAATAATCGAACTAGAGAGAGACAGAGACATTATATAAGTGCTTTGTTGTCACTACGGCCCGATTATATTGGACAAAATTCAACCCAAGAAAACAACCTGTCATCGTTTTTTTGACATAACAGAATAATAAAGTCACGGCCCAATAAAAAGACAGCATCTTTAAACGTCGTAAAAATGAAGGCTCGGCACCCACATGAGGCTTTCCCACGGAAATATAGGAATTCGAATTTATAAAATAATCGATAACTAGGTAATTTCCATAGGATGTAACACCCTCAACATTAAGACACTGTTATAATAACTCCGTTCATAAATATTACCAAACATCGAATCACCTAATAGCCAATTAATTATGAGAATACATAATGAGGGAACTATTAGTTATTATTATTAATACCCAAAATAATATATAACTAGGATGTATCACCTATCATTCATGATTATAAAGGCAAAACAATGGTAGTGAAATTTAAAATTCATTTAAATTGACTCATTCACCAGGTACATGGGTATGAGCTACACTCTAAGTGTGAGGACTAACGATATTACCCGGTAGACCAAACCGAAGTAGGTGGGGCAGGGTTCGCACCTGTAACGTAGTGGCTGAAAGTCAAATGCCCTAATCACTAAGCCGTCGCACCATATAAAGTTATAAAGTAATTAGAAATAGTTATTCACCTTAAATAGGATACTTAAAGAGATTAATTATTGATCGAATTACCAACGAAAACATATGCTTAAAACAGTATGTCGACATTTGTACAACAAAAAATCACGTTTTTTCCTATCTAGTTCTCTAGAACTATCGAATGTGTGTATCGTTAATAACTTACTATCGGAATCATTCAACAACTTGGTAGAAATAAGCTTAGATACTTTTAACCATATCAGACATATTCGAAAACGTAGAGATAAATCAATACTATTTGGGATTGTCTCATTCATTTGGCAACCATGATGTATTTTCCACTTTTCAAGAATATTGAATGCCACTTTTAAATTATTAACGATTAGGTAGTATTCCAAGTACAAAGTTTGATAAACATCTATCCAAGTAGACGGGATCTAAAAAGAAGGGGATATTTTTTCAAAAGAAATTTTAAAGACCAGAACACCTAAACAGTAGAAATTCTTTTAACAAATATAAATGAATATTCGTCAGATGGGTTTTGTGGAGATTGAAGTAATTTCAATGGTTAAGATCGTGAGTCAATTGAAGCTAGGCCACCATGGA
Source organism: Schistosoma mattheei (assembly GCA_944470405.2). Taxonomy (NCBI): domain Eukaryota; kingdom Metazoa; phylum Platyhelminthes; class Trematoda; order Strigeidida; family Schistosomatidae; genus Schistosoma; species Schistosoma mattheei. Next base: position 11,306,691 of record OX103945.1, read on the forward strand.
AAACCTGGAAGCACTGGACGGCCGTTTCGTCCTAGTATGGGACTCCTCAGCAGTGCGCATCCACGATCCCGCTCACGGAATTCGAACCCAGGACATATCAGTCTTGAGCGCAAGCCCTTAACCACTAGATCAGTAGATAAAGTTCGAACAATAATGTTATGGATATAAATCACTTTTATGAATTAGTAGAAAAAAATTACTCTGATAATCAACTTTATACATCAGAAATTGATACATTAATTTCTATCTTAGGTAGAACTAAGATGTATAAGCAATTGATCTAAAACTAAAAAATGGCTACACAATAACATTGTAACTTTAATCAAAAATCGTAGATAGAAATAATAATATTATTATAATATATTATATTATTATTATTGTTTAGACAGTTAACTGAAGTTAAAAAGGTTGAATAGTAACTAGGAGAAAAATAACAATTGATTGTTGAGGTTTTGGGAAATGGATGATACGTTTTCAATCAACCTATTACTCATTATTAATATGTTGAGAACTTATATAAAAAATATTCATAATTTAATTCATTTTCATATTGTTGGCATATGTGCATCCTTAAGTCACAAGCATTCTAAGCAAAGATGGATGGTGGCTAGGAGTGGAATAATCCAGGATGTGCACCACCTTGTCATATTTGAGACTTGTCAGCTGGATGTACCCGCATCACAGAGTCAATGTTCACTGCGACACCCAGCATTGTTCTCTTCAAGTGAATAGCTATCTGGATGCAGTAGATAAGTGGTTAACGCGATGGCGTTTGAAACGAACGATACTGAGTCCAAGTTCTAAAGTGAACATCGACTTTGGGATGCAGGTGCATCCGGCTGACGAGTCCTAAATAGGACGAAAAGTGCATCCTGGATTTTACTGCTAACCACTATCCATCTTTACTTATTCATAATCTTAGTTTTTGCTCATCGTATTATTAATTTGATACAAAAGTGTTAGGTTAATAATCTTCAAGCCTTTTAAAATAAATATTTAGTTTGACTTGAATTGTATTCGAACTATTCCAATCAGTAAATCTTTATGTATGATTTAATTTAATAAAATAAATGTTTTCTTATCAAATGTAGATCACAGTTAGCTGTTAAAATCCAAATGCATCATAATTAAACAATGCATAGATATTGTTAGGATAGTCGGAAAAATATACCAATAATTATCGTGTTAAGTCTATGGTGTCCTTGGACCTTAAATGTACATTTCTTATTGGTCGATGTTTATTTCACTTGTTAAATATTTTGTAAATGTTGTTTCCTATTTTATGGTACGATGTGGTATGCTTGATTGGTATATAAACAAAGTATGTTTGAAATATAATGATTCATAACCCAGAGGCTGTGACTTGCGTTCTTGACTCAACTGGCTGGGACAGACTGCGAAGCGGGACCAATCAGGGCACTAGGTCGTTCATACGTGTTTTCCGTGTCACTGTTATCGATCGATCGATAGATACGCTGCTTATCAAAACCTGCAGTCCCACACGTTACAACAGATATTGTATTATTACAGTGGGTCGAAAATTGCCAAATGGCTTTCTTTTCCAAGAGATAAGGCATAAACCACTGATGAGCTTGATTTCCCAGGGATTATATATATATATATAATTGGTTTAATGATGACTACTACAGTTACAACTAGATAAAATAAACGACTTTCTGTCGAAATAATAGGTAGTTTGTGTTTGATTAGTCGACTAATCATTCGTAATCAAGGTACGATATAATACGAACTTGCATTGGTTCAACTCACTATGTAAGGTTAATGCAACTCATGTACCAAGTATAGATTTATGTACTCAACTTCGGATTGCAGTTTATGGGAGAGTTATTAATACTTCTTGGCTGTTCAAAACAAAGCAGATTAAGCGGGATTTGGACCGATGACCTACAGGCCTGAAAGCATAGTGATTTAACAATAGATACTTCTCCAAAGATATTTATGCATATAGACAATACAAAATGAGTTTATCATTATAGTGGTTTTCCAGTAGAATAAGACATCATTCAAACTCTTTACAACCTGAGTAGTACAGCATCATTCTATGGTGCAACCCCCCTTTATTAGGGACCAAGGACTCGAGCTGACTGGAACCACCAAATATTAGACAGCTGCTTCACTTTAACATAAGCCCCTTCAGAAGTGAATGCTAATGAAACTTACCAAGGATCAAATCTTATATCTACAAACCTCAGAATGAGCGGATTATTCTTAGAATGATAAAAAAAACTGAGAAAATAATGATACATATATCGAATAGTCTCAGATCCCAGTAGATGTTTTGTCAAGTTACCTTCCATAAGTTAACAACGGAGAAATAATATGTTCTAATGGCAACAGAACTCGTTGAACAACAACAAAACCTATCATTATCAGTTATTTCAGAATCTTGGAATCAAGGTATAAGGCTAGTAGGAATACAACAACACAATGGAATGAAATTGCTGTTGTGAGACTTGGTGTCCAAAAGTTGATACTGATACACAAACTTCCTATACCCGAACCCAATCTGCTACTCGAGTTAAAAGATATATATCCACACTAGGTAATTAAGCCTTTCAGTGATTTATATCTCATCCCTTGTAAAATAGAGCCATCCTTTAGCTAACAGCGTAAACTTGGCATTTGACGATTTTTTTTATTGAAACAATGTACCAGTTACAATAATAACTTCAATACATGAGCCAGAAATCATTTTGTATTTTACTGTATACCTAAACTAAATATTACAATCTTTAGAATGAATTAAAACACAATTGATAACTTGAAAGAATGAATCTCCAAATTAAAATTGATTTGTAACTAATTGTTAGTTTCAAGTGAAAACAGTCAGTCAGTCAGTAGCAACATAGAACTTCGTACGTACGTACATCAGTTCGAGTTACCATACCACATTAGCACAGAGATGCAGTTGCCGATTCAAATACCGTAGTGTTAGAGGTAGTAAAATTATAAGCTGTAATCGGGAAGATTAGGGTTTGGAAATGTTATTTAAAGAGTATAATCCAGTGAAATATATTTGGGAAGAGAAGAAAAAAGAGACAAGGAGGAATCAGGTAATTAAAATTTGGGAGAACACAAAGAGTGTATGCACTTGCGCCATTGCAAACGATTTTGAGCCATGTCATTCAGGGTCTCTAACCATCGGTTGCTATCATCTCGCGGTCCCCAACCAGGTAGTCTACACCTACCAACATGACTCAGTCCACTTGTCAGTAACTTCATGGACTTGTGCCATGTTTTGGTCTGGCCGCCCCTAGCTTTCTTCCAACCTACTCTTATACCACTGAACATCGAACGTGGTGAAAACAACAATAGCAATATTTAAAATAATGTTACTTGTATAATTTTCACACTTACATATTTCGTATTTGCTAATCGACAAAAAATCACTTCAATATTTTCATTAGTATTTTTTGTAGAAATTTCTGAATTACAAATATTCGCCATATTTAGTATCCGTAACCAAGAATTAATTATTATATAAATATTATATTTTGTTGGTAAATTATTATCTTCAAGTTCGTTTAAATTGAAACGAAATGGTGTACATAATGTACGATGAGAGAAATTTGAATTTGATGCATAATTGATAAATTTCGATATAGGTTCAGATAAACTTTCAGATTCTGAATAAAATTGTGTACAATTTCTATCAATAAAAGATATTACTGAAATATAAAAAAAAGTACAGATTATTTATATATGATAGGACGATTAGTGAAAAAGTATAACTTTTATTTTAAAGCTTTCGTTTGACCTAGAAATTGTTGTCATATTTCTTATTGTTCTAGATCCATCATTCATTAATTATTCACATGTTACCGTGGTCTTGTATCAATGATGTCTAAGTTATGTACATATTATAGGTTTTTGTGTTGTGTAATCAAATATTTCAGGTATATTACCATACAAATTTTGAGTCATTATTGAGTCGAGTACACAAAAAGACTGATATGCTTTTTGTATCCGCCTTCTAATTGGTCACTGGGTTAGAAGGGGCTCGAGGACTACTAGGTGTTAAGGTCTTAGTCATTGTTCACTAATCTTTGTGTCAATCGGTACGCGAATGGTCACCGGTCGTATTGGCAATATAGGTGAACTAATCGATAATCGGACTAAATAAAGACAGACCACACAGCTGCTTTCCTGCCACTACGAACCGGACACACGAGACCAAATACAGCCCAAGTAAGCAATCTGTTTTCTCTTCCGCATATACATATATGTATATCCTTAGCCAATCTTGAATAATGGGATAATTCTTTAGGCTTGGTTCAGCACGATAAGTGATTATTTCGTCATAAGTGTAACGAATGGGACAATAATTCAAAATTGTAAATATTACTTCGAAAGTTATGCGTATTAAAACATGGTAAATATTATATTTATATTTTGTTAAGAAAACCAGCGGAATTCACTTTTGCAGAAACTATGGTCTGTTAATTGCAGGTTTCCGGAGAACAATCGTCAATATTTCATACCAGATATATGTGTTTATAGCAGGTTAGGAAAGGGGTAAAAGATGATTGCTTGATACATGCTAGCATCGCTATTTGTCAACAATGAAATATCCCGACTGCCGATATCTGCAGACCCGTTGGTCTGTGGTTTGCGGTATGTGTGGTATCTTCAGCTACACAAACTCCCATACTGGCAAGGACTGAATTTGATTCCAATATATATTTAGTGCAACAAGATGGTTCCCATCTGGAAATAAATTATATGTAGAAATTCTCTTCAACAAACAAATGTACGCAAGGTTCACAGTATAACAGGTGAGAAAAACCAAATGCCAAATGTTGGAGTTGGGGCAAGTCTCATTTTGTTAAATTTTGGGCTAGACAAACATGAAGTTGGTTACTACTCAATGATCAACCGATTGTAAATATCTATCCTAAAGGAAGTCAGTTGCGGTCTGAATAGATCAATGATAACGTCTGAGACCGCGAAACTGAGTGATACGCGTCCAAATCGTATAAATAGCATCAGTTCCCCCAACACTACAGGCACGCCCTATTAATGAGTATCAACCAACATAAAACCTAGGTCTAGAGTTTCACCCTATCAACTACCTTCAACAGCGTGATGCCGAGTAATTTAGACTAGTGGTCACATAATAACTTAATCGTTAGAGTTTGATCAGCATTATTAAAAGATTAAAACAATAAATTTTACTGAGCACATTACTTGAAAATCATTGGTCATTATTGGGCCTTAGAATAACAACAGTAGAAATTCATTAATTTTACCAGAAATAAAAAACCACAAAAAATAGTGTAATAATAATAATAAACTAATCCACTTACATGTAGTAATGATCTCATTACAACTCTTGAATTGATACAGCTTAAACGCCGCCAATGCATACAAAAGTCCAGCTGAATTAAAAACAATAATAATAATAATAATGATAAAACTATCGGACAAAAACTTATTCCATACTACTTAGTATAAAAGTCTAGCTTCAACTGACTCATGATTTCAATCTGTGAAACAATATTACATAATCACATTTGAACATAATTGATTAATTTTAGAAGATGAAGCTTATCATAACAATGTGATATATTGATGGTTGAATATGTGTACTGAAATAATCCAAAAACAAGCCAAAATAAAATCAAATAATTCAATATGAGTAGTAGATAAACATTCATTCTTTTTCATTATTGAACAACATTATAGTTGAAAAAGGATTATAAGATTGATCTTAACTAAGCTTTTGTAATTTTGTACAAAAGTGATTCAAGGGTGTATAATACTAAGGTTTATTAAAGTCTTGGACATTAGAAAATTCAAACCGCTTTGATATGTATCCAAAAATAGTTTGTTCCTACTCTAGACCCACCATAGTAATATTGTTTTATTATACGAATAACAACATTAAAACAACTGTGGTCTAAATACCAAGGTTGAACTTGATAGTTTTAAATAAATTGAGCATTGGGCAGAAAGTTATTAATAAATGAATATACTTTTTAATTCACTTGGTATTATTTGGCTTGTATCTTCCCACTGTTATTTAAGACTGTAATTGATCAGTCTGTTATTGGCATATGTGCATACTGTGCGTATGCCTCGATATTACCTTAATTCACAAGCTATTTGTAAGCAATGATGGATAGTGGCTAGCAGTGGAATCCAGAACAGCTGGATGTACCTGCATCTCAGAGAGTTGATGTCCACTTTTTGTTATATCCCAATAAGTTCAAAGTATACAAATGTTGATGTAATTCAGTTATTTATTTACTCTAAAGAAGTGATTAACATTACGTCACAAAATGTAAGAAATACAATTTTCCTACTAATTGGAATATAACAAAAGAGTATTTATTATTACTTGTGGTCTACATTTATTATTCATAACTATTCCCTCAATTTTACACTCTTCAAAACCTGTCACTTAGCAATATTATTAATTTTAAAAATGATATAATCGGTTATTATTAATTCAAGAATGATACAAAAATCAATAATTTGTGTAGTGATCATTTTTTTTAAATAACGATGAGTTCCAGTAATCATGTTATTAATAGTTCAGATTCAATTTTGAATGTGATTACAGTATGTTAAATTTTTATGTATTTCGGATATGACGGGATGAAAAGTCAAAATTAGATTGATTTACTTATTATGATCTTTGGGTTAACATTATTTCCGTTTTAATTCAATGTAATGATTATTCAGTGTTTTATTTATTTATTTATTTTAACACATAGATATTGGTACAAGGAGGCACCAAATACATATGCGCTACACAAATCTCATTCGATGTGTGAAGGCTGTGATACTGCCCGGGTGCCCAAACCGAAGCAGGTGGTTTTCTTAGGGGGCCACACCCGGTGCCCTCGACCTAAAGGTCTGATCCACAAGACAGTGGAGCATCGCAAGGAGATGCAGTCTCATGGTAGCCGGTGACCAACGATTGGTTCATACGCCATTTGTTCCCTCAGGATACTGGAGCCCATGTGCACCATTGGTTTAGAATCCATTTAAAGTGCTGGACATTCGCTTTTCGACCTCCCATTTTCGTAAACAACACCCCCGCCACGAGAAGGGAATGAGTAGGACTTCCCTGGCAGAGGCTATATACGCGTGGCCATGTGAGAGCATTTCGAGAGGGAGAGCGGACTCTCCCCACTCTCGGCCGTACTAGGGCATTTGGGGGCTATTCAATGTAGCATTCGGTTTTGCTTTCCCGTATGACCTTTTTATTCTATATAACATACGATATTCTTGTATTCAATTGACATGTACTATGCTCAGTATATGATTTGTTATAACTGTAAGTATTTTTCATATATGTGATTTCATCCTAATTATTAATCAAAAATGGGTGCATGAATCAATATATAAATGAGTGCATTTTCAACTAGACTTGTCGTGGTTGTTTGTGCTTCTGACTGCTTGTGGAATATATTTCCCTCTTCTAAACATGAACTTCTCTTTCTAGTTAACTGGGCTGAGACACATCGGAAGAGCTAGCTTATCTGTCATTGTGTCACAAAGTGTTCGTTCCATTCACAGATTAAGTAAATTCGTAATCTTTTCAGACAGCAATTTCTGGAGAGAAAAAAAGTGCCCACTCGGATATATTGGGCACATATTTCGATAACACTTACACCAATTACTATTGTTTTCTTTGATATTTATGGTTATAGCCTCAAAATTTATCGTTTATGAAAAAAACCACAATTGTTTTATTAATGTCAATTACATAATTCTGATAAAAATTCGTCATTTTCATCATATCAACTAAATTTATTAAGAAAAACTGATTGTTGTAAACTCATTTTCTTTCAAAGGAGAACCCCCTGAGCAAATTATAATTACAGTATATTACAATATAATGCATTATTCAATCATGATCGAGAGAACTAAATTTGAGCTTTTAAGTGAGATTTAAAAATGAATGTATTTTATCTTACATCCCATAAAAATTATAAAAAACTTAATACAGTGGATTAGAATGTTCTTTAACAGATGAATTAACGAGTTAATCTAAGCTAGACTACCACTGAAAACCCAGAAACACTGGAAAGCAGTTTCGTCCCGGTATGGGACTCCTCAACAGTGCACGTCCACGATCCCGGACGCAAGACTTGAACCCAGGACCTTCGGTTTCGCACATGAACACTTAACCTCTAGACCACTGAGCCGGTTTCCAGTGGTGATCTAGCTTAAATTGACTCGTAAATTAAACTGTTAAAATACTACAACCTCCACAAGTACCTAAGTAGTGGTGAGACTATAATTTATGAACGACCTTTGAGAAAATCCACCTAATTACTGGGGTCAAAAGAAGGTTATAGATTAGTGAGAGGAATTAGGATTAAAATGGACAGTCAGAAAATAGGGTTTTCATCACAAACAGATCAATTGCAATGCCAAAATTTTGTTTAGCTATATGGATGCAAGAACTTCATTCCAAAATCCGAGACTTTCTAACTTTTATTTCATTAGTTCGTCCTTAAACTATAGTCTCGCTGAAGCAGCAGAAATAGTATCAGGGACAGTAGGAAAAATTAGCTATAAAGAGTATGATTGAAGAAGAATTAATTCGCGAAATGAAAGGTATAAACTCAGGATCAAAGGAAGAGAAAGAGTGGATGAATCTGTACCATTTCTAAAATGATATAGTGATGAGGTACAGGTTGATGTTTGAACATTTAACTATTTAAAACATTGAATTTAACAAGGATAATAGGGCTGATGTGCCTGATAAAAGTCAACCATGAGTGATCGTTGAACGAAAACAGATATATTCGACAATACTAGATTTAAGAGATTATCTCATACTGCTTATTATCCATTCCAATAATTTTCCACTTTGATTACATATACCCTTGTGATCTAACTTGGTTCTTCAATACTGGTTAGGTAATTGATTCCTGTGTCACATGATCTATTCCCCAGTCTGATGATATTTAATTCTAGTGTTCAGTACAGAATCAGAGAAATTCTAATTTTTCCATCACAACAAGTACAAAAACACAAACATGGGTTACCTACCATGAAGATCAATTATTCCATTCTTTGAACAGTTGACAAATCCAACAACTCCATTGAAATCAAGTTTGTTAATATCACTTTGAATAAGATTCCATAAATCTGAACATTTTTCATTATCCTGATTGCTAGAATTTGTAGTATCATCATCCACATTATTGGTTGATGAATAATTGGGAATGAAATAAGTATATAAACGATATAACAACTGACTCAAACATAGTGTAATATGAGTTGTTTTAGTTACATCGGTTGATTGTTGTATTGTTTCTAACATTTGTTCAAATTGTTTTAATCGTTTGAGGTACACAGCTGATGAAGTGATACAGGGTACTCTTGACTGTTGCGTTATATTCTTGAATTTTAATTTATTACATAAACTCTGGTCAATAAATTCAGGAAATCCATAGACTGATTATTTTTATTTAAAGGAAGAAAAAATCAGTAACAGAAATGTTTGCAAGTAACCATGTGATATTTTACAATCATATTTATAGTATTAAAAGTATCCCATTGTTTTGTGTAATTAATGATTAATAAACATGAAAGCCTAGAAATGGCATGGTACGGTCGACCGTGGAGAGAGGTAGCTCTCTTCAAATGCTCTCACATCGCCACGCGTGTACAGACACTCCCACGAAAGTCCTAGTCACTGCCTTCTCTTCGAGGGTGTTTTAAACGAAATTCAGACGACGAAGAGCGAATATCCGACGCTTTAACCGGGTTGGTGGGTATGGAGGATCCACTTAGAGGAATGGGTTAACCTTCATTTCAAACCAACGGTGAATATGGACACCAGGATCCTGAGGGAACAAATGGCGTATTAACCTATTGTTGGTCACCGGCTACCATACGACTGCATCTCCAAAAGTTACCCTACTGCCTTGTGAATTGGACCTCTAGGTCAAAGGCTCGAGAAGTGGCCCCCTAACAAAACCACCTGCTTTGGTCTGGGCACTATTCCAGCCCTCACACAAACCGAGTGACGAAATGTGGTGCCTCCCTGTACCAACGTTTAAGTATTTAAATAATAAATAGTTTACTTAACACGTTTTACTCACAACTTTAAGTAATGAAATGGTTACTCAGACAACATACAGTAAGTTATGGTTTAAAAAATTCTTTGCCTATAAGGTGCAACAGACAGGGATTGTCAAAAGAACTTTAATGTCATAAGTTTGATCAAACGGTGTGTTGTTATTCAAGCGCATTGAGATGATAATATTCAGACATTAATTAATAACTGTCTCATATTCATATGAGTTAATTCCAACAGTCTCAACTTCTCACCAGAACTTATGACATTTATTTCAAAGTTAGTCACTAATAATCCCTTGACTACTCAACAATCGGTTGGTTTGTAGAAATTAATTCAATTTGGAGATAGTTTTCGTTTTCAGTTTAAAATATAAACTGCAGAAGGCTAAAACCTAATGGTCTTAAGGGATAATTTGCATATTGAGAATCCTAACGGTCATTAATTCGACCTTTGTAGAGAAATCGTAAGCACTACCATTGAGAAGTTTCAAACTGAGATGAGAAGCTATTTAATATCCTCTGATAGCCAATCATTCCTTTTCCATCTGACATATATTCGTTGATGACAAGAACTAAACTTTAAATTGAATGAGTCTTTATTGGTACCCCATCTTATCCACTTATTGAAGTAAATTGTGTTTAACTAATAAGATTTTGAGCTTCATTCATAAGAAACTGGCTATTTTTTATGACACAATGTGCTCATACATTGATTTATGAGGGAGAAGTGACAAGACAGTCAAACATCCAATACCATTGAACATATATTTTTCCTTTACTTGCACTTTTCAAAACTTATTATCTGGTAAATAAGCTGCTTTAGCTCCCCTACATATCTTTTTTTCACTATAATTTAGCGCAAAACACTTTTATGAGTTATGACAATATTCATATATGTATAGAATAGATGGAATGTGGCTAGGATACGCATTTCGCCCCATTTGGAAATCTGGGATGCAGATACAACAAGCTGATAAATCTCAAATAGGACGTAACGTGAGTTCTGAATTTCATTATTAGATACACGTCATCTATTATACATTAATTTGTTTTATAGTAGGCTATACCGAGGTAATCTGAACAGAATGCACGACTTCACTAAACCATAATTTAATCAGAAAAAGTGTTACTAGGCCTAGAAAGAAGGGTATTGTCTACAGCCAACCTGCTTATTGACCATTGAGTTAAAGTATTTTTGTTCTTATTTTTTTCAAAACACAGTTCCGTTCACATTAAGTTTTTAACACTAAAATAATGTAAAACCGGGGAAATTTGACAAAATAGTATTCTATAAATTTAAAACCTTTAAATGTTTTGCATAATTAAACGAAAAACCAATGGTAGGTGATAAGTCATTTTCTTCAAAAGTACACATCTAATAAATGTTTATCAAAGTAAAATATGAAATATGTTGTAATAAAACGCATATGTCCAGTTAACTCCTGTAACATTATGTGATTGTCTTCTCGAACAATACATAGTCAATGAAAATGGTTGGTGACATCGTGTATGACAGTACTAACTTAGGAAGATAATACATCTTATTATTTTGTATGCCAAACCTGAAAACAAACAAAGTACAAGTTTACATACCCTTAACTAAACTCACATAAGAAATATTCGATTTGTAAACGAAAAGTAGCTTCAAGAGCATATACATTGTCTGGATCGTGTTCAAGAACAAATTCGCATATATCTTTAAATCCATTAAAATCAAAGGGTAACTATAAAAGCAGAAAACAGATAAATAATATCAACTTTTTGTCAAATCTAGTGATAATAAAGCTGAGAATTAAGAAACTCAAAATATGTAATTCATTCTAATAATCAATCGACTTGGACTGCTTATTATTATTATTGTTATTATTATTATCAGATTAACTTACCATCATTCCATTGATAGTTATTTTATATTTAGGTGCAAAACTATGCATTAGCGTTGAGTCATGATAGAAAGCGAATTTGTAAGAAGTATTTCTTAGCTTGAGGCGTATTTTTAATATCTAAGTAGTTGTATTTAAGTTATTAAAACTGAAGAAACATAGAACACCGACGATGAATCGAAATATTTTGTCTTGTTATAATGTGAGTAAATTATGATGGACTGATAAAGTCTAATAAATGTAGATAAATTTATGTACTAAACTATGAGTCATATCCACTGTGTATATTGATTAGTAAATTGTTGATAGGTGAGGATGTTGACCGCGTGATCAACCCACTAGCAAAAAATTAAGTGCATGAACTAACCAGAAATCTCTACAAACCATAATTCGAAAGATAAAAAAACATATTTTAATGCAATCAGTTTATTTGTGGAACAAAAGACAGTGCCAGTGTCAGTGATTTAAGGACTATGACAATGAAATGATACTTTGAATCACATTTAACAATAAATGATTGTATATTTGAACATGAATTTTGTTTTCTGCCTCTCGCGAGAGAGATGTGTCAGTAACTTCAGGTCAAAATAATTTCTCTCTCTCCCTCTTTGGGAGATTCGAACCCTGATTCCAGGCATTATTAATGTGAACTCTGACAGCTAATTACGATTGCTGTAAAGAAGCCTCTAAGAACTGAAAGAATACCACGGAAACGATTTAATTTTCAGTGGTGCTGTAATGTAAACTGGATTTTCAACTTATTAGAGCAGTTTATACAGATATGAAAGAGATTGAATATGATCAGTAAATGGAAAATGCTGATAATCAAAGATAAAAAGTTATGTTTACATTATCATTGGCAATAAGATGACAGAGATTAAATTCAGACGATATATCATTCCCATACTCATGGAGTCTCAGCAATACGTGGAACGTCGGCTCAATGGTCAGGGCCCCAGACTTTCAGTTACTAAGTCTCAAGTTTGAACCCCGCAATCGGGTGATATTCCGAGAATGCGGCTCACAGCGAAGTAAATAAATCTTCATGTGATGAACTACAGTAAATCGGTACTATATAGTAATGTAAATATCTTTCTAACACAGCGTTTTGGGTAAAAATTTCAGACTGATCCGATAAACCAATAACACGAGTGATCTAAAAAATTTAGAAAAGTTAGAAACAATCGAAACTCAGGTAAAATGCCTTAAAGTAATTAGTCCCTTTGATAAATTTCGATAGTGTAATAAGAAGATGAAGAGTATTAGAACTATGTGATATATTGTCGCAATAAATTTCGAACAATCTTATCACACACATACTTGTTAAGATCATTTGTCTATAAAAATAAAAGGTCAACTAGACTAGAAGTGGAGGGTAAGGAGAGACAAGGACAATTAAGAAAATGTGAAAACAATCTGAAACCTCATCACTCTGGATAATAAGCTAATGTGATGTTTGCATGAAATGATGATTCCTTTGTACTTCATGACTGCCTGATTTAGAATTTCAAATACAATACGTTCGTTTGTGTTCATCTAGTTCTCGTCGGTCTAAATTGCATTCTTCTTGGGATTCTTATTTTGTACTATAATCCAAATACTTCAAATCATCACATCGGTATTGCGATGGAGCCTGTGATGGAGCGGTTGGACATAAATTCAAATTTTGATACTTCTGATGATTATGTGGGAAGGTTCGAAATCTGGACTATGACCGAGGAAGATATTGAGGATGTTAATATTGTAGCTCATTTCCTTACACTTATCGGAGTAGAAGCATACAGCTTAATAAAGGCATATCCAGACAAACCGATTTCACTCCGTTATGCAACTCTCAATGAACTACTACTGGACCATGTAAAGTGTACAAAATTTGAATGCGGTAAAGAAGAAAATTTTCGTAAAATGATTTGTCAGGGCATCAAGAATTACACCACTTTACTACGTCGTCCCATTCTAATGCGTAATCAAGGTTATTCAGATAACAATTCATTGAGAAGTTGCAGAGCAGGTCACGAAGATGAACACGAGTTTGGTAAATGCTCGTTCTATGGCAAGTTTCGGACGTGTAATTCATATGTTGTTTGTAATTCTAAACTCTTTAAATGTGATATGATTGGATAAATTGCATCAATACCGATGTTTGTCGATTGCCGATTGACTCAAGTGTCGAGCTTCCAGAAATTCTTTGTTCTTAGTATTCCCTATATCCAAAATTTCTATACTTTTCCCGTCTAATTTGTCCCCGAATTTATTCACATGTATTGATATAAGCAAAGATATGTCATTGAGTTCGACAGCTAATTTATGCTCATACGGGTGAAGATGAAAATGGCGCCCACTTTGTCCGGTATAGCGTTTTCTCCTATTGGAATAGTTTGTTTTGTAGATAACGTTTGGCTTTTCTTCCTTTGTCATTCCGTTTTTTTGGTTTGCATAGGATTTATTGGAGCGATTTTTCAGGTTTGTGTGCTACAATTATTTCGAACGGCTTCAATAATCTCGTAATTTCTGATCTTTATATATGGAAGGATGATCCGTTTACTGGTTTCTATACTTGGTTTCATTTTTGCTGATGAGCTGAGTTGATATTTCTTGATAAAGTTGAGTGGGTATTCATTCTTCTGAAGGCTAGTCATTAGATGTTCCACATCATTCTGCACGCTGCAAATGTGCTGCGGTAGGTTCTCTCTCTCTCTTGAGTAAAGCTTGAATGTGATTTATGTTTTGAGTTGTTGAGCTGTTGCTATTGTGGTTGAGGATTCGATCTGTGTAGATTGGCTTCCGATATAATTGGATCTACAGTTCTACTGAGTCAGTTTTCATGATCAATACGTCCAAGAATGATAGTTTGTTTTTCGACTCCTCTTGCACTGTGAATTTTATGTCATCAAAGACTTAACTTATCGGATTGTAAGTGTTTCCCAGTTCAACCTTTCTGATGATGACGAATGTGTCATCCATATAACGTATCCACATTTTTAGATCGATCATTGGTGAAATCGAGGCTTCTAGTATCTGTATCACTGTTTCTGCAATGATTCTTGAAATTGGTGATCCTATTGGTGTTCTATTCGTTTGTTTGTAGATTTCATTGTTGAATTTAAAATATGTTAAGCTTCGTGTACTTTTGGACATTTGTGTTACTGGTGAGTAGTAGGGGTAGAGTTTCTATTCGACTGAGGTGAATAAGGCTGTTACGTAGAAGGATATCATCAGGTCGTCATTGCTCAATTGAACCTCCCTAATCTTATCCGAGAATTGTATGGGAGATTTAATGAAGTTGTCGGATAAATGCATTGACTTGTCCAATATCTTTGAAGTTCCTCCTGATAAATTGTACTTTAAGGTTTCAAAGAGCGATACAATTGGACATAGTGAGATGTTTGGTTTGTGTCGTTTCGACCCATAGTATAGTCGAGGAAGCACTGGTCTACTGGATTACATTCGTTACTGACCTTTTTTGATATTTGTCCTGGTCTCACAAGCTTGTTTAAAGACCTAAAAATTTAGTTGTCCTACTAATTGAATAGTTATTTTGTGCAGGTTTAGAGCTACACAGTCGTAGATATCAGAGATCTTAAATAATATTTTCCAGAGAACATAAGACCTTTACACCACTGAGAAATAAACGTGATCAGAAGTTAATTGAAATATGGACAAGAGATAACGATTAAGCAGGTCAATTAAGCGCTAGTGATGATACAATCTGACCATCAGTTCTAATTTTAGCACCGCATATCATCCATATTTCTAAATTCAATCAATTTGTGGAACATTACGATCATCAATGTCAAAGTTCAATTAACGTCCTAGACATAACTGGGAATAAGAGATGAATAGCATAAAAAGGGGATATTTCGATCATTTTCCAGTCGAATGAGCGCATCTACCTAGTGAAAAACGTCTACAAATAGGTCAGTGCATTATCAAAAAGGAACGACTTGACTAACTAAAAGACGCGATGTCTGATACTGTTTTGCACTTAATCAGGGTTACACTACAAACAGAAAAGTTTGACCGACAGAAAAAAACGATTGTGAGTTTAAAAAAACTAAACCGGTAAACTTACTGGTAGTCGAAACTGAACCACGATTTGAACAAGCGTTTTTGCGTACTCTAAATATTTTCCAGTGTGGTCTGATCTGAAAAATCAGTCGACAAAATAATTGTTGAGTGGTCGCGAGCTCACTTTAAAGGATCACAAAGTATTTGGAAATAGCCAAATTACATATGCATTTAATTGACGTCATAAAACAAAAACGTACTTTGAGCATTTTCCGACTAGTACTGTGCATACTCTTAAGAGAATTCTTTGATTTTTGTCCGGGTTTTTCTTTGTTTCATTGTAAAGACCCTGATGGTGGATTAAACGCAAAAAAACTTCGAGTTATTTAATAAGGGATAAGATAAGCAGTAAAAAATGGCATTTTGTATTAAGTAGAATTCATACTCATTACTTAGAACTACATACTGCATAACTTGAGTATCACAACAAATACCAACCCTTTATAAAAGACCATACTAGCTAAGGTGCGAATAAATGTCAGGTTCAATTCCTTAAACCGTAGAATGATGTTGAAACTGCGATCGGGATGAAGTACAAGTGAAAAGTGAAGGCGCTTTGTATATTCTCCAGTTGTCTTTATAACGTATGCCCAACATGTTGCTTTTACTTCCACTCTAGCTTTGTGACACTGACTATGACTTACATCCCAACAAATACCCAAAAGTCACGGTTCTTGAACAAACTTACAATCCAAGCCATGTTGTTTGTAGAATCAATCGAAAGAGCGGAAAAATATGATTCAATCGCTTCCTTCTCGTTTCCAATTTGAGAGCAACAGGCTCCATGAATAACGAGTGTCCCATAATCTTGTGAATTAACTAGCAGTTCCTGAAATATAGGTATAATTTTGGTTAACATTGGGTTACCCCAGTAAGTTTATAACACTCCTCAAACTTTTCGGCCTTATATAACTCCCTGGCCTGTTTTAAGAGTTGACTCATATTTAGTAGTTTTTTAAATATGACTAAAGAAATGAATCAGAATCTGGAAACAAAAAACTACGATGAGACGACGCTGTAGCGCACCATTTATAAAAGTGGGAGTCCTTATAAAACAGTTGTAAAGTTCAACCTTTGATAGTTGTGTGTCTAGCTTGAAAATATTTATGTGCCGTGGATATGTGATAAGCAATGTGCTAAAGAGAATCCGGAGATGGAAAAACAAGAGGAAAGTTGACCTGACGACTCAATAAGCCCACAGAATGCATTTATATCCAACAAAGAAAATAATCGCTAACATCAACACAAATATAAGATTAAGATAAACTGACAATCGGAACTAGAAGTTAATGACGAAGGGCCCCGGTTGCACTACACAGTGTTCAATGTATTTGTAAAAGACTAGTATTCGAGACTTTGTTTTGAGGATAAAACAGAGTAGACTTGTGATAGGCTTTTTCTCCCATTTCTCTGTTTGCAGATCGTCTCTTGACCAAGACATAGCCCTGGTTGTTAGTGGTAACTAGTGATCTCGCGGTAGATTAATCCTGCGCATTGCTAGATTTATAACAACTTAACATTTTTTGTATGTATATAAAGATACCTCTGGTATTCGAGGTTCGACAACACGTTTGCACGTAACTCCGTTATAATCAGAGAATGACAACCCACTCAAATCAGAGGCCAGAAATGGAGAGGTTCGAAGGTATGTTAAAAGTTTTCGATATGTCGAGAAGCTTTTAGTCTTAGCTGACTAACGGTTGTAAGAGATGAGTAGCACGACGTGTCCACTCATGATCTGGTGAGGGTGTGTGATCAGGAGCCTTTAGCCAGGTGTGCCCACTGAAACTAACGACGTAAGCATTGAATGCCGGACCTACCGGACTATTTATTTTGGGGATTTATATACCACTATATATACATTATAAATGATTGAGAATTTTGTTGCCTGTCTTCAGTTACCTTCTAGCTTGTGAACCCGATTCAAGCCTTTCCGTGTACTAATCACACCGACTTTTAGCCTATTGTTGACACGAACCAAAACTTTATTGTCATATCTCTGTCAAGCCTCAAAGATATTCGTGATTAGGCAGCTTTCTTTGAGTCACACACAAGTAGCTCATGGGATGTAGATTCCTTAAAAGAAATACTACACTTCCATTTGTCCATCTAATGGCTAACAGCTGTGTGTGCGATTCAAAGGTAAATTTCAGTCTTCGCTTATCGGGTTAGTACGTTTTCCAAACTGTTTTAAGCCCTGCATCATGTTCTTCAATGAAGATTAGTAACAACTTAGGTTTAATAATTAAACATCGGTCGCAAATATCTTAGTAATGTCAAAACATTATAGCTCAAGTGCTCGTTCACTTCCTCATCTTACAAGGCATTATATTTCCTATAACTGTATACTGAACATCGAAAAAATGTGTGTTTGAAAACATAACTGCGCGCTCCAACCATTCTGCCCAGTGGTCTAAATAAAGACCTATCTACCACAAGTGTAACTGCTTGTAGCGTGGCGTCGAGTCGAAATTGACTATAAACACCGCTACAGAGAAACACGTGCCAAATAAATCCATAAAATTCCCCGGAAGATCGCTGGCGATCTTGTGGTATCGAAAGGATTTAGAACTATGGTCTACTATGATATTAGTACTGCTCTAATAATAGACCTAATCCTAAAATTGTAGATTTGTCATGATATAACCGCCTAATCCATAAGATCTTACGTGGAAGTCACACCATTGACTACACCACCT
Organism: Schistosoma mattheei; assembly: GCA_944470405.2. Classification (NCBI taxonomy): domain Eukaryota; kingdom Metazoa; phylum Platyhelminthes; class Trematoda; order Strigeidida; family Schistosomatidae; genus Schistosoma; species Schistosoma mattheei. The sequence continues at coordinate 11,325,409 of OX103945.1, forward strand.
CACTGTATCGTATCAATTACCAATACATGATGTAGAACAAGGTTAGTCTAGAGAAAGAACAATATATTTAATATGAATAGAAGATATAAGGTAACATTCAGAGGGACCACGCCTGCATGGCCGAGCCAAGCCATTCGACCAACTCCAGTTCATTCAGTACATTCTTCTCGCCTTCTCCATCGTTAGGTATTTCTTCGCGTTAAATATTGAATATCTATTTTCTGAGTAGTCTAGTGTTCAGCTTTGAGGATTGTGTGGTTGTGGTCCAATGTCACTACAAGGATACCGAGATCGTGCTAGGATACAAGCTTGGTTACAGAACGTAACCGCGCGAAGTCACAATCAGAGTGTGTATAATGGATGTTTTTTAGCACAGTTAAACAAAAGCATATTAAAACAGTCACTGGTACAATTGGTTACAATAATGATTATTTTCGATAAACCAATCATGTTCTCGTGATAAAGGTGAGTCACTACATGCTTCTATCGACAGAACGAATGATAACCACTAGTAAGAAATTGGTGAGCCCTGTTTTTAACACAAAAAATTAATTTCTGTTTTGCCTATTTTTTTCTTAGCTATAATAGTAAGCCTTCTGATTAACATTAACTTCGTGTATATATTTATATCTATTGTTTTTAGTCGCAAATTGTTTGTGTTGCCATTATTTTACCTTATTCATATCATAATAATATTTTGGTCATATACCACATGTCAGGCTCCATCCAAACCGAAAACCTGGAGGATAAATGTAATTTATCAGTGGTAGAGATAGACACTGTTATACCTAAGCCCTACTTCCAGAATTTGACCGTAGTGACCCCAGGTTATGTTTCGCTCAACTGGAGTACTATTTTACGAGAAACCATATTACATCTGAGGAAATTCGCTACCGAGATTTATACTCTGTAGTGTCTCCTTCAGTCGCCAAGGATGTCTGCGAATTATTTTGAGTCCACTTTTCGTGCCTCTAGGTAACCCTTGTGTTATTGATAGAAGAAACCAGACAAGTAGTGAATAAGTCTTTATTTAGATCTTTGTGCAGTCACAGTGGAGCGTGGGATTATTTGTCCAGACAAATAGACTCTGAATATTCAACATAAGGTAATAGGAAATATAACGTCTATACAAAATAAAGAAGTGAATGAATACTTGAACTATACTGTCTTGACACATGCTTAGTTGTTTGAAGTGAACTCTTAACCAATAAACCTAACATCACAACTATGTACCATTTTAAAATGGTAGGTTACAAACCGTCTATCATAATCAGACGGCCAAAGAATTCAAAGGTTTGTAGTAGCATAACTATGCAATCCTCAAAGCTGAACGTGAGATAACTGGAAACATAGATATTCAACACTTAACACGAAAAGAATGCCAACAGTGATGAACGCAGGAAAAATCATTCGAAATTCATTGGCATGGCTCATCCTTGCAGACGTGGTCATTCTGCATAACTTATGCCTACCCACATTAAATACATTATTCTGTATTTAGCCTAACTGTGTCCTTCAGGGGCGCTAGAGTTTATATTGCTCATTCTTACGATACAACGAGGAACCAAAACGTCATCGGTTCATTCCCTTTTTTAATGTTACATTTTGATGTTTCCAAAGGATAGTTTAATTTTATATAAATGTAGTTGAGTTGTGTAATTGTTTTGTTCGCACTTTTGGCTGATTGTGGAATAAACTATTCCGTCATATGAACTGGTCTTCTTCCTCTTGTTAGCGGAGCTGGGCGGCGTGGTCTGCTGATCTGGACGTGAGACTGTCGTCTCATCCGTAGACGTTGCAGATGACGCGTGCTGTTGACTGGGACGTGAGAATGAGGTCTCAGATGTATCTAGCATGGGACCTGAAGATGGTTTGAGGATCCCGCTAGTAGGTTTGATAGGTCTAGCACTGAATATCAGGTTATCAGATGGGGCACTGTCATCGACGTGTGCTGGTTTGAGACGATCAACGCTGACGATCTCGACGCGGCCGTGTCGATCAACCTTGAAGGTCTTTTCGTGACGAGCGATCACGTGAAAAGGGCCTTCGTAAGGTTGTTGCCAAGGTTTGCGTACCGAATCTACTCGTACAAAAACATGTGAACAGGTAGATAACTCTCTCTCGAGAGCGACCTGTCGATGTTGTATTCGAGTTGAGACTGGAGACAGCGTTCGCATAAATGCAGACAGTCGATGGACGTAGTCTGATTTAGCGAAATTAGGTCTGCTCCGTGGTGTGAAGAATTCTCCGGGCAGACGCAATGTTGTGCCGTATACCAGTTCGGCGGCGGAACATTGTATATCTGCCTTCAAGCTCGTTCGAATACCTAAGGGGACGAGCGATAAGGTTTCGTACCAGTTGTCGTCCTCATGTGCTCGTAGAGCATTGTTAAGTTGGTAGTGAAACCGATCAACTTAACCATTTGATGCTGGGAGGTAGACGTTAATGCGTATGCGAATGCATTCCGTACCAAGCAGCCGGGTCAGCGAGGAGAATAGTTAATAGGGGAAAATTTCTCAAATAAAGCATGGAATTCATCGTCACGCGAATAAAAAGTAACAAGGATTCGGTACACATAGATGGGAGTCTATTATATTAATACTATTCTTATCGTTATCCGTCATGTCGAGTATATTATACATTAAAAAATATGAAAATATACGACAGACGTGGATAGATAAATCATAGACTCACCGAATTGGCTTCTTTGGAAGGTTTGACCCGAGGTTGAGGCGTGTTCCAAACTTTGGGCTCACCAATTGTAGCGTGGCGTCGAGTTAAGGTTAACTATGAACACCGCTACCAAGAAACACGTGCCAAGCGAATCAGAAGGCGAGAGTTGGACGTAACCAAATAGATCCATAAAATCCCCGAGAAGCCAAATATCAGAAGACAGTTAATGGACCAAGTCGAGGTTTATTAGCTGGCGATCTCGTGGCATCGAAAGGATACCGAGATCGTGCCAAGATACAACCTTGGTTACAGGTAACCGAATTCGCGCGAAGTTACAATCGAAGTGTAAGTATAAGAATGGAAGCACAATATAGCTGTCATTAGCACAGTCAAACAAAAGCACGTTAAAACAAACACTGGTACAGTTGGTTATAATAATAATTGTTTTTATTAAACCAGTCGTGTTCTCGTGATAAATGTGAGTCACTACACTTTAACAAAACTCTAAGACTACTGGGTGGGTTTAGTAATCCATGCACTGACAATAAAGAAGTTGATATAGAAAGTTCCGTAGACCGACTATGGGACAAAATGTCTAAACCTAAACCAACTATTACTCGTGAACATTCGTGAGCGACATATATATTGAAGGACCTCAGCAGTTGCGCACACGTCTGGATAAAATGTGACAAGGTGAAAGCACCACTTGGTCCCTCATTCGAAGGTCCATACAAAGTTATTTCAAGAAAACCTAAATGTTTCGTGTTGAAAAACGTGGAAACACAAACTCAGTAAACGTTGATTGGCTGGAACGGCTTATCCAGATAAAAAGGTCTCTCTCCTCAAGTCTTCCCCCTCTGAGCTTTCATTATGTGGCCTTGATTAAAAACTTGCCTGTTGTTGCGTAATTTTCTTGTAAAATGTCCGGACTACTTGCAATAAAGTCGCGTTTGACTAACCTCAAGGTCAAGGAGCGGTTCAGTTTATGGATGTAATCCTTAGACTGTCTGTTTGAGAAGGTTACCGGAATCTTGCAGATAGATATCAAATACCATCTTGTTGGGAATATTTTTATTGATTCTCGGGTATCAAACTCTTGTTTATTAACCATTCCCTTTGTTGCTAAGCCCTTTAGAATGTGTTAGAGAAACCGTCGACTGTATAGCACAGGCTATGCCGTTTGAGGTATTTTGTAATTACCTACCATCATCATTTTCGTTACCAACAATTCATTTATGTGTATTGTGTATAGACACATGGATTGCCAAAAATCCTGTCATGACAATCGCCTACTTACTATTAAAGTGTAGTATAATGGGATGAGATTAAAAGTGGATGAAAAAGTGGGGTTTGTGAAAATAAAATGATGACGCGGAGTGCATGAGATACAATATTTGAGAATGTAAATATGAAGACGGTGTGGTGGACCAGACAGATATGAACGCGAAAAGTATCAACAAAGTTACTAAAGATCAATAGTAATATTAATATATACCAGTTAATTGTTACAGATGCAATAAAAAATTGGAACGTTACTTAAATTGACCAAATGTTGCGTGTTCTGATTGGGTCCGGTATTGTAAATCCACAATCATAAATGCTCGGTGATTCTGATCGGATTGACGAACTCTCCAGTGATATAATCCAACGTAGAATGTGATATATATTCCAATTGCACTCTATAAATGTAGATAGTATTTGATTTTGACTTCAGTTAACTCAATCGCAAACGAAGATAGAACAAGGAATGTGTCAGTAGTAGTGTATTTGCTAGCCAGCAAGAGTATGTCACGCTATGTCAGTATCATAAGGGAAAGTGTCTTCAAGGTCATTTACTAAAACAACAGGTACAATCATTTAATGACAAATATACATACAGTGAAAGATTGACAAAATAAATACAAATAATATTAAAAACTATTTACAAAATAAGCTTGTCGGGCCTATCTCCACAACGGATGCTTATTATATTACACATTTTTGATCTTGAAATACAAAAGACGTGAAATTAATGCAAGAATTTAACTGTATTAGAAGTAACTAACAGACAGACAAATTTAACGAAAATGTACATAATTGCCTCCAAATGGCATGGTATGGCCGAGGGTAGGAAGAGTCCGCTCTCCCTCTTGAAATGCTCTCACATGGCCACTGTCAGCCAGCAACTGTCAGGGAAGTCCTGTTCACTGCCCTCGCACGACGAAGATGTTGTTTACGAAATCCAGAGGATGAAAAGCGAATGTTCGGTACTTTAACCGGGTTAGTGGACATGGAGAGGGAGCTGACGAACCCTTATTCCAAACCAATGGTGTACACGGGCTCCAGAATCCTGAACGAATGGCGTATGGACAAATTGTTTGTTACCGGCTACCGTGAGGTCGCCTTTATTGACTTTGCTCCACTGCCTTGTGGGTCAGACCTTTAGGTCAAAGGCCCCATGTCTGGCTCCCTAAGAAAACCACCTGCTTCGGTCTGAGCACCCGGGGAGTATCATAGCCCACACACCAACTAAGTGACTTGTATGGCGCATATGTATTCAGTGCTCCCTTGTACCAATATTTATGTGTTCAGATAAATAAAAAATATACAAGAATAAACATATCGAAGACTATGGTCGTAAAACATTGTCAATAAATTCACCACATGTTTATAGTCGGTCGTTCACTCTTGTGATAGTAATATTCATGCATATACAATGGGCGAGAGAGAAACCACAGTGAGCTATTATGCACAAATAAGCCACTCACCTGTTAAACAGCATCTCTCATATGGTCCTATCTGGTCAACATGCATTAGCTGTGAACATTATTCACTTAATTGAAATAAAAATACCCACTCAGTTTTCGTCTTTTTTATTACTTAGCTAGTTAGATAAGAATTGAGGGTATATATGATTGAGAATGTATCGAACAGTAGAAATATTGATGTTGGACGACACTGTTAACTCCATGGAAGGGTCTACCGAAGGTGGCAAGAATACTGAGAACACACGGACTTTTGGAAATTTATTAGAGAAATTTAGGAGACAACGGATTACAATATCCAGATCATCAGAGAACAATTACTGAATCTGTCGCAAATTTCAACATGTTCTCCAGAAGCTTTTATAGTCTTCAGGTCGGTCACAACTTTATGAATACTCTCGTTTTTATACCTCATTTGATTTATTAGAAAAGCTTCTTTTATACTTCGTGTCGTCCATCTGTCATTCAGGAGTAGAGATCTTCTGAGGACTAGGAGGTGGTTAGATAATCAGTGCTTGGAATTTCAAGTAGCAGACACATCAGTTGCATATTTTCAAATCGATTCACCACATAAATGCAGATTTCTGTTGAAACTGGTGTTAACACATCAAGGTAATCACGCCAAAATTTGTAGGAGAGGACAGGTTGATGTCCTGTAACAAAAATACTAAAAGTATGTACTTAAATACCGTTAATATCATTCTTTACTACACATTTTTCCATGATTAATAAACTGAGTGATCAATGATTAGTGGTGGTGTGTGCTACTTATATCGAAATAAGTAGTATACGCCGTTAGTCGTGAACAGAATGTCTGGCAGCAGAGAAACAACAGGATCAAACAGCAAAGAATGGAAGCAGAATGCAGTTTGTATGAAAACGCGAGAACAATGAAGTCTGAGTCATTTTGAGACAACTGATGGACGTTTTGCAAATTATGCATTTACTATATGATTGTTTGATTTTATCAACAAGTCCTGTAATTTTGTGTCAAATACATTCGATTGTCCCACCACTAGTTTTCTGTTCTTTACACTAGTAGTAGTGTAAGTAGTAGTAGTATTTGATGTTATTGTGACCATTGTCCTGTTTACATGAATATTTTTGAGGATCTCACACATTAAATTGGTTTTTAATGTAACAACCCATGTGAATGGCTTCACAGTGAATTCGAATTGCACAATTCCTTCAGGGTTGCAGATAAACCTAAGTGACGTTAATCAAATAGTATGAAGCCTGAGTTCTAAGGCTTTCTATTGATTGGTAAGAGAATCATCAATACAAACGTCAAGGCAGTGCTATTGTACGAAACTGAAAATTCGGAAACTACTATTACCATCATCAAAAAGGTACAGGTGTTTATAAACCACTGTCCATCCATGATACTCTAGATTCACTGGCCGGAAACAACCAGCAACCACCTACAATGATAGAGAACAAACCAACTTCCAGTTGAAACCAAAGTGGGGAAGTAGATGATGGAGGTGGATAGGACACAGATTGTAAAAATCATCAAACTGCATCGCGAGACAAGCCCAACATGGAGTCAGGAAGGGAAAAGGGAAAGAGGAAGATCCAAGAATACATTGTATTGGGAAGTTGAGGAAGACATAAAAACAATAAATAACAACTGGAAAAAACTAGAAAAGACAGCTCAGAGCAGAGTTGGTTAGCGAATTCTGGTCGGTAGTCTATGCTCATGTGAACTGTAGCGAATCGACTGATAAATAAAATACACACAAAATTTCAAGGAAACTTAATGACTCAGTTTTCAGCGTATACACATATGGAATCAATATTTGTTTCCGAGATATCGTGAATATTTAATGATGAAAACTGAAGCGAAACAGAGGAAAACACATAGGCACTATAAGAGTGTAGAATACACAACAATAAACTTATTACTTAACCATATGTACACTAATCACTTGTAATTCAAAGCAGACAAGTATCACACACACACACATGCATGCATGCACAACCAAACAAATAATTGCCCACCTACTTACCTGTAAATTCTACCTTAAATAAAAGTGGTTCTCATGATGAAAGTGCAAAATGGTTACACTTCAGTTAATTTAATTATTGATGAATTTTGATAAAAAAGAATTGGGAAATACTGATTGTATAGATATTCCCATTATGAAATAACCTTTTCTTTCAGCCTATTTGTATTTGTATGTAAGAGAGGAAGAATTAGACATGTAACTGGATACACATGAATGGAAGGATTTAAAATCTACTATTTAGAATATATTATGATGTATTGAAGAAATATTTATAATAACGACAATAATAATAATAGTCCATCGTAAGATAGAAATTCATTACGGTTAAAGTGAATAATTAACTGTTTACTGAGTAGGAGCTAATATCATAGTTGTCAAATCTTCCTCAATGCTGATTGAATAAATGTGGGTCAAGTTGTAATCTAACTACTAATCTAACTGATGAGTCGACATCAGATGCACTATGATTTTATGTTAGGTGATTGGAAGTAATCAATGGTATAACCTATTTAACCTATGTTTTGTGCTACCTCATACTCGACAGTAAATTGTACCTGTAATCTTAATCGGATTGGTAGTCCGTGACAGATTCTCTTACACGTCATTCAGGTTCAGAGTCAGTCACATTACCACTGATTCTGTATCAATGAAGTAAGACGTCTACCAGCATTCATCACCACTCGTTTGACAGAAGAAGAAGAAGAAGAAGAAGAAGAAGAAGAAGAAGAAGAAGAAGGAAGTCAACAGAACGAGTTACTCACATCAACCAACTCACCAAATCTCTGCCAATCAACACCAATCACACAATTTACCATATTTCAACAACAATTATGGTCGATAGATAGACAAACAAATAGATTAACGGACAAACAACTTGTCACGGGATAGTGCCAACACATCAAATTTCCTGTTCACATTCACTTTCAACTGTAATTCATACGGAAGACAAAGAATGATTGATCAGTTCACCAATGAACACCAAATCTCCTTTGTAAACAAACAACAAAAATAGGAGTGGATTGCCTAGTACTTTTATCAGTTTATTCTCGAATGTCTATAACAAGGACAACAACAACAACAAGTCATGTGATTAGTAAAAAATCATCAACACTAACAATAACAAAGACAGTGCCAATAATAATAATAATAATAATAATAATAGTAATGGTAATGGTAATAATAATAATCACAAACATAATAAACTCACATGACAACCGAAAATTCCGGATGAAAAGCAAATAATCAAATAACAAAGTAAACAGATCGAATACTACTGCCACTACTACTACTACAACTACTACTAAAACAATAGTGAAAACAACAACAATAATAATAATAATAATAATAATAATAATAAGAAGAAGAAGAAGAAGAAGAAGAAGAAGAAGAGGAAGAAGAGGAAGAATAAGAATAGTAACGATAACAACAGCTACTGTAGTGGAAGTGTTCGTAGTAAATCTACCGATTAGTTCCAAGTTATTATCCTCCATCCATTAATCATTCAAATAATAAATTTAACATGATTTGGTTTATTCTCTCCAAAGACAAATAAAGCACAGTCAACTTATGATTTTCATTTTCATGTCAATTTTGCATCGGTTATGTTGTTTTATCGGCTGTTCACTTTTTCTCCATCTCTCTCTCTCTCACACACACACAACTATTTACATCCACTTTTATACAACTATTCTCTCTCTCGTTCGCTCTCACACACACAATCTCTCATCATCTAACTCCCACATTCTCTCTCCCTTTCTCCAGTGCTTCTCTCTCTTCAGTCATGCTGAGAAACAGGAACGATGAGTTAGTCACTCAAGTAACTCAACTACAAGTAGACGAAATGGAAAGATGACAATGTGATTAGACATCCATGAAGAAATTCGTTAGTCTGCTCACTAGATCATTCAAATTCAACATTTAGTTGTGAGTTGAATCGAGAGACGATCAGTTGCATAACTGATGATTATGATAGTGTTTTCAATCGATACATTTGAAATACGTAAATTTGAACAAACCGAAGTATTCATGAAATAGTATTATCTCTTCCACCTCCTTTCAATCATCAATCCTATTACCTGTTCCACCTAAATGTTTGGCGATGGAGGATGATGGATGCTTATAACTTACTCTTATTGGGACATTGGATTTTATGTGATTTCGTATCATCGTTCATATTTAACAAGTTGGGACAACAATGAAAGTGAAATAAGCTAGTAGAAATTACTTCCTTCCTTACTTACGCCTGTTACTCCCAATGGAGCATAGGCCGCCGACCATCATTCTCCAACTCACTCTGTCCTAGGCCTTCGTTTGTAGTTCCATCCAATTCCTGTTCATTTCTCTCATGTCTATCTCCATTTCCCGGAGTAATGTGTTCTTTGGTCTTCCCCTCTTCCTTTGGCCTTCAGGATTCCATGTGAGGACTAGGCTTGTGACACGGTTGGGTGCTTTCCTCAATGTGTGTCCCATTCACTTCTATCACTTCTACCTGATTTCTTCGTCCGCTGAGATCTGGTTTGTTCTTCCCCACAGTAGGTTGTTTCTAATAGTGTTCGGCCAACGGATCCGAAGTATTTTGCGTAGACAACTGTTGATGTACAGCACTTGTATCTTCGGATGATGGCTTTCGTAGTTCTCCAGGTTTCTGCCCATACAGTAGAACTGTCTTGACATTTGTATTGAAAATCCTGACTTTGGTGTTGGTTGACAGTTGTTTTGAATTCCAGATGTCCTTCAGTTGTAAATATACTGCTCTCGCTTTACCGATCCGCACTTTCACATCTGCATCACATCCACCATGTTCATCAATGATGCTGACCAAATATGTAAAGATATTTACATCTTCAAAATCTTCTCCGTTAATTGTGATTGGATTGGTGCATATTGTGTTGTATCGGAGAGTCATGCTTTTCCCTTTTTTGTGTTGAAACCTACTGCTGCTGAGGCTGCTGCTTTACTGCTCGACTTCCGCTGCGTTTGTTGTTGTGTGTGCGATGGAAGAGTCAGATCATCTGCAAAGTCTAGATCGTCCAACTGTATCCTAGATGTCCACTGTATCCCATGCTTCCCTTCAGATGTTGACGTCTTCGTGAACCATTCGATCGCCACGAGAAAGAGAAAGTGTGAGAGTAAGCAACCTTACCTGAAACCGGTCTTTACCTCGAGCGAGTCTGTCAATTGTCCTCCATGCACGATTTTGCAGTTTATTCCATCATATGAATTCTGTATGTTATTGACTGTCTCCTGAGGCATGCCGTAGTGTCGAAGAAGCCTCCGTAGTGTTGTGATGTTCATGCTTTCAAATGCTTTTTCGTAGTCAATGAAGTTGATGTAGAGTGATGAATTCCATTCCATTCAATTGATTGTTCCACAATGATTCGTAGTGTTGTGATTTGGTCTGTACACGATCTATCCTTACGGAATTCAGCTTGTTGGTCTTGAAGTTGGGCGTCTACAAAATCCTTCATCCCGTTTAATAATACCCTGTTGAACAGGACTCAGTCTGGAGTCCCTCAGTGGGCTACTGCATGTCCCAATCGCGGGTAAAGGATGAGGGTTGGGCATGGGGTTAGCGACCCTATCCCGTAGAAAATAAACTCGCTAAAGAAACGACAACCACATAAACTCTCAATTACATGAATCTATATATCAATGTTTATTCTTCTTTCTTTCGTTCATTCTGTTCATACTGTTTCGCACATTTTTCTCTTTTAAACATTACATAATCAACATTGGTTGTATACATTCATTGGACAAGTAAGCTAATCACAATCACCTCTATTTCCCCACCACTCAATTCTTCCCCTATATTGTCTTGCTCAATGATTTATCTACCTGTAGTACACATAAAATGAATATGTTGGTGGTTTCATTCTTTTTCCTTAAACAGTTAACCTCTTTTTTTCTGACTTATATTTATGGATTTGTACATAATTGCTAATATATAATTAATGAAGATTGATTGGAACATTTCATGTGATCGAATTCTTTTTATTCTCTGGAATAAAGAAGACAGGGAGCTGTTGGATTGAATGTATAAACTGAATTCATTCTAAATGAATTCCTGAGTAGGGACAAACACGCACGCACACACAAACAGTCACATTTATTTTCTACTGAATACACATTTATCCATATGCATTGTGAAAAATGTGAGATTAGTGTTGTTTTGGCAAGATATTAGATCGATACAACAGTGACATGTTGACAGATGAGCGAGCAGTTGATTATTGAATTACCAGATGAAAATTAGAAAACTGAATGAAAGTTGTAGGTGTGATGGTATTCATGGTATTGTGAATGAGCACAGTTGAGTAGTTACACACTGAGATAAAACAACAGCTGTCTAGTATGATGTATAATAGTCTGTGATATGAAACCGTAATATTCAATACTCTTCACCAACTCCTATCCCATTCTAACGATATTCATTGATGATGAGAATGAGATTGAGTGTGTCATCTACTGCGAGTTGATAGTGAAGATGATCGTTCTCGTTTTAAAACATGTAATGAGAGAGATATTGAAACGATCAGTGTTTAACGGTGTTCGGTCTAGCTACCATTATGACATGAAATACACAATGTTGATTCATTTCGACTGATGAAGATTAGAAAACTGACTGACATAATTCTAACTTTATTTCAATGTTTAATTGGTAATGCAGAACGAGGAATGAGTGTTTGATATTGAATTGAAATTTTCCGGAATATTTGGAGGTGATCAGTTTTGACAGACAACTCACACTGAAGTAATTGTAATAATAATGTACTCACCACTCAGCAATTTCTGAGGTAATCATGGAGAATTTAGTAAGAATCAGTGAGGAGTGGAGTATGATTTGATGGAGTATGAGACAGTTTTCGACTAATCAGATTGAAATACATCTAGTGAATATAGTTAATTGATTAAAGTTAGAAATGTCAGATGTGGGTTGTCAAATATGTACTCAAGGAGCTGGGTGCTCATCAGGAGACATGAAGTTCTCTAGTATGATTCATTGGTTCAATGACCAAGATCATTTGATGGTGTAAATGTATAGGATAACTAGTTATTGTGAAGTGATTTTATTTTTGCAATGGATATAAGAATTGCGTTGGTCTCAGCCGTATGTGTTACATGATATGAGATCATGTTCCCTCAATAACTCACTACATAGTTTGTGCAATGAGTATACAGAAGATATACAATAGTGAGTAATACTATAATGGACTAAAAATAATATCACAATGTAATAGAATGTCAATTCATGTTCACTGAATGTCATGAATTGATAAAAATGATTTAAGAAAATAAGGCACCATAGAATGAATCATGAATAACAATGACCGTCCAGTGCTTGCAGGTTTCCAACGGTGGTTTAGTTGATGATGATGATGATGATGATGATGATGATGTTCAGTGTATTTTAGTGTTGTTTAGTTTTGTGTTTTGTAGTGAATTACGGTTTATCGTAGGATGGTAGGTGATTTTTGTTGAGTGATGCGGTGTTGTAAATTATCTTGTATTTTGTTTGTAAAATGCATTCTTCGTCGCTAAAAACGAAATAAATATCAGTAGTATAACACGTGGATTTTTGGATTAAACAATGTGACTACAGGTGGACTTAACGCTTATGAATGTATTGCTAAGCAATAGAGTTCAATTGGAATTGAGCAAACGTGCGAATGCATTACCGTACATGATGTGTTTGCAAATAGTTAATCTGAATTGAGGTATGTTGTAGAAACGAAAACCGTTGCAATAATTGACAGGCAGCTCAACGGTGGAAGTTGCCACACTTCATTACACTAGTTATCGACCCTGCCACTTTCATGATGGCATTATTTATGAGAGTGGAAGAGGCTGTGTTTATAACGTAGTGAGTATGGGAAATGTTGAATACGTCTAATTGACGGACAAATGACCTCATGAAATTTGATCTCTCACAGATTCTGTGAGCATAATCAAACACGGGTAGTCGTATATAGTTTAGACTACAATCAGATGGTAGATATAATGTTAAAACGTCTTTGATAAAATGCAAAACTCAGTGAGTATGTAAATCACGTAAACAGAAATCATCACAAGTATACAACTTGCAACCACTGCTTTAACTCAACAGCTATGAACATACTATGTGAATCAGTCACATTAATAATAATAATAATAAATTATTCCTGTTGTTATGAAGGAAGCTTTCATGAAATGTTGGGAGAAATGGTTGGTGGATTAGTGAAAAGCAATAAAATAAATTGTAGTCAATTGACGGTTGTCGCGTGATCATCTCATTGTCTTTGGTATGTTAGGGTTGGAAATCAAGACAAGAATATTGAGGTAGATGAAGAGCTGAATTGCACATTGAAATAACACTATCAAATGGCATTGGAGATCTTCGGTGGAACGTTTGAAGTTCACCAAATTATCAATCAATTATTGAGAGACAATTATGTTCAATTATTTGGAACACCTTCACCACATACTTTGAAATATTAGAATACATACAAATATTTGTAATTCACCACACTACTCTGTCAGACAAGTAATAATATCACAAGATAAGTGGAATTGGTAAGTGATTATTTTACGAGTGGTAGGTGAGTATTGATTAGGAATTCACATCCATCACATAGAATGGAATGGAATGTAAAGGAAAAGTACAATGCAATGATTGTTTGTTTAGATATGTTTGCAGATATGTACACATGTATGTGTGTGTGAGTGGATGAGTGGGATTTGTAGGAAATTCGATAGAAATATGAATGAGTAATTGCTACTGATTGGGTCGTAATAAGTAGTATAATGAGTATAGACGATTGTGATTTGTTGATTGATGATGAGACAGAATTAGTGTAAAAGAAATAGATGATTCATACTGCATGTGTTCATAGATATCACTTGATATGAAATGATTAATTTTATTTGATATTTGTAAAATGATGATTCGATTTAAAGTAAACAGTATTTTCTTTAGAACAGAGGAATTACAAAGATGAGTGACTTGACGAATAACATTCTGTCACTTTGGAATATTTGGACGCTGCCACATCGAGTGGTAGTGTATATGTATAAAATGAGTCGAGATGCTGAGTCAGTTTGTTTTACAAAGTTATCTATGACATGTTGAAGGCATCTCAACATTCGTATTCATTCAATCAATGGTCGACATGGATGATAATCTCCAATTACTCATGAATGATTGGTATTGCACTTGAAAGTTTTTAATGTTTCACATTCATTCATCCTCATTTGTCACTGTGTGTTAGTCGAATATTGCAAGTGATTATGAATATTTTACAGTTATGATTGCTGAAGGGATTACATTGATCAACTACTCGTATGCGTCCTCCAGATGTCGTATGACGTAGTGAGTTGGATGTGAGGTGTATATGATAGCGAATTGTCATGCTTATCGGGATTTTCCTTCTGATTAGTAGAGTAGACATTAACCACTTGTTGATCTTGATGTTTGTGACAACTGCATTATCAGATGAATGTATACTGGAAGTTGTTGATCATTGGGAGAACAAATATCTTACTAAATTGGAAATAGGAGTGTGATATTGGTTGAGTATAAAACTCACTAGTTAATATCTCTGATGCTGTTCTTTCACTCCCTACCTCACTAAACTCTTTGTGGTTGAATATGTTCATAACCGTTTCGATCAGCAATATGTGCATACTCTCTATCTACACATGTCTCATTCAGTCAAAAGTTACAAATCAATACACCAGTTGAATTGGACAAAATCATAATTTTGAATGATGTACTTACGAACACTGACAAATGTAGACAATAACTATGATCATCATGATGATGATGTTACTATTCGAACTTGCTAGTGTATGTAATCAATCGGTCAGTCAGTCATTCAGTAAGACAGTCGGACAATGAGTTAGTTAGCCAGTCATTCAATGAGACAAACAGTTAATCGGTTAGGTGTACTTCAGTTTTAGATGTGCTTGACAAATACAAACATTGAATTCGTTCACGTGTACTCACGAAGTGGCATTCACTGATCGAGTGGATTTGCAATGTCCACCTGTGAAATTGTCGATGTACATTTGCATGTACATTTTGATTATATCTAAACTTGTTTTCAATTAATCTATGCATTCAACAACTTTACATTTTGATACAAAGTCTACAGATTTGAAATCACCAAAAGTCATTCTGTGGACAAACACAAATACAGTTATTTGAAAATTTACCTACTACTCATCGTCATTGCAATTTACATAGATGTGTAAATTAGAGCAATCATAATTGATTAGCTGATAGATTTACTTATCTAATATGAAGTGCGAGAAATGGTAAGTAGGAGATTGATTGAGACCGTTTTACAACGGAAAATATTCAAGAACATGTATGTGTTTTACTTTTGAAAATGTGATCATTATTACTTCTTACTGGTGGATTCCAACCGATTGAAGCTCCACCTAAGTGTTAACAATCACTATGAATGATGGTCGCGCATTATTATCACAACATGAATCACACTAGAAATATAAATCATTGGAAGAGAAGTTGATTGTAGGAAGATCAGGCACTGATATTGAGACCTAATGACCATGGTTTGAATATTTCTTCACCGATGAGGATTCGAATTCCAGAACGGAATAACTATTTTATACTATCCAATTTCTACTGTACATCAACTTCATTGACTACGAAAAAGCTTTTATAGCATGGACAGAACAACAGTATGGAAGTGTTGGGTCGGCTTTCGGAGAACCTCAACGGAGCCTCCATAGGCCTAAAAGGCGCCGAAGAGTCCTTTCCAATCAGACCACGATAGAGCATTCTAGAATTCCAATGTTGCGTGCTACTATTGGTGAGTAGCATAATATGTCGGTAACGGATTGGCGGAAATATGATGTTAATTTAACAAACGTTAACATCCATAAGTACCCAAGCTTTCTATACAACAACGAACCTTGAAGTAAAGTGTCTCTCTCATATTTTGCGTCTTGTTTCTGGTGTTCAGGTCGCTGTATAGTTCTACCGTGCAGGTTTCCTGAAAACCTTAGCAAGGAATATATGTTGCTTACCCTCATTTTTATCTTTCTACTGGTGATCGACTGGTTCACGAAGACGTCAACATCTGAAGGGAAGCATGGGATACAGTGGACATCTAGGATACAGTTGGACGATCTAGACTTTGCAGATGACCTGACTCTTCCATCGCACACACAACAACAAACGCAGCGGAAGTCGAGCAGTAAAGCAGCAGCCTCAGCAGCAGTAGGTTTCAACACAAAAAAGGGAAAAGCATGACTCTCCGATACAACACAATATGCACCAATCCAATCACAATTAACGGAGAAGATTTTGAAGATGTAAATATCTTTACATATTTGGTCAGCATCATTGATGAACATGGTGGATGTGATGCAGATGTGAAAGTGCGGATCGGTAAAGCGAGAGCAGTATATTTACAACTGAAGGACATCTGGAATTCAAAACAACTGTCAACCAACACCAAAGTCAGGATTTTCAATACAAATGTCAAGACAGTTCTACTGTATGGGCAGAAACCTGGAGAACTACGAAAGCCATCATCCCGAAGATACAAGTGCTGTACATCAACAGTTGTCTACGCAAAATACTTCGGATCCGTTGGCCGAACACTATTAGAAACAACCTACTGTGGGGAAGAACAAACCAGATCTCAGCGGACGAAGAAATCAGGTAGAAGTGATAGAAGTGAATGGGACACACATTGAGGAAAGCACCCAACCGTGTCACAAGCCTAGTCCTCACATGGAATCCTGAAGGCCAAAGGAAGAGGGGAAGACCAAAGAACACATTACTCCGGGAAATGGAGATAGACATGAGAGAAATGAACAGGAATTGGATGGAACTACAAACGAAGGCCTAGGACAGAGTGAGTTGGAGAATGATGGTCGGCGGCCTATGCTCCATTGGGAGTAACAGGCGTAAGTAAGGAAGGAAGTAATTTCTACTAGCTTATTTCACTTTCATTGTTGTCCCAACTTGTTAAATATGAACGATGATACGAAATCACATAAAATCCAATGTCCCAATAAGAGTAAGTTATAAGCATCCATCATCCTCCATCGCCAAACATTTAGGTGGAACAGGTAATAGGATTGATGATTGAAAGGAGGTGGAAGAGATAATACTATTTCATGAATACTTCGGTTTGTTCAAATTTACGTATTTCAAATGTATCGATTGAAAACACTATCATAATCATCAGTTATGCAACTGATCGTCTCTCGATTCAACTCACAACTAAATGTTGAATTTGAATGATCTAGTGAGCAGACTAACGAATTTCTTCATGGATGTCTAATCACATTGTCATCTTTCCATTTCGTCTACTTGTAGTTGAGTTACTTGAGTGACTAACTCATCGTTCCTGTTTCTCAGCATGACTGAAGAGAGAGAAGCACTGGAGAAAGGGAGAGAGAATGTGGGAGTTAGATGATGAGAGATTGTGTGTGTGAGAGCGAACGAGAGAGAGAATAGTTGTATAAAAGTGGATGTAAATAGTTGTGTGTGTGTGAGAGAGAGAGAGATGGAGAAAAAGTGAACAGCCGATAAAACAACATAACCGATGCAAAATTGACATGAAAATGAAAATCATAAGTTGACTGTGCTTTATTTGTCTTTGGAGAGAATAAACCAAATCATGTTAAATTTATTATTTGAATGATTAATGGATGGAGGATAATAACTTGGAACTAATCGGTAGATTTACTACGAACACTTCCACTACAGTAGCTGTTGTTATCGTTACTATTCTTATTCTTCCTCTTCTTCCTCTTCTTCTCTTCTTCTTCTTCTTCTTCTTCTTATTATTATTATTATTATTATTATTATTATTATTGTTGTTGTTGTTTTCACTATTGTTTTAGTAGTAGTTGTAGTAGTAGTAGTGGCAGTAGTATTCGATCTGTTTACTTTGTTATTTGATTATTTGCTTTTCATCCGGAATTTTCGGTTGTCACGTGAGTTTATTATGTTTGTGATTATTATTATTACCATTACCATTACTATTATTATTATTATTATTATTATTGGCACTGTCTTTGTTATTGTTAGTGTTGATGATTTTTTACTAATCACATGACTTGTTGTTGTTGTTGTCCTTGTTATAGACATTCGAGAATAAACTGATAAAAGTACTAGGCAATCCACTCCTATTTTTGTTGTTTGTTTACAAAGGAGATTTGGTGTTCATTGGTGAACTGATCAATCATTCTTTGTCTTCCGTATGAATTACAGTTGAAAGTGAATGTGAACAGGAAATTTGATGTGTTGGCACTATCCCGTGACAAGTTGTTTGTCCGTTAATCTATTTGTTTGTCTATCTATCGACCATAATTGTTGTTGAAATATGGTAAATTGTGTGATTGGTGTTGATTGGCAGAGATTTGGTGAGTTGGTTGATGTGAGTAACTCGTTCTGTTGACTTCCTTCTTCTTCTTCTTCTTCTTCTTCTGTCAAACGAGTGGTGATGAATGCTGGTAGACGTCTTACTTCATTGATACAGAATCAGTGGTAATGTGACTGACTCTGAACCTGAATGACGTGTAAGAGAATCTGTCACGGACTACCAATCCGATTAAGATTACAGGTACAATTTACTGTCGAGTATGAGGTAGCACAAAACATAGGTTAAATAGGTTATACCATTGATTACTTCCAATCACCTAACATAAAATCATAGTGCATCTGATGTCGACTCATCAGTTAGATTAGTAGTTAGATTACAACTTGACCCACATTTATTCAATCAGCATTGAGGAAGATTTGACAACTATGATATTAGCTCCTACTCAGTAAACAGTTAATTATTCACTTTAACCGTAATGAATTTCTATCTTACGATGGACTATTATTATTATTGTCGTTATTATAAATATTTCTTCAATACATCATAATATATTCTAAATAGTAGATTTTAAATCCTTCCATTCATGTGTATCCAGTTACATGTCTAATTCTTCCTCTCTTACATACAAATACAAATAGGCTGAAAGAAAAGGTTATTTCATAATGGGAATATCTATACAATCAGTATTTCCCAATTCTTTTTTATCAAAATTCATCAATAATTAAATTAACTGAAGTGTAACCATTTTGCACTTTCATCATGAGAACCACTTTTATTTAAGGTAGAATTTACAGGTAAGTAGGTGGGCAATTATTTGTTTGGTTGTGCATGCATGCATGTGTGTGTGTGTGATACTTGTCTGCTTTGAATTACAAGTGATTAGTGTACATATGGTTAAGTAATAAGTTTATTGTTGTGTATTCTACACTCTTATAGTGCCTATGTGTTTTCCTCTGTTTCGCTTCAGTTTTCATCATTAAATATTCACGATATCTCGGAAACAAATATTGATTCCATATGTGTATACGCTGAAAACTGAGTCATTAAGTTTCCTTGAAATTTTGTGTGTATTTTATTTATCAGTCGATTCGCTACAGTTCACATGAGCATAGACTACCGACCAGAATTCGCTAACCAACTCTGCTCTGAGCTGTCTTTTCTAGTTGTTTCCAGTTGTTATTTATTGTTTTTATGTCTTCCTCAACTTCCCAATACAATGTATTCTTGGATCTTCCTCTTTCCCTTTTCCCTTCCTGACTCCATGTTGGGCTTGTCTCGCGATGCAGTTTGATGAGTTTTACAATCTGTGTCCTATCCACCTCCATCATCTACTTCACCACTTTGGTTTCAACTGGAATTTGGTTAGCTTTTGAGAAGAAATAAACTACTGATCATTGACTATCTAAATTATGTACAACGATCCGATGACCACAACTTGAAATCTGATTGGCTTGTTAATGATAATATAGCGCTAATATGACTAGATAAATATGACATTGGTCATTACTCAGCGATAACGTTGCTGACTCTGAAGCTGAATCTGAAATCATCTTCAATATTTTCTTATCTTCGTACAACAAATCTCTGAACACATTTTTATAAAAAATATCCTTGACAGTTATTCACCGATTACCTCAGTATATAATTTAGTTTGTTTATTTATTGGACATATCATATAAATCCGTTATATAATACAATTCGGTTTTCCAAAATATAACTGGTAAAAACATAACTACATACCATGTATTAATAGAAAACATTTAAATAAATATTAACGGTCATGTGACTGCCTTTTTTTGTTTACTTGAAGAGAATCATTTGTTTTCCTTTCTGTTTCTTCCACTATTGTCATGTGACACGTGTTGTGTTGTGTTGCCTTGTTTCCTTTGTTGCTAACAAATACCAACTGTCTTTTTCGTTCATAGATTCATCAAAATAATCTTTGTTCTTTGTTTCGATTTACTTTATCTGGTAAATCTTAAAAATTAAGAAAAATTAATTGTAAATTAGTTGAATCAATGTTATGTAACTTAATTCTCATGTACTATCCATAAGGTTTGATATAGTCAATAGATAGATTAGTTCTAGTATGGAACTACTCAGCAGTTCGCATCCACGATCTCGCTACCCGCAAGATTTGAGACCAGGACCTATCAGTCCCATATTAGGAGGAACGAGCGTTCAGGGCTTCCAGTTTTTCCATGTTGATCTAACTTCAATTGACTCATGATTTCAACTATTGAGATAGATTAGTGAATAGTGTTATAACTGTTGTCAGATGATAATTGTAACTGGAGAACATGAAGATTTGGAATATTCAAGGAAGAAGACAGAAAACTGTTAGCAGGTAAAGAGTTAATTAACCTTCAAAACAAAAATAAAATAAAAAAACATAAAGATCTACTTATTAGCTAGATCTAATCATTCGCGTATAGATTTTATTAACATTTAATGACTAGTGAACAAAAGTAAAGGAAAAACAAAGTAGATATTATATAGATAGGCATTAAAATGATATATTTATCGAGTTACAGATGATTTATGGAAGTATCAGTCAGTTTTACGATAAACCGCTTTCGATTTCAGCGTGAAATTCATTCATTCATTTGACTAAATAGCGTTTTGACATTTTAGCTGATGTTAGTTTGTGATGAAAACTATAAATCTGATTCCTAATTCTAATCCTCAATTGTAATTCATCATTCCAATTACTCACACTTCTTTATAACGCTCATTTAGTCATAGTTAGTAGGTGGACATTATCAAGATTAAGTTAGTTTCGCATAAAGATCATAAGACCATAAATTATAGTCTCACCATATTTGTTACTCATCAATGGGATATTTTGTGTGAGTTACGTTCTCTCATATGGATGATTTAATCGTAAAGCTTGTGCGAATAATATAGTGCAGAAAAAGATAATGGAAGTTTGATGAACAACCTATCGATCTGATGAATTATTCATTCATACTACGAGAAGATTGATGAACTATGAGAAGTGAGTGAGACACAAATACATAATGTAGAACCTGCCATACATATGCTGTGTGAATATCAAGAAATACCACTGTAATATCACTGGACATCGATAGAAATGCGAATATTTCAAGACCTCACGAGTAGGATACATGTGATTGTGATTTAATCATTTATATTTAAAACCAACTTGGTCGACATGGTTTGCTGTTGACAAGGCCTAATGAAGAACTACATGATAATTGAAGTGAATATTCTAAAAACTATATTGATGATTGCAGCAGGTGTATTTCTAACCTCTTTTAAAAACTGGTCAAAAACAGACAACTGTGATTTGACACAATATCCATACTCTAGAGGATATCCCAGTTAATGCAAGTGCTGAGTGTGAACCGTCATCAAGGTCAACTGAATAATGAGAGATATAGTGTCAAGAAAACAGTGTTTTGTTATGCCGATAAATGTCACTTATTTCACATGTTGACTAGATGGTGCATACACTCGACTATGGATAACTCAATGAAAACTTGTTGTTATTGAGAATTACTATTAGTATGAGGGATTTGTGTGGATTGAATTATTTTCACGGTTGAATTCACGAACCGATGTCAGCTAGGTCGTCATTGAGAGTGTGGAATTACGGGATGGCAATTTCATCTTAATACGGGACTGCTCAGAAGTGAGTTGTGACAAGTGTTGTTCAGTGTGTGTTGTGTGTGTGTGAGTGAGTTATCTACTGTAGTCAGTGAATAAATGTTTGCACGAGATCATCGATTGATTGAAGTTTTATGTAATAATTGATGGTTGGTAGCTCAGTTGTCTGAGTGTGACTTGTTCACATGAAATTGATCGATTGTCTCTGCAAGCAGGACCATGGATACACAATATTGAATGACTTAGTGGTCAACCAGTGCTTCCATCATGTCAATGATTGTCTAGCCACGATAAGTGCATTATTTCAACTGTGTAAATTTACCATTCCGTTAATTGAATGTGATTCCAACCAAATACAATCTAGATGTCTTCATTTTAACATATGACAAATCAGTCTATACAGTCAAATCAACTGTCTCAATTACTTCCTTACTTACTTACGCCTGTTACTCCCAATGAAGCATAGGCCGCCGACCAGCATTCTCCAACTCACTCTGTCCTAGGCCTTCCTTTCTAGTTCCATCCAATTATCATGACTATCTCCATTTCCCGGCGTAATGTGTTATTTGGTCTTCCCCTCTTCCTTTGGCCTTCAGGATTCCATGTGAGGACTTGTCTTGTGACACAGTTCGGTGCTTTCCTCAATGTGTGTCCCATTCACTTCCATCGCTTCTTCCTGATTTCTTCCTCCACTGGGATCTGGTTTGTTCTTCCCCACAGTAGGTTGTTTCTAATGGTGTTCGGCCAACGGATTTGAAGTATTTTGCGTAGACAACTGTTGATGTACAGCACTTGTATCTTCTGGATGATGGCTTTCGTAGTTCTCCAGGTTTCTGCCCATACAGTAGAACTGTCTTGACATTTGTATTGAAAATCCTGACTTTGGTGTTGGTTGACAGTTGTTTTGAATTCCAGATGTCCTTCAGTTGTAAATATACTGCTCTCGCTTTACCGATCCGCACTTTCACATCTGCATCACATCCACCATGTTCATCAATGATGCTGACCAAATATGTAAAGATATTTACATCTTCAAAATCTTCTCCGTTAATTGTGATTGGATTGGTGCATATTGTGTTGTATCGGAGAGTCATGCTTTTCCCTTTTTTGTGTTGAAACCTACTGCTGCTGAGGCTGCTGCTTTACTGCTCGACTTCCGCTGCGTTTGTTGTTGTGTGTGCGATGGAAGAGTCAGATCATCTGCAAAGTCTAGATCGTCCAACTGTATCCTAGATGTCCACTGTATCCCATGCTTCCCTTCAGATGTTGACGTCTTCGTGAACCATTCGATCGCCACGAGAAAGAGAAAGTGTGAGAGTAAGCAACCTTACCTGAAACCGGTCTTTACCTCGAGCGAGTCTGTCAATTGTCCTCCATGCACGATTTTGCAGTTTATTCCATCATATGAATTCTGTATGTTATTGACTGTCTCCTGAGGCATGCCGTAGTGTCGAAGAAGCCTCCGTAGTGTTGTGATGTTCATGCTTTCAAATGCTTTTTCGTAGTCAATGAAGTTGATGTAGAGTGATGAATTCCATTCCATTCAATTGATTGTTCCACAATGATTCGTAGTGTTGTGATTTGGTCTGTACACGATCTATCCTTACGGAATTCAGCTTGTTGGTCTTGAAGTTGGGCGTCTACAAAATCCTTCATCCCGTTTAATAATACCCTGTTGAACAGGACTCAGTCTGGAGTCCCTCAGTGGGCTACTGCATGTCCCAATCGCGGGTAAAGGATGAGGGTTGGGCATGGGGTTAGCGACCCTATCCCGTAGAAAATAAACTCGCTAAAGAAACGACAACCACATAAACTCTCAATTACATGAATCTATATATCAATGTTTATTCTTCTTTCTTTCGTTCATTCTGTTCATACTGTTTCGCACATTTTTCTCTTTTAAACATTACATAATCAACATTGGTTGTATACATTCATTGGACAAGTAAGCTAATCACAATCACCTCTATTTCCCCACCACTCAATTCTTCCCCTATATTGTCTTGCTCAATGATTTATCTACCTGTAGTACACATAAAATGAATATGTTGGTGGTTTCATTCTTTTTCCTTAAACAGTTAACCTCTTTTTTTCTGACTTATATTTATGGATTTGTACATAATTGCTAATATATAATTAATGAAGATTGATTGGAACATTTCATGTGATCGAATTCTTTTTATTCTCTGGAATAAAGAAGACAGGGAGCTGTTGGATTGAATGTATAAACTGAATTCATTCTAAATGAATTCCTGAGTAGGGACAAACACGCACGCACACACAAACAGTCACATTTATTTTCTACTGAATACACATTTATCCATATCCATTGTGAAAAATGTGAGATTAGTGTTGTTTTGGCAAGATATTAGATCGATACAACAGTGACATGTTGACAGATGAGCGAGCAGTTGATTATTGAATTACCAGATGAAAATTAGAAAACTGAATGAAAGTTGTAGGTGTGATGGTATTCATGGTATTGTGAATGAGCACAGTTGAGTAGTTACACACTGAGATAAAACAACAGCTGTCTAGTATGATGTATAATAGTCTGTGATATGAAACCGTAATATTCAATACTCTTCACCAACTCCTATCCCATTCTAACGATATTCATTGATGATGAGAATGAGATTGAGTGTGTCATCTACTGCGAGTTGATAGTGAAGATGATCGTTCTCGTTTTAAAACATGTAATGAGAGAGATATTGAAACGTTCAGTGAATTGAAATACACAATGTTCATTCATTTCGACTGATGAAGATTAGAAAACTGACTGACATAATTCTAACTTTATTTCAATGTTTAATTGGTAATGCAGAACGAGGAATGAGTGTTTGATATTGAATTGAAATTTTCCGGAATATTTGGAGGTGATCAGTTTTGACAGACAACTCACACTGAAGTAATTGTAATAATAATGTACTCACCACTCAGCAATTTCTGAGGTAATCATGGAGAATTTAGTAAGAATCAGTGAGGAGTGGAGTATGATTTGATGGAGTATGAGACAGTTTTCGACTAATCAGATTGAAATACATCTAGTGAATATAGTTAATTGATTAAAGTTAGAAATGTCAGATGTGGGTTGTCAAATATGTACTCAAGGAGCTGGGTGCTCATCAGGAGACATGAAGTTCTCTAGTATGATTCATTGGTTCAATGACCAAGATCATTTGATGGTGTAAATGTATAGGATAACTAGTTATTGTGAAGTGATTTTATTTTTGCAATGGATATAAGAATTGCGTTGGTCTCAGCCGTATGTGTTACATGATATGAGATCATGTTCCCTCAATAACTCACTACATAGTTTGTGCAATGAGTATACAGAAGATATACAATAGTGAGTAATACTATAATGGACTAATAAAAATATCACAATGTAATAGAATGTCAATTCATGTTCACTGAATGTCATGAATTGATAAAAATGATTTAAGAAAATAAGGCACCATAGAATGAATCATGAATAACAATGACCGTCCAGTGCTTGCAGGTTTCCAATGGTGGTTTAGTTTAGATCGACTAATCAATCCAGCTATTCAAATACAAACAAAATGATGCTGCTGCTGCTGCTGCTGCTGCTGATGATGATGATGATGATGATGATGATGATGATGATGATGATGATGATGATGATGATGATGATGATGATGTTCAGTGTATTTTAGTGTTGTTTAGTTTTGTGTTTTGTAGTGAATTACGGTTTATCGTAGGATGGTAGGTGATTTTTGTTGAGTGATGCGGTGTTGTAAATTATCTTGTATTTTGTTTGTAAAATGCATTCTTCGTCGCTAAAAACGAAATAAATATCAGTAGTATAACACGTGGATTTTTGGATTAAACAATGTGACTACAGGTGGACTTAACGCTTATGAATGTATTGCTAAGCAATAGAGTTCAATTGGAATTGAGCAAACGTGCGAATGCATTACCGTACATGATGTGTTTGCAAATAGTTAATCTGAATTGAGGTATGTTGTAGAAACGAAAACCGTTGCAATAATTGACAGGCAGCTCAACGGTGGAAGTTGCCACACTTCATTACACTAGTTATCGACCCTGCCACTTTCATGATGGCATTATTTATGAGAGTGGAAGAGGCTGTGTTTATAACGTAGTGAGTATGGGAAATGTTGAATACGTCTAATTGACGGACAAATGACCTCATGAAATTTGATCTCTCACAGATTCTGTAAGCATAATCAAACACGGATAGTCATATATAGTTTAGACTACAATCAGATGGTAGATATAATGTTAAAACGTCTTTGATAAAATGCAAAACTCAGTGAGTATGTAAATCACGTAAACAGAAATCATCACAAGTATACAACTTGCAACCACTGCTTTAACTCAACAGCTATGAACATACTATGTGAATCAGTCACATTAATAATAATAATAATAAATTATTCCTGTTGTTATGAAGGAAGCTTTCATGAAATGTTGGGAGAAATGGTTGGTGGATTAGTGAAAAGCAATAAAATAAATTGTAGTCAATTGACGGTTGTCGCGTGATCATCTCATTGTCTTTGGTATGTTAGGGTTGGAAATCAAGACAAGAATATTGAGGTAGATGAAGAGCTGAATTGCACATTGAAATAACACTATCAAATGGCATTGGAGATCTTCGGTGGAACGTTTGAAGTTCACCAAATTATCAATCAATTATTGAGAGACAATTATGTTCAATTATTTGGAACACCTTCACCACATACTTTGAAATATTAGAATACATACAAATATTTGTAATTCACCACACTACTCTGTCAGACAAGTAATAATATCACAAGATAAGTGGAATTGGTAAGTGATTATTTTACGAGTGGTAGGTGAGTATTGATTAGGAATTCACATCCATCACATAGAATGGAATGGAATGTAAAGGAAAAGTACAATGCAATGATTGTTTGTTTAGATATGTTTGCAGATATGTACACATGTATGTGTGTGTGAGTGGATGAGTGGGATTTGTAGGAAATTCGATAGAAATATGAATGAGTAATTGCTACTGATTGGGTCGTAATAAGTAGTATAATGAGTATAGACGATTGTGATTTGTTGATTGATGATGAGACAGAATTAGTGTAAAAGAAATAGATGATTCATACTGCATGTGTTCATAGATATCACTTGATATGAAATGATTAATTTTATTTGATATTTGTAAAATGATGATTCGATTTAAAGTAAACAGTATTTTCTTTAGAACAGAGGAATTACAAAGATGAGTGACTTGACGAATAACATTCTGTCACTTTGGAATATTTGGACGCTGCCACATCGAGTGGTAATGTATATGTATAAAATGAGTCGAGATGCTGAGTCAGTTTGTTTTACAAAGTTATCTATGACATGTTGAAGGCATCTCAACATTCGTATTCATTCAATCAATGGTCGACATGGATGATAATCTCCAATTACTCATGAATGATTGGTATTGCACTTGAAAGTTTTTAATGTTTCACATTCATTCATCCTCATTTGTCACTGTGTGTTAGTCGAATATTGCAAGTGATTATGAATATTTTGCAGTTATGATTGCTGAAGGGATTACATTGATCAACTACTCGTATGCGTTCTCCAGATGTCGTATGACATAGTGAGTTGGATATGTGAGGTGTATATGATAGCGAATTGTCATGCTTATCGGGATTTTCCTTCTGATTAGTAGAGTAGACATTAACCACTTGTTGATCTTGATGTTTGTGACAACTGCATTATCAGATGAATGTATACTGGAAGTTGTTGATCATTGGGAGAAACAAATATCTTACTAAATTGGAAATCGAAGTGTGATATCAGTGAATGAGGTGAACCATTATTGAGTACTTCAATACTACTGTCTATCCACCAAATGAGATACGGTTCACTTGACCATTCAACCGGTATGCGGCTGAAGTCTTCATGCGTATCGTAGAACATATACATCTGGAACTGACACATTTGTTGGATTTTATCATCTTCCATATAATACTAACGCTCGATAGGGAATCTGTTATGTTTGCAGAAGGAAACGATAGATGATTTCCTTATGTTGAATGGGTTTCAGTGTGTTCGGGCCGTAATTATAGGAAAGCAGTTGTACAGCCAATCTTTCTCTCTGTATTTAACTTATCGATGAAATTATAGTTTATTTTTTCAATATATCATTATAGCATCATTCATATACAGGTGGATTTTTGAGTTAATTTCTCCATTAAATACGTCATGATCTTGACTACGTTGCATGGGTCCTCAATTTTCTAATTGTTCAATGACCAAATACATAACTAGCGACCACCAGGATTCAGTAGATGAGTAAATAACGCGATGGCGTTTGTAGCGAAAGGTTTAAGTTCAAGAGTGAACATCAACTCTGCGATGCAGTGACATTCAGCCAACGAGTCGCAAATAGGACGAGACGGGCGTCGTGGATTCCACTGCTAGCCATCATCCAACTTTATTTAATGAATTATTATTCTTATACATATTTTTTGTATGTTCATTAAATACCTGGACTACTATGTTTCTATGTCCCATTTATTGTAGACTTTCATTTGATCTGTAACTATTACCGTACTTTTTATTTTTTCTTATTTAAACCTTTAATGAATATTTACAGTTTTCCCGATCTTACTTTTGCCTTCAGCCTGTTTGTACATAACTATGACTTTCTATTTCATAGTGTGATGTAGTCCGGTATGTATGTATATGAATATGAAAATGGAGGTAGATGTTAGGAGCCTGATTTATAAAAATGAAAGCTTGACTGTTGTCTTCTATCAGACTCAAGGTTGGGAATAGGTATGAGTATTAAAGTCCCAATACGAGTTGACCTAACATCAGCTCAAAATTAATTAATCCGGTCGAAATGTGCCGTTGGTCAAAGTTGCGGACCCTAGACAATAGGTGGCATAGTATAATTGGGGAGAAAAATTGTAATCGGAACTCTGATTGGTCAGTTGAGGTAGTTATATCTTTGATATCTTAGGCGTAATTATATATTACGTTTTTCCACAATGATTTATTTTCATTCAGGAAAATCTCCAGCCAGTTATGTTAATAGTACAATTATTCCTGGCACAGTATATGTAATGATTGTTTGAAAATGTATTGTACAGTTATAAAATATATAATTCAAAGATTTAAATAACCTGTAAAAACAACTAAATAGCAGTCGGTGTCGGTCAGTCCTCCAACTTCCAATGCTGATACATGTACTCCTAATAACTGAATCTGAATGAGAAAACTAACAATTAGTAAGAAACTAATGTTGACTAACTAGATCAAATGTATGCACAAACCCATTCGTAATTATATATCTTACTCATTAAAAAAAGTACGTTAGATTCCCAAGCAATAATATATATATATATATATATATATATATACATCAAGGGTTTTTCGGATATTATAGTAATTTCAGTGGCTGAGATCATGAGTCAGTTGAAGTTAGGCCACCTAGGAAAACCTGGAATCACTGGACGGCCGTTTCGTCCTATTGTGGGACTCCTCAGCAGTACGCACGCACGATCTCTCCTCGCGAGGTCAACCATTGAAATTACTATAATATCCACAAAACCCTTCTGATATGAATCAACATCTGCTCACTAAAGACTGGCTTCAAGAGGTATTTCCTGGAGTTCTAGTGAGAAGCAGTCACCAGTAGAGTTGAACTGGGTCTGTTGTGAGATAGTAGCTCACTGAAAACATTGGTAGATGTGTCACTCAATTCCGTGGATTATTTGAAGTTAGACATTAACACTGTCGGATGCCGGCCAGCTCAGTGGTCTAGTGGTTAAGTGCTCGCGCACTAAACCAGTAGATCCTGGGTTCGAATCTCGCAGGGGGCGAGGTCGTGGATGCGCTCTGCTGAGGAGTCCTATACTAGAACGAAGCGGCGGTCCAGTGCTTCCAGGTTTTCCATGGTGGTCTAGCTTCAACTGACCCATGATCTATATATATATATATATATATATATATATATATATATATATATATATATATATATATATATATATATATATATATATATCTGTTTAAGCCAAATGCTGACCGATAATGTGTACACGTCAGTATCTCTTAGTTATCACTTACCCTTGGACTGATATATCTAACTGACCTGGTCTATCTGTAACTTATCGAAAAATGATAGATACTAGTTCATGCCCACCTTCAGTAAGCCGATTGAACTATTCGCCATACAAAATATTTTCGAAGTAGAGAAATAATGCATAAAACTTAGTCTTTATATTATTATTATTATTATTATTATTATTATTATTATTATTATTATTATGACAACTAATTAATCTTACGAAAATTTTCTATTTTTTGTTGTTTCAAGAAAACACAAAACATGATATCCTTCATTAGATACTGAAAGTACATAAAAACAAAAAAATGTTTTTTTTTGGTATTTTTCATCAGTGTGAGACAAAAACATAGAAACAGATGTCTATATGTTAGTAACATGATAAACAAATCTCAGACAGTAATTTAAAGTATAGTTTGATAGAAGAAAATAATACCGATAGAGCATTAATAATAATAATAATAATAATAATAATGGTTGATTCTCAACATGATTATGATTAAAGGCTAAGTGATATGATATTTTTGATTGGTGTTTATCTTACTACTTATTTAAGATAAGATTAATGAAAATTCTCATTATTTATTTCTATTTTGAGATAGTTGACAACTAATTCTAGTTATGAACAATTGAAAGATGTCTAGAAAATACGATAAGGATCTTTTAGGTTTCTAAAGAGCTCAACGACTTATCTTCATAATATTTAAACAATAATAATAAGTTCTCAAAAGAACTTTGAAGAGAGAGGTTAAGGATACAAGAAAATCTTGACATCAAATAAAGAAAGTTAGAATTTTGATTCAACAATTCCATTGACACAGTAACAATTATGAATCTGGGATAAATTATAAAAATATCAAAGTACAAGGTATTTTGTGAAGGTTGTAGGACGTTCACAGTTTAAATTATAAACCAGTCTTAGCTAGACCATCACTGGACTGCTGTTTCGATTGACGGTTAGGCTTTGTATGCACTCTGCTAAGGAGACCCATACTAGGATTAGCAATTACCAAGGTCATCCTTATACGTCAGAACATTAGTTTAATAACAATAATAAAAGGATATTTTGAGGCCGTCATACCAGGTAGCTAGTAATGGGATGTAGAACAGTCAATTAAAATGTCACTTTAATGTTGTCTTCATTTTTCAAAGACGTTTTATTCTCTGAGGTAGATGGATTAACCGTTAAGTTTTCATAAAATTTTTAGAAAACATCAGCATAAACTTTAATATGAAGTGGGCTACGAGAATTTTTCCACAAATAAGTAAAAGCCTGTTCTATTGACCTAGAATGTAAATGATTTAAGTCATTGTTTGCACGTGTGTTTCGACTGTTTTCACTTCTGATCTGATCTTTGACTTTGTTTTTGTTTATATTTTTCCTGATTGGTTGGTATATTGGGTCGCTCTCGATATCTCTGTTGACTCATACGAGACCAAGTGCCAGGATACGGAGGGTCCATCTAGGGGAGCTGGAAAACCCTGATTCCAAGCGAATGGTGACATGGGCTCCAGGATCCTGAAGGAACAAATGGCGTATGAACCAACCGTTGGTCACCGGCTACCATAGGACTGCATTTCCTGACGTTGCTACGCTGCATTCTGGATTAGACCTTTAGGTCGAATGCTCAGGCTGTGGCCCCATATTAAAACCACCTGCTTCGGTTTGGGCACCCGGGAAGTATCCCAGCTCTCACATAAATTGAATGATTTATGTGACACATATCTGCTTTGTGCCTCCTTGTACCAACGCTTATGTGCTTAAATAAATAAACAAATGCCAGGCTTATAAAGATTCCCTGACTTTCTTCGTGTACGCTCTGTCCAAAATTTTGACGCTTCCCAATCGAACTAATGTTCATGGATGTAATTCTAATTCAGGTTTTTAGTTGTGCTCTAACATTGATTGATTCATGATTTCAATTTGGTTCTGTTCAGTGAATTAGGGTTTTTGATTGACTCTTGTGTATTTAACTTCGAGTATAATGGAATAATCATCAATCACGAACAAGTAAATCTTTTATCCAGAAACGATAAATCAACCGTATAGATTCACAATAACAGAAGTTGAACATCTAACATAATCATGAATCATATTTCTGTACTCCCACATAAAATGTAAATCTGAATAATGCAAAAAAGCAAACCAACTTTTAAATGAATGAATCAGAATTACTTTCAATAGTTCATAGTGAATTCAAACGGCAAAATTGTATAATCATTAAAATGTAAATAAAACACGCAATGAGAATACACTACATGATCTAGTGATTCATATCCAATCTAGTTACTTAACAGTAAGAATATGTGTAGAATGTTAGTCCATATATAATTTCTATGAGTTACCGTTCGTTTATTCTTCGTTCGGATATAATACAATTGTCATGTGTGGTTCTAGTATTAATAATTGTTTCATTTTACGTTTAGTAAACGGATGACATATTATTAGCTGATTCGTAATTATTATCAGAAGGGGGTTTTTGTGGAGATAATAGCAATTTAATAGTTGAGTTCATGATTCAATTAAAGCTAGACCACCGTGGAATTCCTGGAAGCACTGAATGGCCGTTTCATCCTAGTATGAGACTCCTCAGTAGTGCACATCCACCACCCCGCTCGAGGGGTTTGAACACATTACCTTCGGTCTCTCACACGAACGCTTAACCTCTAAACCACCATGGTGTTCTACTTTTAATTGACTCATGAACTCAACTACTATGATTCGTAACTATTGTTTTCTAACTGTTAATTATTATCCTCTTAACTACGTGAATAATCGACCTGAGATAACCTTGAATATATTCTTAGGCTAAATTTCAGAGTTGAATTAAACTTTCCACACCTGAAATTCAGAAACAAAATATGAAGTAGGTTAGGATCGATTTATTAAAATTACTAATTCAACAGATCACATGTTTAGTGATCAGATAAGGCAATGCAAAAGAATGTGAAGAATATCACTTTTAATAGGAATTTAGAAGTCAAAAAATATTGAATGAGTAAATTTACAAACAAGAAGGAAATATACATAAAAAATGGAATTACTTACTTTTCTGGTTAGCGTTTTTTTAGCGAGTTAGTTTTCTACGGGATGGGGTCGCTAACCCCATGCCCAACCCTCCTCCTTTATCCAGGGTTGGGACCGGCAGTTGCCCCTGGAGGGACTCCTGGTGGAAATATACATAAAAAATGGAATTATACACAACTAATAGAACGTCTGAAGGGATTAATGCAAATGAAATGACATTAATTTGGTACGCTTGTTATCTATTCCAAAACAAAGTATGTTGTAAGTATACATAACCGAAAAGGGCTTCCTACATACTTGAACTTCACACAGATCTCTAGATAGACAATTTTTACAGGCATTATCCAAATAAGATAACGGTATCTACTAGATTCACACATACTTACGGAAGTAAATCTATTTTAAAATGACATAGTATGAAATCATGTTTCCATTTTATTAATTCACCAACAAATTAACACATGATTCTAAGTATCTCTGTTGTTTTCAGAGATGCGAAATTTACTTATTTAATGTTCTCTTTTTTCTATTTAATTCGTTAAAATTCAGTGACGAGGCTATAATTTATGGACGAACTAATCAGGTATAAGATAATAGGTCTCGGATTTTGGCAGGAAATTCATCCATTTGACTAAATAGAGTTTCGACATTTTAACTGATGTCAGTTCGTAATAAAAAGCCCTAAAGTAAACCATCAACTGTAAATTATAATTATAATTCCTCACACTGATTAATAACAGCTGATTGATCACTGGGTGGTGATCAACCTCATGTATATCAGGTCCTTCTCAATGCAGATCGAACCCTATAGATCAAGTTGCATTGTAGCACCAGTCTAGATGACTCACGATCACGGTCAATCGAGGCCCGGATAGCTCAGCGGTACCGTCTCTGTGAAGCTGGTTGACATACAGTCGAACCCATTAGGGAGCATCACACTCAAGAGTACAGGTACATGTTGCTGACTAGTGTCAAATAGCACGAAACCTAGATCCAGGGTTGCCTGTTGATTTCATCCATCCATCATATTAACTGGTCTATAATCCACATCTCGCAATTGTCAGTAGGTGATTATTTGCAAAATCACCTTAGCGTCAGTCAAAATTCCCACGATCTAAACTACACTGTTATTTTCTGGTTGTATTAGCTGAAATGTTATTAAATATACAATTAAATATATATACATTTTAAGGAGCTAGTCTCTTAATACATTCAAACATAGCTGATCAATTATGGGTTACATTCTTCTTATAGTTTTTTAGTGTGATGTCGTAATTTATACTTTATATCAATTGTAAATCATAATTCTAATTCCTTACAATAGTTTATAATCCCCATTTAGTCCTAGTTTTTAGGTGAATACTCTTGAGGTCAGTTTGACGTCACTCAAAGGTCGTCCACAAATAATAATCTCACCAATTCAGTCTTCATTGTTTACCAATTGATTGTATTTTTTTGTACCAGAAGGCGTTTTGTGGAGATTGTAGATCATAAGTCAATTGAAGCTAGACCACGATGGAAAATCTAGAATCACGAAACTACCACTCAGTGCTTTCAGGTTTTCCATGGTGGTCCAGCTTCAATTGACTCTTAATCTCAACCATTGTAATTTTTTTGTTTGGATAATATTTTCACAGGTTGAAATCATGAGTCAGTTGAAGATAGATCACCATGGAAAACCTGAAAGCACTGAAAGGCCGTTTCGTCCTAGTATGAGACTCCCCAGCAGTGCGCATCCACGACACCGCAGGATTCAAACCCAGGACCTATCAGTCTCGCGCCAAGCGCTTAACCAACTAGACTATTGAGCCGGCATCCAATGGTGTTGTTATATCCGAGTGGAGATTAAATTACAGGTAATTCCCGAGGACTATTCATGGACTAATATTCTATAAATATTCTTATTGTATAATTATTCAACAATTACATTACGTATATTTATATTTCTCTTATTATAAGCTTTATTTTGACCTATAATTTATTATTATACGACTTACGGTTCTTAATCTTGCTCAGTCTATTATTCACTGTCCCCCTCGTTCACAGCCACTTTCTGGCTTATTTGTGTACACATGTTATTTTCTAATTTATGGTGCGTTGTGGTCTGTCTGGTTGATATATAAACCGAGTATGTTTGAAATAAACGATCTGCTCTGATTCGAAGCTGGTATTGTGTTCTGGACTCAAGTGGAAGGGATCGGAGGACATAGGACCAGTAAGGACGCTAGACTGCCCTCACCGGTTGAACGTCATTGGTTGGCCTAGTGTAAAGATCCGTATAAGTCGTATCCGGATTGGTCGGTAGGTCGCGTGATAGCAAAACAAGACATCCGAGGTCATAACAGGTGTCATTATCTAATTTCAACCAATCCACGAAGTTGCTCTACCGTATACCATTGTCTTCAGTGAGCTGATATCTCACAACAGACCTGGTTGAACTCCACTGGTAACGGCTTCTCACAAGGACTAGAACTTCAATTGACTCATGATTTCAACCTGTGAAATTTCTAAAAATCTCCACAAAACCCATTCAGATAATAGTTTGTCTGTGTTTTTTTTTCCAAATTTTATTTTCTTGAATGTAACAAAAAGCAACAGCAACAACAAGCAACTATGAAACTAGGTCATTTTTTGGATCCAATAGAAATTATTGAGAATTACATGTGATTGGTTATATGGAACGTGGAAAAATTCAATTTAATGTTTTTGAATAATAAAAAGAAAGTTAGAAAGTGGAATATTTTTGCGTTTTACTCTCTTTTAAAAAAAAAAAGAAAAAAGGGAGAAAAAATCACAATGAAATAAAATTATTTTTAATATGTTTATGTATACAATATTTGATGGCTTTTGGGGATATTATAGTAATTTCAATGGTTAAGATCATGAGTCAGTTAAAGCTAGACCACCATGGAAGACCTGGAAGCATTGGGCGGCCATGGTCTAGTGGTTAAGTGCTCGGGCGCGAAACCAGTAGGTTTTGGGTTTGAATCTCGCAGGAGGCGAGGTCGTGGATGAGCACTGCTGAGAAGTTATACAATATTTATAATGAAATTAACAGAATGATATAAATATTCTGTGTTAAACATCAATGGGAAGATTCAAGTAAATTATTGGAGTGATCCAGAAAACTTGTCGCAAAAGACAAGAAAGAAGATCAAGAAAACTTCAAGAAGCATTTTATCCAATCAGCGTTCACTTGAAATTTAGCCAGAAACATAAAGAAAATGAAAAGTTATAAGTAAAGTTTTTGATTGCCTGGTTACTATACTGCTACTATGTTTAGTAGCATTCTAGAATTTTCGGGGAACCCAAGAACATCTAAAATACTATAAAAACCTTATATTTTCTGTACTTAAATGAACTTTTGGAGTAAAGTGCTTCTCGTATATTTTGCGCCTTTTTCTTTCGTGTTCAGGTCGCTGTGTAGTTCTAGCTTAGGTGTCACGAGAGTAGGTTTAGGGACTGAATATAGCGTTCAATTAGCAAGACTTCTCATAAATAATACCAAATGAATGTAAACTTCACCCAATCTCAGGACTCACTGACTAAGTGGGTAATGCGATAATGTTTAAAGCGAACAGTGCTATGTTCGAGTTGTAGAGTGAATATCAACTCTGAGATGCAGGTATATCCAGCTGACAAGTCTCAAATAGGACGGACAAAACGTGCGTCAAACTGGATTACACTACTAGCCACTAACCAGCTTTGTTTATAATACTTGTGAATTAAGACTATATCAAGGCAATACACATAGTATCCATATATACCAATAAGAGACCGATCATTTGTAGAGCTAAACATCAATAGAAAGATTCAAGTAAATAATACCAAGTGAATTTTATTGAGTTATTGTTTGAGATGGTGGAGAAGATTTGTAGCTCAGGTGGATGATTTTGGTGGAGTTCTGTCATCTGAGCTGGATGGTTTGGTCGTGGAGCTTTCATCGTCCTTCTGAACGACATCATCAGCACAAACTTCAAATAGACTTCCAGCTCAGAGAACAAAACTCCACCGAGTTATTGTTTGATTGTGTTTTGTTTTATTTTTCCTAGTAGGAACGTTTCTTTCATGTTTCATTCAGAAGAAATGTATCCTTTTTTTTCTTCTTCCTCATTTATAACCTGAACTTGAAAAGAGATGGTTCATTAAGCATGAATGATAAAAAAAAATTTTGTATAGTTGAAATGTTATTGTCTGGTTATTAATGAAAATAAGGAATAGAGGACTAAAAAAAAATTAAAAAGAGAAATGATAAGTTATATATGACATATTTTGTTGTTATGTATTTGGAAACTTTACTTAATTAGTAAATTGTTATCTATTCAACTTTTACATGTCTAGATTATAGTATACACTTGACAATACTGTGTACTTTAGCAACGACCTTGAATGGTTTGTCGGCCAATCAAAAAACAGTGTTTAGTTATGAAGCAGTTTGTAATAAAATGTTGAAATTACAGTTGCTAGGATTGTGAGATTTAAAATTAGGAGTTATGATTAAAGAGAGAAGGAGAGCGAGGAAATACTTTTCAATTAGTAAACCACCCATAATTATGATTCATATCAAGTAAGCACAGTTGTAGCCTGTATCAGGAACAAGAATTTCTTGTGATTTAGCTTGTTTATCGCATTAAATTCACTGTGTGGCTGGATGAAAGATCATTTTAACGATTCCAAGCAGTTTATGAACTGCTTGTGTTTTTAAGTTAGTGCAAAATCCACTGGGCGTTATCTAGAATTTTATTGGATCGCTGAAAGTCATTGGTACAGTATAGCTTTACTAACATACTCATTTAATAAGATCACTAAATTACTGGGTACACTAATAATGAGTCTAATTTGTATCAACAATACTAGGGCCAAGTAACCATGATGACTCTGACTAGCCCACATACATTCTTCTAATCCTAAATGTGCTCAGAAAGAAAACTGGAAAATCAGCTGGTTTATTTGTACACTTATGATTCAAAATATGACATTATAATCTACATCAACTATAGAACCATGATTTATTATAAATCATAAAAACATAGATACATCACTAGGTCATTTGTGGTAGAAAACTGAGTACACGTACATAATCAACTAATCTACAAACTGTCGAACATTTGTCAACAGATAATGAGTTAACTGAAAACCTACAATTACGACACAATGAAAATAATCTCAAATAGGTATTTAACGAATGTGCAAAGTATATTTATACCAAAATTAAATGAAGAACAGTTCAATGAAGTTATACCATCTACATCCATTTGTACATATAGAATAATAATACTTTGAGGAATCGAAAAGTCACTAGAATAAAGGTTTCACTCCACTGTTGGTCAAGAGTTCCGTAAGGATAAAAAATGTTGAAAAAAGGAGCCGATAAACAAATAAATGCCACGTGGATGATCGTTTAACGCGAAAAGATGGATTTGAGTTACATGAATTTCGATTTCGAACTGTGACCTATGACAATTCGCTATCAAATACATCTCACACATCCAACTCACTACGTCATACGACATCTGGAGAACGCATACGAGTAGTTGATCAATGTAATCCCTTCAGCAATCATAACTGCAAAATATTCATAATCACTTGCAATATTCGACTAACACACAGTGACAAATGAGGATGAATGAATGTGAAACATTAAAAACTTTCAAGTGCAATACCAATCATTCGTGAGTAATTCATGATTATCATCCATGTCCACCATTGATTGAATGAATACGAATGTTGAGATGCCTTCAACATGTCATAGATAAGTTTGTAAAACAAACTGACTCAGCATCTCGACTCATTTTATACATATACACTACCACTCAATGTGGCAGCGTCCAAATATTCCAAAGTGACAGAATGTTATTCGTCAAGTCACTCATCTTTGTAATTCCTCTGTTCTAAAGAAAATACTGTTTACCTTAAATCGAATCATCATTTTACAAATATCAAAGGAAATTATTCATTTCATATCAAATGATATCTATGTACAGTTTCAGCATGAATCATCTATTTCTTTTACACAAATTCTGTCTCTTCATCAATCAACAAATCATAATCGACTATACTCATTATACTACTTATTACGACCCAATCAGTAGCAAATATTCATCCATATTTCTATCGAATTTCCTACAAATCCCACTCATCCACTCACACACATATACATGTGTACATATCTGCAAAAGTAACTGAACAACCAATCAATAAATTTTACTATTCATTTACATTCCATTCCATTTCATTCAGTGTGACGCAAGCGAATTCCTAATCAATACTCACCTACCACTCGTAAAATATTCACTAACAAGTTCCACTTATTTTGTGATATTATTTCTTGTGTGACAGAGTAGTGTGGTGAATTATAAATATTTGTTTGTATTTAAACATTTAAAAAGGTGTGGCGAAAACACATTCGGAGAAGCTCTAGTGACAAGCACAGAATTGTCTAGAAGTTTGAGCTACATACTTAACTCATGACCTCTACCTCGTTTCTTAGAAACGAAGGCGAAATGTTGAACAGTGATATCAGTCTTGAAAGGAAATGTATTTTGCTTTCTTGGTTCAACTGTGGTAATGAAAATCTTTTGGAGAATGAACGATCAGATTGAAATCACTAAAATGAACGTACTAACATTTGTAACCTATCTCACATCTAGGTGCACATGCTAACATTTACAATGATTATTGAATATCATCATATTAACTGAACCCATTTTTATCCACAGTTACTCGATACTGAAGTGGATGTAGAAATGGGATTTTTGATTATAGGTCCAGTGTCAACGTGCTACTGTGAACGGTAACAGTGGAAATGAGGTTTGCCTATTTTCCAAAGTTCATGAAACACAAAAATCAGAATATACAGATGTAACGATGAATTCAACTGTTAAAATACTACAATCTCCATAAACACTCATTCTGAAATCCCATTGATTCAGTTTAGTATCGAATATACCACAATCCATCGACTGTATATAATGCCTTGTTCGAAGTAAACCAGTATCTGTACAGTTCTATCAAGTGATATCATAGATAATGCCAATTTATGAAGTCAAGTCATTGTAAGCACAATGAAGAAACATTTCGAGATACAGTGAACAAAGTCTATAGAAGCATTTGATACAAAGTTGTTCACTCAGCCATCAGTTGGTGCTTATTTCCCAGATTACAATCGACACAATTATGAAGTCACAATCTCATCTAAATTGTGATATTGAGGTTGAATTTATGAACTTTTCAAATCCTATTCACTTATTACGTAACCTATCTTGTCAATGTTTAATTCCATGATTCCTTCATTACCTCTAAAATTATCACACAATTTATCTTATCGGTCTCTGAACTCCACTCAACAGTTATACCACCCATCCATGATTGTTTCCTTGATTCTAACACCAAATAACCTCTGACCTGTTCTTGTAGATATATATAGTTATTATTGATAGCCTTGGTCATTCCAATTACTTACATTCAATTATGCTGATTGTTTCATGCTATTTCTTATCTCAATGTAAAATTCTAATACATATTTGGTTGCAAACAGCTGACGAGAAACCACAAAATACATTAAATTCATATTATTCTGCATCAGTATTTGTTCTTACTTTATTTAAATTCATAAATGGAACTAATTGAGTGAGCAATATTGTCTAACAACCGGTCCTCAATTGGAATGCATCTGCAGTTGTCTTCCATGAACCAATTTGTAGTGTAGTCCGTCATGTGAATTCCCTGGCAATGAGTGTATACGCGTGGCGATGTGAGAGTATTTGAATCTTTCCACCCTCGGCCGTACTAAGCCATTTGGGGGCATCAACCTGTACTGGTAAATATTCATCCTGAGTAGATTACATCGATATGATCATTAAGTAATTAGTTTTCAGAATGAGTGAATCGTTGTATATTCAGATAATCAGTCCCAGATAGGATGAATTGAGCATTCTAGATTCCCCAGCTAATCACAATCCATCTAATCTTGAGTTGAAGTGTAGTATTTGATAAATGAATGTAATTCTATATATACACTGGTAATGCGAGTGAAGTGCAATACAAATCATTCATGAATAATTAATGGTTATCAGCCATGTCCACCATTGATTAAATGAAGACGAACGTTGAAACGTCTTCAACGTGGCATGGATAGATGCGTGAGCCAAGCTGTTGTGTCCTCCAACTTCATTTTATGCATATACACTACCACTCGACGTGGCAGCGTCCAAATATTCAGAACTGCTAAACATCTAACAAGCGACACGAAAAAAACTAAGCTGCATCAGTCTCATGAAAAATACTGTTTACCTTAAATCGAATCATCATTTTACAAATATCAAATAAAATTATTCATTTCATATCAAATGATATCGATGAACAGTTTCAGCATGAATTATTTATTTCTTTTACACTAATTCTGTCTCTTCATCAATCAACAAATCATAATCGACTATACTCATTATACTACTTATTACGACCCAATCAGTAGCAAATATTCATTCATATTTCTATCGAATTTCCTACAAATCTCACTCATCATCTCACTCATCCACTCACTCACACATACATGTGTACATATCTGCAAACGTAACTAAACAAATAATCAATAAATTTTAATATTCATTTACATTCCATTTCCATTCTATGTGATGGAGGTGAATACCCAATCAATACTCACATTAATTACTTACTTACGCCTGTTACTCCTAATGGAACAGAAGCCACTAAACAGCATTCTCCAACACACTATGTCCTCGGCCTTCTTTTCTAGTTCCATCCAATTCTTGTTCATTTCTCTCATGTCCACCTCCATTTCCCGGAGTAATGTGTTCTTTGGTCTTCCCCTCTTCCTTTGGCCTTCAGGATTCCATGTGAGGACTAGGCTTGTGACACAGTTCGGTGCTTTCCTCAATGTCTGTCCCATTCACTTCCATCGCTTCTTCCTGATTTCTTCGTCCGCTGGGATCTGGCTTATTCTTCTCCACAGTAGGTTGTTGCTAATAGTGTTCGGCCAACGGATCTGAAGTATTTTGAGTAGACAACTGTTAGTATACAACACTTGTATCTTCGGGATGATGGCTTTCGTAGTTCTCCAGGTTTCTGCCCCATACAGTAGAACTGTCTT
Organism: Schistosoma mattheei; assembly: GCA_944470405.2. Classification (NCBI taxonomy): domain Eukaryota; kingdom Metazoa; phylum Platyhelminthes; class Trematoda; order Strigeidida; family Schistosomatidae; genus Schistosoma; species Schistosoma mattheei. The sequence goes on from OX103945.1 coordinate 11,368,033, forward strand.
GACATTTGTATTGAAAATCCTGACCTAGGTGTTGGTTGACAGTTGCTTTAAAATCCAGATGTCCTTCAGTTGTAAATATACTGCTCTCGCTTTACCGATCCGCACTTTCACATCTGCATCACATCCACCATGTTCATCAATGATGCTGCCCAAATATGTAAAGATATTTACATCTTCAAAATCTTCTCCGTCAATTGTGATTGGATTGGTGCATACTGTGTCGTATCTGAGAATCCTGCTTTTCCCTTTGTCTATATTGAGACCTACTGCTGCTGAGGCTGCTGCTTTACTGCTCGACTTCCGCTGCATTTGTTGATGCGTGTGCGATGGTAGAGTCAGATCATCTGCAAAGTCTAGATCGTCCAACTGTATCCTAGATGTCCACTGTATCCCATGCCTCACCTCAGATGTTGACGTCTTCATGAACCAGTCGATCACCAGGAGAAAGATAAAGAATGAGAGTAAGCAACCTTACCTGATACCAGTCCTTACCTCGAATGGGTCTGTGACCTGTCCTCCATGCACGATTTTGCAGTTTATTTCATCATATGAATTCTGTATGATATTGAGTATATTATGAGGCACACCGTAGTGTCGAAGAAGTTTCCATTGTGTTGTTCTGTCCATGCTATCAAATGCTTTTTCGTAGTCAATGAAGTTGATGTAGAGTGATGAATTCAATTCAATTGATTATTCTACAATGATCCATGGAGTTTCGATTTGATCTGTACACGATCCTAACTTTACGGAATCCAGCCTGTCGGTCTCGAAGTTGGGTGTCTACGGAATCCGTCATTCTGCTTAACAATACCCTGTTGAAAACTTTTCCCGGTATTGAGAGAAGAGTGATGCATTTGTAGTTTTCACAGTTGCTGAGATCGCCTTTCTTTTGGTATTTTGATCAGAGGTCCTTCTTTCCAGTTTGTCAGTACTTGTTCCTCATCCCAAATCTTATTGAAGAGAATGTGGAGTATCCTTGCAGTTGCCGCTACGTCTGCTTTCAATGCCTCTGCTGGAATGTTGTCTGGTCCTGCTGCTTTGCCACTCTTGATTTGTCTGATGACCATACTGATTTCTTTAATTGTTGGTGGGCCAACATCGATTGGGAGGTCCGTGAGTGCTAGTTCGCTGTTGGTTGGGTTTAGTGGAGCCGGTCGATTCAGCAGTTCTTTGAAGTGTTCTACCCACCTGTTTCGTTGCTCTTCAATGTTGGTGATTACCTCGCCTTCCTTGCTTTTCACCGATTGTTCTGATTTACGGTGATTTCCGGAGAGTTTCTTTGTTATGTCACACAGTTCTCTCATATCACCTTCACTTGCAGCCTTTTTCGCCCTCATCGCTAGATCTTCCACATATTTACGTTTGTCAGTCCTGATGCTCCTGTTCACTTGTTTGTTTACTTCTGTGTATTCAGCTTCTGCCTTGGCTTTCTCTGCTCTTGTTCGACTGGTATTGATTGCTGCCTCCCTGTTCCTTCTTTCTTGAATCTTTTCCAGTGTATCAACAGTGATCCATTCCTTGTGATGGTGCTTCTTGTGGCCAAGAAACTCATTGCATGTTGAGGTGATTGCTTCTTTGATCCCCTTCCAGTTGCTCTCCATAGTAGTTCCTTCTCCATTGAGTAACTCATGAAACGCCTGAAATCTATTGCTGAGGACTATCTTGAATTCGTTAAGTTTGTCAGTATCCTGAAGAAAGGCAGTATTGAACACTTGTGATATTGTTCGCCTCGTTGTCCAATACTTCTTGAGTTTCAATTTCATCTTGGCAAACAGCAAGTGATGATCTGATGCTATATCAGATCAACTTTTGGTTCTCACGTCTTCTATAGTCTTCCTGAACGTTTTGATGATGCAGATATGGTCAATTTGGATTTGCGTAGTGTGATCCGGTAAAGTCCATGTGGTTTTTTGAATGCGTTTGTTTTGGAATATAGTTCCGTCTATGACCAGTTTATTGAAGGCACATAGGTTTGCAAATCTCTCACCATTTTCGTTCCTTTCTCTCTGTCCCTGTCGTCCCATGATGTTTTCATATCCAGTGTTGTCCATTCCAACCTTGGCATTTAGGCCTCCCATCAGAATGATCAGGTCCTTTTTTAGGCACTTCTCGACGATTGACTACAGCCTATTGTATAATTGATTTTTAGCGTCTTCATTGTAGTCGTTGGCAAGCGCATAGCATTGGATGATGTTCATTGAAATTCCCTCTTTCTTTGTTTTGAACGAGGCTTTGATGATCCTTGGTCCATGAGATTCCCATCCTATAAGCGCATTTTGCTCTTGTTTAGACAACATCAATGCAACTCTTTGTGTATGTAAGGCATTTTTTTCTTCATGGCCAGAGTATAACAGGAGCTCTCCTGTAGTTAGTCGTTGTTGTCCAACTTGTGTCCAATGTGTTTCACTGATCCCAAGTGCGTCTATCTTGTATCTTCTCATTTCTGCAGCAATTTGGAAGACTCTCACAGTCTACCACATTGTACGAGCATTCCATATACCTAAATAAATGGTTGCTTTGGTTGTCAGAAGAAGCATCGACCTCGTGACTTCCGAAGGAATTCGGCTTTCATCATAATTCTTCTAAATGAAGACCTTCTGACTCCCAGGACAGAGTTTAAAAGGTTTGAATAATTTTTTCTGTTCGGCGTTATTTTAGCGAGTTAGTTTTCTACGGGATGGGGACGCTAACCCCACACCCAACCCTCCTCCTTTATCCGGTCTTGGGACCGGCAGTAGCCCCCGGAGGGACTCACCTACCACTCGTAAAATAATCACTTACCAATTCCACTTATTTTGTGATATTATTACTTGTGTGACAGAGTAGTGTGGTGAATTATAAATATTTGTGTGAATTCCAATATTTAAAAAAGTGTGACAAGAATACATTTGGAGATGAATACCTACATAGGAATTCGATGTCCAGTCGTCCATGAGATGGGTAAAACAGAGGTAGTGAGAATGAAGCTCTAGTGACAAGCACAGAATTGTCTAGAAGTTTGAGCTACATACTTAACTCATGACCTCTACCTCGTTTCTTAGAAACGAAGGCGAAATGTTGAACAGTGATATCAGTCTTGAAAGGAAATGTATTTTGCTTTCTTGGTTCAACTGTGGTAATGAAAATCTTTTGGAGAATGAACGATCAGATTGAAATCACTAAAATGAACGTACTAACATTTGTAACCTATCTCACATCTAGGTGCACATGCTAACATTTACAATGAGTAAAGTACTACTGTTACCGTTTATTTTACCCAAATTGCATGTATTTCACGAAAAGAGTGATCTATCTTTAAAAATAAATGTGATAATGTTAGTGAGAAACTTCATATACAAACATATTTTTATGGTTGTGATGTCAAGAGACGGCTGACTAATATCACAAGCAAAGTCACCAATCAAAATCCTAATTTAAATTTGATTTATTTTACATCTACTTTTCACATCGTAAGTTAGTGTCTCTGCCTATTACTCATTTAATCATCATTATTAACCTTGAGTCGACTCAGTAAAATACCCACTAGTCCATCATTCGTAAGCTTCTCTCTATGTCTAAAAATCAACAACAAGCTTCTATTATGCTTATATTCCTAATGGAAGTGGTTTATATACAGACACCCTGGACCACACCTTACTACACTATACTATACTATAAAATGGAAAATAACAATTTTACACAAACTAGACAAAGTGATAGTGAATAGGGTAGACAGTAAGTAAAATATTGGCAAAAATTATGAACAGTAAGTCGTATGTTAATACTTAGTAGGTTAACCGTAAACTTATGATGAAAGGGATATTTGACATAGTAATCCAATTACTTAATAGTTATACAATAAAAATATATATAATAATGATAACAACCTATAAATTAGTTCCTGAAGTTATCATTCCTTCAGTCTTCGATAAGATATAACATTAGATTACGGCTATATCACTCAACTTCTCTAGTTATATTCCATTTGAATACAGAAAAGTATTTATGTGAAACATTGGGCCTAAGATGGTCTTGGGTTCGAGTCCCGCGTGCTGAATCATGTATGAGTACTACTGAGGAGTCCCCTTATTGGACGAAGCAACTGCCCAGTGTTTCTAGGTTCCCAATGGTGTTCTAACCTAGATCGACTCATGAATTCAACTATTCAAATCTTGAAACTATAAAATATATCAGAAGGGGTTTGTGGAGATTTTAGAAATTTTACAGAATGAAATCATGAGTCAATTGAAGATAGAACACTATGGAAAACCTGGAACCACTGGACGGCAGTTTCGTCAATAGCTTGTAAAGGAAATGAAAGCTTATCATTAGAACAATATGAAAATATCATAAACTAGAATATTGAATAATCATGACATCATAACAACAAATAGATGTAATAAGTTATCAAAATAATAATCATTTGAAATTTTCCCCTTTTCCTTAAATATCCTCACAAATTTAACAATATGTTGGTACACTTCAATATTTAACAATATTTAATTATCATTATGATGTATCGAAAAAATGTCTAGAAAATTATGGAAAATTTTGAGAGAATTCCTAGCAATATGAATACTACTACTAATACTACTATTACTACTGCTACTGCTACTCCTACTACTACTACTACTAATACTACTACTACTACTACTACTACCACTACTAATACTACTACCACTACTACTACTAATAATAATAATGAGCCAAAATTTAAAACTCTTACACCTTTAGGCATTTACCAGAAGAAAAGAGGTAAGTAGTTCAAATTAAGAATTTCCAATTCAACTGGATACAAATCCTTTTTTTCAAAAAAAGCAACAAAAAATCAGTTTTTTTAAGCAAAGATGGGTAGTGGCTAGTAGTGGGATCCAGTTTGATGAGCTTTTCATCCTATTTGAGACTCGTCAGCTGGATGTACCTTCATCCCAGAGTTGATGTTCACTACGCGACTCGAACCCAGTAGCGTTCGCTTTACAAACCATACTGAGAAAAATAGCATCAAGTGAAGAAAATCAGGGTTTTTTACGTACATGAGTAATTAACTTTGTATTTTGATTATGTTGACTTGTTATTTAACAGACCTGTGGTGACTAAAGTTTCTTTTAAAAAAAAACTACAAATATGAGATTGAAATGAAAAAAATAGATAGCGAACTAAATCCTAAATGAAACGTCCAAGATAAATCCATTTGGCAGTGGTGTAAAACATTTGGTTATGTCTGAAAACAATGATTTTTACATGACTGATATTCAGAATTGAATCAATGGAATTGACTGGTACTTGACATTGAGTAGTCGTTTCCAGGTATCATGAACGAACAGGGGTAGCATATAAAGAAGGGTAGTAATCAAAAAGTTAATGGATGAAAACAGTTTGAAATATTATAAACTTAAACTGCTATAACCAACAAATGGTTCCAATTTATTGAATAATATAATGAAGTCTATAATGAAGTTACAGCCATAAAGGTTCTTTTGTTTATTCTGTTTAGTGTTTTTAGCAAGGTTGCTTTCTACGGGTTGGGGTTGCTGACTTCATACCCGACACTTCTCCTTTACACGGGATTGAGACCAACAGTAACCCTAGAAGGGCTATAAGCGAAGCAGACGTCAAAATGATGAGTAGCAACTGGGAACAACTGGAAAGAATCGCCCAGGACAGAGTTCAATGGAGATTGCTGGTGGACGGCCTATTCTCCTTCACATGGTATAACAGGAGTACTTAAGTAAGTATAAAGTTTCTTTTAGCGTCAAATTTTTGGTAGTGTATAGTAGCAGCAATAAAAACTCTATAAATGAGCCATTATTTACGATATATTGTCCATTACTATATGACAGTGTTAACTAGGAAATAGGTATCCATTGTACTGATCTATTATTTTCAATGAACCGGAAATACTTCACTTACCCCATATGAATCCACACTGATTATTCACAATATAATTATTATCATATTCTGGACATTATTAAAAAATCCATACTAGTCCGCAGGCATGAACAGCTTGGTACAGAAAGCTATGTTACATGTAAAGGACAGAGATGTAAAGTTGAATTTTTGAAATGAATTTGTCCCATTAGAGTTTGCCAAGCAGATCCATCTTTTGAGTGTATGTAAGACAGAAACAACAACAACAAAATTCTATTCATGAATTTAAGCAGAAAATGGATGACTGTTAGCTAGACACCTTCCAAAGGCCGACTATTTCTTGAAAGTTAACAGCATCGGATATAACTGACAATTTGAAACTGGTTAAGTTATTGTCAACTGATTGAGCCAACCACCAATTCAAATGATAAATAAGTATTTGTATCTTGTGTAACAAGTATTCAACATTATTTCAGCTTGACGATCAAACATTAAATCCGATCATGACTTGAGAATTACATCAATTTTACGATGTAAACCGATTACTAGTTGATGATGACTGGGTAGATTTTATGCGAAATGCTTCGACGGACTACATTTGTGTAATTTCGAATCGCTCCCACCACTGTGTTACTTATGTTATAACTTCGTCAATCGGAAACAATGTATCCAAGGTATGAACGATGAAATCAAGTGAGAGGAACAAATTTATGGTTTAATAAAAGTTTACAGAGGGCTTTCATGAAATATGAAAGCCATACATTAATTTGCACATCCTTTATGATTCTTTCAATTCCATTGTCATGACGATTATTTTCTGTTCCTATTTCCGATTGTTGCTACATACTGTAAATATAAGTAGCATACACCTCATGCACGTCACCACTTCATAATTCACCAAAACTGATTTGTCCATCAAATCCAGTTTTAACTTCTTGACAAACTGTTCTTCTTTAATAAATTGAAGCATTGCAACCAGCTTAGTGATACTGAACACACTTTTACAAAACATTTCAATATGACAACTAGTTATGTTTTCAGAAGAATAGATTGAAGTGAATAAATTGAACTCCATTCGATTAACTACAAAGTTAATGAACATGTGATCTTAAATACACTGTCTATCGAAATTCCACCCGAATGATATAGATAAGTACTAGTTTGTTAATTCGATTGTCAACAGAACATCACCATAAATGAATCAAATGTTCGGTAATATATACATTTCATATAATATCATAATGAAAATTTTAATGTTGTTCATCAATGGATCATTCAAAGGTGATAATAATTAAGGGAATGAATGAATTTATCCATAAGTAGTATAATGAGGCAATGAGTTAATCATTTTACCATTTTATATGGAGAGTGACCTAGAGCTATAAACTCCAAAATACAATCAAAACTGTAATTTAAACACAAATCCATATGAATAAAACCACCCATTTGTAAGTTCTGTAAAAGGATATTTAGGTTGAATGTAAGAAAATTATTCAGTACACTGTTTTAATATTTCATTTAAGGTGTAGGAACTGAAAAAAAAACTCCAACTGAAGCTCTTCAAGGGTTACTGACGGTCCCAAGACATGGGTAAAAGAGGAGGGTTGGGTATGGGATGACTAACCACATCCCGTGGAAATCGATTTTACTGCAGAAAAGCTAACCGGAATAAACAAATAAAGCTATTTGATCGCTGCTCTCTGAGTTTAATGATCTGCATTCAGAAGAATTGTGTCGCCTTATGGTAAAAACCGAGATGTATCCAGAATCACGAATCCGATCCACCTCCTAACAAACACAGCAATAATGAATATAGGTACAAGGAATGTCCGGACAATATGAGAGACCGGGTGGACTAGTCAAATAGCTATGTAAATTAGAAAATAAAAGCTGACGGTGCCATAAATCAGTAAAATCCATTGGATACAAGCTGGACAGAAAAGGATTGGGTCGAGAAAGATGCTGCTGTACTCTGATCAGGAAAGAAAATTCTCCGCACACTCACAGATTTGCTCTGATTCTGTCCGAAAAAGCACGAAATGCACTTATAGGATGGGAATCTCATCGTTCCAGGATCATGGAAGCATCCTTCAAGACAAGGGAGGGAATCACAATGAATGCTATCCAATTTTATGCACCCACCAACGATAGCAATGCCGACGATAAAGATCAGTGCTACTAGAAGCTGTAATCAGTCGTGGAAAACTTATCAGGAAAACACCCGAAAATTCTAACGGGAGATCTAAACGCCAAAGTCGGAATGGACAACACTGGTCCGATATGAATGACTAGGAGAATCGAACGAGAATGTTATGAGATTTGCAAATTTATATTCATTTAACAAAATGGTTACAGGCGGCAAAATATTTCCACATAAACTCAAACACCAAGATACATGAATCTTACCGGATCACACTACATGGAACCCGATCGATCATATTTGCGTCACTAACAAATTCACAAGGTCAATGGAGGACGTGAGAACTAGGAGAGGATCTGGCAAAGCTTTATATCACCACCTGTTGGGGTTGCCAAGATGAAACTGAAACTGAAAAAGCAGTGGACAATTAGACAAACAGCATTGCAAACGTTCAACACCGCCTTACTTCGAGAGACTGACAAACTCAACGAATTCAAGATAGCTCTCAAAAACAGGTTCCAAGCCTTACAAAATCTACTCAAAGAAGAAGAAACTACTATTAAGAACAAATGGAAAGAGATCAAAGGAGCACTAACTTCAACGTGTCAGGAACTGCTAAGCTGCAAGAAGCATCATCATCAAGAATAGATCTCTATAGAATCCCTGTTTCGGATTTAAGACAGGAAGAACAAGAAGACAGAAATTAAAAACAGTAGGACACATCCTACTCGAATAGTAAACGCGATACTGATGAACGGGGGTCTATGCAAATCATATAGTCAGGACGAGGACAAATTGGCTCTAAACTTTATCTGTCCCTAAACGTAAAAACAACTCCGCCTGGAGTCCCTCCAGGGGCTACTACAGGTCCCGAGCCCGAAAAAAGAAGGAAGGTTTGGCATGGGATTAGCGACCCCATCCGTTAGAAAACTAACTCGCTAAAATAACACTAATCAGAAAAAATTATTCAAACCATTTAAACTCTGCCCTGGGAGTCAGAATGTCTTCATTTAGAAACCACATGGACTTCACAGGATCACACTACGCAAATCCAAATCGACCATATCTGCATCATCAAAACGTTCAAGAAGACTATAGAGGACGTGAGAACCAAACGTTGAGCTGATATGGCAGCAGATCATCACTTGCTGGTTGCCAAGATGAAATTGAAACTCAGGAAGTACTGGAAAACGGTGCGGACAGTATCACAAGTGTTCAATACTGCCTTTATTCGGGATACTGACAAACTTAATGAATTCAAGATAGTCCTCACCAATAGATTCCTGGCCTTTCATGATCTACTCAATGTTGAAGGAACTACTATGGATAGAAACTGGAAGGGGATAAAAGGGGCAATCACTTCAACATGCCATGACGTTCTGGGTCACAAGAAGCACCATCACAATGAATGTATCACTGTTGATACACTGGATAAGATTCAAGAAAGGAGGAACAGGGAGGCAGCAATCAATACCAGTCGAACAAGATCAGAAAAAGCCAAGTCACAAGCTGAATACACAGAAGTAAACAAACAAGTGAACAGGAGCATCAGAACTGACAAACGTAAATATGTGGAATATTTAGCGATGACGGCGGAAAAGGCTGCAAGTGAAGGAAGCATGAGAGAACTGTGTGACATAACAAAGAAACTCTCCGGAAATCACCGTAAATCAGAACAACCGGTGAAAAGCAAGGAAGGCGAGGTAATCACCAACATTGAAGAGCAACGAAACAGGTGGGTAGAACACTTCAAAGAACTGCTGAATCGATCAGCTCCAATAAACCCACACAAAATCGAAGTAGCACTCACGGACCTACCAATCGATGTTGGCCCACCAACTATTGAAGGAATCAGCATGGCCATCAGACAAATCAAGAGTGGCAAAGCAGCAGGACCAGACAACATTCCAGCAGAGGCACTGAAATCAGACTTAGCAGTAACTGCAAGGATACTCCACATTCTCTTCAATAAGATTTGGGATGAGGAACAAGTACCAAAAGACTGGAAAGAATGACTCCTGATCGAAATACCGAAGAAAGGCGATCTCAGCAAGTGTGATAACTACAGCGGCATCACTATTCTCTCAATACCAGAAATAGTCTTCAACAGGGTATTGTTAAACAGGATGAAGGACTGCGTAGACGTCCAACTTCGTGACCAACAGGCAGGATTCCGTAAGGATAGATCGTGTACAGACCAAATCGCAACTCCATGGATCATTGTAGAATAATCAATTGAATGGAATTCATCACTCTACATCAACTTCATTAACTACGAAAAGGCATTTGATAGCATGGACAGAACAACACTATGGAAACTTCTTCGATACTACGGCGTGCCTCAGAAGATAGTCAATATCATACAGAATTCCTATGATGAATTAAACTGCAAAATTGTGCATAGAGGACAGTTGACAAAGTCGTTTGAAGTGCAGACCGGTGTTAGGCAAGGTTGCTTACTCTCACCCTTTCTCTTTCTCCTGGTGGTTGACTGCTTCATGAAGACGTCAACATCTGAGGGGGGCATGCAATAGAGTGGACAGCTAGAATGCAGTTGGAGGATCTAGACTTCGCAGAAGATCTGACTCTTCCATCGCAAACGCATCAACAAATTCAGCGGAAGATGACCAGTGTAGCAGCAGCCTCAGCAGCAGTAGGTCTCAATATACACAAAGGGAAAAGCAGGATTCTCAGATACGACACAGTATGCACCAATCCAATCACAATTGACGGAGAAGATTTTGAAGATGTAAATATCTTTACATATTTGGGCAGCATCATTGATGAACGTGGTGGATCTGATGCAGATGTGAAAGTGCGGATCGGTAAAGCGAGAGCAGTATATTTACAACTGAAGGACATCTGGATTTTAAAGCAACTGTCAACCAACACCTAGGTCAGGATTTTTTATACAAATGTCAAGACAGTTCTACTGTATGGGGCAGAAACCTGGAGAACTACGAAAGCCATCATCCAGAAGATACAAGTGTTGTACATCAACAGTTGTCTACGCAAAATACTTCGGATCCGTTGGCCGAACACTATTAGAAACAACCTACTGTGGGGAAGAACAAACCAGATCCCAGTGGAGGAAGAAATCAGGAAGAAGCGATGGAAGTGAATGGGACACACATTGAGGAAAGCACCGAACTGTGTCAGAAGACAAGTCCTCACATGAAATCCTGAAGGCCAAAGGAAGAGGGGAAGAACAAAGAACACATTACGCCGGGAAATGGAGATAGACATGAGAGAAATGAACAAGGATTGGATGGACCTAGAAACGAATGCGTAGGACAGAGTGAGTTGGAGAATGCTGGTCGGCGGCCTCTGCCCCATTAGGAGTAACAGGAGTAAGTAAGTAAAGTAAAAACGTAGAAACAAATAAATCAGTACAATGAAAAATGGAATAATAGTCAGTTAAGGGAACGCACAAATATACATTGTGTATTTCATTGAAATGGATAAAATTTATGAGTCACACTAATATAATAGGATAATAATATCCTTCGATTGGCAGGTCACATGAAACAGAGAAAGTCTACAAACATAACAGACCAGATTGACGTAGTCGGAGACTAACCAATGACTTGATTGGTTAGTCATGGAAATAACTAACACCAAAATATTCATAAAAGGTGAGAACAAACTGTTATTAAATAAATAGACGGGATTTGGATATTCGTGTGGTTGAGGCTTCAACAAACATAAGTATACAAAATTTAACACTTTTGCACCAACACAACTGAAGCCCTGTTAACATCAATCTTATTACCTGTTCCACCTAAATTTTTGGCAATGGAGTATGATGGATGTTTATCATAAACTCTTATTGAAACATTGGTTTTTATGTGGTTTTGATAAGTCTTGCTAATTGAACGCTATATTCGTTTTCTAAACCATTCGCGTGGCCCCCAAGCTAGAACTACACAGCGACCTGAACACGAAAGAAAAAGGCGCAAAATATACGAGAAGCACTTTACTCCAAAAGTTCGTTTACGTACAGAAAATACAGTGTTTTTATAGTATTTTAAATGTTCTTGGGTTCCCCGAAAATTCTAGAATGCTACTAAACATAGGAGCAGTTAGTAACCAGCCAATCAGAAACTCTACATGTGACTTTTCACTTTCTTTATGTTTCTGGCTCAATTTCAAGTGAACGCTGATTGGATAAAATGCTTCTTATGGTTTCCTGATAATTTTTGCCTTTCACGAGAAATCTTCTAGATCACCCCAATCGATTTCGCATCACCATTCATATTTAACAAGTTAGGAAAACAATGAAAGTGAAATAAGCCAGTAGAAATTGGGTAGTTTAAAATACTAATTCCGTTCTGGAATTCGATTCCTCATCAATGAAGAAATATTCAAACCATGGTCATTAGGTCTCAATATCAGTGCCTGATCTTCCTACAATCAAATTCTCTTTCAATGGTTTTATATTTCTAGTGTGATTCATGTTGTGATAATAATGCGCGACCATCATTCATAGTGATTGTTAATAGTCATGTAGAGCTTCAATCGGTTGGAATCCACCAGTAAGAAGTAACAATGATCACAATTTCAAAAGTAAAACAAATACATGTTCTTGAATATTTTCCGTTGTAAAACGGTCTCAATCAATCTCCTACTTACCATTTTTCGCACTTCATACTAGATTAGTAAATCTATCAGCTAATCAATCATGATTGCTCTAATTTACACATCTATGTAAATTGCAATGACGATGAGTAGTAGGTAAATTTTCAAATAACTGTATTTGTGTTTGTCCACAGAATGACTTTTGGTGATTTCAAATCTGTAGACTTTGTATCAAAATGTAAAGTTGTTGAATGCATAGATTAATTGAAAACAAGTTTAGATATAATCAAAATGTACATGCAAATGTACATCGACAATTTCACAGGTGGACATTGCAAATCCACTCGATCAGTGAATGCCACTTCGTGAGTACACGTGAACGAATTCAATGTTTGTATTTGTCAAGCACATCTAAAACTGAAGTACACCTAACCGATTAACTGTTTGTCTCATTGAATGACTGGCTAACTAACTCATTGTCCGACTGTCTTACTGAATGACTGACTGACCGATTGATTACATACACTAGCAAGTTCGAATAGTAACATCATCATCATCATGATCATAGTTATTGTCTACATTTGTCAGTGTTCGTAAGTACATCATTCAAAATAATGATTTTGTGCAATTCAACTGGTGTATTGATTTGTAACTTTTGACTCAATGAGACATGTGTAGATAGATAGTATGCTCATTAGTATTGGAATTAACAAACGAAATCGGAACAGACTCACCTGGAATTGTATACAATCAGCATATCGGTTTTGTAATGAAATCATTAATATCTAGAATTTGAACCATAGATTTTTCAACACTATCCTCCCCCACGAAATAATGTTGGATCTTTATATCCCCAAGTTATGAATAATGTGGCTTCATTTAAAACATATTTCTCACATTGTTTAGATTAAACATTGGAACTGTTTTGTGATAAGGGTAAACAGAAGTTGATATGAAATCATCCGAAATGTAATCAAACTCAAGGTCACTTCGAACTCATGCTTCGCATTGAGCAGATTTTTCACAAGGATCAAATACATTATGAGGATAGGTAATATATGATATGACATCAGGATTTAATTCTTCTGAAATATTCTCATGAAATTTATTAGGACTGTCATTGCAGAGCTTAGGATCGTTAGAAATATCAGCATCTATCCAAACCACATCAGGTTTTCGATGATGATTAGGTTCATTTAACATATTTTCCTCAGAATTGTAAGTAATTTCATTAGAAATATGTGAATCATTAGGAAAAGTCATACCTGGTACGATAGCATGAGAATTCTGATAAATCGGTTGATCAGGAACTGTTGTCTCACAAGAATTCTGGATTTCATTTAACTCTGAACTGCCATATGACTCTGAACTGTCTTTTGAAATCTTTGATAAAGATAAATGATCATCATGAATACTCGACTCAGTAGAATCAGAATTACAAGACTTAATATTAGTTGCAGTAAGATGAACATTAGCATTACAAACTGACTGAACTTGTCCAATATCACGACATTTGAAGCACTTAGAATTACGAAATTGACATGAATTAGAAGAGTGGGACTTGCAACAGGACAAACACTGACTAAACTTGTCCCCATCCTCGTGAACTGCATCCAAACTCAATGAATTGTCTGCATAACCTTGAGTATGAACTGGGTTGGGATGACGTAATGTAGTGGACTTTTTATATCGTCATGAATCATTTTACGAAATCTTCCTCTTTTATGACATTCGAAATTTGTATACTGAGGATAGTCTAGCAGCAGCTCCTTGAGAGCTGTATAAGAAAGCGAAATGGGCTTTTCCGGCATAGCCAGAGTTCTTAATAAGCTGTATGTTTCTTTTCCAATGAATGTGAGGAAGTGTGCCACAATATTAACATCCTCATCATCTTCCTTGCTCATAGCCCAGATTTCGAACCTTTCAAAGTAATCTTCAAAAACTTCCGAAGTTGAATGAATATCTAACTTTCTCATCGCAGGCTCCATCGCGACGCCAATATGGTATTCGAATTATCGTATGAACTAAGAATTCCAGGATTAACGCAATTGAATTAAGAAGACACAGGCACAAACGAATGTATTGTATCTAGAATTCGAAATCGAGCATTCAACAAGTACAAAGATATCATTAGTCCATTCAAACACCACAGTTTTATACTCAACCAATATCACACGCCGATTTCCAATTTAGTAAGATATTTGTTCTCCCAATGATCACCAACTTCCAGTATACATTCATCTGATAATACAGTTGTCACAAACATCAAGATCAACAAGTGGTTAATGTCTACTCTACTAATCAGAAGGAAAATCCCGATAAGCATGACAATTCGCTATCATATACACCTCACATATCCAACTCACTATGTCATACGACATCTGGAGAACCCATACGAGTAGTTGATCAATGTAATCCATTCAGCAATCATAACTGCAAAATATTCATAATCACTTGCAATATTCGACTAACACACAGTGACAAATGAGGATGAATGAATGTGAAACATTAAAAACTTTCAAGTGAAATACCAATCATTCGTGATTATCAGCCATATCCACCATTGATTAAATGAAGACGAACGTTGAGATGTCTTCAACATGTCATAGATAACTTTGTAAAACGAACTCACTCGGCGTCTCGACTAATTTTATACATATACACTACCACTCGATGTGGCAGCGTCCAAATATTCTAAAGTCAACGAAGGCTATTCAACAACTCATCCCTCTTTGTAATTCCTCTGATCTAAAGAAAAAACTGTTTACCTTAAATCGAATCATCATTTTACAAATATCAAATGAAATTATTCATTTCATATCAAGTGATATCTATGAACACATGCAGTATGAATCATCTATTTCTTTTACACTAATTCTGTCTCATCATCAATCAACAAATCACAATCGTCTATACTCACTACACTACTTATTACGACCTAATCAGTAGCAATTACTCATTCATATTTCTATCGAATTTCCTACAAATCTCACTCATCCACTCACACACACATACATGTGAACATATCTGCAAACGAAAAATTATGGAATTTTACTATTCACTTATATTCCATTCCATTCCATTCCATGTGATGGAGATGAATATTGTCGACAGGATGCCTTTTGTCTTCCGACTTGATTATCACCACGAAAACTGCATTCTTCTGTACTAAATGTCACTCTCTGTTTGGTGGCATTCACTGACATAGTTAATGGGGTGAGTGCACGAGTTATTACTAATACCAAACATGAGATCTCCCACACTCGCTCATTTGTCCAACAGTCAGATTAGATGACAACTCAGTAAACAGACTACTAATTACACAGTTCGAATTTATGAATCACTCATACATCAGTGTCGAGCGAAATCCTGACAGCACATCAACAGCATTAGGTAATTACAATAGAGGGATAACTGTTTCACAAGTCCAACAGAACTGAGTCATAGGTTTGTGATGCTTTGACAATAATTTTGGAAAGGTAAAACACACAACGATTATTTCTATATCAAACAAAAGCATACACTTAAAGAAGTGTAAGAATGTAGTAGTTTGAATATTCAGTGATTATACAACAAAGCGATAACTGTTAATAGCACTGTTCGGAAAGTTCCCTTTCGCTTAAAATTTATCCCGAAATAGAAACTTCATAGAATGCTGCTTAGTGACTATGGAAGACAATGGAAGTGAAATAGCAACCATAATGATAAACCATCTACAACTTCATCAGTTTCAAATGTTCACACACGACGATAACAACAACAATAACGATGAAAATGCATACCACACTTACACCACGAGACTATATTGTTCATCACACTGTCAGTCAACTGACAGTCACAAAAATATTTAATACTCGCCTATGATGGAAACTCTATCGAACTCTATCAAACTACATTCTCTGTCCCCTATTACTCACTTATACCAAAACTGGAAATATCATTTTGCAAATTTACAACATCTAAGCAAGATTACACAGTATATCACGTCCGACATCGAATTGTACCAGAATAATTTGTAATTACTTCAATTCAATATGAATCAACGACTGATCAGTGAGAAATCTTCCTGTCTTCACCCCGTATTATACTACTTATATATGTTGTGAGCGACACGTATTGAATGCATCGTCAATTTCTTTCTATCCTTATCTGATCATAGAGCCCTAAACGACTAGTCCCGTCTCAAACCTCAGTTAAAGTAATAGGGTCGGTGGCAGTGTTTAGAACCTTCAGTAATGCGAAAGAGTCTTGTGAAAAAGTGGCTGACCACGATAGTCAGTCCAATCTTCCAAACTCTTCTCTTCATATTCACGTGTTTCCATAGACAAAACTTACCACTTGTTACGGTGACAGCTGAGATCCTTCAGATTACACGAGTACAGTTGTTGAACATTCACGACAAACAATTCACATTGAAATCACTAACTGGACAGCATTTGCATTGCACACTGGACACATGGAACACTGAATATCCGTAATCAATAGCATGATTGTTTGTCACTTTCCAGAATAATAAATTGCGACCGATAATAAATAGAACTTAGTGTCAATGATTTGGGAAGTAGCATAATTAACTAATCAACCTAAATAAACTTATTAATTGAATGACAGAGAAATTAAATTCTAATGACACATATGTAATTGCAGATTGGAGTATTACTGATTAGGGGAGATCGTATGTTTAACGACAGTGAAATAGTGTAAATATCAGAAGTATGATAAGTGCGTACAATGATTACTTCAAGTTCTTCGTTTGGTAAAATATGTGATTATGAATAGTGATTTTGGGTAGGTGATAATCTTTTATTATTATGAATGAACGATGGTTATTGTATCAATCAGATAGATTTTCGAACTTGCCCCCAAATGCCCTGATACGGCCGAGAGTGGGGGGAGTCCGC
This sequence comes from Schistosoma mattheei, assembly GCA_944470405.2. NCBI lineage: Eukaryota > Metazoa > Platyhelminthes > Trematoda > Strigeidida > Schistosomatidae > Schistosoma > Schistosoma mattheei. The sequence goes on from OX103945.1 coordinate 11,385,499, forward strand.
TCTCCCTCTCGAAACGCTTCCACACAGCCATGCGTGTGTAGCCTCTGTCAGGGAATTCCTACTCATTGTCTTCTCATGGCGGGGATGTTGCTTACGAAATTCAGAGGACGAAAAGCGAATGTCCGGAGCTTTAACTCAGTTGGTGGGTATGTAGAGTCCACCTAGAGGAGTTGCAAAACCCTCATTCCAAACCAATGGTGCACATGGGCTCCAGTATCCAATCGTTGGTCACCGGCTACCATTGGACTGGATCTCCCTACGATGCTCCATTGCCTTTTGGATCGGACCTTCAGGTCGAAGGCTCTGGGTGTGCTCTCCTAAGAAAACCACCTACTTCGGTTTGCGCAACCGGTCAGTATCATAGCCCTCACACACATCAAATGAGATTTGTGTGCCGCATATGTATTTGGTTCCTCCTTGAACCAGTATTTATATGTTAAACTAAGTAAATAAAATAATCAGATAGATTTTCGAACTTGGTCAATCGATCAATCAGTCAGTCAGACGACCTGCTAGTTGATGAATGATTGGTCCGTGAATTAACTGATCAATGTAATAACTGACGTTGAGGGTTTGTAGCTTGTTGTTGTTTTAATGAGAGAGATTACTAATACGGTGAAGAGATTAATCGTTCAGAATGGAAATGCTAATTACTCATGATTATGAATGGAGATAAATGATTGTGTAGTTGGAAATGAATGATGATGAATGAGCTAAGACATTAGATGCACGAGAAGTGTAATTGTGTACACAATTATTTAAGCTTTACTAATGAGGCAACAGAAGATATTTACCAATAAATAAACATTAATATAAGTGGTGTAGTGAGTCGATCGGATGACTGTTTAAGTATCCATATTCAATAACATTGCATATAAATGAACATGATTGTTGTCTGTCCAATGAGATTGTAAATACACTGAACGATGTCTTCGTGTTTGATATGAGAGATTTGTGAATCGATGGTGCAGTTGGTGTTTCTACATGTATTGAATCAACTTGTCGACATGTATATAAGTAGCAAAGAATAATATAACAGTAGGGGAGAGGATCCATCTGACAGTCAATACAGATCACAATGTGTAGCTGAATACACTGATTGTCATATGATTTTTATACACTGATCAATAGTCAAATTTGAAACAGACTGAATTGAGTGTCGCTTGATAATAAGTAGTCAATAGGAAAGGGTTTCGTCGAACTCTTCTGTATTGTAAACATAAAGTGAATTAACGAATAACTATAACTAATTTGCCAAGTGTTGTACGATCGAGTATTTTTTACAACCATACTTTTTAATCTTGTGTTTATAGTTCTATAGAATGTCGGAAGTGTTGATGTCAAGAGAGAATTCAAATATAATTTGCATGATGAATGTGTGTTTCCGTTCGTTGACCGTTCATATTTGAATGTAACCTGGTAATGGGAATAGTAAAATTGAATGAAAGCAGTGATGTTAAAACCCAATCGATTTAATCAACCTTATTAAATGTAAGATTAGCAAAATGATACTTGAACTGAATGTAAGGAAGTCAATAATTAAGCGTTTTCAAATAATCATAGAACTCTGCAAATAATTGTTCTGGTGTATCTTAATCGACATTGTCTAACTCATTCAAAGTAAACAATATGGATGATTTGTTCCATTCTCATTACGTTACTTTCCATAATATTCTATTGATTTCCCATCTCATTCTTGCCTATACTCATATTTTCAGTCCTGTTCTCTGAATAACGTCACAATCAATATCAATAGTGCATTCTCAGTCGGATCTATGAAGACTGTCATAACAGAACAACATTTATTGTAGTACCAACGATTGTGGAATTATGTATTTGTTAAGTGATTTGTCAATGCCCAACATTAATTAATTATTTGTTATAGTCGAAAGTTTAATAATTCCACTTCTTGAGTAACTAGTCATCAAGAAGGATGGAAATTTATGATGAATAGCGACTTCGGTTTGATCAGCACCAAAGCAGAAGATTATTAAGCTAAACCAGCAGGTGTCACATACACAATAAATCTGAGGACAATCAGTATCTCTATTTGACAGATTGCATCACCATGCTCAATGGTGATGTTCAAAAAAAGTGGTCAATCTGAATAATTTACCTTATAGTAATTCCACTTAGTTAATATGAGAACCCAAGATTTCTAATACCTTGAACTAGATTAACATTTTGCATATCTATCATATTGAACACTCATTCATTGTCAGTCGATATCAGAATCAAATTTCAAAGCTAATAATTCTGTTCATTTCTGCAATCTATATTCTGTTTATTGATATTCCAATAATCATAACGCATACACACCACACTACTCATATATTTGTAAGTATGACTCAATATCGGTCAACTAAAATTAATTTTGGAGGTCAACCCATAACGGTTCCATCAATTTAGTCAGTATAACAATGTTTCAACAATAAATTAATGGATTTTGAACGTGTTCAGAGAAATTCTCAACGAATTTCTTTCCTCAGAGAAGTCAATGTTAATTTGTTTTTCTCATATTTTCTTTCTCATATGAACTTGAATGTATCAGTTGATGAATAAAGAAATAATGTTTGAAGAAATCGTATGTTTTTTTGTTAATAATCGAATATTCCACTTTGAATATAAAGTGAGAAATTGTCATTTACATTTCTATTTAAGACTAACTTGTACAAACTTCTTAGTATTTGAAATAGAAACAGTTTGCGAACTTAAAGATCTGTTTGGGTCCTTTTAAATATATTCAACAATATGAACAATCTATATTGATAGGAGTTAAGTGCTGAAGTCCTCTATGCTAGTCAGTGTTATCGATTTGAGCATTAGAATCGATCGTATTATAGTAGACTAATAGTTTCTGAGTACTCAGATATTGTAGGCCCATACTGAAGTTCAAATATCAACGTTCGACACACTGTTATCCATTATTTAAAACTATGAATGATATTTAGTTGTGAAGAGAAATCTTGAAATTTGCTTTTTATTACAATTTCTATCATAAAAACTTTTCTCATTGTCTTAAACATGGTGTTCTGTTGAAGTAGATTCAGTGTTTATACAACCTATTTGCTTATATATATCTCAATGGTTAAGATCATGAGTCAGTTGAAGCTAGACTACCATGGAAAATCTAGAAGCACTGGACGGCCGTGACTAGCTTCACGAGGTATATCCTGGAGTTCTAGTGAGAAGTAGTCACAATTGATTGATCACTGGGTGGTGATCAATCTCATGCTTGTCTAGTCCTTATTAGTGCAGATCGAATGCTATCGATCATGTTGCAATGTGGCCACCAGTCTAGGTGACTCGAAACTGCGGGCACTATGTATTGAGATTTAGATGGTGGTTGGAGGTAGTCAACAGGAAACCCTGGACCCGGGTTTCGTGCTATTTGGCACTCGTCAGCAAGGTGTACCAGTAATCTTGAGGGAACTGGTGCTCCCTGTGATCAATCAATTGTGATTACATCTCAGTCCTACAGGAGGTTAGTCACGGCTCGGATAGCTCAATGGTAACGTCTCTGACTGTGAAGCTGGGTGACACGAGATCGAATCCGCCAGGGAGCACCAAGTCCCTCAAGATTACAGGTACACCTTGCTGACGAGTGCCAAGTAGCACGAAACCCGGATCCAGGGTTTCCTGTTGACTACCTCCAACCACCATCTAAGTGAGAAGTAGTGATCAGTAGAGTTCAACCAGGTCCGTTGTGAGATAGTAACTCACTGAAGACAATGGTGGATGTGTCACTCAATTTCGTGGATAAGTTGAAGTTAGACATTAACACCGTTGGATGCCGGCCAGCACAGTGGTCTAGTGGTTAAGTGCTCGCGCGCTAAACCAGTAGGTCCTGTGTTCGAATCTCACAGGGGGTGAGGTCGTGAATGTGCACTACTGAGGAGCGTCACGATAGGACGAAACGGCCATCCAGTGCTTCCAGGTCTTCCACGGTGGTCTAGCTTCAACTGACTCATGATCTTAACAATTGAAATTACTATAATCTCCACAAAACCCATCTGATGTTATATATATATATATATATATATATATATATATATATATGTTTGTTTGGAATTCCCTCCCTGTTGAATATTTTTCACTCCAATTTTCTCACATTTTATTCTGTTTCGTTGTCTTAGAGTGGTGTTATTAGATAAGAGAAGAAATAAGGTTAACAATAGATGACTCAATCATTTGAGATTTGACTGAAAACTGTTTAGATTTTGCTTATTGAAGAGAAGAAAAGGCTAAAGATAACTTTCATGAAGTGAGGAACTGAAACAAAGTGACTAGTGAATGAAATCTAGTAAATAATAAATAGTGAGTTAATACTGATACATGTACTCTTAATATCCACGAGCACGACTACTTGAGAGAAATGGAGAGTGAGAAATGAAGTTTATTTAGTCAAAGCGAATTATATGTAAGTGTACTTAAATAATTAATCACTTACTTACTTACAAAAGTCTGTCCCTTAAGAAATTAGGCTTACCAGTGATTTATGTCTTATCCCTTGAAAATAAAATCCATTTCTTGGATAATCATATGCACTTGTTATCTCGCGATTCTTGATTGATTCAATGTATCAAACAGCTCTTCAGTCCCCTTTTTTATTAAGTAGATGAATAGTATCATTTGAGTGGTACGTCAGTGAAGAAGTTTTTAAATTTAGAAGTGAAAATCACATATGAAGCTTGTTTACAGTAATTGTTTGCCCCACGTAGGATCCTAGGTCGCCAACCAGGATTCGCCAACCATTTCTCTCCTGAATTCTCTTATCCAGTTATTTCCAATCTCCATTCATTCTTTTCATGTCTTCCTCCGGTTTCTGGAGCATTGTGTTCTATGATCTGTCTCTTTTCGTTTTGCCTTGAGTATCTCGAGTTAGGAATTGCCTTGTGATATAGTTCAATGATTTCCGCTAGTGATTTTGAAATGCATTTCATTAGATAAGAAATCACAAATTCAGGATATATCAAGACGCGTAATGAGCGAATGGATTTGAAGAGATGACTGGCATCGGTTATATGTTTCTTAAAATGCGTAAGTCATTTTTCAACAATTATTTTTCTTTTCGCCATCTGAGTGACACTACTATGGACATTCAAACTGAACCAATATTATCAAAGTAGACAAGGTGAGGGGATAAATGAAATTCGAACACACAAGAGTAGAAGATAAACTCGTCTATCTACCGAGTTAAACGTCCTTTCTGCTCTATCCATTCGGTTTACATAATTCATCCACATTCCAAATGTCTCCATTCTTTTCAATGATTCCAAATTCCCATCGACTTTCTTCAAATAAGGAATTGATTATCATATTATTAGTTCTATGTGTTCAGTGTGCAATGTAAATGCTGTCCAGTTAGTGGTTTCCGTGTGAATTGTTTGCCGTGAGTGTTCAACAACTGTACTCGTGTAATCTGAAGGATCTCAGCTGTCACCGTAACAAGTGGTAAGTTTTGTCTATGGAAACACGTGAATATGAAGAGAAGAGTTTGGAAGACTGGACAGATTATCGCGGTCAGTCACTTTTTCAAAAGACTCCTTCGCATTACTGAAGGTTCTAAACACTGCCACCGACCCTATTACTTTAACTGAGGTTTGAGACTGGGCTAGTCGTTTAGGGCTCTATGATCAGATAAGGATAGAAAGAAATTGACGATGCATTCAATACGTGTCGCTCACAACATATATAAGTAGTATAATACGGGGTGAAGACAGGAAGATTTCTCACTGATCAGTCGTTGATTCATATTGAATTGAAGTAATTATAAATTATTCTGGTACAATTCGATGTCGGACGTGATATACTGTGTAATCTTGCTTAGATGTTGTAAATTTGCAAAATGATATTTCCAGTTTTGGTATAAGTGAGTAATAGGGGACAGAGAATGTAGTTTGATAGAGTTCGATAGAGTTTCCATCATAGGCGAGTATTGAATATTTTTGTGACTGTCAGTTGACTGACAGTGTGATGAACAATGTAGCATTGTGGTGTAACTGTTGTTTGCATTTTCATTGTGGTTGTTGTCGTCGTCGTGTGTGAACATATGAGACTGATGAAGTTGTAGATGGTTTGTCATTATGGTTGCTATTTCACTTCCATTGTCACTAAGCAGCATTCTATGAATCTTCCATTTCGGGTTAAATTTTAAGCGAAAGGGAACTTTCCGAACAGTGCTATTAACAGTTATCGCTTTGCTGTACAATCACTGAACATTCAAACTACTACATTCTTACACTTCTTTAAGTGTATGCTTTTGTTTGATGTAGAAATAATCGTTGTGTGTTTTACCTTTCCAAAATTATTGTCAAAGCATCACAAACCTATGACTCAGTTCTGTTGGACTTGTGGGACAGTTAACCCTCTATTGTAATTACCTAATGCTGTTGATGTGCTGTCAGGATTTCGCTCGACACTGATATATGAGTGATTCATAAATTCGAACTGTGTAATTAGTAGTCTGTTTACTGAGTTGTCATCTAATCTGACTGTTGGACAAATGAGCGAGTGTATGAGATCTCATGTCTAGTATTAGTATGAATGAATATTTGCTAGTGATTTGATCGTATTAAGTAGTATAATGAGTATAGTCGATTATGATTTGTTGATTGATGATGAGACAGAATTAGTGTAAAAGAAATGAATGATTCATACTGCAACTGTACATAGATATCATTTGATATGAAATGAATAATTTTATTTGATATTTGTAAAATTATGATTCGATTTAAGGTAAACAGTATTTTCTTTAGAACAGAGGAACTATTAGGCGGTTTGGAATGAAGAATAGCCGTTCCGGACTTTAGAATATTTGAACGCTGCCACGTCGAGTGGTAGTGTATTTGTATAAAATGAGTGGAGAAGTCGAGTCGGTTTGGTTTACGAAGTTATGTATGACATGTTTAAGACATCTCAACGTTCGTCTTCATTCAATCAATGGTGGACATGGCTGATAACCATGAATTACTCATGAATGACTGGTATTGCACTTGAAAGTGTTGAATGTTTCACATTCATTCATCCTCATTTGTCACTGTGTGTTAGTCGAATATTGCAAGTGATCATGAATATGTTCGATGTATAGTTGTCAAAGGACTGGTTTAAAACCATTCTTTGTTTGTATAGTTTATTCCCTTTCAATATGAAAGTCCGTTGATCATCTAAGTATTCGTAATTCTTCATTCTGTCCTTATGAAAATCTATTGTCAGTGTGTATTGCCGTTTTTTTAATTATGGTTGAGACCTAGATAGTAAACTTGAATAAACTAACGCTTAAGTTCTATAGATAGATTGTAAATGGAGATATTTTGAGACAGGTTTATTTTTAAAAAAATCTTTTGTATAGAGCTCAAAATAAAATATTATCACATAAATAAGAATAAATGAATGTAAATATATAAGTAATATGATTAGTACATTCTGTAATTAATTTAACATGTGTATTTACGCCAAATCTGTGACTATGAACAGTAATCTTATATTGTGGACACGTTACCTATATCAACATTCCATAATTATACTTCTATTATGTAAATGTTTGAAGTATCCTACGATAATTAGGATTAGTATCGACTCTATAAGTTGATCAATAAAATCTGACCATCATTAACGACTAAGTAAACATAGCGTCACCTACACTTCAGTGATTAATCGATTGTAAATAATGGCATTTAGAATGTGATGTCAATTTCTTCTCAAGTTCCACGTAATGTATATTAGTTAACTGACTGTTCACTCAGCATTACCGTTGTATATATAGAATTATATTCATTTATCAAATACTTCACTTCAACTCAAGATTAGATGGATTGTGATTAGCTGGGGAATCTAGAATGCTCAATTCATCCTATTTGGGACTGATTATCTGAATATACAACGATTCACTCATTCTAAATACTAATTACTTAATGATCATATCGATGTAATCTACTCAGGATGAATATTTACCAGTACAGGTTGATGCCCCCAAATGGCTTGGTACGGCCGAGGGTGGGAAGAGTCAGCTCTTCCACTCCAAATGCTCTCACATCACCACGGGTATACAGGCTCTTTCACGGAAGTCCTACTCACTACTTTCGGAAGAGAAAAAGCGAATGTCTGGCGCTTCAGCCGGGTTAGTGAACGCGGCGGGTCCACGTAGAGAAGTTGAAAAACCCTCAGTCCAAGCGAATGATGCACATGGACTCCAGTATCATGAAGGAGCAAATGGCGTATAAAACCAATTATTGGTCACCAGCTACCATGGGACTGCATCTCCTCACGTTGTTCCACTGTCTCGTGAATCAGACATGTAGGTCAAATGCTCCCGGTATGGGCCCCTAAGAAAACCAGCTGTTTCAGTCTGAGCACCCGTACAGCATCACAGCCCACACACAAATCAAGTGACTTGTATGTAGCATATGTAATCGATGCCTGTTGTACCAATATTTATGTGTTCAAATAAATAAATAAATAAGACAGGTTGATGCAAAATTCAACCTTGATTATCAGCAATGAAATGATTCTATAGCGGTAAATAAATTCCCAAAATAAATAGCTCTGTAAGTCTTCAACATTGGATGCTGACCAGATTAGTTTAAATGGACTCACCTAGCTGAAGGCGCTCGGTCATGCATCCGCACCAGATCACGAGTGGGAACGCCATGCTCAACTACCCCTGCAATCGCTAGCCAGATTAGATCAGTCGATCCTCGATATATTGATAGCCTATCAAATATATCTTCGAACGTCCTCGCTTCTATCTTTTGATTTCACTTGGTGAGTACGATTCATATTAGGTGTTACTGGTTAAAGCGTTGTTAAACTCCGAATACATTTGGCGTCTTCATCGGTGAGCCCGACGTGATCTGGTACACGAAATTGAAAACTGTGAGTCTGTTCCTTTTTGGGATTCTATATATCATTGTCTTATTTTAATTTTTTATACATTGTGATATTTTTTCCGTGTTTTTGGATATCTATATATTTTTTTCTCCCGTTCATTCTCTTACTTGATATTTCACTATAATTGAACAGACACCCAAGGTACTTAAGCTAAAGACTGTGTCCCCACCTTCGTTCCAGCTGATGCCCTTCTGGCCAGACAACATCGAAGCCTGGTTCTGCTACGCAGAAGCCGACTTCTACGGGCACAGAGTGAACGACACACGTGCACAAGTCCTCGCAGTAGTCAAGGCACTGTCGCGCGAATTCGACAAGTACGTAACACCTAGTATGTTTACTAGTGATGTTTCTAAACCCTACGAATCACTGAAACGATTTATCCTTAAACACGGAGACCTAACTCATAGACAAAGTTTAGATCAACTCCTTTATAAAATCGACCTGGAACACGGTTCTGCAACTGACATGTTGCAAAGAATGAGAGAGGTTATCGGCCGAAGAACCTTCGATGATGGCTTATTCAAATAGCTTTTCTTATCCAAACTTCCTCAACAGGTGCAATCTGTGCCGGTTTCATTCCAGAACAACGCCTTAGACGAGCTGGCCGCATCTGCCGACCGCATCTTAGAAATCGCGAAATCTAATCCGGAGGTTTTTTCAGTCAAAGAAAAGCCTCAAACAACCCAGAATGGCATAACAGAGTTATGTCATACACTTACACCTTATCTTAAATTTCGCAACGACCGTAAACGGTCACACACCCCACGAAGAAGCACTTCACGTAGGCGATCTGTCTCCAGACCACGAGAGACTGATAACTCCAACTGGTGCTCGTATCATAAACAGTATGGAAAATCCTCCAGAAATTGCAGAAAACCCTGCAACTTTCCGAACCCAGAACTAACCGACACAAAAAGCAATTCGGGAAACTTCCAAGCCGGCACGCGCTAACGGCAACCCTAGCCGGCGAACATAGCCGTCTGTTATACGTCACAGATATGATGACGAGTGTTCGCTACCTCGTTGACACTGGCTCAGAAGTTAGCGTTTTCCCAGCGAATTCTAACGACCGGCTTCACGAATCGGTTTCAAGCGTACAGGCGGCAAACGGAAAACCTATCGTTACATATGGCAAAAGTTACGTTTACCTTAGCGTGGGTTTACGCAAACCCATACACTGGAGTTTTGTTGTTGCAGATGTTTCCATGCCAATCATTGGTATAGACCTCGTACAGCACCACAATTTAATCACTGATACGCACAAACGAAGGCTAGTAGAAGGAAATACTAATTTACCTATCTTCGTAACTTCTTTTTCCGGTTGCAGATTATCTCCAGTCACACTTAGTTACACGATAGACCCATTTTATCAGCCAATACTCGATAAGTATTCTGGGATATACCAATCGCAACCGAAATTGCCGTGTGTAACTAGCAATGTTACACATCACATCACGACTACAAGACCACCTGTATTCTCTAAAGCACGCCGACTGGCCCCCGAAAAGTTAAGGTTGGAGAAAAACGAATTCGACCACATGACAGACTTAGGTGTCATAAGACCGTCATACAGCCCATGGGTATCTCCCTTGCACATGGTCCCTAAAAAGGACAGCAACGATTGGCGTCCAACTGGTGACTATCGGCGACTGAATGCGAAAACCATTCCCGATCACTGCCCGTTGCCTCACATCTATGATTTGACAGCTACTTTGAAAGGTACAACTGTCGTTTTGAAAATCAACGTGGTTAAAGCGTATAACCAAATCCCTATGGCTACTGACGATATTCCGAAAACAGCTATCATAAATCCCCTCGGAATCTACGAATTTTTGCGAATGTCTTTCAGTCTAAGAAACGCTGCACAAACCTTCCGAAGGTTTATAGACGACGTTTCTCGAGATCTCAACTTCGTACATGCGTATGTTGACGACTGTCTAATAGCAATTCCGGACAGAGAATCGCATCTCCAGCGTCTGGATCTTGTTTTCGAACGACTACAAAAACATGGCACTACTGTAAACATTCAGAAATACCAAATCGGAACTGATTCATTAGACTTCATAGGACACACTATAGATGCGCATGGCATTTGACCCCTTAGAACCAATATGGCGACCATTCTGGATTACCCAGAACCGACCACCATCAAGCAACTACGAACGTTTAACGGCCTTGTAAGTTTCTATAGACAATTCATACTGAAATGCACTTATAAAACCGCTTACGGACCAACTTCGTAGAAATGTGGAATCCATCAATCTAGACGACGCCGCACGGAAAGCAGTCTCCACAATTGAGGAACTAATCGCTAAAGCGACAATGATTACTCATCAGGACACTGAACCGCCCATTAGCATCGCAGCAGACGCATCCGACTGAGCAATCGGAGGAGTCTTACCACAATGGGTTAACCAATCCTGGCAACCTTTGACATTTTCCTCTAGACGGTTGCTAGGCACTGAATAGAGGTACAGCACATTCAATAGGGAACTCCTAGCTATGTATTGTGCTGTAAGGCATTTTCAACATTATATCGAAGGCCGTGAGTTCACCCTTTTCACTGACCATAGACCGCTTACTTTCTCTTCAAGCTCTCCTTCTGACAAGTACTCTCCCCGTGAGCCTCGACAACTGGACCACATTTCGCAGTTTACTTCAGACATTCAACACATTTCTGGAGCAAACAATGTAGTTGCAGATGCCTCATCTCGAATGACTTCCTTGAACAGTTTCCAGGGAATCGGCCATCTTAAACTCGCCCAGCTTCGAAAAGAAGACACTGATCTTCAGCACGAGTTATCGTCCACAACCCTTAAACTACGCATCAAACAGATGGGAACAGGTAAGGAAACCTTACTTTGTGACACATCTACAGGTAGGGATCGCCCAATCGTGCCGAAACGTTATCGACGCAACGTCTTCAATACGTTGCACAAACTTTCTCATCCAGGTGTTCGTGCAACCATCAAACTTATAGCAGAACGGTTTTGCTGGCCTGGTATGAATAAAGACGTGAGGGAGTGGGCACGATCCTATGTAAGCAGCCAAAAATCTAAGGTTATCAGACACAACAAATGTCCCTTAGACTCTTTCAGAACTCCGAACGCTCGTTTCGACCATGTTCATCTGGATTTGGTGGGACGTTTACCAGATTCAAATGGATACTCTTATCTCTTAACCTGCGTAGACCGACAACTAAAAGCTTCGCTATCAGCTGCAAACGTTTTACAGTGGACCGACGCTCTTCCACTCGTCTTACTAAGTATTCGCAATGCAGTGAAAGCTGACATTGGATACACTGCGGCTCAACTCGTTTGTGGAACGACACTTCGACTTTCAAGAGAATTCGTGGATCATTCATCCTCTTCAATAAACATGGATCTAACCTCCTACTTGAACAGGCTTACAAACGCAATGCGTTCAGTTAAACCTGTTTCTACTCAACCACAATCAACTGATGTTTTCGTTCAACCTGACTTACGACATAGTACACAGGTTTTCGTACGTCGAGACTCGCATCGACCACCATTCGAATAAGCATACGAGAGACTTTTCAGAGTTCTTCAACGCAAACCCAGTTACTATATAGTCGATAAGAACGAAACCAGCATCGATCGCCTCAAAGCAGCGTATTTAGAAGGAAATCCTATCCACGTCGAGTTTCCTTCGGTATAATCGAACGACACGGCTCCTACACTTATAATAAGTCATCCGACAGCCAACACGCACGATAATACTTCGACAGTATCAGAAAATAAACTTAAAATAACGCGTTCTGGAAGAAAAGTAGGATTTCCAGAACATTTAAACGACTATTGCACGTAAGACACCAGTTAACATTTTGCTTCATCTCGATTTGCCATGGCATTATATATAATATTTAAAAAGAATCAATCTTTATATGCTTATATTTATATATATTTATTATTTTGCTAATATGGATATTAAAAAATTTAAAAAACACACACACGAAAACATTTTGTAAAAATCGCTTTTACACTGTCACATGTACATGAGTTTATTTTCCTTTTTTCGCCCACTTTGTGTCTTAAAGCGCGTACGAATTTATTTCGACATGCATTTACATATTCTTACTTTTTCTTTTCCAGGATGGCTGGAAAAGACGATAAAAAGACCGATGTGGTTTACGAGGAACCAAAAATTTTCAATGTACGTTATTATTTTTGAATATATTTGTTATGAACGGGGAATTAAGAAGCCCAGACAATTACGAAAGCTATTTTCTTGGGACGTTATTGCATTTCATTCAAAACCTGTAAAACACTTATATTTATTTTTGTCCCTATCTTATTCTACATAACACGAGCTTTCGTTCTATGTATCATTCACTAGCATACCCTTTTTTGTTCCAAAAATATTGTAATTTAAACATTATATTTTGCACTATATTTTCTACCCTAATTCCCTGTTTCGGGCATAACTGTATTTTTCCAAATTATCCTACGTCGTGGTCAAGATATGCACTTATTTATTCATGTACATTTTTGTAGTAATCCGAATTCAGAGAATCCAGAGTTTAGTGTTCCAACTGTCTTGTCTTCTTTCACTTGTGTGCTTGCCAACCAATCAGGATTTAGAATAGTTCTCTCTACCCCATCTCGAACTCACGCATATTAGACTCAAGGTTAAGCCACTCAGCCTAACGCGTCAAGGTCATAATTTAGACTACACCGACCAAGGTCAAGTCATAACAAGTATCACGGGGTAAAAGCGATTCAAGGTCATAACAACTGGCGACGGAGAATTTTTTTTTCTTTCCTATATTGATTGATCCAGTACAAAATGCCTGTTTCATTGGATGACCTTAAAACTATTCTTCAAATGCAGCAAGCACAAAATGATGCAAATCAAATGAAGCTTTTGGATGCATTGGCACGAATGTTCTCATTACAGTCGTCCTCAGCTTGTCAATCAGATAAGCATGAAAGCATCATAAATTCTATTTCTGAATTCCAGTATGATCCTGAAGCTAATATCATTTTCAGTTCGTGGTTTCACCGTTGTGAAGATATTTTCCGCGTTGAATGCTCGCATCTTGATGACGCAGCGAAAGTCCGCTTACTCTTAAGAAGACTGGGAACACAGGAATATAATAAATATGTGAATTTTATCTTGCCGCAAAATCCACGAGATGTATCATTCAAAGATACAGTCCAGATTTTATCTGATATTTTCGATGAACAGTCCTCATTATTTAATACTCGCTATAAATGTTTCCAAATAACAAAATCTCCAGAGGACGATTATCTCACGTATGCCGGGAAGGTAAATCGACAGTGCGAACGCTTCAAAATAAACGAAATCACAGCGGACCAATTTAAATGCTTGATTTTCATATGTGGTCTAAAGAATGAAGAAGATGCAGATGTCCGTACCAGGATGTTGGCACGCATTGAACAAGAACCAAATATGACATTACAAATGGTTACAACCGAATGTCAGCGGTTACTTAATCTCAAGCATGACACTGCGATGGTGCAACAGAAGGTTAAACCTTCCGGTTCTGATTCAATTAATGCGCTCCGATCCATAAAATCATCGAAACAAAACTGTACAAGCAGGAAACAACCTGCCAACCCCCCATCACCATGCTGGTTCTGCGGAGCATGGCATTTTGCAAAATTCTGTCCGTTTAAGAATCATAAATGCCGCAAATGTCATCGCATTGGCCACAAAGAAGGTCATTGTTCGTTAAATAAACGCAAGACTAAACATCGTAGTGAAAATTCAAAGCAACGATCAGACAGTCAAATTAAAACCACGTTTGCAACCTTTAAAGTTGGATTTAAAAGTAGGCGGAAATTCGTAAATTTATTAGTAAATGAAAAACTTATACGACTTCAGTTGGACACTGCTTCTGATGTCACGTTGATTTCAAAGAACACATGGCACAAGTTAGGATGCCCATCCATCCGACCGACGGAACATGTCGCCCGAAATGCGTCAGGAGACATAGTAAAGTTGACAGGAGAGGTCCTATGCAATGTTCAACTTATGGGAAGCAAATTTACAGATGTTTGTTATCTAACAAATCGACACGATTTAGATCTATTGGGATTAGATTGGATTGCACATGTTGATACTTTGAATAAATTATTAGATGAGGTATGTTCTCAAAATGTTTCCTATGATTCTATCCAAATCCCTAATGATATTTCTAAATCAAATGCCTCCGACGAATCATCCTCTCTGGATATTAACGAATTAAATGCTTCTGATGAAACATGTTCTTATGATCTTTCTGAATCAAACAATTCAAATGTTATGTGTTCTCACCATGTCAAATCAAATACCGCCGATTCATTGCCTTCTCATAAAATTTCCAAATCGAATACTTCAGACAAAGTATGCGCTAGTGAAACTTCGGAATCTCATGTACTTCTTTCTAAGTGTCCACGAAAAGCTGAACTACATTCCTGGCCATCTCCAGAAAACCTTGGTCGCGTATACATGTTGATCTTGCTGGCCCATTCCAGGGTACGTACTTCCTCGTTTGTGTTGATGCTTATTCAAAATGGCCGGAGATTTTTCCTATAAATCAAATCACTTCGCAACAGACTATCATGAAGCTACGGCAGTTATTCTCCCGTTTTGGAGTTCCAGATGTTCTCGTGACAGATAACGGCACTCAGTTTATTTCTTCCATCTTCTCAGATTTCTGCAAGAGGTTTGGAGTCAAACATGTCCGATCACCTCCGTACCATCCACAATCGAATGGTCAGGCCGAAAGGTTTGTAGATACCTTCAAAAGAGCGCTACTGAAGGCAAAAGGGGAGGGAAAGATAGAGGAGATTCTTGATGACTTTCTCTTGGTCTACAGAACAACTCCAAACCCATCAACACCAAATCAAATGTCCCCAGCAGAAATTATGTTTGGTAGAAAAGTAAGAACTGCCCTCGATGCCATGAAACCACAGCAAAGAGACATCGGAAAAAGAAACAGAAAGATGGAAAACCAATTTGATCGCCATCATGGGGCGAAACGCAGAATTTTCCAGAAAAATCAAAAAGTATACGTCCGCGATTTCCGATATTCACCTCCACAATGGACCAGTGGACGCATACTTAAGAGACAAGGGAACGTAATGTATGTGGTGGAAGTTGAAGGACAGAAGTGGACACGCCATGTCAACCACATACTGGAAAATGCTGGCACTTCACAGAAAACCGAGAAATTAGACTCAATGTGGAGAATCATTCTGGACAGTTTTGACATAAAATGCTCAGCGACTCAGAAGACCACGCAACCTGAACAAAGTCCTATTAGGAAAGCATCACGGAAACGCAGAAGACCAGATATTCTACAGGTAGACCCAAAGAGGAGAACATACGTTTCCGAAGGAAGATATCAATGATGATATCTCAGCACTTACCTGTATATAGTAACTAACCATATTTTTTTTTTTTTTTTTTTAAAGGGGGAAGGTGTTATGAACGGGGAATTAAGAAGCCCAGACAATTACGAAAGCTATTTTCTTGGGACGTTATTGCATTTCATTCAAAACCTGTAAAACACTTATATTTATTTTTGTCCCTATCTTATTCTACATAACACGAGCTTTCGTTCTATGTATCATTCACTAGCATACCCTTTTTTGTTCCAAAAATATTGTAATTTAAACATTATATTTTGCACTATATTTTCTACCCTAATTCCCTGTTTCGGGCATAACTGTATTTTTCCAAATTATCGTACGTCGTGGTCAAGATATGCACTTATTTATTCATGTACATTTTTGTAGTAATCCGAATTCAGAGAATCCAGAGTTTAGTGTTCCAACTGTCTTGTCTTCTTTCACTTGTGTGCTTGCCAACCAATCAGGATTTAGAATAGTTCTCTCTACCCCATCTCGAACTCACGCATATTAGACTCAAGGTTAAGCCACTCAGCCTAACGCGTCAAGGTCATAATTTAGACTACACCGACCAAGGTCAAGTCATAACAAGTATCACGGGGTAAAAGCGATTCAAGGTCATAACAATATTGTTATAACTTGAGACGGTAGATTAGGGAGCAGTGAATTATCGATCGAACCAAAGACGCGTAAAACACGTGAGAACCAGCTAGAGTCCTGATTGGTCCTGCTTTCCGCCTAGCCCAGCCAGTTTAGTCCAGAACGCAAGTCTCAGCCTCTGAGTATGAATCATTATATTTCAAACATACTGAGTTTATATACCAATCAAACCGACCACAACGTACCAATAAAGTACGAAACAACATTTGTACAAGAATTAGGAGGGAAGTAGTAATCAATATACTGGGTATAAATCAAGAATGGTAAAACGTATAATAATGGATCATAGGTCAAAATAAAGCTTATAATAAGAGGAACAAGAATACGAATGGTCTAGTTATTTAATAATTATACAATAGAAATATACGTTTAGTATTGGTCCATAAGGGGTCCCAAAGTTACCATTCATTATGTTTATCGGGTCCGAACATATATTGTACTTCATGGTCCCCTATAGTAAGGAAGGACAACCAGACGCTGCTAAAACTAGCAAGTTATCAGAAGAGTGTTTACCAACGAAAAACTCGTTGGGTTTAAACTTTTGGCTAGCCACGTCTTAGGGTCATCACTACCCCACTAGTGGGGGAGTGATCTGTAGCGGTAAATAAATTCCCAAAATAAATAGCTCTGTGAGTCTTCGACATTGGATGCTGACCAGATTAGTTTTAATTGACTCACATAGCTGAAGGCGCTCGGTCATGCATCCACACCAGATCACGAGTGGGAACGCCATGCTCAACTACCCCTGCAATCGCTAGCCAGATTAGATCAGACAATCCTCGATATGTTGATAGCCTATCAAATATATCCTCGAACCTCCTCACTTCTATCTTTTAATTTCACTTGGTGGGTACGATTCATATTAGGTGTTACTGGTTAAAGCGTTGTCAAACTCTGAACACCTGTGGCATCTTCAATTCAAATCCGTATTAATCATAATGTACACTGACATTCTCCAAAGTTTAACATATAATTCAATATCAATACAATTAGCTCGTTCATTCATATGTGTGCTTACGTTTTCAAACCTGTAAAAAAAAATTATTCACTAATGCTAGCAATTATATCAATAATAATAACAAAAAATAATATATTTGTAATATCCCAAATAAGTAGAAAAAACAGATTTTTTGAAGTTTCGTGACTTAGTGTAGGCCACTTCTTCAGTGAATAAATAACCACACCAAAATTAGTCCAAGTTTAAATAGTACAACGGAACAATATAATTTCCTTGTTATTCCATTGTACTATTTAAACTCGGATTAATTTTGATTTGGTTATTTATTCTCTGAAGAAGTAGCTCACGCTAAGTCACGAAACGTCAGAAAATCTAATTTTTCTACTCATTGGGATATTACAGACACATTTTATTTGTTTATAATAATCCGTCCAACGCTCGAAATTACCAAGTCAAACCTTGGAAATGATACTAATAATAATAATAATAATAATAATAATAATAATAATAATAATAATAACAATAATAATAATAATAATAATAATAATAATAACTCACATTTATTACATTAAGTGGCATCGACGTTATATCGAAGTGGATTTAAATAAAGTTGAGTTTTCAAAACTGTTCTCCGACATATTATTATCTATACATTCATTATATTAGTGTTACTCTCTTAGACTGTTATATTTTCATATTTCCCAATCAGTAATCATTGCCTTAATTCATGAACCCTTTTCGTATATCTTGTTATTTCAAATTAATCAATAAATTTATTTATATCAGAAGGGTTTTTAGTAATTTAGTAATAATTTCAATAGTTGAGATCATGAATTAATTGAAGCTAGACCACCATGGAAAACCTGGATGCACTGGACGACCGTTTCGTCCTATTGTGGGACTCCTCAGTAGTGCGCATCGATGATCAAGCCTCGAGAGATTCGAACCCAAGACCTATCAGTCTCGCGTGCGCAAGCGCTTAACCAATTAATTATCATTCTATGGCTTCATTATTTTATCACTTATAACTGAGTTGTACATATATTATAATTTCTTATATGTAGTTTTTTGCTGTCAGGTATTTTAGGCATATTAAATTGTATAAGTTATGGATCATGAATATGTAGAATACTATTGAGCAGTTAACTATTTGCCAAGTTCATCTTCTAACAAGACACTAGATTTTAAATGATTTAAGGATTAATAGATGTTAAGACTACCGGCCATTATTCATTAGTTACTATATCATAGATCATTGATCCGGCGAGCAATATTAACAGATAAGTAGTCAATAATCAAACTATACAACTACCCCCATAATACACACACAATTTGGTCATCTGAACCTTGATATACTATTCTATAAAAAAAGTATTCGATTCATTTTCAAAATACAACAAATGAAAGATGTTTCACCGAATGTTGACACACCTGAAACTTTGCTCACCAATCAACGGAGATAATTAAACAAACTGAGAAACTTTCTGAATAAAATTTTTTTTAATTATTCCCACTAATGATATTCATAATTGTTTCTATGTTCATTGAATATCGATTAGTTTTTATGGAATAATATTTTTTTGTTTTTTTTTATTTCATCAGAAAACTCTCAATAAGTTAATCATTATTTGGTTTGAGCATAGTAACAGGCGGGTACAAGTTCTCGGTAGTTTCTATAAAGTATTATTATTAAAATTGAAATAATAGAGTAACAAATTAAAAGTGTTGATGAATTCATCTGTAAGAGAAAAAAAACAAAAAACAAACAATATTGATTCGAATCCCGCCAGGCGGGAACTTGGATGTGCACTGCTAAGGAGTCCTACAATAAGATGAAACGGCCATCCAGTGCTTCCAGGTTTTCCATGTTGATCTAGCTTCAATTGACTCATGATCTCAACAATTGAAATATTGATTCATATTTGTTCAATGAATCTTATGAGTAAATATAAAAATAAAACATTTTATGAATAATTCGTATAGTGATTAGGAGTCAAATCTCATCCTATTTGAAAGTCATCAGTTGAATGTACCTGAATCTCAGAGTTAATGTTTAAACAATAAAATGTCATTCATCAGGTTATTTATTGAGTTATGACGATCATCAAATGGTTTTATTACTGTATAGTTGTCCGTTGTTAATATTCAAAGTGATTTTGACAAGTCTTCCTTGATACAGAGATTTCAACAACGGAATTTAGATCAGTATTTCCTCGTTAACAAGTATTTTAAATATATAAGCACATGGATAATCCGGGTAATATATTGAAATATCCTCTGCTGACAAGACTGTATCCCGATAAAACAAATCAATCAAATTCTGTCTTGAATAACAACGAAGGAGAAAGAGTAAAACACACAGTTACAACTATTATGCATTATTTAAAGTATAGAGTTGGAATTTCTTTAAAGTATCATTCCATAATGAGCTATTTATTAAACGATCAGTCTTAATATATACGTAAACATAGACTTTAAATAATAAATCCTGCACTCATTAGTAATCAGTTTCGAAAGGTCATTCACAGAGTTGTAGTAAAAAGCTGTGACCAAGTAAATTCAATCATGTCAGGTGTGATGTAGCTATCCAACAACGACATTGGAATACAGTTGCACAGTATCACGAAGTGATAGAATTTATGAATATGGACTGTTGGATGTCAAGTAAGTGATCTGAAAGTCAAGTGCTGGACATGAGATATGAAAGTCTAGAGACAAATTCACACCAGGTTCTTCGATGTCTACTATTAAGGAGTCCTATACTGCGATAAAACATCTGTCCAGTATTCACTGTTTTTCAATAGCTGTCTAATTAGCATAATAATAATAATGTCCAACATGTTAAACACCAAAAATAAATCGCTGTTTCACGGGATGAAATTTTATAACTATTTATAGAAAATCATTGTTTTAAGAAATTTGGAAAATTGTAAAATCAACAACATTTTGTATTCCACGCGTTCAACCATTAAAAAAAAAACAAATTTATTGTTTCATTTCATAATGACTAATTGTTACCATCATTCTAATAATCCCGAGAGGCGGGGTCGTGGCTGCGCACTTCTGAGGAGTCCCACAATAAGACGAAACGGCCGTTCAGTGCTTCCAGGTTTTCCATGGTGGTCTAGCTTCAATTGACTCATGATCTCAACTGTTGAGATATGATAACACTTTAAATAATATAATAATTCTTTCATAGTAAATGAATCAATCAATGGAATAATGAAAAGAGAAACTTATCATTGAAATAATTGAACCGAACTTTCTAAATAAATGAATACAATAATTATGATGTAACAAGTAGACATACATTTAAGATTGATATCTATCTATCTATCTATATCTGTACATACGTAGATACATAGTAACAGTTCCAAATGACTCATTTGAATCTTACCATTTTCTGTTTCCTGTTATCTTTGTGTACATATTAAAAACAAACAAAAAAACTAATTTATATTGATTTGATAGATAAAAATATTGATTAGATGATTGATTAATAGTGAATTAATTTATGCCTAAAATCAAATCAAATAATTTTTACCTTTGAAAAAACTTATAACAGAAAAAAGTATGTATACACAGAACAACTGACGGCGATGGTAGATGCAGACTACTTGGTTGGTGTTCGCGTGACTATCGTAATCAATGGTTGGAGACTCTGTGTGACATGGCTTAGAATCGATCACAATGGCGTCGGTGTATACACTCTCTGTCTTCCCTAAAACTAAGAGATTAAAATCGCTTTATATCTTTCTTTCTATGAACTAATTCTTTCTTCCTGTACTATATCCTTATATGCAATCTTTCTTTTATATATTACCATCTCTGAATTAACTACTTTTATGAATCCGTTGTTCATCTTGTTGTGTTAATGAGGTATGACAACTTGGACCGATGCATATATGTGCCTGGTCCTACGTTGTAGCTGACTGACTGACTGACGGCGAGATCATGGGTTAGGAACCAATAATCTAGATTTCAGATCATATCTCTTGGGTTTTGCCAGGAAATTCATTCATCAATATGGTTAAATAATCTCCAGGCTTAATAGCCGATATCAGTACGTAATGAAAATCCAAACTTTAATTGCTGATCTCAATCCTAGTTTGTTACATTGATTCACAACCTTATTTTTGAACCTAGTAAGTAGTTGAAGTTCTTCAAGATGATCTTAGTATCTCTCTAAGGTCGTCCATAAATCATAATCGTTCCTAACAAACTTTCTTATTATTTTATTTATCTACTAAAACTTAAGATAGAGTCAATCCATTCATGGTGTACATATATCAATACAAACTGATCAAATGTAAATCTTAACACCAACTATGAGAAATTATAAATCTTTACATAAATCTTCCCTAAATTGTGTATACCTTTTCCATGCTGTTGTTATTTGTCATTCAGAAAACTATTTTACGGGGACTCGAACCCAGGCCCTCCAGTATCGAACGGGGACGCTTAACCTCTAGACCACTGAGTCAGCATCCAATTATATTTATGTCTAACTTCAATCGGTTCATGATGTTGCGCAACTCTTCATTTGTTGTCTGAAGTGGATAATTGTCTTCGTGATCAGTAGAGTTCAATCAGTGTTGGGTGTAGATAGATGAAGAGTTGTGTAACATCATGAGCAGACTAGAGTTAAACATAAACACCACTGAATGCCGACTCAGTGGTCTAGAGGTTAAATGTTCTCGTACGCAACCGAAGGTCCTGAGTTCTAGTCCTTTTGGTGCGGGATCCTGAATGTTCACTGAAGAGGAGCCCCATAGTGGGACGAAACAACCCTCCAGTACTTTCAGGTTTTCAATGATAGTTTAGCTTAGCTCGACTCGTGAATTCAACTATTAAACTTACTACAATCTCCATAAATCCTCATTCTGATAATTATGTTCTACAAATGAAGTATGAATAATAATTGATATAAAAGATAACAATATCGTATATACATCAGATATTTGTTGTGAATAAATCATAATGTAAATAAATATATATCAATCGTTACACTCTATCATGTGGAAAAAAACAAACAAATATAAAAGTATTCATGTGTAAATGCACTTAATTACAACATACTTTATATATAATTGACTATCTTGAATTTTACAATAAGCATTTTGTCAGTTAATTAGTAAATTAATCAACTTAAAATATGCACTCCAAATAAATAACTGCAATAAACTTTCAATAACATCAAATGCATGTATATAGAATATAATCCATGAAGTTACGAACTATTGGATTGAGTTGTGTTAATAGTTATAAACTTCTTGGATGGAGTTCATGTGATGATAGTAAACAATAATTGATCATGTTTTGTCACATGAGTTCGAATCATTTATAATGACACCGATACAGCAACTCTTTATTTTCCCTTAGATCTCATGTTTTAAAATTACCTTACATTTTGCAATTCTGCAAGTTCACTCGTTCTTTTCTTCAAATTATATTATCTATGAAAAATGTTTTCCACTACCGTTGATACTGTTGCTGTTTGTGCTACTGTGACGTTTGTCTTCATCAGTGCATCTTGTTGTTATGCTGATATGGTATAGCAACTCAAACAGATACAAATGTGTCTTACCAAATTTCACCGTAATCATGTCAATAAAAAGTTATCCGGTAGTTACCAAAACAAAACTAAATAAAAAAAAGCACAATTCAATGTATTAAGTTTAAAAGTTTATTGCATGATACATTAACTAGTAAGTTACGAATTTTAAAATGAGGTAAGTTCGTCATTTTTGCTGTACAAAAAATAAGTGGGTTGTATTCATTTTACAAACTGATCTCATTTGAAGTATCGTTAAACATTATAGGATCACTACACAGGTATTTCGCTCGAATATACGAACAACTCATCAGTGAACACAAATGACTTCACTAAGAACTGAAATTAAAACCTTTAATTCTCTCACTGGGTTCTTGATTGCTAAAGCCCCTGAATTGATATATAATAGTACAATTCTAATTAGCGTTTTCAATATTGAACATTCCAATCGTTCTCAGAATAGGGTTTTGTGGGTGCTCATTGTTGAAGAGTCCCATACTGGGACGACACGGCCGTTCAGTGCTTTCAGTTTTTCTATGATGATCTAGCCTCATGAATTCAACTATTAAATTTCACTTGTCCGCCTGAACTAATTAATTTACTCCTTTGATTTGTTTTGTTAGTACATAATTAACACTGTACTGTACAACTTGACGACAATTCATCACATTAAAAATCTATTATTCAACAACTTATCTGAGTGATAACCGTAGATTTATCATAGATTCACATATTCTGTAGAAGTTATGATTATGAAATAATGTATAAATTATTAATGATAGGAAATATTGAAAATGTATAGATGAAAATAAAATTATCAAAGCATGATGATGAGAAAGTAGCCAATCTCGAAAACACAATTCATTTCAAACCACTGAATAGTATTATCTCTTAAATCCCACTTCAAACTGGTTACAATTTGATTAGTCTTCGTTTTCATAACTAAAAGTGCGAATGTTGGTTGGTATTCTCATTCATCTTGACAAGTAATTGTGTTTTCCTTTCTTTCTTTCTTTCTAGGCATAAGCATAAATGTTAACAAGTCTTAAATGGTATGGACATTTTCACAAAATTCTTTACATTACATGACAGTATATCAAATATTATTTGATAAAAACTTATGATTATTGCAATATCTTCATCAATAACTGACAAATTTTCTACAGACTATTCATCATACCATTCTGTTTTTCTTTTCAAAATAAAATAGGCTATATTACATTAGAACTAGATCAAAAGAGTCTTATTTTGATGTTTCGAAACTAAATAATATTTACTGCTGAGAAGTCCGACAATAGAACGAAACGGGTGTCTAGTGCTTCCAGATTTTCAATGGTTGTCTAACTTTAATTGACTCATCACGTCAACTATTCAAATCATTACCATATCCACAAAAATCCCTTCTAATATTAAACAATATTTGTTAAAACCAATTAATTTAAAATTTACAGAATAACTGAATAGTTCACGTCTACATAAAGTAAGTTCTAATGATGATGACAATGTTGTCCAATAAAAAAAGATAATGCACATTTCTCAATTAAACTATTTTTATTCAGAAACCAGTAGCGATCCTGCCTGTAACCTTTGTTTACTTTCTTCATAAAAAGTGGCCGTAACTTCTTTAAATGAAAGAATTCTCTTTGGTTGTACCTTTCTATTTCCCCTATTATTATTTCACTGCCATACACTAATTTGTGGTGATTATCGTTCTTTTTTTCTTTTTATATGCACCTTATATTCTTTATCTCTTCCCATTCTCATTATTATTCTGTGACGCATATGGATCTGGTGCCCCTTATACCAATATTAATGTGTTCAAATTAATAAATAAAATACCCAAACAACATTACATAATCAAAAGTATCCAGTTCAGTTACCAAAAAAAAGAATCTTATACACAATTTCAAATAATTTACATCTGATTAAAAGTCTATCAATCAAAATAAAATCAATAAAATGCAGAACCAACTTTATTTTATTTCCCCTGATGAATATTTATTTCCCATCTAATCTACATAATCCATCTGAATTTTATAAAATGCATAAATTATATAGAATGCTGATTTGTTACTGAATGGTTACAAATTTGGATACAACTATTTATCAAAACAATTATTATTCCACAATATATATCTGATAGATAATATTTTGAAAGTTAACATATATTACTTACGCCTGTTACTCCCAATGGAGCATAGGCCGCCGACTAGCATTCTTCAACCCACCCTTTCCTGGGCCTTCTTTTCTAGTTCCATCCAAACGCTAATCAGAAAGTTAGTATATGCTTAATCTAAATTCAAATTTCATTCGTTTATAAATGAATCTTATATATGTTTTGTATAGAAATTAAATAATGTTCTCCTGTTTAGATTATTACATGTTTATACATAGATTACTTACTGATGTTAATATTTCTATTTTTTCTTTTCGAAAAGATTCCCACTTCTTTTATCATTAATAATATGATATTTTATCATAACCACCACCCAGTGATCAATCAACTGTAAATACATCTCAATCCTACAGGAGGTCAGTCGCGGCCGGATAGCTCAGTGGCAACGTCTCTGACTATGAATCTGGGTGACACAAAATTGAATCCGTCAGGGAGCATCAGTTCCCTCAAGATTACAGGTACACCATGCTGATGAGTGCCAAGTAGCACGAAACCCGGATCCAGGGTTTCCTGTCGACTACCTCCAACCACCATCGAAATATCATAACACCTATTTGTGACAGATCTGTTTGATAAGTTTTATGAAATAATAATAATAATGACACTTTATTTTTTTTTGAATAAAAACTAATGAAACTGAAAAGAATTCATAGTTGAAGTCATAAGTCAATTTAAGTTAGATCACCATGGATAGCCAGGAAACACTGAACGACCGTTTCGTCCCAGTATAAGACTCTTCAGTAGGAATTAGTTTGAAATAAAATTTAAATAAATACACATATGTATATTTCCATAGTTAAGACCATGTGTCAATTGAAGTTAGATCACTATGGAAAACTTGGAAATATTGAATGACCGTTTCATCTTATTATGGGACTCCTCAACACAAAAACCCCTTCTAACATACATATATAAACATAATTATATTGTACTAACATGAATTCATTCTTAATTATGTACTTGAAAGGTAATTTATAAAAGTACATGTTCAAAAATTCACAAATTACTTGTTGTAACATGCTTTATTTCAAAATGAACTATGAAAAATCATCATTATCATCATCACCATATAGTTCCGATACAAAGTAAATATACTTTTTATTATTATTATTTTCCAACAAAAAAAAAGGAAAAGGACTACAAAACATTAACGGCAATACAAAAAAAAAGAAAAAAAAGTACTTACAGATTAATGTTGACAGAGAATACACAATTCATTAGATCTGATCACTGAAATAATCACTATGATGATAATAATAATGATAATGATAAAATGATTTAAAATAAAAGAATATAAAAGAGAATTTTATAAGGGGGCTTTCATTTACTTAATTATTATTGGTGGAATAAAAAAGTAAAAAATAATTTTGACAACTTTAATCTGATTGGTTATTTCTATTTTATAGTTGTCTATCGGACTGGGCTAAAAGATATAAGATATGTCTGTCTAACGTACATATATATATATCTGTGTATGTATTATTGTTATGTCTGTACACAAATATTTACATGGATAAGTATACAGTTTACAACATTTTTATACTCGCCTAGGTTACATATTCGTATATGTGGGAAAGGGCGTAATTATTACTAAAATTGCATTTCCTTTCCTGTAATAGATTACATTTATTGGGAAGGATACATTTATGAATAAATTCTTAACACCTTTCACTCATTCATTGAAATAAAAATTCTTCATTATCTAATATAACATTTTTATTCATGTAACTAAGCTGGGGGGGGGGTAATTTAAAGAATAAAAACAAATGGTCAACACAATTGAAAATAAAATCAAACTTTTTAAAAAGATAATCAAGTTACAAAAACAGAAAAATTACACAGGCAGAAAAAAAAAGATTTTTTTCTCTATTTCATGTTACTACAACCCATTTTATTGATATGAATGTATTGATTTTAAAACATTTATGATTCATGTCCATATGTATGTTCTAAAACTAATTTGATTATCTACCAACCTACCCCATGAATTGGATCGAACTAATGATCATCATATCCTATTTATGCAATTATATACATTTAAATTTCATGAAAGTATTCAACTATTTCCACTTCGCCTGTAGTTCTTCTAGGGCTACTGCCAGGTAAAGGAGAAAGGAAGATTGAACATGGGGTTGGCAACTACATCCCATAGGAAACAATTTTGCTATAATAATACTAAATATAAAAAAAAGCGATAACCAATAGTTAACTATTTCACACTTTTCACTCTTACTGTTCATATATATATGCGTGTATGTATGTGAGTGTGCGCAGCAGATTTATTTTCCAATCGTTTTACTGCCTGTCTGTAATTTATCAGTCTGATAAATAAAAATAAAAAAAACAAAAACAAGACAGGTTCCATTTATCATATTTTCTATATAAAGACCAGTTTAGTTATCTTAATATTTATTTCTTGTGTACATGTCCGTTGTATATTATCAATAATCAATAATTTTTGATAAATTTTTAGAGGAAATAATCTGGCAAAATTCAAAGATATAAACAGACAGTATCGATAAAAATACAAATGAACATTGGGACCAACTATTAGACCAAGATTCATCAATGTTTTCAGTGAGTTACTATGTCACAATAGACCCGATTGAACTCCATTAGTCATTGCTTCTTACTTGAATTCTAGGAAATACTGATAGGTTCTGAGTTCGAATATCGCAGGGGGCGAAGTCGTAGATGCGCATTGTTGAGTAGTCTCACAATAGAACGAAATGGCCATCCAGTGCTTTCAGGTTTTCTGACTTCAAGTGACTCATGATCTCAACCATTGAAATTACTATAATATCCAAGAAAAAATTCTTCAGATATTAGACAAGAGTTAATCAGAAAGAGAATAAGGAAGTGTTTGAATAGTTAATACATTAGTGTCATTTCAACGTGATAGATTACCTTGCCAATTAAGGTGTACACCTTGTCAATAAGTACCAATAGGTGTGAACTTGCAATAGTAAATCATAAATGAAATAATATTAGTTGTGTAATGGTTTATTATTTGAATATTGGTTACAATGAGAATTAAGACGAATGTTATGTTTTATTGCTGACCAAATTAATTGTAAGTATCTCAATCGTAAAGAAAGTCAGTTGTGGCCTGAATACTTACTTACTTACGCCTGGTACTCCTAATGGAGCAGAGGCCTCCGAACAGCATTCTTCAACTAACTCTGTCCTGGGCCTTCTTTTCTAATTCCATCCAATTCTTGTTCATTTTTCTCATGTCTATCTCCATTTCCCGGCGTAATGTGCGCCGCATAAATCATTTGAATTGTGTGAGGTCTGGAATACTTCTGGGTGCTCAAACCGAAGCACGTGGTTTTCTTAGGGGGTTACTCCCCGAACCTTTGACCCACAGGCCTATTCCACAAGGCAGTAGAACGACGTTAAGAGATGCAATCCCATGTTAGTCGGTGACCTACAATAGGCTGATACGTCTTTTGTTTCCTCAGGATAACGGAGCCCATGTGCACTACTGGTTTTGAATCAGAGTCTTCCCACTCCCCTAAATGGATCCTCTATATTCACTAACCCGGTTAAAGCGCCGGACATTCATGCTTTGTCTTCTGAATTTCGTAAACGATATCATCTTTATTATTATTATTATTATTATTATCACGAATCATAGAATATACAAATGAATACAGATAAGCTACTATTAACTATCCATGTTTAGAAAAAATAGTTGAGTTCATGAGTCAATCTAAGCCAAGCCATTATTGAAACCTGGAGGCACTGAACGGGCGTTTCGTCCTAGTATGTAACTTCTCAGCATTTCGCACCCACGCTCTCGCATCAGGGACTCGAGGAGGAAGAGTTTTATATCAGAACGAAATGGAATCCCAATCTGAGTTTATTAGGTTACGGTTTTCGAACACTTTTGCTGTGACATCAAGGATGTTTTGTTCTGGAGATAGTAAAAAGATAAGACATATCAACGTCCAAACTGTTATTAAGTATACGGAACACCAATTTAAGATCATCTCGCGTTTTACGATAAGATAAAGGGGAAAGGTTTAAGAGTTTTAAGAGCTAATCTTAAGGGAGTTGAGAAAGATACGCAATGACTTTGTTCCCACACACTGAACACGCTCGAATTTGTCAGTATCCTCAATAAGAGATGAACCAGCTACTTGAAAAAAATACTCTAGGTGTGGTCTCACATAGGGTGGGGTATAGGGCACGAAACATAAACTCATCAAAGCATTTTGATTCTCGGCGAATTGACCATAATACTTGAAAACTTTTGGGAGATGCTGCATTATAGTCACGACTTATTGCTACTGTTAAGTCATTTTTCCCCTGCACTCGCGGATGCAACGTACCGTTGACAGTATACTGGTATAGTACAGTAGTATGGTATAGTACAGGACACTGTCGTGTCCAATGTCCATTTGTACACTCTTTCTAGAATTAATTCCTAAGTCCCAACTGTGGGATCATCCATCTAATGTGTCAAGGTCAGCATGTAGATTAATACGATTAGTCTAACTACTTGTTGTTAGCCGGGTTTTGACATCATCTGCAAACAACAGTGTTGACGGTTTAAACAGTCTCAGTAATTCATTAGCGTAAAAAAGAAAAATTAAAGGACTTAAGATGATGCCTTGGGGTACACTACTTTTGACCTTCACTCTCTGTCTTTGGACACAGAGAAAGTTTGTGATTCATTCTTGTACGGCATCTGTTATTCCGAAGCTCGGGAGCCTCTGAATAAACGAGGGATTTTATCAAATAATTTGCTAAAATCTATGGATGTCAACATGTCAAGATGTCCTGAAATAGTGTCTGCGAGAGATGACAGCAATCGTGGATATAACCCACCAAGACCCGGTGTCCTAGTAGATCTGAGGTTAATGACCAATTGAAGAACCACGTCCCAATCACATTAACAGTTCCCATAGCTGGTATATCAGCGGTGTGGTTGAGAAGTTTTGTTAACAATACCCGTAGAGCAGACTTCCCTGAAATAGTTCGATGAAGTCTTGGTTTTGACCAAATCTGATTCAGCTAGCTTATCCGAATTTTCGCGCAACAATAATGGAGGAATACCGTCACTACGTTTTGCTCTTCGTTAGCCTTACCAAGATAGTAGTTGTGAGAAAGTAAGGCTATTATACGCCAACATATTTCGCAAGTGGTGGGGCATCTAGCTGTGGACGTTTTACATATGTTCTGGATTTTTCGGTATTCACACTTAAATAAATCGCGACCTGTTGACAGGAACAAGTCCCAAAAGTATTTCTTACTCCTCGGCAGCTTTCTGTTTTCCTTATCGATCCACGGAGGGCAGTGTGGCAACCTACATGTTGGTCATGAGATGAACGGTAATGTTAAGGACTCGAATATGGCTTTAAACGTATTCCATTTGTCATCGACCGACTCGTCTACATTGACTGATCAACCTTTTGAGATAGCAGTCTCTCATTCCCGGAATGTTAGCCCTCCAAACGTTGGGACGGGGTGGATCAGATACTATAGATTGTGTCCGAATCCTAATGTACAGTATAACGTGACGACTGTTTGCTAGTAGGGGCAGACACTGAATGTCAATGACATCATCACAGTGGTATGTAAAGACAAGGTTCAGCAATAGCGATTCTTATTCCAAGTTGATATGTGACATCATACAAATGTACGTCGGATAATGGTTGACAGTAGGCTTCTGCTAAATCATATACCTGAAGCTGTAAGCTTTATCTGATTGATTTGCCCCGCGCTGAAATCTCAAAAGAAAGACGACAATCAGCCATACTGTAAAAACAGATATGACTTAAGTCAAAGTCGCCAGCAAGACAATATGGACCACGGTAAATTCCTTCCATAGTCACTAACGCATGTCCAGAATTAATTATACAACAAGCTGTCTCACAAGCACCACAGTTGTGAGCCTCTAATGAACTCGATTTTACACAAAAGCAATCTCTAACATATAATATTATCCATCCTCCCTTGTGACTTATAACTCTATCACTTCCGATACAGATGTACCCTGCAATGATTGGAGAACAGTTTACATCAACAATGAGCCACATTTCTGTGACTACAATTATATCAGGACTTAATTCAGTCATTATCAAGCTTGGCACGGAAGTTTATCTTCTAAGACTACGAGGGTTTGTGTAGCACACATTTAAGGTGTTTTGAGAATCACTAGTTCTACTGATACAGGTTTCGTAAGTATTGGCTTCCAAGACCTGATTACCCAAAAAGGTCTGTTTCGCTATCTTGCTTCCAAGTTTTTACTCAGTAAGAGCATTTTTCTGCTTGATTTGGTCTTCAAATGACCAATCTGGTCGGATACGAATATTCGAACTACGAGTTTTATATACCTTACTAAGTATAATTTTCTTTTCCTCATTACTTCCGAGTACTAACTTCAAGATCGTTTTTGGTTGGGTCTCACCTCCAACGCACTCACCGAGCCTTATTACCTTAATAATATGCATTCATAAAACCCCTTCTGGCAGTGCACTTCTGATGGCAGATGCTACTAGCTTCAGATTGTGTCTATGCCGTTTAGCAGGGTCATTTTTACTTTATCTCCTCCAGATCCCAAATAATTATACCAGGAACGGATATGACTTCTTTTAAAGTCATGTTCACGGCTTTTGACTGTGTTATCGTTTCCTTCTTACTAACAACCGTAAGCTTGTCATTAATTGTCCTTCTGGCTTTGACTTTCGAACGAACCTATTCCTTTATAACATCCGATTTTTCTTGTGCGAGAGTTTTGCTCTCTTCACATCGTTTAGTTGCATTCACCTCATCGACAATGTTCAGAGTAAATGTACTTGAGATGGGTGGTAGTTTCCCTGTTCTGACAGTGTGCAACTTATTAGGGTTATGCGTAACCATAGTTTGGACAGGGGTTGTCTCCTCTCTGGTTGTGTCAACGATTGGAGTTTCAGCATTTTGACCGACAGTAAGAGCTCAGCTAATGGTCCTAGTGACTACACTTGTTTTTTCTTCTTCGTCTAGTATCAGACTTACTGAGTGAATATCGTTACTTGGAAACTTCTTCATCAGAGTGAGAAGCTCCAAACTTCATATAGCAAAATAGCTTTGTTAAGGCAACATTCTCTGCATAACCACATTGAACACGTTTTTCAACAACATTTGTGATGGGAAAGGTGAAGTAAAGAAATGTGGGAAAAGTAACTCACAAACCCAACTAGCTTTAAAAGCGTTTAATGTGAGTTTAAATATAACTTGTGGTACGACGATCGTAACAGAAACCTAACATCTGAATGCTTGGGAAAAAACACAATCCTTTTCATTCAGCCACTTACTTACAATAATGAACCGCAGAAACACGAATTTTAGGTTTCAGGCACATCAATGTTAGCGCAACATCGAACAACTTGGATACTACAGTATGAAATACTTAATTTTTTTACAAATCTGATATTTTAATGATCCAATTAATATTAAAATTTTAGTTTAATTTTGTTCTTTTCACTAACCAATTACATCTAAATATAAATCATTAAACGACCAAAACATGCACTTATTATACTACTTATATCAAGTTTCATCTACTCTTTTAAACCTCTTGTCATTCAATTGAACATTAAATAAAATTGATGAGTATGATTACTAGAAAAGCAATAAATTGGTCATCTTTATTTGTTATAACAGTCTAAATTTATGATATTGTGTATTATATTCACAAGCTAATTTATTGAGTAAGGAATGTCAACTGCTACGTAGTTTATCAGAAATCTGATCATGAGTCTAATGTTAATAAAATAGTAAAATTAATGTGATCAGATACTGCTTTTTAATCAGTTTCCTGATGTATAACAGTATTGTTTATATGTGATCTTTGTTTTCTTGTTTGCGTTGAGATCTATTTGATTCAAACAAACAATAAGAAATGAATTAAAACTTCATCCCCATTGCACAAGCTAGTGGTTAACTGGACTCAATAGCTAAATGGATAACAAGATGGTGTTTGAAGCGAACGGTACTAGATTCGAGTCCCTGAGTGAACATCAATTCTGGAATGCAGGTACATCTAGCTGACGAGTTCCAAATAGGACAAAACGTGCATTCTGGATTCCACTAGTAGCCACCATCCATCTTTGCTTATATTATTTTTGTTTAATTAATAGTAAAAATAGTGACCGTTATAAGTTGGCTTCTGGTTCTTAAAATGAAGTTGTTGGTAGAATAACAAACGAAATAGTTTGAAAGTGCACAGTTAAATTTCATTGAATCATGGGGTATTAAATGTTTTTCAGATATTCATTGATGATTATTAAGATGAAGTCGAGATAACATCTGATTTGTGGTTTGTTCCGAAAACTGAATTACGTTAGATATCTACTATAATAAATATGAGTATTTTTTCATGATTGGTTTGTATAAATTAGACAGTAGTGAAATAGTTTCTGTTTGGATTACAGGTTTGAAACCAAATACCTATGTCATGTAAGTAAATTCCATCCTGTCCTATGTACCAAGTATTGTCGTCTTTTATGAAATAGTCTATAGCTTCGACTCAAAATTGAAACTAGAATTTCAATTTGTAAATCTCTTTTAATGGAAGTTGGATAACTGTACAGTGATTCCAGTGATCTATCTACAACCGTAAATTAGTGTTAACTTTTATGGAATATGGCTGAATAAAGATACTTGAATAATTATGATATAACCTCATCATACTATTTATTCATAAATTCATTCATTATATTTTATCACATAACATTCGATTGAGGGTGATCTTTGATTTTAGCCCAGTTTACATTGTTCTTGTCTATAATAATGGACCGACAAAACTAATACTTACATACATAGTCAAATACAGTTTCATGGATAGTGGAATCAGCATTATGACTCATTCAGCTTAACAGTTGACACAGTGTGGATTATATTTACAAATGTATAATCATTTCAGATAAACGACTTAGCCATGATATTACTTTGTGTAAACAACCTTTCTCACTACATGAATAAATGATCAGTCCAATAAACGATTTAATACTTCACCAAAGTATTCTTCTGTATATCAAACCAAAGTACCGTTTTACAAATCATACATTTAGGAGTTTCCATTAATATGAATCAGTTTTAACATCACTGTTTTAATACAATTTTAGTGTTCAGATTGTCAAATAATCGAAACATAAACTCACTATACTACTTATATCGAAATTCATTTATTCCGTTAAATCTTACATTTTATGATTGATTATGTACTTGAAAAAATTGAAAATTTTTACCGGTCAACTAATTCATAAAATCTCTAACATGACATCATATAAATAAACATTTATTACAGATTAATCTAATTTTTGATCATTGAACAAGAACACCAGTGGGAACAATCGGATATATTTAACACAAAACTACAGGAATTTTTAATAAAATCAAACAATCATAAACTAAATGCTTAATTTGTAAAATGTCCATCGATTGTCTCTAAATGACTAAGACTTCATTGTTCTTGCATTTTCATACAAATTGCATCTTGTTTCCATTCTTTACTGTTCGATCTTTTTGTGTCTCTGCTGCCAGACCTTCTGTTCACGACTAACATCATCTACTACTCATGTCAATATAAGTAGCACACACCAAACTCGTTCCCCCTTTAAAACAGTCGTTCTTGCGGTGGTTCATGCTCGCCATGCCACATTCTTCGTCTCTGCAATCTGTGCTACGCTCTCCGTCAAAATGTTGAGTCTGCAGCACACTGACCTCCATAGCTCCGTTGACCTGCCGGGGCAACAACATCCAACATCCACCCGGCACCTGGGATGCTTAACACCTGTGCTCCACTGGCCTGCTAAGCCATCTAGATCCGATGTCCACCCAGCAGCCGCACGTCTCACCGCTACACTACGTCGACAGCGCCCGCTACAGCTAATACCGACCAGCTAGAATACTCCACTCGACGCCACCTCTACTCACCAGACTGCCCCAGCTAGCACCCTAGCTCCAGGCCCGTAACGGCGCTTGCTGAGCAGCACCCTTCTCCTCCTCGCTGGTAGCGATACCAAATGTCTATAATATTGGCTATAACATCAGTATAACTCCGCCTGTAACTCTTTTAAGGTTACTGACGGTTTCAAGACGGGGTAAAGAAGGGGGTTGTGGATAGATTCACCAACCCAATCCCTTAGAAAACAACATTGCAAAAAAAACACTAACCAGATTAAACAACAAAAACCATTTAAACTCTGACCTCCGAATTGAAGGATCTACAGTCAAAAGTATTATGACTCATTATGGTGATAGTCAAGATTTTTCCGAAGTCACGAGAAAGATGCCCCTTCTAAGAACCTGAGCAACAATTAATATAATTACAATGGGGGAGACCGGGAGGACTAGCCAAATAGATACGGGAATGAAGAGATAATATTTGACGGTGCTAGAAGTCAGTGAAATCCATTGGACACAAGCTGGATATAAAAGCATAGATTCGGGAGAGCTTCTGTCGTACTCTGGTCATGAAGAAGAAAATGCTCCATATACCCAGGGAGTTGCTCTGATGCTGTTGAAATTAGCACGTAATACACTTAAAGAATGGGAATCTCATTGATACCAAATCATCAAACCATCCTTCAAAACAAAGAAGTGGGAAATCACAACGAATATTATCCAATTTATGCACCCACCAATGATAGCAACGACGATGATAAATATCAGTTTCATAGGGGGCTGCAATTTATCATACCAAAGTGCCCTAAGAACGATCTGATCATCGGGTATGAAGATATCATGGGAACGTATAGACTGACTGATTGTGAGAAACGAACGAGAATGATGACATATTTGCAAACTTCTGTACATTCAACAAAATGGTTACAGGTGGCACAATATGGCCACACAAAGTTACATGGGTCTCACCGAACCACACCACGGAGAACCAGATCGATCATATTTGCACCAGTAAAAAAATCAAAAGGTCAATGGAAGAAATGAGAACCAGTAGAGGGGAGCTGACATAGATTCAGATCACCACCTGATTGTGGTTGCTTAGATGAAACTAAAGCTGAAGAAGCAATAAAAACTAGACAACACCGTCTTACTTCGAGAGACTTACAAACTCAATGAATTAAAGATAGCTCACAACAGCAGGTTCCAAGCTTAACAAGATCTACTGAAAGAAGAAGAAACTACTCTGCAGAACAATTAGAAAGGGATCAAAGAAACACTAACTTCAATGTGTCAGGAACTGCTAAGCTGAATAAAGCATCATCATAAAGAATGGATCTGTATGGAATCTCTGTTTTGGACTCACGATCTTCAATACGAACGTCAAGACAGTTCACATATACGGAGCTGAAACGTGGAGAACTACTACAACCATCATCAAGAAGGTAAAGTATTAATAAATATTTGTTCACACAAGATACTCAG
Organism: Schistosoma mattheei; assembly: GCA_944470405.2. Classification (NCBI taxonomy): domain Eukaryota; kingdom Metazoa; phylum Platyhelminthes; class Trematoda; order Strigeidida; family Schistosomatidae; genus Schistosoma; species Schistosoma mattheei. The sequence continues at coordinate 11,422,494 of OX103945.1, forward strand.
TTGGCCGGAAACAATCTACAACAGCCTACTATGGGATAGGACAAACCAGCTTCTAATTGAACAGGAAATTAGAGAAAGATATTGGAAATAGATAGGACATACATAGGGGAAATCATCAAACTGCATCACGAGGCAAGCTCTAACTTTAAATCCTAAAGGGAAACGGAATAGATGAAGATAAAAAAACACCCTACGCCAAGAATCGGAAGCAGATCTGAAAAGGATGAATAGCAACTGGAAAAAACTGGGAAAGATTGCCGAGAACGGGGCTGAATGGAGAATGCTGGTGATCGGCCTATGGTCCTTCATGATAGGTAATATGCGTAAATAAGTAAGTAATTATATCATCATTATAATCCAGCCAACCCGCAGTAAGAAGCTATTTGTTGGGTCATAGCATGTCATGTTGCTATTCTGGAAGGTTCTATCAGGTTCTGATTGGGTGGAATCCCTTCGGCTCCTTTAGAGCCTCTGGATGGTTCATCATGCTTTTTGGAAGCCGTCTCAACATAAACTTCATATTTTGTCTAGAATATACAAATCATTTTCAACATTAGAATAACACGAATAAATAGTGTAGCACAATTGAATGTTAAAAATTAATGTTTGTCAAATGAAATAACAATATATCGTGAATAATTTATAGTTATAACGTATTACATTGAAAACGTTTTAACAACACCAAGAACATGGAGGGAGATAATAGATCCTAGTTAATGTGTTATTTTGCATGCTGAACTGTGATACATAGGAACGTCACTCACGTGGTAAAACTTGGTAGTTAAGCAACACAAATCCTACTTAGAGTAATTCACTTCCGCAACTGTCAGAGTTTAAATAATAGTGAGGTTCCATGGACTTTAATATCATATGTACACCCACAATGAAACACATTTGAGAAAACATTACATCATTTTACATGTCTGACATACAGAAGGTTTAATTGAGATAAAATTAAATTAATAAATCATCTCAAAAATGTAAAAATGGCAATCGTTTGTGTAGGTTTTGTCTAATTATGACTGTTCACATCACAACTTATCGTTATTGTTATGACTTAAATACTAAACTTTGACTTGAACTAAGATCAGCAAAACGGTATAAATGAGAACTAATCTGTTACATCACCTGTTATACTTGAAATCAGGACTGTAATGTAACAGGGAATGAACCTTAACATGGTTTGATTCAGGGAAGGCAACAAAGATTGTGAAAAATGAAGTTTTTATTCATTTAAAATACAAAGACTTTTCTCAAGCTAAGAATTGATTCATCTTATTATACACAAATTCATATGCATATTATTGGTTAACAAAACTTCCCACTGGATTCATTCAAATAAAAAAAGCACATTTAATTGATGAAGAACAGTATGTTACATTGACTTAATACAAATTTAAAAAAGGTTACACTGAGCTTAAAAACGTAATAAACGCTATCGTGAGCGAATATGATACATTGAATCATATACATGACCTCATACTTGACCCCTTACTAATATTAACCTTTTTATAACAATCAAAAATGAATAACTGTTCAATAATGGATCAAGTTGATTAACGATTATTCTTCTTCACAATATCTTCTACACTTTCAAATAAATAAAATCCAAGATGATGTTCACTTGAATTATTCACTTTTTTAAACATCATCCTGTAGAAATAAATGAATTTACAGGGAACTGATCCGGATCTTTTGACGAATAGACAAACAACATCATAATTTTTACTTATTCCATTCATACATTTTGAACGCTTTTATTTTCTTCACTTGTGTCTTTTGTCTGACTGATGAATGACAACTTGAATCAATTAGTACACAGTAAATTAGACAATTCGAGAGAAAGAGCTACGTGTAACCAAAATATAAAACACAGAATAAACACAAGCAAATTATATGATTATTCAGTCATAAACAAGACAATAATGCTTCACGATATATGATTGTGGGGAATGTTGATTTTTTGGTCGAAATCATGAATCGATCAATGTTAGATCACCATTGAGAACCTCGAAGTACTTGACAGCCGTTTCGTCCTAGTATGGGACTCCTCAGAAGTACACATCCACGATCCCATACGTGGGATTTAAACCCAAGACCTCCAGTATCACGTGCGAACGCTTAACATCAAGACTACTGGGCCGGCATCCAACTGTGGTAATGTCAAACTTCAGTCGACTAATCCGTGTCGGGTAGAGACCGGTATCTACCTCAGATAATGGAAGATGGTCGTTGGATTGGTTTAAGTTAGATATGATCTCAATCAATAATACTTAAGACAGACAACAAACACAAACGAAAATAAATTATCAGAGTAGCATGTGAACGACTCAGCTATACGTAAAAGAGGATAGTGAAAAGTAAATAATGAATGAATGTCAATATAAGTAGTATGATGGGTGCACGCCACGATTACTTAACACTATTTGTTGAATAAAATACTGTCATTGTGATAACTGATTTTGTGTTGTTGATATCGATTTTTTACCACTTGACTTTGATTGCAGAAGATTAGCGGAATGACACGATCTCAAGGCTTCCACATACCCCCACACTCATTAAAGAACAAGTTATACTCTCTGGAAAATTTTTGGATATTGCCACTAATTGTGGTTCTGTATGTCATTATGCATGGATTTGTGTTATCTCCATATTATTAGTATAGAGTATGCGTGGAAAATGTAGTATTTTCATGGTCCAATTCACAAATTAATCTTAGCTAGAACATAGTTGAAAACCTGGAATTACTGGACTGCCATTTTGTCTTACAATTCATGAATAAATATTTCTTATTTTCATTATATATCAGATAATGTTTGTCTAGTAATAAATGATCATGAAATAGTTATAGGATTCATTTCCAACATTATTTATGTATTCGGCTGAGATCATGAATCGATGGATGTCAGACTACAGTTGAAAGAACCTGAAAGTACTGGATGGTCGACTCGTTCTAGTATGGCACGCCTCAATAGTGCGCATCCATCATACCACATCAAAAACAATCGAACTCAAAAATATTCGATCTCACATGAGAACGCTCAACCTCTAGATCACTGACCTGACTAACATCCAACGATGCTAATGTCTAACTTCAACCACTCCACGAAGTTTTGCGACCCATCTTCCATTATCTAAGGTAGATACGTGCCTCTATATGATATGGATTAGCCTGATTGGTGAAGGTTTCCTACTAGAAGTCAGAGAATTACCTCATGGAGTTAGTCACTAGTGAGCACATAGTAATTATCAGTGGAGATTGTTATGTTTTTAATTGAAATCATGAATCGATACTGATCTATCTTAGAACTTAACGATCTCCACAACCCTTTACTGATAATTATCTGCTATTGAGACGATATTCCAACGTTGGTTTGAAGTTAATTTACTTTATACATGATGAATTAAGTATAAATTAAGTGAAATTTAAATGTTCTAAATATTTTTACTTTCAAGTTGATTCATAAAACTACTTACTACAACATCTGTATTTAACAGAAATGAAGTAAACATGGTAATAGTCATGTCGGTTGTGTAGCAATCGCTCTAAATGCCATAAACTTGAGTACAGAGGGGGTAATTTCACACTGTCGATTATGTTAGAATTTGATTGTAATTTTTAGTTGTTTCCCTTAAATATTCAATATCTGAAGCAATTAGTATACTTAATCTCATGTGAACTTTCAGGACTTAACAAGTATACTGTTCTAATATTTTTCAAGTTTACCTTGTTATCTACTTAATTTAAATCACTGCCTACTTATTTACACTTACTAGAAAATCAGTATCGAAATCTTTGTCTTCAGAAATAGTCAAATTAAGAAGTACTCAAGTCTTATTGGAAAGAGAAAACAAGAAGTTACCATATTTCTTGTATATCTTTAAGTGAAAGAAGCTCAGTTAAATGTTCATGAACAAGAAGTTGATAAATAAAATTAATAAGTTATAAAGGTTGTCTTTATGAACGTAACACCACACTTGAACAATCAATGATGATAGTGACGATGATTGTACTTTTGTTCATAAACTTGATTAATTGTATCATTTTCATGTCCATTCCAGTATGTACTTTTCTTTTGTAATAATAGTAATAATAATAATAGTAATAATACTAATAATGAATCCATGCCAAAATTGTATCAACAACCATTGAATTTTCTCTCCTTCATCATATAAACACATTTATCAAGAAGTAGACAACAAACATACATGTATATACCCCCTTTCAATGGTATATAAAACATGTAGACTAGTAAGACAGATAATATTATAAATTAAACCAATAGAATAATCTGACCGTTCTCTTCACAATTACTATATTTTATGGAAAAAGGGCAGATGTAATGGATAAAACCCAAATATAGGACATTTAGTATATATATATATAACATTAGGTACTGTTGGTATTCAGTAAAATAGGGGTTGTTGCGTACATACAAGACAGACAGACAGACTAATGCATATAAAGAATACGACCATTAGTGTTATGAAAACCTGAAACATTGTTCATATTATTAGAAGGATGTGTATTAATATTTATGTCAGGAACATGGCTCTAAATTGTACACAAAGAAGAGAGACAGGAGTTTTGAAGTAACTATACATATATACAGTACACATATTCATATTTTTTTGATACTTGTCTACATGAAATAGAAAATATAAAGAGTTAGATAATTACAACAACAACAACAAAAACACAAAAACAACTACTGTGTTAGATCGTTACATTTAACTAAATTAATTCCAAGTTACTTTTTGACAGTACTTTGTTGGTGTTGTTCTTTTTGAGACAAAAGTATTTTTTTTACCGTTTTGTTACTGTTGTTATATTTTATGTACCATCTTATTATCTTTAGCGTGTGTTACATACAGTCCGGATAATAACACTTAGTGTATTGGTGGAAAATAATAACAATATTAACGGCCAGCAACTACATACAATAGAAATAATAATAGTCATAATAATATAGCTAACTAACGACTAAATAACAGATTTAATGTTTACCCAACTATAAATGTTTGGTTCCCACAGCCATATTTATTGTTCTGTTATTTTGTTTGATTTGACTTTAGTCACCTTATCTCTTACCTATGCTCTCCTTCTCTCTCTCTCTCTCTCTTGTTATGTCTCACTCGCTAACCAGCTGCTCACATATATTTCTCATTATTTCTGTAACCCCTATCATTAGTTTATAAGCAGAGATTTGGCAACCGTCCTTGTCTAATTTTTAGTTTAAGTTTGCCAAATTTTGTAACTAACTTACATTAATAGGAACATGTACAAACGTGCATGTATAAAAATAGAAATAATTTACTAAATGAACGATACTATTATCAAGTGATTTATTTAGATATATGTATAACATTTTTTAAAAGTTAGATTTGCCTAACTTCCAGTCTATTGACACAACACTCACAAGGAGGAAAACAGGCCGAATACATGGGTGTTTGTTAAAAACAAATAGCTTTTTTTAAAATGGGAGGTATATCATTCAATAACCTCATCTAATAGAATGTTAGTTATTTGAATGTGATTATCAACTCAATAATTTCTACCATTAGGATATATTGAAACATAAGAAGGGGTTTTGTGGAGATTGTAGTAATTTCAATAGTTGAGATCATGAGTCAATTGAAGGTAGACTACCATGGAAAACTTGGAAGCACTGGACGGCATTTTCATCCTATTGTGGGACTCCTCAGCAGAGCGCATCTACGAGCCCGCCTCGCGGGATTAGAACCTAGGATGAAACGGCCGTCCGGTGCTTCCAGGTTTTTCATATTGGTCTAGCCGGTTCGAAGCCCGGGTAAAGGAGGAGGGTTGGGCATGGGGTTAGCGACCCCATCCCGTAGAAAACTAACTCGCTAAAAAAACGCTTACCAGAAAAAATAAACCAAACCATTTTAACTCTGCCCTGGGAGTTAGAAGGTCTTCATTTAGAAGAACTATGACGCTTCATGATGAAAGCCGAGTTCCTTCGGAATCCACGAGGTCGATGCCTCTTCTAACAACCAGAGCAACAATTTTTATAGGTACATGGAATATCCGGACAATGTGGGAGACCGGGAAGACCAACCAAATAGCAACGGACATGAGGAGACACAACTTGGCAGTACTAGGAATCAGCGAAACCCATTGAACCCAAGCTGGACAACAAAGGCTAAATACGGGAGAGATGCTGCTATACTCGGGCCACGAAGAGGAAAATGCTTCACACACTCAGGGAGTTGCTCTAATGCTGTCCAAAGTAGCACGAAATGCACTTGTAAGATGGGAATCTCATCGATCCAGAATCATCAAAGCATAATTCAAAACAAAGAAGGAGGGGATCTTAATGAATATTATCCAATGTTATGCACCCACCAACAATAGCAATGCCGACGATAAAAATCAGTTCTACTAGAAGCTGCAATCAATCATAACGAAGTGCCCAAGAAATGACCTAACTATTCTGATGGGAGTTCTAAATGCCAAAGTCGGAATAGACAACACCGGATATGAAGATATCATGGGACGACATGGACTGGGACAGAGAAACGAAAATGGATAAAGATTTGCAAATCTGTGTGCATTCAACTAATTGGTCATAGGGGGCACAATATTTCCACACAAGCGTATACACAAGGCTACATGGATCTCACCGGACCGCACTACAGAGAACCAGATAGATCATATTTGCATCAACAAAAAATTCCGAAGGACAATGGAAGATGTGAGAACCAGGAGAGGAGTTGACATAGCTTCAGGTCACCACATAGTTGTAGCCAATTTAAAACTGAAGCTAAAGAAGAACTGGACAACTGGACAAACAGCACTACAAAGGTTCAATACAGTCTTCCTTCGAGATACTGACAAACTCAATGAATGAACAATCAGTTGAGTGGAACTCATCACTGTACATCAACTTCATTGATTATGAAAAGGCATTTGACAGTGTAGATAGGAGAACTTTACGGAAACTTCTTCGACACTACGGAGTTCCTGAGAAGATTGTCAACACTATCCGGAACTCATACGACGGACTACAGTGCTAGGTCGTGCTTGGAGGACAGCTGACAGATGCATCCTAAGTAAGGACTGGAGTCAGACAAGGCTGATTACTCTCTGCCTTCCCCTTTCTTCTGGTGGTCAACTGGATTATGAAGACCTCGATATCTGAGGGGAAATATGAAATGAAATGGACAGCTCAGAACCAATTAGACGATTTGAACTTCGCAGATGACCTAGTCCTCCTATCTCATACACATGAACAAATGCAGATAAAGACAGCCAGTGTAGCAGCAGTCTCTGCATCAGTATGCCTCAACATACACAAAGGGAAAACCAAGGTCCTCAAATTCAAAGCGGAGAACAGCAATCCAATCACACTCGATGGAGAAACTCTGGAAGACGTAGAATCCTTCACATACCTGGGAAGCATCATCGATGAACAAGGAGGTTCAGATGCAGACTTAAAGGCGAGGATTTGCAAAGCAAGGGTCGCATTCCTACAATTGAAGACCATATGGAACTCAAAACAACTTTCAACCAATATCAAAGTGAGAATCTTCAATACGAACGTCAAGGCAGTTCTACTGTACGCAGCTGAAACTTGGAGAACTACAACAACCACAATCAAGAAAGTACAAGTATTTATAAATAGCTGCCTACGCAAGATACTCAACATCCATTGGTCGGATACCATCAACAACAGCCTTCTGCTGGAGAGAACAAACCAACTTCCAACTGAAGAAGAAATTAGGAAAAGACGATGGAAATGGATAGGACATACACTACGCAAATCGTCAAACTGCATCACGAGACAAGCCCTAACTCGGGATCCTGAAGGGACGCGGAAAAGAGGAAGGCCAAAGAACACATTACGTCGGGAAATCAAAGCAGATATGAAAAGGGTGAATAACAACTGGAAGGAGCTGGAAAGGATTGCCCAAACAGGTTTGGATGGAGAATGCTGGTGATTGGCCTATGCTCCTTCACGAGGAGTAATAGGCGTAAGTAAGTAAGCAAGCTAGCTTCAGTTGACCTATGATCTCAACTATTGTAATATATTGAAGCAATTATTTTCCCCCAATAAAATTACCATCTTATTTCATTAGAAAAAATGCAATCAATAGTTATGTGCACCAATTCTGAAATTCAGTTGAAATGTGTCTAGTACTCAGAAGTAGCGTACATATTTCTTTAGGTGTGAAACTAAGACAAAACATTAGAAAAGTTGTTTCTGTGTAAATTAGCTTGAGTTATAACAACTAGTTATATAACATAAAAACTAATATTATTAAAATATTGGTTATTTTTATGAATGCCACAATCTTGATCAGTGTATCATCACTGTTGATTTAGTATGCAGGTACTGATGAAAATACAGAAAAGTTGGATTTATATATTTTGAAATGATAAGAAGTATTTAATGTTTAGGATTTAGGTAAGTTACTTATTACTAAACAAAAGTTTTTCTTCAATCAATCTTGCTACTGATACGTCTAAACTGTCCTTATGGCCTGTTTTAATAACTCAGAAGTACCCCTACTCATCAACTGGATCGAGCAAAAGCTTTACTCCAATGTCAGTTTATGTACAGAAAAATGAAAGTATTCATAGAATCGCACACGACCTTGGACTTCTGGGAATTTCTGGAATCATACTAAGTATAGTAGCAGCATAAGTAAATATTTAATCAAGATCATGACATGTGATCCTGCATTTTCTAGATGTTTCTGAGGGGATTCTGTCGAACGCTTACTGGATAAAATGTTTCTTGTCATTTCTGGCTCTCTAAGATCTTTGAGGAGGGATGTTTGAAACTCTTTCAACATTATTCAAACATTTAATATCATACAATTATTTCTAATTCATGAGTAGAACCTGTCCAACAAGTGAAGTTTGCAAACTTCGGAGAGAATTTTAGGAAGCGACGGATTATGTTTCATTTCACGATTATACAATTACCCATTTTAATATGTTCTTCACAAGCTTCTAGGGACAGAAAGCCACATATGATCCTATAAATACCCTTGTTTTCCATACATAAACTAACCTTAAAAGCAAACCGTCTATCATACTTCCCTCCTTTTGTTTATGTGTTCGCGATTGAAGTTGGGAAGATTTCTGGGGACTATGAAGCCGTTAAGAAGTAGGTATCTAAGCCTTTTCGCGTAAAAGACCTATCATTAAGATCTTTAAATTGCGCTGTGATTGTGTTACCTTGAAACCAATCAGTTAGGATTTAATAGTTCACATTTCGATTTTAATAAATGGCACGATAATCTTACAATACAGTTGAAGATAACTATTTTGCTTTCGGATCTGATTAACCTTGACCTGTCTGTATTCAACTCTCACTAGAACCTTTAAGAACCCGCCTTAATATAAATCGCTAGTGTGGATGATGTTAAATACTTATAGTTGAAATTTATTTTCATAATGTATGAGTTTCCGTATATAAAAGGACGAATGAAACTTGTTTTCCCCAGAATGATGATAAATTATACGACATCTTTTGAAATTTTATACAAGATTTCATATACACAAATGGATGATCGGTTACAATGGGAATAATTCATTACATTGTCCATTTCTTCAGAATCAATATTTTATATTTCATTGTCAAAATTCATGTTCTAGTTATGTAAAACAAAATAAAAATAGTACAGTACGGAGTAAGAAAATATGAGATAAAATAAACTGGACCAAATGACATTTACAATGAATTTATTTATATTTTGATAAGTCTAAAAGATTCTTCTCATTTATTTTTTGAATGAGATCATCAATCGATGGATGTCAGACTACAGTTGAAAAAACCTGAAAATACTGGATGGTCGACTCGTTCTAGTATGGCACGCCTCAATAGTGCGCATCCATCATACCACACCAAAAACAATCGAACTCAAAAATATTCGATCTCACACGAGAACGCTTAATCTCTAGATCACTGACCTGACTAACATCCAATGATGCTAATGTCTAACTTCAACCAATCCACGAAATTTTTCGATTCATCTTCCATTATCTAAGGTAGATACTTGTCTCTACCTGATATGGATTAGCCTCAGTGGTGAAGGTTTCCCACTAGAATTGAGAGAATTACCTCTTGGAGTTAGTCACTAGTGAGCACATGGTAATTATAAGTGTGCGGGGAGGTTGTAGAGATTTCCAACTCGTTTGAATGAAAATTTGAGATCACGTTTTAACTCTGCATGATTTTTGTTCAATATTACTTCCGGTTACTTAAATTCAATATAATCATAATTCTGTATGACATTTACATTATTTCAATATGATATTTAGATCAGTTTAATATTTAGTTTATTTTAATGAAACTAATATTTAAGAATAACATTTGCTTTTTTCATGTTGCATGCGTTTTATTGTAAATCTGTTTAAAATTCATTATTATAATTCTCTATTTCAATTATTTGTCATGTAATTTAATTAATTGGTGGCTATCAGTGGAATCAAAGACACGCATTTCGTCTTATTTCGAATTCGTCAGCTGGATGTAACTGTATCTTATGGTTGAAGTTCATTCTGGGACTCGAACCCAGTGCCGTTCGTTTCAAACGCTATCGAGTTATCCACTTATCTACTGGGTTAAAAAAAATGAAAATGCGGTTTTAAAAAAGCAAATTAGTTATCAAATCCCAATAAAATCTTCATTTTAATGTGTATATTTGGTTACATTGAAATCGGTGCTATCTAGTGGATCAGTTTTGCTTTTTCATTTGCATCGTATGAATAACAGCGGTTTCCTGTTTAAAGTATTAAATATCATGGTTATAAGGAAATAGTGATTTCATGTAGAATATTAGATTCATTTCTTAAAATCAAGTGTAGATCTTTATTGTTCAATCTAACTAATAGTCATTTTCAAAAGACAAGTTATTCACTGAAAATGAAATCGCTGGGCTTTTGAATAATTCAGATCTTCTGATTTACCAACTTAGTTAGATCAGTCAACTGACGAACAAATTTAAATTGTTCACAAAAGAAGCTCAGTGTATCCTATAAAGAACAATTCAATTCAATCCAATTACTCAGTCCCTTCGTCACTAATGGTGTAGTTACCATCATGTTGAAATTCCTTATTTTCGCTGATGTATAGTCTGAAAACGAATCTAAATTAACACATTAGTTTAATGTATGTATTGAACTGAGCAAAAGAAGTTTATCTGCCTTCTGTATTGTTGCTCTGTTTTAATTATCAAGCATACAAGTGTGAGAAACTGTATCTAATGAACAGACGTTAAGATTATCTCAGCCTCAACTCAGAGTTAACCTTATCAACTAAAATGTACTAACAGTCAAAGCCTACGACACTAGGTTATAGAAAAAACAGTATTTCTGAGATAAATAAGTAATATAGGATTCTTTTGGTGAATTTTATCAAATCATATAGATTAACGTTATCCACATTTATTACAATCTGTTACGTAAATGAACAAGTTTTTGACTAACTTTTGGCAACTTAGTTAATGTCAGGACGAATTTTCTATTTGCTATATATACAAATGAACTGTAAATAGGATTGTGCAGCTTTGGTGAATGATAATATCCAGAAAGAATTCTCTTTCATTGAATTGTCTTTATTTGTTATATCGATTGAACAAATTGACATTGTATGGTGGATTCATTATGATATTTTAAAAGATGTTAGAGGTGATTATTTATTACGAGCTAACATTTAATAGAGAACCGAGTGAGAAACAATGGGAATAATGGATATCCGTTCCGTTCAAATTTTGTACTCTTCATCAATATGGAATTCTGACGATATACTGGAGCAAAGGAAACAACTTCAGGTGAGCTGAGTAAGACATTACTACTCAGTAATTTTAGTCTTTATTCAATCGTCGATATTATATTGGTTAACTTTAATCAATTTCTAACATGACTGAATGAATAGTTATATGATAATAGAAATAGATTTACACTGATAGTATACAGATTGATGACAAGTATGATTTCTATTTTTCAGAATCGCATATCTCATTGAGCCACAGGATATAGTCAGTTTCGCTCATTGATTCAGCAACACAATAGATTATCTAGTTAGGTTGTTTTGACCATGTAGTGGGTTACTGCATTGATTAATATCCTGAAATTTCAATTTAAAGTTTAACTGCTTAGTAACTCTATTAGACTTGATGTGATTGCATTGATGGGTCATATATTTGGATTCCTATTAAATTTTTAAGGAATACACCTGAAATTCAGATCAAGATATAATGTTAGTAGGTGAAATATTTGATGACGGTTCTTATCTCTGTTGGGAAGTGTAGTTTTCCATAGTCTTTTATCGAGAATTTTAAATGACTTGGCTCAAAATTGGTTGTGTGACGATGTAGAGGAATTCGCCTCCATGACATAAATTTGAAAATTTCATTATCCATATCTAACTAGACAACTAACATACATTCCTATTATCATATATCGAATATCAGGAGTAATTATCTCATTCTTCTCCTATTTCAATACTCAAAAAAGACGCCGTAAACAAATCGGTTGATGTCTTTACTGAAGAATTGAAAAAAAATTGTCTTATTTTTTCTACTTGAACTATTTATAGTGTTTTAAGCCGTTAGATAGTAGCTTAAAGTGGAATTCAGGTTGCGTGTTTCATCTTATTTGAGTATTGATGTTCACACCTGAACTTGAACCCATTACCGTTTGTCCCAAACACACAACACGTTATACTCTTAACTTCTATGTCTGCATAGTTGCTGACTTCAGAGAATGTGTAAATTCTGAATTAATTTTAGTGGATTTATTTGAATTTTCCTATTGTTAATTGTGAGGGATGAAATTTACCTGTATCATTTGAAATATGGTGTATCATAATTGAATTGTTTGGATAATATTATTAACTCACAAACATTCTAAGGAGAATTGGATTGTGTCTAAAAGTCAATTTTATAACACGAGTTTGATTCTGTTTACTACTTATCAATTGAATATAACTTAACATCAATGATTGGAAAATGTAAACAACACTTTCAATTAAATGAATTATAATATTTTCTCTAAAACATTTTTTTTTATTTAAAAACATTTTTAGCCTATGCTCCTACATGAGGGGTAAAAGGCATAAGTAAGTAAGTAAGTAAGTAAGTAAGTAAGTAAGTAAGTAAGTAAGTAAGTAAGTAAGTAAGTAAGTAAGTAAGTAAGTAAGTAAGTAAGTAAGTAAGTAAGTAAGTAAGTAAGTAAGTAAGTAAGTAAGTAAGTAAGTAAGTAAGTAAGTAAGTAAGTAAGTAAGTAAGTAAGTAAGTAAGTAAGTAAGTAAGTAAGTAAGTAAGTAAGTAAGTAAGTAAGTAAGTAAGTAAGTAAGTAAGTAAGTAAGTAAGTAAGTAAGTAAGTAAGTAAGTAAGTAAGTAAGTAAGTAAGTAAGTAAGTAAGTAAGTAAGTAAGTAAGTAAGTAAGTAAGTAAGTAAGTAAGTAAGTAAGTAAGTAAGTAAGTAAGTAAGTAAGTAAGTAAGTAAGTAAGTAAGTAAGTAAGTAAGTAAGTAAGTAAGTAAGTAAGTAAGTAAGTAAGTAAGTAAGTAAGTAAGTAAGTAAGTAAGTAAGTAAGTAAGTAAGTAAGTAAGTAAGTAAGTAAGTAAGTAAGTAAGTAAGTAAGTAAGTAAGTAAGTAAGGAAGGAAGGAAGGAAGGAAGGAAGGAAGATAGTCTAAGTTTCTTTTATTCACTCGTTAATTTTCGTGATTAGTTTAAATGTTTTAAAAATAGGTTAACCTGAACACTGAACGGTTGAGGCAACAACGAAAAAGACGAATATAAAATATTTCAATTATAGATTTGTTTTGTAAGAAAAAAAAACAACCAGTTATACTTTAGTTCGTCTACTTTTCTTTTTTTGAAAAGAAAAACACAATTTAAATCCTTTTTCACTGAAAGAAAAATTATATTTTCTTCATGGCAACGTTTTTTTTCTTCTTAAAAACATTTAAATTTCACATGTTCATTCGTGAGAATAAGTTTTTAAAACAAAAACAACACGTAGGTCCATGATAAATTCAAAGGTACTCACAGAAGAAAAAATCAATCATTGAGATCATGAACCGATTGATGTTAGATCACTATTGAAAACTTCGAAGCACTGGATGGCAGTTTTTCAAAGTTCTGGTGAGAAGCCGTGTTCAATGGAGCTAATCTATGTCAAGTAGAGATAGGCATCTATCATAGTAAAATGAAAGATGGTCACGCATTAATGCTCAGCACATAGTTTGCGATGCCGAATCACTTAATCTGTACGGTTCGATTAGCACTAAGGAACGAGACAAATATGACGTTATCAAAAACATAATAATCAATTAATTCTATACTTTGAACTTGAACTTACGCCTGTTACTCCTAATGGAGCAGAGGCCGCCGAACAGCATTCTCCAACACACTCTGCCCAAGGACTTCCTTCTTTTCTAGTTCCATCCAATTCTTGTTCATTTCTCTCATGTCTACCTCTATTTCCCGGCGTAATGTGTTCTTTGGTCTTCCCCTCTTCCTTTGGCCTTCAGGATCCCATGTGAGGGCTTGACTTGTGACGCAGTTGGGTGCTTTCCTCAATGTGTGTCCCATTCACTTCCATCGCTTCTTCCTGATTTCTTCCTCTAACGGGATCTGGTTTGTTCTTCCCCACAGTACGTTGTTGCTAATAGTGTCCGGCCAACGGATCCGAAGTATTTTGCGTAGACAACTGTTGATATACAACACTTGTATCTTCTGGATCATGGCTTCCGTAGTTCTCCAGGTTTCTGCCCCATACAGTAGAACTGTCTTGACATTTGTATTGAAAATTCTGACCTTGGTGTTGGTTGACAGTTGTTTTGAGTTCCAGATGTCCTTCAGTTGTAAATATACTGCTCTCGCTTTGACGATCCGCACTTTCACATCTGCATCAGATCCACCACGTTCATCAATGATGCTGCCCAAATATGTAAAGATATTTACATCTTCCAAATCTTCTTCAATTGTGATTGGATCGGTGCACGCTGTGTTGTACCTGAGAATCTTGCTTTTCGCGTTGTGTATGTTGAAACCTACTGCTGCTGCTACACTGGTCGACTTCTGCATTTGTTGATGCGTTTGCGATGGAAGAGTCGGATCATCTGCAAAGTCTAGATCGTCCAACTGTATCCCATGCTTCCTCTCAAATGTTGACGTCTTCATGAACCAGTCACTCACCAGGAGAAGGAGGAAGGATGAGAGTAAACAACCTTACCTGATACCAGTCCTTACCTCGAATGGGTTTGTGACCTGTCCTGTACGATATTGACTATATTCTGAGTCACGCCGTAGTATCGAAGAAGCTTCCATAGTGTTGTTCTGTCCATGCTATCAAATGCTTTTTCGTAGTCAATGAGGTTGATGTAGAGGGATGAATTCCATTCAATTGATTATTCTACAATAATCCGTAGAGTTGCGATTTGGTCTGTACACGATCTATCCTTACGGAATTCAGCCTGTTGGTCTCGAAGTTGGGTGTCTACAAAATCCTTCATCCAGTTTAACAATACCCTGTTGAAGACTTTTCCCGGTATTGAGAGAATAGTCATGCCGCTGTAGTTATCACACTTGCTGAGATCGCCTTTCTTCGGTATTTTGATCAGAAGTCCTTCTTTCCGGTTTGTTGGTACTTGTTCCTCATCCCAAATCTTATTGAAGAGAATGTGGAGTATCTTTGTAGTTACCGCTACGTCTGCTTTCAATGTCTTTGCTGGGATGTTGTCTGGTCCTGCTGCTTTGCCACTTTTGATTTGTCTGACGGCCATGCTGATTTCTTTCATTGTTGGTGGGCCAACATCGATTGGGAGGTCCGTGGGTGCTACTTCGATGTTGGGTGGGTTCAGTGGAGCTGGTCGATTCAAGAGTTCTTTGAAGTGTTCTACCCACCTGTTTCCTTGTTCTTCAATGTTGGTGATTACCTCGCCTTCCTTGCTTTTCACTGGTCGTTCTGATTTGCGGCGATTTCCAGAGAGTTTCTTTGTTATGTCACACAGTCCTCTCATGTTTCCTTCTCTTGCAGCCTTTTCCGCCGTCGTTGCTAAATCTTCCACATATTTACGTTTGTCGGTTCTGATGCTCCTCTTCACTTGTTTGTTTACTTCTGTATATTCAGCTTGTGCCTTGGCTTTTTCTGCTCTTGTTCGACTGGTATTGATTGCTGCCTTCTTGTTCCTCCTTTCTTGAATCTTATCCAGTGTATCAACAGTGATCCATTCCTTGTGATGGTGCTTCTTGTGACCCAGGACCTCATGACATGTTGAAGTGATTGCCTCTTTGATCCCCTTCCAGTTGCTCTCCATAGTAGTTCCTTCTCCATTGAGTAGATCATGAAAGGCCTGGAATCTGTTGCTGAGGACTATCTTGAATTTGTTGAGTTTATCAGTATCCTGAAGAAAGGCCGTATTGAACTTTTGTGATATTGTCCGCCTCGTTGCCCAGTGCTTCTTGAGTTTCAATTTCATCTTGGCGACCAGCAAGTGATGATCTGATGCTATATCAGCTCCTCTCTTGGTTCTCACGTCTCCCATAGTCCTCCTGAACGTTTTGTTGATGCAAATATGGTCGATTTGGTTTTGCGTAGTGTGATCCGGTGAAGTCCATGTGGTTTTGTGTATGCGTTTATGTGGGAATATGGTGCCGCCTATGACCAGTTTATTGAAGGCACATAGGTTTGCAAATCTCTCACCATTTTCGTTCCTTTCTCCCAGTCCGTGTCGTCCCATGATGTCTTCATATCCAGTGTTGTCCGTTCCAACCTTGGCGTTGAAATCTCCCATCAGAATGGTCAGGTCCTTTGTTGGGCACTTCTCGACGATTGACTGCAGCCTATTGTAGAATTGATCTTTAGCGTCTTCATTGTAGTCGTTGGTAGGCGCATAGCATTGGATGATGTTCATTGAAATGCCCTCTTTTTTGTTTTGAACGAGGCTTTGATGATCCTTGGTCCATGAGATTCCCATCCTATAAGTGCCTTTTGGGCTTGTTTGGACAGCATCAATGCAACTCCTTGTGTATGTGGTGTATTTTCTTTATCATGGCCAGAGTATAACAGGAGGTCTTCTGAAGCTAGTCGTTGTTGCCTAACTTGCGTCCAGCGTGTTTCACTGATATTAAGTACCTCCAGGTTGTATCTCCTCATTTCTGCAGCAATTTGGAAGGCTCTCCTATTGTCCCACATTGTACGAACATTCCATGTACCTAAATAAATGGTTGCTCTGGTTGTCAGAAGAAGCATCGACCTCGTGACTTCCGAAAGAATTCGGGTTTCATCAATGAGGCGTCATAGTTCTTCTAAACGAAGACCTTCTGACTCCCAGGACAGAGTTTAAATGGCTTGAATTATTTTTCAGGTTAGCGTTTTTTTAGCGAGTTAGCTTTCTATCGGATGGGGTCGCTAACCCCACGCCCAACCCTCCTCCTTTATCCGGGCTTGGGATCTGCAGTAGCCCCAGGAGTTAATTAATTATATACATCATATATGAATTAGTGTTCTGCAATATTGATTAGGTTATTAGAAAAAAACCACAATGAAAAAATTGAGCAACTAGCTAATAATAATTAAGAAAATAATATGTAAAGGTAAATCAGTTTTAAAAAGGAAGATTATAAGCTAAATGATAATTGAAAAATGATGAAACAATGAAATCAAACATGACGTAGTTGAGAAATATAAACTTTGAGTCAGTTAGAATTTGATCAAATGATAAGTTCATACGACTGAGGAAGAAATGGATTGAATTTCTGTGGAGTGTGACATAATCCATATATGGCTTAATTTTTAGGGAATATATATATATATATATATAGGATTATGAAGACCTCTAGATCTCAGAGAAAGCACAGAATACAATAGACAGAAGATTTCGACTTCACAAATGACCTGGCCCTTCTATCGCATACACCTGAACAAATGCAGATGAAAACAACTAGTTTAGCAGCAGCCTCTGCATTAGTAGGCCTCAACATACACAAAGGAAAAAGCAAGATCTCCAAATACAACACGGGGAACACCAAATCAGTCACACTTGATGGAGGAATTCTGGAACGGTTGGCAACTCTCACTTACATTAACAGTATCATTGATGAGCAAAGAGAATAGGATGCAGAAATGAAGGAATGAATCGGGAAAGCAAAGGCCGCATTCCTACAGCTGAAGTAGTGAAATAACGTTTATGTGTTACAAGAGGATAGGCAAAAAATATCGACGGTAATGTTTTGAGGAGATAGATTCTATTTCAACAATTCATAGATATTAGCTTCAGTAAATTTGAGAAGATTAGAGTTTATCTTCTTTTGAAATCCTCTTTTGAGATTTGAATGTATCCATCTTTCGATCTATTAAAATTTGTCCATAAAACATCAAATAAATCATCATTTGTTTTGTTTCATTCATTTAAGTGATTTACCGGATACACAAGTATTGAATACAGACAACTAATGTGTGAACAGAATAAAATTGGAATAATTCAGAGAATATGTTGTTTTAATTAAGCTGTTTTTTGTTTTGCTTTTTCTTATTTTATCCTGACTATCCGTTCATTGTACCATCAAGTTTAAGTGAATAGATATAACGGTGGTTGAAGGTAGTCCAACCACCATTCTATCTCAACATAGTGCACGCAATGTCGAGTCACCTAGACTAGTGACCACATTGCAACTTGGTCAATAGCATTCGATCTGCACTAAGAAGGATTTGACACACACGACAATAATCACCACCCAGTGATCAATCAGTTGTGAAGGAACAGATATTGGGTTTTGTGTTAATTGTAGTTTCTGTGAACTCTTTTTTCAGTTCTTGAATTCATTGTTCTTTTTATACGAATATTCGTCAAAATTAGAACGAATAATTTAACAATAATTAGGCGCCGAGTATGAGAAGTTTTTATGTATGAAGATTGCATTTGAAATGATCTCAGCAACTGAAATCTAAGTTATTCCAACGTTTCGTCCAAAGAAGTCCAGACAAGTTAGCTGGACGAAACGTTGAAATTATTCAAATTTCAATTGCTGAAATTATTTCAAATATAATTTTTCCATATAATGATTGTCACTTGATTTGTCTGTTGGTTGTGATACTGCTTGGATGCCCAAACCAAAGCAGGCGGTTTCCTTAGGGGGCCACTCCCCGGGCCTTCGACCTGAAGGTCTGATCCACAAGGCAGTGGAGCAACGTAAGGAGATGCATTCCCATGGTAGCCGGTGATCAACGATTGGTTCATACGCCATTTGTTCCTTCAGGATCCTGGAGCCCATGTGGACCATTGGTTTGGAATCAGGGTTTTCCAACTCACCTAGGTGGAGTCACCATGTCCACCAACCCGGTTAAAACGCCGTTCTCTGAATTTCGTAAGCAACACCCTCTTCGCGAGAAGTCATTGAATGGAACTTACCTGTTAGTGGCTGTATACGCGTGACCGTGCGAGAGCATTTCGAGAGGGAGAGCGAGCTCTCCCCACTCTCGGTCATACCAGGGCATTTGGGGGCAATTTTCCCATATAATGATTGTTCTTTTATTATTCTATAGTAAAATGAAGATCTTTGTGGTCCTTATTAAAAAAAGTCCCAATAACTAAGTAATATAATAGAACGAGGAAGTTTGTCAGAGCGATATAATGTATGGTAGCGGAAAATATTTCCAATAGCCATCTGAATATACATTTACTTGTTCAAGGATTTATTTACAACAACAAAAATAAAGGTCAAACAAGACAACTTGGAAAGTGAGAGGAAAAAAGGTAATTAGGAAAATAGTATGAAACACATTACTCTGGATAATAAATTAATGTTACCAGAGTAAGTATAAAGTAAGAATACACTATCTTTAGACGTATAAAGGTTGTTTGAATCTTCATTTGATTTCAGCTTTGGTAGACCACAATATTAAACAATATATTGTCATAAAAGTTGATTTCATGTCATACATAGAGTATGTGTTGGTAGCTAAAT
Source organism: Schistosoma mattheei (assembly GCA_944470405.2). NCBI lineage: Eukaryota > Metazoa > Platyhelminthes > Trematoda > Strigeidida > Schistosomatidae > Schistosoma > Schistosoma mattheei. The sequence goes on from OX103945.1 coordinate 11,442,443, forward strand.
AGTAGATAACATAGAAAGGTATCTTTATCATGTGCTCTTATTAGATCCTATTGGGATTGATTTATTCGTTCAGCTGTCGTTAAATGCTCATCACAGTTGTTCCCCCCTCCCTTGTGTATGTGTGCCTAAACATGTATGTAAATTAATAAACAAAATAAGATTTATATCAGATGGGTTTTTTGGAGATTGTAGTAATTTCAATGGTTAAGATCATGAATCAGTTGAAGCGAGACTATCATGGAAAACCTGGAAGCACTGGATGGCCGTTTCGTCCTATTGTGGGACTCCTCAGCACTGCGCATCCACGACCTCGCCCCCTGCGAGATTCGAACACAGGACCTACTGGCTTCGCGCGCGAGCACTTAACCACTAGACCACTGAGCTGGCCGGTATCCAACGGTGTTAATGTCTAACTTCAACTAATCCACGAAATTGAGTGACACATCCACCATTGTCTTCAGTGAGTTACTATCTCACAACAGACCTGGTTGAACTCTACTGGTCACTACTTCTCACTAAAACTCCAGGATATACCTCGTGAAGCCGGTCACCATTGGATGCCGGCTCAGTGGTCTAGTGGTTTAGTGCTCGCGCGCGAAGCCAGTAGGTCCTGGGTTTGAATCTCGCAAGGGGCGAGGTCGTGGATGCGCAGTGCTGAGGAGCCCCACAATAGGACGAAACGGCCATCCAGTGCTTCCAGGTTTTCCATGATGGTCTCGTTTCAACTGACTCATGATCTTAACCATTGAAAATAAGATTTAAGATATTTGTTTACATGTTATATGAATTTTTAATGAAGTATGAATTTTGACTTCAGAATAATAAAGAATGCTTAGAATTTCCTACTGATCGTTAATCTAAGCATTCATTTCAATTCAAGACTCATTAAGTCTCCCTTTGAACGATCCAATGATATAGGGAAATTTTTGGGCTCTGAGAATGCTACAAGTTTCAAAATATTTCAGTCTTTATCAGTTTGTAAACTTTAATAGGCATCTCTTTTGTCTCAGTCTTTCAGTTAATAGTATAATACAATTAAATCCCTTGTCGTTAGCAGTTCTAAATAACAACTGGAAGATACAAGTAAACAACATCGAATGAATATAACTTCACCTCATTGCATATGCAAGTGGTTATCAGGACTCAGTAGCTAAGTGTATAACTAGATGACGTTTGAAGCGAACAGTACTGGGTTCCAGTCTCAGAGTGAACATCAACTCTGAGATGCAGATACACCCAGCTGACAAGTCCTAAATAGGACGAACGAAACGCCCGTCATGGATTTCACTGCTAAACATTACCCATCTGAATTAACATCTCTTCTATGAATAAATGAATCTGTGATAAGGAGCTATTTATTTTTTTTTCACATAATTAAATTATTTAAAATGCAATACACTAATAAATATTACACAGATGAAAAGAATATTCCTTTTTCTATTCTTACTGTATTATCTAAATTTATCAAAGCAACTAATTGTTTATAATAATAGTCTGTTAATAGTTAAGCATCATGTCATCGTCTAGAAATAATTGAAGATTCAATAAACATGAAATGTCAAACAATGAAATTAGTATTCAACAACTACATGAATAGTACCGTAATTTTCAGTGCAAAAAGCAATTCCATGGACCCCTTCGACAGTAAAGGAACTTAATGAGTTTCTACGTTATTCTGTCAAACCTGCGGAAGTGAAGGCGAAGGTCACCGTTCTTAAGGATTCTGTTAACATGCACAAATATCCTAAGTACTACTGGAAAATTCTTCGAATAAATCATATTTAACCAATCTCAAATTCCCTTAAACACCATGCACAAAATATCATCGATTCTATTCATCCAAGCATCCCGCTATTGGAATCTAACAATTCGCAAAGAAAATGAATCCGCCGAAAAAAGAGCTCTTCGCTGAACCAATCTTTCTTATTTAATGTCTTAATGGGTGTATCCCGTTTATAAAAAAAAAACGATACATTTGTTATAACTTGTGAACCTGTGTGCCTGTTTATTGTATGACGCAACGACACCGCCAATCAGAGAGCAACGAATTATCGATCGAACCAGTGTCCCATAAAACACGTGCGAGCAGCCTAGAGTCCTGATTAGTCCTGCTTTCCGCTTAGCCCAGCCAGATGAGTTCAGAATACTAATCTTAGCCTCTGCAATATGAATCACTTATTTCAAACATACTCGGTTTATATATCAACCAGACAGACCACAACGTACTATAAAATACGAAACAAACATTTGTACAATATTTAGCCAAAAGTGGCTGGGAATGAGGGAGATAGTAATTAATAGACAGGCCATAACTCAAGAATGGTAAATCGTATAGTAATAGTTCATAGGTCAAAAAAAGCTCATAATAAGAGCGACATGAATATGAATAGTTTAGTTACATAACAATTACACGATAAACATATATACTCATAGTACTGGCCCATAAATGGATCCCAAAAATTACTCTTATCGGTATATAACTAGATTTTATTGGATGACGTAATTTTGAAAAGAATTTAAAGACGAGAAAATAAAAACTCAAAATATTGATCTTCTGGCAAGTTTTCATTATTGATTAGTTTTAATAAATTTTTAAAATCTATGACAATGATTCTCTTTTCTAATTTGAATAGGAATCAGAAGTCAGAGGCTAATTAATCTGAATCATCCTAATCCATTTTCATCTTTAAATGTTACCAAGATGAACTGAACAAAAAAAAGAAGAAAGAAAAACAAAACGAGGAACGTTGTCACTGTTTACCGTATTTAACTATTTAACTGACCCCAAATGCCCTGGTATGGCCGAGATTGGGGAGAGTCCGCTCTCCCTCTCGAAATGTTCTCACATGACCACGCGTATATAGCCTCTTCCAGGGAAGTCCTACTCACTGCCTTCTCATAGCAGCGGATGTTGTTTACGAAAATAAGAAGACGAAAAGCGAATGTCCGGCGCTTTAACCGGATCCCAAACCAATGGTGCACATTGGCTCCAGTATCCTGAAGGAACAAATGGTGTATGAACCAATCGTTGGTCGCCGACTACCATGGGACTGCATCTCCTCATGATGCTCCACTACTTTGTGGATCAGACCTTTAGGTCGAAGGCCCGGGGAGTGGCCTCCTAAGAAAACCACCTGCTTCAGTCTGGGCACCCAAGCAGTATCACAGCCCACACACAAATATAATGATAATGAAAAATAATAATAAAATAGTTCGAATATAAAGTGGTAAGTAATGGGCATTCCAAACACTTTCTTAAAAATAATATACAAAACACTAAACAGACTAAGTGAATTAACCAGCACAATTGACTTTTGAATAGAATATGATGGTATTTAGTAAAACAGGTAACTCAACGGTGAGAAATTCATTGAATGAATTTCTTTGGATGTTTTTTTTCATTGCTAAGGTAGTCAATAACCAATCAAAACATGTTCACATATTTCCTTTAGTCATTTCAGTAATTCTATCCATTTAACCTTAAAATAAATCCAATCAAGCATATTGTTTAAATTATTATCGGTGAGTGTTAATTATGCTGATGTATATGAATGATTGAACTGTGTTTGTATAAAGATAATAATATGGTTAATCAATGAAGACAGTAGGAAGTATGATTATATAAGGAATAATAAAGACAATAAATTTCATCGGACATTTAATATAAGAGATCAAGTTATAAGGTGTCAATTCTGGGAAGTGAAAACAGGTCAAAGACCAAGACCGAATGCTAAAATTATTGGTTCCAATAGAGAATCTTTTACCAACTAGATAGAAAAAATCCATGTTTCTCAGTCAGTAGTAAAGATATTGTGAATTGTTGATCGATATCTGGAAATTCATTCTTAAGTAGATAGATGTTAGCTTTTATGTTTATGTGCCAACAAACTATTCATTCAATTTTCTGACCTGATGCATGTATTGAGTTATAATTGTAGGATAGAGGTTTACATAACATTCACCAATACACATAATTTAAGATACTTTAATAATTAAATCATGGATCGATCTATTCTAGGCCACCACTAAAAACCTGGAAACACTGAACGGTCGTTTCGTCCTAGTACGGTTCTCCTTAGCAGTGTGCATCCACGATACCGCATCAAAACACTCGAACCCAAAACCTTCGATCTCACATGTGAACGCTTAACCTCTAGATCACTGAGATAACCAACATCCAACGATGCTAATGTCTAACTTCACTCAATCCATGATCTTGTGCAACCCTTCATCCATTGTTTGAGGTAGATACATGTCTCTACCCGACATGGATTTGACTCCACAGGACATGGCTGCTCACTAGAACTCTAGGAAATCCATTTTGAAGCCAGTATATAATGATTATGATCAGAATGGGGCTTGTGGAGACTGTAGTGATTTTAATAATTGAATTCATGTGTCCATGTAAGCTAGATGTAAGCTACAATCTCCACAAACTTCTCATTCCAATAATATTAATATACTTTATTTTGATTTTTGGGTACCAAAAACTGGTTAGGTAATCAGTAGTTTGAAAATTTGGAAGATTTTTTATTGCTGACTTTTAACTCAGGTGATTAAATTAATAACATGCTATAAAAGTTCTATTTTATGTAATCTGATCTTCATGATTCATTAAAATTTGTTCAGCGTCCATGATTAGTCTTTAACTGTGAATAAAGAAGTCATCAGTGTTTTAAAATCTTCTATATTAATTTGCTTGTAATCATTCTGCAGTAAATAGAAAATTCATGATATACGAAATGTTAAATTAATTACAGTTTTACATGATTTTTCATTCGCTTTCTATACTACTTGTCTATATCTTACTATATATGAAAGAGAATTGGACTGTAATTTTCATGATTGCGCTATGCCATTGATTGACTGAAATCAAACACTAACATAGTTAGATACCAACTCAGTGGTATAGAGGTTAAGAGTTCTCAAGCGAGACCAAAGGTCCTAGGTTCGATTACTAGATGAGGATCATAGGTGCTCACTGCTGAGGTGTCTCATAGTAGGATGAGACAGTCTTCTGGCATTTCCAGGTTTTCAGTGTTGGTTTAATTTAGATCAACTCACTATTCCAATCATATACTTATCCTAGTTCATTTCAAGGGATTTCATGTACATTGGTTTAATTCGTAAGTTGTATTCGTCACAATTTAATCTTCGTTGAATCCAACTGATAACCGGGGAGCATTGAATAGTTGTTTCGTCCTGATGGATCTATCTATTCGCACCCTCTATCTTGCCAAGCATCGTAATAGTTAAGTATTCACTATGAAACCTGAAGCTCCTATGTCCAGTGGTTTGTGAAGTTGCAGATATTTTCTCTTGCAGAATTTCATACTAGAACGAAGCAGGTGCTCACTTTTGCTTAGTTACCATTTGTACCCCAACTTATATCAATCTGTGACCATATTTTTAGTTTACATTCATAATGAATTTCATGAAAAATATACTGACTGATCTTACGTTGATTGGTATGCACTTTATTACTATTATTATTATTCTACGATCATTACATTTTTTTAATTCAATTTTGTTACATAAACTTTTCACCTATTAACTATAATGATGTAGGCACAAATTATTGTTCATTTCATCAGGTAATGTACGTGTGTGCGTGTGCGTGTGTGTGTGTGTGTGTTCGGGTGTATGTGTTGATAAACCTACTTCTGTGCAACTGTTCATACAGTCATCGTTCTAAAACAACACATAATTCTTTAAAAGAATATTTTCTAAAAGTAAGTAGCTCTGTAAATACCAGTCCAATATGTACGTGTATTATTATTAGCTTCGTTCACTATAGAATTTTGTCTACTATCTAATTACATTCAGTTCTTCAGAATTCAAGTATAATTCATGTGGATTCCATTTATAATTTAGACTATATGAAATGTTTATTTGTTTTAATTAAATTAACCGAAAGTGTTGACCTTGACCAGAAATTATGTAAGATGTTTATTTATTTATTGTTTGTTTGTTATATAATCAAAGATTATTGAATTATTTTGATATTCCGATTTCTAATCCCTGAATAGAATGTAATAATTTAATAATTGAATTTATGAGTCAATTGAAGCTAGACCATCATGGGAAACATGGAAACACTGGATGGTCGTTTCATTCTAGTATGGGACACTCTTCAGCAATGCTCACTAGTGACTATCTCCAAGAATTATTCCATGGAGTTCTAGTGAGAAACAGTGACTAGTGGAGTTCAACTGGGACTGTCGTAAGATATCAACTCACTGAAGACAATGGTGGACGATGGCGCAATTTCGTGGATTGGTTGAAGTTAGATATTAACGCCATTGGATGTGGTCTAGAGATTAAGCGTTCGTGCTCGAAACTGATAGGTCCTGGGCTCGAGTTTCGCAAGACGGGATCGTGGATGCGCACTGCCGAAGACTCCTATACTAGGATGAAACGGTCGTCCAGTGTTTCCAGGTTTCGCATGGTGGTCTAGCTTCAGTTGACTCATGATCTCAACTATTAAAATGACTAAAATTTCCACAAGACCCATCTCTGATTAGAATGTAATAAATTATGTATTAAGTTGTATATGTAAAGATCTATATTATCTCGTTGCTTATATTTACGACTGAATTTTAATCAGTCTGTATCTGTATTTATACATCCTGAGTGAATTGCCTCCATTTTATTTTTAGTTATAAATTATTTGTAAAGTTGGATTATGACTGGCAGATGAATTCAGGATGGGCATTTCGTCTTATTAAGGATTCGTTAGTTTAATATGATTGAATCTTACTGTTAATGTTCATATTGAAACTTTAACATAGTACTTATAACTTTAAGTGATAAGTTGTTATGTATTAAGCTACTGAGTGCAGTTGGACACTAACCCTTAATCTTGAATTTTCATTTGCCGAACAACAGAATGGTTATTTAGACTTAATAAGTTAGTGAATGACTTTCTATTCATCTGAAGTGATAGGTACTGGGCTAAACTCTCAGTATGTATGTCAACTATGAAATATCTTGGATACGCACTGCTGAGGAACCCCATAATAGGACGAAATGGCCGTCCAGTGCTTTAAGGTTTTCTATGGTGTTCTAACCTCAATTGACTCATGATTTCAATTATTTTTATTTTCCAATTTCAACATTTTATCTTATTATGATGAGCCTTCTTCTCCCAAATGTTATTTCCCTTTCTATCTTCATGATGAATATTCAAGCCTTTAGCAATAAAACTATTATTAGTTTCTCCAATAAAAATGAGTTTTTTTTTTCAACGCTTGTTTAGTTTACCTCATTGTTACCATGTTTAACAGAATGCTATTATCACTATTATTGTAATCATTATCATCTTGGATAATAAGAATATAGTTGCGATTATTTGCATTTTTATACATGAATTCATCGAAAAGAGAACTGTTCGTTGAATTAATCTTTCTTATTTTATATCTCAATGGATATCAGTCTAATTGTTTTTGAAAGACTTCTACTTACCTAGTAGATGACTTTGAACGCATAGTCTGTCTTGATTGATTAACTTGTGTTCATGAGGTGTTCGATTACTGAGCTTTTTATTAAACCATTTCCTCTTTCTTAATTAATGTCTTAATGGGTGTATTCCGTTTATTAAAAAAATTCCAAGGATATATATATATCTCATAAAAGATATTAGAAAAATAGGAAGGTATATGTATATGAATGTACCTGTGTTTTCCGAAAATTCCAAATCTGCCTTGCCAAAAAGTTCAAGGTGAAATATAGTTTTCTAAATGCTTTCACATTATATTAGTATGATAACATTTTATGGTAATAGTAATAAATTATAATTTTTATTATTATCATCAAAACAAATGAATGTGTACTTTTATAAAACAGTACAGAATTATTTACTTCATTCCATCCCTCACCCCACTCTCGATTTTGACAGACGGGGGCGAAAAATAAAATAATCTCTTAAGAAGTACATTAAAATTAATGTTATTCTTTCATGATTTTTCAATATGTACCGAATTGTAGATGGAAGTATATTAAGTTTAATGTTTAAAGGCACCAAATTAGACACTAAGCACTATCAATGGTGACATTCAGAAATCTCATATTACTATAATGAGAGAGTAGAATTGACAACAACAACAACAACAACAACAACAGTGCGCACATACACTCTCTCTATTTGTTATTGAAAATTTTGTTTTTACATCTTTTTTTTTTCCCAGAACCAAAAAAAATTTCATCACGTTTTGTTTTGTTTTGACTATTTTAAGAAAAGAATGAACTGAACATAATACATAGAGAATGTGGTAGGGGTGGCGGTGGCGATGGTGATAATGACGATGGTATCGACTGCATGTCTGTCTTCATACTAATGACCTTGAGTAACATGGTATACAATTCCACTTGAGTATTATCATTGTTTATTCACCTTGATTATTTACTTTTAAAATATTGAATAGATAGTGTTCTGATATGGTTCTGTTGTTTGTTTATTTTATTCGATAAATAATAATAATAATCTCACCTTAGTTGTAAACAGATAATGAATATTGTAAATCTGTACAAATCACGCATAAACAATCTACAAAAATTTGGTAGATAATAACAATCAACTAAATATAAGAAATCAAATAAGACATAGAACGAAATATCAAAAAGATGTTTCTTATATTTAATGAAAATATAGAGATATGAACTTGAGAGATTCTTAAAAGGATCGCATGATTTTCACGCTACCTTTCAGTTGTTTAACAGAAATAAAGTTTATTATAAATTAAAACTGTTACCTTTGTATTGCTTGTTAATTATATTTGGAAATAAGAAACTACTAAAATTCTCATGATGTAAAGTAAGAATATAGAAAAACTGGTATAAATGAAGAATTATTCACCTTAAAAACAAAATAAGCCTAGTTGAAATTACATTCATTTATATATTTTACTGATTAAAATCATGAGTCAATTGAAGCTAGACCACCATGGAAAACCTGAAAGCACTGAACGGCCGTTTCGTCCTAGTATGGAACTCCTCAGCAGTGCGCATCCACGATCCCACACCTCGCGAGATTCGAATCCAGGACCTATGTCTCACGCAAGGCGCTTAACCAACTAGATCACTGAGCTGGCATCCAACGGTGTTAATGTCTAACTTTAACCAATCCACGAAGTTGCGCCACCATACACCATTGTCTTCAGTGAGTTGATATCTCACAACAGATCTGGTTGGACTCCACTGGTAACGGCTTCTCACTAGAACTCCAGGAGTATCTCTTGAAGCCAGTCACTAGTGAGCAGGTGATTATTTTTATCAGAATGTGTTTTGTGGAGATATTTGGAAATTCCACTGATTGAAATCAGGAGTCGATTGAGATCGAATCTCACGGGGTGCTGGATCGTGGATGCGCACTGCTGAGGGGTCCCATAATAGAACGAAACGGCCGTCCAGTGTTTCCAGGTTTTCCATGGTGGTCTAGCTTCAATTGACTCATGATTTTAATCAGTGAAATTTCTAAAATCTCCACAAAACCCATTCTGATTTATATATTTGTATTGTATATCTATTTGATTATTAATAGGAAACAAATTACATAGATGAGGTTATAACGAAATCCCAAGTTGTATGTTATGCTAAAATTAGTTCACTTTAATTTAATACAACTTACTTCTATCTCAGTCAATATTGCATGTCGAGTTAGGCGTTGGTTGGGTATGTAATAGGTTTGAATAAGTTTTTATACTAGATAAAGTTATTTAAAGATTTTATCAAACTTCTGTTCTGATTGATTTGAATTAAAGTACTTGTACACATCCTTGATGAATTCCCTGTTTTCAAATCATGTTGATCAGAAGTATATCTTATTGAAATCATTGATAAATATTTTACTATTAGCATAGAATGCTTGAGGAGGTTGTTAAATTTCATAATATTACATAATGAACTAAAAGTTAAGTAGGAAGAGAAACCTTATCCATTCTTTATGCCATCGCATACATCATATATGCAGTACGGAATGCATTAACGAAGAACTCGCATTCCTCAAGAAGACTGTGACGGAAAATGGTTACCCAGAACGGTTCATAGAAAAGAATATGAATAGAAGTAGTCGCGACAAGAATTCTAGTTGTTCCGTTCCAAGGAAAAGCCTTTATATAAGTCTGGAATTTAAAGGTGATCGAACATCAGACGTAATCAAAAATCGTCTAACAACAACTATTAGAAGAACATTTAACGCGGCAAAACTGCGAATATCCTTCACTAGTAGAAACTTATTTTCTGTATCCATAAAAGATAAGCTTCCGCGTCTGGTCGCCTCCATGTGCATCTACCAGTTCACCTGCTCTTGTGGAGCAAGGTACATTGGCCGTAGCCAGCGCTCGCTTTCAACTCGGATACGAGAACATATCCCAGCCTGGTTCTATAAGGGTGAAACGAAAGCAGTTAGGAGTTCTATACTTGAACACCTAATCGACTATAACCATTCAACAGATCCACAAATTGACTTTAAGGTTGTTTATATGATTCGTTCAAATCTACCCAGATTTCTTCGTATCCAACTCTTAAAAATAGCCGAAGCTCTTACCATCCAGGAGCTTAAACCAGAACTATGCGTACAAAAGAAGTACGTCTTATCGTTATCGTTACCTTGGCCTTAATTATTTTGATTATCCTATTATTATTATTATTATTATTATTATTATTATTATTATTGCTGTATTCCCCCTTTACTTATGTCTTATATCCTCATTGTTTTATTCATGAACGCTCATCATATCAGTTTATTTTTGTACACCTCTATGACCTTTAATTATTATATCAAAAACATTTTAATCATTTTAATCATCTTATTATATTCACTAGATCTATTGTTATTATTCATATTACGTAATCTATTATTATAACCCTTTTTATTAACTGTGTTCACATTTCCTCACGGAATTAGTACTTTTACAAAAACAAAATTTTCATATATATATACGATTGTACAGCTTGATAATAAATTCGTTGAAAAGAGATCCCTTCGCTGAAATTCATGTTTTAATTTTAAATATTGTTCTCCAGTACAGGTATCCCATTCAGTATGTATACTCACGAATCCATCTTATGATAATTGAAGTTACCATTATTATTCATATCTATCACCACCATTTTAGCAATCCAGTTATATACTCAGATCAATTTTCAAAGGTTGTCTAATCGAGGTTGTTCTGCTACGTAAAGTGCTATGTAAACATAAATAAACTTACCCTTTGCATTAAAAAAACCCATCTGATATTTAAAAATATGTTTATTCAATTTCTTTCATTACACTAGTCATCCGCTTAAATTAAATTATAAGGATTTGGATTATCCCGTTATTAATATTTTAACTGAAGTTTGATCAGTTTTAGTTGATACATGTACACACAATGTGAATTGCTTCAAAATAACCATTATGAGACAAGTTTATACAGAATAGATGGGACATGACTAGCAGAAGGATACTATTTAAAAATGGTCGACTGACTGTATCTGCATCTCAGAATGGATATTCAATCCACTATTCGGACCCAATACCTTTCGCTTCAAATGGAAGCGTGTTATCCCCAGATAACCAACAATGCGATAACCAAATTCATTTCAAATTGAATTAAAACTCATACCCATTGCACAAGTGAGTGACTATCTGATCTCAGGAGCTAATTAGATAACGCGTAGGTTATTTGAAATGAAAGGTATTGCGTTAAAGTCTTGGTGTGAACACTAACACTAGACTATGGAAGGTACATCCAGCTGACGATTATCAAATAGAACAAAACGGGTGTCCTGGACTTTACTTTTAAGCACATAACATTAATTCTATTTATTCTGTATGTTCAGTCGCCCTATTATTATTACCTCATTATTGTTCTTATGAGTAACACTCGAGTTAAATATTTCATTGTAAGTTGACAAATCACGTGATATTAATTCTATTATCACTATTACCATATATATTGGTGTTAACAACTAATTTTAAAGATAAATTTCCTACTTAGTATGGAGAGTTTGTGAACACTGTTAACTTTCAATAGATCACATCGTAGACAGGTCTTCTATGGAATACCATTGAAAACCTGGAGCTACTGGACAGCCATTTTATTTTATTATGAGACTTCTCAAGAGTGTGTATCCACGATTCTACCGAGGCTTAGTTCCATTTCAGTCGGTGGTCTTATCTTTGAATATATATATATATATATATATATATATATATATATATATATATATCCTTAACTTACTTTCTATGGATAATGCCTTTATGAGAATATATGATGTAATCAACATGAAGTTTTCAGTCTTGGGATATTTAGATAAGATGTACAATCGGATCATACTTGAGATAGTTCTTTAACTATTTTGTCTTATATTTCGCAACAATTCACTTAATTTTCTTGGTCAACTATCCTCTTTTCAAGTTGACACAAATTAAGTTAACAGTTACATTGATAATGCTGATCATACTCAGACTACTACTTGTTATAGCTTTCATTCAAAGCTTTACATCATAAAATGAATGATTAGTGATAGGAATGCTATTTTACATCATGGATATGCATAATTTGTAATATCTTATCTTGATATTACTAACATTTAAGTCTTGCTAACACAGACATTTTTAGGTGTAACGCAGCATAACACTTATGATTGGATGTTGAATAAAGTTTAGATTTCAGCTATAAAAATCAATAGTTTAACTTCCATCCCACTCAAAACTGACGTTTTACTTCTATCTTTACGCTGACAATTGGCCTAGTTGTCACAGTAGCTATAATGTCTTTTCAAGTTATTTCAAAGGGGGTAATAAGGTACATACTCTATTATCTAATTAAAAACACCAATCAGAATGAGCAACCGATAAACCAATTAACGATAAAATAAATAATATGTAGGAATATGACTAACCGAGTCATACAGTAGTAATGTAAACGAAGGCAGATAATTCTTCTATGTAGAGGTGGGTAAAGACATGGTTAAAGATCTTAGCTCTAAAATTTAATATCCTCTAAAAGTCAAATGTAGTTCCTCAGTAATTTTTTTAAAATAGATGTATACTACTTTTAAAATAATTCAGTTACTGCCACTCAAAATGTCAGTTTTAATAATAAGTTGACTGAATTTTTTTATTTATGAAGTTTTCAACAAGATAGGTATTGGAAATCCCCTTATATGATTTCTTGTTGTCTAATCAGCAATTAAAATAGATAATTACATCACTTGAGGGATGCTCTTCTATGTGGTAAATATCGCAAATCAATTATTAGCTAACACTTTTTGTTATATTTCTCTCTTACGGTTATAACCCAGCTATTCCTATTGCTTAGTATTCTCGGACACCAATTCACTCGACAAGTCCCCAAGTCAGAACACGGCTGAACAGGAAAGAGATTATATTCCAAATAACAAGGTTAGATGGGAGCAAGAAGCCAGTAAGCACAATAGGGCCAATCAGAACTCTAGACTGCTCGTACGGTTTTACGTGTCATTGGTCCGATCGATACTTGTTGCCGTCTAATCGGCAGTCACAAGTTATAACACTCCTTGAGATAATTCAGAATCATGCTACAAGGAATTTAGCGCTAGACTTGATTGAACTAGACACTTATTCTACAGTTTATAGCTATCATGTGATATATGGCTTAAAACAAAACAATGTTAAACATTGAATTTGATATCAATAAATTTGTAATCCAATGTAAACTATATTTTACTGACGAACCAATAAGACTTTAGATAGTGGCTATTAGTTTCTGTGTAAAAGTCAAAACTTAACGACAAATAGCTGGTACATTGATAAAAGCTAAATAAAATAGTACAATATTTTAATAATCAATAATTAAAGAATATAGAGCATTCTTTTTTGAATGCAGCTAAGAGGTTATTCTTTTAAAGATAATGATTCAAGCTATTAATCCTAACATTTAACCCTAAATCCTAATTCTAACGCTTTACTTTAAGTCCTAATGTTAATTTCAAATTCTTTGAAGAACTTTCGTGTAAAAGAAGGTTAAGCGCTCACACGCAAGATTGATAGGTCCTGGGTTTGAATCTCTCGAGGCGGGATCGTGGATACGCACGGCTGAAGAGTCCTATACTAGAATGAAATGGCCGTCCAATGTGTTTCCAGGTTTTTCATGGTGTTCTAACTTCAGTCGATTCATGATCTCAACTACTGAACTTATGAAAAAACTTAATTTATGTCATTTACAATATGATTAGCCATTAGTTGACTTTTCTTTCTCAAAAAGGGTTATCAGTACAGATTACAGACATCCTGTTCAAAATTTTTAATTTATTATGACATATCAATTACAAAACAATAAGAATTTATTCATGACATTAGATTATGGGAGAGCAATCGTCAAGTATTCCTTTTTGAGTAAAGCTAGATATATTCTGTTAAATGTAATTTAAAGTTAGTGATGATAAGTTCCTCAAATTACATTCTTATTATGTACAGTTATCTAGGATCAAAGTTGAAAATTTTCAAAACAAACATTAAAACAGTGATATTGTATGGTGATGGAAGAGGGAGAACTGCTACAACTATCATCGATATTCATAGACAACTGTCTACGTCAATACCATCAACAACAATCTGCTATGGCAACGAACAAACCAGTTACCAAATGAGGAGGAAACTAAGAAAATATACTGAAAGATACGTAGGATACTTTTTGCAAAAATCGTCAAGCTGCATTACAAATCAAGTCATAGCTCTGAGTCTTCAAGTCTAAAGGATAAAGGGCAAATATGAAGTGATTGAATAAAATTAGGCAACAACTGGAAGGAACAGTTCATAACAAAGTTAGTTTTGATATTTCTGGTTGGTGGCCTATCCCCTGCAAAAGATATTAAGGCTAACCGGTCGATGATCTAAACCATCATGACATCAATTACACTGAGAGTTTTTGATTGAGATCATGAACTGATTGATGTTAGACCATCACTGAAAACCTGGAAGCACTGGACGACCATTTCGTCCTATTGTGGGACTCCTCAGCAGTGTGCATCCACGATCCCGTATTTTAAACCTTGGAAATCAATATAGTTTAATAAGTTGAAAGGTGAGTAAATGAAATAAGAGGAATATATTACACTCTTTCATGTACTTTAAATTTTTAACGCACTCGTAATAATATTTCCAATAATGCCATGTAAAATGTATGCGAAATAAATTCAATCTACAAATATATTCCATAATTGTATAGGTTGAATTTATATCCCTTATAGAATAAGTATGCTAGTGCACAAAACTATAAGCAATTATAAGGTTTATATTGTTTCACTCACTGTCAGAGGGGTTGACGACATGATACGAATCACATAGGTTAATGATTTATCATGCCAGTCTAACCAAACATTTTAAAATCTACTTTCTTACTACTTATGAGTAATATAAAGGGTACGAAACATGGTTTTTTTTAATAAATATCTGATTAAGAATATACATGTATTACGACTTATGTTAGTGAGATTCAAATTATTCATTGAAAGTGTTCAGAGGGGTAGTTAAAAATTTGAGGAACATTTTGCCAAATCAGTGTCAATAGATATTTCTCAGAAACATCTAGAAAGTGATGGTGGACCACATTGCCACATTTCCCAATGGATGATTAACTATCCTACTACCATATTGTTTGGTATAGTTACAGAAACTTCCAGAATCATAAGACCATCTGAAATATGATAAATGCCCTGAACTTTCTGTGAATAAATAAACCTTGTATTAAAGTGTTGTTTTCACACTTCATGTTTCATACTCTTGTGTTCATGATGTTGTTTAGATTTAGCCTGTGATTAATAGAAGAGTTTGAGGAACTGATTCTAGCGTTCAGACAAAGGACTTATCAATCTTTAAAATATTAATTTTAATTTTATATTATCCAGCATTCTATCATTAAATCATTCGTTTTGTGAATAATAACATTGCTGATAATATTTATTACACTTCAAGGAGTATCGTTAATTTTATTATTAACCATTTATCCAATGGCTTAGTTTATTTGAAATTATTTTCCATACTCACCGTCATACACGAAAATACATACGGTGGTATTCAACACAGAATCCTCTTGACCGAAAAATTCACATGATGTTGATGTGTTCAAATCCAGTATAAATATTCTGCTTCATTGTTCATCTTCACTACTTTCAACTAAATTTAATTCGAATTCACTTGGTATTGTTTGCTTGTATCTTTCCGCTGTCGTTTAGAACTGCAGCTGATCAGTCTCTTGTTGGCATATGTGCATCCTGGACGGATTGCCTCGATATTGCCTCAAGTTACAAGCTTTATAGGCAAAGATGGATAGCAACTAGAAGTGGAATTTAGGACGCGAGTACTGGATTCGAGTCTCGGAGTAAACGTTAACTTTGGGATGCAGGTACATCCAGCGATGAGTCCAAAATAGGACGGAACGCGTGTTCTGGATTCCAATCCTAACCACTGTCCATCTTTGTTTAATTTAATCCGGTTGTTTATTTACTCAATCTCTGAAGAAGTATCTTAAACCAAGTTGCCAAACGTTAGAAATTGAAATCTCTACTCAATCGAATATCATAAATTGACCAGTGTTTTACGGTAGAAATTATTGAGTCAAATCTTGGTAATGGAATACTTAAAAATTCCATCTATGAATTGGAATTTCAATAATTATGATTGCTTTTTTTCAATGCTCTTATAACATTAATTATGATTTAAACATAACAACAGTTCTTATAGATCAACTACCTACCATTTACATACTTCAAAAGTTTAAACTACTTTCCTCATAGCTTACATCATGAACTGGTCTTAGTTATATAACCATTGTAAACTAGAAAGCATCGGACATATGTTCCGTCCTGATATAGGACTTTAAACAAACAATATACAGTGAGTTTAAAATAAAGTTAGTTGAAATGAGACATCAATCGATCTCTTGAGAGAAGATTCTCCAATCAGTCTTTACTCTACATGTATTGTTTCATCCATACCTTATATTTCTAAGCTTTGATCAATCATACACTTTGACTGACCAGACTAATATGAAGTTGAAACTAAGATAATCTTGTTTACCATTACTTTTCCGATTCGTACATCTTTTTCTGTTTTTAAGTCGTGAGTTTGTATGAGAGAACACACTAGCCAAGCTTGTTTTAACTATATTTCAGAGACTCAGTATGTTTATCTCAAACACACGTTGGTTTATAGACATGTATTATCAGACCACTACACGTCCGAATTATGAAATCATCCATTATACACATTCATGTCATAAATGACAAACAACAGCACCAAAGGTAACATTATTAATTAGTAGTGATTAATTAAACAATGACAAAACATACAACAATAATGGATAGGTCCAACAGAGGTTCATGATACACGGAATAAAGAAAAACAATAATCCAATTACTTAATAATTATAAGATAAAAATATATTAGTTCCGCAAAATTACAATTTCCCCAATACTTGCTTCGTTACAACACTGTAATATTCGTGAACTGAAACATTTCAAAGTAGATTTACATCCATGTTTGAACTGTTTTACACTGACTACTATTATTGTCATCAGTACTATTGTTTACAATTATGTTGTTGAACCATCTTGTTTAAAGTGATTCATTCGATGATGATAATAATAATAAAGTTTTATTCGCTACTACTGATTTCGTTACAGCAAGAACTTCTCAATACAATATAACCAAAAAAAATTTTTAACATGTATCCAAATCATAATTATACAATAAAGCATGTTCAATATTTAATTGTAACAGTCCAGAATATCTGTCACGCAATTTGAAATCAGCAAAGTATCCTATCTTATTTGACCACACTTCTTTTAGTTGGTAGGTAGTCTAATCCTGCTGCTTTCCGCTTTTAGTTTGTCTGATGACCGTCCTGATTTCTTCGATCGTTGGTTGAATGACATTTATGGGAAGGTTTGTGTGTTGTGTTTTGATGTCAAGGGAGTTCAGTGGTGCTGGTCTATTCGAGAGTTCTTTAAATTATTCTACCCACCTGTTCCTCTGTTCTTGAATCTCAGTGATTGACTTGCCTTCGTTGTCCTTGACTGTTCTCTTGATTTACTATATATATCCCTACAATTTTCTTCTTCGTGTCATATAGCTGTTTCATATTTCCTTCCGTTGTCGTTATTAGGTGTTCCACGTATTTCTGCTTGTCAGCTATGATGCTCCACTTCACTAGCTTATTTGTTTCTGAGTATTTAGTGTGTGTCTTGACTTTCTCTGTTCTTTTTCGGCTGCTGTTAATTCCAGCCTTCTTCCTATCTTAAATCTTGTCTAGGGTTTCCATAGAGATCCATTCGTTATGATGATGCTGAACGCAATCCAGAATCTCCTGACATGTTGAAATTAGTGCTTAGTTGATCCCTTCCCAGTTTTCCTCCATAGTAATTTCATTTTCTATAGGTAGATCTTGTAAAGCTTGGAACCTATTGTTGAGAATTATCTTGAATTCATTGAGTTTGTCAGTTTCTCGAAGGAAAATAGTGTAAAATCATTGTAATACTGTCTCCCCAGTTAACTATTATCTAACCGAAGTTGGTCCGTAATGTGAAACTTCTAATTCACTTTACTAGATAACATTTATGAAAATTTAAAAAGTGAAGTACAATTCATCTCATTTTAAAATTACATTTGAGAAAAAAAAAAACTGCCAATAATCCATGACATTATTATCATTATTATTATTGTGTTGACAGTGTATTGTCAAAACATATCTTAATAACTATTTACATGATCAAATCTCATGTATATCCATATGTCCAAGATTCTGGACACAAAATCCTTATTCGTTTAACTACAATTAAATACAAATTACTACAATATTCAGAAAACTCATCCGATATTAATCAAAATATGCTCACTAGTGACTGCTTCAAGAGGTATGTCCTGGAGTTCTAGTGAGAAGTAGTGACCAGTAGAGTTCAACCAGGTCTGTTGTGAGATAGTAACTCACTGAAGACAATGGTGGATGTGCCACTCAATCTCGTGGATTAGTTGAAGTTAGACATTAACACCGTTGGATACCGGCCAGCTCAGTGGTCTATTGGTTAAGTGATCGTGTGCTAAACCAGCAGGTCCTGGGTTCAAATCTCGCAGGGGGTGAGGTCGTAGATGCGCAGTGCTGAGGAGTCCCACAATAGGACGGAACGGCCATCCAGTGCTTCCAGGTTTTCCATGATGGTCTAGCTCCAATTGACTCATGATCTTAACCATTGAAATTACTACAATATTCACAAAACCTATCTGATATTAAATACAATTACTTCAATATAATAACGTACAGGATGTTAAAACATGTACAGGTAAGTTTATAGTAACACATGTTCAAAACAGGTTGAATAAAATGTTAAATCTAATAGTATTATTCGGTTACATATAGACATACATAAAAGAAAAATACAAAGCAAAAGATTGTACACGTTGATAGGAGAAGTAAAATGCCAAAAAAAAGAAAAAAAGAAGAAAATGAATAATAATTGAAACTCAATAAATCAAGTTCCTTGGGAAAAAAAAGAATGAAAAAGCCAGAAGATTCTTTTAATCGTCTACTCTCATTCGGTATAAAAAGAAAGAAAAAAAGTATTTCTTTTTTCTCCCATATGTATTTTATATTTTTCTTGGCTCAGTTATATTCATTTCCGTTTCGTAATGTCTGAATAGTCTTTGTCTATTTTTCGTTAGAACTTTGTAGTTCTTTTCATTTATGGTTTCAATCAGTTCAGTTTGTTGGGAGAAGAATAGAGTATAAGTGGTTAGTAATGTTTATATTGTATAGTAGTATAGTTATTTTTGTAATTACTGAATTTACTTACGCCTGTTACTCTTCGTGAAGGAGCATAGGCCACTCACCAGCATTCTCCATCCAACCCTGTCCTGGGCAATCCTTTCCAGCTCCGTCCAGTTGTAATTCATCCTTTTCATATCTGCTTTGATTTCCCGACGTAATGTGTTCTTTGGCCTTCCTCTTTTCCGCTTTCCTTCAGGATTACAAGTTGGGGCTTGTCTCGTGATGCAGTTTGACGATTCACGTAATGTATGTCCTATCCATTTCCATCGTCTCTTCCTAATTTCCTCTTCAGATGGAAGTTGGTTTGTTCTCTCCCACAGTAGGCTGTTGCTGGTGGTATCCGACCAATGGATGTTGAGTATCTTGCGTAGGCAGCTATTTATAAATACTTGTACTTTCTTGATTGTGGTTGTTGTAGTTCTCCAAGTTTCAGCTGCGTACAGTAGAACTGCCTTGACGTTCGTATTGAAGATTCTCACTTTGATATTGGTTGAAAGTTGTTTTGAGTTCCATATGGTCTTCAATTGTAGGAATGCGACCCTTGCTTTGCAAATCCTTGCCTTTAAGTCTGCATCTGAACCTCCTTGTTCATCGATGATGCTTCCCAGGTATGTGAAGGATTCTACGTCTTCCAGAGTTTCTCCATCGAGTGTGACTGGATTGCTGTTTTACGCTTTGAATTTGAGGACCTTGATTTTCCCCTTGTGTATGCTGAGGCCTACTGATGCAGAGACTGCTACTACACTGGCTGTCTTTATCTGCATTTGTTCATGTGTATGCGATAGGAGAGCATTCTTTGTAATTATTGTTTGTATATTCTTAGCTTGTATTAATCATGTTTTTGATGTTTTCAGGTTCACTCTAGTTACTTACTTACGTCTGTTACCCTCCGTCGGTGTATAGGCTGCTGATCAGGATTTTCCAACCAACTCTACTCTGGGCGATCTTTTCAGTTGTTTCCAATTGCTGTTCTTTTTTTCATATCTGCCTTCTATTCTCTACGCAATTCGTTATTTTGCTTGAGGATCCTGAGTTAGAACTTTCCTTATGATTCAGTTTTTTTTGTGATGATTTTCACAATATAAGCCAGTGACACTGTGGTGTGTATACTTATGCCGACAGATATAAAGTAGTATGTAACACTAATAGAAAGTGGAAATTGTGGTAGCATAAGGTTGGGGAGACCGAATGGAAAAGACTGAGAAGGGAGAGTAATTGTTATGGAAATGACGGAACAATAAATGTTGATAAAATTAATGGATATTTTGCAAATGAAAAATAGAACGTATAATATTCACATTTTACAAATTACCCAGTAATTTCATATTCACATATATTTAATTTTCCCCATTTGTGTTCTCATTCACTACAACACCAGTATATCTCACTTCTCTACTGTGCACTCTAACTTAAACTGGCGTTGATTAGACTATTCAATTTATTTTGCCTTTAACCTATCCAATCAGAATATGATAAAAGTATGTCAGTTAATTCTTATGATTCACATAATAGTATAAATCAAATTGCATGACAGTAACGTATCATAAATGAGGAATCACAATCTGTAATAACTACATCATTTATGATACAAAACTAAGTAACAGGTACATGTTTGATAAATCGATATTTTTGATGTTTCATTATAATTCCTTGAAAAAGCTTGAACTAGATTGCTAAGCAAAATATTGGATTTATTTCCAATTGATTTGTTCAGATGTTACATATACATTGTTCCTCCTTAATGTTACACATCAACTTGGCACTCAACTACTGTGAAACTATTCGATGAAATTCAAATGAGAAATGATATTTTGGATGACATCATTAAAAGAAATAAGTATTCCGTGTAGTTTTCACTTTTCACTTTGTCATTTTGATTATATCATGGGATAAAAGAAAATAGTGTTATGACTCCATGTCGATTTATATTCCCAATAATAGAGATATCCTTTACAAATTCTGTTTATAAGATGAACACTAGCTAGGGCTACTTTTTTTTCTGAATTTCTCGCATATCGTTAGATGTCATTATGTTGATTATGATTGGTTTATCCATGTATGTGCGTGTGTGTGTGTGTGTTGACAATAAATATTCTACTTTAAACAGAGTAAAATAAAATGATCAGAATGGGGTTTGTGGAAATTGTAGCAATTTTAGTAGTTGAATTCATGAGTCTATCTAAGCTAGACCATCATTGAAAACCTTGAAGCACTGGATGACCGTTTCGTCCTAGTACGGGGCTCCTCAGCAGTGCGCGTCCGAGATCCTGC
This sequence comes from Schistosoma mattheei, assembly GCA_944470405.2. NCBI lineage: Eukaryota > Metazoa > Platyhelminthes > Trematoda > Strigeidida > Schistosomatidae > Schistosoma > Schistosoma mattheei. The sequence goes on from OX103945.1 coordinate 11,464,498, forward strand.
ACGCGGGGTTCAAACTCAGGATCTTTGATCTTGTGCACGAACGCTTGACCTCTAGACCACTAAGCTGATCGGCATCCAACAGTGTTTATGTCTAACCGACTAATGGCTGTGCAACCATTCATCCATTGTCTGTGATAGATACCTGTCTCAACTCGACACAGATTGGACTCTACATTGACTCATGAATTCAACTATTAAAATAAAATGAGTTATGACTAATTATCGATTTGTATTTCTGTCATAACATAGAAATTATTACTTGAATAATCATGGTGATAAAATTGCAGAAAGTAATTGTATGAATGAGTCAGTACGAATGTTATCATTTCTATCACATAGTATGTATGTATAACTCCACCTGTAGCTCTTCTAGGGCTAGTAGCGATCCCAAGCTGTGGTGAAGGAGGTGGGTTGGGTGTGAGGTCGGCAACCCTATCCCGTAGAAAACAACCTTGCTAAAAAAGTCTAACCAGTATGTATGTATGTATGTGTGTAAATGTTTATTAGAATAATATCAAACTATTCAAGGAATGTGTATTCATACATGCACACACACACACGTACTATTTCACTATTCTATTTTATGTTATATACGTACATATGTCCTAGAACTAATTTTTAGAAAAGTATTCTCTTTATTCTGTGTTATACATCAATTAATAGTTATTTGCTTTCTTTTCTTATTCATAATCCCAAGTCAGACACTTACAATCTAATTTTGACTTGTACAAAGCTAATTCTTCCCATATCTATCATATATAGATGATACATTTAGAGGTTGTCCAATACATAGTTAACAAGAGAGAAAATGAAAAGCCGATTTTAAAAGAGAAAGAGAGAGTGTTTGTGTGTGCGAAGAGTAAATGAGAGAAGTTACAAAGAGAAAAAGGAGAAGAAGAATGAGGTGTATGCATATATACGTGTATGTGCAAAGATGAAAAAGAAATATGGAAGTGAATCTGTGTATAATAGACAGTTTGATATTGTATTAGATAAATATACATTTTCTGTAAACTTTTGACTGTATTAAATATTAATTGCGGTATCTGATTAGGTTTATATTAGAATGGGAAAAGAAAGGGAAAAATGAATAAATGAAATACGATGAAAACTATTCTTCTATGAATCAGCATATACATTTCTAATATGTATTCATGATTTTGATGGAGTTTTGTTCTCTGAGCTGGATGTTTTGGTCGTGAAGCTTTTATTGTTCTTCTGAACGACATCATCAGCATAAACTTCAGATAGAAGTGAAGTGTTCAAATTTCTCCATATGCATTTCACAGCTTGTTCTGTACACCTCGATGTTGATTGGTTCTTATTGACCTTAAATTTGTCATTGTTTACTTCTTTGTTTCGGTTGTGTCCCCCATTTGTTTGATTTTTATTTCTATGTTTGTGCATAATTTTCCTGATTGGTTGATAAATTGAATCGATATCAATGTGCTTGTTGATTGTTGATTGACCTGACCGAAACATTCAGCTCAGAGAACAAAACTCTATAAAAAAAAATCACCCACTTGAGCTACAAATCTTCTCCACCATCTCATGTATTCATGATATTATTTCACTGAAAGTACTTTTTATATTATTCTAATTGTATGCTATAATTTGACTCAATTATTGTTGTTACTATATTATGTACTACCGTTCATCAATTTGCTAGATTCTGGGTTCGAATCTCTCAAGAAGTCGCACAATAGGATGAAATGGCAGTTCAGTGCTTCCAGGTTTTCCATGGTGGTCTAGCTTCAATGGACTCATGATCTCAACTATTAAAATTACTATAATATACACAAAAACCCCTACTGATGTTAATGAATGATTAACCACTTATTCAGTGCTATGTTACAAATGACCTAGCTATGTGTACATGGAGATTTCTTGCTTCTAGTGAGATGTAGTGCTATAATTTATATAATTATTATGTGTATTTTTGAACCACAATAATGGAAGGCAAATCGAGTGACAATTCTTATGTTTTATTTAAGTGGTTAGCGGCAAAATATGAACCAGTTACTGTTAGCATATACTGTAGTTGTGTTCTATTTATAAAGAATAATGGTTTTCAGAAACGGAAAAACACAAGTTTCTGATAAAAACATAGTGTATAGAGATCAGCGAATCAGAATCGAGAAAGCGACATTAAGGTTTCAATACGGAATTAAAATACCATCTGTAGCAAGTAGTAAACATATATTTGTATAGTGTTCAGAAAATTTAAAATTATAACTAAATATTACACTTTGCAGCGCTAAAATAAAAATGATAGTAGTTAACTTATCAACTAATTGATTTCTTCTCCGTAGATTATGATAAGTAGATGGACACTATCCATCATTCCTAACATCAAACCATTAATTCTGAATTAAATCTTAACCTGATGACACTACATTCTTTGTCTATAACAAACAAATCAGATAGCGCTTCTTAGATTTGTGTGTGAAATTCATTCATCCATATGAATACAGAGCATTTTTGAATTATAGCTCATATAGATATGTGACGAGAAACTTAACCATTAACTCCTGATCCTAACTCTAAACCTCAAAACTTAACTAGACTTAAAGATCTGTTTGGGTCCTTTCGAATATATTCAATAATATGAACAATCTATATTGATAGCAGTCAAGTGCTGAAGTCCTCTATGCTAGTCAGTGTTATCGATTTGCGCATTGGAATCGATCGTATTATAGTAGACTAATAGTTTCTGAGTACTCAGATATTGTAGGCCCATACTGAACTTCAAATATCAACGTTCGACACATTGTTATCCATTATTTAAAACTATGAATGATATTTAGTTGTAGAGAGAAATCTTGAAGTTTACTTTTTATAACAATTTCTATCATAATAACTTTTCTCACTGTCTTAAACATGGTGTTCTGTTGAAGTAGATTCAGTGATTATACAATTTATTTACTTATATCTATTTTCAGAAGGGGTTTGTGGAGATTTTTAGAAATTTTCACAGATTGAAATCATGAGTCAGCTGAAGCTAGACCACCATTGAAAACCTGGAAGCACTGGACGTCCATTTCGTCCCAGTATGGGACTCCTCAGCAGTGCGCATCCACGATCCCGCACCTCGCGGGGCTCAAACCCAGGACCTACTGGCTTCGCGCGCGAGCACTTAACCATTAGACCACTGAGCCGGCATCCAACGGTGTTAATGCCTAACTTCAACCAATCCACGAAGTTGCGCCACCATACACCATTGTCTTCAGTGAGCTGATATCTCACAACAGACCTGGTTGTACTCCACTGGTAACGGCTTCCCACTAGAACTCCAGGAGTATCTCTTGAAGTCAGTCACTAGTGAGCAGATGATTATTATCAGAAGGGGTTTGTGGAGATTTTTAGAAATTTTCACAGATTGAAATCATGAGTCAGTTGAAGCTAGACCACCATTGAAAACCTGGAAGCACTGGACGGCGCAACTTCGTGGATTGGTTGAAGTTAGACATTACCACCATTGGATACCGGCCAGCTCAGTGGTCTAGTGGTTAAGTGCTCGCGCGTGAAGCCAGTAGGTCCTGGGTTCGAGCCCCGCGAGGTGCGGGATCGTGGATGCGCACTGCTGAGGAGTCCCATACTAGGACGAAACGGACTTCCAGTGCTTCCAGGTTTTCAATGGTGGTCTAGCTTCAACTGACTCATTATATCTATTTGTTTGTTTGGAATTCCCTCCCTGTTAAATATTTTTCACTCCAATTTTCTCATATTTTATTCTGTTTCGTTATCTTAGTGTGGTGTTATTAGATAAGAGAAGAAATAAGGTTAACAACAGATGACTCAATCATTTGAGATTTGACTGAAAACTGTTTAGATTTTGCTTATTGAAGAGAAGAAAAGGCTAAAGATAACTTTCATGAAGTGAGGAATTGAAACAAAGTGATTAGTGAATGAAATCTAGCAAATAATAAATAGTGAGTTAATACTGATACATGTATCCTTAACATCCACGAGCACGACTACTTAAGAGAAATGGAGAGTGAGAAATGAAGTTTATTTAGTCAAAGCGAATTATGTATATGTATACCTAATTAATTAATTACTTGGTTACTTATTTACAAAAGCCTGTCCCTTCTTGGAAAATTAGGCTTACCAGTGATTTGTGTCTTATCCCTTGAAAATAAAAGCCATTTCTTGGATAATCACATGCACTTGTTATCTCGCGATTCTTGATTGATTCAATGTATCAAACAGCTCTTCAGTCCCGTTTTTTATTAAGTAGATGAATAGTATCATTTGAGTAGTACATCAGTGAAGAAGTGTTTAAATTTAAAAATGAAAATCACATATGAAATATAGGCAAATTATAAAGTTTGTTTACAGTACTTATTTGCCCCACGTTGGATCCTAGGTCACCAACCAGGATTCTCCAACCATTTCTGTTCTGAATTCTCTTATCCAGTTATTTCCAATCGCCATTTATTCTTTTCACGTCTTCCTCCGGTTTCTGGAGCATGGTGTTCTATGATCTGTCTCTTTTCAGTTTGCCTTGAGTATTTCGAGTTAGGAATTGCTTTGTGATATAGTTCAATGATTTCCACTGGCAGTTTTGAAATGCATTTCATTAGATAAGAAATCACAAATTCAGGAGATATCAAGACGCGTAATGAGCAAATGGATTTGACGAGATGACTGGTATCGGTTATTTGTTTATTAAACTGCGTAAGTCATTTTCCAACAATTATTTTTTTTGCCATCTGAGTGACACTACTATGGACATTAAAATTGAACGAATATAACCAAAGTAGACAAGGTGAGGGGATAAATGAAGTTCGAACACAAATGTGACATGACTGTTGAGCTGTTCGTATGACTGAAACTTGAACAAACCTAAATACTCACCCTTCACAAAGCCACTATTGTTGATTTGACGTCAGTCTGAGGTTCAAAACGTTGTCTGTACACTTAGTCTGATTGATCACAATTTGATTTCGAGCACATTGGAACTCTACTTTATTTCAGACTTACAACTCTCCAGACAGTCTATATGACATAACTGAGTTAAATAAATGAATACTTATTTTCAATGAATATAACTCAGTGTCATTTGATTGTTGTATTCTTATGGAAGGCGAGTAGAGAACAAATGTTTGTTTTTCATCATACAAATAACAGAGAAGAGGATCCTACATTTACATATTATTAATCACCTGATTTACCGGAAATGGAAGGTATGACATGGAAGCCACACGTTACCTGGTACAAGAAAAATTAGAAGATGAAGATTAAACAAACTCAAAATTGGAAGCACAAATGGTGACTTTGCTACGTGGTACTGATCAGTAGTCAAATGACATAAAAAATCTAAGTGCATCTTCGAATATGTCAGGATGTCTGTAAACAGTGTGATAATTATTTTCAACGTCGCTACTGGGTGTGGTGGTGCATGTTAACAAATAGGTTTACAAATTAATAGCAAATGAATCTCGGTGGATTCATTTGTCTCCTCAATGTTACTTTTCATTCTTTCTATGAAATATTGGTATGGACCAATTCAGTGTTTAGATTCATCGAAATTCTCAATGGATTATAATGATAATGATAGATCTTCTAATAAAACGTGTGAGTCGGTCTCCTAAGCTCTTCTAGTAATCCCCTGGTTAAATCTACATGGCGACTTGTACACAAGAAAAAAAGGCGCAAGATGTAGGAAAAACGCTTTACTCCAAGGTTAGTTTATGTACAGAAATCCTAGGGTATTATTTATAGTTCTGAAGTGCTACTAAACATAGTAGCAGCATGGACAATCATCTAGTCAGATACGCGACCTGTGACTTCATTTTTTCTGGAAAAACTTCTATTAAATGTTCATTAGATAAGATGTTTCTAGGCATTTTCTCTGTGCATTCGGTTTATATGTCATATCTACGTTCCAAATTTTCCACGCACTTTTCATAAAACATTTTCTATACTCTTTTTGATAACTCAAATTCCCATCGAATATCTCCAAGGAATGAATTGATTAACACATTATTAGTTACATGCGTCGAGTGGGGAGTGTAAATGCTGTCCAGTTAGTGATTTCAATGTGAATTGTTTGATGTGAATGTTCAATAACAGTACTCGTGTAATCTGAAGGGTCTCAGCTGTCACCGTAACAAGTGGTAAGTTTTGTCTATGGAAACACGTGAATATGAAGAGAAGAGTTTGGAAGATTGGACTGATTATCGTGGTCAGCCACTTTTTCAAAAGACTCTTTCGCATTACTGAAGGTTCTAAACACTGCCACCGACCCTATTACTTTAACTGAGATTTGAGACTGGACTAGTCGTTTAGGGCTCTATGATCAGATAAGGATAGAAACAAATTGACGATGCATTCAATACGTGTCGCTCACAACATATATAAGTAGTATAATACGGAGTGAAGACAGGAAGATTTCTCACTGATCAGTCGTTGATTCATATTGAATTCAAGTAATTACAAATTATTCTGGTACAATTCGATGTCGGACGTGATATACTGTGTAATCTTGCTTAGATGTTGTAAATTTGCAAAATGATGTTTTCAGTTTTGGTAAGAATCAGTAATAGGGGACAGAGAATGTATTGTGACATCTCGATAGAGTTTCCATCATAGGCGAGTATTAAATATTTTTGTGACTGTCAGTTGTCTGACAGTGTGATGAACAATATAGTCTCGTGGTGTAAGTGTGGTATGCATTTTCATCGTTATTGTTGTTGTTATCGTCGTGTGTGAACATTTGAGACTGATGAAGTCGTAGATGGTTTATCATTATGGTTGCTATTTCACTTCCATTGTCTTCCATAGTCACTAAGCAGCATTCTATGGAGTTTCTATTTCGGGATAAATTTTAAGCGAAAGGGAACTTTCCGAACAGTGCTATTAACAGTTATCGCTTTGTTGTATAATCACTGAATATTCAAACTACTACATTCTTACACTTCTTTAAGTGTATGCTTTTGTTTGATATAGAAATAATCGTTGTGTGTATTACCTTTCCCAAATTATTGTCAAAGCATCACAAACCTATGACTCAGTTCTGTTGGACTTGTGGAACAGTTAACCCTCTATTGTAATTACCTAATGCTGTTGATGTGCTGTCAGAATTTCGCTCGACACTGATGTATGAGTGATTCATAAATTCGAACTGTGTAATTAGTAGTCTGTTTACTGAGTTGTCATCTAATCTGACTGTTGGACAAATGAGCGAGTGTGTGAGATCTCATGTTTGGTATTAGTAATAACTCGTGCACTCACCCCATTAACTGTGTCAGTCAATGGTACCAAACAGAGAGTGACATTTAATGCAGAAGAATGCAGTTTTCGTGGTGGTAATCAAGTCGGAAGACAAAAGGCATCCTGTCGACAATATTCGCCTCCATCACACAGAGTGGAATGGAATGGAATGTAAGTGAATAGTAAAATTCCATCATTATTTGTTTAGGTATGTTTGCAGATATGTACACATGTATGTGTGTGTGAGTGGACGATTGAGATTTGTAGGAAATTCGATAGAAATATGAATGAGTAATTGCTAGTGATTGGGTCGTAATAAGTAGTATAATGAGTATAGTCGATTATGATTTGTTGATTGATGATGAGACAGAATTAGTGTAGAAGAAATGGATGATTCATACTGCAAGCGTTCATAGATATCATTTAATATGAAATGATTAATTTTATTTGATATTTGTAAAATGATGATTCGATTTAAGGTAAACAGTGTTTTCTTTAGTATCGAGAAATTGTGAGGCGGCTAGCATTGATGGATAGCAGTCTTTAAGGCTAGAATATTTGAACGCTGCCACGTCGAGTGGTAGTGCATTTGTATGACATAAGTAGGGACGCCGAGTCGGTTCGGTTTACGAAGTTATCTGTGACATGTTGAAGACATCTCAACGTTCGTCTTCATTTAATCAATGGTGCACATGTCTGATAATCACGAATGATTGGTGTTGCACTTGAAAGTGGAACAGTTATCCCTATATTGTAATTATCTAATGCTGTTGATGTGCTGTCAGAATTTCGCTCGACACTGATGTATGAGTGATTCATAAATTCGAACTGTGTAATTAGTAGTCTGTTTACTGAGTTGTCATCTAATCTGACTGTTGGACAAATGAGCGAGTGTGTGAGATCTCATGTTTGGTATTAGTAATAACTCGTGCACTCACCCATTAACTGTGTCAGTCAATGGTACCAAACAGAGAGTGACATTTAATGCAGAAGAATGCAGTTTTCGTGGTGGTAATCAAGTCGGAAGAAAAAAGGCATCCTGTGAGCAATCTGCACTTCATCATAACGGGTAAGTTCAATGTGTTAGTCACTACTTCTGATCACTCACATCCTTATCACCATGATGATGATGTTGCTATGGCGATTGAACACTTGTACTACTCGAACTTGCTAGTGTATGTAATCAACCGGTCAGTAAGGCAGTCAGACAATGAGTTAGTTAGCCAGTCATTCATTCAGACAAACAGTTAATCGGTTAGGTGTACTTCAGTTTTAGATGTGCTTGACAAATACAAACATTGAATTCGTTCACGTGTACTCACGAAGTGGCATTCACTGATCGAGTGGATTTGCAATGTCCACCTGTGAAATTGTCGATGTACATTTGCATGTACATTTTGATTATATCTAAACTCGTTTTCAATTAATCTATGCATTCAACAACTTTACATTTTAATACAAAGTCTACAGATTTGAAATCACCAAAAGTCGTTCTGTGGACAAACACAAATACAGTTATTTGAAAATTTACCTACTACTCATTGTCATTGCAATTTACATAGATGTGTAAATTAGAACAATCATGATTGATTAGCTGATAGATTTACTTACCTAGTATGAAGTGCGAAAAATGGTAAGTAGGAGATTGATTGAGACCGTTTTACAACGGGAAATATTCAAGAACATGTATGTGTTTTACTTTTGAAAATGTGATCATTATTACTTCTTACTGGTGGATTCCAACCGATTGAAGCTCATTATGAATATTAACAATCACTATGAATGATGGTCGCGCATTATCATCACAACACGAATCACACTAGAAATATAAACCATTGAAAGACAAGTTGATTGTAGGAAGATCAGGCACTCATATTGAGATCTAACGACCATGGTTTGAATGTTTGGTCATTGATGAGGAATCGAATTCCAGAACGGAATAAGTATTTTAAACTACCCAATCTCTACTGGCTTATTTCACTTTCATTGTTTTCCCAACTTGTTAAATATGAATGATGATACAAAATCACATAAAATCCAATGTCTGAATAGGAGTAGATGATAACCATCCATCATCCTCCATTGCCAAAAATTTAGGTGGAACAGGTAATAAGATTGATGTTAACAGGGCTTCAGTTGTGTTGGTGCAGAAGTCTTAAATGTTGTATACTAATGTTTATTGAAGCCTTAACCACACGAATATTCAAACCCCATTTATTCATTCAATAACAGTTTGTTCCCACCTTTTATGAATACTTTGGTGTTAGTTATTTCCATGACTAACCAATCAAGTCATTGGTTAGTCTCCCACTACGTCAATCTGGTCTGTTATGTTTGTAGACTTTCTCTGTTGTATGTGGCCTGCCAATTGAAGGACATTATTATCCTATTATATTAGTGTGGCTCATAATTTTTATCCATTTCAATAAAATACGCAATGTATATTTGTGCGTTCCCTTAACTGACTATTATTCCACTAATCATTGTACTGATTTATTTGTTACTACGTTTTTAATTTACTTACTTACGCCTGTTACTCCTAATGGAGCAGAGGCCACCGAACAGCATTCTCCAACACACTCTGCCCTAGGACTTCCTTCTTTTCTAGTTCCATCCAATTCTTGTTCATTTCTCTCATGCCTATCTCTATTTCCCGGCGTAATGTGTTCTTTGGTCTTTCCCTCTTCCTTTGGCATTGAGGATTCCATGTGAGGGCTTGTCTTGTGACACAGTTGGGTGCTTTCCTCAATGTTTACCCTATCCATTTCCATAGTTTCTTCCTCCAATGGGATCTGGTTTGTTCTTCTCCACAGTACGTTGTTGCTAATAGTGTCCGGCCAACGGATCCGAAGTATTTTGCGTAGACAACTGTTGATGTACAACACTTGTATCTTCTGGATCATGGCTTCCGTAGTTCTCCAGGTTTCTGCCCCATACAGTAGAACTGTTTTGACATTTGTATTGAAAATCCTGACCTTGGTGTTGGTTGACAGTTGTTTTGAGTTCCAGATGTCCTTCAGTTGTAAATATACTGATCTCGCTTTGACGATCCGTGCTTTCATATTTGCATCAGATCCACCATGTTCATCAATGATGCTGCCCAAATATGTAAAGATATTTACATCTTCCAAATTTTCTCCGTCAATTGTGATCAGTCGTTATTTGATATTCAAGTAATCACAAATTATTCTGGTACAATTCGATGTCGGACATGATATATTGCACAATCTTGCTTAGATGTTGTAAATTTGCAAAATGATGTTTTCAGTTTTGGTAAGAATCAGTAATAGGGGACAGAGAATGTATTGTGACATCTCGATAGAGTTTCCATCATAGGCGAGTATTAAATATTTTTGTGACTGTCAGTTGACTGACAGTGTGATGAACAATATAGTCTCGTGGTGTAAGTGTGGTATGCATTTTCATCGTTGTTGTTGTTGTTATCGTCGTGTGTGAACATATGAGACTGATGAAGTCGTAGATGGTTTATCATTATGGTTGCTATTTCACTTCCATTGTCTTCCATAGTCACTAAGCAGCATTCTATGGAGTTTCTATTTCGGGATAAATTTTAAGCGAAAGGGAACTTTCCGAACAGTGCTATTAACAGTTATCGCTTTGTTGTATAATCACTGAATATTCAAACTACTACATTCTTACACTTCTTTAAGTGTATGCTTTTGTTTGATATAGAAATAATCGTTGTGTGTTTTACCTTTCCCAAATTATTGTCAAAGCATCACAAACCTATGACTCAGTTCTGTTGGACTTGTGGAACAGTTAACCCTCTATTGTAATTACCTAATGCTGTTGATGTGCTGTCAGGATTTTACCCGATACTGGGTTCTCTCCACTTTAATCATCTTTTCCTAATATGATATGGCACGAACACAAAAGATGAAGTCTTTTTTTGTATGAAGGAAGACTGTATGGATATCCATATTATTTATCTGAAATGTTCTTTGGGGTACTGAAAACTCTGAGAAACATTTCATCAAATCAGTGTTCAATAAAAATTTCTCAGAAACATCTAGGAAATAATGGACCACATTGCCACATTTCCCAATCGATGATTAACTATCCTACTACCATATTGTTTGGTATAGTTACAGAAACTTCCAGAATCATAAGACCATCTGAAATATGATAAATGCCCTGAACTTTCTGTGAATAAATAAACCTTGTAGTAAAGCGTTGTTTTCCCACTTCATGTTTCATACTTTCCTGTTCAAATTGTTGTTTAGATTTAGCCTGTGATTATTAGAAGAGTTTGCGGAACTGACGCGAGAGTTCAGTCGGAAGAATTATCTCAATTTCTTCTTCAACTGGAAGCTGGGTTTTTTTGTCATAGAAGAATGTTGCTGATGATTTCTTTTCAAAGGATCTAGAGTATCTTGCATAGACGGTTGTTTACAAATACTTTTACCTTGTTGATGATGGTTGTAGTAGTACTTCAAGTTTCAGCTCCGTACAGTAAACTGTCTTGATGTTAGTAATAAGCATCTTTAAATATTATAGTCTTCGAACTCTTCAATTAATTGTGATGCTGTTGTAGTGTCGGTTATTATATTTGAGCCCATAAAACTTATTCTGACTTCCGGACAGGCCAATTTTTATGCATTGTTCTAGAGTCACGTTTTGACCTTGGTAATTAGATCCCTGACTAATTAAGTGCATCTCAAACGAAAATGTTCAGCTCATTCAAAGTACACAATATAGATGATCTGTTCAATCCTCATTATGTTACTTTCCACAATAGTCTATTAACTTCCCTATCTAATTCTTATTTGTATTCATATTTTCACTCCTGTTCTCTAACATCATAATCAATATCAAAAGTACATTCTCAGTCGCATCTATAAAATCTGTTATAATAACATAAAACTTAATGGAACATCAACGATTGTGGAAATATGCATTTGTTAAGTGATTTGTCAACGTCCAACATTAATTAGTTATCTGTTATAATCGAAAGTGTAATAATTCCACTTCTTGAAAAACTAGTCATCAAGAAGGAAGGAAGTTTATGATGAATAGCGACTTCGATTTGATCAGCACCGAAGCAGCAGATTATTAAGCTAAACCAGCAGGTGTCACATACACAATGAATCCGAGGACAACCAGTATCTCTATTTGACAGATTGCATCACCATGCGTAATGGTGACGTTCAAAAAAAGTGGTCACTCTGTAGAATGTACCTTATTGTAATTCCATTTAGTTAATATGAGGACACAAGATTTCTAATACCTTGAACTAGATTAACATTTTGCATATCTATCATATTGAACACTCATTCATTGTCAGGCGATACCAGAATCAAATTTTAAGGCTAATAATTCTGTTCATTTCCGCAATCTATATTCTGCTTATCGATATCTGCTTATCCAATAATCATAACACGCACTCAAAATACTACTTATATATTTGTTAGTCTGATCTATTTCTCAGTAGAATTTCACTCAGCTAACACATGTCGTGTTTATTGTGATTCCATATCCTCCATTTGGCTGTTTATCACCACTTCCAAATAGAATCTCTCTTCCTCTTCATGATTCACTGACATTATTACTCCAAAGGCCAACTCTCAATAGTATTTGTTTGTGTAGACACTTGAAATTCAACTCAGTACTCGAATGACATGGTGGTTATCGTCTCGCTGAACTAATTTGTTGTTTTTTCCGTCGAAAAACAGGGCTTTTGATGACTGAATTGCAATAGTCTAGGAAGAGAATTAGATATGGTGGTAGTGTGAAGGAAGGTAAAGTTGCTAAGCACTTACATAATACATATGCATAGTTTCTTTCGCTGAGTTCTGCAATCTGAACAGTCCCATCATCTGGTCTCCATGTATTTTGCCGACGTCGTGCATTCATTGTACTGAAACTCTTCATTCAGTCCGATATTTTCGAAGCTAATTTCCAAAATACACTACTTACAAGCAATGTTGTGAGTGGTGTCCATTACAATTGTTTATATATTCGACAAATGCACGAGGTTAGTTAAAATGAAGAAAACTTACAGTTCAATTCTCTGTAATTACATATAAAAAAATACAATTATACTGTCTTGGAGAATAGGTTGTCCAACTTTTTTACTTTTTTGTTTTGTGATCGACGATGATGAACGTATCCTTGATATAATGAATGCATAAATCCAATTTATCGATAACCACACCGATGAAGTTTATTTTCTACATGGGCTAGAAAGATTAACATACTTTCGCCTGTTTCCACTTTTCCGTTTACTTTCAGCATTCCAAGTTAGGGCTTTTCTCGTGATGCAGTTTGATGATTTCCTCGATGTATATCCTATCCATAACCAACGTCTTCCCTAATTTTCTCTTCAATTCGAAGATGGTTTGTCCTCTCCCACATTAGACAGTTGCTGATCGTATCCAGTCAACAGACACTGAGTATCTTGTGTAGACAACTGTTTAGAAATGTACTTTTTGATGATGGTTGTAGAATTTCTCCACGTTTCAACTCTGTACAGTAAAACTGTCTTGATATTCGTCTTCAAGATTCTGATTTTGATATTGGCTGACAGTTGTTTTGAGTCCCATGTGTTCTTCAACAGCAGAAATGCTTTCCTTATTTTGCCAATCCTTGCCTTCACATATGCATCGGATCCGCGTTTTTCATCGATAATGCTGTCCAGTTACGTGGAGTTTCCACCTGTTCCAGAATTCCTCTATCAAGTTGCTGTAACTGTGAAAAATACTGCGGATTAAGGGTAGCGAATTATTGATCGGACCAAAGACGCACAAACACGTAGAACGACCCAGGGTTCTGATTGGCCCCGCTTCCCTGTCTAGCTCAGTCAGTTGAGTCCAGACCACAAGTCACAGCCTCTGAGTTATGAATCATTATATTTCAAACATACTTTGTTTATATACCAGTCAAGCAGACCACATCGTACGATAAAATAGAAAATAACATTGTACAATATTAACCAGTAGGAAAATGACACGTGAAATAAGTACTGATCAATAAGTAAATAATACCATCTCCAAGTCCAAGAATAGCATTAGACTTAATAGAATAATTTCTGGGATATTTTCCTGAATATCCCAACACAAGTGTGATTGAGTTGGCGTTGTCCGTGTTTTATTTGAGGATTTTGCTTCTGCCATTGTGTGTGTTGAGGCTTACTGATTCAGAGGCTTCCGCCATAGTGGTTTTCTTTACTTTATTTGCTCGTGTGTATGAGGTAGAAGATTTAGGTCATCCGCGAAGTTCGAATCATCTAGTTACATCCAAGCTCAACATTGTATTTCGTGTTTCCCCCGAGTTGTCGAGGTCTTCATAATCCAGTCAACTATAAGAAGAAAGAAAATGGGGAGAATAAGCAGTCTTGTCTAACTCTGGTCTTCACTTGGGATGTGTCTGTCAGCTATCCTCCATACACGACTTTGCACTTTAGTCCGCCGCATGAATTCTGTATGGTGACTTCTTTGTCTCTGACCCCTGTTTCTGGTTTACCATATTTTCACGCCAGTTTCTTCATCGCGTCATATAACTGTCATGTAATTCCTTCTCTTGAGGCTTTTTAGTCTGTCGTTGTTAGCTCTTCCATATATTTTCGCTTGTCATCTCTGATGTTCCATTTCACTTGCTTGTTTGTTTCTATGCATTCAGTTTGTGCCTTCACTTTCTCTACCATTGTTCATCTGTTGTTAATTGCTATCTTCTTATTCTTCTCATCTCGAAACTGGCCTAGGGTTTCCATAGAGATCCATTCGTTGTTGTGGTGCTTGTTGCGAACAAGATCACCCTGACACGTTTAAGTTAGTGCTAAGTTGATCCTTTTCCAGTTGTCCTCTATAGTGGTTTCATATTCTGTGAGTGGATCTCGTAGCGCTTGGAATCTGTTGTTGAGTGTTATCTCGAATTCGTTGGGTATATCAGTATCTCGTAGGGAGGCTGTATTAAACGTCTGAAATGCTGTTTGTCCTGTTGTCCAGTGCTTCTTCAGCTTCAGTTTCCTCTAGGCAACCACAATCAGGTGGTGATCTGAATCTATGTCAGCTCCCCTCTACTGGTTCTCATTTCTTCCATTGACCTTTTGATTTTTTACTGGTGCAAATATGATCGATCTGGTTCTCCGTGGCGTGGTTCAGTGAGACCCATGTAACTTTGTGTGGCCATATTGTGCCACCTGTAACCATTTTGTTGAATGTACAGAAGTTTGCAAATATGTCATCATTCTCGTTCGTTCCTCACAATCAGTCAGTCTATGTGTTCCCATGATATCTTCATAACCGATGATCAGATCGTTCCTAGGGCACTTTGATATGATAAATTGCAGCCCCCTATGAAACTGATATTTATCATCGTCGTTGCTATCATTGATGGGTGCATAAATTGGATAATATTCATTGTGATTGCCTCCTTCTTTGTTTTGAAGGATGGTTTGATGATTTGGTATCAATGAGATTCCCATTCTTTAAGTGTATTACGTGCCAATTTCAACAGCATCAGAGTAACTCCTTGGGTATATGGAGCATTTTCTTCTTCATAACCAGAGTACGACAGCAGCTCTCCTGAATCTATGCTTTTCTATCCAGCTTGTGTACAATGGATTTCACTGATTCCGAGCACCGTCAAATATTATCTCCTCGTTTCCGTAGCTATTTGTCTGGTCAATCAAGTCTCTCACATTATCCGGACATTCCATGTACTTATATTAATTGTTGCTCTCGCTTTTAGAAGAGGAATCGATCTCGTTAATTCCGAAGAATATCGACTCTCACTATGATGCTTCATAATTCATCTGAATGTAGATCCTTCAATTCGGAGGTCAGAGTTTATATGGTTTAAATTTTTTATCTTGGTTAACGTTTTTTAGCAAGGTTGTTTTCTACGGCATGGGGTTGCCGACCTCACGCCCAACCCTCCTCCTTTATACGGTTTTGGGACATCAGTAACCCTAGAAGAGTTACAGGGTGTGTGTGGTTAGATAGAGTCCAACTACAATTAATTTTAAAGGTCAACCCATAACAGTTCCACCAATTTAGTCAGTATAACAATGTTTCAAAAATAAATAAATGGATGTTGAACATGTTCAGAAAAATTTTCAACGAATTTCTTTCCTTAGAGAAGTCAATGTTAATTTGTTTTTAAATAAAACCAGAAGAAATATTGATGCAGAATAGTATGAATTCATTATATTTTGTGGTTTCTCGTCAGCTGCTTACAACCAAATATATATTAGAATTTTACGTTGAGATAAGAAATAGTATAGAAAAATAGACATAAATGAATGTAAATAATTGAAATGACAACGGTTTACAATAATAACTATATATTGTAACGGTATCAAAATTCATTACATGTGACTTTACTAATGCGAGTTTGTTTTCTTATTGCAGGACAACAGAAAGTGAACGTACTAGAAGAACAAGCCTTGCGCAAGCTAAACCTGCAGAATAATGAGTAAAACCATGTTTTAGTAGACTCCCGTTTTTGTACTCAAACCGCGCAATTCAATTTTAAAATATATATCTGTTGTGCCCGTCCGCCATGTTCTTACTTGAGTGGCATCTGCTGGTCATGACTGTTATGTTGTGTTTCAGATCGCTCCTGCTTGCAAGTAAACACTAATAGTACGTGCTACAATATATATGCAAGAACAGGCCAGAGGATAATTGGTGTTAAAATTAAGGGAACAATTCAGGATGGGTGGTGTAACAGTTGAGTGGAGTTCATAAATTGTGTGGTAATTTTAGAGGTAATGAAGGATTCACGGAGTTAAACAGTGATAAGATAGGTTACGCAATAACTGAATAGAATTTGAAAAGTTAACACAATTTAAAAGGATCAGTGGGCGGAAATGTGTGCATGAAAAGTTGGTTTAAGAATTCGGTAATGAGAGAGGAATATAACACAAAATAAATATTTCAAAAATAAATTAGTGAACAAAGTAACACAAATAACCAAAAAAAAGTGGATTACCAGGGTAATTATAAGTTTAGTACTGTCTCGTTTTGAATACATAAATCCAGTTTAAGTTTTGTTTATGGCCATCGTTTCAGTAAAACGGAGAGCAGTCGTATATATCTGTTTGCCGATAATTTGAAAAGCGTGCGGAATGTCGATGGTATACCCGGTGTCAAGTAAATGCCGACTTATTGCACTGTTGAGAGCGCTAGTTCATAACAGTCTCAAATTATTTGATACATGCTCAGAAATGCGAACATGTAATCTTCTCTCAGTTCTTCCATTGTATGTGATTTGTCATATATATTTAAATTGTTTTTCTCATATTCGCTTTCTCATATGAACTTGAATGTATCAGTTGATGAATGAAGAAACAACGTTTGAAGAAATCGTATGTTTTCTGCCAATATTCAAATATTCCACTTTGAATATAAAGTCAGAAAACGTCACTTACATCTCTGTTTATGAATAACTAATACAAAACTTCTTAGGATTTGAAATAACCACTTTGCAACTCTATCTCATATGCAACTAAGTTGAGATCGTATGCAGAGGGAAGAGTAAGTCCAGATGTATGCATATTAGACAGACCACACATCCCTATTATGTTCAATTGATTAGATTCATGTGAATCGTAGAACTCAAGTTGAACAGTTGGAAGAAGCTGAGCGAATCAATCGCACTCGCTTGCCTACACCCCTAATTTATATTTCCTTATTGAAGCAACTGAATTAGTAGACACACCTCAAAGAGTCAGAATTAGATAAGTATCGTTTGAATAGGACTAACTGGTTGACTAAAAATTCATTAAGTAATATTAGTTGAGTAAAACATGTATTCATCTGTTTTCACTACCGTACGATTTGCATTATCACTAATTCCATTTTTGTGGATTTGTAGTTCTAAAAATAGGAATGATGTAACTAGCAAAGCCTTGTAAGATAGAAAATTTATGAAGGTTTAATGGACTTATTACTCAGTTAATCTGACCCTCATGTTCAGTAGTGAAATTTCACTGAACAGTTAAGCAATAGAGTATCACGCGGAACCGGCAAATGACATATACACAATACTTCTCAAAGATTCTTCTTTGATTTGACTACATCTTCTTTCTCCTTTGCTCAATTTACCCCTCACTGAGGAGTAAATAACACCGATTCTTCAAAATTCCTATTCACATGAGAAGCCATATCTGACAGTGACTCTAATCATAATGTTATACTCGTGATGAAACGTTTGCCTATCACATTCATGTAGAATAACCCTACTAGTGATTCAATGCAAATGGATATCCTTGATTGCATGCACTATGTATGATATGTGTGTATATTGTCATGTTAGTGGGTAGTAGAACTAACTAATCTAAATTATACAACAGAATATTCTCTTGTCTGAATATTTCCCATATTAAACAACGAGTATTAGAGTGAGAAAACACACACAATGTACAAAGTAATACTTCCGTCGGTGATCTATAAAAACGAGAAGGAAATTGCACCGAATTTCCCACGTAATTATTTTACTCATTGAATACTAGACCAATGAACCTATTCAACAAAGAAGCATGATTACAATGTAATTACAATGTTATCTAACTAGCAATGACAACCAATTTAACTAAAATAAACTTGACTGAAATCGGAACGTCTTTTAGTCTACAAACTGGTCTTTCATAACTACAAATAAGCTGACACGGTATCACATTGTGAACACATCGAGTGCTAAGTGTGATTATTCTGTGAAGAGAAATGTAAAGATGGAGATCAGATCAAGGACTTTCAATGTTTCACGCGAACACTTGACTTATCGGCAACTCAGCATGAACGTATTAGTACACGAGTCTAGCTCCAAACTATCACCACTATCTGTTAACATCAGGCCAGTTTGATCATTCATGTCAACTCTACGATCATTACAATAACCACATCAACTCGTTGGAGACTCGTCGACAATCAACACCATGAATCGACGTGATAGTGAATCTAGAATATTCCAAATTGACAATAAGTACAAAATTATTGATGAGTTTGAAACGGAAACCGGTAATAAATATGTGACAGACTACTGTCATAATTACAATTCAGGTGTTGAACAGTGTAATCACAAAGTGCATTAGTGCTGTTTCTAGTCAGTGACTTCATAATGTGAGATTACCACCGGTCTATTGGATTATATGAGTTGCATTTAAATGAGAGCGTAGATCATGAGTGTCAAACACAAGCGAAGTGAATAGAAAGCCAAAGTCTGAAGCCCTTCGGGTTTACTAAACGGATACATGAAACTAGTCTACTGCACAATCAATCAATTATCTTCATAATACACTGCCAACTCACTGGCAGTCACAAAAATATTTCAATGGTTGTCTAACTAAGATCAATCAGAAACGTTTTCACATACTGCAGGCTATTTAAAATGTCTACCTCAATAAGAAATCTCAATTTGCAAATATACAATCAATTCAAAAATCCACACCAATTTTCATATTGGAAGGAAAATTGCATGCGAAAACATTGCAGCAATTTGAATTAAACTCCAGTGTACGACTAATGTGCGTACTGGCAGCATTCACGCAGTATACTACTTATATGCGTGTTCAGCGACGACAAATTTCATTCAATATCAAAGACATATGAATATGATATCTTTATTCTGTTTATCGATTCTGGTGAAACACATTCAGTTGGTGGGTTTTTGAAGACTTTCCAAATATTGTTGTTGTTGTTGTTGTTGCTGTTATATATGTGATATTGCAAAGCGTGTACTAAACAGTGAATGAATAGAAGTACATCGGTGGATTGATGACATATTAGAGGTCATGATTTCTCTGAGACATCTAATCTTGAGTATTTACAAATCACTGTGTTGTTTTGTCTTGCTAGAAATTGAAAGTATCCAATTTGGCGTGAGTTTCATTGTGGCTAGCGAAATGTTATAATGTAGTCGGTTGCAACCTAATGTTTGCAATGGTTTAAATTTTAACTCGAAACAGGATACAGTTAACCATAATTGTTGTATATTTGTTGAGTATAATTTGTGTTGGGATGGTTATTCTGCTATTAGTTACGGATATTCAGTGTTCCATGTGCCGAGCGGAGAATGTAAATGCTGTCTTGTTAGTGATTTCCATGTCAATTGTTCGCCGTGACTGTTCTATAACAGTACTCGAGTAATCTAAGGGATCTCAGCTAAGTATTAAGTCATGTCTACGGAAACACTTGAACATAAAGAGAATAGTTTGGAAGATTTGACCGATTATCGTGGTCAGCCACTTCTTACCAAAACTCTTTCTTATTATGAGTGGTTGTTAACACTAACACCTACCGTAGTCCTCTAAATGGGATTTAAGGTGAGACTAATAGTTTAGGGCTGTATGGCCAGATAGAGCTAGAAACAAATTGACGCTTCATCATAAGTACGTCGATAAGCAGCATTCTATGAAGCTTTCTATGAAGTTTCTATTTCGGTATTATTAATAGGCAAAAGTGAACTTTCGGAAGGGTGATCTTAAAAATTATTATTCTGACTTCCGGACAGGCCAATTTTTATGCATTGTCCTAGAGTCACGTTTTGACCTTGGTAATTAGATCCCCGACTAATTAAGTGCATCTCAAACGAAAATGTTCAGCTCATTCAAAGTACACAATATAGATGATCTGTTCAATCCTCATTATGTTACTTTCCACAATAGTCTATTAACTTCCCTATCTAATTCTTATTTGTATTCATATTTTCACTCCTGTTCTCTAACATCATAATCAATATCAAAAGTACATTCTCAGTCGCATCTATAAAATCTGTTATAATAACATAAAACTTAATGGAACATCAACGATTGTGGAAATATGCATTTGTTAAGTGATTTGTCAACGTCCAACATTAATTAGTTATCTGTTATAATCGAAAGTGTAATAATTCCACTTCTTGAGTAACTAGTCATCAAGAAGGAAGGAAGTTTATGATGAATAGCGACTTCGATTTGATCAGCACCAAAGCAGGAGATTATTAAGCTAAACCAGCAGGTGTCACATACACAATGAATCCGAGGACAACCAGTATCTCTATTTGACAGATTGCATCACCATGCGTAATGGTGACGTTCAAAAAAAGTGGTCACTCTGTAGAATGTACCTTATTGTAATTCCATTTAGTTAATATGAGGACACAAGATTTCTAATACCTTGAACTAGATTAACATTTTGCATATCTATCATATTGAACACTCATTCATTGTCAGGCGATATCAGAATCAAATTTCAAGGCTAATAATTCTGTTCATTTCTGCAACTCATATTCTGCTTATCGATATCTGCTTATCCAATAATCATAACACGCACTCAAAATACTACTTATATATTTGTTAGTCTGATCTATTTCTCAGTAGAATTTCACTCAGCTTACACATGTCGTGTTTATTGTGATTCCATATCCTCCATTTGGCTGTTTATCACCACTTCCAAATAGAATCTCTCTTCCTCTTCATGATTCACTGACATTATTACTCCAAAGGCCAACTCTCAATAGTATTTGTTTGTGTAGACACTTGAAATTCAACTCAGTACTCGAATGACGTGGTGGTTATCGTCTCGCTGAACTAATTTGTTGTTTTTCCGTCGAAAAACAGGGCTTTTGATGACTGAATTGCAATAGTCTAGGAAGAGAATTAGATATGGTGGTAGTGTGAAGGAAGGTAAAGTTGCTAAGCATTTACGTAATACATATGCACAGTCATCAATCGTCCATTTGTTTCTTTCACTGTGTTCTGAAGTCTGAACAGTTTTTGAAACTTAGGTAAATGTTCCAAACTTAACTAAAATCATAATAACCAGAAGAATAGGGATACAGAATGTATGAATAAATATAGTCAAGATCGCTGTGTAAGTAATAATTAGGAGGTTCAGTAAAGTTAATGAAATTAATACATTTTTGAGTAATCTATCAACATTATAAAATAAACAAATATGTGAACACCAATGAGATTATGTTAGAGATGAATATCAGAAGACGAAAGAATATTTATTATTTATTTGAACACATAAATATTGGTACAAAAAGGCACCGAATACATATGCGTTACATAAGTCACTTGATTTGTGTTTGGGCTTGTGTACTGTCCGGGTACCTATACCGAAACATGTGGTTTTCTTAGGGGGCCACACCCGAAGATTTCGACCTACAGGTCTGATCCATAAGGCAGTGGAGAAACGTCAGGAGATGAAGTCCCATGGTAGCCGGTGACCAGTCATTGGTTCATTAGCTATTTGTTCCCTCAGGATCTTGGAGCCAATGTGCACCATTGGTTTAGAGTGAGGGTTTTCCAACTCCCCTAGGTGGATCCTCCATATCTATCAACCCGGTTAAAGCGCTGGACATTTGTTTTCTTCCTCTGAATTTCGTAAATAACACCCGCTGCCATGAGAAGGCAGTGAGTAGGACTTCCCTGGCAATGACTGTATACGCTTGGCCATGTGAGAGCATCTGGCGAAGGAGAACGGACTCTCCGCATCCTTGACCGCACCAAGGCATTAGGGGCAGTACCTTCCTCATCAGGCTCTACAGTCATAAGTCCATTGTTATTTTGATACTTTACAAAGGCAAAAATAAGATAGGCATTAGTGAATTTTACAATATTACATGTTAAAAGTGGTGAACACTTGCATCTGTCACGAAATAAATACATCAATATTGTGTTATTTGTAAATTAAAAAGGTCATTTAATAAAGATAAGAATGATTTAGAGTAATGTCAAGTCCCGGTCAGTATAACAGAATAACGAAATGAAAAATAATCGTGTGAATAAAATGCATAGTAGGAGAATTTCACCCTGTTATTGGATGTAAGAACCGTGTGAATATAATATGTAATAAGAGAGGTGTTGTCAAGGCAATTAAGATAAAAAAGGATTTCATGTGAATTGAGAAAGATAAGTGTGTAGATATAAACACGAAAGCAATTGGGAGGGGGATAAGAGGCTTCTGATATTTACTTCAGGTATCCGGTGATCCAGTCGTAGGCCACTGTAAACCTAGATATTGCATATACCTCTTATGGATACACAAGTTCAGTTTTGTGTATTTGATCCAGATGGCTTCAATTATGTACGGTAGTCATAATATAGCTCATTGAGGCAGATTCTTTGGAACTGAATACAAAACAAGTAAAGCTTCATCTATCTTATCATGATGTTCATTATCTACCAAATGAGAATGAATGATACTGTTAAACGACTTAATGACTCCTTTTCTCAACCGTGTTGGCAAATGTTCAGGAGCACGCAAGGATGAAACACTCTGAGTACGGTCTATGTAACTAACTCCATAGGAGTCGAATTGGTATACACATATGGAGGAGTCCATCATCGGTAACCTATCCTTGATTTGTTGTGTTGGTACTGTTTCATTTGAGAAAATTATGTTTAACGTGATGGTGTGAAAGGTCCTTTCAACAGATCTTTTGAGTCGATATGTTAAAATGTCACACATTATATCTCCTTCAAAATCCAGTTTCAGATACAAGGATTTTACTGACCGAGTCACAGTTCCTTCTTTTTTAATACATCCTAATAGGAATTTTCTGACAAAATTACCTGGATTGTCGTTATTTCTAAATGTGTTCTTCAGTTTAGCTATTTCGTATTCTACACTATTTTCAGAATGTAATAGTTTGATTCTGTGATTGAGTCATTTAACCAAATTTATCTTGCATTGAAGAGGTGTAAAGCTATAGAAATGGGTGTACTGACCCATCCATATATTCTTTGGAAATGCATTTCATTTCATGGAATCGTCTATCCTTCTGAAAAGTAGAACATGAAGGAGAGCTAGTCTGTTGTCGTTCTCCTATTCTCTGGTGAATTTAATAGGTAGATCGACGTTATTGAAACAGTTCAACGGCTCTTGTTTATCGATACATCCGCACATATGATTAATGTGTCACCTACACGTCAACAGTAACATTGAAGAAGAATTGTCACTGACGGAAGTGAACTATTGGAGACCTATGTGTATATGTTTATTTGATGCACTGGTCGTGATAAATTAATCAAGTTGCGCTGTTAAAACGTTCGCTAGTTTATGTACAACAATGCAAAACAAGTCGGTTTAGAAAGAGAAGTATCATATCTTGAAATGGAAATTATTAATTTTGATCTCAAATAACTGACAGATGAGCCATCCCAGTATTTGCATAAAAAAAAAACATTTTCAGTGAATTTTGCATCATACTAGATTTATCGTGAAATAAATTGAAATAGTTCACACTGTTAATGTGAGATGAAGCACTGGTCGCTTAAATCCATTTCAGTAATATAATGCGTGTGTTGATTTATAAGAAACAATGGTGCATAGTGCAACAAATTGAAGCAAATATCATATTTTCTGAGTACGGTTTGTATGTACATTGAGAAATTTTGAGCCGATCTGAAATGTGAAGTAGTTGTGCAAAATGAACATTTACTTTATGCTATCTGAGACTATTGGGGCTGAGCCAATTATCTGTGTCATCGTACATTGGTTCAAGTTGCCACACTTCATATTAGCAATTTTTGTGGCTGCCTAATAGATGGCGGCAAATCAGTGAATACAAGAGGGCGGAGTCACGTTTCAGCAGTCTCCAAAATCCCGGATATTAAGCTGCTGGGTAGCAGTTCGTATCCGGATGTACTAGGAGACATTTGCAGGACACTGAGTACCTAAGATTATTTAGCAATTTCTGTTATATGCGTTGTGTGTAAAACGACTAACTGCTTCTCCCACTCTTCCCAACTATCCATCCCAATGTCTGGTGTCTAACAAACACCTCTATCCACATCAGCCTCATTAAATCATGAGACTTGATTGCAGAGTTGATAACTCAAACGAATCTAGGTTCTCGATTGGTTGGTTGCATGTAGACGTGTGATCTTTCAGATGTAATCACTGACTGGTTGGTATTGTTGAATTTATTGTGGTTGTGTCTCCAATATTTGATTAATTGCAAAGTGATCAGTCCCTCAACCAAACATGTATACACTTTCCCTTTCGAATTCAATCATCACTGACAGTTACTAAACAATCTGACATCAGTTTACCCCATTGACAAACACCATCTCACAGACTCTAGTCATCAAATCTACATTATCTCTCATTGCAAATCGTCACGACACCACACCACTAACATTCAAAAACCAACTGACTACTTGAATCTATTTGAAACTCGTTACAAATTCTACTCAATTTGTGAAAACAATTCATCAGGATACGTGAACATTAATGCGACTATAAATTGGCGTCAGAGTTTATGTGGTCAACATGGATTGTCACAGTATGTAACAATTCTGTATGTTTCAGTGATCGTTCGCAATTCTGTATGAGGTTGGTGGGATAACAGTTGGTGTGTAATCACAGTCGATTTGACTTGACACTGCATCAAAAGCCATCTCTCTTATGGATATGCGATGCGAGGGATGACGACTCAGATTATGCTCAACGTACTCAATGATTGGAGAGAGAATATCTCTGAAGTGAACATTGTCAACGTGGTTGTATATTCACCGATGCATAACCCATGCTAACACATACATAGAAATATGTGCATAAGAATCACATCTTCGAAACTACTGGAATCAATGTCCAATCTAACCCGCTGTTATTTCTCACATGAATAGTCTACATCAGTCTAGTAGTATAGAGACAGTGAATGGAAGTAATTTGATGGTAGTAAACCAGATATCACCAACATTTATAGGTGACAGTAGTACAGTAATTATCGTTGGAATTACTGTTGTCTAGATTTTCTTCAATTCTATTCACTGATTACATGCTTATTCATAAACATTTGATCCAACGAATCTCTTCATTTATTCCCTCTTTTCATCTGAAGTTGGTTATGGCAGAGAATATATGTAAGTGGTACGCATATTGAGTTTGTCGAATGTCGATTTTGATCGTATCTTGTTACCGGACTCCAAATGCTGTGATTCAATTGGATGTACTTCAGGGATCGAATTTGATGATGACGTAGTCTGATATAGATATTCTACATGTGCAAAATGATTGATTTTGTTATAGTGAATATCTTGAGTACAAGAAGAAAATTCTGTTGAGTTGACTAACTTTAGTTTGTGAACTACTGAAATATCTTTGAATTTATCTGTTATCTGGCAGTATAGGACGTAAGAGAATAATTTTGTTTGACAAGTGGTATATTCCTTCTGTCAAAGTTTATTAAACTATGACGATTAATTCATACGCACCACATTCACATAATAGTGTACCGATTTTGGGATAAGATATCTGACTGAGTATGTGACTGTCAAACGCATCAATTGATTCTATTGGTTAACATGTGTTCAGTTGTCTGAATAATTTGGATCCATTTTATTTGAATTCTTATATGAACAGACTGATCGGACGTTATTAGTTGACGATGATAGATTAAACCTATGGATGTATTCTGCTGAGGTAATGTTCACGTGTAAATGTAGTAAGCAACTGCATGTGAATACGGACGGGTCCGAGTGTAAACTCAAGATATAATGCGTCAACCAAATCATCACCTCTGAAATGTCAGAGAAATATATCATCAACGCACACAAGTATAACTATTCATATACTATGAAACAATATGTGGAATTTCGATAGTGATATTAGAAGACGAAGATGATCAGAAGTATGTGATATATTAGCGCAATACATTTAGAACACAATTGTGTTCACACTATTATTATTATTATTATTACTCCTGTTATTATTCTTATCTCCTCTTACCCCGTTTCCTGTCCAAGTGACATTTTATTTTTATATATAAATGCCCTTAACAAGTATATGTGTGACAAGATTGTTCCAAATGTATTGCGCTAATATATCATATAGTTCTGATAATCTTCGTCTTCTAATATCATTATTGAAATTTATCAAAGGGACTAATTGTTTTAAGTATGTGGAACATCTACAAATGCGCACCAACTGAATGTGTTTCACCAGAATCGATAAACAGAATAAAGATATCATATTCATATGTCTTTGATATTGAATGAAATTTGTCGTCGCTGAACACGCATATAAGTAGTATACTGTGTGAATGCTGCCAGTACGCACATTAGTCGTACACTGGAGTTTAATTCAAATTGCTGCGATGTTTTCGCATGCAATTTTCCTTCCAATATGAAAATTGGTGTGGATTTTTGAATTGATTGTATATTTGCAAATTGAGATTTCTTATTGAGGTAGACATTTTAAATAGCCTGCAGTATGTGAAGACGTTTCTGATTGATCTTAGTTA
This sequence comes from Schistosoma mattheei, assembly GCA_944470405.2. NCBI lineage: Eukaryota > Metazoa > Platyhelminthes > Trematoda > Strigeidida > Schistosomatidae > Schistosoma > Schistosoma mattheei. Next base: position 11,491,912 of record OX103945.1, read on the forward strand.
GACAACCATTGAAATATTTTTGTGACTGCCAGTGAGTTGGCAGTGTATTATGAAGATAATTGATTGATTGTGCAGTAGACTAGTTTCACGTATCCGTTTAGTAAACCCGAAGGGCTTCAGACTTTGGCTTTCTATTCACTTCGCTTGTGTTTGACACTCATGATCTACGCTCTCATTTAAATGCAACTCATATAATCCAATAGACCGGTGGTAATCTCACATTATGAAGTCACTGACTAGAAACAGCACTAATGCACTTTGTGATTACACTGTTCAACACCTGAATTGTAATTATGACAGTAGTCTGTCACATATTTATTACCGGTTTCCGTTTCAAACTCATCAATAATTTTGTACTTATTGTCAATTTGGAATATTCTAGATTCACTATCACGTCGATTCATGGTGTTGATTGTCGACGAGTCTCCAACGAGTTGATGTGGTTATTGTAATGATCGTAGAGTTGACATGAATGATCAAACTGGCCGGATGTTAACAGATAGTGGTGATAGTTTGGAGCTAGACTCGTGTACTAATACGTTCATGCTGAGTTGCCGATAAGTCAAGTGTTCGCGTGAAACATTGAAAGTCCTTGATCTGATCTCCATTGTTAAATCTGAGAATCCCCTTACTTGAAGATAAAAGTTAAACAATCCTTTCACCTTTTGATGATTCTCAATTAATTGACTATCGACTACCATCAATCAAATCGGACGTGTTTGTGATAGGATCACCAATGTTTTACATGTTAAGTCTTGCTGATTTGGACGCTATATTCGTTCCTAAGCTATTCTGATAACCCACACGCTAGAACTATACAGCGACCTGAATACGAGAAAGAAGATGCAAAGTATGAAAGAAACACTTTACTCCAAGCTTCATTTTTTTACAGAGAACATGGGTATTTATAGATGTTATCGTTTGCTAAATCAACATCATAGTCCGACCAATCCGTTAACGACATATTATGCTACTGACCAAGTGTAGCACGCCACGTTGGAATTCTAGAATGCTCCATCGTGCTCTGAATGGATAGGACTCTTCGGCTCTTTTTGGGCCTCTGGATGCCCTGTTGAGGTTCCCCGAAAGCCGACTCAACATTACAATTTATTTAACAGGCATTCAACATGAATATACTTCTTTATGAGTCCAAATTTCATTGTGATCTGTAATTTACATGAACACTATCAAATTGTTTGATTACCACATATATGTAAAATATTTATTGAGTGACTACTATTGTACAATTTTGTTCTATTTTGTTGTTTCGTATCTCCTACCTCGTACATTAATCAATTTACATCTGAGATATATGTGTGCATTCATTGATTTATTCAGTTGATTTCTATTGAAAATAAATTTCTGAAGACTCAGATACATGAAATATTTTAGTGTCATGTGTAAGTGTTTACCAATGCATTGCGCTTGCATGTCACAACAAGTAGTTTCTTTCTTAAGCACACGATAATCTGTTATTGTGCTGACCAGTCCAGACCGATACAAGTGGAACTAGCGTTCAGCAATGATATCATTGTGATCTGAATGACAACAATTCAGACGGATAGATGGATAGATGATGATTCTCAAAACAGTTACGTCAAATGCTTGAATGTTTATTGTACAAGTCTAACATTTACATTATATTCCTGCCTGTCAATAACAAAATGTGACTTTCAACCCCTTAAAATCACAGTAGACATAACAACTGATTGATCACCACCCAGTGATCAATCAATTGTGATTACATCTCAGTCCTACAGGAGGTTAGTCACGGCTCGGATAGCTCAGTGGTAACGTCTCTGACTATGAAGCTGGGTGACACGAGATCGAATCCGCCAGGGAGCACCAGTTCCCTTAAGATTACAGGTACACCTTGCTGACGAGTGCCAAGTAGCACGAAACCCGGGTCCAGGGTTTCCTGTTGACTACCTCCAACCACCATCTAAATCACAGTAGACATCTATAAAATATGATTCTCACCAAACTTACAAAATTTATTCTGCAAATATACAATAACTGTGAAATGCCAAATCATATATCCAGTTAACAGTTGAGTACCATCCAACGAAATAACCACAGTAGTAATTCAAACAAATTATACGACCAACGGATATAAGCTCAATCTTCACTTTATTAATTAATTGTATATGTCTTCATTTACAAACAGCTGCATTCAATAGCAGATGTAGAGTTTATATCGATCGTACATTAATCACATTCTGTTCTCTGAGTCTTAAATGATCCATACTATATGCAGCAACCCATACACCACATATTGTCTTTCTGGACATAGATGCACAAACGCAATTGATTACAATACATCAACTGAATATTGATGAATCAACAATATTGACATGCAAACTAATGTAAATTAAAATCCACCGATAAATATTCAATAGCTTCACTGTTGTTTAGATTGATAATGATACAAAGTAGGGGACAACGACAATCAAAAAGTGGGGATTTATTACAAAGTTAAAAATTGTTCAAAATGTCAAATGAAACGTAGAAGACTGATGTAGATGAACGTTTATTAGCCACGAAATCCCATGTTATCCAAAAACATGTCATCCTAAACATGTCGTCATTCGACCGAACGAAATACAACCATTCATATACTGATATCATGTGTTGAAAGAAAATACATAGAGTTACTACGAAAACATTAACACACACACACACACAGAATGCACTTCACTGGAATCGGTAAAGAGAATATAAATGTCTGATTGAACGAAAGTTCACACTTGTCACACTGCAGTAATAACACTACTAACATCTCCATGTTAGTTACATTTAAACCCAACAACACTGGGATCACTTGTTCTTCACAGTTTCTTTTTCGAGATTCAACGGTAGAAGAGATGAGAGGATTACACGGCAGTAGAGAAACTGGTGTTTAGGATGTAAAACATAAAATGTATCAAAACTAATACCATATCATAATAAAAATACACTTGCGTCATCAATCACAGTGCACTTCATTTCTTCCTGTCGACAAATATCCAGAGTGAAGACCGTTATGGAATAATTCACAATGACACTTTCGTACAATGATCTGGAGCAGTTTGAAATATACTAGTTTTAACCCATGAGGTAAACTGTCATAATAAATCCAGAGTAGCACCAAACAATATCAACAATTCAAATTCATTGCATAGAGTGGACAATTTATTGAATGTTACGTTCACTAATCAGTTATACCAGACAGTTCCGGTGCAATGATATGTATCTTGATTTGTCATTATCCAACACCATACTCAATGATGTTGAACAAATGTATTCTCAGAATTCAGAAACCACTAATCTATTCCCGAACTTCATTAGGTTTACTCAATACACAGAGAAACACCAACTGCACCATCGATTCACAAATCTCTCATATCAAACACGAAAATATCGTTCGATGTATTTACAATCTCATTGAACAGACAACAATCATGTTCATTTATATGCAATGTTATTGAATATGGATACTTAAACAGTCATCCGATCGACTCACCATATCACTTATATTAATGTTTATTCATTGGTAATTATCTTCTGTTGCCTTATTAGTAAAGCTTAAACAATTATGTACACAATTACACTTCTCGTGCTCCTAATGTCTTAGCTCATTCATCATCATTCATTTCCAACTACACAATCATGTATCTCCATTCTAAACAATTAATCTCTTCATCGTCTCACTCACGTACACATCAATAAGCTACAAATCATCAAAGCCAGTTATAGTATTGATGAGTTATTTCAAAGTTTATTCATTCATCAAACAAGACATGCTGTAGATAAATCGAAATCATTTCGAGTTGTCTATCGTATACCTCCATCATTCCAAACGGAGTTCGTTCCCGCCTCCTACATATAGCTGAAGCCATCGCAATTCGTACATATAACCCCAATTTATGTGTACAGAAGAAATTCGTAACCCCCTATCCCTCCTATGGCCAGTTATAACTTAACTAACGATTTTTTTAAATAATGATAATTATTTATTTATTTTATTCTATTTTTGTTATCATTAGCCTTATTTTCACATCCCGTATTTGTTTGTAATTTTCCGCCTCTTGCTGTTTGTATTCCTCACTATCTAATTATTTACACACATCTTATTACGTAATGATTTTAACGTTTTATGATGACTACCCTAAGTCTATTTACTCACGTTTGACCTTCTATTTCCAACGTTTAACTATTAATAAGAGTCTTGTTATTGTATTTTATTATTCTTACTATTATCAGTTCACCTGTCTTCCTACTACAGACTTGTACTTTTACCTATTATGTGTAAAGACTTACTCTATTTCACTCTGATTATTGACCCATATTGCCTTGATTGGTTTAAAATTTTCGTATAAATATTCATGTATATTAGAGAAAAGCCTGATGACGATCTAATTGAAAACAATACTGTTCGCTTATATGTGTTGTTCTAAACAACACATTGACCGACTGAGTGACTGAATCATTGATTGTTTGAAAAACACAAGCACATAAGAATAGTACTCGCACACAACAAAAAAATAACGTTTGATAGCACCGTTCTGAAAGTTTCATATTGTCTAAAACTTATCCCGAAATCGCGAATTCATAAAAAGTTTCAAAGAATGCAGCTTAATGACTATGGAGGACAATGGAAGTGGAATAGCAACTATAATGATAAACCATCTACGACCTCGTCAGTCTCATTGTTCACACACGACGACAATGACAACGACGATGAAAATGCACACTACACTTACACCACAATCCTATATTGTTCATCACACTGTCAGTCAACTGACAGTCTCAAAAATATTCAATACTCGTCTATGAGGAAATCCCTGTCTAATTGTCACCGGACATTCTCTGTGCCCTATTACTAGCTTATACCAAAACTGGAAATATCATTTTGCAAATTTACAACATCTAAGCAAGATTAATCAGTATATCATATTCGACATCGAATTGTACCAGAACAATTAGTGATTACTTGAATTCAATATGAAATAATGACTGATCAGTAAGAATTCCTTCTGTCTTCACTCCGTATTATACTACTTATATATGTTGTGAGCGACACGTATTGAATAAATGGTCAATTTGTTTGTATTTATGTCTGATCATAGAACCCTGAAGGACTAGTCCCGTCCCAAATCTCAGTTGGAGGACTATGGTCGGTGGTCAAGATCTACGTTTGGAGGTGCTGTTAACAAATGTTCGAAATGAGAAAGGGTTTTGTGAAGAGGTGGCTTACCAGAATACCTAGTCCAATCATCCAAACTGTTCTCTTCATTTTCAAGTGTTTCCACAGACAAGACTTGCGACTTCTTAAGGTGAAAGCTGAGATCATTCCGAATATACGAGTGCTGTTATTTGTCATTCACGGCAAACAATTCACATGGAAATCACTAACTGGACAGCAATGTCCGTAAACGTAAACAATTATAGAGGATGAACTGTGTACATTTTGAACTCTCGAAAATCACAACATGTGTGCACGATATCGATACCTATCATGCTCAAAGTTATCTGCTTGAGATAGTTGGACCCACATTTGGACCCTTGAAGTAAAATATATTTTCTTTCAGGAGTGACAGCGGTGTATTCAACATTTCGCCTGCTTTTATAAGAAAAGAGGTAGATGTCATTAGTTAAGTATGTAGCTTAAATTTCTAGACAATTCTGTGCTTTTCATTAGAGCTTCCTTCTCACAACCACTCTTCTACTACTCCCAAGGACTGTTGTACGTCCAATTCCTATGAAGATATTCAGCTCCAAATGTATTTTTGCCACATCTTTTTAAATATTGGGATACACACAAATATTTGTAACTCACCACAATACTTTGTCAGAGAAGTAATAATATAACAAAGTAAGTGGGATTTGTAAGTTAATATTTTATGAGTAGTAGGAATTCGCCTCCATCACAATGAATGGAAACAAATGTAAATGAATGGTACACTTTCATGGTTGTATATTTAGGTACTTTTACAAGTATGCATCTGCGTATATGTGTGTGAAGGGATGAACGTGTTTCCTAGGAAATTTGATAGAAATATGAATGAATAATTTCCATTGCATTGATCGTTATAAGTAGTATAATGTGTATAGTCCATTATGATTTGATCATTGATGATTAGACAGAATCTGTATAAAAGAAATGGATCATTCATACAGAAAATGTACATTGATATCAATTGATATCAAATAATTAACTTTATTTGAAATTTGTAAGATGATGATTCGATTTAAGGTAAACAGTATTTTCCCCAATTGTGTTCCTCTATCAACCGAAAAGGGGTGTGTAGATACCACCAGCCAATCCGTCAAATATTTGGACGCTACCACATCGAGTGGTAGTGTATATGCATAAAATAAACTCAGACGGTACATCAACTCATCTTATGCAGTTATCCATTATACCTGGAGAGCATATCAAATCAGAAAAGAAAATCATCTATAATCTATACACATATTGATTCGTGAATCGATTACTTCATCAATCATATGCCATGATCTTGACCACCGAACATAGTCCTCCAACTGGGATTCGAGACTGGACTAGTCCTTCAGTGCTCTATTATCAGATATAGATACAAACAAATTGACGATTCATTCAATGTGTGTCGCTCACAACATCTATAAGTAGTATAATACCTGTCAAAGTGGTCCACACCATTAACAAATCATCAGATATCATCATTTCAACAACACATGGCAACACACATGTACTCACGAACACAAAAAGAATTACAGTAATACCCAACTGTATCGTAAGAGTGAAAATCGGTCATACATTTTTAAAATTAAAAATCGTTATATATTGACATTGATCTCTTTGAAATTAAACCTCCAAGTTGCTTTCAGACCACTTGTTCATTCCATGAAGTAAGGAAAAATATATCTAAAACCACAAGTCACCTGCAGATAAAATAAACCATGGTTAACAGAAGCAAAACGGTGATTCTAGTTGTGAGAAAAAAATAATCTAATTTATAATGAAATCGGTCTGCACATTCATTAGTAGAAACATTTACTTCAGGAAGTGATTGTAAAATTGTTGATATGCACTGAAACAAACTTGATTTGCAACTCACACATTATTCTTACAGTCAGTTATATCGTTGATTCATCTCCTTACCAATATACAGAAGAGAACTGTCTTGATCTAGTTTAAAGCCTGGACGTGATACACTATGTAGTCCAAACTTGAGTTTAGCAAATGTGTGAGTTTGATTTGTGACTGAACGGAGTTGAGGACAGACCTGTGACACGTTATGTTGTCAAGAGAACAAATGTAGAGAGACAGAAGACGAACTAGCTGGAACGTCATTCGATTCATTCATGATACAGATGAAATCGTAAACGCACATGAATCAATACATAACTAGCAAAACCACAAAGATTAAGAAAATACAATTATTGCCGGAATAGGCCACGTGATTAGATAGAAGCAATACAAAGGTTACGCTTAAATCAGAGTAATTTTGGAATAAAAAAGAATATACCCATAATTTACACACTAAATGAAAGCTTATGATTTACAGAATAAACCGGAGAAGAAACCAGATGGTAGTATTTTACATACTTTAAATTAAGTAAAATAATGTCATCAAAAATACCTTCTGTTGTTGGTTATCGCTTTTTCTTTTCTCTCCTTACAGCATAACCACACTTAACACTCGATATGTTCACAATGTGATACCGTGTCAGCTTATTTGTAGTTATGAAAGACCAGTTTGTAGACTAAAAGACGTTCCGATTTCAGTCAAGTTTATTTTAGTTAAATTGGTTGTCATTGCTAGTTAGATAACATTGTAATTACATTGTAATCATGCTTCTTTGTTGAATAGGTTCATTGGTCTAGTATTCAATGAGTAAAATAATTACGTGGGAAATTCGGTGCAATTTCCTTCTCGTTTTTATAGATCACCGACGGAAGTATTACTTTGTACATTGTGTGTGTTTTCTCACTCTAATACTCGTTGTTTAATATGGGAAATATTCAGACAAGAGAATATTCTGTTGTATAATTTAGATTAGTTAGTTCTACTACCCACTAACATGACAATATACACACATATCATACATAGTGCATGCAATCAAGGATATCCATTTGCATTGAATCACTAGTAGGGTTATTCTACATGAATGTGATAGGCAAACGTTTCATCACGAGTATAACATTATGATTAGAGTCACTGTCAGACATGGCTTCTCATGTGAATATGAATTTTGAAGAATCGGTGTTATTTACTCTTCAGTGAGGGGTAAATTGAGCAAAGGAGAAAGAAGATGTAGTAAAATCAAAGAAGAATCTTTGAGAAGTATTGTGTATGTGTCATTTTCCGGTTCCGCGTGATACTCTATTGCTTGACTGTTCAGTGAAATTTCACTACTGAACATGAGGGTCAGATTAACTGAGTAATAAGTCTATTAAACCTTTATAACTTTTCTATCTTACAAGGCTTTGCTAGCTACATCATTCCTATTTTTAGAACTACAAATCCACAGAAATGGAATTAGTGATAATGCAAATCGTACGGTAGTGAAAACAGATGAATACATGTTTTACTCAACTAATATTACTTAATGAATTTTTAGTCAACCAGTTAGTCCTATTCAAACGAAACTTATCTAATTCTGACTCTTTGAGGTGTGTCTACTAATTCAACTGCTTCAATAATTAAATATAAATTAGGGGTGTAGGCAAGCAATTGCGATTGATTCGCTCAGCTTCTTCCAACTGTTCAACTTGAGTTTTATAATTCCCATGAATCTAATCAAGTGAACATAATAGGGATGTGTGGTCTGTCTAATATGCATACATCTGGACTTACTCTTCCCTCTGTTTACTATTTCAACTTAGTTGCATATGAGATAGAGTTGCAAAGTGGTTATTTCAAATCCTAAGAAGTTTTGTACAAGTTATTCATGAACAGAATTGTAAGTGACGTTTTCTGACTTTATATTCAAAGTGGAATATTTGAATATTGGCAGAAAACATACGATTTCTTCAAACGTTATTTCTTCATTCATCAATTGATACATTCAAGTTCATATGAGAAAGAGAATATGAGAGAACAAATTAACATTGACTTCTTTGAGGAAAGAAATTCGTTGAGAATTTCTCTGAACGTGTTCAACATCCATTGATTTATTGTTGAAACATTGTTATACTGAATAAATTGATGGGACGGATATGGGTTGACCTATAAAATTAATTGTGGTTGACCTATATCGGATCATACTTACAAATATATAAGTAGTATGGTGTGTGTGCGTTACGACTATTGGAATATCGATAAGCAGAATATAATTTGCTGAAATGAACAAAATTATTAGTTTCGAAATTTGTTTCTGATATCGACTGACAATAGATGAGTGTTTAATATTAGAGATATGCAAAATGATAATTCAGTCCCACGTTTCAGAAATCTTTACGGATCATCTGTATCAAACATGAACATCATAGCGCAGCACAGTGGTGCAATGGGTTTTTTGGACGTTATCACTTCGTGTGATGACGTAAATTCTCAGAAGAAAATATGGTTGTTTTGTTTTTGTCCTCTTTGTTATTGACATAATTGGTAGCTCACAGAATTTATGCTATTCAAATGCTCTATTCACTATGCTGTGTTTAATTTTATCGAATTTAAATGTTTTGTTCACATGTTTTACAAAGATAACCTCATCCTCCCTCTAAAATAACTCACTATATCAATTATCATCGAAACAATCAATCGGCTACCAAACAGTATAATGTACCATACACACATTTTTGTTTTCATCAATACAGGAGTTTGATGCTTGTTCTAGCCTTACTACCCTTGATGTGCCTGAAAACAGCTGTTTTTTCCTCTCTTATGTTATCTTTAAAAAACAGCCCACAATGACAATAAAACAGAATACATCTTATTAAATTAGTGTTTCATCTTTTAAAAACTAAGGAAATAATTATAAAAATTCCCAAATCCAACAGTTTCCCTGGTCAAAGGAAAAGTGTAAATACAGAAAACACAAACATATACCGTTACTATGATGGGGTCACTGAATGTTATAGTTTACATTACGAATTGCTAGACATCTATCGGGAACCAGGATGCCCTAAACAACTGTCTCGTCCTAGTATTTATCCATGAAATATCCATGCAGTATATATCCATGAACCCATAGTGGATCGAACACAAGACATTTAGCAATTGAAATGAATGTTTAATTATCAAGATCGAGTTAGCATTCATTATTTTACATTTCTAACTTCAATCGATTCTCAATATTGCAAAATCATCTTCCAATATTGTTGATAAGTTACTTAATTGGTTAGTATTTCAGTCAGTCAGTAACAACGTAGAACTTCGTACGTACGTACATCAGTTCGAGTTACCATACCACATTAGCACAGAGATGCAGTTGTCGATTCAAATCCCGTAGTGGTAGAGATAGTAAGAGTATAAGCAGTAATCGGAAACATTAGGGTTTGAAGATGTTATTCAAGGAGTATAATCCAGTGAAATAAATTTGGGAAAAAAATAAGGGACATGAAGAATTGAGAAGATTAGAATTTGGGAGAACACAAAAAGTGTATGCACCTGCGCCATTGCAAACGATTTTGAGCCATGTCATTCAAAGTCTCTAACCATCGGTTTCTATCATCTCGCGGTCTCCAACTAGGTAGTCTACATCTACCAACATGGCTCAGTCCACTTGTCAGTGACTTCATGGATTTGTGCCATGTTTTGGTCTGGCCGCCCCTAGCTTCCTTCCAACCTACTCCTATACCACTGAACATAGCACGTCGAGGCAGTCGGTGGTTGGGCACACGTAACACATGTCCCAGCCATCTCAACTGATGAAGTTTCACTACTTCATTAATTGATTTGCCATCCTTACTTAGTACCCGTTTCCTAACAACTGGGTTGGTTAGTATTTAGAACAGAAAGTATTATTTATTAATACAAAAGTGAAGTGCAATGATGGTGGTACATGATACACAATCAATAATGTTCAGAATATAAATTATGCATTGTATCACAGTGAATGAGTGGTTATTTTAAATGTTGCACAAATATCGACTACATTAGTTGTTTTGTTGGTTTTTTTTGTTTCTATTTCATGAACAACTGTCCAAAGTTCGTAATTACTAATAAATTTATTTATTGTTGTTAGTAGTACATATGGTGTATATTCTTATCCCTTGATCATTTTTATCTCAACAACAAAAAAGAAACATCTGTTCATCAATTCTTTTTCATTGTAAGTCATGTAAACGATAAAATAGAACTATCTAAGACAAATCCCTCCATGTATAAAAGACCTGTTCATAACAATAATAATATGAAATAATAGATAACATTGAGCGAAAAATCCATTCATGTATCAGTTGGATTAGAAATTGAATTAATTTTGTTTGCCAAAAAACGCCTCTCAACCATTTATACACCCCCAATCAATTTACTAACATCTGTTGACTATAGAGAATAAGAGAGGGAGAGAGAGATTATGCAAACGAAATGAAGTAAAATATATGAAAAATTGATGTACATCATTGAAACTACCCTAGTTTTATTGACTTTTAAAGGTGGAGAGAGAGGGAGGGGGTGATGATGGAAAGAGAGAGAGGGAAAGAGTGAAGGAGGATGGAAGTTTTAAATAACATGTAGAATGTTAACAATGATTCTTATCGAGATAATTAAATGCTAATAGTAACAGTAAAAAATTGATTGTTTTTAGGTCACAAACCAATAAAAACGGGCAAAAACTGAGCAATCGATTCGTCTTAGTATGGAACAATTCAGCAGTGCTCATCCATGACCCCATGTTGTATGTGACACAGATGTTCATCGCAGGCAATGTCAGATTGTCAAGCACTAATGGATGCCGGCTCAGTGGTCTGGAAGTTAAGTGTTTCGTGCGCGAAACCAAAGGCCTTCGGTTCGAGTCTTGAGTGAGAGTTCGTGCCTAAGTACTACTAAAATGTTTCATGTTAAAGTGAAACAGTCGTCCAGTACGTCCCCAGTTTTCAATGTTGATCTAGATTAGATCAGTTTGTAACTCACTGAAGACAATCCTGAATGTATCGCTCAATTTCTTGGATTAGTAGAGGTTAAACTTTAACACCGTCGAGTGATGGCTCAGTGATCTACAGCCTAAGCACTCGTGCGTGAGACCTATACGTCCTGAGTCCGAATCTCGCGTGGTGGCATCGTCGATGCGCACCGCTGAAGAGTCCCATAGTAGGATCAAACGGCCGTCCAGTGCTTCCAGGTTTTCCATGCTGATCTAGCTTCAAATGACTCATGGTCTTAACTATTGATATTTTATTTAATGAAAAAGGCCATGATCTATAAATCTGATTAGCAACCCAGATCTAAAGATGGTTTTATTTAATTTTTCTGGTAAATTTCCTATTTTAAGCAATAAGAAATTATTGAAGGAATGTGCAAATTATTATTTAAAAGAGAAACGAAACTTAATTTTGTAGAAAAAAAGACATGAATTTTATCTAGGATAAAGAATCTATGATGAATATTTCGTCCTAGTTAGCACTCATCAACTGAATTAACATGTAGGACTAAACTTCTTTTCTTAACTATTAAACTGGCATTTACAAAGTCTTGACATGACTGTAATTAGAATAAAGAAACTATATAAATAAATATAGTCAACAATGATAATCTGTCTTTAAAACACAAGTTAACACATTTAGTACAAAAAGGCATAAGATTGGACAGTAAATTAGAAAGAAGGAACAATAAACACAGTCATAACGAATATTAGTAGAAATATCATAAAAACAAATCAGTGAAGTAATAAAATTCTGATATATTTTTGATATTCCAATGAATAGGAATCTAAATTTCCGACGTTTTACAACCTAGTTTTAGTGACTTCGTCAGAGAGTCAGTCGATGAATAGCCGAATTAAATCACTATAAGTTTATAACAGTGACTATTGATATAACGGATTGTTACAAAATATTTCTCTCTCTCTCTCGAGTATACTATGATAATACTTTAATACGATAATATGACTAGTCACGCTATATCAGATCCAGGATTCACGACCCAGAATAAAGAACCAAAGTGAGTATAGACTATATACTGCCTCATTCAAAACAATTACAAGCTCTCACCCACAATGAGTTCAAAGTAGAAAGTAATGACAAGAACGAAAGTCTGGTTTCATGTTCATTCACGCACAGTGATCAATCATATTTTACTGCCACCACCACACATTAATTATATATACATCTATGCTAAACATCTGACTTTTTGACATTATGTGAGTATTGTTCTAGTGTGGTGTGTGCTACTTATGTCTATATAAATATTAAATAACACGGGTCAGAAAGGGAATGCCTGGCAGCAGAAGGTTGGGAAGATCGAATCGAAGAGAACGGTACACAGAAAGTAATTGATATGGCGATGAAGGAAAGATGAAGTTTGATACAAGTAATGGATACTTTACAAATGAAGTATTGAACGTATGGTTTGACATCTTACTAAATACCTCTGTAATCTTGTGTTAAAATACATCTGGTTGTCCCCGCCTGTGTTTCTCTCACTACACTAGTAACAGGCTTTCGGTTAATCTATTCACTATCTATGTTCATATTACGATTCAGTGATTACTCTTAATTAACTATTCAATATAGAACCTCATTTTGTGTATCACTTATAACTTTAATCCTATGCAAATGATGATTTCTTATTCGTGATGCTGTCCAATGGTGCAACTAATGTATTTATGAGATCTCCAGTCATGAAGAATAAAGAATAATAGAGAAATTCGCCTGGCAATTTTGCCGCCTTGTTTAATCATCAAGGAGAGAAGAATCTGGGTGGACCGATGTAACATTCAACATTTGGTAGGTATGTGTTTTACTAGCCCTTCATCTTGACGTCAGTTAGGTAGGACGATGATGTTATCGACGGGCTCATCAGTTTAGTGGTCCAGTATCCGACTCCAATTAGGTTGGACGAATGAGTGTTATTAAAATATACATATCGTTAATCCTCGTATATAATCACCGATCTAAATCGCATTGGTGAACAACGTAATTTAATAAGTCAAATACGAGAATAAAGTTTTGAATACGTGTATTTTGTACAATCGTTGATCGGAAAGCGAAACAAAACAAAATAACGCACAATGGAGAAGGCGAGTGAGGCAACTCGATTGAGCCAAGTATGATTCGATATTTATAGTCAGACAAAAATAAGTTACAGACGTGTGATCAGTAGGACAGATGCACACACCTATATTTACATAAAAACATTCAAGGTTAATAAGCGAATAAATGACAGCGTCTAGACTGAAGGTGCCTTGTGTGTTGAGGTGAAGTATGTGAGTGAGGAAAGAAAAAGTGAGCTGAGGGCTCAGTTAACACATAGAATGCACCTACACTTAATGATGAAAGGAATCGGTAACAATCACAAATAACACAAACATTAGGTTAAGTCAATTTGATAATCGAAACTTGAAATTGACGGTTTAATGTTTAGAATTCATTACACTGATAGACGTCAGAATTTGCGCATTGTTCATGGTCATTTGTGTATTAGTTAGGGATAAGGTCTTTGGTCAAGTACGCATAAAGCGTAGAGGTTAATTTCACTCTATTGGAATTCAATAAATAATATCCAGTTAACTGAGTATTTATGTAGGCTAAATCTTCTAGTAGTATTATGAATTTACTCGAGACCACTCAAAAGACAGAGCACCAGTTGTTAATGCCTAGAGGAAATCTGCAAGCACACAGGGAAACCAGTGAGTGCGTGTATGTGTGTTTGTGTGAGTGAGTGTTAAATATCTATATAATATTTATGAGTCTTAATTATTGATTGTCTCGTGTTTTAGCAATCAATGAGAGAATAGATAAAATTGATATGTAGACAAGCGTTCAATCAGACACGCATATGTTTTACATATTGAGTCAAATGTCTAAATACAGCAAATAACAAAATATTCAATGGACCTATTATATAAGCTCCCATCAAGAACATTGATGGGTTTTTTCGATAACATCTAGGTTGAACAAAAAGAAAAATAATTGAGTGAGACTATAGTTTATGGACGACGTTTGAACGACGCTAAAGAGACCTTGAGAATGTCTACCTACATACTACGTCTAAATGAGGGTTATAAACCAGTGTGACGAATTACGACTAATATTTAACAGTTAGTAGTTAAGGTTAGAAAGAAGATATACGGTTTTCTTCACGAACTGACATCAGCTATAATGCCAAAAAACCCTAGTTAACCAAATGAATGAATAAATTTCGCGCCAAAATTCAAGACCTGTTATCGTAAATCTGATTGGTTCGTTCATAAATTAGTCTCGCCAAAAATTATTGTTAAAATAGATGCACAACATGTCATTTGTGTACATTTACACAGAAGTAATCTGAACAAACATGACAAAAGAAGTTGTTTTCGAATTCATAATAATAAATGTTCTGCTATAAAAGTACTCAATATTGTAGACTGACCAACTATTAATAACTGAAAAGTCTTGTATTTGAAAGCATGTTATTAACACTTTAGCCACTTACTTATAACCACTGACTATTCCTATGAGATGGTGAAGGAGATTTGTAGCTCAGGTGGATGATTTTGATAGAGTTTTGTACTCTGAGTTGGAAGACTATTTCTGTCCTTGAAACCGAACAACAGTGAAGAAGATCAAAATACTAAGTAAAGCTTTACACCAATCGAATGTATTTATCAGTTTTTAGATGACTTTGATCTTATAAAAACTTTCGGAACTAAATCAAATACACTAATAATGTAATTAATTATCCAATTGAAACATAACATATAATCTTTCACTTTTCTAGGATGCTTTCAGAAAAGCCTTTTTATTCGACCTTGATTCGATAAAATGTTCTCAGGCTTTTTCTGGGATTGTAGAGATCTTTTCAAGGGATAGTCGTAAACTTCCAAGAGTTACATTTAAATAAGACTGCATGTACACACATTTGAAGAGGTATAGTGGTTCAAAACTTTCATCTGATTTATTTCTAGAAAGTCGATTAACTTCTTTATCTTGAGGGAGTTTATTCTCCCTATTTTGGTTACCTTCACTTACCTCTTTTTCTCTTTGTTACTTAATTACAAAAATTCGCATATTTTGAAATCTAGTAAAAATATCTTTTTTTAGATGGACACAAATAGAAGGATGGAAAAGAGTAGATCCTAAAGACTACCTTAATTTTTAATCTGATAAAAATTATGGTGTCGTGATTATGCATTTCTTGTCAATGCTCCCTAGTTCTTAATGGTAATCTAGCTAATACAAATTCGTGACTCGAACGACAAAAGTTCTATGATCTCCACAACCTTTCCTTTGTACCAATAACAATTCGTTTTTGGAGAACTGAAAAAATAGGCATTGGATTTTACGAAAATAATGTTTATGATTATGACAATCTTCAGTACACACTGCCTTCCTTTACTATTTACTATGGTTCTTAATCAAAATGACGGTATAAACTAAATATCCACATTTTCCGTTCTTTGTAGCTGATGAGATCATCTAAATTGCACATGACAAGACTGAATTATCAGTATAGGGTTGTGGAGATAGTTGAGTCTTGGTTAAGATCATGAATCCATCAATGTTAGACCACTGTTGGAAAGTTGGAAGCACTGGGTGGTCGTTTCGTCCTAATACGGGACTTCTCATCAGTGCGATCCCACACCAGAAAGATTAGAACCCAGGACCTTCGGTCTCGCGTGCGAACGTTTAACCTCTAAACCACTAAGCTGGCCGGTATCCAACGATTTTAATGTCCAACTTCAACCAATTCATAGTACTGCGTCACAGTCTATCATTGTCTTCAGTGGGTAACTGCCTCACAACTGACACGGTTGAACTCCATTGGTCACAGCCTCTCAGTAGAACTCTAGGAAATTCATCTTGAAGCCAGCTACTGGTGAGTTGATTTTAAATTGATATCACGCGTGCGGAATCGCGCATGCACACTGCTGAGGTGTCCCACAATAAGAACGAATTATTTTAGTCATCGCAATGATTGTTGATTTGTAAGTTAAGTGGTACATGCTAACCAAAATAGAGCAACTAGTCTACGATATTTAAGCTATGAAAAACATGTTTATTTGGCATAAATCACTTAGTGTGTGTGTGTTCAATAAACAGAACAGATGTGTGTGTGTGTGTTCTCGTTGTTAGACACAATTTACACTTGATGGAATAGAACAAGATAAACATAGATAAGTGATCGATAGACAGACAGACACATGATCATTGATGTTTATAATCTTATCATGGGTTATTTTATCCTATTATCGTTATGTGATTCAATCGTAAATAAGATGATTCAGATTACAGACTTTTCTGATCTAGACGCCCATAAATAAAAAACAATGTTTGGTGGGATCCACAAGTGGGTCACAGTTACTTACTTACTCCTGTTACCGCTCATGGAGGAGCGTAGGCCGACCACCACCATTCTCCATCCAACTTTTTCCTGAGCAATCATTTCCGTCTGTTTCTAATTGCTATTCATTCTTTTCATGTTTACTTCCAATTCCCAGCGCAGTGTGCTCCTTTGCCCTCTTCTTTTCTGTTTCCATTCAGGATTTCAAGTTAGGGATTGCCTCGTGATGCGGTTTGATGATTTCCTCAATGTATATCTGATCCACTTCCAATGTCTTTTCCTAATTTCCTACTCAACTGGAAGATGGTTTGTCTTATCCCACAGTAGGCTGTTGCTGATTGTTTCCCACCAAAGGACATTGAGTATCTTGTGTAGACAACTGTTTAGAAATACTCGTACACTTTTGATGACAGTTGAAGTAGTTCTCCAAGTTTCAGCTCCACACAATACAACTGTCTTCACGTTCATATTGAAGATTCCCACTTTGATATTGGTTGAGAGTTGTTTTGAATTCCATATGTTCTTTAACTGAAGGAATACTGTCCTTGTTTTGCCAATACTCGCCTTTACGTTTGCATCGGATCCTCCATGTTCGTCGATGATACTGTCCAGGTAAGTGAAAGTTGCCACCTGTTCCAGAGTTTCTCCATCAAATGCGATTGGGTTGGTGCTCTTCTGCGTTGTATTTTTGAAGATTTTGCTTCTTCCCTTGTGTATTTTGATGTCCACTGATGCGAAGGCTGTTGCTACACTGATTTTCTTAACCTGCATTTGTTAATGTATATGGGATAGAAGAGCCTGATCATCATCAGAATTCAAATCGTCTAGCTGCCTCCAACCTGTTCATTGTATTCCATTCTTCCCGTCAGATGTCGAGGCCTTCATAATCCAGTCAACAAACAGAAGAAAGGGAAAGAGGGCGAGTAGGCATCCTTGTCGGAGTGGTTTTAGGAATTTCTAAATGAATATAATTCATAACACATATATTAAGCCGATCGTGGTTCGTATAGTACCTTCATCACATTTTTTCGGTGTCATGGTGATTTTGTTTAAATAATTATAAAGGAATATTGTGAAAATTTGTTTTAATCAAATTCTAACACTAGAGTTTCAATAATTGTCATGTGAACATCGTACATAATTCGTAGTGAATTCTTCGTGATTCATTTGTGAAAATGATCGAAATACATTTGATATTGATCTTAGAAACTATGATAAACACTGAAATAAATTGTCTCTGCATATAAATTCTAAGTTCATATCAACTTGCAAATACGCAAGATTGTTGATCCTGTTTATTACACTTTGATATTCATGATACGTCAACACATGATTCTCTTTGTAATTAATCAAATCATTAACCATTTATGAGAATATTTTCATGTTAAAGCATTCTAACTCAACTAATTATCATTTGATGTAGGTAAATAATGGTATCGTTGTCATACTGAAGATATTTTTTTAGTCATATATGAATAGTATTCGAACAAATTATGTTTAGTATAATCACAATTGATTGAGCATTCGATATCATTCGATCTGTACTAAGAAGGACTTGACACACATGACACTCATCACCATCAAGTGATCAGTCAATTGTAAATACATCTCAGTCCTACAGGAGGTTGATCGCGACCCGGATAGGTCAGTGGTAACTTCTCTGACTGTGAAGCTGGGTGATACGGGATCAAATCCGTCAGGGAGCACCAGTTCCCTCAAGATTACAGGTACACCTTGTTCACGAGTGCTAAGTAGCACGAAACCCAGATACAGGGTTTTCTGTTGACAAACTCCAACCACCATTTAATGTTTAGTATAATTTTTATCATTATCATTACTTATAGTATCTCTTCTCATTTGATAAAAAAGGTCTTATATGATAATAATCTCTTACTCTTGTTGTCTACTTCCATGCGAATAAAACATATTTAAGTAGAACATATCATTCTATCAATAACATCTTATCCACGTGAAAAACAAATCAATTAAATCATTGGTAGGTTTGATCAACTTACTTGCATTACGTAACTAATTATGTGACTATGAAATAATTTCGACAACATAACTATAATTCAAGCATAGAAGTCACATCGTTTTCATTATACCAGTTGAGTTAACTAGGCGAAATTGATTACGTATGGAACTAAAGGTTTACAAATCAATCATCACTTGAGTAGTAACCAATTTCTAGTCCTTTAGTATTGATCGGATTCGATCGATCAGCTTTTAATGTGATCACTAGTTTAAGTGACGTGACAACACGTGCATCATATTTTAATGTTTGGTGGTTGAAAGCAGACGTCAGGAAACTGTAGTCGATCTAGGTTTTACACTGATTGACACTCTTTAGTAAGTCCTACCTATTATCATAAATGAATTGATTCACTCTGTGGGATATGAACCAGCATCACTCAACTTCACAATCTAAGACATCATTACTAAACCATTCGAGCTGTCACTGATGTTCTGTAGAATTGAGATATTAATGGTGATCTATTAGTTACCGTACTCGAAAGAGTTCTGTTCATTTTCGATTGTTAGAAATGTGTATAGTATGGAATTTTGTATGATAAAACAGTAAGAAATGTTCTCCTGAGATTGTAAGAATAAAGAATCTAGTTTACTTAAACATATACTGTAAATGGTACCTTTTTATATCTTGGGTATGAGGTTTTTTCTAGGGTCTACGTTGCATTCGAATTAAAGAACGAATAAATTGTTCTAATACAAAAGGTTCTATTGCGCATTTGATAACGGCAGTTAGCAAACAACACTCCAATGATAATTCACTAATACAGGAAAGAGACAAGTGTAATAAAATTGTACCATTTAAGTATAAGGGCTTGAAAATACTACAATTCAGTATGTATTAGTAACGAAAGCATGACTTTCATGCATAAAAATGTTGGTGAGCTAAAAGAACTTACAACCAATAAGAAGAGAACAAAAACTACACGAAAATGTGAAATAAGAACAAAACACATGAGATTACAATTACCTGTATGAGCTTAGCATTAACGACAAAAATTGAGTAATTATGTAATCAGCTTATCAACTTGTCAGCTTGCCGGCTCAGTGGTCTACAGGTTAAACGTTCTCATGAGAGACCGATAGGTCCTGTGTTCGAATCTCGCGAGGCGGCATGGTGGATGCGCTCTGCTGAGGACTCCCGTAATAGGACGAAACGACCGTCCAGTACTTCCAGGTTTTCTATGGTGGTTTAGCTCCTAATGGCTCATGATCTCAACTATTAAAATAAATAGTTGTTTGATTTACCGTCGTTTATTTACATTCATTGTATTAGTTATGAACTGACCGCTTATGACCTTTATGAACAGTTTCCATATGTTTACCGGTTCATCTTAAACTTGTTTTTCATTTAACCTACTGAAATAATATAAGGACTATATTCACTTAAGTCATTTTATTAGATGGGAAATATGTATCTATTCAAGTGATCAACACAAAAAACAAATAGATTCTTTATGAGTCGAGTTTTGTTTTCTACTATCAAATCAATAAGAAATCAATAATTTTGATATGTGATCGATTTCGTGTATGTGTGTATGCGTGTATGCGTATATTCTCTTGTACATGTATTCACACAGAAAAATGTCTTGTTTATATATCCACATTTATATAACACAATGAAAGATAGAAGAATGAAGTATACTGACGTTGATTTTAGTGACTATGGAGGAGGAAGTGGGGGTGAGGTAGGGATAGGTTTAAATGAACACAGTTCTATTTTTGGTCAAAAAAATTTGTTGTACAAGAGAACATAAGGAAGGTAAGCGTGAACCTACGGTAAAGTAATCTGAGAAGACTTTGAATATTGATATTCCTATTTCGGAAAATACACACATCCATTGATACCAATGCATATACTATTACTGTTAATACTACAAATGATCATAATAAAAATCCACATAATGTTTATCAGTTATGCTTCATTAAGTAGAATGTCTTGATTGCTTCATTCTGAAAACAAACTCTTCATTATTTTCATTGTAAAGATAAAATTCCGATGGAGTAATATCAACAATCATGTTGAGTTTGTTCTAACATAATGAATTAAGAAACTTTAGAAATGATCGTGCATACCTGAAGACCATATATATGATATGGTGGTTGGATGCAGTCAACAGGAAACCCTGGATCTGGGTTTCGTGCTACTTGGCACTCGTCAGCAAAGTGTACATGTAATCTTGAGTGAAGTGGTGCTCCCTGATGGATTTGATCCCATATCACCCAGCTTCACAGTCAGAGACGATATCACTAAGTTATCGAATCACTTAGACTAGTGTCCACATTGCAACATGGTCGATAGCATTCGAACTGCACTAAGAAGCGCTTGAAACACATGACACTGTTCACCACACAATGATTAATCAATTGTGAAGATCGTATATGAAATCAAGTGTATTACAACTCAATTGAATAGAAATCCAAGCTCTTAAACTATTCGTGTTTAATGGGGAAACGTTAAACTAGTCTACTACAAAAACAAGTAATTATCTTCATCATACACTGCCAATTCACTGGCAGTCACAAAAATATTCCAACGGTGGTCTAACTTCAATCAATCAAACATGACTTGGCATACTACTGGAGGCTAGTCAACTTGTCTACCTCAATGCGAAATCTCAATTTGCAAATATAAAATCAATTCAAAAATTCACACCAATTTTCATATTAGAAGGAAAGCTACATATGAAAGCATTGCAGCAATTTGACTTAAACTCCACTGTACGAACAATATGCATACTGGCAGCATTCACTCAGTATACTACTTATATGCATGTTCAGCGACAACCAATCTCATTCAATATCAAAGACATATGAACATGATATCTTTATTCTGTCCATCGATTCTGGTGAAACACATTCAGTTGATGCGTTTTTGCAGACATTTCATATACTGTTGTATAGTGTATGAATAGTTGTACATGTGTGCAATGATGACATAATTCGATGACGTATTTAGAGGTCGTGATTTCCATGAGACATCAAATCTTGAGTAATTAAACGACACTGTATTGTTTTCTCTTCCAGGAATCGGACTTGTGATTTGTGTGCTTGCATGATTCACCAACGGATGTGGAACTCGTACGCGTCCGCATTCACAGGTAAACGCTTACTTCCTACACAAATGAGTATCGACTTATCAGAATACAAAATTAGATTCAATTTATCCTCGATAACCGTCAACGTCTAATCAGCTTGTTTATTTGTATGCGAATATAAGGGATTTGAATAAATCAGACAACTGAACAGGAGTTAATCAGTAGAATTGAATTCATGTGTTTGTCGGTCACATACACCGTCACAATAATTGTTATAATGCTGTGCATACCAATTACAGGATGCTTTATAGCTGCTCCCTTATGGATTATCATTGCCGTAATCAAACACACTTGAAGCAAAATAAAGATGTTCACTTACTATTTTAAACTACCACAACTAGTGAGGTTGACATAAATTTCCTCTAAGTAGCCAGCAAATTCAATTTGTTGGCTGGAAGCAAATCTATAATGTTTGCAACTACCAACTGGTGTATCATGCATGAGATCTATCTGAATGATACTAAATTTATGGTTAATTGGTAATAATGAAAGAATATCACCAGGCGAATACCACTATTCATAATCACATAATTATACTAGATGAAGAACTTGAAGTAAACATTATATACACTTATCACACTACGGATATTTACGTTACTTCATTGTTGTTGAATATACTATTTCCCCTAATTAGTAATACTTCAATCTGTGACTATATATGTGTTTTGTGGTTCATGTCCGATTTTCATCATCATTTAATTTCTCTGTCATTCTATTCATATGGTTATTTAAGTTGACCAGTTATTGACGTTACTTCACGAATCATTGAAGCTGTGTTCTATTTATGATCGGTTGCATTTTATTATTTTGGAAGGCGACTACTCAATAACAGTACTCGTGTAGTTTGAAGGATCTCAGTGTAGGATTTAATTTGTCCTACAGATATTCTGCTAGAAATGTAAACGTGATAATGGCGACCACAGAGTCTATGAGAAAGCTATAATCAGAACAAGGACAATTTGGCTGTAAACTTTATCTGGTTCTAAACGCAAAAACAATTAGAATAGTACAATAATAAAAGAAATTATAGTCATTTAGTGGAACACAAATACATACCGACTAGTATTGCTCATCTTATCGAAATGTCATACACGTAGTTCCTTTTATCATTTTGAAAAGAGCAAGAACAAAGATTCTAGCAGAATAGCATGAATTCATTTTATTTCGTAGGTTCTTAAAGTTGCACGCTGGTTAGCAAAAAAACTAGAACCAGTTCGTCATAGATTAGCAACTTATACGCTAAGAGATTCATTTCAGTTTGCTGATAGACTAAATCATACGAATGTTAACGAAAATTTCATGGTCTCTTTTGATGTAACATCCTTGTTCATCTTATCGAAATGAATAAAAATTACGAGTCACACTAATATAATGGGATAATAATGTACTTCAATTGGTTTAAGGCTCTGAGATCAGATCTGAATAGAAACAAATTGATGATTCATTCAATACGTGTCACTCACAACATATATAAGTAGTATAATACAGAGTGAAGATGGAAGGAATTCTCACTGATCAACTGTTAATTCATACTGAGTTCAAATAATTACATATTGTCCTGGTACAATTTGATGTCGAATATGATATACTGAGCAATCTTGCTTAGATGTTGTAAATTTGCAAAATGATGTTTCCAGTTTTGGTATAAGTGAGTGATAGGGGACAGAGAATGTATTATGACACGTCGATAGAGTTTCCATCATAGGCGAGAATTGAATATTTTTGTGACTGTCAGTTGACTGACAGTGTGATGAAAAATATAGGGTTGTGGTGCTATTCCACTTCCGTCGTCTTCCATAGTCACTAAGCTGCATTTTATGCAGTTTTTATTTCGGGAAAAATTTTAAGCGATAGGGAACTTTCCGAACAGTGCTATTAACAGTTATCGCTTTGTTGTATAGTCACTGAATACTCAAACATTCATACATTCTTACACTTATCTAAGTGTATGCTTTCGTTTGATGTAGAAATAATCGTTATGTGTTTTACATTTCCCAAATTATTGGTAATGAATCACAGAGTTAGTTCTCAGTTTTGTTGGACTTGTAATTACCTAATGCAGTTGATGTGGGGTCGGAACTTGGTTCTATACCGATTCATGAATTTGAACTGTGTGAGTAATAGTCTGCTCAATGAGTTGTACTCTAATCTGACTATCGGACAAATGAGCGAGTGTGGGAGATTGTATTGTGAGCTGATAGCCACATATTGTAACTATGACCTGTTGTCTCACATTTAGAGTGTGATTGGTTAGTCGGAGTGCATTCGAACTAGATCACCTGTATTGGTGATGCAATCGATACTTGGATTAGATCAGAATTAGTAAATGAATCCCCAAAATAGGTAGTCCTGTAAGAATTCGACACTGATGCTGACATGATTCACCACCTACAACGTCTACTCGTCATAGACGAGTATTGAATATTTTTGTGACTGTCAGTTGACTGACAGTGTGATGAACAATATAGGGTTGTGGTGTAATTGTAGTATGCATTTTCAACGTAGTGGTTGTTGTTGTCGTGTGTGAACAATGAGACTGATGAAGTTGTAAATGATTTATCATTATGGTTGCTATATCAATTCTCATCAATCGGTCGCATGTTCAATACTAGTAATTACTCGTGCACTCACCCCATCAACTGTGTTAGTCAACATTACTGAACAGAGAGTGACATTTAGAACAGAAGGATGCAGTTTTCTCACTGGCAATCAGTTAGGAAGATAAAAGGTATCCTATAGATAATCAGTATACATATCATTATAACAACTAATTTAACATGATAATCACCACGTCTGATCACCCACATCCTGATCACCATCACGATGATGATTTTGATGTTACTGTACCGATTGAACGCGATTACTATTCGAAATTGCTAATGTGTATTAATTAATCAACAAATCAGTTAGGCATTCAATCATTCAGAAAGTCAATCGATGAGATTTACTTCAGTCTGACATGTGGTTGACTAGTTCAAACATTGATCTTGTTCATGTGTACTCACGAAGTTGCATTCACTGACCGAATGCATTTTCAATGTGCACTTGTGAATTGTCGATGTAAATGTAAGTTTAATTAGATCTCTGTTTGTGTTTATTGAAACTATGTGTTCAATAACTTACATTTTGTTATACACTGCACTGTGTTGCTTTCTCCATCTAGTATTTACTTATATTCACATTTTCTGTCGTGTTCTCTGAATAACATCACAATCAATATGAACAGTGCATTCTCAGTCGGATCTATAAAGATTGTCATAACAGAACAACACATTATGTATCACCAACGATTGTGGAAATATGTATTTTTCAAAATGATTTGTCAATGCCTAACATTAATTGATTATCCGTTATGATCGAAAGTGTAATAATTCCACTTCTTGAGTAATTGGTCACCAAGATGTATGTGTGTTTACATTGAATATCAACTTCCATTTGGTCAGTACTAATGCATCACAAAACGCTGTATTATCAGGTTATCAATTTGGAATAACAGGTCGCACATACACAACGCTTTGTTGAAATCAAGTACTTCTTTTTAACAAATGACGTCACCATACATGCTGGTGACGATCAAAAATTATTTTGCAAATATATCTCGATCCTGACTCCAATTTGTTAACATGAACACCCAAGATTTCTGATACCTGGAACCGGATTATCACTTTGCACATCTCTCATATTGAACACTCATTCATTGTCAGTCAATATCAGAATCAAATTTCAAGGCTAATAGTTCTGTTCATTTCTGCAACTCATATTCTGCTTATCGATATCTGCTTATCCAATAATTATAACACGCACTCAATATACTACTTATATATTTGTGAGTCTGCTCTATTTATCCGTAGAATTCCATTCTGGTTACACAGGTCATTCTTACTGTGACCACACGTCTTCCATAACGTTGGATACGCCAAAAGTGTTCACTGGTGTATATTAAGGTTCATTGAAGCCTCAACCATACGAAAATGCAAACCACGTTTATGTATTCAAAACCTGTTTCTATCACCTTGAACCTACCCTACTTATGTTAGTTTATTATCCAGAGGAACGAGTTTCACAATGTTTCTCATTTTATTTTATTTTTTTACTATTCTTGCCTGTCCTTACCCTCCATTTCTAGTCTAGTTGATCTTCTATTTTCACACATCAATTTTCTTAACCAATATATTATGCATGATCAGATTGTTTGAAATCTATTGCACTAATATACCACATGATTCTGATAGACTTTGTCTTCTCATTACACTATGCAAATGCTAAACCAATATGTCCATTTGTGATCAGTACAGCAAATAATCTAATATCTAA
Organism: Schistosoma mattheei; assembly: GCA_944470405.2. NCBI lineage: Eukaryota > Metazoa > Platyhelminthes > Trematoda > Strigeidida > Schistosomatidae > Schistosoma > Schistosoma mattheei. Next base: position 11,518,739 of record OX103945.1, read on the forward strand.
TTACTCACTAAGTTTTATTCTATTTGGTTTCTTCTATTCCAATTAATAGTTTGCTTTTTATTTATTTATTAAGAGAACTACATTTTCATAACACGTTGTAAATACGTTTATCTTTAAGATGATTCATTAGATATTTCATTTAGGAGATTTATTTCAGACAGTTTTGAAAAACATTACATCGTATAAAGTTGATTCCTTCTTCTTCTTCATCTTCATCTTCATGAACACCAACTACTTGTGAAATATCATGATATATATGATTGTTTATATTAATGTTAATGAACAAATTCGCAAACCCATTCGATTGAGAAAATTGTTATAGCCCGATAAGAATTATCAATGGTAACTTTTGAGAACTATTTATGGACCAATACGATACATATATTTTCGCACTCACAGCCACTTTTGACTAGATCTTGGTGGTGCGATGTGGATTGTTTGATTTGTATACAAGCCCAATATATTCGAAATTCATGATTCAAATCACAGGGCTAAGATTGGTGTTCTGGACTCAACAGTCAGAGCTAGGCAGGAAGGAGGACCGATAAGGATTCTAGACTGCTCGTACAGGTTTATGTGTCGTTGGTCCGGTCGATAATTCACTGTTCTTTAATTGGCAGTATCATTACGTTACATATTAATAGGGCACAAGGCCACAAGTTATAACAAAACTGTTGAAATATTAGATAGAGGTAATGTTAAGAACACCAGGAAAATTTTGGGAGCATAGTGCTCATGTCAATCAGCAATCAACTAACACATTGAAATCGATCCGATCTATCAACCAAGATACTTCGTGCAATTTACTGCTCATTACAAAAAAGAAACATAAAACGGTTCAAAGAATTAATGAATTCACCGTATTGTATTTCACTGCATTTTCCTCACAACAGTGAATCTGAAATAGTGATGCACGTATTTTGTGTAAACTTGTCGATTAAAATATAATCTTGTTATCTGAAGAACAGTAAATAGTTTCTGGGGAAAAATCGACATCTTATTCGAATAGAAAAGAATTTCAAGGAATATAAATATGGACCAATTAGATTGGTTTGTAGTGAACGCGAACACAAATGGGTACAATCAACATTACAGAGTTCTTTGGTAAAATGTGCAAACCAAACGTTCAATACTTCATTTGTAAACCGTCCATCATTTGTCTCAGACTTCATCGTTCCTTTATCGTCGCAACAATTAATCTGTGTCCCGGTCTCTTCCCAACATTCTGCTACCAGGCATTCTACTTGTGATTGGTGTTGCATACTACTTATGTCGACGTAAGTAGCATACAACAAAGACATTTTGCGTATGCTGAACAGATTACAATTTTACTACAAATATTATAAAAACCGCTCTCTTGAAGATTTTTGGAGACAACCTATTTATCATTCAAAATCATACCAAACCCAAATGTCCCGAGTTCTATCCCCAACTGATAGGCCATGTGTGAGCGTTACTAGGGAGTCTGTCTTCCACCTGTTCAACGCTTGTATAACTTGGTTCGGTTCATGAGCTCAACAAACTCACTGGGTTTAATCACAATTGCAGTGATTCAGATTATGCAGATTTTGTTACCAAAGCTGTAGTTGAGGATTAACCGATTAACCTTATTTCCAAGACAATGGTGAGATTTTAATTACCTAATTGTAATGTTGTCTAGAAACGTTTTAGGGGAGACTTGTACCGTTCATTTAACCTTTCGAATTGCCTCACGTTATCTGTCATATGCTTGCCATGTGCATGTGCTCACTAGTGACTGGATTCGTGAGGGAATTCTTGCAGTTCTGGTGATAAGCCGTGACCAGTGGAGCTAATCCGCGTTGAGTAGAGACACATACCTATCTTTGTACAGTGGAATATGGTCACGCAATTTCGTGGATTGTTTGAGGTTAGACATTAACATCGTTAAATGCCTGCTTAATGGTCTAAAGTTTAGGCGTTCACGTGCTAGACTGAAGGCCCTGGGTTCGAATCCCATTAGCAGGTCCGTGGATGCGCACTACTGAGGAGTCCCACAATATGGTGACGCGGTCGTCCAGTGCTTCCAAGTTTTCACTGCTGGTCTAAATCAATCGCTTCATGATCTCAATCAAAAACTTAATAATCTCCACAACACTATACTGATATGCTTAAAACTCAAAAGGTTGAGTTCAGTTGCACTGATAACATTCGTTTATATTTATTTTGCAATGTGGATTTTCCTGAGATGTATTAAATATAACTTAAAAGTATACTTAATGAATGATTCGTTCCAATCAATTATGAGTTGATCGATAATCAATTGGATTATACAACAAATCAACTTCAGTTTGGTAATGATTAAGTTTCCATTTGATATCAGTGCCCATTTTTATTATGATATGTGATTTTTTAGTAACAATAACCTGGCTAGCATAAGCAATAGGTATTCAATATGAATTAATTTGCAAGTAGTGAGATATACATTATTGATAATGTTTTCAATATTTAACCAATATTTTCCATTCAGGACTTTTAACCATTTCTTTCTGTTTATTTAGTAAGTGGATGATTATCAAATATTTCATTCAAAACTTCTGAAATTAACCAAAACTTTCTGACATAATCAAGTGAATGCAGCACAACCCAACATGAGTAATGAAAGGCTCTAATATAATAAATTAGAAATAGTGGTCTAAAGGTTAAGCGTCTGCGTGCGAGACAATAGATTCCGGGACTGAGTCCTGCGTGAGGGATCATGAATGCACACTACTGAGGAGTCACTCACTAGGACGGAACTACCGTTTAGTATTTGAGAACTCCACAGTGAACTGACCATAGCCTGGGAATGAAAATAGACATAGTCAGCATAAAATTATTGCCAAAAGCTTGTGAAGATTGTGGAATTTTATAATTTCCATAGTGAACTGACCACAGTTAGGGTTAAGTATCTTTACAAAAACCTTTATACTACTAACAGTAATATGATCACTATTGACCAATTTGAAGTGAGAAGTTGAGACCAGTGTAGATTATAATGATGGATTTATTCAATAATATATATTTTTAGTATAATATGGAATTCACAGCATAAAATACCGTTGTTGCTTCTGAGTGAACTTGAACCAACAATCTTGCGACCGATAACCGAACTAGATAATGACACATTGCTCTACGAGGACATCAAATCGCGTGTAAAGCAGTTGCCAACCAATGGAGTTAAAGAATGATTGCTTAATATCGCGAATTCATAAAAGTCAGACATGCACACCGTTGGATGCAGACTCTGTGGTTTGAAAAGTAAACTAGTAATGCGAGGTTTGAATGTTGTGGGTTCAATAATCAATGGGATCACGGTCGTGCATTGCTGACGACTCCCATACTAGGACGAGATACATATGTAATGCTTCCTAATTTCCAGTAGTTATGTAGCTGAGATCAGTCCGTGATTTAAGCTATGATCACTTATTCAGTATCACATTTTCAATGTACTGGAAGCTCACATTGTATTGTGTTTAACAATGCTAAATTCACATACTTTAAACGGTGAACTTTGCCCTTAACCTGGTCATTTTTCCCATTATTAATTTGGACATATGATTCATGCAATGCTATTTATCTTATCTTTATTTTTATTACCTCCATTTACCATACGATATTCTTCTACTATGCATTTTACTCACAGGATTTTTCATTACATTACTATCATGTTGTCTAGTCCTCATATTAACGTGTAACATTGTCAAATTCATTAATGCCATGGCTTATGTTGGCCTTTGTAAAATGTGAAAATAATTATGAAGTAATAATTGTAGATCCTGATGATAAAGTTATTGCAAACAATTGTTCATTCAAATATTCGTTGTTGTTGTTGTTGTTGTTGTTGTTGAATGGTCTCTTATATCATACACATAGTTCTGTTTATCATCTCGAAGGGGGCTAAGCAGCTACATTGGTCGAACATAAATTAGGGTATATCTTAGAAATTACTAAACATCTCTTGAAAACAAGACATCATGTCGATACCTTGCAAACGATCAAAGTAATTAATGAACAGCTGTGGTCCGACAATCTTACGTTCTCTGAAGCTGTTGCTATAAGGCGTCATAAATCTGATTTATGTGTTTTAAAGTAGATGGTTGGTAATCTTTCATTTTGAATTGGTGACAAATATTCCTTCATTACATCATTAAAATGTTTATTTAACTCCCTACCAATTATCTAAATCATTACGTCTTCTCATTCCTACAGTGTTATAGGTCAGAAATATTATTTTGATTAGCTGGGCTCTATTCGTTTTGTTCTTACTTATTATCATTGTTTACGCATTACGTAATCACTTATTTCTAGCCTTTTGAACCTTTGTTACTATCAATATTGTAGAATGTTTTTATATCAGGTATCTAATTACGATATTTTATTCGTTCAGTCAATTGCATTTATTTATACCCTTGCTATACTATGCTGATATTGTCTTTGAAGTAACTTCTAACTGAACTCCTTCAATGTGAGCAATTTAAACCAATTTAGTAATTATGATTGCAAGCAACTGACGACAACCGAATGAAATAAAATAAAGTCACTAATATAACAGATTTCAATGAGATTTAGCAACGAAGACCATGTTTGTTCAGATTGAAGTAGAGTTAAATTAATTGTAAAACACATTATCTTCTAAGTCACACACACACACACACATTTAATTTGATTATTGATGGTTATCATTGATTTCTATTGAGAATTGGTACAAATTATCTGTGGAAGAATTTATCAGTAGTGATGTGTTGGCACAGTCAGGTTGTTACGCCATGGGTTTTCCTGCACATGCAACATATTATCGATAACTTTAGGATGTCGTTATTTATCAGGTATAAACAGTTTTCTTTCCGTTTCAAATTAATTTTCATAATGTTTTTGCTTGTTACATGACATTTATTGCAGTTTATTAGTAGTTGGACTTATTTGTTGCTGACAACCTGTGTGTGTTTAGTAAGTGTAATGTGGTTATTTGTAACATTGCTAATTCAGGCTAGTAAACCAAAAAGAACAATCACTGGGATTCAAGAACAGAGGGACAAAAGAAAAGGACACCTTGAGGAACTATTGAAAAGACCAACTTCATTGAACTCAAAACAATCGAAGAAATCAGCATGTGGGTGTTATGTCAACTTATTGCATTATGAGAAAGTATTTGACAGCACAGACAGCAGAAAATCACGGAACGCACAATGGGCAAAAGCGGCCCGCGATTCTCCGTCACAGACATAAACATAATGAATGGTAAATAAACAAGACATAGTCATACACGGTCAAAGAGAGACGGTGTGGTGCTGGGCGTCTAATTCCGTCATGGGTTCGTACGTCGTTGATCTGTCTACCCCATACATACAGACGATAACTTACATCGATCTAGATTAAGTGCTTGAACGATAGGCTAACTGTTTAGCCTTGAGACTAGAAATGCGTCAGTCCGAATTGACAGTAACTTCCTTGAGTGGAGAGACGAAAACTATTCTGTCACCTGACTGATTGACAAGCGAGAGAGGGTGAGAGAGAAAGAGAACACGATTGAACTGAAACACTACTCGATCTCCTTTTCAGTAACATTCGAGTAAGCAGAATATCAAACATTTGTTCGAAAACTCCATGAATCTCAAAATTATCCTACTGGACACTCAATAGAATGACATAAATCTCATCACTATTGACAAACATGATATAGGATATAGTGCAGTAATCACACATACCTGACAGATGAGCGATCCCAGTACTTGTATGTAGAGAAATCTTGCTGAGTTTTGCATCATACTAGATTTATGATGGAATAAATTGAAATCGTTTACACTGTTAGTGTGGGATGTACTACTGGTCGCTTAAATCCATTTCAGCAGTATAATGTGTGTATTGATTTTCAACAAACATTGATGCACAGAGCAACAGTTTGAAACTGTGGTTATTTTGTTGAAAACATATTGGTTGTAAGCTGAAAAGGCCTGAGCCGATCTGAAATATAAAGTAAATTTGCAAAATGTACATTTCAGTTATGCTATATGAAAGCAACCGGCCTGATCTTAATTTGCTTATCATGCGTGCGTCGGTTCAAGTTGTCATACTTCATATTAGCAATTTTTGTGGCTGCCTAATAGTCTGCGGCATATCAGCAAAACATAGATGATGGTTCGGTGAGTACGTGATCTCTATAGTATCGATTAACACATAGCTGGTCAGTCAGTCAGTCAGTCAGTCAGTCAGCTACAACGTAGGACTAGGCACATATATGCATCGGTCCGAGTTGCCATACCGCATTAGCATAGCAAGATGAACACCGGATTCATAGAATTAGTTAATTCAATGGTGGTAATATATAAAAGAAAGATTGCATATGAGGATATAGTACAGCAAGAAAGAATTAGTTCGTACAAATAAAGATATGAAGAGATTTAATATCATAGTTTAAGGGAAGACAGAGAGTGTATACACCTACGCTGGATAGCAATTCGAATTCGGAATTGTGATATGACTTGTGGAATAAACTGACTACCTGAGAGCATGTTGTCATTTTATTGATATGCGTTGTGAGTAAGATGATCCCGCTCTTCCCGATTATCCAACTCAGAAGAACCATCCCAGTACTTGCATAAAGAACAAACATTTTCAGTGAATTTTGCATCATACTAGATTTATGGTGAAAGAAATTGCAACAGTTCACACTGTTAGTGTGGGATGTAACACTGGTCGCTTAAATCCATTTCAGTAATATAATGCGTGTATTGATTTATAAGAAACAATGGTGCACAGTGTAACAAATTGAAGCAAATATCATATTTTCTGAGTACGGTTTGTATGTACATTGAAGAGTTTCGATGTGATCTGACATATGCAGTAACTTTGCAAAATAACCATTCAACTCATGCTATCTGAAAGAAATGGGCCTGAGTCGATCATTCATCGAGTTGTACATTGGTTCAAGTTGTCATACTTCATATTAGCAATTTTTGTGGCTGCCTAATAGTTGGCGGCATATTAGTGAATAAAATAGAATGAGAGGATGTTTTATTAGTCCATGGTATCACGATAATTAAGCATCAAAGTAACAAGTGGCATTCGGAATTGTGATATGACCCGTGAAGCACACTGACTACCAGAGAGCATGTTGTCATTTTATTGATATGCGTTGTGAGTAAGATGATCCAACTAATTCTCTCACTCTTCCCGATTATCCATCTCAATGTCTAGTGCCTAACAAACATTTCTCTCAATATCAGCCTCATTAAATCATGAGACTTGATTGCAGAGTGGAAAAGTCAAACGAATCTAGGTTCTCGATTGTTTGGTTGGTTGGTTGCTGTGGCTGTGTGATCTTTCAGAGTGAATCACTGACTGGTTGGTATTGTTGAATTTATTGTGGTTGTGTCTCCAAAATTTGATTGGTTGCAGAGTGATCATTTCCTCAACCAAATATGTATACACTTTCCCTTTCGTATTTAATCATCACTGACAGTTACTAAACAATCTGACATCAGTTTACCCCATTGACAAACACCATCTCACAGACTCTAGTTATCAAATCCACCTTATCTCTCATTGCAAATCGTCACGACACCACACCACTAACATTCACAAACCAACTGACTACTTGAATCTATTTGAAACTCGTTACAAATTCTACTCAATTTGTGAAAACAATTCATCAGGATACGTGAACATTAATGCGACTACAAATTGCAGTCAGAGTTTATGTGGTCAATATGGATTGTCACAGTATGTAACAAATTTGTGTGTAGTTTAAAAATCCCCATAGAAAGTTCAAAAGTGAAGAATATTTGAACGAACAATTGTTTTCAATAACTTCATCATCAGGCTCTACAGTTATAATAAATAAAAATAATATATTTGTAATATCCCAATGAGTAGAATGTTAGATTTTCGTGACTTAGTGTAAGCCACTTCTTCAGAGAATAAATAACCAAATTAAAATTAGTCTGAGTTTAAATAGTACAACGGAACAATGGAAGAATAATATTGGATCAATTCAAAACAGGTCTGAAGAAGTTGATGTCATGTCATTTCTGTCAAGGTGATTCATAAGTGATATGTATGTAAATTTGTGTGTGTATGTATGTGTGCATTGTTTAAGAATGAAAACTTTTATGACCTTTATGGTAAGAAAGGATAGAGTTTAAATTCGTAATATTATGGTTAGGATAGATGGTCCAAGTAGGATGTATGGGAAGGCCTTCTTTTCTATTGAGAGAAGTAGGATTAAGCATTATATGGAACGCCTCAGCTACCCTCCTTTCTTTGTAGTTGGAAAAGCCTTTTAGCAATATTTTGATATTTTTAAAATCGATTTGGTGCGTGTTCGTGAACATGTACCAGCTTGGTTGGGAAAAGGAGTTACCAAATCGATCAACAGCACCATTCTTTCTCACTTGGTAGATAGTGAACATCATATCAAAATAGAGGAAGCTTTCTCTGTTTTATATCAAGTTCCAAAATATCTACCTCAAGGAGCCAGATTACAACTGCTTTACATAGCTGAAGCCATCTGGATCAACTCCAGAAGACCAAATTTATGTATCCAGAAAAAAATATATCCAGTCTCTTTGTTTACCTTGGCCTACGACTGGATCACCGAATACCTAAACTGAATATTATAAACCTCTTACCCCCTTCCTTTACTTCCTTTATTTTATTTATTTCCCTTGTTGTCATTAATTTCGATTATCTCTATCTTAATCTTCACATCCATCATTCCCAATTCGTTGATCGTAATTAATTTGATAACACCCTCCTTATTACATATTATATTCACACAACAATCTTATTATTATTGTCTCAATTGCCAAGATTAAATTCTCCTACTACGCATTTTATTCACACAAAATTTTTTTTTGCAGTTTCAACTTTGCTATAATACTTATTGTGACTAAACACTTTACTCCAAATCACCCTGACCTTTAATGAATGACCTTTCTAATCTGTCAAATAATACAATTATGAAGTATATATATATCGTAACAGATGCAAACGTTTACCACTTTTAACACATAACATTGTTAAATTCATTAATACATGCCTTAATTTTGGCCTTTGTAAAATATTATAATTACGGACCTATAACTGTAGAACCTGATGATGAAGTTATTGAAAACAATTGTTCGCTCAAATATTCTTTACTTTTGAAAATCTGTGTGTTTCAGTGATCGTTCGCATTTCTGTATGAGGTTGGTGGGATGACAGTTGGTGTGTAATCACAGTCGTTTTGACTTGACACTGCATCAAAGCCATCTCTCTTGTGGATATGCGATGCGAGGGATGACGACTCAGATTATTCTCAATGATTGGAGAGAGAATATCTCTGAAGTGAACATTGTCAACGTGGTTGTATATTCACTGACGCCGGACTCAAGCTAAAACACATACATAGAAATATGTGCATGACAATCACACATTCGAAACTACTGGAATCAATGTTCAATCTAACATGTTGTTATTTCTCACATGAGTAGTCTACATCAGTCTAGTAGTACAGAGACAGTGAATGGAAGTAATTTGATGGTAGTAAACCAGATATCACCAACATTTATAGGTGACAGTAGTACAGTAGTTATCGTTGTAATTACTATTGTCTAGATTTTCTACAATTCCATTCTCTGATTATATGCCTATTCATAAACATTTGATTCAAAGAATGTCCATATTGAATGAGATTGGTTGTCGCTGAACAAGCATATAAGTAGTATACTGAGTGAATGCTGCCAGTATGCATATTGTTCGTACAGTGGAGTTTAAGTCAAATTGCTGCAATGTTTTCGCATGCAATTTTCCTTTCAATATGAAAAATAGTATGGATTTTTGAATTGATTACATATTTGCAAATTGAGATTTCGCATTAAGGTAGACTAATTGAATAGCCTGCAGTATGTGAAGACGTGTCTGATTGATCTTAGTTAGACAACCATTGAAATATTTTTGTGACTGCCAGTGAGTTGGCAGTGTATTATGAAGATAATTGATTGTTTGTGCAGTATACTTGTTTACGTATCGTTTTAGTAGACATGAAGTTCCTCAGAATTTGGTTTTCTATTCACTCTGCTTTTGTTTGACACTTACGATATACGCTCTCACATTATGAAGTCACTGACTAGAAACAGCACTAACTGTTCAACACCTGAATTGTAATTATGACAGTAGTCTGTCACATATTTACTACCGGTTTCTGTTTCGAAATCATCAACATGTTTATTTGACATAAATCACTTAGTGTGTGTGTGTTCAATAAACAGAACAGATGTGTGTGTGTGTGTTAACTCGTTGTTAGACACAATTTACACTTGATGGAATAGAACAAGATAAACATAGATAAGTGATCGATAGACAGACAGACACATGATCATTGATGTTTATAATCTTATCATGGGTTATTTTATCCTATTATCGTTATGTGATTCAATCGTAAATAAGATGATTCAGATTACAGACTTTTCTGATCTAGACGCCCATAAATAAATAACAATGTTTGGTGGGATCCACAGTGGGTCACAGTTACTTACTTACTCCTGTTACCGCTCATGGAGGAGCGTAGGCCGACCACCACCATTCTCCATCCAACTTTTTCCTGAGCAATCATTTCCGTCTGTTTCTAATTGCTATTCATTCTTTTCATGTTTACTTCCAATTCTCAGCGCAGTGTGTTCCTTTGCCCTCTTCTTTTCTGTTTCCATTCAGGATTTCAAGTTAGGGATTGCCTCGTGATGCGGTTTGATGATTTCCTCAATGTATATCTGATCCACTTCCAATGTCTTTTCCTAATTTCCTACTCAACTGGAAGATGGTTTGTCTTATCCCACAGTAGGCTGTTGCTGATGGTTTCCCACCAAAGGATATTGAGTATCTTGTGTAGACAACTGTTTAGAAATACTTGTACACTTTTGATGACAGTTGAAGTAGTTCTCCAAGTTTCAGCTCCACACAATACAACTGTCTTCACGTTCGTATTGAAGATTCCCACTTTGATATTGGTTGAGAGTTGTTTTGAATTCCATATGTTCTTTAACTGAAGGAATACTGTCCTTGTTTTGCCAATACTCGCCTTTACGTTTGCATCGGATCCTCCATGTTCGTCGATGATACTGTCCAGGTAAGTGAAAGTTGCCACCTGTTCCAGAGTTTCTCCATCAAATGCGGTTGAGTTGGTGCTCTTCTGCGTTGTATTTTTGAAGATTTTGCTTCTTCCCTTGTGTATTTTGATGTCCACTGATGCGAAGGCTGCTGCTACACTGATTGTCTTAACCTGCATATGTCAATGTGTATGGGATAGAAGAGCGTGATCATTAAATAGTTGTTTGATTTACCGTTGTTTATTTACATTCATTGAGACAATAATAATAAGATTGTTGTGTGAATATAATATGTAATAAGGAGGGTGTTATCAAATTAATTACGATCAACGAATTGGGAATGATGGATGTGAAGATTAAGATAGAGATAATCGAAATTAATGACAACAAGGGAAATAAATAAAATAAAGGAAGTAAAGGAAGGGGGTAAGAGGTTTATAATATTCAGTTTAGGTATTCGGTGATCCAGTCGTAGGCCAAGGTAAACAAAGAGACTGGATATATTTTTTTCTGGATACATAAATTTGGTCTTCTGGAGTTGATCCAGATGGCTTCGGCTATGTAAAGCAGTTGTAATCTGGCTCCTTGAGGTAGATATTTTGGAACTTGATATAAAACAGAGAAAGCTTCCTCTATTTTGATATGATGTTCACTATCTACCAAGTGAGAAAGAATGGTGCTGTTGATCGATTTGGTAACTCCTTTTCCCAACCAAGCTGGTACATGTTCACGAACACGCACCAAATCGATTTTAAAAATATCAAAATATTGCTAAAAGGCTTTTCCAACTACAAAGAAAGGAGGGTAGCTGAGGCGTTCCATATAATGCTTAATCCTACTTCTCTCAATAGAAAAGAAGGCCTTCCCATACATCCTACTTGGACCATCTATCCTAACCATAATATTACGAATTTAAACTCTATCCTTTCTTACCATAAAGGTCATAAAAGTTTTCATTCTTAAACAATGCACACATACATACACACACAAATTTACATACATATCACTTATGAATCACCTTGACAGAAATGACATGACATCAACTTCTTCAGACCTGTTTTGAATTGATCCAATATTATTCTTCCATTGTTCCGTTGTACTATTTAAACTCAGACTAATTTTAATTTGGTTATTTATTCTCTGAAGAAGTGGCTTACACTAAGTCACGAAAATCTAACATTCTACTCATCGGGATATTACAAATATATTATTTTTATTTATTATAACTGTAGAGCCTGATGATGAAGTTATTGAAAACAATTGTTCGCTCAAATATTCTTCACTTTTGAACTTTCTATGGGGATTTTTAAACTACACACAAATTTGTTACATACTGTGACAATCCATATTGACCACATAAACTCTGACTGCAATTTGTAGTCGCATTAATGTTCACGTATCCTGATGAATTGTTTTCACAAATTGAGTAGAATTTGTAACGAGTTTCAAATAGATTCAAGTAGTCAGTTGGTTTGTGAATGTTAGTGGTGTGGTGTCGTGACGATTTGCAATGAGAGATAAGGTGGATTTGATAACTAGAGTCTGTGAGATGGTGTTTGTCAATGGGGTAAACTGATGTCAGATTGTTTAGTAACTGTCAGTGATGATTAAATACGAAAGGGAAAGTGTATACATATTTGGTTGAGGAAATGATCACTCTGCAACCAATCAAATTTTGGAGACACAACCACAATAAATTCAACAATACCAACCAGTCAGTGATTCACTCTGAAAGATCACACAGCCACAGCAACCAACCAACCAAACAATCGAGAACCTAGATTCGTTTGACTTTTCCACTCTGCAATCAAGTCTCATGATTTAATGAGGCTGATATTGAGAGAAATGTTTGTTAGGCACTAGACATTGAGATGGATAATCGGGAAGAGTGAGAGAATTAGTTGGATCATCTTACTCACAACGCATATCAATAAAATGACAACATGCTCTCTGGTAGTCAGTGTGCTTCACGGGTCATATCACAATTCCGAATGCCACTTGTTACTTTGATGCTTAATTATCGTGATACCATGGACTAATAAAACATCCTCTCATTCTATTTTATTCACTAATATGCCGCCAACTATTAGGCAGCCACAAAAATTGCTAATATGAAGTATGACAACTTGAACCAATGTACAACTCGATGAATGATCGACTCAGGCCCATTTCTTTCAGATAGCATGAGTTGAATGGTTATTTTGCAAAGTTACTGCATATGTCAGATCACATCGAAACTCTTCAATGTACATACAAACCGTACTCAGAAAATATGATATTTGCTTCAATTTGTTACACTGTGCACCATTGTTTCTTATAAATCAATACACGCATTATATTACTGAAATGGATTTAAGCGACCAGTGTTACATCCCACACTAACAGTGTGAACTGTTGCAATTTCTTTCACCATAAATCTAGTATGATGCAAAATTCACTGAAAATGTTTGTTCTTTATGCAAGTACTGGGATGGTTCTTCTGAGTTGGATAATCGGGAAGAGCGGGATCATCTTACTCACAACGCATATCAATAAAATGACAACATGCTCTCAGGTAGTCAGTTTATTCCACAAGTCATATCACAATTCCGAATTCGAATTGCTATCCAGCGTAGGTGTATACACTCTCTGTCTTCCCTTAAACTATGATATTAAATCTCTTCATATCTTTATTTGTACGAACTAATTCTTTCTTGCTGTACTATATCCTCATATGCAATCTTTCTTTTATATATTACCACCATTGAATTAACTAATTCTATGAATCCGGTGTTCATCTTGCTATGCTAATGCGGTATGGCAACTCGGACCGATGCATATATGTGCCTAGTCCTACGTTGTAGCTGACTGACTGACTGACTGACTGACTGACCAGCTATGTGTTAATCGATACTATAGAGATCACGTACTCACCGAACCATCATCTATGTTTTGCTGATATGCCGCAGACTATTAGGCAGCCACAAAAATTGCTAATATGAAGTATGACAACTTGAACCGACGCACGCATGATAAGCAAATTAAGATCAGGCCGGTTGCTTTCATATAGCATAACTGAAATGTACATTTTGCAAATTTACTTTATATTTCAGATCGGCTCAGGCCTTTTCAGCTTACAACCAATATGTTTTCAACAAAATAACCACAGTTTCAAACTGTTGCTCTGTGCATCAATGTTTGTTGAAAATCAATACACACATTATACTGCTGAAATGGATTTAAGCGACCAGTAGTACATCCCACACTAACAGTGTAAACGATTTCAATTTATTCCATCATAAATCTAGTATGATGCAAAACTCAGCAAGATTTCTCTACATACAAGTACTGGGATCGCTCATCTGTCAGGTATGTGTGATTACTGCACTATATCCTATATCATGTTTGTCAATAGTGATGAGATTTATGTCATTCTATTGAGTGTCCAGTAGGATAATTTTGAGATTCATGGAGTTTTCGAACAAATGTTTGATATTCTGCTTACTCGAATGTTACTGAAAAGGAGATCGAGTAGTGTTTCAGTTCAATCGTGTTCTCTTTCTCTCTCACCCTCTCTCGCTTGTCAATCAGTCAGGTGACAGAATAGTTTTCGTCTCTCCACTCAAGGAAGTTACTGTCAATTCGGACTGACGCATTTCTAGTCTCAAGGCTAAACAGTTAGCCTATCGTTCAAGCACTTAATCTAGATCGATGTAAGTTATCGTCTGTATGTATGGGGTAGACAGATCAACGACGTACGAACCCATGACAGAATTAGACGCCCAGCACCACACCGTCTCTCTTTGACCGTGTATGACTATGTCTTGTTTATTTACCATTCATTATGTTTATGTCTGTGACGGAGAATCGCGGGCCGCTTTTGCCCATTGTGCGTTCCGTGATTTTCTGCTGTCTGTGCTGTCAAATACTTTCTCATAATGCAATAAGTTGACATAACACCCACATGCTGATTTCTTCGATTGTTTTGAGTTCAATGAAGTTGGTCTTTTCAATAGTTCCTCAAGGTGTCCTTTTCTTTTGTCCCTCTGTTCTTGAATCCCAGTGATTGTTCTTTTTGGTTTACTAGCCTGAATTAGCAATGTTACAAATAACCACATTACGCTTACTAAACACACACAGGTTGTCAGCAACAAATAAGTCCAACTACTAATAAACTGCAATAAATGTCATGTAACAAGCAAAAACATTATGAAAATTAATTTGAAACGGAAAGAAAACTGTTTATACCTGATAAATAACGACATCCTAAAGTTATCGATAATATGTCACATGTGCAGGAAAAGCCATGGCGTAACAGCCTGACTGTGCCAACACATCACTACTGATAAATTCTTCCACAGATAATTTGTACCAATTCTCAATAGAAATCAATGATAACCATCAATAATCAAATTGAATGTGTGTGTGTGTGTGTGACTTAGAAGATAATGTGTTTTACAATTAATTTAACTCTACTTCAATCTGAACAAACATGGTCTTCGTTGCTAAATCTCATTGAAATCTGTTATATTAGTGACTTTATTTTATTTCATTCGGTTGTCGTCAGTTGCTTGCAATCATAATTACTAAATTGGTTTAAATTGCCCACATTGAAGGAGTTCAGTTAGAAGTTACTTCAAAGACAATATCAGCATAGTATAGCAAGGGTATAAATAAATGCAATTGACTGAACGAATAAAATATCGTAATTAGATACCTGATATAAAAACATTCTACAATATTGATAGTAACAAAGGTTCAAAAGGCTAGAAATAAGTGATTACGTAATGCGTAAACAATGATAATAAGTAAGAACAAAACGAATAGAGCCCAGCTAATCAAAATAATATTTCTGACCTATAACACTGTAGGAATGAGAAGACGTAATGATTTAGATAATTGGTAGGGAGTTAAATAAACATTTTAATGATGTAATGAAGGAATATTTGTCACCAAGTCAAAATGAAAGATTACCAACCATCTACTTTAAAACACATAAATCAGATTTATGATGCCTTATAGCAACAGCTTCAGAGAACGTAAGATTGTCGGACCACAGCTGTTCATTAATTACCCTGATCGTTTGCAAGGTATCGACATGATGTCTTGTTTTCAAGAGATGTTTAGTAATTTCTAAGATATACCCTAATTTATGTTCGACCAATGTAGCTGCTTAGCACCATTCGAGATGGGTTATTATGTAGTTCGGTTATCGGTCGCAAGATTGTTGGTTCAAGTTCACTCAGAAGCAACAACGGTATTTTATGCTGTGAATTCCATATTATACTAAAAATATATATTATTGAATAAATCCATCATTATAATCTACACTGGTCTCAACTTCTCACTTCAAATTGGTCAATAGTGATCATATTACTGTTAGTAGTATAAAGGTTTTTGTAAAGATACTTAACCCTAACTGTGGTCAGTTCACTGTGGAAATTATAAAATTCAACAATCTTCACAATGAACGGTACAAGTCTCTCCTAAAACGTTTCTAGACAACATTACAATTAGGTAATTAAAATCTCATAATTGTATTGAAAATAAGATTATTCGGTTAATCCTCAACTACAACTTTGGTAACAAAATCTGCATAATGTGAATCACTGCAATTTTGATTAAACCCATTGAGTTTGTTAAGATTCATTCATTAATTCTTTGAACCGTTTTATGTTCATTTTTTGTAATGAGCAGTAAATTGCACGAAGTATCTTGGTTGATAGATTGGATCGATTTCAATGTGTTAGTTGATTGCTGATTGACATGAACACTAAGCTCCTAAAAATTTCCTGGTGTTCTTAACATTACCTCTATCTAACATTTCAACAGTTTTGTTATAACTTGTGGCCTTGTGCCCTATTAATATTTAACGTAATGATACCGCCAATTAGAGAATAGTGAATTATCGACCGGACCAACGACACATAAACCTGTACGAGCAGTCTAGAATCCTTATCAGTCCTTCTTCCTGCCTAGCTCTGACTGTTGAGTCCAGAACACCAATCTTAGCCCCTGTGATTTGAATCATGAATTTCGAATATATTGGGCTTGTATACAAATCAAACAATCCACATCGCACCACCAAGATCTAGTCAAAAGTGGCTGTGAGTGCGAAAATATATGTATCGTATTGGTCCATAAATAGTTCTCAAAAGTTACCATTGATAATTCATATCGGGCTATAACAATTTTCTCAATCGAATGGGTTTGCGATATTGTTCATTAATATTAATATAAAGAATCATATATATGATGACATTTCACAAGTAGTTGGTGTTCATGAAGATGAAGATGAAGAAGAATGATTCGATCTCGTCGGTCGCGGCTCGGATTGCTCACTGGTAACGTCTCTGACTGTGAAGCTGGGTGACACGAGATCGAATCCGCATTTGCATAGTGTAATAAGAAGACAAAGTCTATCAGAATCATGTGGTATATTAGTGCAATAGATTTCAAACAATCTGATCATGCATAATATATTGGTTAAGAAAATTGATGTGTGAAAATAGAAGACCAACTAGACTAGAAATGGAGGGTAAGGACAGGCAAGAATAGTAAAAAAATAAAATAAAATGAGACATATTGTGAAACTCGTTCCTCTGGATAACAAACTAACATAAGTAGGGTAGGTTCAAGGTGATAGAAACAGGTTTTGAATACATAAACGTGGTTTGCATTTTCGTATGGTTAAGGCTTCAATGAACCTTAGTATACACCAGTGAACACTTTTGGAGTATCCAACGTTATGGAAGACGTGTGGTCACAGTAAGAATGACCTGTGTAACCAGAATGGAATTCTACGGATAAATAGAGCAGACTCACAAATATATAAGTAGTATACTGAGTGCGTGTTATAATTATTGGATAAGCAGATATCGATAAGCAGAATATGAGTTGCAGAAATGAACAGAATTATTAGCTTGAAATTTGATTCTGATATCGATTGACAATGAATGAGTGTTCAATATGAGAGATATGCAAAATAATAATCCACTTTGATGTATCAAAAATCTTGGATGCTCATGTTAACAAACTACTGATCATTTCGGAGATATATTTGCAAAATAATTTTTGAACGTCACCAGCATGTATGGTGACGTCATTTGTTAAATAGAAGTACTAGTTTTCCTCAGTTGCGTTGTGTATGTGCGACCCATTGGTCCACAGTGATATAACCTGGTGATTCAGCGTTTTTCGATGCATTAGTACTGACCAAATGGAAGTTGATATTCAATGAAAATACCCATACACCTTGGTGACCAGTTACTCAAGAAGTGGAATTATTACACTTTCGATCATAACAGATAATCATTTTATGTTAGGCATTGATAAGTCATTTTGAAAAATACATATTTCCACAATCGTTGGTGATACATAATGAATGATTCGTTCCAATCAAACAAGATTATTTGCATATTATTTATACTATGAGTTGACCGATAATCAATTGGATTATACAACAAATCAACTTCAGTTTGGTAATGATTAAGTTTCCATTGATATCAGTGCCCATTTTTATTATGATATGTGATTTTTTAGTAACAATAACCTGACTAGCATAAGCAATAGGTATTCAATATGAATTAATTTGCAAGTAGTGAGATATACATTATTGATAATGTTTTCAATATTTAACCAATATTTTCCATTCAGGACTTTTAACCATTTCTTTCTGTTTATTTAGTAAGTGGATGATTATCAAATATTTCATTCAAAACTTCTGAAATTAACCAAAACTTTCTGACATAATCAAGTGAATGCAGCACAACCCAACATGAGTAATGAAAGGCTCTAATATAATAAATTAGAAATAGTGGTCTAAAGGTTAAGTGTCTGCGTGCGAGACAATAGATTCCGGGACTGAGTCCTGCGTGAGAGATCATGGATGCACACTACTGAGGAGTCACTCACTAGGACGGAACAACCGTCTAGTGTTTGCGAATTCGACTTTGAAAATATTACAATCTCCACAAATCCCCATGCTGTTAAAATTAGATCTTGAATTAAAATCTCTGATAAAAATTACACACGAATGTAAAGCAACAGTGATGGATGCAGCATACATATTGAAGATGTTGTTAGTAATATAAACCTAGATTTGTCGAATTAAATTTTAAAATATGTATAATACCATTTCTATTCTACTTCGCGGATTTTCTATAATTCCTTTCTTTAGTGATTGTGAAATTCCCATATATTATGAGTCAATTCAAACTGTATAATCTGTGTTTCAAAATAAAATACATAAAACAAATGTGGTACTCCATTCCAGTGTCATCAATTATGTATGAATTAAATTGTTATGGATAACTGATAGACTACAACGTTAATTCCCTCCTCTCATTCTCTCTCTCTCTCTCTCGATTTGTGTGTCTCAGATGAACGAAATGTTTATAATGTACAACCGCTAGACATAATAAGCAAAGATGGATAGTGGCTAGCAGTTGAATCCAGGAACATCAATGGGAAGATTCAAGTAAAACAATACCAAGTGAATTACATTGGACATATTGTCTCTAAAGTTTTACTAAATGATCATCAACTAACGAAAATATTATTTAATAGTTTGTATGTCTAAACTATTTTTGTTGTGTAATAGTTATGGAGGTAAATAATACAAAATTCAGTAATTCACATGAGAGAAGTCATTCATTTAATCCACGTGGAATGAAAATAGACATAGTCAGTATAAAATTATTGCCAAAAGCTTGTGAAGATTGTGGAATTTTATAATTTCCACAGTGAACTGACCACAGTTAGGGTTAAGTATCTTTACAAAAACCTTTATACTACTAACAGTAATATGATCACTATTGACCAATTTGAAGTGAGAAGTTGAGACCAGTGTAGATTATAATGATGAATTTATTCAATAATATATATTTTCAGTATAATATGGAATTCACAGCATAAAATACCGTTGTTGCTTCTGAGTGAACTTGAACCAACAATCTTTCGACCGATAACCGAACTAGATAATAACACATTGCTCTACGAGGACATCAAATCGCGTGTAAAGCAGTTGCCAACCAATGGAGTTAAAGAATGATTGCTTAATATCGCGAATTCATAAAAGTCAGACATGCACACCGTTGGATGCAGACTCTGTGGTTTGAAAAGTAAACTAGTAATGCGAGGTTTGAATGTTGTGGGTTCAATAATCAATGGGATCACGGTCGTGCATTGCTGACGACTCCCATACTAGGACGAGATACATATGTAATGCTTCCTAATTTCCAGTAGTTATGTAGCTGAGATCAGTCCGTGATTTAAGCTATGATTACTTATTCAGTATCACATTTTCAATGTACTGGAAGCTCACATTGTATTGTGTTTAACAATCCTAAATTCACATACTTTAAACGGTGAACTTTGCCCTTAACCTGGTCATTTTTCCCATTATTAATTTGGACATATAAGATTCATGCAATGCTATTTATCTTATCTTTATTTTTATTACCTCCATTTACCATACGATATTCTTCTACTATGCATTTTACTCACAGGATTTTTCATTACATTACTATCATGTTGATCATAACATGACTACTCTAAATCATTCTCTCCTCTATTTAGTGACCTTTTCAATTTACAAATAACACAATTTTGAGTCCTGTCGAGATTAACAGAGGACACAGTTGAAAACATATTGTTACACTCGTCTGGAAAATCCAGTTTAAATGTCTGGTTGTCTAGTCCTCATATTAACGTGTAACATTGTCAAATTCATTAATGCCATGGCTTATGTTGGCCTTTGTAAAATGTGAAAATAATTATGAAGTAATAATTGTAGATCCTGATGATAAAGTTATTGCAAACAATTGTTCATTCAAATATTCGTTGTTGTTGTTGTTGTTGTTGTTGAATGGTCTCTTATATCATACACATAGTTCTGTTTATCATCTCGAAGGGGGCTAAGCAGCTACATTGGTCGAACATAAATTAGGGTATATCTTAGAAATTACTAAACATCTCTTGAAAACAAGACATCATGTCGATACCTTGCAAACGATCAGGGTAATTAATGAACAGCTGTGGTCCGACAATCTTACGTTCTCTGAAGCTGTTGCTATAAGGCGTCATAAATCTGATTTATGTGTTTTAAAGTAGATGGTTGGTAATCTTTCATTTTGAATTGGTGACAAATATTCCTTCATTACATCATTAAAATGTTTATTTAACTCCCTACCAATTATCTAAATCATTACGTCTTCTCATTCCTACAGTGTTATAGGTCAGAAATATTATTTTGATTAGCTGGGCTCTATTCGTTTTGTTCTTACTTATTATCATTGTTTACGCATTACGTAATCACTTATTTCTAGCCTTTTGAACCTTTGTTACTATCAATATTGTAGAATGTTTTTATATCAGGTATCTAATTACGATATTTTATTCGTTCAGTCAATTGCATTTATTTATACCCTTGCTATACTATGCTGATATTGTCTTTGAAGTAACTTCTAACTGAACTCCTTCAATGTGAGCAATTTAAACCAATTTAGTAATTATGATTGCAAGCAACTGACGACAACCGAATGAAATAAAATAAAGTCACTAATATAACAGATTTCAATGAGATTTAGCAACGAAGACCATGTTTGTTCAGATTGAAGTAGAGTTAAATTAATTGTAAAACACATTATCTTCTAAGTCACACACACACACACACATTTAATTTGATTATTGATGGTTATCATTGATTTCTATTGAGAATTGGTACAAATTATCTGTGGAAGAATTTATCAGTAGTGATGTGTTGGCACAGTCAGGCTGTTACACCATGGGTTTTCCTGCACATGCAACATATTATCGATAACTTTAGGATGTCGTTATTTATCAGGTATAAACAGTTTTCTTTCCGTTTCAAATTAATTTTCATAATGTTTTTGCTTGTTACATGACATTTATTGCAGTTTATTAGTAGTTGGACTTATTTGTTGCTGACAACCTGTGTGTGTTTAGTAAGCGTAATGTGGTTATTTGTAACATTGCTAATTCAGGCTAGTAAACCAAAAAGAACAATCACTGGGATTCAAGAACAGAGGGACAAAAGAAAAGGACACCTTGAGGAACTATTGAAAAGACCAACTTCATTGAACTCAAAACAATCGAAGAAATCAGCATGTGGGTGTTATGTCAACTTATTGCATTATGAGAAAGTATTTGACAGCACAGACAGCAGAAAATCACGGAACGCACAATGGGCAAAAGCGGCCCGCGATTCTCCGTCACAGACATAAACATAATGAATGGTAAATAAACAAGACATAGTCATACACGGTCAAAGAGAGACGGTGTGGTGCTGGGCGTCTAATTCTGTCATGGGTTCGTACGTCGTTGATCTGTCTACCCCATACATACAGACGATAACTTACATCGATCTAGATTAAGTGCTTGAACGATAGGCTAACTGTTTAGCCTTGAGACTAGAAATGCGTCAGTCCGAATTGACAGTAACTTCCTTGAGTGGAGAGACGAAAACTATTCTGTCACCTGACTGATTGACAAGCGAGAGAGGGTGAGAGAGAAAGAGAACACGATTGAACTGAAACACTACTCGATCTCCTTTTCAGTAACATTCGAGTAAGCAGAATATCAAACATTTGTTCGAAAACTCCATGAATCTCAAAATTATCCTACTGGACACTCAATAGAATGACATAAATCTCATCACTATTGACAAACATGATATAGGATATAGTGCAGTAATCACACATACCTGACAGATGAGCGATCCCAGTACTTGTATGTAGAGAAATCTTGCTGAGTTTTGCATCATACTAGATTTATGATGGAATAAATTGAAATCGTTTACACTGTTAGTGTGGGATGTACTACTGGTCGCTTAAATCCATTTCAGCAGTATAATGTGTGTATTGATTTTCAACAAACATTGATGCACAGAGCAACAGTTTGAAACTGTGGTTATTTTGTTGAAAACATATTGGTTGTAAGCTGAAAAGGCCTGAGCCGATCTGAAATATAAAGTAAATTTGCAAAATGTACATTTCAGTTATGCTATATGAAAGCAACCGGCCTGATCTTAATTTGCTTATCATGCGTGCGTCGGTTCAAGTTGTCATACTTCATATTAGCAATTTTTGTGGCTGCCTAATAGTCTGCGGCATATCAGCAAAACATAGATGATGGTTCGGTGAGTACGTGATCTCTATAGTATCGATTAACACATAGCTGGTCAGTCAGTCAGTCAGTCAGTCAGTCAGCTACAACGTAGGACTAGGCACATATATGCATCGGTCCGAGTTGCCATACCGCATTAGCATAGCAAGATGAACACCGGATTCATAGAATTAGTTAATTCAATGGTGGTAATATATAAAAGAAAGATTGCATATGAGGATATAGTACAGCAAGAAAGAATTAGTTCGTACAAATAAAGATATGAAGAGATTTAATATCATAGTTTAAGGGAAGACAGAGAGTGTATACACCTACGCTGGATAGCAATTCGAATTCGGAATTGTGATATGACTTGTGGAATAAACTGACTACCTGAGAGCATGTTGTCATTTTATTGATATGCGTTGTGAGTAAGATGATCCCGCTCTTCCCGATTATCCAACTCAGAAGAACCATCCCAGTACTTGCATAAAGAACAAACATTTTCAGTGAATTTTGCATCATACTAGATTTATGGTGAAAGAAATTGCAACAGTTCACACTGTTAGTGTGGGATGTAACACTGGTCGCTTAAATCCATTTCAGTAATATAATGCGTGTATTGATTTATAAGAAACAATGGTGCACAGTGTAACAAATTGAAGCAAATATCATATTTTCTGAGTACGGTTTGTATGTACATTGAAGAGTTTCGATGTGATCTGACATATGCAGTAACTTTGCAAAATAACCATTCAACTCATGCTATCTGAAAGAAATGGGCCTGAGTCGATCATTCATCGAGTTGTACATTGGTTCAAGTTGTCATACTTCATATTAGCAATTTTTGTGGCTGCCTAATAGTTGGCGGCATATTAGTGAATAAAATAGAATGAGAGGATGTTTTATTAGTCCATGGTATCACGATAATTAAGCATCAAAGTAACAAGTGGCATTCGGAATTGTGATATGACCCGTGAAGCACACTGACTACCAGAGAGCATGTTGTCATTTTATTGATATGCGTTGTGAGTAAGATGATCCAACTAATTCTCTCACTCTTCCCGATTATCCATCTCAATGTCTAGTGCCTAACAAACATTTCTCTCAATATCAGCCTCATTAAATCATGAGACTTGATTGCAGAGTGGAAAAGTCAAACGAATCTAGGTTCTCGATTGTTTGGTTGGTTGGTTGCTGTGGCTGTGTGATCTTTCAGAGTGAATCACTGACTGGTTGGTATTGTTGAATTTATTGTGGTTGTGTCTCCAAAATTTGATTGGTTGCAGAGTGATCATTTCCTCAACCAAATATGTATACACTTTCCCTTTCGTATTTAATCATCACTGACAGTTACTAAACAATCTGACATCAGTTTACCCCATTGACAAACACCATCTCACAGACTCTAGTTATCAAATCCACCTTATCTCTCATTGCAAATCGTCACGACACCACACCACTAACATTCACAAACCAACTGACTACTTGAATCTATTTGAAACTCGTTACAAATTCTACTCAATTTGTGAAAACAATTCATCAGGATACGTGAACATTAATGCGACTACAAATTGCAGTCAGAGTTTATGTGGTCAATATGGATTGTCACAGTATGTAACAAATTTGTGTGTAGTTTAAAAATCCCCATAGAAAGTTCAAAAGTGAAGAATATTTGAACGAACAATTGTTTTCAATAACTTCATCATCAGGCTCTACAGTTATAATAAATAAAAATAATATATTTGTAATATCCCAATGAGTAGAATGTTAGATTTTCGTGACTTAGTGTAAGCCACTTCTTCAGAGAATAAATAACCAAATTAAAATTAGTCTGAGTTTAAATAGTACAACGGAACAATGGAAGAATAATATTGGATCAATTCAAAACAGGTCTGAAGAAGTTGATGTCATGTCATTTCTGTCAAGGTGATTCATAAGTGATATGTATGTAAATTTGTGTGTGTATGTATGTGTGCATTGTTTAAGAATGAAAACTTTTATGACCTTTATGGTAAGAAAGGATAGAGTTTAAATTCGTAATATTATGGTTAGGATAGATGGTCCAAGTAGGATGTATGGGAAGGCCTTCTTTTCTATTGAGAGAAGTAGGATTAAGCATTATATGGAACGCCTCAGCTACCCTCCTTTCTTTGTAGTTGGAAAAGCCTTTTAGCAATATTTTGATATTTTTAAAATCGATTTGGTGCGTGTTCGTGAACATGTACCAGCTTGGTTGGGAAAAGGAGTTACCAAATCGATCAACAGCACCATTCTTTCTCACTTGGTAGATAGTGAACATCATATCAAAATAGAGGAAGCTTTCTCTGTTTTATATCAAGTTCCAAAATATCTACCTCAAGGAGCCAGATTACAACTGCTTTACATAGCCGAAGCCATCTGGATCAACTCCAGAAGACCAAATTTATGTATCCAGAAAAAAATATATCCAGTCTCTTTGTTTACCTTGGCCTACGACTGGATCACCGAATACCTAAACTGAATATTATAAACCTCTTACCCCCTTCCTTTACTTCCTTTATTTTATTTATTTCCCTTGTTGTCATTAATTTCGATTATCTCTATCTTAATCTTCACATCCATCATTCCCAATTCGTTGATCGTAATTAATTTGATAACACCCTCCTTATTACATATTATATTCACACAACAATCTTATTATTATTGTCTCAATTGCCAAGATTAAATTCTCCTACTACGCATTTTATTCACACAAAATTTTTTTTTGCAGTTTCAACTTTGCTATAATACTTATTGTGACTAAACACTTTACTCCAAATCACCCTGACCTTTAATGAATGACCTTTCTAATCTGTCAAATAATACAATTATGAAGTATATATACATCGTAACAGATGTAAACGTTTACCACTTTTAACACATAACATTGTTAAATTCATTAATACATGCCTTAATTTTGGCCTTTGTAAAATATTATAATTACGGACCTATAACTGTAGAACCTGATGATGTAGTTATTGAAAACAATTGTTCGCTCAAATATTCTTTACTTTTGAAAATCTGTGTGTTTCAGTGATCGTTCGCATTTCTGTATGAGGTTGGTGGGATGACAGTTGGTGTGTAATCACAGTCGTTTGACTTGACACTGCATCAAAGCCATCTCTCTTGTGGATATGCGATGCGAGGGATGACGACTCAGATTATTCTCAATGATTGGAGAGAGAATATCTCTGAAGTGAACATTGTCAACGTGGTTGTATATTCACTGACGCCGGACTCAAGCTAAAACACATACATAGAAATATGTGCATGACAATCACACATTCGAAACTACTGGAATCAATGTTCAATCTAACATGTTGTTATTTCTCACATGAGTAGTCTACATCAGTCTAGTAGTACAGAGACAGTGAATGGAAGTAATTTGATGGTAGTAAACCAGATATCACCAACATTTATAGGTGACAGTAGTACAGTAGTTATCGTTGTAATTACTATTGTCTAGATTTTCTACAATTCCATTCTCTGATTATATGCCTATTCATAAACATTTGATTCAAAGAATGTCCATATTGAATGAGATTGGTTGTCGCTGAACAAGCATATAAGTAGTATACTGAGTGAATGCTGCCAGTATGCATATTGTTCGTACAGTGGAGTTTAAGTCAAATTGCTGCAATGTTTTCGCATGCAATTTTCCTTTCAATATGAAAAATAGTATGGATTTTTGAATTGATTACATATTTGCAAATTGAGATTTCGCATTAAGGTAGACTAATTGAATAGCCTGCAGTATGTGAAGACGTGTCTGATTGATCTTAGTTAGACAACCATTGAAATATTTTTGTGACTGCCAGTGAGTTGGCAGTGTATTATGAAGATAATTGATTGTTTGTGCAGTATACTTGTTTACGTATCGTTTTAGTAGACATGAAGTTCCTCAGAATTTGGTTTTCTATTCACTCTGCTTTTGTTTGACACTTACGATATACGCTCTCACATTATGAAGTCACTGACTAGAAACAGCACTAACTGTTCAACACCTGAATTGTAATTATGACAGTAGTCTGTCACATATTTACTACCGGTTTCTGTTTCGAAATCATCAACATGTTTATTTGACATAAATCACTTAGTGTGTGTGTGTTCAATAAACAGAACAGATGTGTGTGTGTGTGTTAACTCGTTGTTAGACACAATTTACACTTGATGGAATAGAACAAGATAAACATAGATAAGTGATCGATAGACAGACAGACACATGATCATTGATGTTTATAATCTTATCATGGGTTATTTTATCCTATTATCGTTATGTGATTCAATCGTAAATAAGATGATTCAGATTACAGACTTTTCTGATCTAGACGCCCATAAATAAATAACAATGTTTGGTGGGATCCACAAGTGGGTCACGGTTACTTACTTACTCCTGTTACCGCTCATGGAGGAGCGTAGGCCGACCACCACCATTCTCCATCCAACTTTTTCCTGAGCAATCATTTCCGTCTGTTTCTAATTGCTATTCATTCTTTTCATGTTTACTTCCAATTCTCAGCGCAGTGTGCTCCTTTGCCCTCTTCTTTTCTGTTTCCATTCAGGATTTCAAGTTAGGGATTGCCTCGTGATGCGGTTTGATGATTTCCTCAATGTATATCTGATCCACTTCCAATGTCTTTTCCTAATTTCCTACTCAACTGGAAGATGGTTTGTCTTATCCCACAGTAGGCTGTTGCTGATGTTTCCCACCAAAGGACATTGAGTATCTTGTGTAGACAACTGTTTAGAAATACTTGTACACTTTTGATGACAGTTGAAGTAGTTCTCCAAGTTTCAGCTCCACACAATACAACTGTCTTCACGTTCGTATTGAAGATTCCCACTTTGATATTGGTTGAGAGTTGTTTTGAATTCCATATGTTCTTTAACTGAAGGAATACTGTCCTTGTTTTGCCAATACTCGCCTTTACGTTTGCATCGGATCCTCCATGTTCGTCGATGATACTGTCCAGGTAAGTGAAAGTTGCCACCTGTTCCAGAGTTTCTCCATCAAATGCGGTTGAGTTGGTGCTCTTCTGCGTTGTATTTTTGAAGATTTTGCTTCTTCCCTTGTGTATTTTGATGTCCACTGATGCGAAGGCTGCTGCTACACTGATTTTCTTAACCTGCATATGTCAATGTGTATGGGATAGAAGAGCGTGATCATTAAATAGTTGTTTGATTTACCGTTGTTTATTTACATTCATTGAGACAATAATCATAAGATTGTTGTGTGAATATAATATGTAATAAGGAGGGTGTTATCAAATTAATTACGATCAACGAATTGGGAATGATGGATGTGAAGATTAAGATAGAGATAATCGAAATTAATGACAACAAGGGAAATAAATAAAATAAAGGAAGTAAAGGAAGGGGGTAAGAGGTTTATAATATTCAGTTTAGGTATTCGGTGATCCAGTCGTAGGCCAAGGTAAACAAAGAGACTGGATATATTTTTTTCTGGATACATAAATTTGGTCTTCTGGAGTTGATCCAGATGGCTTCGGCTATGTAAAGCAGTTGTAATCTGGCTCCTTGAGGTAGATATTTTGGAACTTGATATAAAACAGAGAAAGCTTCCTCTATTTTGATATGATGTTCACTATCTACCAAGTGAGAAAGAATGGTGCTGTTGATCGATTTGGTAACTCCTTTTCCCAACCAAGCTGGTACATGTTCACGAACACGCACCAAATCGATTTTAAAAATATCAAAATATTGCTAAAAGGCTTTTCCAACTACAAAGAAAGGAGGGTAGCTGAGGCGTTCCATATAATGCTTAATCCTACTTCTCTCAATAGAAAAGAAGGCCTTCCCATACATCCTACTTGGACCATCTATCCTAACCATAATATTACGAATTTAAACTCTATCCTTTCTTACCATAAAGGTCATAAAAGTTTTCATTCTTAAACAATGCACACATACATACACACACAAATTTACATACATATCACTTATGAATCACCTTGACAGAAATGACATGACATCAACTTCTTCAGACCTGTTTTGAATTGATCCAATATTATTCTTCCATTGTTCCGTTGTACTATTTAAACTCAGACTAATTTTAATTTGGTTATTTATTCTCTGAAGAAGTGGCTTACACTAAGTCACGAAAATCTAACATTCTACTCATCGGGATATTACAAATATATTATTTTTATTTATTATAACTGTAGAGCCTGATGATGAAGTTATTGAAAACAATTGTTCGCTCAAATATTCTTCACTTTTGAACTTTCTATGGGGATTTTTAAACTACACACAAATTTGTTACATACTGTGACAATCCATATTGACCACATAAACTCTGACTGCAATTTGTAGTCGCATTAATGTTCACGTATCCTGATGAATTGTTTTCACAAATTGAGTAGAATTTGTAACGAGTTTCAAATAGATTCAAGTAGTCAGTTGGTTTGTGAATGTTAGTGGTGTGGTGTCGTGACGATTTGCAATGAGAGATAAGGTGGATTTGATAACTAGAGTCTGTGAGATGGTGTTTGTCAATGGGGTAAACTGATGTCAGATTGTTTAGTAACTGTCAGTGATGATTAAATACGAAAGGGAAAGTGTATACATATTTGGTTGAGGAAATGATCACTCTGCAACCAATCAAATTTTGGAGACACAACCACAATAAATTCAACAATACCAACCAGTCAGTGATTCACTCTGAAAGATCACACAGCCACAGCAACCAACCAACCAAACAATCGAGAACCTAGATTCGTTTGACTTTTCCACTCTGCAATCAAGTCTCATGATTTAATGAGGCTGATATTGAGAGAAATGTTTGTTAGGCACTAGACATTGAGATGGATAATCGGGAAGAGTGAGAGAATTAGTTGGATCATCTTACTCACAACGCATATCAATAAAATGACAACATGCTCTCTGGTAGTCAGTGTGCTTCACGGGTCATATCACAATTCCGAATGCCACTTGTTACTTTGATGCTTAATTATCGTGATACCATGGACTAATAAAACATCCTCTCATTCTATTTTATTCACTAATATGCCGCCAACTATTAGGCAGCCACAAAAATTGCTAATATGAAGTATGACAACTTGAACCAATGTACAACTCGATGAATGATCGACTCAGGCCCATTTCTTTCAGATAGCATGAGTTGAATGGTTATTTTGCAAAGTTACTGCATATGTCAGATCACATCGAAACTCTTCAATGTACATACAAACCGTACTCAGAAAATATGATATTTGCTTCAATTTGTTACACTGTGCACCATTGTTTCTTATAAATCAATACACGCATTATATTACTGAAATGGATTTAAGCGACCAGTGTTACATCCCACACTAACAGTGTGAACTGTTGCAATTTCTTTCACCATAAATCTAGTATGATGCAAAATTCACTGAAAATGTTTGTTCTTTATGCAAGTACTGGGATGGTTCTTCTGAGTTGGATAATCGGGAAGAGCGGGATCATCTTACTCACAACGCATATCAATAAAATGACAACATGCTCTCAGGTAGTCAGTTTATTCCACAAGTCATATCACAATTCCGAATTCGAATTGCTATCCAGCGTAGGTGTATACACTCTCTGTCTTCCCTTAAACTATGATATTAAATCTCTTCATATCTTTATTTGTACGAACTAATTCTTTCTTGCTGTACTATATCCTCATATGCAATCTTTCTTTTATATATTACCACCATTGAATTAACTAATTCTATGAATCCGGTGTTCATCTTGCTATGCTAATGCGGTATGGCAACTCGGACCGATGCATATATGTGCCTAGTCCTACGTTGTAGCTGACTGACTGACTGACTGACTGACTGACCAGCTATGTGTTAATCGATACTATAGAGATCACGTACTCACCGAACCATCATCTATGTTTTGCTGATATGCCGCAGACTATTAGGCAGCCACAAAAATTGCTAATATGAAGTATGACAACTTGAACCGACGCACGCATGATAAGCAAATTAAGATCAGGCCGGTTGCTTTCATATAGCATAACTGAAATGTACATTTTGCAAATTTACTTTATATTTCAGATCGGCTCAGGCCTTTTCAGCTTACAACCAATATGTTTTCAACAAAATAACCACAGTTTCAAACTGTTGCTCTGTGCATCAATGTTTGTTGAAAATCAATACACACATTATACTGCTGAAATGGATTTAAGCGACCAGTAGTACATCCCACACTAACAGTGTAAACGATTTCAATTTATTCCATCATAAATCTAGTATGATGCAAAACTCAGCAAGATTTCTCTACATACAAGTACTGGGATCGCTCATCTGTCAGGTATGTGTGATTACTGCACTATATCCTATATCATGTTTGTCAATAGTGATGAGATTTATGTCATTCTATTGAGTGTCCAGTAGGATAATTTTGAGATTCATGGAGTTTTCGAACAAATGTTTGATATTCTGCTTACTCGAATGTTACTGAAAAGGAGATCGAGTAGTGTTTCAGTTCAATCGTGTTCTCTTTCTCTCTCACCCTCTCTCGCTTGTCAATCAGTCAGGTGACAGAATAGTTTTCGTCTCTCCACTCAAGGAAGTTACTGTCAATTCGGACTGACGCATTTCTAGTCTCAAGGCTAAACAGTTAGCCTATCGTTCAAGCACTTAATCTAGATCGATGTAAGTTATCGTCTGTATGTATGGGGTAGACAGATCAACGACGTACGAACCCATGACAGAATTAGACGCCCAGCACCACACCGTCTCTCTTTGACCGTGTATGACTATGTCTTGTTTATTTACCATTCATTATGTTTATGTCTGTGACGGAGAATCGCGGGCCGCTTTTGCCCATTGTGCGTTCCGTGATTTTCTGCTGTCTGTGCTGTCAAATACTTTCTCATAATGCAATAAGTTGACATAACACCCACATGCTGATTTCTTCGATTGTTTTGAGTTCAATGAAGTTGGTCTTTTCAATAGTTCCTCAAGGTGTCCTTTTCTTTTGTCCCTCTGTTCTTGAATCCCAGTGATTGTTCTTTTTGGTTTACTAGCCTGAATTAGCAATGTTACAAATAACCACATTACGCTTACTAAACACACACAGGTTGTCAGCAACAAATAAGTCCAACTACTAATAAACTGCAATAAATGTCATGTAACAAGCAAAAACATTATGAAAATTAATTTGAAACGGAAAGAAAACTGTTTATACCTGATAAATAACGACATCCTAAAGTTATCGATAATATGTTGCATGTGCAGGAAAACCCATGGCGTAACAACCTGACTGTGCCAACACATCACTACTGATAAATTCTTCCACAGATAATTTGTACCAATTCTCAATAGAAATCAATGATAACCATCAATAATCAAATTAAATGTGTGTGTGTGTGTGACTTAGAAGATAATGTGTTTTACAATTAATTTAACTCTACTTCAATCTGAACAAACATGGTCTTCGTTGCTAAATCTCATTGAAATCTGTTATATTAGTGACTTTATTTTATTTCATTCGGTTGTCGTCAGTTGCTTGCAATCATAATTACTAAATTGGTTTAAATTGCTCACATTGAAGGAGTTCAGTTAGAAGTTACTTCAAAGACAATATCAGCATAGTATAGCAAGGGTATAAATAAATGCAATTGACTGAACGAATAAAATATCGTAATTAGATACCTGATATAAAAACATTCTACAATATTGATAGTAACAAAGGTTCAAAAGGCTAGAAATAAGTGATTACGTAATGCGTAAACAATGATAATAAGTAAGAACAAAACGAATAGAGCCCAGCTAATCAAAATAATATTTCTGACCTATAACACTGTAGGAATGAGAAGACGTAATGATTTAGATAATTGGTAGGGAGTTAAATAAACATTTTAATGATGTAATGAAGGAATATTTGTCACCAATTCAAAATGAAAGATTACCAACCATCTACTTTAAAACACATAAATCAGATTTATGACGCCTTATAGCAACAGCTTCAGAGAACGTAAGATTGTCGGACCACAGCTGTTCATTAATTACTTTGATCGTTTGCAAGGTATCGACATGATGTCTTGTTTTCAAGAGATGTTTAGTAATTTCTAAGATATACCCTAATTTATGTTCGACCAATGTAGCTGCTTAGCCCCCTTCGAGATGATAAACAGAACTATGTGTATGATATAAGAGACCATTCAACAACAACAACAACAACAACAACAACGAATATTTGAATGAACAATTGTTTGCAATAACTTTATCATCAGGATCTACAATTATTACTTCATAATTATTTTCACATTTTACAAAGGCCAACATAAGCCATGGCATTAATGAATTTGACAATGTTACACGTTAATATGAGGACTAGACAACCAGACATTTAAACTGGATTTTCCAGACGAGTGTAACAATATGTTTTCAACTGTGTCCTCTGTTAATCTCGACAGGACTCAAAATTGTGTTATTTGTAAATTGAAAAGGTCATTAAATAGAGGAGAGAATGATTTAGAGTAGTCATGTTATGATCAACATGATAGTAATGTAATGAAAAATCCTGTGAGTAAAATGCATAGTAGAAGAATATCGTATGGTAAATGGAGGTAATAAAAATAAAGATAAGATAAATAGCATTGCATGAATCTTATATGTCCAAATTAATAATGGGAAAAATGACCAGGTTAAGGTCAAAGTTCACCGTTTAAAGTATGTGAATTTAGGATTGTTAAACACAATACAATGTGAGCTTCCAGTACATTGAAAACGTGATACTGAATAAGTAATCATAGCTTAAATCACGGACTGATCTCAGCTACATAACTACTGGAAATTAGGAAGCATTACATATGTATCTCGTCCTAGTATGGGAGTCGTCAGCAATGCACGACCGTGATCCCATTGATTATTGAACCCACAACATTCAAACCTCGCATTACTAGTTTACTTTTCAAACCACAGAGTCTGCATCCAACGGTGTGCATGTCTGACTTTTATGAATTCGCGATATTAAGCAATCATTCTTTAACTCCATTGGTTGGCAACTGCTTTACACGCGATTTGATGTCCTCGTAGAGCAATGTGTCATTATCTAGTTCGGTTATCGGTCGCAAGATTGTTGGTTCAAGTTCACTCAGAAGCAACAACGGTATTTTATGCTGTGAATTCCATATTATACTGAAAATATATATTATTGAATAAATCCATCATTATAATCTACACTGGTCTCAACTTCTCACTTCAAATTGGTCAATAGTGATCATATTACTGTTAGTAGTATAAAGGTTTTTGTAAAGATACTTAACCCTAACTGTGGTCAGTTCACTGTGGAAATTATAAAATTCAACAATCTTCACAATGAACGGTACAAGTCTCTCCTAAAACGTTTCTAGACAACATTACAATTAGGTAATTAAAATCTCATAATTGTATTGAAAATAAGATTAATCGGTTAATCCTCAACTACAACTTTGGTAACAAAATCTGCATAATGTGAATCACTGCAATTTTGATTAAACCCATTGAGTTTGTTAAGATTCATTCATTAATTCTTTGAACCGTTTTATGTTTCTTTTTTGTAATGAGCAGTAAATTGCACGAAGTATCTTGGTTGATAGATTGGATCGATTTCAATGTGTTAGTTGATTGCTGATTGACATGAACACTAAGCTCCTAAAAATTTCCTGGTGTTCTTAACATTACCTCTATCTAACATTTCAACAGTTTTGTTATAACTTGTGGCCTTGTGCCCTATTAATATTTAACGTAATGATACTGCCAATTAGAGAATAGTGAATTATCGACCGGACCAACGACACATAAACCTGTACGAGCAGTCTAGAATCCTTATCGGTCCTCCTTCCTGCCTAGCTCTGACTGTTGAGTCCAGAACACCAATCTTAGCCACTGTGATATGAATCATGAATTTCGAATATATTGGGCTTGTATACAAATCAAACAATCCACATCGCACCACCAAGATCTAGTCAAAAGTGGCTGTGAGTGCGAAAATATATGTATCGTATTGGTCCATAAATAGTTCTCAAAAGTTACCATTGATAATTCTAATCGCGCTATAACAATTTTCTCAATCGAATGGGTTTGCGAATTTGTTCATTAACATTAATATAAACGATCATATATATGATGACATTTCACAAGTAGTTGGTGTTCATGAAGATGAAGATGAAGAAGAATGATTCGATCTCGTCGGTCGCGGCCCGGATCGCTCACTGGTAACGTCTCTGACTGTGAACCTGGGTGACACGAGATCGAATCCGCATTTGCATAGTGTAATAAGAAGACAAAGTCTATCAGAATCATGTGGTATATTAGTGCAATAGATTTCAAACAATCTGATCATGCATAATATATTGGCTAAGAAAATTTATGTGTGAAAATAGAAGATCAACTAGACTAGAAATGGAGGGTAAGGACAGGCAAGAATAGTAAAAAAATAAAATAAAATGAGACATATTGTGAAACTCGTTCCTCTGGATAATAAACTAACATAAGTAGGGTAGGTTCAAGGTGATAGAAACAGGTTTTGAATACATAAACGTGGTTTGCATTTTCGTATGGTTAAGGCTTCAATGAACCTTAGTATACACCAGTGAACACTTTTGGAGTATCCAACGTTATGGAAGACGTGTGGTCACAGTAAGAATGACCTGTGTAACCAGAATGGAATTCTACGGATAAATAGAGCAGACTCACAAATATATAAGTAGTATATTGAGTGCGTGTTATAATTATTGGATAAGCAGATATCGATAAGCAGAATATGAGTTGCAGAAATGAACAGAACTATTAGCCTTGAAATTTGATTCTGATATTGACTGACAATGAATGAGTGTTCAATATGAGAGATATGCAAAATAACAATCCACTTTGATGTATCAAAAATCTTGGATGCTCATGTTAACAAACTACTGATCAGTTCGGAGATATATTTGCAAAATAATTTTTGAACGTCACCAGCATGTATGGTGACGTCAATTGTTAAATAGAAGTACTAGTTTTCCTCAGATGCGTTGTGTATGTGCGACCTGTTGGTCCACAGTGATAACCTGCTGATTCAGTGTTTTATGATGCATTAGTACTGACCAAATGGAAGTCGCTATTCAATGTAAATACCCATACAACTTGGTGACCGATTACTCAAGAAGTGGAATTATTACACTTTCGATTATATCAGATAATCATTTTATGTTAGGCTTTGATAAGTCATTTTGAAAAATACATATTTCCACAATCGTTGGTGATACATAATGAATGATTCGTTCCAATCAAACAAGATTATTTGCATATTATTTATACTATGAGTTGACCGATAATCAATTGGATTATACAACAAATCAACTTCAGTTTGGTAATGATTAAGTTTCCATTGGATATCAGTGCCCATTTTTATTATGATATGTGATTTTTTAGTAACAATAACCTGACTAGCATAAGCAATAGGTATTCAATATGAATTAATTTGCAAGTAGTGAGATATACATTATTGATAATGTTTTCAATATTTAACCAATATTTTCCATTCAGGACTTTTAACCATTTCTTTCTGTTTATTTAGTAAGTGGATGATTATCAAATATTTCATTCAAAACTTCTGAAATTAACCAAAACTTTCTGACATAATCAAGTGAATGCAGCACAACCCAACATGAGTAATGAAAGGCTCTAATATAATAAATTAGAAATAGTGGTCTAAAGGTTAAGCGTCTGCGTGCGAGACAATAGATTCCGGGTCTGAGTCCTGCGTGAGAGATCATGAATGCACACTACTGAGGAGTCACTCACTAGGACGGAACTACCGTTTAGTATTTGAGAACTCCACAGTGAACTGACCATAGCTTGGGAATGAAAATAGACATAGTCAGCATAAAATTATTGAAAAAAGCTTGTGAAGATTGTGGAATTTTATAATTTCCATAGTGAACTGACCACAGTTAGGGTTAAGTATCTTTACAAAAACCTTTATACTACTAACAGTAATATGATCACTATTGACCAATTTGAAGTGAGAAGTTGAGACCAGTGTAGATTATAATGATGAATTTATTCAATAATATATATTTTCAGTATAATATGGAATTCACAGCATAAAATACCGTTGTTGTTTCTGAGTGAACTTGAACCAACAATCTTGCGATCGATAATAAATTAGAAATAGTGGTCTAAAGGTTAAGCGTCTGCATGCGAGACAATAGATTCCGGGTCTGAGTCCTGCGTGAGGGATCATGGATGCACACTACTGTGGAGTCACTCACTAGGACGGAACAACCGTCTAGTGTTTGCGAATTCGACTTTGAAAATATTACAATCGCCACAAATCGATCATAACGGATGATCAATTAATGTTAGGCATTGATAAGTCATTTTGAAAAATACATATTTCCACAATCGTTGGTGATACATAATGTGTTGTTCTGTTATGACAATCTTTATAGATCCGACTGAGAATGCACTGTTCATATTGATTGTGATGTTATTCAGAGAACACGACAGAAAATGTGAATATAAGTAAGTACTAGATGGAGAAAGCAACACAGTGCAGTGTATAACAAAATGTAAGTTATTGAACACATAGTTTCAATAAACACAAACAGAGATCTAATTAAACTTACATTTACATCGACAATTCACAAGTGCACATTGAAAATGCATTCGGTCAGTGAATGCAACTTCGTGAGTACACATGAACAAGATCAATGTTTGTACTAGTCCACCACATGTCAGACTGAAGTAAATCTCATCGATTGACTTTCTGAATGATTGGATGCTTAGCTGACTTCAATCATCGTGATAGTGATCAGGATGTGAGTGATCAGACGTGGTGATTTTCACGTTAAATTCGTTGTTATAATGATATGTATACTGATTGTCGATAGGATACCTTACATCTTCCTAACTGATTACCAGTGAGAATGCTCCATCTTTCTCCACTAAATGTCACTCTCTGTTCAGTAATGTTGACTAACACAGTTGATGGGTTGAGTGCACGAGTAATCACTAGTACTGGACATGCGACCGATTGATGAGAATAGACGTAGGTGGTGAATCATGTCATCATCAGTGTCGAATTCTTACAGGACTACCTATTTTGGGGATTCATTTACTAATTCTGATCTAATCCAAGTATCGATTGCATCACCAATACAGGTGATCTAGTTCGAATGCTCTTCGACTAACCAATCACACTCTAAATGTGAGACAACAGGTCATAGTTAAATTATGTGTGTTAATTATATCCATAACAAATCAACCAAATCGTTACAAAAGCTCTAATCACGTTAATTTGTTCTGATGTGTATGTAGGATATCTCTGTTGCATGTGATCTGCCGATTGAAGTACATTATTATCCCATTATATTAGTGTGACTCGTAATTTTTATTCATTTCGAGAAGATAAGCAATACTAGTCGGTATGTTTTTGTGTTCCACTAAATGACTATAATTCCTTTTATTATTTTACTATTCTAATTGTTTTTGCGTTTAGAACCAGATACAGTTTACAGCCAAATAGTCCTTGTTCTGATTATAGCTTTCATATAGACTCTGGGGTCGCCATTATCACGTTTACATTTCTAGCAGAATATCTGTAGGACAAATTAAATCCTACACTGAGATCCTTCAAACTACACGAGTACTGTTATTGAGTAGTCGCCTTCCAAAATAATAAAATGCAACCGATCATAAATAGAACACAGCTTCAATGATTCGTGAAGTAACGTCAATAACTGGTCAACTTAAATAACCATATGAATAGAATGACAGAGAAATTAAATGATGATGAAAATCGGACATGAACCACAAAACACATATATAGTCACAGATTGAAGTATTACTAATTAGGGGAAATAGTATATTCAACAACAATGAAGTAACGTAAATATCAGTAGTGTGATAAGTGTATATAATGTTTACTTCAAGTTCTTCATCTAGTATAATTATGTGATTATGAATAGTGGTATTCGCCTGGTGATATTCTTTCATTAATATCAATTAACCATAAATTTAGTATCATTCAGATAGATCTCATGCATGATACACCAGTTGGTAGTTGCAAACATTATAGATTTGCTTCCAGCCAACAAATTGAATTTGCTGGCTACTTAGAGGAAATTTATGTCAACCTCACTAGTTGTGGTAGTTTAAAATAGTAAGTGAACATCTTTATTTTGCTTCAAGTGTGTTTGATTACGGCAATGATAATCCATAAGGGAGCAGCTATAAAGCATCCTGTAATTGGTATGCACAGCATTATAACAATTATTGTGACGGTGTATGTGACCGACAAACACATGAATTCAATTCTACTGATTAACTCCTGTTCAGTTGTCTGATTTATTCAAATCCCTTATATTCGCATACAAATAAACAAGCTGATTAGACGTTGACGGTTATCGAGGATAAATTGAATCTAATTTTGTATTCTGATAAGTCGATACTCATTTGTGTAGGAAGTAAGCGTTTACCTGTGAATGCGGACGCGTACGAGTTCCACATCCGTTGGTGAATCATGCAAGCACACAAATCACAAGTCCGATTCCTGGAAGAGAAAACAATACAGTGTCGTTTAATTACTCAAGATTTGATGTCTCATGGAAATCACGACCTCTAAATACGTCATCGAATTATGTCATCATTGCACACATGTACAACTATTCATACACTATACAACAGTATATGAAATGTCTGCAAAAACGCATCAACTGAATGTGTTTCACCAGAATCGATGGACAGAATAAAGATATCATGTTCATATGTCTTTGATATTGAATGAGATTGGTTGTCGCTGAACATGCATATAAGTAGTATACTGAGTGAATGCTGCCAGTATGCATATTGTTCGTACAGTGGAGTTTAAGTCAAATTGCTGCAATGCTTTCGTATGTAGCTTTCCTTCTAATATGAAAATTGTGTGAATTTTTGAATTGATTTTATATTTGCAAATTGAGATTTCGCATTGAGGTAGACAAGTTGACTAGCCTCCAGAAGTGTGCCAAGTCATGTTTGATTGATTGAAGTTAGACCACCGTTGGAATATTTTTGTGACTGCCAGTGAATTGGCAGTGTATGATGAAGATAATTACTTGTTTGTGTAGTAGACTGGTTTTACGTTTTCCCGATTAAACACGAATAGTTTAAGACTTTTGATTTATATTCACTTGAGTTGTATTTCATGCTGACCGTCCTTACAATGTAAGTCTAGTGAACAAGAGCCCACAACCATATGAGGAATAGGGGATATGTTGTTTCTAATTATTTTCTTACTTACTCACCATCATACAGATTATCAGCATTGAAAAACTGGGAAGTTTATGTGTATGGATTAGGTTATCAACACATATCTACCATACTGTTTTAATTCAATAAAGCGATCATCCCGCAAATCTCGTGCACGTGGGTCTCGCGTGATGTGAAAGAGCATCAGTATACCTTCTGTGATTTATGTTAGCCGCTCGCTTGCATATACTACGTCAAATCATGAATGGTCATGTTATCATGCTTAAGCTCATGATACTACTTATAACTGCTCAGTCAAATGATTTGAGATTTCTCTCTCTTCTTCCCTATTTACCCCTCTCTTCACACACACACACACTTTAACATGATACCATTTTTCATTTTCAATCACCTACATTCATTGTGATGAATGTAAATATTTAAAATAAAGCGATCTAATTGTTAACATTTTCCTGCCCCGGTTTACCTGTCGGATGATTTTCGAATTATCCCAAACTTGTTTATTGACTATTTGGCGCCTCTCTACAGCAATACCATAGATATCTGGGTTAGAACATATTTCTATTTTTATCTTCCAAAGATTGTTGTTGGAGTACTGGGCCATTACTTTCAACAAACGAGCATGCTCTCACTACACATCAGTACTCGTTCATTCGTCTTCATCTCGATGTGATAATTACTTCCTACGGAACATGGTTGCTTCACGCAAACTAGATTTACATGTCAGTCATATCTACCAAATGGTTGCTTTGACCTTCATCTGTGTTTAGATAATGAGTCTAATACTTGATCGCCTACACACCAAATTTAAAATTATTTCCTGCTCCCCACCTATCTTCTACCTTTAAAAATTTGATAGAAAACAGAAGATGAGAAGTTGAATGGAGATTTTACTTAGAAGCTTGATTTATGTATTAAACACGATGTTAGTTATAGCATAGTGTTTCTTTTTCATTGGAGAAGCTTGTTGAATGAACTTTTTACCGTCTTGTATATTTATATATGACGATTACTGTAGTTTATTCTGACGAGCTTACTGACTGATTAAGGCTACTTCTCCAAAGTCATCTGAGTTCTCGTTGGATATTTGGTGCAGGTGACTATGGTACTGGTTTCCTATCCTGAACCATTAGTTTCCTTTCACATTTGTGAATTAAAACTACATCACACTTTATGTATTCTTTCAACTAAGTAGAAAATGCTTTATCGGTCTTCTCCCTACAACATCGATTCAGGGTGAGTGACTTAAGTACTCACATGACTTTAGTTTGATTGTAGACGAGGTTTTATGTGGAGATCTGCAAACTTCAACTTCGTAAAGGGTACAAGTAGAAAACGTTGTGCATAATAAATGAGATATAGGACTGCATTGTTTGTCTCATATTTAGTAATCGTCCTACAGCTTCTAACTCAGTATCAAGTTTATAGTATGTAATGTGTGATTACTGTAGTTCGAACTGCAACTGATTTTATTAGACTTGTAGGTATAAACAAATGTACACTCATCATTTCATCATATTAACAAGAGTTCAGTGTACTCTGTTAATGAAAATCTATCCCATACTTTCAATAATCAGTATATTATCTATGCCAAATGAAATATGATAGGATCCAATAAAAATGCAATCTAAACTTATATTTCTATCCAAATAATTTTAAGTAATATTTTATCAACATATCATTTAACTTAATACAC
Organism: Schistosoma mattheei; assembly: GCA_944470405.2. Classification (NCBI taxonomy): domain Eukaryota; kingdom Metazoa; phylum Platyhelminthes; class Trematoda; order Strigeidida; family Schistosomatidae; genus Schistosoma; species Schistosoma mattheei. Next base: position 11,560,855 of record OX103945.1, read on the forward strand.
TTGATTTCATATACGATGTTCACAATTGATTGATCACTGTGTGGTGAACAATGTCATGTGTTTCAATCGCTTCTTAGTGCAGATCGAATGCTATCGACCATGTTGCAATGTGGACACTAGTCTAGGTGACTCGATAACTCAGTGGTAACGTCTCTGACTGTGAAGCTCGGTGACACAAAATCGAATCCGTCAGGGAGCACCAGTTCACTCAAGATTACATGTACACTTTGCTGACGAGTGCCAAGTAGCACGAAACCCAGATTCAGGGTTTCTAGTTGACTACCTCCAACCACCATATCATATATATGGTCTTCAGGTATGCACGATCATTTCTGAAGTTTCTTAATTTATTATTTTAGAACAAACTCAACATGATTGTTGATATTACTCCATCGGAATTTTATCTTTACAATGAAAATAATGAAGAGTTTGTTTTCAGAATGAAGCAATCAAGACATTCTACTTAATGAAGCATAACTGATAAACATTATGTGAATTTTTATTATGATCATTTGTAGTGTTAACAGTAATAGTATATGTATTGGTATCAATGAATGTGTGTATTTTCCGAGATCGGAATATCAATATTCAAAGTCTTCTCAGATTACTTTACCGTAGATTCACGCTTACCTTCCTTATGTTCGCTTGTACGACAGGTTTTTTTAACCAAAAATAGAACTGTGTTCATTTAAACCGTCCTCTACCTCACCCCCACTTCCCCCACTATAGTCACTATAATCAACGTCAGTATACTTCATTCCTCTATCTTTCATTGTGTTATATAAATGTGGATATATAAACAAGACATTTTTCTGTGTGAATACATGTACAAGAGAATATACGCATACACGCATACACACATACACGAAATCGATCACATATCAAAATTATTGATTTCTTATTGATTTGATAGTAGAAAACAAAACTCGACTCATAAAGAAGTCACTTGTTTATTGTGTTGATCACTTGAATAGATACATATTTCCCATCTAATAAAATGACTTAAGTGAATATAGTCCTTATATTATTTCAGTAGGTTAAATGAAAAACAAGTTTAAGATGAACCGGTAAACATATGGAAACTGTTCATAAAGGTCATAAGCGGTCAGTTCATAACTAATACAATGAATTGACAGATAATTCCCATTTAAACATTAAAATTAAAACACGAATTTCAGCGAAGGGATCTCTTTTCAACGAATTTATTATCAAGCTGTACAATCGTATATATATGAAAATTTTCTTTTTGTAAAAGTACTAATTCCGTGAGGAAATGTGAACACAGTTAAGATATATTCTGTCCATCGATTCTGGTGAAACACATTCAGTTGGTGCGTTTTTGCAGACATTTCATATACTGTTGTATAGTGTATGAATAGTTGTACATGTGTGCAATGATGACATAATTCGATGACGTATTTAGAGGTCGTGATTTCCATGAGACATCAAATCTTGAGTAATTAAACGACACTGTATTGTTTTCTCTTCCAGAAATCGGACTTGTGATTTGTGTGCTTGCATGATTCACCAACGGATGTGGAACTCGTACGCGTCCGCATTCACAGGTAAACGCTTACTTCCTACACAAATGAGTATCGACTTATCAGAATACAAAATTAGATTCAATTTATCCTCGATAACCGTCAACGTCTAATCAGCTTGTTTATTTGTATGCGAATATAAGGGATTTGAATAAATCAGACAACTGAACAGGAGTTAATCAGTAGAATTGAATTCATGTGTTTGTCGGTCACATACACCGTCACAATAATTGTTATAATGCTGTGCATACCAATTACAGGATGCTTTATAGCTGCTCCCTTATGGATTATCATTGCCGTAATCAAACACACTTGAAGCAAAATAAAGATGTTCACTTACTATTTTAAACTACCACAACTAGTGAGGTTGACATAAATTTCCTCTAAGTAGCCAGCAAATTCAATTTGTTGGCTGGAAGCAAATCTATAATGTTTGCAACTACCAACTGGTGTATCATGCATGAGATCTATCTGAATGATACTGAATTTATGGTTAATTGATATTAATGAAAGAATATCACCAGGCGAATACCACTATTCATAATCACATAATTATACTAGATGAAGAACTTGAAGTAAACATTATATACACTTATCACACTACTGATATTTACGTTACTTCATTGTTGTTGAATATACTATTTCCCCTAATTAGTAATACTTCAATCTGTGACTATATATGTGTTTTGTGGTTCATGTCCGATTTTCATCATCATTTAATTTCTCTGTCATTCTATTCATATGGTTATTTAAGTTGACCAGTTATTGACGTTACTTCACGAATCATTGAAGCTGTGTTCTATTTATGATCGGTTGCATTTTATTATTTTGGAAGGCGACTACTCAATAACAGTACTCGTGTAGTTTGAAGGATCTCAGTGTAGGATTTAATTTGTCCTACAGATATTCTGCTAGAAATGTAAACGTGATAATGGCGACCCCAGAGTCTATATGAAAGCTATAATCAGAACAAGGACTATTTGGCTGTAAACTGTATCTGGTTCTAAACGCAAAAACAATTAGAATAGTAAAATAATAAAAGGAATTATAGTCATTTAGTGGAACACAAAAACATACCGACTAGTATTGCTTATCTTCTCGAAATGAATAAAAATTACGAGTCACACTAATATAATGGGATAATAATGTACTTCAATCGGCAGATCACAAGCAACAGAGATATCCTACATACACATCAGAACAAATTAACGTGATTAGAGCTTTTGTAACGATTTGGTTGATTTGTTATGGATATAATTAACACACATAATTTAACTATGACCTGTTGTCTCACATTTAGAGTGTGATTGGTTAGTCGAAGAGCATTCGAACTAGATCACCTGTATTGGTGATGCAATCGATACTTGGATTAGATCAGAATTAGTAAATGAATCCCCAAAATAGGTAGTCCTGTAAGAATTCGACACTGATGATGACATGATTCACCACCTACGTCTATTCTCATCAATCGGTCGCATGTCCAGTACTAGTGATTACTCGTGCACTCAACCCATCAACTGTGTTAGTCAACATTACTGAACAGAGAGTGACATTTAGTGGAGAAAGATGGAGCATTCTCACTGGTAATCAGTTAGGAAGATGTAAGGTATCCTATCGACAATCAGTATACATATCATTATAACAACGAATTTAACGTGAAAATCACCACGTCTGATCACTCACATCCTGATCACTATCACGATGATTGAAGTCAGCTAAGCATCCAATCATTCAGAAAGTCAATCGATGAGATTTACTTCAGTCTGACATGTGGTGGACTAGTACAAACATTGATCTTGTTCATGTGTACTCACGAAGTTGCATTCACTGACCGAATGCATTTTCAATGTGCACTTGTGAATTGTCGATGTAAATGTAAGTTTAATTAGATCTCTGTTTGTGTTTATTGAAACTATGTGTTCAATAACTTACATTTTGTTATACACTGCACTGTGTTGCTTTCTCCATCTAGTACTTACTTATATTCACATTTTCTGTCGTGTTCTCTGAATAACATCACAATCAATATGAACAGTGCATTCTCAGTCGGATCTATAAAGATTGTCATAACAGAACAACACATTATGTATCACCAACGATTGTGGAAATATGTATTTTTCAAAATGACTTATCAATGCCTAACATTAATTGATTATCCGTTATGATCGAAAGTGTAATAATTCCACTTCTTGAGTAATTGGTCACCAAGTTGTATGGGTATTTACATTGAATATCAACTTCCATTGGATCAGTACTAATGCATCGAAAAACGCTGAATCAGCAGGTTAACACTGTGGACCAACAGGTCGCACATACACAACGCATCTGAGGAAAACTAATACTTCTATTTAACAATTGACGTCACCATACATGCTGGTGACGTTCAAAAATTATTTTGCAAATATATCTCCGAACTGATCAGTAGTTTGTTAACATGAGCATCCAAGATTTTTGATACATCAAAGTGGATTGTTATTTTCCATATCTCTCATATTGAACACTCATTCATTGTCAATCGATATCAGAATCAAATTTCAAGGCTAATAGTTCTGTTCATTTCTGCAACTCATATTCTGCTTATCGATATCTGCTTATCCAATAATTATAACACGCACTCAATATACTACTTATATATTTGTGAGTCCGCTCTGTTTATCCGTAAAATTTCATTCTACTTACACAATTCTTCCTTACTGTGACCACACGTCTTCCATAACGTTGGATACTCCAAAAGCGTTCAATGGTGTATATTAAGATTCATTGAAGCCTCAACCATACGAAAATGCAAACCACGTTTATGTATTCAAAACCTGTTTCTATCACCTTGAACCTACCCTACTTATGTTAGTTTATTATCCAGAGGAACGAGTTTCACAATATGTCTCATTTTATTTTATTTTTTTACTATTCTTGCCTGTCCTTACCCTCCATTTCTAGTCTAGTTGATCTTCTATTTTCACACATAAATTTTCTTAGCCAATATATTATGCATGATCAGATTGTTTGAAATCTATTGCACTAATATACCACATGATTCTGATAGACTTTGTCTTCTCATTACACTATGCAAATGCGGATTCGATCTCGTGTCACCCAGCTTCACAGTCAGAGACGTTACCAGTGAGCAATCCGTGCCACGACCGACGAGATCGAATCAGTCGGCGAGCACTACATAATGACTGTAAGTCGATCTTCCAAAATTTGTGATACCAGATTTGCTGCGACACAAAGGTGAATTGAGGGAACATGTAGAAAATGGATATGTAACGAGAATATGTTTCAGCAGTTATGACCAAATACACTTGTACAATCAATATCTAGAAGTAGTGTGTCTTGATTCTACTTATAATACCAATAATAAGAAGTGATTATGCTTTTCGTTGTATTACACTGTGTAGATATTCCTTATTCCAGTTGGTTGTGACGGATAATTTTGGTCGAGGACGTTCTGTAATGTTTGCTGCGACACGAAAGGAAATGCGTGCAGATGTAACGTGGATGCTTGACAAATTCAAAGAAATCATGGGAACTGAAGAAAATGAGTTTTGTTTACGTGGAATATGAAATGGCGACTGGTTGTTCATGGTTGACTGCGGACAGCATTATGAAGTGGATGTAATCGTAGAATATTTGTTACGTGTCGATATCCTTGCCGCCATATGCTACTTGCATATGTTAAAAGACGAACTATTACAGGTAAGCTTTATTAATTATAAAATATAAACTGTTTAGCTTATCAACTTCTTAGGCATTTCAGCAGTTGGAAGTTACATATTACGCAGAACTTCCAAAATAAAACAACAATTGCATTACCGAGACGGAGGGATGAGTACATAAGGATTCTACGTCGCCAAAGAATTTACAGATATCACATCGTTTAAAAATATGGTGAACGTTTCGCGATGGAAGTTGAGAAAAATGTCAACGTTTATTATTTAAGTATTATCAATAACAACTTGTAAACTTATTTTTAAGCTTCAGTATTAATGATGATTCAATAAACTTTTGCATAATTTTTATTTTCCTCTTATTCCTACTTTCATGGGGATGAGTACCAATAATGTTTACGAGTAAATGTCTGTAAGAATTAAGAAGACATAAGTGACGCTACTTCCACTTAAGGTTTTACAGATTAGGCACCCACATGATATATTTACCGTCGTCCGATTACGTTTATTATCAATTTAGTATCAGTACCTAACTAGACTATAATTTCATGCGATAAGTTCTGTTTATGAATTTAAATAAAACCAGAAGAAATATTGATGCAGTATAGTATGCATTCATTATATTTCGTGGTTTCTCGTCAGCTGCTTACAACCAAATATGTATTAGAATTTAACATTGAGGTATGAAGCAGTTGACATAACTGAATGTAAAGAATTGGAAATAAGGTAGGTTATCAATAATAAGTACATACATATATTTATATGCAATAACAGGTCAAAGGTTATTTGTTGTTAGAATCAAGGAAACATTAAGGTTGGGTGGTGTAATAATCGAGTGGAATTCAGAGACAGATAAGATAAGTGATGTGAAAATTTTATAGGTAATAAAGGATTCGTGGTTTTGAAAACTGATAAGATTGGTTGCGTAATAATTGAATAGAATTTGAACAGTTCACATAATTGGAGAGGATCAAGTGAGAGGGTCTGAGTGACAGAGTGGTTTAAGAAATCGGCAACTAAATATGAAAAAATAAAATGAATTATTACGTAACCCATCTTATTACTTTTTAATTCCATGAATCCACGACTTAAAATGAATGCATATTATTCTTCATCAATATTTGTTCTAGCGTTATTTAGACTAATCGAACATACTTACATAATTTATAATGTAAAACACTGAGTATAGTTGTTATATTTATATTTAAATAATTCATTAGACAAATGAAAATGTCCGTAGGCAATATAAAACATAGTTATCGTAAACTTGTAAACTGGTTATCCATATGATCTTCCATAGTCAAGAATTCTTTAAGTTGTTCACCGGCGTAGACTTTATCACAAGGCTTTGAGGACCTTAATAGCTTCATACAATTGTGAAAAACAACAAATCAGTCGTGAAACAAACAATTAGACTTAGTTAACAGTATTACATTCAATAAGTGATTTCGGATTCCGTTAATAGAAATTCATTGATTATCCTTACAACAGACACATCAGAAATTAGTGTTAATTACAATTAGGTTCAGTTACCATGCTCACAACAAACAGGCATCGTGCGACTTATGACGAACATGTGACTCATCATTCATGTGGCACTTATAGTAATTTTATGCACAGTTCCTTGCTTCAACCTACATTTTACAAACAGCTATGAACATCCAAGTTCAACACCACCATAATTAAGGACGTGAATAAAATGCAAATGGTTTCACAGTTCATTTTTGCATATAATTCCGATATGGGTCATTAGATTACTAACATGGCCGCAACTCATAAACAATTAGGAAAGAAAGTTAGTGTCCACTCGTCAGCATAGCCGAAAGCAAAATATGCCTGTGTAGTAGGTGCTTGCTGTTATTAGGGATCAACCATCTGTTGATGACTTTGACTTCCAGATTAAACGTTATTTATCTCCACAAATTATCTTATAAAATATTTTATTACTTTATTACTTTAGCTGAGTTTCGGGGCTAGAATGGAGATATTAGTGTCAGGAATTTGTGTTTAATGTTGAATTGCTCGTTCAATGTTCGTCACGTATCTGGTTTCAATTACTTTGGACTTATACCGATTCAGTCTGTAATGCAGAAGGAATTCAAGAATTAACTCATTAATACTTGTTATTTGATTCTACTTCTTAAACGGCTGTGTCGTATCTTACACTGAGAGCTTCAAATCCCCGTCATATAACTATGAACGACTCACTTTGTTAGTAATTTACTTTATACCATGTTTATGATGCCAATTGGTTAGCTTAATTGCTTCAATCTACAGTTTACAAACAGCTACCAATATCCACGATCAACACCACCATAATTAAGGAACTGAATTATATGTAAAGTTCTTAACCCTCATTTTTCCATAAAACTCAGATTATGGTCTATTTTTGATTTGATAAACGGTGAATTTCACTAGCCTGAATTAGTAATGTTACAAATAACCACATTACGCTTACTAAACATTCACACAGGTTGTCAGCAACAAATATGTCCAACTACTAATAAACTGCAATAAATGTCATGTAACAAGCAAAAACATTATGAAAATTAATTTGAAACGGAAAGAAAACTGTTTATACCTGATAAATAACGACATCCTAAAGTTATCGATAATATGTTGCATGTGCAGGAAAAGCCATGGTGTAACAGCCTGACTGTGCCAACACATCATTACTGATAAATTCTTCCACAGATAATTTGTACCAATTCTCAATAGAAATCAATGATAACCATCAATAATCAAATTGAATGTGTGTGTGTGTGTGTGTGACTTAGAAGATAATGTGTTTTACAATTAATTTAACTCTACTTCAATCTGAACAAACATGGTCTTCGTTGCTAAATCTCATTGAAATCTGTTATATTAGTGACTTTATTTTATTTCATTCGGTTGTCGTCAGTTGCTTGCAATCATAATTACTAAATTGGTTTAAATTGCTCACATTGAAGGAGTTCAGTTAGAAGTTACTTCAAAGACAATATCAGCATAGTATAGCAAGGGTATAAATAAATGCAATTGACTGAACGAATAAAATATCGTAATTAGATACCTGATATAAAAACATTCTACAATATTGATAGTAACAAAGGTTCAAAAGGCTAGAAATAAGTGATTACGTAATGCGTAAACGATGATAATAAGTAAGAACAAAACGAATAGAGCCCAGCTAATCAAAATAATATTTCTGACCTATAACACTGTAGGAATGAGAAGACGTAATGATTTAGATAATTGGTAGGGAGTTAAATAAACATTTTAATGATGTAATGAAGGAATATTTGTCACCAAATCAAAATGAAAGATTACCAACCATCTACTTTAAAACACATAAATCAGATTTATGACGCCTTATAGCAACAGCTTCAGAGAACGTAAGATTGTCGGACCACAGCTGTTCATTAATTACCCTGATCGTTTGCAAGGTATCGACATGATGTCTTGTTTTCAAGAGATGTTTAGTAATTTCTAAGATATACCCTAATTTATGTTCGACCAATGTAGCTGCTTAGCCCCCTTCGAGATGATAAACAGAACTATGTGTATGATATAAGAGGCCATTCAACAACAACAACAACAACAACAACGAATATTTGAATGAACAATTGTTTGCAATAACTTTATCATCAGGATCTACAATTATTACTTCATAATTATTTTCACATTTTACAAAGGCCAACATAAGCCATGGCATTAATGAATTTGACAATGTTACACGTTAATATGAGGACTAGACAACCAGACATTTAAACTGGATTTTCCAGACGAGTGTAACAATATGCTTTCAACTGTGTCCTCTGTTAATCTCGACAGGACTCAAAATTGTGTTATTTGTAAATTGAAAAGGTCATTAAATAGAGGAGAGAATGATTTAGAGTAGTCATGTTATGATCAACTATTACACAACAAAAATAGTTTAGACATACAAACTATTAAATAATATTTTCGTTAGGTGATGATGATGTAGCGGTAAATCAATCCCCAAAATAAATAGCACTAAGTTTTCGACATTGGATGCTGACCATATGTTTTAGTGGAGTCATCTAGCTGAAGGCGCTCGGTCAGGCATCCGCACCAGATCACGTGTGGTAACGCCGTGCTCAACATCAACCGCAATCGCTAGCCAGATTAGATCAGAGAATTCCGATATATTGGTCATCGCCAAATATACTCTTCCGATCTCCTCGACTCTGTCTTTTGATTTCTCTTGGTGGGAACGAAATATATTAGAAGGTGTTACTGGTAGAAGCGTTGTCAAACACTGTATACCTGTGACATCATCAATCATTTAGTAAAACTTTAGAGACAATATGTCCAATGTAATTCACTTGGTATTGTTTTACTTGAATCTTCCCATTGATGTTCCTGGATTCAACTGCTAGCCACTATCCATCTTTGCTCATTATGTCTAGCGGTTGTACATTATAAACATTTCGTTCATCTGAGACACACAAATCGAGAGAGAGAGAGAGAGAATGAGAGGAGGGAATTAACGTTGTAGTCTATCAGTTATCCATAACAATTTAATTCATACATAATTGATGACACTGGAATGGAGTACCACATTTGTTTTATGTATTTTATTTTGAAACACAGATTATACAGTTTGAATTGACTCATAATATATGGGAATTTCACAATCACTAAAGAAAGGAATTATAGAAAATCCGCGAAGTAGAATAGAAATGGTATTATACATATTTTAAAATTTAATTCGACAAATCTAGGTTTATATTACTAACATCATCTTCAATATGTATGCTGCATCCATCACTGTTGCTTTACATTCGTGTGTAATTTTTATCAGAGATTTTAATTCAAGATCTAATTTTAACAGCATGGGGATTTGTGGAGATTGTAATATTTTCAAAGTCGAATTCGCAAACACTAGACGGTTGTTCCGTCCTAGTGAGTGACTCCTCAGTAGTGTGCATTCATGATCTCTCACGCAGGACTCAGACTCAGAATCTATTGTCTCGCATGCAGACGCTTAACCTTTAGACCACTATTTCTAATTTATTATATTCGAGCCTTTCATTACTCATGTTGGGTTGTGCTGCATTCACTTGATTATGTCAGAAAGTTTTGGTTAATTTCAGAAGTTTTAGATGAAATATTTGATAATCATCCACTTACTAAATAAACAGAAAGAAATGGTTAAAAGTCCTGAATGGAAAATATTGGTTGAATATTGAAAACATTATCAATAATGTATATCTCACTGCTTGCAAATTAATTCATATTGAATATCTATTGCTTATGCTAGTCAGGTTATTGTTACTAAAAAATCACATATCATAATAAAAATGGGCACTGATATCAAATGGAAACTTAATCATTACCAAACTGAAGTTAATTTGTTGTATAATCCAATTGATTATCGATCAACTCATAATTGATTGGAACGAATCATTCATTAAGTATACTTTTAAGTTATATTTAATACATCTCAGGAAAATCCACATTGCAAAATAAATATAAACGATTGTTATCAGTGCAACTGAACTCAACCTTTTGAGTTTTAAGCATATCAGTATAGGGTCGTGGCGATTATTAAGTCTTTGATTGAGATCATTAACTTGGAAGCACTGGACGACCGCCTCACCATATTGTGGGACTCCTCAGTAGTGCGCATCCACGGACCTGCTCATGGGATTCGAACCCAGGGCCTTCAGTCTAGCACGTGAACTCATAATATAAATATTATGCAAATAATCTTGTTTGATTGGAACGAATCATTCATTATGTATCACCAACGATTGTGGAAATATGTATTTTTCAAAATGACTTATCAATGCCTAACATAAAATGATTATCTGTTATAATCGAAAGTGTAATAATTCCACTTCTTGAGTAATCGGTCACCAAGATGTATGTGTATTTACATTGAATAGCGACTTCCATTTGGTCAGTACTAATGCATCGAAAAACGCTGAATCAGCAGGTTATCACTGTGGACCAACAGGTCGCACATACACAACGCATCTGAGGAAAACTAGTACTTCTATTTAACAATTGACGTCATCATACATGCTGGTGACGTTCAAAAATTATTTTGCAAATATATCTCCGAACTGATCAGTAGTTTGTTAACATGAGCATCCAAGATTTTTGATACATCAAAGTGGATTGTTATTTTCCATATCTCTCATATTGAACACTCATTCATTGTCAATCGATATCAGAATCAAATTTCAAGGCTAATAGTTCTGTTCATTTCTGCAACTCATATTCTGCTTATCGATATCTGCTTATCCAATAATTATAACACGCACTCAATATACTACTTATATATTTGTGAGTGCGCCCTGTTTATCCGTAAAATTTCATTCTACTTACACAATTCATCCTTACTGTGACCACACGTCTTCCATAACGTTGGATACGCCAAAAGCGTTCAATGGTGTATATTAAGATTCATTGAAGCCTCAACCATACGAAAATGCAAACCACGTTTATGTATTCAAAACCTGTTTCTATCACCTTGAACCTACCCTACTTATGTTAGTTTATTATCCAGAGGAACGAGTTTCACAATATGTCTCATTTTATTTTATTTTTTACTATTCTTGCCTGTCCTTACCCTCCATTTCTAGTCTAGTTGATCTTCTATTTTCACACATAAATTTTCTTAACCAATATATTATGCATGATCAGATTGTTTGAAATCTATTGCACTAATAAATCACATGATTCTGATAGACTTTGTCTTCTCATTACACTATGCAAATGCGGATTCGATCTCGTGTCACCCAGGTTCACAGTCAGAGACGTTATCAGTGAGCGATCCGGGCCGCGACCGACGAGATCGAATCATTCTTCTTCATCTTCATCTTCATGAACACCAAATACTTGTGAAATGTCATATCTTAGATTTTTTGACCATGTTCCAAAAAGTCTTAGAACAAGGGAAAGAAAGACTCTGAACAGTGCAATCACCAAACATCTCCTTGATACAGGACATCAGGTTGATGCCTTACAATCCTTTAGGGTGATTAGTAAGCATCCAAACTCCAGTCTTCTGAAGTTTGCTGAAGCCATTGCCATCAGGCATCAAAAACCTGACCTATGTATTCAAAAGGAGACGGTGGTTAATCTTTCCTTGCCCCGGTGACAAATATTCCTTCACTGAACCTTAAAAAAATGTTTCTCAGTTATTCTTTCTTTTGCATTTATCACATCATTGATGTTATTTTATTTTTTCAACTATCTTTCAAATTAATAATCTTTCAACTGAACTCTACTCACTATATTCCTATCAATGTTTATTCATTATGTAATCAATTGTTTCTAACCCACTTTTGAACTGTTGCCAAAATTAATGGTGTCGAATATTCTTTCACATTAGGTATATATTTACAATATTCAGTTAGCAATTTAAACCCATTATGTAATTATAATTTTTAAATATCACAGATTGTAAGCAGCTGACGAGAACCTACGAAATAAAATGAATTCATGCTATTCTGCTAGAATCTTTGTTCTTGCTCTTATCGAAATGAATAAAAATTACGAGTCACACTAATATAATGGGATAATAATGTACTTCAGTCGGCAGATCACATGCAACAGGGATATTCTACGTACACATCAGAACAAATTAACGTGATCAGAGCTGACGTAACGATTTGGTTGGTTTGTTATGGATATAATTAACACACAGCTTCAAAATTAGCAAGTCGTATGTCTTGTCCCTGGAAACACTTGTACGTGAAGAGAAGAGTTTGGAAGATCGGACTGGTTATTCTGGTCAGCCAGTTCTACACAAGACCCTGGTAAAACTACCAAAGACCTTGAGATATGACTAGTGGTTATAGGCTCTATGATCAGATAAGGATAGTATCAAATTGATGATTCATTCAATACGTGTCGCTCACAACATATATAAGTAGTATAATACGGAGTGAAGATGGAAGGAATTCTCACTGATCAGTCATTGTTTCATATTGAATTCAAGTAATCACTAATTGTTCTGGTACAATTCGATGTCGAACATGATATATTGCGTAATCTTGATTAGATGTTGTAAATTTGCAAAATGATGTTTCCTGTTTTGGTATAAGTCAGTAATAGGGGACAGAGAATGTCCGGTGACAATTCGACAGGGTTTTCGTCATAGACGAGTATTGATTATTTTTAAGACTGTCAGTTGACTGACAGTGTGATGAACAATATAGGATTGTGGTGTAAGTGTAGTGTGCATTTTCATCGTCGTTGTCATTGTCGTCGTGTGTGAACAATGAGACTGACGAGGTCGTAGATGGTTTATCATTATAGTTGTTATTCCACTTCCATTGTCCTCCATAGTCACCACGCGATTACTATTCGAAATTGCTAATGTGTATTAATTAATCAACAAATCAGTTAGGCATTCAATCATTCAGAAAGTCAATCGATGAGATTTACTTCAGTCTAACATGTGGTTGACTAGTTCAAACATTGATCTTGTTCATGTGTACTCACGAAGTTGCGTTCACTGACCGAATGCATTTTCAATGTGCACTTGTGAATTGTCGATGTAAATGTAAGTTTAATTAGATCTCTGTTTGTGTTTATTGAAACTATGTGTTCAATAACTTACATTTTGTTATACACTGCACTGTGTTGCTTTCTCCATCTAGTATTTACTTATATTCACATTTTCTGTCGTGTTCTCTGAATAACATCACAATCAATATGAACAGTGCATTCTCAGTCGGATCTATAAAGATTGTCATAACAGAACAACACATTATGTATCACCAACGATTGTGGAAATATGTATTTTTCAAAATGATTTGTCAATGCCTAACATTAATTGATTATCCGTTATGATCGAAAGTGTAATAATTCCACTTCTTGAGTAACTGGTCACCAAGATGTATGGGTGTTTACATTGAATATCAACTTCCATTTGGTCAGTACTAATGCATCACAAAACGCTGTATTATCAGGTTATCAATTTGGAATAACAGGTCGCACATACACAACGCTTTTGTTGAAATCAAGTACTTCTTTTTAACAAATGACGTCACCATACATGCTGGTGACGATCAAAAATTATTTTGCGAATACATCTCGATCCTGACTCCAATTTGTTAACATGAACACCCAAGATTTCTGATACCTGCAACCGGATTATCACTTTGCACATCTCTCATATTGAACACTCATTCATTGTCAGTCAATATCAGAATCAAATTTCAAGGCTAATAATTCTGTTCATTTCTGCAACTCATATTCTGCTTATCGATATCTGCTTATCCAATAATTATAACACGCACTCAATATACTACTTATATATTTGTGAGTCTGCTCTATTTATCCGTAGAATTCCATTCTGGTTACACAGGTCATTCTTACTGTGACCACACGTCTTCCATAACGTTGGATACGCCAAAAGTGTTCACTGGTGTATATTAAGGTTCATTGAAGCCTCAACCATACGAAAATGCAAACCACGTTTATGTATTCAAAACCTGTTTCTATCACCTTGAACCTACCCTACTTATGTTAGTTTATTATCCAGAGGAACGAGTTTCACAATATGTCTCATTTTATTTTATTTTTTTACTATTCTTGCCTGTCCTTACCCTCCATTTCTAGTCTAGTTGATCTTCTATTTTCACACATAAATTTTCTTAGCCAATATATTATGCATGATCAGATTGTTTGAAATCTATTGCACTAATATACCACATGATTCTGATAGACTTTGTCTTCTTATTACACTATGCAAATGCGGATTCGATCTCGTGTCACCCAGCTTCACAGTCAGAGACGTTATCAGTGAGCAATCCGAGCCGCGACCGACTGGATCGAATCATTCTTCTTCATCTTCATCTTCATGAACACCAACTACTTAAGAAATGTCATCATATATATGATTGTTTATATTAATGTTAATGAACAAATTCGCAAACCCATTCGATTGAGAAAATTGTTATAGCCGATTAGAATTATCAATGGTAACTTTTGAGAACTATTTATGGACCAATACGATACATATATTTTCGCACTCACAGCCACTTTTGACTAGATCTTGGTGGTGCGATGTGGATTGTTTGATTTGTATACAAGCCCAATATATTCGAAATTCATGATTCATATCACAGGGGCTAAGATTGGTGTTCTGGACTCAACAGTCAGAGCTAGGCAGGAAGGAGGACCGATAAGGATTCTAGACTGCTCGTACAGGTTTATGTGTCGTTGGTCCGGTCGATAATTCACTGTTCTTTAATTGGCAGTATCATTACGTTACATATTAATAGGGCACAAGGCCACAAGTTATAACAAAACTGTTGAAATATTAGATAGAGGTAATGTTAAGAACACCAGGAAATTTTTAGGAGCTTAGTGTTCATGTCAATCAGCAATCAACTAACACATTGAAATCGATCCAATCTATCAACCAAGATACTTCGTGCAATTTACTGCTCATTACAAAAAAGAAACATAAAACGGTTCAAAGAATTAATGAATGAATCTTAACAAACTCAATGGGTTTAATCAAAATTGCAGTGATTCACATTATGCAGATTTTGTTACCAAAGTTGTAGTTGAGGATTAACCGATTAATCTTATTTTCAATACAATTATGAGATTTTAATTACCTAATTGTAATGTTGTCTAGAAACGTTTTAGGAGAGACTTGTACCGTTCATTGTGAAGATTGTTGAATTTTATAATTTCCACAGTGAACTGACCACAGTTAGGGTTAAGTATCTTTACAAAAACCTTTATACTACTAACAGTAATATGATCACTATTGACCAATTTGAAGTGAGAAGTTGAGACCAGTGTAGATTATAATGATGGATTTATTCAATAATATATATTTTTAGTATAATATGGAATTCACAGCATAAAATACCGTTGTTGCTTCTGAGTGAACTTGAACCAACAATCTTGCGACCGATAACCGAACTAGATAATGACACATTGCTCTACGAGGACATCAAATTGCGTGTAAAGCAGTTGCCAACCAATGGAGTTAAAGAATGATTGCTTAATATCGCGAATTCATAAAAGTCAGACATGCACACCGTTGGATGCAGACTCTGTGGTTTGAAAAGTAAACTAGTAATGCGAGGTTTGAATGTTGTGGGTTCAATAATCAATGGGATCACGGTCGTGCATTGCTGACGACTCCCATACTAGGACGAGATACATATGTAATGCTTCCTAATTTCCAGTAGTTATGTAGCTGAGATCAGTCCGTGATTTAAGCTATGATTACTTATTCAGTATCACGTTTTCAATATACTGGAAGCTCACATTGTATTGTGTTTAACAATCCTAAATTCACATACTTTAAACGGTGAACTTTGACCTTAACCTGGTCATTTTTCCCATTATTAATTTGGACATATAAGATTCATGCAATGCTATTTATCTTATCTTTATTTTTATTACCTCCATTTACCATACGATATTCTTCTACTATGCATTTTACTCACAGGATTTTTCATTACATTACTATCATGTTGATCATAACATGACTACTCTAAATCATTCTCTCCTCTATTTAATGACCTTTTCAATTTACAAATAACACAATTTTGAGTCCTGTCGAGATTAACAGAGGACACAGTTGAAAACATATTGTTACACTCGTCTGGAAAATCCAGTTTAAATGTCTGGTTGTCTAGTCCTCATATTAACGTGTAACATTGTCAAATTCATTAATGCCATGGCTTATGTTGGCCTTTGTAAAATGTGAAAATAATTATGAAGTAATAATTGTAGATCCTGATGATAAAGTTATTGCAAACAATTGTTCATTCAAATATTCGTTGTTGTTGTTGTTGTTGTTGTTGAATGGTCTCTTATATCATACACATAGTTCTGTTTATCATCTCGAAGGGGGCTAAGCAGCTACATTGGTCGAACATAAATTAGGGTATATCTTAGAAATTACTAAACATCTCTTGAAAACAAGACATCATGTCGATACCTTGCAAACGATCAAAGTAATTAATGAACAGCTGTGGTCCGACAATCTTACGTTCTCTGAAGCTGTTGCTATAAGGCGTCATAAATCTGATTTATGTGTTTTAAAGTAGATGGTTGGTAATCTTTCATTTTGAATTGGTGACAAATATTCCTTCATTACATCATTAAAATGTTTATTTAACTCCCTACCAATTATCTAAATCATTACGTCTTCTCATTCCTACAGTGTTATAGGTCAGAAATATTATTTTGATTAGCTGGGCTCTATTCGTTTTGTTCTTACTTATTATCATTGTTTACGCATTACGTAATCACTTATTTCTAGCCTTTTGAACCTTTGTTACTATCAATATTGTAGAATGTTTTTATATCAGGTATCTAATTACGATATTTTATTCGTTCAGTCAATTGCATTTATTTATACCCTTGCTATACTATGCTGATATTGTCTTTGAAGTAACTTCTAACTGAACTCCTTCAATGTGAGCAATTTAAACCAATTTAGTAATTATGATTGCAAGCAACTGACGACAACCGAATGAAATAAAATAAAGTCACTAATATAACAGATTTCAATGAGATTTAGCAACGAAGACCATGTTTGTTCAGATTGAAGTAGAGTTAAATTAATTGTAAAACACATTATCTTCTAAGTCACACACACACACACACATTCAATTTGATTATTGATGGTTATCATTGATTTCTATTGAGAATTGGTACAAATTATCTGTGGAAGAATTTATCAGTAATGATGTGTTGGCACAGTCAGGCTGTTACACCATGGCTTTTCCTGCACATGTGACATATTATCGATAACTTTAGGATGTCGTTATTTATCAGGTATAAACAGTTTTCTTTCCGTTTCAAATTAATTTTCATAATGTTTTTGCTTGTTACATGACATTTATTGCAGTTTATTAGTAGTTGGACTTATTTGTTGCTGACAACCTGTGTGTGTTTAGTAAGCGTAATGTGGTTATTTGTAACATTGCTAATTCAGGCTAGTAAACCAAAAAGAACAATCACTGGGATTCAAGAACAGAGGGACAAAAGAAAAGGACACCTTGAGGAACTATTGAAAAGACCAACTTCATTGAACACAAAACAATCGAAGAAATCAGCATGTGGGTGTTATGTCAACTTATTGCATTATGAGAAAGCATTTGACAGCACAGACAGCAGAAAATCACGGAACGCACAATGGGCAAAAGCGGCCCGCGATTCTCCGTCACAGACATAAACATAATGAATGGTAAATAAACAAGACATAGTCATACACGGTCAAAGAGAGACGGTGTGGTGCTGGGCGTCTAATTCCGTCATGGGTTCGTACGTCGTTGATCTGTCTACCCCATACATACAGACGATAACTTACATCGATCTAGATTAAGTGCTTGAACGATAGGCTAACTGTTTAGCCTTGAGACTAGAAATGCGTCAGTCCGAATTGACAGTAACTTCCTTGAGTGGAGAGACGAAAACTATTCTGTCACCTGACTGATTGACAAGCGAGAGAGGGTGAGAGAGAAAGAGAACACGATTGAACTGAAACACTACTCGATCTCCTTTTCAGTAACATTCGAGTAAGCAGAATATCAAACATTTGTTCGAAAACTCCATGAATCTCAAAATTATCCTACTGGACACTCAATAGAATGACATAAATCTCATCACTATTGACAAACATGATATAGGATATAGTGCAGTAATCACACATACCTGACAGATGAGCGATCCCAGTACTTGTATGTAGAGAAATCTTGCTGAGTTTTGCATCATACTAGATTTATGATGGAATAAATTGAAATCGTTTACACTGTTAGTGTGGGATGTACTACTGGTCGCTTAAATCCATTTCAGCAGTATAATGTGTGTATTGATTTTCAACAAACATTGATGCACAGAGCAACAGTTTGAAACTCTGGTTATTTTGTTGAAAACATATTGGTTGTAAGCTGAAAAGGCCTGAGCCGATCTGAAATATAAAGTAAATTTGCAAAATGTACATTTCAGTTATGCTATATGAAAGCAACCGGCCTGATCTTAATTTGCTTATCATGCGTGCGTCGGTTCAAGTTGTCATACTTCATATTAGCAATTTTTGTGGCTGCCTAATAGTCTGCGGCATATCAGCAAAACATAGATGATGGTTCGGTGAGTACGTGATCTCTATAGTATCGATTAACACATAGCTGGTCAGTCAGTCAGTCAGTTAGTTTTTCAGCTACAACGTAGGACTAGGCACATATATGCATCGGTCCGAGTTGCCATACCGCATTAGCATAGCAAGATGAACACCGGATTCATAGAATTAGTTAATTCAATGGTGGTAATATATAAAAGAAAGATTGCATATGAGGATATAGTACAGCAAGAAAGAATTAGTTCGTACAAATAAAGATATGAAGAGATTTAATATCATAGTTTAAGGGAAGACAGAGAGTGTATACACCTACGCTGGATAGCAATTCGAATTCGGAATTGTGATATGACTTGTGGAATAAACTGACTACCTGAGAGCATGTTGTCATTTTATTGATATGCGTTGTGAGTAAGATGATCCCGCTCTTCCCGA
This sequence comes from Schistosoma mattheei, assembly GCA_944470405.2. NCBI lineage: Eukaryota > Metazoa > Platyhelminthes > Trematoda > Strigeidida > Schistosomatidae > Schistosoma > Schistosoma mattheei. The sequence goes on from OX103945.1 coordinate 11,580,576, forward strand.
TTATCCAACTCAGAAGAACCATCCCAGTACTTGCATAAAGAACAAACATTTTCAGTGAATTTTGCATCATACTAGATTTATGGTGAAAGAAATTGCAACAGTTCACACTGTTAGTGTGGGATGTAACACTGGTCGCTTAAATCCATTTCAGTAATATAATGCGTGTATTGATTTATAAGAAACAATGGTGCACAGTGTAACAAATTGAAGCAAATATCATATTTTCTGAGTACGGTTTGTATGTACATTGAAGAGTTTCGATGTGATCTGACATATGCAGTAACTTTGCAAAATAACCATTCAACTCATGCTATCTGAAAGAAATGGGCCTGAGTCGATCATTCATCGAGTTGTACATTGGTTCAAGTTGTCATACTTCATATTAGCAATTTTTGTGGCTGCCTAATAGTTGGCGGCATATTAGTGAATAAAATAGAATGAGAGGATGTTTTATTAGTCCATGGTATCACGATAATTAAGCATCAAAGTAACAAGTGGCATTCGGAATTGTGATATGACCCGTGAAGCACACTGACTACCAGAGAGCATGTTGTCATTTTATTGATATGCGTTGTGAGTAAGATGATCCAACTAATTCTCTCACTCTTCCCGATTATCCATCTCAATGTCTAGTGCCTAACAAACATTTCTCTCAATATCAGCCTCATTAAATCATGAGACTTGATTGCAGAGTGGAAAAGTCAAACGAATCTAGGTTCTCGATTGTTTGGTTGGTTGGTTGCTGTGGCTGTGTGATCTTTCAGAGTGAATCACTGACTGGTTGGTATTGTTGAATTTATTGTGGTTGTGTCTCCAAAATTTGATTGGTTGCAGAGTGATCATTTCCTCAACCAAATATGTATACACTTTCCCTTTCGTATTTAATCATCACTGACAGTTACTAAACAATCTGACATCAGTTTACCCCATTGACAAACACCATCTCACAGACTCTAGTTATCAAATCCACCTTATCTCTCATTGCAAATCGTCACGACACCACACCACTAACATTCACAAACCAACTGACTACTTGAATCTATTTGAAACTCGTTACAAATTCTACTCAATTTGTGAAAACAATTCATCAGGATACGTGAACATTAATGCGACTACAAATTGCAGTCAGAGTTTATGTGGTCAATATGGATTGTCACAGTATGTAACAAATTTGTGTGTAGTTTAAAAATCCCCATAGAAAGTTCAAAAGTGAAGAATATTTGAGCGAACAATTGTTTTCAATAACTTCATCATCAGGCTCTACAGTTATAATAAATAAAAATAATATATTTGTAATATCCCAATGAGTAGAATGTTAGATTTTCGTGACTTAGTGTAAGCCACTTCTTCAGAGAATAAATAACCAAATTAAAATTAGTCTGAGTTTAAATAGTACAACGGAACAATGGAAGAATAATATTGGATCAATTCAAAACAGGTCTGAAGAAGTTGATGTCATGTCATTTCTGTCAAGGTGATTCATAAGTGATATGTATGTAAATTTGTGTGTGTATGTATGTGTGCATTGTTTAAGAATGAAAACTTTTATGACCTTTATGGTAAGAAAGGATAGAGTTTAAATTCGTAATATTATGGTTAGGATAGATGGTCCAAGTAGGATGTATGGGAAGGCCTTCTTTTCTATTGAGAGAAGTAGGATTAAGCATTATATGGAACGCCTCAGCTACCCTCCTTTCTTTGTAGTTGGAAAAGCCTTTTAGCAATATTTTGATATTTTTAAAATCGATTTGGTGCGTGTTCGTGAACATGTACCAGCTTGGTTGGGAAAAGGAGTTACCAAATCGATCAACAGCACCATTCTTTCTCACTTGGTAGATAGTGAACATCATATCAAAATAGAGGAAGCTTTCTCTGTTTTATATCAAGTTCCAAAATATCTACCTCAAGGAGCCAGATTACAACTGCTTTACATAGCCGAAGCCATCTGGATCAACTCCAGAAGACCAAATTTATGTATCCAGAAAAAAATATATCCAGTCTCTTTGTTTACCTTGGCCTACGACTGGATCACCGAATACCTAAACTGAATATTATAAACCTCTTACCCCCTTCCTTTACTTCCTTTATTTTATTTATTTCCCTTGTTGTCATTAATTTCGATTATCTCTATCTTAATCTTCACATCCATCATTCCCAATTCGTTGATCGTAATTAATTTGATAACACCCTCCTTATTACATATTATATTCACACAACAATCTTATTATTATTGTCTCAATTGCCAAGATTAAATTCTCCTACTACGCATTTTATTCACACAAAATTTTTTTTGCAGTTTCAACTTTGCTATAATACTTATTGTGACTAAACACTTTACTCCAAATCACCCTGACCTTTAATGAATGACCTTTCTAATCTGTCAAATAATACAATTATGAAGTATATATACATCGTAACAGATGTAAACGTTTACCACTTTTAACACATAACATTGTTAAATTCATTAATACATGCCTTAATTTTGGCCTTTGTAAAATATTATAATTACGGACCTATAAATGTAACAAGCAAAAACATTATGAAAATTAACTTGAAACGGAAAGAGAACTGTTTATACCTGATAAATAACGACATCCTAAAGTTATCGATAATATGTCACATGAACCGAACCAAGTTATACAAGCGTTGAACAGGTGGAAGAGAGATGTTTCTTCTTAGCGTGAGACTACCTAGTAATGCTTACATATGGCCTATCAGTTGGGGATAGAACTCGGGACATTCGGGTATGGTATGATTTTGAATGATAAATAGGTTGTCTCCAAAAATCTTCAAGAGAGCGGTTTTTATAATATTGAGTAGTAAAATTGTAATCTGTTCAGCATACGAAAAATGTCTTTGTTGTATGCTACTTACGTCGACATAAGTAGTATGCAACACCAATCACAAGTAGAATGCCTGGTAGCAGAATGTTGGGAAGAGACCGGGACACAGATTAATTGTTGCGACGATAAAGGAACGATGAATTCTGAGACAAATGATGGACGGTTTACAAATGAAGTATTGAACGTTTGGTTTGCACATTTTACCAAAGAACTCTGTAATGTTGATTGTACCCATTTGTGTTCCCGTTCACTACAAACCAATCTAATTGGTCCATATTTATATTCCTTGAAATTCTTTTCTATTCGAATAAGATGTCGATTTTACCCCCAGAAACTATTTACTGTTCTTCAGATAACAAGATTATATTTTAATCGACAAGTTTACACAAAATACGTGCATCACTATTTCAGATTCACTGTTGTGAGGAAAATGCAGTGAAATACAATATGGTGAATTCATTAATTCTTTGAACCGTTTTATGTTCATTTTTTGTAATGAGCAGTAAATTGCACGAAGTATCTTGGTTGATAGATTGGATCGATTTCAATGTGTTAGTTGATTGCTGATTGACATGAAAATGTAGTTTTCTAAATAAATAAATAAAAAGCAAACTATTAATTGGAATAGAAGAAACCAAATAGAATAAAACTTAGTGAGTAATTAGATATTAGATTATTTGCTGTACTGATCACAAACGGACATATTGGTTTAGCATTTGCATAGTGTAATGAGAAGACAAAGTCTATCAGAATCATGTGGTATATTAGTGCAATAGATTTCAAACAATCTGATCATGCATAATATATTGGTTAAGAAAATTGATGTGTGAAAATAGAAGATCAACTAGGCTAGAAATGGAGGGTAAGGACAGGCAAGAATAGTAAAAAAATAAAATAAAATGAGGCATATTGTGAAACTCGTTCCTCTGGATAATAAACTAACATAAGTAGGGTAGGTTCAAGGTGATAGAAACAGGTTTTGAATACATAAACGTGGTTTGCATTTTCGTATGGTTGAGGCTTCAATGAACCTTAGTATACACCAGTGAACACTTTTGTAGTATCCAACGTTATGGAAGACGTGTGGTCACAGTAAGAATGACCTGTGTAACCAGAATGGAATTCTACGGATAAATAGAGCAGACTCACAAATATATAAGTAGTATATTGAGTGCGTGTTATAATTATTGGATAAGCAGATATCGATAAGCAGAATATGAGTTGCAGAAATGAACAGAACTATTAGCCTTGAAATTTGATTCTGATATCGATTGACAATGAATGAGTGTTCAATATGAGAGATGTGCAAAGTGATAATCCGGTTGCAGGTATCAGAAATCTTGGGTGTTCATGTTAACAAATTGGAGTCAGGATCGAGATGTATTCGCAAAATAATTTTTGATCGTCACCAGCATGTATGGTGACGTCATTTGTTAAAAAGAAGTACTTGATTTCAACAAAAGCGTTGTGTATGTGCGACCTGTTATTCCAAATTGATAACCTGATAATACAGCGTTTTGTGATGCATTAGTACTGACCAAATGGAAGTTGATATTCAATGTAAACACCCATACATCTTGGTGACCAGTTACTCAAGAAGTGGAATTATTACACTTTCGATCATAACGGATAATCAATTAATGTTAGGCATTGACAAATCATTTTGAAAAATACATATTTCCACAATCGTTGGTGATACATAATGTGTTGTTCTGTTATGACAATCTTTATAGATCCGACTGAGAATGCACTGTTCATATTGATTGTGATGTTATTCAGAGAACACGACAGAAAATGTGAATATAAGTAAATACTAGATGGAGAAAGCAACACAGTGCAGTGTATAACAAAATGTAAGTTATTGAACACATAGTTTCAATAAACACAAACAGAGATCTAATTAAACTTACATTTACATCGACAATTCACAAGTGCACATTGAAAATGCATTCGGTCAGTGAACGCAACTTCGTGAATACACATGAACAAGATCAATGTTTGAACTAGTCAACCACATGTTAGACTGAAGTAAATCTCATCGATTGACTTTCTGAATGATTGAATGCCTAACTGATTTGTTGATTAATTAATACACATTAGCAATTTCGAATAGTAATCGCGTTCAATCGGTACAGTAACATCAAAATCATCATCGTGATGGTGATCATGATGTGGGTGATCAGACGTGGTGATTATCATGTTAAATTCGTTGTTATAATGATATGTATACTGATTGTCGATAGGATACCTTACATCTTGCTAACTGATTACTAGTGAGAATGCTCCATCTTTCTGCACTAAATGTCACTCTCTGTTCAGTAATGTTGACTAACACAGTTGGTGGGTTGAGTGCATGAGGAATTACTAGTATTGAACATGCAACCGATTGATGAGAATTGATATAGCAACCATAATGATAAATCATTTACAACTTCATCAGTCTCATTGTTCACACACGACAACAACAACCACTACGATGAAAATGCATACTACAATTACACCACAACCCTATATTGTTCATCACACTGTCAGTCAACTGACAGTCACAAAAATATTCAATACTCGTCTATGACGAGTAGACGTTGTAGGTGGTGAATCATGACAGCATCAGTGTCGAATTCTTACAGGACTACCTATTTTGGGGATTCATTTACTAATTCTGATCTAATCCAAGTATCGATTGCATCACCAATACAGCTGATCTAGTTCGAATGCCTTCGACTAACCAATCACACTCTAAATGTGAGATAACAGGTCATACTTACAATATGTGGCTATCAGCTCACAATACAATCTCCCACACTCGCTCATTTGTCCGATAGTCAGATTAGAGTACAACTCATTGAGCAGACTATTACTCACACAGTTCAAATTCATGAATCGGTATAGAACCAAGTTCCGACCCCACATCAACTGCATTAGGTAATTACAAGTCCAACAAAACTGAGAACTAACTCTGTGATTCATTAACAATAATTTGGAAAATGTAAAGCACATAACGATTATTTCTACATCAAACGAAAGCATACACTTAGATAAGTGTAAGAATGTACGAATGTTTGAGTATTCAGTGACTATACAACAAAGCGATAACTGTTAATAGCACTGTTCGGAAAGTTCCCTATCGCTTAAAATTTTTCCCGAAATAAAAACTTCATAAAATGCAGCTTAGTGACTATGGAAGACGACGGAAGTGAAATAGCACCACAACCCTATATTTTTCATCACACTGTCAGTCAACGGACAGTCACAAAAATATTCAATACTCGTCTATGACGAAAACCCTGTCGATGTGTCACCGGACATTCTCTGATCCCCTATTACTGACTTATGCAAAACTGGAAACACCATTTTGCAAATTTACAATATCTAAGCAAGATTGCTCAGTATATCATATTCGACATCAAATTGTACCAGGACAATTTGTAATTATTTGAATTCAATATGAATTAACAGTTGATCAGTGAGAATTCCTTCCATCTTCGCTCCGTATTATACTACTTATATATGTTGTGAGCGACACGTATTGAATGAATCATCAATTTGTTTCTATTCAGATCTGATCTCAGAGCCTTAAACCAATAGTCAGATCTCAACGTCCAAATTAAAGGACTCAGGTCACTGGTAGTTCTACCAGCCATTCGTAAACAGAAAGGGTCTCGTGTTGAACTGATGACCAGAATAACCAATACAATCTTCCAAACTCTTCCTTTCACGTAGAAGTGGTTCTATAGACAAGACTTACGACTTGCTAATTTTGAAGCTGTGTGTTAATTATGTCCATAACAAACCAACCAAATCGTTACAAAAGCTCTAATCACGTTAATTTGTTCTGATGTGTATGCAGGGTATCTCTGTTGCTTGTGATCTGCCGATTGAAGTACATTATTATCCCATTATATTAGTGTGACTCGTAATTTTTATTCATTTCGAGAAGATAAGCAATACTAGTCGGTATGCTTTTGTGTTCCACTAAATGACTATAATTCCTTTAATTATTGTACTATTCTAATTGTCTTTGCGTTTAGAACCAGATACAGTTTACAGCCAAATTGTCCTTGTTCTGATTATAGCTTTCATATAGACTCTGGGGTCGCCATTATCACGTTTACATTTCTAGCAGAATATCTGTAGGACAAATTAAATTCTACACTGAGATCCTTCAAACTACACGAGTACTGTTATTGAGTAGTCGCTTTCCAAAATAATAAAATGCAACCGATCATAAATAGAACACAGCTTCAATGATTCGTGAAGTAACGTCAATAACTGGTCAACTTAAATAACCATATGAATAGAATGACAGAGAAATTAAATGATGATGAAAATCGGACATGAACCACAAAACACATATATAGTCACAGATTGAAGTATTACTAATTAGGGGAAATAGTATATTCAACAACAATGAAGTAACGTAAATATCAGTAGTGTGATAAGTGTATATAATGTTTACTTCAAGTTCTTCATCTAGTATAATTATGTGATTATGAATAGTGGTATTCGCCTGGTGATATTCTTTCATTAATATCAATTAACCATAAATTCAGTATCATTCAGATAGATCTCATGCATGATACACCAGTTGGTAGTTGCAAACATTATAGATTTGCTTCCAGCCAACAAATTGAATTTGCTGGCTACTTAGAGGAAATTTATGTCAACCTCACTAGTTGTGGTAGTTTAAAATAGTAAGTGAACATCCTTATTTTGCTTCAAGTGTGTTTGATTACGGCAATGATAATCCATAAGGGAGCAGCTATAAAGCATCCTGTAATTGGTATGCACAGCATTATAACAATTATTGTGACGGTGTATGTGACCGACAAACACATGAATTCAATTCTACTGATTAACTCCTGTTCAGTTGTCTGATTTATTCAAATCCCTTATATTCGCATACAAATAAAAAAACTGATTAGACGTTGACGGTTATCGAGGATAAATTGAATCTAATTTTGTATTCTGATAAGTCGATACTCATTTGTGTAGGAAGTAAGCGTTTACCTGTGAATGCGGACGCGTACGAGTTCCACATCCGTTGGTGAATCATGCAAGGACACAAATCGCAAGTCCGATTCCTGGAAGAGAAAACAATACAGTGTCGTTTAATTACTCAAGATTTGATGTCTCATGGAAATCACGACCTCTAAATACGTCATCGAATTATGTCATCATTGCACACATGTACAACTATTCATACACTATACAACAGTATATGAAATGTCTGCAAAAACGCATCAACTGAATGTGTTTCACCAGAATCGATGGACAGAATAAAGATATCATGTTCATATGTCTTTGATATTGAATGAGATTGGTTGTCGCTGAACATGCATATAAGTAGTATACTGAGTGAATGCTGCCAGTATGCATATTGTTCGTACAGTGGAGTTTAAGTCAAATTGCTGCAATGCTTTCGTATGTAATTTTCCTTCTAATATGAAAAATAGTGTGGATTTTTGGATTAATTGTACATTTGCAAATTGAGATTTCGCATTGAGGTAGACAAGTTGACTAGCCTCCAGAAGTGTGCCAAGTCATGTTTGATTGATTGAAGTTAGACCACCGTTGGAATATTTTTGTGACTGCCAATGAATTGGCAGTGTATGATGAAGATAATTACTTGTTTTTGTAGTAGACTAGTTTAACGTTTTCCCCATTAAACACGAATAGTTTAAGAGCTTGAATTTCTATTCTTACTCACTTACTTACGCGTGTTACTCCTCGTGAAGGAGCATAGGCCACTCACCAGCATTCTCCATCCAACCCTGTCCTGGGCAATCCTTTCTAGCTCCGTCCAGTTGTAATTCATCCTTTTCATATCTGCTTCTATTATCCGACGCAATGTGTTCTTTGGCCTTCCTCTTTTTCGCTTCCCTTCAGGATTCCAAGTTAGGGCTTGCCTCGTGATGCAGTTTGACGATTTGCGTAATGTATGTCCTATCCATTTCCATCGTCTTTTCCTAATTTCTTCTTCAGCTGGAAGTTGGTTTGTTCTCTCCCACAGAAGGCTATTGCTGATGGTATCCGGCCAATGGATGTTGAGTATCTTGCGTAGACAGCTATTTATAAATACTTGTACTTTCTTGATGTGGTTGTTGTAGTTCTCCAAGTTTCAGCTCCATACAGTAGAACTGCCTTGACGTTCGTATTGAAGATTCTCACTTTGATATTGGTTGAAAGTTGTTTTGAGTTCCATATGTTCTTCAATTGTAGGAATGCGACCCTTGCTTTGCCGATCCTCGCCTTTACGTCTGCATCTGAACCTCCTTGTTCATCGATGATGCTTCCTAGGTATGTGAAGGACTCTACATCTTCCAGAGTTTCGCCATCAAGAGTGATTGGATTGCTGTTTTCGCTTTGAATTTGAGGACCTTGGTTTTCCCTTTGTGTATGCTGAGGCCTACTGATGCAGAGACTGCTGCTACACTGGCTGTCTTCATCTGCATCTGTTCGTGTGTACGTGATAGGAGGGCTAGGTCGTCTGCGAAGTCCAAATCGTCTAATTGATTCTGAGCTGTCCATTGTATTCCGTGTTTTCCTTCAGATGTCGAGGTCTTCATAATCCAGTCGACCACCAGAAGAAAGAGGAAGGGAGAGAGTAAACAGCCTTGTCTGACTCCAGTCCTTACTTGGAATGCATCTGTCAGCTGTCCTCCATGCACTACTTTGCACTGTAGTCCGTCGTATGAGTTCCGGATAATGTTGACAATCTTCTCAGGAACTCCGTAGTGTCGAAGAAGTTTCCATAATGTCCTCCTATCTACACTGTCGAATGCCTTTTCATAATCAATGAAGTTGATGTATAGTGATGAGTTCCACTCAACTGATTGTTCGACGATGATCCGTAGTGTTGCAATTTGGTCTGTGCACGACCGATCCTTACGGAATCCAGCTTGTTGATCTCGAAGTTGGGCGTCTACTGCATCCTTCATCCGGTTCAGCAACACTCTGTTGAAGACTTTCCCTGGTATTGACAGTAGTGTAATGCCTCTGTAGTTTTCACATTTGCTCAGATCTCCTTTCTTTGGAATCTTGACGAGGTGTCCTTCTTTCCAGTCCATCGGCACTTGTTCCTCCTCCCAAATCTTTTTGAATAGAAGGTAAGCATGCTTGTGGTTGCTTCGATGTCTGATTTCAGTGCTTCAGCTGGTATGTTGTCGGGTCCTGCTGCTTTCCCGTTCTTGATTTGTCTGACGGCCATTCTAATTTCTTCCGTCGTTGGTGGGTTGACATCTATAGGAAGATCTATGTGTGCTGCTTCGATGTCCGGTGGATTCATTGGAGCCGGCCTATTCAGGAGTTCCTCGAAGTATTCTACCCATCTGTTACGCTGTTGTTGAATTTCGGTGATTGGCTTGCCTTCTTTGTCTTTGACCGGCCTCTCTGGTTTACTGTATTTCCCTGCTAGTTTCTTCGTTGTATCGTGAAGCTGTTTCATATTTCCTTCTCTAGCAGCTTTTTCTGCCGTCGTTGCTAGTTCTTCCACGTATTTCTTCTTGTCGGCTCTAATGCTCCTCTTCACTTGTTTGTTTGCTTCTATGTATTCAGCTTGTGCTTGGACTTTCTCTGCTCGTGTTCGGCTGTTGTTAATTGCTGCCTTCTTGTTCTTCCTTTCTTTGATCTTGTCCAGTGTTTCTATAGAGATCCATTCCTTATGATGGTGTTTCTTTAGGCCCAGAACCTCTTGACACGTTGAAGTTAATGCTTCCTTGATGCCTTTCCAGTTGTCCTCCATACTAGTTTCTTCTTCTTTTCAGTAGATCTTGTAAGGCTTGGAACCTGTTGTTGAGAGCTATCTTGAATTCATTGAGTTTGTCAGTATCTCGAAGGAAGGCTGTATTGAACCTTTGTAGTGCTGTTTGTCCACTTGTCCAGTTCTTTTTCAGCTTCAGTTTTAAATTGGCTACAACTAGGTGGTGATCTGAAGCTACGTCAGCACCTCTCCTGGTTCTCACATCTTCCATTGTCCTTCGGAATTTTTTGTTGATGCAAATATGATATATTGGTTCTCTGTAGTGTGGTCCGGTGAGATCCATGTAGCCTTGTGTATACGTTTGTGTGGAAATATTGTGCCTCCTATGACCAATTTGTTGAATGCACATAGATTTGCAAATCTTTCTCCATTTTCGTTTCTCTCTCCCAGTCCATGTCGTCCCATGATATCTTCATATCCAGTGTTGTCTATTCCGACTTTGGCATTTAGATCTCCCATCAGAATAGTTAGGTCCTTTCTTCGGCATTGACTGCAGCCGCTCGTAGAACTGATCTTTAATGTCGTCGTTGCTATCATTGGTGGGTGCATAACATTGGATAATATTCATTAAGATCCCCTCCTTCTTTGTTTTGAATGATGCTTTGATGATTCTGGATCCGTGAGACTCCCATCCTACAAGTGCATTTCGTGCTACTTTGGACAGCATAAGAGCGACTCCCTGAGTGTGTGGAGCATTTTCCTCTTCGTGACCGGAGTATAGCAGCATCTCTCCCGTAGCTAGCCTTTTCTGTCCAGCTTGGGTCCAGTGGGTTTCGCTGATTCCCAGTACTGCTAAGTTGTATCTCCTCATTTCCATTGCTATTTGACTGGTCTTCCCGGTTTCCCACATTGTTCGAACGTTCCATGTACCTATAAAAATTTTTGCTCTGGTTGTTAGAAGGGACATCGGCCTCGTGGCTTCCGAAGGAACTCGGCTTTCACCATGAAGCGTCATAATTCTTCTAAATGAAGACCTTCTAACTCCCAGGGCAGAGTTAAAATGGTTTGGATTATTTTTTCTGGTAAGCGTTTTTTTAGCGAGTTAGTTTTCTACGGGATGGGGACGCTAACCCCATGCCCAACCCTCCTCCTTTACTCGGGCTTGGGACCGGCAGTAACCCTATAAGAGCTACAGGAGGAGTTGGATTTCTATTCACTTGATTTGTATTTCATGCGTATGAGCTAGGGCACTAAATGCAGTTCATTGAGTCGAATATATCCTCGTTTGTTATACATAAACTAATGCCAGTGAATTGCTGACCGTCCTTACAATGTAAGTCTAGTGAACAAGAGCCCACAACCATATGAGGAATAAGGGATATGTTGTTTCTAATTATTTTCTTACTTACTCACCATCATACAGATTATCAGCATTGAAAAACTGGGAAGTTTGTGTGTATGGATTAGGTTATCAACACACAACTACTATACTGCTTAAATCCAATAAAGCGATCATCCTGTAAATCTCGTGCACATGGGGCTTTGAGGACCTTAATAGCTTCATACAATTGTGAAAAACAACAAATCAGTCGTGAAACAAACAATTAGACTTAGTTAACAGTATTACATTCAATAAGTGATTTCGGATTCCGTTAATAGAAATTCATTGATTATCCTTACAACAGACACATCAGAAATTAGTGTTAATTACAATTAGGTTCAGTTACCATGCTCACAACAAACAACCATCGTTCGAATTATGACGAAAATGTGACTCATCATTCATGTGGCACTTATAGTAATTTTATGCACAGTTCCTTGCTTCAACCTACATTTTACAAACAGCTATGAACATCCAAGTTCAACACCACCATAATTAAGGACGTGAATAAAATGCAAATGGTTTCACAGTTCATTTTTGCATGTAACTCCGATATGGGTCATTAGATTACTAATATGACCACAACTCATAAACAGTTAGAAAGGAAAGTTAATATGTTACATGCGCGCGAAAACCCACGGCGTAACAACCTGACTCTGCTAACACATCATTACTGATAAATTCTTTCACTGATAATTTGTACCAATTCTCAATAGAAATCAATGATAACCATCAATAATCAAACTAAATGTGTGTGTGTGTGTGACTTAGAAGATAATGTGTTTTACAATTAATTTAACTCTACTTCAATCTGAACAAACATGGTCTTCGTTGCTAAATCTCATTGAAATCTGTTATATTAGTGACTTTATTTTATTTCATTCGGTTGTCGTCAGTTGCTTGCAATCATAATTACTAAATTGGTTTAAATTGCTCACATTGAAGGAGTTCAGTTAGAAGTTACTTCAAAGACAATATCAGCATAGTATAGCAAGGGTATAAATAAATGCAATTGACTGAACGAATAAAATATCGTAATTAGATACCTGATATAAAAACATTCTACAATATTGATAGTAACAAAGGTTCAAAAGGCTAGAAATAAGTGATTACGTAATGCGTAAACAATGATTATAAGTAAGAACAAAACGAATAGAGCCCAGCTAATCAAAATAATATTTCTGACCTATAACACTGTAGGAATGAGAAGACGTAATGATTTAGATAATTGGTAGGGAGTTAAATAAACATTTTAATGATGTAATGAAGGAATATTTGTCACCAATTCAAAATGAAAGATTACCAACCATCTACTTTAAAACACATAAATCAGATTTATGACGCCTTATAGCAACAGCTTCAGAGAACGTAAGATTGTCGGACCACAGCTGTTCATTAATTACTTTGATCGTTTGCAAGGTATCGACATGATGTCTTGTTTTCAAGAGATGTTTAGTAATTTCTAAGATATACCCTAATTTATGTTCGACCAATGTAGCTGCTTAGCCCCCTTCGAGATGATAAACAGAACTATGTGTATGATATAAGAGGCCATTCAACAACAACAACAACAACAACAACGAATATTTGAATGAACAATTGTTTGCAATAACTTTATCATCAGGATCTACAATTATTACTTCATAATTATTTTCACATTTTACAAAGGCCAACATAAGCCATGGCATTAATGAATTTGACAATGTTACACGTTAATATGAGGACTAGACAACCAGACATTTAAACTGGATTTTCCAGACGAGTGTAACAATATGCTTTCAACTGTGTCCTCTGTTAATCTCGACAGGACTCAAAATTGTGTTATTTGTAAATTGAAAAGGTCATTAAATAGAGGAGAGAATGATTTAGAGTAGTCATGTTATGATCAACATGATAGTAATGTAATGAAAAATCCTGTGAGTAAAATGCATAGTAGAAGAATATCGTATGGTAAATGGAGGTAATAAAAATAAAGATAAGATAAATAGCATTGCATGAATCTTATATGTCCAAATTAATAATGGGAAAAATGACCAGGTTAAGGTCAAAGTTCACCGTTTAAAGTATGTGAATTTAGGATTGTTAAACACAATACAATGTGAGCTTCCAGTATATTGAAAACGTGATACTGAATAAGTAATCATAGCTTAAATCACGGACTGATCTCAGCTACATAACTACTGGAAATTAGGAAGCATTACATATGTATCTCGTCCTTGTATGGGAGTCGTCAGCAATGCACGACCGTGATCCCATTGATTATTGAACCCACAACATTCAAACCTCGCATTACTAGTTTACTTTTCAAACCACAGAGTCTGCATCCAACGGTGTGCATGTCTGACTTTTATGAATTCGCGATATTAAGCAATCATTCTTTAACTCCATTGGTTGGCAACTGCTTTACACGTAATTTGATGTCCTCGTAGAGCAATGTGTCATTATCTAGTTCGGTTATCGGTCGCAAGATTGTTGGTTCAAGTTCACTCAGAAGCAACAACGGTATTTTATGCTGTGAATTCCATATTATACTAAAAATATATATTATTGAATAAATCCATCATTATAATCTACACTGGTCTCAACTTCTCACTTCAAATTGGTCAATAGTGATCATATTACTGTTAGTAGTATAAAGGTTTTTGTAAAGATACTTAACCCTAACTGTGGTCAGTTCACTGTGGAAATTATAAAATTCAACAATCTTCACAATGAACGGTACAAGTCTCTCCTAAAACGTTTCTAGACAACATTACAATTAGGTAATTAAAATCTCATAATTGTATTGAAAATAAGATTAATCGGTTAATCCTCAACTACAGCTTTGGTAACAAAATCTGCATAATGTGAATCACTGCAATTTTGATTAAACCCATTGAGTTTGTTAAGATTCATTCATTAATTCTTTGAACCGTTTTATGTTTCTTTTTTGTAATGAGCAGTAAATTGCACGAAGTATCTTGGTTGATAGATTGGATCGATTTCATTGTGTTAGTTGATTGCTGATTGACATGAACACTAAGCTCCTAAAAATTTCCTGGTGTTCTTAACATTACCTCTATCTAATATTTCAACAGTTTTGTTATAACTTGTGGCCTTGTGCCCTATTAATATGTAACGTAATGATACTGCCAATTAAAGAACAGTGAATTATCGACCGGACCAACGACACATAAACCTGTACGAGCAGTCTAGAATCCTTATCGGTCCTCCTTCCTGCCTAGCTCTGACTGTTGAGTCCAGAACACCAATCTTAGCCACTGTGATATGAATCATGAATTTCGAATATATTGGGCTTGTATACAAATCAAACAATCCACATCGCACCACCAAGATCTAGTCAAAAGTGGCTGTGAGTGCGAAAATATATGTATCGTATTGGTCCATAAATAGTTCTCAAAAGTTACCATTGATAATTCTAATCGGGCTATAACAATTTTCTCAATCGAATGGGTTTGCGAATTTGTTCATTAACATTAATATAAACGATCATATATATCATGATATTTCACAAGTATTTGGTGTTCATGAAGATGAAGATGAAGAAGAAGAAGGAATCAAATTTATACGATGTAATGTTTTTCAAAACTGTCTGAAATAAATCTCCTAAATGAAATATCTAATGAATCATCTTAAAGATAAACGTACTTACAACGTGTTATGAAAATGTAGTTCTATTAATAAATAAATAAAAAGCAAACTATTAATTGGAATAGAAGAAACCAAATAGAATAAAACTTAGTGAGTAATTAGATATTAGATTATTTGCTGTACTGATCACAAACGGACATATTGGTTTAGCATTTGCATAGTGTAATGAGAAGACAAAGTCTATCAGAATCATGTGGTATATTAGTGCAATAGATTTCAAACAATCTGATCATGCATAATATATTGGTTAAGAAAATTTATGTGTGAAAATAGAAGATCAACTAGACTAGAAATGGAGGGTAAGGACAGGCAAGAATAGTAAAAAAATAAAATAAAATGAGACATATTGTGAAACTCGTTCCTCTGGATAATAAACTAACATAAGTAGGGTAGGTTCAAGGTGATAGAAACAGGTTTTGAATACATAAACGTGGTTTGCATTTTCGTATGGTTGAGGCTTCAATGAACCTTAGTATACACCAGTGAACACTTTTGTAGTATCCAACGTTATGGAAGACGTGTGGTCACAGTAAGAATGACCTGTGTAACCAGAATGGAATTCTACGGATAAATAGAGCAGACTCACAAATATATAAGTAGTATATTGAGTGCGTGTTATAATTATTGGATAAGCAGATATCGATAAGCAGAATATGAGTTGCAGAAATGAACAGAATTATTAGCCTTGAAATTTGATTCTGATATTGACTGACAATGAATGAGTGTTCAATATGAGAGATGTGCAAAGTGATAATCCGGTTGCAGGTATCAGAAATCTTGGGTGTTCATGTTAACAAATTGGAGTCAGGATCGAGATGTATTCGCAAAATAATTTTTGATCGTCACCAGCATGTATGGTGACGTCATTTGTTAAAAAGAAGTACTTGATTTCAACAAAAGCGTTGTGTATGTGCGACCTGTTATTCCAAATTGATAACCTGATAATACAGCGTTTTGTGATGCATTAGTACTGATCAAATGGAAGTTGATATTCAATGTAAACACCCATACATCTTGGTGACCAGTTACTCAAGAAGTGGAATTATTACACTTTCGATCATAACGGATAATCAATTAATGTTAGGCATTGACAAATCATTTTGAAAAATACATATTTCCACAATCGTTGGTGATACATAATGTGTTGTTCTGTTATGACAATCTTTATAGATCCGACTGAGAATGCACTGTTCATATTGATTGTGATGTTATTCAGAGAACACGACAGAAAATGTGAATATAAGTAAATACTAGATGGAGAAAGCAACACAGTGCAGTGTATAACAAAATGTAAGTTATTGAACACATAGTTTCAATAAACACAAACAGAGATCTAATTAAACTTACATTTACATCGACAATTCACAAGTGCACATTGAAAATGCATTCGGTCAGTGAACGCAACTTCGTGAGTACACATGAACAAGATCAATGTTTGAACTAGTCAACCACATGTTAGACTGAAGTAAATCTCATCGATTGACTTTCTGAATGATTGAATGCCTAAATGATTTGTTGATTAATTAATACACATTAGCAATTTCGAATAGTAATCGCGTGGTGACTATGGAGGACAATGGAAGTGGAATAACAACTATAATGATAAACCATCTACGACCTCGTCAGTCTCATTGTTCACACACGACGACAATGACAACGACGATGAAAATGCACACTACACTTACACCACAATCCTATATTGTTCATCACACTGTCAGTCAACTGACAGTCTTAAAAATAATCAATACTCGTCTATGACGAAAACCCTGTCGAATTGTCACCGGACATTCTCTGTCCCCTATTACTGACTTATACCAAAACAGGAAACATCATTTTGCAAATTTACAACAGCTGAGCAAGATTACGCAATATATCATGTTTGACATCGAATTGTACCAGAACAACTAGTGATTACTTGAATTCAATATGAAACAATGACTGATCAGTGAGAATTCCTTCCATCTTCACTCCGTATTATACTACTTATATATGTTGTGAGCGACACGTATTGAATGAATCATCAATTTGATACTATCCTTATCTGATCATAGAGCCTATAACCACTAGTCATATCTCAAGGTCTTTGGTAGTTTTACCAGGGTCTTGTGTAGAACTGGCTGACCAGAATAACCAGTCCGATCTTCCAAACTCTTCTCTTCACGTACAAGTGTTTCCAGGGACAAGACATACGACTTGCTAATTTTGAAGCTGTGTGTTAATTATATCCATAACAAACCAACCAAATCGTTACGTCAGCTCTGATCACGTTAATTTGTTCTGATGTGTACGTAGAATATCCCTGTTGCATGTGATCTGCCGACTGAAGTACATTATTATCCCATTATATTAGTGTGACTCGTAATTTTTATTCATTTCGATAAGAGCAAGAACAAAGATTCTAGCAGAATAGCATGAATTCATTTTATTTCGTAGGTTCTCGTCAGCTGCTTACAATCTGTGATATTTAAAAATTATAATTACATAATGGGTTTAAATTGCTAACTGAATATTGTAAATATATACCTAATGTGAAAGAATATTCGACACCATTAATTTTGGCAACAGTTCAAAAGTGGGTTAGAAACAATTGATTACATAATGAATAAACATTGATAGGAATATAGTGAGTAGAGTTCAGTTGAAAGATTATTAATTTGAAAGATAGTTGAAAAAATAAAATAACATCAATGATGTGATAAATGCAAAAGAAAGAATAACTGAGAAACATTTTTTTAAGGTTCAGTGAAGGAATATTTGTCACCGGGGCAAGGAAAGATTAACCACCGTCTCCTTTTGAATACATAGGTCAGGTTTTTGATGCCTGATGGCAATGGCTTCAGCAAACTTCAGAAGACTGGAGTTTGGATGCTTACTAATCACCCTAAAGGATTGTAAGGCATCTACCTGATGTCCTGTATCAAGGAGATGTTTGGTGATTGCACTGTTCAGAGTCTTTCTTTCCCTTGTTCTAAGACTTTTTGGAACATGGTCAAAAAATCTAAGATATGCTCTCCTTTCAGTTCGGCCGATGTAGCTGCTTTGGCAGATACACGTAAATTTATAAATACAGTTGGCGGTAACCTGAAAGGGTTGCTTGTCGATCTTTGATTGGGTTAATGAACATGCTGTTTTACAGAGAGTTAAAAGTTTAGCAGTTGGATAAGTTCTGGCTAGAGCAGTGTTCAGTCTCCTGTTGATTATTTGTGCGACTTTATCACCTTTAAAGTTAAGATTTATATATACTGGCTTTTTATTGATCATAGTTATTTCCGTCTTGTTTTCTCTGGGCTTTTTATATTTGTTAATAAACTTTTGTCGATAGAAGTTGTCTTTTAGACATTTTTCTACGTTTACTAATTCTTCTCCCAGTTTGTCGTTGGTACGTATATTTTCAACCCTGTAAAATAGTGTTTTAACCAATGCCTTCTTGTAACTAATTGGACAAAAAATATTGAAATTCATGTAGAGGCCATTCCAATTACTTTTTCTATAAACTGAACGTTGGACTGTCCCGTCTCCCCTGCGATTTATGGCAACATCAAGGAAGTGTAACATGTCGTTGTGTTCGTGTTCCATAGTGAAATGTATGTTAGTGTGAGCGTTATTGAGAAGTTTCAGCAGGTGGATTGCATGCTGTTTACTGTTACAGATAATAAATGTATCGTCCACACATCTGGAGTATTCAGTTGTTTAACTAATTGCCTGCTTAAGTACCGTGTTTTCAAGATACCCCATAAAAATATCTGCCATAATTGGACCTAGTGGGCTTCCCATTGCTACTCCATCGATCTGGCGATATATGGTGTCATTGAACTGGAATTGAACATCTGTTGTACACATCAGCAGTAGTTTTTTTTGAATTCTTCGGCTGGTAAAGGTAGGAGATCATCATTCTGACAAATTATATCAATAGTTTCAAAAAGTGGTATATTGGTGAACAAGGATGTTACATCAAAAGAGACCATGAAATTGTCGTTAACATTCGTATGACTTAGTCTATCAGCAAACTGAAATGAATCTCTTAGCGTATATGTTGCTAATCTATGACGAACTGGTTCTAGTTTTTTTGCTAACCAGCGTGCAACTTTAAGAACCTACGAAATAAAATGAATTCATGCTATTCTGCTAGAATCTTTGTTCTTGCTCTTTTCAAAATGATAAAAGGAACTACGTGTATGACACTTCGATAAGATGAGCAATACTAGTCGGTATGTATTTGTGTTCCACTAAATGACTATAATTCCTTTTATTATTGTACTATTCTAATTGTTTTGCGTTTAGAACCAGATACAGTTTACAGCCAAATTGTCCTTGTTCTGATTATAGCTTTCATATAGACTCTGGGGTCGCCATTATCACGTTTACATTTCTAGCAGAATATCTGTAGGACAAATTAAATCCTACACTGAGATCCTTCAAACTACACGAGTACTGTTATTGAGTAGTCGCTTTCCAAAATAATAAAATGCAACCGATCATAAATAGAACACAGCTTCAATGATTCGTGAAGTAACGTCAATAACTGGTCAACTTAAATAACCATATGAATAGAATGACAGAGAAATTAAATGATGATGAAAATCGGACATGAACCACAAAACACATATATAGTCACAGATTGAAGTATTACTAATTAGGGGAAATAGTATATTCAACAACAATGAAGTAACGTAAATATCCGTAGTGTGATAAGTGTATATAATGTTTACTTCAAGTTCTTCATCTAGTATAATTATGTGATTATGAATAGTGGTATTCGCCTGGTGATATTCTTTCATTATTACCAATTAACCATAAATTTAGTATCATTCAGATAGATCTCATGCATGATACACCAGTTGGTAGTTGCAAACATTATAGATTTGCTTCCAGCCAACAAATTGAATTTGCTGGCTACTTAGAGGAAATTTATGTCAACCTCACTAGTTGTGGTAGTTTAAAATAGTAAGTGAACATCTTTATTTTGCTTCAAGTGTGTTTGATTACGGCAATGATAATCCATAAGGGAGCAGCTATAAAGCATCCTGTAATTGGTATGCACAGCATTATAACAATTATTGTGACGGTGTATGTGACCGACAAACACATGAATTCAATTCTACTGATTAACTCCTGTTCAGTTGTCTGATTTATTCAAATCCCTTATATTCGCATACAAATAAAAAACTGATTAGACGTTGACGGTTATCGAGGATAAATTGAATCTAATTTTGTATTCTGATAAGTCGATACTCATTTGTGTAGGAAGTAAGCGTTTACCTGTGAATGCGGACGCGTACGAGTTCCACATCCGTTGGTGAATCATGCAAGCACACAAATCACAAGTCCGATTCCTGGAAGAGAAAACAATACAGTGTCGTTTAATTACTCAAGATTTGATGTCTCATGGAAATCACGACCTCTAAATACGTCATCGAATTATGTCATCATTGCACACATGTACAACTATTCATACACTATACAACAGTATATGAAATGTCTGCAAAAACGCATCAACTGAATGTGTTTCACCAGAATCGATGGACAGAATAAAGATATCATGTTCATATGTCTTTGATATTGAATGAGATTGGTTGTCGCTGAACATGCATATAAGTAGTATACTGAGTGAATGCTGCCAGTATGCATATTGTTCGTACAGTGGAGTTTAAGTCAAATTGCTGCAATGCTTTCGTATGTAGTTTTCCTTCTAATATGAAAAATAGTGTGGATTTTTGGATTAATTGTACATTTGCAAATTGAGATTTCGCATTGAGGTAGACAAGTTGACTAGCCTCCAGAAGTGTGCCAAGTCATGTTTGATTGATTGAAGTTAGACCACCGTTGGAATATTTTTGTGACTGCCAGTGAATTGGCAGTGTATGATGAAGATAATTACTTGTTTTTGTAGTAGACTAGTTTAACGTTTTCCCCATTAAACACGAATAGTTTAAGAGCTTGAATTTCTATTCACTTGAGTTTTAATACACTTGATTTCATATACGATCTTCACAATTGATTGATCATGTGCGGTGAACAATGTCATGTGTGTCTAGCCCTTCTTAGTGCAGATCGAATGCTATCGACCATGTTGCAATGTGGACACTAGTCTAAGTGATTCGATAACTTAGTGATATCGTCTCTGACTGTGAAGCTGGGTGATATGGGATTAAATCCGTCAGGGAGCACCACTTCACTCAAGATTACATGTACACTTTGCTGACGAGTGCCAAGTAGCACGAAACCCAGATCCAGGGTTTCCTGTTGACTGCCTCCAACCACCATATCATATATATGGTCTTCAGGTATGGACGATCATTTCTAAAGTTTCTTAATTCATTATTTTAGAACAAACTCAGCATGATTGTTGATATTACTCCATCGGAATTTTATCTTTACAATGAAAATAATGAAGAGTTTGTTTTCAGAATGAAGCAATCAAGACATTCTACTTAATGAAGCATAACTGATAAACATTATGTGGATTTTTATTATGATCATTTGTAGTATTAACAGTAATAGTATATGCATTGGTATCAATGGATGTGTGTATTTTCCGAAATAGGAATATCAATATTCAAAGTCTTCTCAGATTACTTTACCGTAGATTCACGCTTACCTTCCTTATTTTCGCTTGTACGACAAGTTTTTTTAACCAAAACTAGAACTGTGTTCATTTAAACCGTCCTCTACCTCACCCTCCACTTCCCCTCCATAGTCACTAAAATCAACGTCAGTATACTTCATTCCTCTATCTTTCATTGTGTTATATAAATGTGGATATATAAACAAACAACTATTTATTTTAATAGTTGAGATCATGAGTCATTAGGAGCTAAACCACCATAGAAAACCTGGAAGTACTTGACGGTCGTTTCGTTCTATTACGGGAGTCCTCAGCAGAGCGCATCCACCATGCCGCCTCGCGAGATTCGAACACAGGACCTATCGGTCTCTCATGAGAACGTTTAACCTGTAGACCACTGAGCCGGCAAGCTGACAAGTTGATAAGCTGATTACATAATTACTCAATTTTTGTCGTTAATGCTAAGCTCATACAGGTAATTGTAATCTCATGTGTTTTGTTCTTATTTCACATTTTCGTGTAGTTTTTGTTCTCTTCTTATTGGTTGTAAGTTCTTTTAGCTCACCAACATTTTTATGCATGAAAGTCATGCTTTCGTTACTAATACATACTGAATTGTAGTATTTTCAAGCCCTTATACTTAAATGGTACAATTTTATTACACTTGTCTCTTTCCTGTATTAGTGAATTATTATTGGAGTGTTGTTTGCTAACTGCCGTTATCAAATGCGCAATAGAACCTTTTGTATTAGAACAATTTATTCGTTCTTTAATTCGAATGCAACGTAGACCCTAGAAAAAACCTCATACCCAAGATATAAAAAGGTACCATTTACAGTATATGTTTAAGTAAACTAGATTCTTTATTCTTACAATCTCAGGAGAACAAAACATGTCATTTAGGTCATAAGAAATAAACAGTTCTTACTGTTTTATCATACAAAATTCCATACTATACACATTTCTAACAATCGAAAATGAACAGAACTCTTTCGAGTACGGTAACTAATAGATCACCATTAATATCTCAATTCTACAGAACATCAGTGACAGCTCGAATGGTTTAGTAATGATGTCTTAGATTGTGAAGTTGAGTGATGCTGGTTCATATCCCACAGAGTGAATCAATTCATTCATGATAATAGGTAGGACTTACTAAAGAGTGTCAATCAGTGTAAAGCCTAAATCGACTACAGTTTCCTGATGTCTGCTTTCAACCACCAAACATTAAAATATGATGCACGTGTTGTCACGTCACCTAAACTAGTGATCACATTAAAAGCTGATCGATCGAATCCGATCAATACTAAAGGACTAGAAATTGGTTACTACTCAAGTGATGATTCATTTATAAATCTTTAATTCCATACGTAATCAATTTCGCTTAGTTAACTCAACTGGTATAATTAAAACAATGTGACTTCTATGCTTGAATTATAGTTATGTTGTCGAAATTATTTCATAGTCACATAATTAGTTACGTAATGCAAGTAAGTTGATCAAACCTACCAATGATTTAATTGATTTGTTTTTCACGTGGATAAGATGTTATTGATAGAATGATATGTTCTACTTAAATATGTTTTATTCGCATGGAAGTAGACAACAAGAGTAAGAGATTATTATCATATAAGACCTTTTTTATCAAATGAGAAGAGATACTATAAGTAATGATAATGATAAAAATTATACTAAACATTAAATGGTGGTTGGAGTTTGTCAACAGAAAACCCTGTATCTGGGTTTCGTGCTACTTAGCACTCGTGAACAAGGTGTACCTGTGATCTTGAGGGAACTGGTGCTCCCTGACGGATTTGATCCCGTATCACCCAGCTTCACAGTCAGAGGAGTTACCACTGACCTATCCGGGTCGCGATCAACCTCCTGTAGGACTGAGATGTATTTACAATTGACTGATCACTTGATGGTGATGAATGTCATGTGTGTCAAGTCCTTCTTAGTACAGATCGAATGATATCGAATGCTCAATCAATTGTGATTATACTAAACATAATTTGTTCGAATACTATTCATATATGACTAAAAAAATATCTTCAGTATGACAACGATACCATTATTTACCTACATCAAATGATAATTAGTTGAGTTAGAATGCTTTAACATGAAAATATTCTCATAAATGGTTAATGATTTGATTAATTACAAAGAGAATCATGTGTTGACGTATCATGAATATCAAAGTGTAATAAACAGGATCAACAATCTTACGTATTTGCAAGTTGATATGAACTTAGAATTTATATGCAGAGACAATTTATTTCAGTGTTTATCATAGTTTCTAAGATCAATATCAAATGTATTTCGATCATTTTCACAAATGAATCACGAAGAATTCACTACGAATTATGTACGATGTTCACATGACAATTATTGAAACTCTAGTGTTGGAATTTGATTAAAACAAATTTTCACAATATTCCTTTATAATTATTTAAACAAAATCACCATGACACCGAAAAAATGTGATGAAGGTACTATACGAACCACGATCGGCTTAATATATGTGTTATGAATTATATTCATTTAGAAATTCCTAAAACCACTCCGACAAGGATGCCTACTCGCCCTCTTTCCCTTTCTTCTGTTTGTTGACTGGATTATGAAGGCCTCGACATCTGACGGGAAGAATGGAATACAATGAACAGGTTGGAGGCAACTAGACGATTTGAATTCTGATGATGATCAGGCTCTTCTATCCCATACACATTAACAAATGCAGGTTAAGAAAATCAGTGTAGCAGCAGCCTTCGCATCAGTGGGCATCAAAATACACAAGGGAAGAAGCAAAATCTTCAAATACAACACAGAAGAGCACCAACCCAATCACATTTGATGGAGAAACTCTGGAACAGGTGGCAACTTTCACTTACCTGGACAGTATCATCGACGAACATGGAGGATCCGATGCAAACGTAAAGGCGAGTATCGGCCAAACAAGGACAGCATTCCTGCAGTTAAAGATTATATGGAACTCAAAACAACTTCAACCAATATAAAAGTGGGAATCTCCAATATGAACGTGAAGACAGTTCTATTGTGTGGAGCTGAAACTTGGAGAACTACTTCAACTGTCATCAAAAGTGTACAAGTATTTCTAAACAGTTGTCTACACAAGATACTCAATGTCTGTTGACCGAATAACATCAGCAACTGTCTACTGTGGGAGAGGACAAACCAGCTTCCAGCTAAAGAAGAAATTAGGAAAAGACGATGGAAATGGATAGGACATACATCGAGGAAATCATCAAACTGCATCAAGAGAAAAGCCCTAACTTGGAATGCTGAATGGAAACAGAAAAGAAGAGCGTAAAAGAACACACTGCGCTGAGAATTGGAAGCAAACATGAAAAGAATGAATAGCAATTAGAAACAGATGGAAATGATTGCTCAGGAAAAAGTTGGATGGAGAATGGTGGTGATCGGCCTACGCTCCTCCATGAGCGCTAACAGGAGTAAGTAAGTAACTGTGACCCACTTGTGGATCCCACCAAACATTGTTATTTATTTATGGGCGTCTAGATCAGAAAAGTCTGTAATCTGAATCATCTTATTTACGATTGAATCACATAACGATAATAGGATAAAATAACCCATGATAAGATTATAAACATCAATCATCATGTGTCTGTCTGTCTATCGATCACTTATCTATGTTTATCTTGTTCTATTCTATCAAATGTAAATTATGCCTAACAACGTGATGACACACACACACACATCTGTTCTGTTTATTGAACACACACACACTAAGTGATTCATGTCAAATAATAAACATGTTTTTCACATGCTTAAATATTGTAGACTAGTTGCTCTATTTTGGTTTAGCATGTACCGTTTAACTTACAAACCAACAATCATGGCGATGACTATGTTCTTGCAAATTATGTATTCGCATGTCACATATCTTGGACAATAGTCTTCACTTAGCCCCTTTTATGCCTAATTTGTAAAATGATCCATTGATTGATTATAATTAACATTATTCGACAATTATTCAGTTATTATTTATAAGGGATAGTATTGTTATTTCTATTAAGAATTGGATGGTGACACCTATTGTGGTATTGAATTAACACAAGAAATCTTTGACTTCACAATCAACTTTTCTGGTGAAATTATCTTTTCGTACTCACAAAATAGACATTCTAATGACAGTTTACGTTTCATCATTTATGAAAATAAATTTATTTATTTACTCACATATTTTCTTACTTGTTTGCTTATCAACTGAATTACTTACTTATAAACTTACTTATGGTACTTACTCATCATGAAGGAGCATAGGCCACTGACCAGCATTTTCCATCCAACTCTGTACAGAACAATCCTTTCTAATTTTTTCCCAGTTCCCTTTCATCCTTTTCATGTCTGCTTCCAATTCCCGACGTATTGCGTTCTTTGGGATCCTACTTTTCTGTTTCCCTTCATCATTCCAAGTTAGTTCTTACGTCGTGATGCGGTTTGGTGACTTCTTCAATGTATGTCTTATCCACTTCCAATGTCTTTCCCTAATTTCCTCTTCAACTGGAAGCTGGTTTGTTCTATCTCGTAGTAGACTGTTGCTAATGGTTTCCGATCAACGGACAATGAGTCTCTCATGTAGACAACTGTCTATAAATACTTGTACTCTTTTGATGCTTATGGTAGTTCTTCACGTTTATCTCCTTTCAATAGAACTGTCTTATTGTCTGTATTGGAGATTATGACTTTTACATTGTTTGAGAGCTGTTTTTAGTTCCGCGTGTTCTTCAACTGCAGGAATGCTGTCCTTGTTTTTCCAATCCTTGCCTTCACATTATTATTATTATTATTATTATTATTATTATTATTATTATTATTATTATTATTATTATTATTATTATTATTATTAATGGCTTTATTCACATATGCATTGGATGCTCGTTGTTCATCGATGATGCTGTCCAGGTAAGTGGAAGTTGCCATCTGTTTCAGAGTTCCTCCATCGAGTGCGACAGAGTTAGTGTTCTTCGCGTTGTATTTGAAGATCTTGATTTTTCCCTTGTGTATTTTGAGGCCTACTGATGCACATGCTGCTATTATACTGGCTGTCTTTGCATTCATTTGTTCGTGTGCATGGAATAGAACGGCTACGTTATCATCAATGTCCAAATTGTCTAGTTGCAGTCCATTTTATTCCGTGCTTCTCGTCAGATGTCGAGATCTTTATAGTCCAGCCAAATAATAGGGGAAAGAAAAGGGAGGAGAGTAAGCACCCTTGTCTGACTCTGATGCTCACTTGGAATGTGTTCGTCAGCTGTCCTACATGCACCACTTGGCACTGTAGTTAGTCGTATGAATTCCTTATGATGTCGATGATCTTCTCAGGTACAACATCGTGTCGAATAACACTCCGTATGGTTATCCTATCCACACTGTCGAACGCCTTCTCATAATCAAGGAAGTTGATGTATAGTGACGACTTTCATTCAATTGATTTGTCGATGATGATACGTAGTGTCGCGATTCGGTTTATGCACAACCATTCTTTACAGAATCTGGCCTGTTGATCTCGAAGTTAGACGTATACTAAATGTTTCATCCGGTACAACAACACTCTGTTGAAAACTGTTCCTGGAACCGATAGTAGTATGATTCGTTTATAAATCTCATAATTACTGAGATTTCATTTCGTCGGTGTCTTGATGAGGTATCCTTCTTTTCACTCTGTCGATGACACTTGTTCTTCCTCCCAAATCTTCCTGAATAGAACGTGGAGCATCTATGAATTCGCTTCTATATCTGACTTTGGTGCTTCAGGTGGCATATTATCAGGTCGTGCTGTTTTCCCACCCTTGATTTGTTTGATGACCGGCCATGCTGATTTCTTCGGTCGTTGGTGGAGTGACATTTATAGAAGTGTGTGTGTGTGTGTTGGTTCAATATCCAGCGTATTGAATGAAACTGGTCTATCCAAGAGTTCTTCGAAGTGTTTCATTCATCCGTTCCTTTGTTCTTGAATCTGAGTGATTGGCTTGCCTTCTTTGTTTTTGACTGGTCTACTATATTTTCCTACCAGTTTCTTTGTTGTTCCATATGTTTTTGCTTGTCATCTCTAATGCTCCATTTCACTTGCTTGTTTGCTTCTGTGTATTCAGTTTTTGCCTTGACTTTCTCTACCATTGTTCATCTGTTGTTAATTGCTCTGTTCTCATTCTTCCTGTCTTGAAACTGGCCTAGGGTGATGCTTGTTGCGAGTCAGATCACCCTGACACGTTTAAGTTGGTGCTTAGTTCATCCCTTTCCAGTTGTCTTCCATAACAGTTCCTCCTTTCAGTAGATCTTGTAAGGATTGAAACCTGTTGTTGTGAGCTATCTTGAATTCATTGAGTTTGTCAGTATCTCGAAGGTCTATAATGCTGTTTGTCCTGTTGTCGCAAAAACACGGCATATGTAAGCAGAATGAAATTCTATGGATAAACAGAGCAGACTCACAAATATATAAGTAGTATATTGAGTGCGTGTTATAATTATTGGATAAGCAGATATCGATAAGCAGAATATGAGTTGCAGAAATGAACAGAATTATTAGCCTTGAAATTTGATTCTGATATTGACTGACAATGAATGAGTGTTCAATATGAGAGATGTGCAAAGTAATAATCCAGTTCCAGGTATCAGAAATCTTAGGGGCTCATGTTAACAAAACGTGATTTATAATCAAGAAGTACTAGATAAGTATTTTTTGGTCGTCACCAGTACGTATGGTGACGTCATTTGTTAAACAGAAGTACTAGTTTTCCTCAGCTTCGTTTTGTCTGTGCCATATGTTAGCCCAGAGTGATAACCTGCTGATTCAGCGTTTTGTGATGCATTGGTACTGATCAAATGGAAGTTGATATTTAGTGGAAACACACATACATCTTGGTGACCAATTACTCAAGAAGTGGAATTATTACACTTTCGATTACAACAGATAATCATTTAATGTTAGGCATTGACAAATCAATTACTGACTTACGCCTGTTACCCCCAATAGAGCATAGGGTGCCGAACTACATTCTCCAACCCACTCTGTCCTGCGCCTTCTTGTTCATTTTTTTCATGTCTATCTCCAGTTCTCGGCGTAATGTGTTCTTTGGTCTTCTTCTTTTCCTTTGGCCTTCAGGATTCCATGTGAGGGCTTGACTCGTGAAGCAGTTGGGTGCCTTCCTCAATGTATGTCCTATCCACTTCCAGCGCTTCTTCCTGATTTCTTCCTCCACTGGGATCTCGTTTGTTCTTCCCCACAGTACGTTGTTGCTAATAATGTCCGGCCAACGGATCTGAAGTATTTTACGTAGACAACTGTTAATAAACACTTGTATCTTCTGGATGATGGCTTTCGTAGTTCTCCAGGTTTCTGCCCCATACAGTAGAACTGTCTTGACATTTGTATTGAAAATCCTGACCTTGGTGTTGGTTGACAGTTGCTTTGAGTTCCAGATGTCTTTCAGTTGTAAATATGCTGCTCTTGCTTTGCCGATCCGCGCCTTCACATCTGCATCAGATCCACCCTGTTCATCAATGATGCTGCCCAGATATGTAAAGGTTTTTACATCTTCCAAATCTTCTCCGTCAATTGTGATTGGATTGGTGCATACTGTGTTGTATCGGAGAATCTTGCTTTTCCCTTTGTGTATATTGAGACCTACTGCTGCTGAGGCTGCTGCCACACTGGTCGTTTTCCCCTGCATTTGTTGTTGCGTTTGGGATAGAAGGGCCAGATCATCTGCGAAGTCTAGATCGTCCAACTGCATCCTAGATGTCCATTGTATCCCATGTTTCCCTTCAGATGTTGACGTCTTCATGATCCAGTCGATCACCAGGAGAAAGAGAAAGGGTGAGAGTAAGCAACCTTGCCTGACACCGGTCTTTACCTCGAACGAGTTTGTCAACTGTCCTCCATGCACAATTTTGCAGTGTAATCCATCATAGGAATTCTGTATGATATTGACTATCTTCTGAGGCACGCCGTAGTGTCGAAGAAGTTTCCATAGTGTTGTTCTGTCCACGCTATCAAATGCCTTTTCGTAGTCAATGAAGTTGATGTAGAGTGATGAATTCCATTCAATTGATTGTTCCACAATGATCCGTAGAGTTGCGATTTGGTCTGTACACGATCTATCCTTACGGAATCCTGCCTGTTGGTCACGAAGTTGGGCGTCTACGCAGTCCTTCATCCTGTTTAACAATACCCTGTTGAAGACTTTTCCCGGTATTGAGAGAAGAGTGATGCCCCTGTAGTTATCACATTTGCTGAGATCGCCTTTCTTCGGTATTTTGATCAGAAGTCCTTCTTTCCAGTTTGTTGGTACTTGTTCCTCATCCCAAATCTTATTGAAGAGAATGTGGAGTATCCTTGCAGTTGCCGCTACGTCTGCTTTTAGTGCCTCTGCTGGAATGTTGTCCGGTCCTGCTGCTTTGCCACTCTTGATTTGTCTGATGGCCATGCTGATTTCTTCAATTGTTGGTGGGCCAACATTGATTGGGAGGTCCGTGGGTGCTGCTTCGATGTTGGGTGGGTTCAGTGGAGCTGGTCGATTCAAGAGTTCTTTGAAGTGTTCTACCCACCTGTTTTGTTGTTCTTCAATGTTGGTGATTACCTCGCCTTCCTTGCTTTTCACTGGTCGTTCTGGTTTGCGGCGATTTCCAGAGAGTTTCTTTGTCGTGTCATACAGTTGTCTCATGTTTCCTTCTCTTGCAGCCTTTTCCGCCGTCGTTGCTAAATCTTCCACATATTTACGTTTGTCGGTTCTGATGCTCCTCTTCACTTGTTTGTTTACTTCTGTGTATTCAGCTTGTGCCTTGGCTTTTTCTGCTCTTGTTCGACTGGTATTGATTGCTGCCTTCTTGTTCCTCCTTTCTTGAATCTTATCCAGTGTATCAACAGTGATCCATTCCTTGTGATGGTGCTTCTTGTGACCCAGGACCTCATGACATGTTGAAGTGATTGCCTCTTTGATCCCCTTCCAGTTGCTCTCCACAGTAGTTCCTTCTCCATTGAGTAGATCATGAAAGGCCTGGAACTTGTTGCTGAGGACTATCTTGAATTTGTTGAGTTTGTTAGTATCCTGAAGAAAGGCCGTATTGAACTTTTGTGATATTGTCCCCCCGTTGTCCAGTGCTTCTTGAGTTTCAATTTCATCTTGGCGACCAGCAAGTGATGATCTGATGCTATATCAGCTCCTCTCTTGGTTCTCACGTCCTCTATAGTCCTCCTGAACGTTTTGTTGATGCAAATATGGTCGATTTGGTTTTGCGTAGTGTGATCCGGTGAAGTCCATGTGGTTTTGTGTATGCGTTTATGTGGGAATATGGTGCCGCCTATGACCAGTTTTTGAAGGCACATAGATTTGCAAATCTCTCACCATTTTCGTTCCTTTCTCCCAGTCCGTGTCGTCCCATGATGTCTTCATATCCAGTGTTGTCCGTTCCAACCTTGGCGTTGAAATCTCCCATCAGAATGGTCAGGTCCTTTGTTGGGCACTTCTCGACGATTGACTGCAGCCTATTGTAGAATTGATCTTTAGCGTCTTCATTGTAGTCGTTGGTAGGCGCATAGCATTGGATGATGTTCATTGAAATGCCCTCTTTCTTTGTTTTGAACGAGGCTTTGATGATCCTTGGTCCATGAGATTCCCATCCTATAAGTGCATTTTGCGCTTGTTTGGACAGCATCAATGCAACTCCTTGTGTATGTGGTGCATTTTCTTCTTCATGGCCGGAGTATAACAGGAGCTCTCCTGTAGTTAGTCGTTGTTGTCCAACTTGTGTCCAATGTGTTTCACTGATCCCAAGTACCTCTAGGTTGTATCTTCTCATTTCTGCAGCAATTTGGAAGGCTCTCCCGGTGTCCCACATTGTACGAACATTCCATGTACCTAAATAAATGGTCGCTCTGGTTGTCAGAAGGGGCATCGGCCTCGTAACTTCCGAAGGAATTCGGCTTTCATCATGAGGCGTCATAATTCTTCTAAATGAAGACCTTCTGACTCCCAGGCCAGAGTTTAAAAGGTTTGAATAATTTTTTCTGGTTAGCGTTTTTTTAGCGAGTTAGTTTTCTACGGGATGGGGACGCTAACCCCATGCCCAACCCTCCTCCTTTATCCGGGTTTTGGACCAGCAGTAGCCACCGGAGGAGCTCCAGGAGTAGTTAACAAATCGATCAATAAATCCATATTTCCGCAATCGTTGGTGCTATATAGGGCGTTGATTGTGATATCATTCAGAGAACACGACAGAAAATGTGAATATAAGTAAATACTAGATGGAGAAAGCAACACACTGCAGTGTATAACAAAATGTAAGTTATTGAACACATAGTTTCAATAAACACAAACAGAGATCTAATTAAACTTACATTTACATCGACAATTCACAAGTGCACATTGAAAATGCATTCGGTCAGTGAATGCAACTTCGTGAGTACACATGAACAAGTTCAATGTTTGTACTAGTCAACCACATGTTAGACTGAAGTAAATCTCATCGATTGACTTTCTGAATGATTGGATGCTTAGCTGACTTCAATCATCGTGATAATGATCAGGATGTGAGTGATCAGACGTGGTGATTATCATGTTAAATTCGTTGTTATAATGATATGTATACTGATTGTCGATAGGATACCTTACATCTTCCTAACTGATTACCAGTGAGAATGCTCCATCTTTCTGCACTAAATGTCACTCTCTGTTCAGTAATGTTGACTAACACAGCTGATGGGGTGAGTGCACGAGTAATCACTAGTACTGGACATGCGACCGATTGATGAGAATAGACGTTGTAGGTGGTGAATCATGTCAGCATCAGTGTCGAATTCTTACAGGACTACCTATTTTGAGATTCATTTACTAATTCTGGTCTAATCCAAGTATCGATTGCATCACCAATACAGCTGATCTAGTTCGAATGCCCTTCGACTAACCAATCACACTCTAAATGTGAGATAACAGGTCATAGTTACAATATGTGGCTATCAGCTCACAATACAATCTCCCACACTTGCTCATTTGTCCGATAGTCAGATTAGAGTACAACTCATTGAGCAGACTATTACTCACACAGTTCAAATTCATGAATCGGTATAGAACCAAGTTCCGACCCCACATCAACTGCATTAGGTAATTACAAGTCCAACAAAACTGAGAACTAACTCTGTGATTCATTAACAATAATTTGGAAAATGTAAGGCACATAACGATTATTTCTATATCAAACGAAAGCATACACTTAGAGAAGTGTAATAATGTAAGAGTTTGAGTATTCAGTGACTATACAACAAAGCGTTAACTGTTAATAGCACTGTTCTGAAAGTTCCCTGTCGCTTAAAATTTATCCCGAAATCGCAAATTCATAAAAAGTTTCAAAGAATGCAGCTTAGTGACTATGGAGAACAATGGAAGTGGAATAACAACTATAATGATAAACCATCTACGACCTCGTCAGTCTCATTGTTCACACACGACGACAATGACAACGACGATGAAAATGCACACTACACTTACACCACAATCCTATATTGTTCATCACACTGTCAGTCAACTGACAGTCTCAAAAATAATCAATACTCGTCTATGACGAAAACCCTGTCGAATTGTCACCGGACATTCTCTGTCCCCTATTACTGACTTATACCAAAACAGGAAACATCATTTTGCAAATTTACAACATCTAATCAAGATTACGCAATATATCATGTTCGACATCGAATTGTACCAGAACAATTAGTGATTACTTGAATTCAATATGAAACAATGACTGATCAGTGAGAATTCCTTCCATCTTCACTCCGTATTATACTACTTATATATGTTGTGAGCGACACGTATTGAATAAATGGTCAATTTGTTTGTATTTATATCTGACCATAGAGACCTGAATGACTAGTCCCATCTCAAATCCCAGTTGGAGGACTATGGTCGGTGGTCAAGATCATGGCATATGATTCATGAGGTATTCAATTCACAAATGTTCTAATGACACATCGACAATATAAACTATAATTTCATCGATAAATTAATTCCATTTGTACGTATATGAGAATGGAGATGTAACTAGTGGATAGCTGATTCTAATACAATTAGGTGAGAATTGGGAAGGCCGAACTATCGAAACTGTCCAGCCTAAAGTTGTTGTGTTTCTATTTTCATAATTTCCTACTTTAAGCGTTTTGTTGATACATAAACTTTATTATATATTTTACCTTTCTTCAGTGACTTAATTTATATGTACCCACTACTCAGTTCTCTCCCCTGTTATTGTGTGGTCATACTGTTAATGTAATTTCATAATTACATTGATGTTTGGTGAAGATTATATTTTACGAATTTGTACATTTGAGTTAAGATTGAATTGAAGTTGCTCGGTCACGCATCATCACCAGATCACGAGTGAGTGCGGCGTGCTACGCATCCCTTACAACTGTTAGCCAGTTCTGTCCGAACGCTTCTCAACCTAATGACAGCCTCACAAATATGTCTTCGAACCTCATCATTTGTATCCTCTGACTTGACTGAATTGGCGTACTTCCATTATGAAGTTGTTACGTGTAAAGATTTTCGTTGTCAAACTATCAACACCTATCGCATCTTTGGATTGATGACTTATATAGAGGTGATGATTTCGAGGATATATCAACTCTTAAGTGATTACACTTCCACTTCCTAGAATCGGATTTGTGATCTGTGTGTATCCATGATTTTCGGTTGCGATTCGCCACATTGGGTATCCGGTTATGTGAAGAAATTCTTTGAATCAAGTGTTTATTAATATGCATATAATCAGTGAATAGAATTGTAGAAAATCTAGACAATAGTAATTCCAACGATAATTGCTGTACTACTTTCACCTATAAATGTTGGTGATATCTGGTGTACTACCATCAAATTACTTCCATTCACTGTCTCTGTACTACTAGACTGATGTAGACTACTCATGTGAGAAATAACAGCGTGGTAGATTGAACATTGATTCCATTAGTTTCGAACGATCACTGAAATATACAGAATTGTTACATACTGTGACAATCCATATTGACCACATAAACTCTGACTGCAATTTGTAGTCGCATTAATGTTCACGTATCCTGATGAATTGTTTTCACAAATTGAGTAGAATTTGTAACGAGTTTCAAATAGATTCAAGTAGTCAGTTGGTTTGTGAATGTTAGTGGGGTGGTGTCGTGACGATTTGCAATGAGAGATAAGGTGGATTTGATAACTAGAGTCTGTGAGATGGTGTTTGTCAATGGGGTAAACTGATGTCAGATTGTTTAGTAACTGTCAGTGATGATTGAATACGAAAGGGAAAGTGTATACATATTTGGTTGAGGAAATGATCACTCTGCAACCAATCAAATTTTGGAGACACAACCACAATAAATTCAACAATACCAACCAGTCAGTGATTCACTCTGAAAGATCACACAGCCACAGCAACCAACCAACCAAACAATCGAGAACCTAGATTCGTTTGACTTTTCCACTCTGCAATCAAGTCTCATGATTTAATGAGGCTGATGTGGATAGAATGTTTGTTAGGCACTAGACATTGAGATGGATAATCGGGAAGAGTGAGAGAATTAGTTGGATCATCTTACTCACAACGCATATCAATAAAATGACAACATGCTCTCTGGTAGTCAGTGTGCTTCACGGGTCATATCACAATTCCGAATGCCACTTGTTACTTTGATGCTTAATAACCGTGATACCATGGACTAATAAAACATCCTCTCATTCTCTTTTATTCACTAATATGCCGCCAACTATTAGGCAGCCACAAAAATTGCTAATATGAAGTATGACAACTTGAACCAATGTACAACTCGATGAATGATCGACTCAGGCCCATTTCTTTCAGATAGCATGAGTTGAATGGTTATTTTGCAAAGTTACTGCATATGTCAGATCACATCGAAACTCTTCAATGTACATACAAACCGTACTCAGAAAATATGATATTTGCTTCAATTTGTTACACTGTGCACCATTGTTTCTTATAAATCAATACACGCATTATATTACTGAAATGGATTTAAGCGACCAGTGTTACATCCCACACTAACAGTGTGAACTGTTGCAATTTCTTTCACCATAAATCTAGTATGATGCAAAATTCACTGAAAATGTTTGTTCTTTATGCAAGTACTGGGATGGTTCTTCTGAGTTGGATAATCGGGAAGAGCGGGAATCATCCTACTCACAACGCATATCAATAAAATGACAACATGCTCTCAGGTAGTCAGTTTATTCCACAAGTCATATCACAATTCCGAATTCGAATTGCTATCCAGCGTAGGTGTATACACTCTCTGTCTTCCCTTAAACTATGATATTAAATCTCTTCATATCTTTATTTGTACGAACTAATTCTTTCTTGCTGTACTATATCCTCATATGCAATCTTTCTTTTATATATTACCACCATTGAATTAACTAATTCTATGAATCCGGTGTTCATCTTGCTATGCTAATGCGGTATGGCAACTCGGACCGATGCATATATGTGCCTAGTCCTACGTTGTAGCTAACTGACTGACTGACTGACCAGCTATGTGTTAATCGATACTATAGAGATCACGTACTCACCGAACCATCATCTATGTTTTGCTGATATGCCGCAGACTATTAGGCAGCCACAAAAATTGCTAATATGAAGTATGACAACTTGAACCGACGCACGCATGATAAGCAAATTAAGATCAGGCCGGTTGCTTTCATATAGCATAACTGAAATGTACATTTTGCAAATTTACTTTATATTTCAGATCGGCTCAGGCCTTTTCAGCTTACAACCAATATGTTTTCAACAAAATAACCAGAGTTTCAAACTGTTGCTCTGTGCATCAATGTTTGTTGAAAATCAATACACACATTATACTGCTGAAATGGATTTAAGCGACCAGTAGTACATCCCACACTAACAGTGTAAACGATTTCAATTTATTCCATCATAAATCTAGTATGATGCAAAACTCAGCAAGATTTCTCTACATACAAGTACTGGGATCGCTCATCTGTCAGGTATGTGTGATTACTGCACTATATCCTATATCATGTTTGTCAATAGTGATGAGATTTATGTCATTCTATTGAGTGTCCAGTAGGATAATTTTGAGATTCATGGAGTTTTCGAACAAATGTTTGATATTCTGCTTACTCGAATGTTACTGAAAAGGAGATCGAGTAGTGTTTCAGTTCAATCGTGTTCTCTTTCTCTCTCACCCTCTCTCGCTTGTCAATCAGTCAGGTGACAGAATAGTTTTCGTCTCTCCACTCAAGGAAGTTACTGTCAATTCGGACTGACGCATTTCTAGTCTCAAGGCTAAACAGTTAGCCTATCGTTCAAGCACTTAATCTAGATCGATGTAAGTTATCGTCTGTATGTATGGGGTAGACAGATCAACGACGTACGAACCCATGACGGAATTAGACGCCCAGCACCACACCGTCTCTCTTTGACCGTGTATGACTATGTCTTGTTTATTTACCATTCATCATGTTTATGTCTGTGACGGAGAATCGCGGGCCGCTTTTGCTGATTGTACGTTCCGTGATTTTCTGCTGTCTGTGCTGTCAAATGCTTTCTCATAATGCAATAAGTTGACGTAACACCCACATGCTGATTTCTTCGTGTTATGACTTTAAGTTGTGAGACTGCAGGGTTTGATAAGCAGCGTATTTATTGATCGATCGCAGTACAGTGACACGGAAAACACGTACGGACGGCCTAGAGTCTCTATTGGTCCCGCTTCCCTGTCTAGCCCAGTCAGTTGAGTCCAGAACACAAGTCACAGCCTCGGAGATATGAATCACTATATTTCAAACATACTTTGTTTATATACTAGTCAAGCATACCACAGCGTACCATAAAAATAGTAAACAACATTTACGCAATATGTAACGAATGAATTAAATAATAGCCAATAGGGAATGTACATTTAAAGTCCAAGGACACCACTGGACTTAACATGATAATTATTGGTCTATTCTTCCGCATCCACAACACCTCCCCTTTTTTTTGAAGATCCGGAGTTGATATCCGGATTTTGAAATTTTCTGGGTTCATCCTCCCCCACGAAATAATGTTGGGTCCTCATATTCCCAAGTTAGAATTAATTTGACTTTATTTAACACATAATTGTCAGATTGAACAGGGAAGTCACTGAAAGTGATTAAATAGTGGGGAACAATGTCGCTTGATATGAGGTCACCAACGTTTGATTCTTCTGGAACATTGTCACGGGATTTGTTGAAAATCTCATTTGTAAACAGTTGATCACTGCGATAATCAACATCTATCAAAATTGTATTAGATTTCTGATCATCATTTAATGCATTTAACACATTTTCTGGTACAAAAAGATCTAGATAATAAGATTCGTCAGAATCTCCTGTTGTTGAATGATGAGGACCATTTGAAACAGCTGGATTCAGTGTACCGCACGATTTGTTCCCTGTTCCGTTGTGGGCGGGTACTGCAATTAATTTATGAGCATTTAATAAGAGATCCTCCTGTGAGCTGGGTACATCACTGTCTGTACACGTTTCAGGAACAGTGGGATTTGAACCCACGACAGGGAACGTTTCGGAATTTGACATTTCTGGACAACTGGGCGGACCATGAATAACTGTCTCGTTTACATCACTGGTCGTCCGGGATTCACAGAGGCTTTTATAAACAGCTTCATATGTTCTGCAGTTGTTTTCCAGCTCAGTCTGCAGATGAGAAATGAATTTACCAACTTCTGTTGCACCTCCGAAACATGGAACATTTACCAACAGTGTGCGTAAATTTTCTAAAAAATTTAACTGGCTATTTTTGAAGCACTGCTGTTGTTGCTCAAGTAGAAGCTGTAATCGATCGGAAAAGGTAGTCATTTTTTTTTCAGCACCTGCAATGAAAATTAACTGTAGGAATAATGACCAATGTTGCTCAAGGACGCTGGTGACAATCTGGATGCTGATTGGTCGAAACAATTAACCTGAATCTCGTCCAATTACAAGGTTCAAAATTTTTCTCCACCCCGTCGCCAATTGTTATGACTGATGTGACTGCAGGTCTTGATAAGCAGCGTATTTATTGATCGATCGCAGTACAGTGACACGGAAAACACGTACGGACGGCCTAGAGTCTCTATTGGTCCCGCTTCCCTGTCTAGCCCAGTCAGTTGAGTCCAGAACACAAGTCACAGCCTCGGAGATATGAATCACTATATTTCAAACATACTTTGTTTATATACTAGTCAAGCATACCACAGCGTACCATAAAAATAGTAAACAACATTTACGCAATATGTAACGAATGAATTAAATAATAGCCAATAGGGAATGTACATTTAAAGTCCAAGGACACCACTGGACTTAACATGATAATTATTGGTCTATTCTTCCGCATCCACAACACTTCGATTGTTAGATTATTAATATCTGTGATATGGTGTGCGTGTTTGTTGCTTTGATACGTTTTGTGTCCAATGAAGTTGGTCTTTTCAATAGTACCTTAAGGTGTTCTTCTCTTTTGTCCCTCTGTTCTGGAATCTCAGTGATTGTTCTTTTTGGTTTACTATATTTCCCTGTTAGTTTCTTCGGTGTGTTACATAGATGTTCTATACATTTTTATTTCGAATACATTCATGAACCTGTCATGGATTTACCTTTGAAATCAATTCTAGTTGATCTCTTTCTAAGCAATGTAGAGAATAATCTTCATAAAGGTGGTTATCGTCAAATTACGTTTATGTGGTCTATACATGAATAATTCTTTTATCATCGTTGACCACAATAAACACATAGTAGGGAGAAATAAAGGAAAACAACAAACGGGACAACCTATTTTCCCAGACATTATCATTTATACTTTTAAATGTGTAATTACATAGAATTGAGTTGTGTGTTTACTTCAATTCAATTAATCTCACGCTTTTGTCGAATCTATAATCAACTGTAGTGGACACCACCCACAACATTGCTTGTAAGTAGTATATTACGAAATGTGGCCTCGAAGTTGTCGGACTGAATGAGAAGTTTCAGAACAGTGAAAGTACGTTGTTGACAGACTACATGGAAACTAGGTTAAAGGACTGTTCAGATTGCAGAACACAGTGAAAGAAACGAATAGACGATTTAAGACTGTGTACATGTATTATGCAAATGCTTGTAACATTACCTTCCTTCACACTATCACCATATTTAATTCCCTTCCTCGAATATTGCAATTAAATTGATCATGAGCTTAATATTCTGATGTCAAGAACAACAGAACCTTTAAGTGAAATGATAAACACCACGTATTCAGAGAATGGGTTGAATTTCACGTGCCTACATCAACAGATACTATGGAGAGTTGGTCTTTGGGGCAACATTAAGTGACTCATGGAGAAAAGAGAGATTCGAATTGGTAATTGTTATATCCCGGTGAAGATTAAATTACAGGTAACTCCGGAGGACTATTAATGGACTAATATTCTATAAATATTCTTACTGTAAAACTATTGAATAATTAGATTATGTATATTTATATTACTCTTATCATAAGCTTTATTTTGACCTATATTTTATTATTGTACGATTTACGATTCTTAAGCTATGCTCAGTCTATTAATTACTGTCCCCCTCGTTCACAGCCACTTTTTGGCTTATTTGTGTACACATGTTATTTTCTATTTTACGGTACGTTGTGGTCTGTCTGATTGATATATAAACCGAGTATGTCTGAAATAAACGATTCGATCTGATTCGATTCGATTCATATTACGGAAGCTGGTATTGTGTTCTGGACTCAAGTGGAAGGGCTGGGAGGACATAGGACCAATAAGGACGCTAAAATGCCCACACCGGTTGAACGTCATTGGTTTGGCATAGTGCGAAATTGTATAAGTCGTATTCTGACTGGTCGATAAGTCGCGTGATAGAAAGCCAGACATCAAAGTCATAACAGTAATAAACAGTCAAATGGAAGATATAGGATCACAATAAACACGACATATGTAAGCAGAATGAAATTCTACGGATAAACAGAGCAGACTCACAAATATATAAGTAGTATGTTGAGTGCGTGTTATGATTATTGGAATATCAATAAGCAGAATATAAGTTGCAGAAATGAACAGAATTATTAGCCTTGAAATTTGATTCTGATATCGACTGACAATGAATGAGTGTTTAATATGAGAGATATTGTGGTGTTTGAATGAACTAATGATACCTTTGTACTTGTTGCATGCTTGATCTCGAATTCTAAATACAGTACATTAGATTGTGGTTATCTGGTACTTCTTGATCCGATTACGTTATTTCTGGTATTCTTAGTTCATACGATAATTCAAATACTTATAAACATTACAGATATGCGAAATGATAATCCAGTTCCAGGTATCAGAAATCTTGGGTGCTCATGTTAACAAAATATGAGTCGAATTTTAGAGCTAAATAATAAGCAGAATTCTATGATTATTTACAAATGCTTAATTATTGACTTCCTAACATTCAGTTCGAGCATCATTTTGCTGATCTTACATTGCTTAAGGTTGATTAAATCGATTGGGTTTTAACATCACTACTTTCATTCAATTTTACTATTCCCATTAACAGGTTACATTCAAATATGAACGGTCAACGAACTGAAACACATACTCATCATACAAATTATATCTGAATTCTCTCTTTCCATTAACACTTCCGATATTCTATAGAACGCTAAACACAAGATTAAAGAGTATGGTTGTAAGAAATACTTGATCGTACGACGCTCGGTAAATTAGTTATATTTGTTCGTCAA
This sequence comes from Schistosoma mattheei, assembly GCA_944470405.2. Classification (NCBI taxonomy): domain Eukaryota; kingdom Metazoa; phylum Platyhelminthes; class Trematoda; order Strigeidida; family Schistosomatidae; genus Schistosoma; species Schistosoma mattheei. The sequence continues at coordinate 11,622,518 of OX103945.1, forward strand.
TTCAGTTTATGTTTACAATATATAAAAGTTCCATGAAACCCTTTGCTATTGATTACTTATTATCAAGCGACACTCAATCCAGTCTGTTTCAAATCTGACTATTGATCAGTGTATAAAAATCATATGACAATCAGTGTATTCAGCTACACATTGTGATCTGTATTGACTGTCAGATGGATCCTCTCCCCTACTCTTATATTATTCTTTGCTACTTATATACATGTCGACAGGTTCATTCTATACATGTAGAAACACCAACTGCACCATCGATTCACAAATCTCTCATATCAAACACGAAAATATCGTTCGATGTATTTACAATCTCATTGAACAGACAACAATCATGTTCATTTATATGCAATGTTATTGAATATGGATACTTAAACAATTATTCTATCGATTCATTGGTACTTATCTTCTGTTGCCTTATTAGTAAAGCTTAAATAATCGTTTACATATTTATACTTCTCGTGCTCCTAATGTCTTAGCTCAGTTATCATCATTCATTTCCAACTACACAATCATGTATCTCCATTCATATTCACGGGTCATTATCATTTCCATTGTAAAAAATTAATTGATGAGTTATTTCAAAGTTTATTCATTCACCAAACAACCCATTGACCGACTGAGTGACTGAATCATTGATTGTTTTAAAAACACAAGCACATAAGAATAGTACTCGCACACAACAAAAAATAACGTTTGATAGCACCGTTCTGAAAGTTTCATATTGTCTAAAACTTATCCCGAAATCGCAAATTCATAAAAAGTTTCAAAGAATGCAGCTTAGTGACTATGGAGAACAATGGAAGAGGAATAACAACTATAATGATAAACCATCTACGACCTCGTCAGTCTCATTGTTCACACACGACGACAATGACAACGACGATGAAAATGCACACTACACTTACACCACAATCCTATATTGTTCATCACACTGTCAGTCAACTGACAGTCTCAAAAATAATCAATACTCGTCTATGACGAAAACCCTGTCGAATTGTCACCGGACATTCTCTGTCCCCTATTACTGACTTATACCAAAACAGGAAACATCATTTTGCAAATTTACAACATCTAATCAAGATTACGCAATATATCATGTTCGACATCGAATTGTACCAGAACAATTAGTGATTACTTGAATTCAATATGAAACAATGACTGATCAGTGAGAATTCCTTCCATCTTCACTCCGTATTATACTACTTATATATGTTGTGAGCGACACGTATTGAATAAATGGTCAATTTGTTTGTATTTATATCTGACCATAGAGACCTGAATGACTAGTCCCATCTCAAATCCCAGTTGGAGGACTATGGTCGGTGGTCAAGATCATGGCATATGATTCATGAGGTATTCAATTCACAAATGTTCTAATGACACATCGACAATATAAACTATAATTTCATCGATAAATTAATTCCATTTGTACGTATATGAGAATGGAGATGTAACTAGTGGATAGCTGATTCTAATACAATTAGGTGAGAATTGGGAAGGCCGAACTATCGAAACTGTCCAGCCTAAAGTTGTTGTGTTTCTATTTTCATAATTTCCTACTTTAAGCGTTTTGTTGATACATAAACTTTTATTATATATTTTACCTTTCTTCAGTGACTTAATTTATTATGTACCCACTACTCAGTTCTCTCCCCTGTTATTGTGTGGTCATACTGTTAATGTAATTTCATAATTACATTGATGTTTGGTGAAGATTATATTTTACGAATTTGTACATTTGAGTTAAGATTGAATTGAAGTTGCTCGGTCACGCATCATCACCAGATCACGAGTGAGTGCGGCGTGCTACGCATCCCTTACAACTGTTAGCCAGTTCTGTCCGAACGCTTCTCAACCTAATGACAGCCTCACAAATATGTCTTCGAACCTCATCATTTGTATCCTCTGACTTGACTGAATTGGCGTACTTCCATTATGAAGTTGTTACGTGTAAAGATTTTCGTTGTCAAACTATCAACACCTATCGCATCTTTGCGGTATTTTAATGCATGTTTAACTCTTAAAAACGTTAGATAAAAGGAAAGATTGGTTGAAACATGGTTATTCAGTTTGACGAATTTGGTTTCGAAATTGAGAATACTGAATGGGAATCAATTATGGAGTGGTTTTGAGAAACAATTCTATACATATGGTCACTGTAATAAATGCATGCAAACATGATAACGAAACTGGTCGTGTATCAGTCCAAGTTTCCACACACAATAACAGCACTCATTTTTTGAGGTTATGATTTCGTTGTTGGTGTAACAAACAATGACGAAGGAAATTTTAAGGTGTCTGTCTGTTTTAGTGTTATCAACTCAATCCTCACGATAGTTATGTACCTCTGATTCAACAACACATACTTGCTATTTTGAACTACGTCCATGAAAAACTGAAGGTTGGTGACAACCTCGATTGCTGATTCTAGTCTTGAAAATATTTTGTTGAGAGGAGTGTTTGATAGTAATTAACACCTTAATTCGAAACTCGTTCTGAAATCTGTTGACATAGTGAAGATTACTGTTCAGGATATGTGACATGCGAATGCATAATTTGCAAGAACATTAACTCCATACACTACGAATATCGTTGGATATAGCAGGAACAATTAGCGCGGCAGTATAACACTACTTCATTTTGGGGTTTCTCGACTGCTTACAACATAAACGCAATAATATTGATCAATCACTGATCGAGCAAGCAAAAAAACCAGACGTTACTCGCTTGCGTACAGTGCTCATATGGAAACCACACCAACTTGTATTATTAATTCTACTGCGAGTTAAATGGCAGTTTCAAAAATATGGATCGTTTTCATCACGGACTGATCTCAGCTAAGCTTGATAGTCCTTAATATCGTGACAGACAAGAAACTGTAACTTAAACAAAAATAATCACATTGCAAAACTTCAAAAACTGTGGTAGATTATCCTGCACTATGAGTGTACCAATAAATTACATTCAATCACATCTTAATATCATCTGTTATTACTTATTTGTACCGAAATCTGACTAGTGTGCATACATCTGATGTTCCCTTTGTTTACTACTTAAATGTATTTTCAGTGACAGGAAAGTGTATTCAGAGGTTGAATCACATGGATACACACAAAATTCTTAAGTTCAGTACGTCGCCATTCCATATTTACATTCACCAACACAACAAATAGCAAAATCAAATAACCACCAAATTATCTCTCAGAAAATGAATCCCATGATGGTAGGTTGTGTGATGTAAACGTTTATTTGCCGTCTGAAACATCACGCCACATATCAAATTGTGGTATACAAGTTGTTTAATTGATGGAAAATAACCACAGGCATTAAACTGGATAAATCATCCACATAAGTGTGTTTCGATATTGCTCACTTCGTTATCACGGTTTACACTTGTTACATTACATCACCACAATATCTGTCAGGTTTAAAAATAAATGAAGCGAAACGCATGTTTACTGAAAATATTTGGATATAAATATTGAATAAGTAGCTCCTAAATTTCATGGAATGTATTGATAACCTCAATTTCGATTCAATGAAATCTTCAATAATGTAATCTTTGATGTTATCTATCAAGTTGAATTACAATAATGATTGATTACCTCATCATTATTAACAGCAAGATTAATAGGCTAATGGAAATTGAAGAATTTCAAGATGAAAGATATTCGTGCAAGTCATCACTCCCTCATGGCTCTAACACTTAATTTTCATAACCGACAATTTGATTTTCTATATCATCACCATTTTTCATGTCCAAGTGTTTCCATTGACAAGACCTACAGCTTCTTAAGGTGGAAGCTGAGATCATTCGGTATACACGAGTACTGTTATTTAACAGTCACGGCAAACAATCCACATGGAAATCAGTAACTGGACAGCATTTATATTCCACATTCGGGAACATACACTCGAAACACTAAATATCCATAACCAAAAGCATGATCGTTTGACACTTCCAAAATAATAAAATGCAACCGACGAATGAGTGAGATGTGTAGGAAATTTGATAGAAATATGAATGAATAATTTCCATTGCCCTGATCGTTATAAGTAGTATAATTTGTATAGTCCATTATGATTTGATCATTGATGATTAGACAGAATTTGTATAAAAGAAATGATTGATTCATACAGAAAACGTACATAGATATAATCTGATATCAAATAATTAACTTTATTTGAAATTTGTAAAATGATGATTTGAATTAAGGTAAACAGTATTTTCCCTAATTCTGTTCCTCTATCAATCGAGGTGAAATGTGTAAATATTGCTAGCCTATCCGTCAAATATTTGGACGCTACCACGTCGAGTGGTAGTGTATAAGCATAAAATAAACTTAGACGATATGTCAACTCGTCTTATGCAGTTATCCATTATACCTGGAAGACATCTCGAAATTTACCTGCAGTTAACCAGTGGTGGACATGGGTGATAATCATGAATTACTCATAAATGATTGGTATCGTACTTCAAAGTGTTGAATGTTCCACATTTATTCATCTTCATTTGTCACTGCATGTTGTTCGAATATTGTACGTGATTATGAATATTTTCCAGTTATCATTGCTAGAGGTTGAAAATGATCGACTACTCATGTGTGTTCTTCGGATGTCGTATGACGTAGTGAGTTGGATCGGTGAGGTATATGTGATAGCGAATTGTCATATTTGGTGAGGAATAAATTTTTAAGGTTCCTATTGTGATGTTCGTGAGTCGGAAGTCATATTTTGCTGTTGACAGATAGGAACATAATGTAGACGTTAGACTTGTACAACAAACATCCAAGCATTTGACGTAACTGTTTTGAAAATCATCATCTATCCATCTGCACTGTTGTCATTCAGGTCATGTTAATATCAAGAGTGAACGATAGTTTCACTTGTATCGATCTGCATTGGTCAGAACAACAGCAGATCATCATGTGTTTGTAAGAGAAAATACTTGTTGTAAAACGCGAGAGGACTGAATTAATAAAAGCATACATATCACACTGAAATATTTCGGGTATCTGAATTTTCAGATATTCACTTACAAATCGATTAAATCAATGAATGAACAGACATTGTGGAGTCCTGGATTTTGTCATCTTTTAGATCGGACGATGTTTGTTGACGGGCTCTCCACTTGAGTGGTTCGGGATCTGACTACAAGGAGATCTAATGAATGATTGTTATTGGATTGTATATGTCACCAATTGTCATATATAATCATCGAATTAAATCGCGTTAGTCAATAACGCTTAAAAACCTGAAACAAATAACGGAATTAAATAATTCAAATGACGAACATGGACTTTTGAATACATATATTTTGTATATACAGCGAATAGAATAGAGAGAAACGAAACGATGCGCAGTGGAGATGGTGGGTAAGTCAACTCTCATTTATTCAAGCGTCAATCAATATTTATAGCTACACAAAAGTAAGTTACAGACATGTTATGAGTAATGGGATAAGACGTATACACACACTTACGCGCTCATATAAAAAGTCAAAATTGATACGCCAACAATTAATAAGGTCAAAATAAGAGTCAAGTAAAATGAATAGATTCTGCTGTACGAAAGCTAGAATAAGGTATATGGGCTTAAAATAACAACCGACACTGAAATATATATCAGTTGAAAATTGACCAAGGTGGGGTGTACGAGATTACGAAACTAGTAAATAAATCAAAATTCGATAACGTCAATCATTTAAAATACACGTTGCATGAATAGATGACAAGTAGCTATAAAAGTCCGAGCAGTTTGATCATTCACATCAACTACACGATCATTATAATAACCATCTCAACTCGTTGGAGACTCCTCGACAATCAACACTATGAATCTACGTGACAGTGAATCTAGAATATTCCAAATTGTCAATAAGTACAAAATTATTGATGATTTCGAAACAGAAACCCGTAGTAGATATGTGACAGACTACTGTCATAATTACAATTCAGGTATTGAACAGTGTAATCACAAAGTGCATTAGTGCTGTTTCTAGTCAGTGAATTCATAATGTGTGACTACCATCCATCTATTGGATTATATGAGTTGCATGTAAATGAGAGCGTATATCGTGAGTGTGAAACCAAAGCAAAGTGAATAGAAAACCAAATCCTGAAGCCCTTCATGAATACTAAACGGACACATGAAACAAGTCTACTACACAATCAAGCACTTATCTTCATAACACACTGCCAACTCACTGGCAGTCACAAAAATATTTCAATGGTTGTCTAACTAAGATCAATCAAACATAACTTTACATACTGCAGGCTATTCAATTAGTCTACCTTAATGCGAAATCTCAATTTGCAAATATGTAATCAATTCAAAAATCCATACTATTTTTCATATTGGAAGGAAAATTGCATGCGAAAACATTGCAGCAATTCGAATTAGACTCCACTGTACGAACAATATGCATACTGACAGCATTCACTCAGTATACTACTTATATGCGTGTTCAGCGACAACCAATCTCATTCAATATCAAAGACATATGAACATGATATCTTTATTCTGTTTATCGATTCTGGTGAAACACATTCAGTTGATGCGTTTTTGCAGACTTTCCAAATATTGTTGTTGTTATTATATGTATGATATTTCAAAGCGTGTATATAATGTTTGAAAGGAATTTGAATTATCGTATGAACTAGGAATCCCAGAATTAACTCAATTGAATCAAGAACTACGACACTAGCACCAACGAATGTATTGTATCTGGAATTCGAAATCGAGTATTCAACAAGTACAAAGAACTCATCATTTCATTCAAACATCACATCCGTCACAGCTTAAATAGGAGTATAATTGTTTGTAATCGGTTGTATGTTGTACGATTTGCAATGAGAGATAAGGTGGATTTGATAACTAGAGTCTGTGAGATGGTATTTTTCAATGGGGTAAACTGATGTCAGATTGTTTAGTAACTGTCAGTGGTGATTGAATTCGAAAGGGAAAGTGTATACATGTTTGGTTGAGGAAATGATCGCTGTAAAATATGATCGATAGATGAACCCACCAATAATATAGAGAAACGCCCACCACCACATTAACTCCGTTTGTCCTTGTACGACTGTTTCTCTTTATTAATCAATCACAGTTTGATGTTCACTGTAAAACAATATTTGCGTGTTGACTCATTTTTCCTATTCTCTGGCTTATGTTCGGTATGTCATTTGTCTCTGTTTTTCCCTGTATTAATAGACCGTACTGTTTGTTTGTACACTAACGACGTTAATTTATGTTTTAGAAACAGATAAAGTTTATCTAGCCAAATAGCTTGCTTGTCCTGACTTTGGCCAAACCAAAACCCTGTATTCGACCGTCTAGGAAATAGATCAGAATTAAAGCTGTAGGAAATTTCTTCCTATAATCACTTTGCAATTAATCGAATATTTGAGACACAATCACAATAAATTCAACAATACCAACCAGTCAGTGATTCACTCTGAAAGATCACACATCCACAGCAACCAACCAACCAAACAATCGAGAATCTAGATTCGTTTGAGTTTTCCACTCTGCAATCAAGTCTCATGATTTAATGAGGCTGATGTGGATAGATATGTTTGTTAGGCACTAGACATTGAGATGGATAATCGGGAAGAGTGAGAGAATTAGTTGAATCATCTTGCTCACAACGCATATCAATAAAATGACAACATTCTCTCTGGTAGTCAGTGTATTACACAAGTCATATCACAATTCCGAATTCGAATTGCTATCCAGCGTAGGTGTATACACTCTCTGTCTTCCCTTAAACTATGATATTAAATCTCTTCATATATTTATTTCTACGAACTAATTCTTTCTTCCTGTACTATATCCTTATATGCAATCTTTCTTTTATATATTACCACCATTGAATTAACTAATTCTATGAATCCGGTGTTCATCTTGCTATGCTAATGCGGTATGGCAACTCGGACCGATGCATATATGTGCCTAGTCCTACGTTGTAGCTAACTGACTGACTGACTGACCAGCTATGTGTTAATCGATACTATAGAGATCACGTACTCACCGAACCATCATCTATGTTTTGCTGATGTGCCGCAGACTATTAGGCAGCCACAAAAATTGCTAATATGATGTATGACAACTTGAACCGACGCACGCATGATAAGCAAATTAAGATCAGGCCGGTTGCTTTCATATAGCATAACTGAAATGTACATTTTGCAAATTTACTTTATATTTCAGATCGGCTCAGGCCTTTTCAGCTTACAACCAATATGTTTTCAACAAAATAACCAGAGTTTCAAACTGTTGCTCTGTGCATCAATGTTTGTTGAAAATCAATACACACATTATACTGCTGAAATGGATTTAAGCGACCAGTAGTACATCCCACACTAACAGTGTAAACGATTTCAATTTATTCCATCATAAATCTAGTATGATGCAAAACTCAGCAAGATTTCTCTACATACAAGTACTGGGATCGCTCATCTGTCAGGTATGTGTGATTACTGCACTATATCCTATATCATGTTTGTCAATAGTGATGAGATTTATGTCATTCTATTGAGTGTCTTGTAGGATAATTTTGAGATTCATGGAGTTTTCGAACAAATGTTTGATATTCTGCTTACTCGAATGTTACTGAAAAGGAGATCGAGTAGTGTTTCAGTTCAATCGTGTTCTCTTTCTCTCTCACCCTCTCTCGCTTGTCAATCAATCAGGTGACAGAATAGTTTTCGTCTCTCCACTCAAGGAAGTTACTGTCAATTCGGACTGACGCATTTCTAGTCTCAAGGCTAAACAGTTAGCCTATCGTTCAAGCACTTAATCTAGATCGATGTAAGTTATCGTCTGTATGTATGGGGTAGACAGATCAACGACGTACGAACCCATGACGGAATTAGACGCCCAGCACCACACCGTCTCTCTTTGGCCGTGTATGACTATGTCTTGTTTATTTACCATTCATCATGTTTATGTCTGTGACGGAGAATCGCGGGCCGCTGTTTTGCATTGTACTATTCAAGTGCTGGGTATAGATAATCGTCAAAAATTGAAGCTTTTTTCGGTTAAATTTATTGGAGGACTTGTTTTTTCACGCACATTTATGAACATCCGATTAATTTTTTTTACATGGGAAGGAATTAATCAGATGGTTCGAAATTTTATCTTTAGGCATGAAAGCCTTTGGACCAACTCTCAAATAGATGATTTCTTCCAGAACTATTGAAAACACGGTTCTGAAATTATCAACGCATGTTCAACAATTATGGCTGAATGTAGCTTACAAGATTATTAAATGAGGTCGAAATCCTCTCTTTGGAGATCCTGCTGAGTTTGTTATGGAACAATGTGATATAGGTAATATGAGATACGGGTTACTTGTTTGTCATAGTAGTAATAGTGATAATCTAGATGTTGTTGATAAAGTGAGTGCAGGTTACAATATAACAAGGATAACTTATAGAAGTACTATTGACGACGAAGTTGCCTCACGCTTTTTACACTACTGAAATACTGTTAGCTATACTTTGATCAATTCACATTCAGTTTAAACTTCCAAGGAAAATGTGTAGAATATCTGACCACACTGTTCTCAATATGAATGGGAAATTATTAAATTTATTGGCGATTTTAGCATCTCTCCTCGAATTTCCTCGAACGTTTACGTCTCTTGATACCCTACTTATACTCTTGTTTATGTACAAAGTCTATTCTTGAACTGTGCTCCAATAGACTGTAGAGTTCGACAGTGTTACATCTTCCTACTTATTACACAGTTATGGTGGACAATTGAAAATGATCTGTTGTCCAGTTGAATGCGTCTGTTTGAATTCTACAAGATGGGAATTGGCAAACAACCTAATCGTACTAGACGTCACTAGGATGTATATAAAGATAATGAAATGCAATATACCGTATGTATAAAGTGCCTATTTTGCATTTATGTAGGTGTTTCTCCCTTTCATAGAAAGAACTGCATATGTGCCAAATGGTTGAATTTGTCAAGTTTAGTATTTCAAATAGAGTACATGATTAAATATCTATTGGATTGTCTGACTTTAATTAGAGAACTATTGGAATATTTTTGAAGTTGTCGGCTGTCTGGTAGTGTACAATGTAAGATAATAGTTTCGTTTTGTCAAGTGGGATATCCTTTTAAAATAAGAGTAATTGAATTTTAGGTACATAATCATTGTGCGAATTAAATAGATAGTGCGAAAATAGATAGACATTATAAAACTTTCTTATTTATTATCAAGATAAAACTCCTGTCTTGGTCTACTTGACACTCATATATTTTCTGACCAACTTCAATTTACGATAAATACGAATACAAAGTGAATTATAAATTATGCCGGACTTTGTACTTCTTATGAAGGTTCATTCAGTATACCAGTAATTGTAATTGTTTTCTGTTCAATATTGTTTTATGTGTATTGATGCATGCGCACCAAATATGAATAATGGTGAACTAGCTTTAAATTAAGATATCGAACTGAGTATGTGAACGTCAAACGCATGCATTAAGTTCTACTGGTTTACTCCTGTTCAATTGACCGATTCATTTAAATCTCATATACATGCATCATAAATGGACAAACTGATAAGACGTTAACGGTTATCGAGGAAAGATTAAATCAAATTTTGCACCCTGATAAGTTGATGATAATATGTCTAGGAAGTAAATGTCTAAATGTGAGTACGGACGTGTCCGAGTGCAATGTCACTAGCCTGGAGTCACTGTCAATAACGCGTCTGATTTGTGTATTTTAGCGGAAAAGATACTTACTTTGTAAAATATTTGATACGTATCGTTAATTCAACCGACAGAAAATAACTTCATATTGATGACGAATGGCACTCAATAATTATGTGCAAATTCACAATATCCTTATTTAGCTAACCACCACGTCGATGATCTTGATTCGATGAGGAGTCGATATTTATCATTCCCATCACATTACCATAATCATGATTGCTGAATTAATAAAAACTGCTACATAAATCATATTATTTGATCGATAAATAACAACTTCTATTGGTTAACATTAGAATTTAACCATACAATGAGAACGATTGAAGGGACGCTGTGTTGAGTAATAAAATGACGTTATCAGATATTTCTCATAAATATGCTAAACTAAACGCATCAACATACAATACCACATACAGAGAAAATTTCATATAATTATCTTAATAACTAAAACGTATCTCAGCTTCCCATAATTCAAATATATCCACCCTACCTACGTAAGAGTTCCAACTTCCAATTCACTTTGTAAATCTCAAGCAGCGAGGGTTGGTTTATGCTACATCAATACAAGAAAGACGTACATAACCAAATACTGCTTTCCATTACTACACTGACTGAATATGTTTCACACTCAGCACTTATCAGATCAACGTAAATTTTACAAAGCATGTTGAGATACTCAAGTGCAATATGTGCTATTTCAAGAATATCAAATGATTAATAGTTTACCACATGTAGGATGACCTTCCAGGTAGCACTCAATAAAGCGAAATATCAAAAGTTTATTGAAAATTTCCATGAATCCCAGTAATATCATACTAGACATTCATTAGAATGACATACAACAAATTCCAGTTAACAAACCAGATTTAGAATACAGTGCAGTGATCTCCAATACTTGACAGACGAACCATCCCAGTACTTGCATAAAGAACAAACATTTTCAGTGAATTTTGCATCATACTAGATTTATGGTGAAATAAATTGCAACAGTTCACACTGTTAGTGTGAGATGTAACACTAGTCGCTTAAATCCATTTCAGTAATATAATGCGTGTATTGATTTATAAGAAACAATGGTGCACAGTGTAACAAATTGAAGCAAATATCATATTTTCTGAGTACGGTTTGTATGTACATTGAAGAGTTTCGAGGTGATCTGACATATGCAGTAACTTTGCAAAATAACCATTCAACTTATACTATCTGGAAGAAATGGGCCTGAGTTAATTATCTATCGAATTGTACATTGGTTCAAGTTGTCATACTTCATATTAGCAATTTTTGTGGCTGCCTAATAGTTGGCGGCATATTAATGAATAAAAGAGAGTGAGAGGATGTTTTAGTAGTCCATGATATCATGATTATTAAGCATGAAAGTAACAATTGGCATTCGGAATTGTGATATGACTCGTGAAGCACACTGACTGCCAGAGAGCATGTTGTCATTTTATTGATATGCGTTGTGAGCAAGATGATTCAACTAATTCTCTCACTCTTCCCGATTATCCATCTCAATGTCTAGTGCCTAACAAACATCTCTATCCACATCAGCCTCATTAAATCACGAGACTTGATTGCAGAGTGGAAAACTCAAACGGATCTAGGTTCGCGATTGGTTGGTTGCTGGTTGGTATTGTTGAGTTTATTGTATTTGTGTCTCCAATATTTGATTAATTGAAAAGTAATCATTTCCTCAACCAAACATGTATACACTTTCCCTTTCGAATCCAATCACCACTGACAGTTACTAAACAATCTGACATCAGTTTACCCCATTGAAAAATACCATCTCACAGACTCTAGTTATCAAATCCACCTTATCTCTCATTGCAAATCGTACAACGTACAACCGATTACAAACAATTATACTCCTATTTAAGCTGTGACGGATGTGATGTTTGAATGAAATGATGAGTTCTTTGTACTTGTTGAATACTCGATTTCGAATTCCAGATACAATACATTCGTTGGTGCTAGTGTCGTAGTTCTTGATTCAAAAGAAAGATTGCATATAAGGATATAGTACAGGAAGAAAGAATTAGTTCGTAGAAATAAATATATGAAGAGATTTAATATCATAGTTTAAGGGAAGACAGAGAGTGTATACACCTACGCTGGATAGCAATTCGAATTCGGAATTGTGATATGACTTGTGTAATACACTGACTACCAGAGAGAATGTTGTCATTTTATTGATATGCGTTGTGAGCAAGATGATTCAACTAATTCTCTCACTCTTCCCGATTATCCATCTCAATGTCTAGTGCCTAACAAACATATCTATCCACATCAGCCTCATTAAATCATGAGACTTGATTGCAGAGTGGAAAACTCAAACGAATCTAGATTCTCGATTGTTTGGTTGGTTGGTTGCTGTGGATGTGTGATCTTTCAGAGTGAATCACTGACTGGTTGGTATTGTTGAATTTATTGTGATTGTGTCTCAAATATTCGATTAATTGCAAAGTGATTATAGGAAGAAATTTCCTACAGCTTTAATTCTGATCTATTTCCTAGACGGTCGAATACAGGGTTTTGGTTTGGCCAAAGTCAGGACAAGCAAGCTATTTGGCTAGATAAACTTTATCTGTTTCTAAAACATAAATTAACGTCGTTAGTGTACAAACAAACAGTACGGTCTATTAATACAGGGAAAAACAGAGACAAATGACATACCGAACATAAGCCAGAGAATAGGAAAAATGAGTCAACACGCAAATATTGTTTTACAGTGAACATCAAACTGTGATTGATTAATAAAGAGAAACAGTCGTACAAGGACAAACGGAGTTAATGTGGTGGTGGGCGTTTCTCTATATTATTGGTGGGTTCATCTATCGATCATATTTTACAGCGATCATTTCCTCAACCAAACATGTATACACTTTCCCTTTCGAATTCAATCACCACTGACAGTTACTAAACAATCTGACATCAGTTTACCCCATTGAAAAATACCATCTCACAGACTCTAGTTATCAAATCCACCTTATCTCTCATTGCAAATCGTACAACATACAACCGATTACAAACAATTATACTCCTATTTAAGCTGTGACGGATGTGATGTTTGAATGAAATGATGAGTTCTTTGTACTTGTTGAATACTCGATTTCGAATTCCAGATACAATACATTCGTTGGTGCTAGTGTCGTAGTTCTTGATTCAATTGAGTTAATTCTGGGATTCCTAGTTCATACGATAATTCAAATTCCTTTCAAACATTATATACACGCTTTGAAATATCATACATATAATAACAACAACAATATTTGGAAAGTCTGCAAAAACGCATCAACTGAATGTGTTTCACCAGAATCGATAAACAGAATAAAGATATCATGTTCATATGTCTTTGATATTGAATGAGATTGGTTGTCGCTGAACACGCATATAAGTAGTATACTGAGTGAATGCTGTCAGTATGCATATTGTTCGTACAGTGGAGTCTAATTCGAATTGCTGCAATGTTTTCGCATGCAATTTTCCTTCCAATATGAAAAATAGTATGGATTTTTGAATTGATTACATATTTGCAAATTGAGATTTCGCATTAAGGTAGACTAATTGAATAGCCTGCAGTATGTAAAGTTATGTTTGATTGATCTTAGTTAGACAACCATTGAAATATTTTTGTGACTGCCAGTGAGTTGGCAGTGTGTTATGAAGATAAGTGCTTGATTGTGTAGTAGACTTGTTTCATGTGTCCGTTTAGTATTCATGAAGGGCTTCAGGATTTGGTTTTCTATTCACTTTGCTTTGGTTTCACACTCACGATATACGCTCTCATTTACATGCAACTCATATAATCCAATAGATGGATGGTAGTCACACATTATGAATTCACTGACTAGAAACAGCACTAATGCACTTTGTGATTACACTGTTCAATACCTGAATTGTAATTATGACAGTAGTCTGTCACATATCTACTACGGGTTTCTGTTTCGAAATCATCAATAATTTTGTACTTATTGACAATTTGGAATATTCTAGATTCACTGTCTCGTAGATTCATAGTGTTGATTGTCGAGGAGTCTCCAACGAGTTGATGTGGTGTTTCTAATGATCGTGTAATTGATATGAATGGTACAACTTCTTGGATTTTAAGAGTTACTTTTTGTAGATTTTATATATTCTTGTACATAAATACGTTCGCTCTCAATTTTCGTGTATCTCATGTAAGAAGATCTATTCTCTGTGTAGCTTATCAATTGTGTATCCTGTCTATTGGTAGTATAATGTGAATCCCATCACCGTATTATCCTTTTTATACCTCAGATGCTAGAGAATGTATCTATCTGTACGTTTAATTATACATATAATTTGCAGAATCAATAAACTAATCATTTTGATTGAAATTCAACATTCGTCTTTGAAATGAATATTCCTTTCCCTCTTAATATGTGCAATCATCATCATTCGATCGCAATGAAGGAAAGTGATTGACTGCTCTCTCTCATTCAAATTTTTGTATATTATGAAACTATAAATCATAACAGCTAGCAATTGAACTGTGTATTTGTAATGTGTAATATGTATGGCACACGCTGAATACCAGATATACTGAGTTTCTGGAGTAGTTCTGCACTCTAACTGTATTCAACACTTGATGCACAATTGAAGTTATGTGATGATAAATAACAAATCTGCATAACTACTAATAGTAGTTTATAAACAATAAATATATACAGATATTAATGGTGTCTCGTGTCACTAGATCATCATTCAGATGTTTTAATTTTGAGTAACATTGGGTATTTGAATGAGTAAAACTGAACATATGATTCAATCACGAATTCATAGTTTCCGAAACCTAGTTTTTTAGTATTGTTCTTGAAGCAGGAAAACTCTTGAAGGCATTTTTCAGAAAATGTTGATCATATTTAATAAAAACATCTTTAACAAAAATACTCCCATTTACAATCCGTACTTCATATCATATGACATCAATGAACAATTTATCTCACATTCTCTACCACAATCACGCTTACTTATTCACAATATCATTACTCACTTACTCACATATCACTTTATTGAGGTGAAGGTAAACGAACTCATGTTCTACGGTCATCAGATTGAAAGTATCACATTTATCGATTTTCATTACATTGCACTTTGTTCAACAAGTATTGTAACGGAAAAGAACGATGAAAATCCCTCCACAGCTTCTTTGTTGAACAGTATTGTCATTTATTTGTTCCTTCTCTCTGTCGTATATTTTAACCTTTGTTCAGATCTCGTTTAACCAAAACTTTTGTTCTTCAGTCTTCCTCGTCTGAGCCTTTATTATGTGATTTCGATTAAAGACTTATCTTTTGTTATCTAAGTTTCCATTGCATGTTGCCGGACTATTGACAGTAAGGTCGTGTTTGACTAAGCTCAAGGTCACGGCGTGGTTCAGAGTGTGACTGCTAACCTTTTGACTGTCTGCTTGGGAGGATTGCTGGAATCCATGCGGATAGATATTTGATCCCATCTTGTGGAGAATATTTTTATTGATTCTCAGGTATCAAACTCTTTAGTATTTACTGTTTCCTTCATTGTTTAGTGCGCTACTTTGCTTTAGAGAAACTTTTGACTGTATAGCACAGGCTGTACCGTTTGAGGTATTTTGTACTTTTGATATAATTTGTTCTGTTTTCTAAATTAGAACCGTTTATATTGAGCACAGAGTTTGTGTTTCGATATAATATAACACGAGTATCTCAAAAACGCGTTGTGCACTATGCAGAGGAACACTGTCTGGTCTAATCGAATAAATTTTTGGTTCGTCAGTCCGGTGTTCCAACCGAATATTGGTTGTTCGGTCGTTACAAGTATCATGACAAATTATGAACACTTGCACGCATCTCATCGAAATAAATAAAGAGTGATAGAAGTAAAGAGTGACCTGAGTACTCATTGATCAATCGAATGTCGGAACGTGAATTGTAACTCATTCAAAGAGTTGTTTGGTATACTATTATTGTAAATTCCCATCAATATAAAAGTTTTTCCGTTCATCAAAATCATGTTCATTGTGTAATTGAAGTGATGTATGGAGATTTGCACATACAGTAAACACATACTGTGATAAAGAAGTTGAACGATTATTACATCTTTCATAATACATAGGTGAATGTACACTTTGGATACATAAATAACACACTAATCATATGTGCGGATGTATTGAAAAACAAGAACTGTCGAACTGTTTCACTAACGTCCATCCAGTTATTAAATTCACCAGAGAAGAGGAGAACGACAACAGAATAGCCTTCCTTCATGTCCTACTTACCAGAAGGATAGACGGTTCCATGAAATGAGATGTATTTCCAAAGAATACATGGATGGGTCACTATACCTATTTCCATAGGTTCACACCTTTTCAACACAAAATAAATTTAGTTAAATGTCTCAATCGGAGAATCAAACGATTATGTTCTGGAAATAGTATAGATAACGGAATAGTTAAACTAAAGTATATATTAAGAAATAACAGCAATCCAGATAATTTTGTCAGAGAGTTTCAGATGGGAAGTAAAACAAGAATAAAAAACTCTGACACGGTCAATAAAAAAATCCTTGTTTTAAACTGGATTTTGAAGGAGATATAATGGGTGAAATTTTAACACATCGAAGCAAAAGATCTGTTGAAAGACATTTCAGGCACCCAAATTACACGTAAGATTCTCAGTCAAATCAGTACTTATACAACAAATCAGCAATAGATTACCAATGTTGGGCTCCTCCATTTTTGTATACCAATGCAGCTGCTCCTATAGAGCTAGTTACATAGACCAGAAGTCTTTATCATTGCGTGTTTGCGAATACGTACCATTCGTTCTCACTTGGTAGGTAGTGAACATTATACCAAAATAGATTTAGCTTTCTTTGTTTTATGTCAAGTTCCAAAGAATCTACCTCAATGAGCTAGATTACACCTACTCTTCATAACTGAAGCCATCTAGATCAAACCCGGAAAACTAAACTTATGTATCCAGAAGAGGTATATCCAGTATCTACGTGTATTATGGCTATCTATTGGATCGCTGGATACCTAAACTAGATATCAGAAACCTCTTATCCCCTTTCCTAATTCCTTTTGTGTTTATATCTTTCCTAACGTACACATTTATCTTTCCTAATTCACAAGAATTCTTTTTTATCGTAACTCCCTTGACAACACCTCTCTTATTACATATTATCTTCACATGGCGTCATTATAATTATTATTATTCTCCTACTGTGCATTGTATTCACACAATTTCTTGTTATATTACTATTATAGTGATCATAACTTGATACTTTACTACAAATCATTCTGACCTTTATTAACTGACCTTTCTAATTTACAAATAACACAACAATATTAAAGTCGTGACAGATGCAAACGTTCATAAATGAGCTTGTGTGTATGTGTATGTAGGTGTTCATGTCAGTGTTTAACTATTGTGAACAATCTAGAAGAAAATGTTTTACTAGTACAGGGGTTGTGGAGATTATTAAGTTTTTGATTAAGATCATGAACCGATTGATGTTAGATAACCCTTGGAAACCTGAAAGAAGTGGATGGCCGTTTCGTCCTACTGTGGGACTCCTCAGCAGTGGGCCTCCACGATCCATTATGCTTAAGTTAACTTGAGTTGGTCGAAAAGATTTGTAGCTCAAATGGATAATTTTGACGGAGTTTTGTTCTCTGAACTGGATGGAAAATTATGCACAAACATACGAATAAAAATCAAACCAATGAGAGATATAACCAAAACAAACAAGTAAACAATGACAGGTTTCAGGGTCAACAAGAGCCAATCAACATCGAGGTTTACAAGACAAGTTGTGAACCACATGTGGAGAAATTCGGACGCTTTACTTCTATCTGAAGTTTGTGCTGATGATGTCGTTCAGAAGAACGATGAAAGCTTCAAGACCAAACCGTTCAGCTCAGAAAACAAAACTCCATCAAAATTAATTTAAATTGTTGATGTAAACAGAGAAACAAAGAAGCGATGACAAACAACAGAAGCTATTTTTGCTGATATTATTTAACTTAATTCAAAGCTGGTTTATTCTACAAACCAAAAGCTTTCGTTTGATATATAGTTCACTGCTATAGCCTTCTTTGTTCCTAAGCTATTTTAATTTCAACATAATCTTTTGTCATCTATTTTCATACCCTAATGCCTAGTTTTGGACATAATTGTATTTGACAGATAATTCTCATTTAAACATCAAAAACACGAAGTTCATCGAAGAGATCTCTTTTCAACGAATTTATTATCAAGCTGTACAATCATATACATATATATATGAAAATTCTTTTTTTATCAGAATGGGTTTTATGGAGATTTTTTTAGAAATTTCACTGATTGAAATCACGAGTCAGTTGAAGCTAGACCACCATGGAAAACCCGGAAGCTCTGGACGGCCGTTTCGTCCTAGTATGGGACTCCTCAGCAGTGCACATCCACGATACCGCACCCCGAGGGATTCGAACCCAGAACCTATCAGTCTCGCGCTAGGCACTCAACCAACTAGACCACTGAGCCAGGGTCCAACAGTGTTAATGTCTAACTTCAACCAATCCACGAAGTTGCGCCACCACACACCATTGTCTTCAGTGAGCTTATATCTCACAACAGACCTGGTTGAACTCCACTGGTAACGACTTCCTACTAGAACTCCAGGAGTGTCTCCTGAAGTGAGTCACTAGTGAGCAGGTGGATGTCGGCTTAGTTGTCTAGTTGGTTAAGCGCCTGACGCGAGACTGATAGGTCCTGGGTTCGAACCATTTTTGTCATAGTTCCGTAAGTAAATGTGAACAAGGAGTAACCAAGGTGATGTAATAGAAAGATTATAATACTATATTACATAATATGAGTAATAGTACTATACTTAACAAGTTAGTAACGAATTATGACGTGAATGTAGCAAGATGATTAAAATATTAATGTTACAATAATTGTAGGTAATTAAAGGGTGAGAGGAAAGTAGTTTGGAGTTCCATACTTGAACATTAAATCGACTGTAATCATTTTACTGATGCATAGTTTTATTTTAAGGTTGTATATACGTTTCATCCAAATCGACCTAAATTTTTTCATATCAAACTCGTGAAAATAACCGAAGCTCTAACCATCCCTGAATATGTATATACGATTGTACAGCTTGATAATAAATTCGTTGAAAAGAGACCCTTCACTGAACTTTGTGTCCTTATAATTATATTTTCTAATTGTTTGTGTGCAGAGGTCACGTTAATCATCTGTCCATTCATGTATCCTTTTATACTAATCTCAATCGGAATCAGATCAGAGTATGATTCGAAATTGGGAATAAATCGAGTGGTGTTGCAGTTGACTTGTCTTCTCTCTCCCCCTCTTTCTCTTGTCAACCAATCAGGTGATAGAATAGTTTTCTCCTCTCTACCCCATACAGTTAGTTTCATTTGGAGGTCCCGCATTTCTAATATCAAGGTTAAGCCAGTCAGCCCATCGCGTCAAGCTCTTAATCCAGATTGAGACAAATTACTTTCTATACAGTAGTGGACAGACAGATCAAGAACGTTACAGTTTCTTTGTGGTAGGCAGCAAATCTGACCAGCTTAATATCAGAGAACTAAGTGAGTTTCTAGTGTGATTTAACGAATGATAGGTAGAAAATTCTGAACTTGTATTTAAGACTAGTTGTTACATATCCACAATGTAATAATCTCCCTAAAAACTAAATTTTTTTGCCAGTGAATACACAAACTGAGGTCGTTACGTAAGTTAAACATTAATACCGTTGGATGCTGTATCAATGGTCTAGAGACTAGGAGTTCGCGCACGAGATCGAAGGTTCTGTATTCAATTTCCAGCTGCTGGATCATAGATATCTACTGCTAAAGAGTCCCTCACTAGGACTGTATATATATAAGCTGACGAGCTATCGTAAGAGATTCTCATCACGATGTGACTGAACTTGATCTGATGCAGATGTTTGATCGAGCACCTTGAGCTCTGGGTGTGTTCAGTTAAACTGATAAGCTGAGCATCAGTGTCAAAGATTTACAGAGCTATTTATTTTGGGGATTCGTCTATATCTATAATTTACTCCTTTACAGATCCTTTGGTACGAACTGACAGAGGATCGCAAATTAGGTTGAAGTACCTAACGATGTTATATCAAATGCTGATTTTCGTAATGAAGTGCTCAATGAGTTTGAGAAAAATGTTTCAAATAAAGAGAATTCCGGCGATATCATAGCAAGTGTTACTTGTTCTCACAATGCATCTGTTTCTAGTAAAAACCTTAGTCAATATAATGCACAACTTTTCAACCTGTTCAAATCTAAATATAGTTCTGATGGATCCATATCAAATGTTATTTATCCTAACAATCTAGTCAGTGTGAGAGAAATGTTTTAAATGAATCACATTCTGATCATATTTCAGATGTCACTGTGGCCGATGTTCAGCGCTCTTACACCTCATATGTGTTACATAGAATCCCTCCTCAGTGCTATGATAAATCGATTGACATAACAAGTGTTTGTGAAGCAGTCACGAAACGAGAATGCTCAGGAGTGACAAAGGATCCTTCAACTTCTGTGTACACCTACACACCACAAAACGCACATATAATGAAGGTGCTAGTAGTGTTAAAATTGTTCAGGCCAATGAAGCCCCATTATTTTTAACGTGGGTACATGAAGATCCTACACTGTTTCGTGAAGGAAGGAGAATCATATATGCATTGAAAGAAGGAGCAAAGCATAAAAGTCAGAAATTTAAATAGATTTTTTCAGATGAATTTGGAAAAAAATCCAGCTCAAGCTGAAACACGAATACGTGACTGGCCGAGATCTTAGTTAATACACAAAAAAGAACAACAACCTTTCGAATAGACTCTCCATGGAAAACTTATTCTTATGTATTCTATTAAAAAAGGGGGAGGTGATATGACGGGATTAAAAAATGAAATTACATTCTTTTACTTATTATGATTTTTGTTCAGCATTCGTTTTGTTTTAATTTCAGTGTGATAGTTACTTAGTGTAGTATTTGTTTTGTTTTCCAATGGGATATTTTATTTTGTATAACCTACGATATTCATGTATTAAATTAACACGGACTATGTTCAGGATGATACTCAGCATATGATTTGTTATAACTGATATATAAACGAGTGTATTTTCTATGCGGGTCGTCGTCGTGTTTTGGGGTTAATAAATCTTTATTTGTACCAGTTTTGGTGTTCTTACTTCGCGTCGTGGAAATTACAGTGGTTCCTTATTTTACAAGTATAAGTAAGAAGCGATTCCGACATAACAATCAACGACGACCAGTTATAACAACTTAACGATGAGGTATATAACAAAAACTAATGAAATGAGTTATTAGTATAGGGTTGTGGAATTTGTTAAGTTTTAATTGAGGAGTCCCATATTAATATGAAAAGACCTTCCAGTCAGTCAGCCAGTCAGTTACAACGTAGGACTAGGCATATATATATATATATATATATATATATATATATATATATATATATATATATATATATATATATATATATATATATATATATATATATATATGCAACGGTCCAAGTTGCCATACCTCATTAGCACGGCAAGATGAACACCGGATTCATAGAAGCAGTTAACTCAATGGTGTAATAAATAAAGGAGAGATTTTATGTAAGAATGTAGTTCCGAACGAAGGAATTCATTCGTAGAAATAAAGATCTGAAGTAATTTTATTCTCATAGTTTAAGGGAAGACAGAGAGTGTATACACCGACGTCATTGTGATCGATTCTGAGCCATGTCACCCAGAGTCTCCAACCATTGGTTACGATAGTCACGTGGACCCCAACCAAGTAGCCTGCATCTACCAACATGGCTAAATCTAGAAGTTAGCGACTTCAAACACTGATGCCACGTTTTGTTTTGGCCACCCCTAACTTTCTTCCAACTATTCCCAACACTAGTCAGCATTGCGCGGCGTGGTGATCGGTGTTTAGGCATACGTAACACGTGGCCGAGCCATCTCAGTCGATGAAGATTCACAACCTCATCAACTGATTTACCATCATTCCCTAATACCCTGCGTCTAACCTCGCTATCACTTACTCGATAAGCCCAGCAGTACTCCAGTATTCGCAGGTTTTTAATGACGGTCTAACATTGATCACTTCATGATCTCATTTACAAATAAATTATTATTTATCAATCACAGTACTTAAACAATAACTAAATATCTATTTTTTATATAGGATATATATGATGTGCTTTTTATATGAACTTATCAACACTATGTATCTAATTGCTTTCAAGTCACCTAAAACTAAGAAGGAAGCTTTACTTTGAAGATTAGTTCCTATATGGAAAAAACAATCTAAACTTTTCTATAAGAATGATCAAGAACAAAAATTTGTAGCATCTTTTTCTCAATCTGTTTATTTAAATGAAAAGTTGTAGGATGTTATGACATATGCCTCTGATCATGATGACAATGGACTATGTAAAGTTTTTGTAGGAAACAGAATTCTGGTTGGTAATGTATTTATTGAAATCATGTCGTCTATTGAAATGATTTTACAAGATCATGGGCACTATGTTGATCGTTGTTAGCATCAGTTAGTCGACTAGTTAGTGTATGACTGACCGGTTAGAGGATCGATGATCTTTTGTAATCCTTGCATTTTCTCAATCGAATTAGTTAGTTTTCAAGGATCATTGAAAAGCAAGTTACTCTGATACAACACAACAATCATCAACCAAATGACACTTGACGGGGAAGCATTAGAGGATGTAAAAACCTTTACATACCTAGGTAGCATCATTGATGAGCAAGGTGAATCTAATGCATATGTGAAGGTGCGGGGCGGCGAGGCAAGAGTAGCATATCTACAACTGAAGAATATCTAGAACTCAAAATAACTGTCAACCAACACTAAGGACAGAATTTTCAATAAAAATGTTAAGACAGTTCTACTGTATTGGGCGGAAACTTGGAGAACTACAAAAGACATCATCCAGAAGATACAAGCGTTTATTAACAGCTGTTTACGCAAAATAATTCAGATCCGTTGGCCAGACACTATCAGCAAAACCCACTATGGGAGAGAACAAACCGGATTCCAGTGGAGGGATAAATCAGGAAGACGCACTGGAAGTGGATACATTTTTGGTTGAGGAAATGATTACTTTTCAATTAATCAAATATTGGAGACACAAATACAATAAACTCAACAATAACAACCAGTCAGTGATTCACTCTGAAAGATCACACATCCACAGCAACCAACCAACCAAACAATCGAGAATCTAGATTCGTTTGAGTTTTCCACTCTGCAATCAAGTCTCGTGATTTAATGAGGCTGATGTGGATAGAGATGTTTGTTAGGCACTAGACATTGAGATGGATAATCGGGAAGAGTGAGAGAATTAGTTGGATCATCTTACTCACAACGCATATCAATAAAATGACAACATGCTCTCTGGTAGTCAGTGTGCTTCACGAGTCATATCACAATCCCGAATGCCAATTGTTACTCTGATGCTTAATTATCGTGATACCATGGACTAATAAAACATCCTCTCACTCTCTTTTATTCATTAATATGCCGCCAACTATTAGGCAGCCACAAAAATTGCTAATATGAAGTATGACAACTTGAACCAATGTACAATTCGATAGATAATTAACTCAGGCCCATTTCTTCCAGATAGTATAAGTTGAATGGTTATTTTGCAAAGTTACTGCATATGTCAGATCACCTCGAAACTCTTCAATGTACATACAAACCGTACTCAGAAAATATGATATTTGCTTCAATTTGTTACACTGTGCACCATTGTTTCTTATAAATCAATACACGCATTATATTACTGAAATGGATTTAAGCGACTAGTGTTACATCCCACACTAACAGTGTGAACTGTTGCAATTTATTTCACCATAAATCTAGTATGATGCAAAATTCACTGAAAATGTTTGTTCTTTATGCAAGTACTGGTATGGTTCATCTGTAAGGTATTTTAAATCTGGTTTGTTAACTGGAATTTGTTGTATGTCATTCTAATGAATGTCTAGTATGATATTACTGGGATTCATGGAAATTTTCAACAAATGTTTGATATTTCGCCTGATTAGATGCTTCGTGGAAGGTCATCCTACATGTGGTAGCCTACCAATCACTTGATTTTCTTGAAATAGCTTATATTACAAGTGAGTATCGCACCATACTTTGTAAAATTTACGTTGATCTGATAAGTAAAATAACCCATAATGTCAATGGATAAGAAAAAGAGAATTCAGCGGAGTAAATTTTCCTTTCCACGAAATCCTTTACTTAAGCTGTATATTCGTACATATTTTTATATGGAAACTATATTTCTATAGGAGGATAGAAAAGGTTGCATCACAAAAATGGATTCGAGAATAAATAACAAATTAGGTTACACACTAATCAAGGGGTATGGATGAAAATAATTTATGGGTCAGTTAAAAGTTCAACTGATAGATATGGAGAAAAGTGAAAAACACAAATGTCATAATAATAGACTGAATAATAATCAGTAAGGATTTCGTGGAGATTTCAGAAATTTTCCTGATTGAAATCATGAGTCAATTGAAGCTAGACCACCATGGAAAACCTGGAAGCACTCGATTTCCGTTGCGTCCTTGTATGGGACTCCTCAGAAGTGCGCATTCACGATACCGCACCCCGCGAGATTTGAACCCAGGACTTATGTCTCGCGCCAGGCGCTTAATCTATAGATCACTGAGCCGGCATCCAACGGTGTTAATGTCTAACTTCAAACAATACACAAAGTTGCGCCACCGTACACTATTGTCTTCAGTGAGTTAATATCTCACAATAGACCTGGTTGAACTCCACTGGTCACTGCTTCTCACTACAACTCCAGGAGTATCTCTTGAAGTCAGTCACTAGTGAGTAGATGATTCATGATTTCAATCAGTGAATAATAATCAACAAAACTTGTATAAGGTAATAATAATAGTGATAATAATAATAATAACTTATTAGAGTTTAAAATGCAAAACAGTAATTTAAAAAAATTCGATAATAATCAAATAAAAGTGCAAAACAGAAGAAAAAAACCAGAAACATACCGATGAAGGGAATTAGGGCCAAGGAAGGATGAGAGGTTGGACAAATCGTTTCTGCACGCAAAGTTCAGGCTTTAGTTCGCGGATCGTCAATGCCTCAGCACTGAATTCTATTTTTCTTAATCTGATAAGTGCTGAGTGTGAAAGATAATCAATCAGCGTAGTAGTGGAAAGCAGTATTATCTCATATTAACAAATCTATGTGGATTTATCAGTCTACCTGCTCATGTGGAGCCAGTGGAGGGCTGTCAAAGACAGTTATAATGCATCTTTTAAACATTGCTAAAGCAATAGCGATACATCTGGGAACAGCAGAATTGTGTGTCTAAAACAGATTGAAACAGCCTCTTCTTTTACCGTTGTCTTTATATCTCATAATATTTTTCTTCATACTCTTCTTCCTTTACAGATATTTACTTCACCTTTCATCTTCCCCTCAACTGAATTATTTCTGTTTCTATGATCTCAATTTCAATATTTTGTTACCATTCTGAGTCATCGTTTCCCAATGACAATTTCCCTATCTATCTTTATGATGAATATTTAAGCCTTTACCAATCAAACTATTATTAGTTCCCCTGTTCAAAATTTTTTTTGTTTTGAATACCTTTGTCTATTCTACCTCACTGTTACTATGTCTAACAGAAGTTTATTATCATTATTATCGTAATTATCATCCTGAAAAATAAGTATATACGCTTGACATAGTACAGCTTTGAAAATGAACTCTCTGTAATGATAATCCTTTGATAAACAAATCTTTCTCATTTAGATTACAGTCTATTTGAAAAATGATGTAAACATTATACAAATTGGAAATACATGACGACTCACATTCGTATCTGGAGGTGGAGAAACATAAATCATACATTTAACATGGACATTTGAACAACTCTTATACATAATATACTGCTCGTATGACGGGCAGCCTCAAAAATATCGCAACAATCATCTATGATGAAAGCCTGTCAAATAGTTAGGGATTGAATTCTGAATCTAACAGTAAACTTGCCACCTAAACAAAAATTATCACTTTTCAAATATGTTATAAATACCAAAAATTATACAATAAGCCTAACCAACCATTCAATTACATTTGATCATACTGCAATATTTTTTAATAAAAACTTAATTTACGACCAATCTACATATATTCAATATCCACTTGTCATACTACTTGTAAGAGACTAAGACATTCCATCCAGTCATAGTTCAGAAAAACATTCCAGAATCTCAACATTTAGCTTCCCGATTGGACAAATGATAAAAACCACTGGATAAAAACTGGATGATTTTAATTATGATTTCATTTTTACTAAAGTTTATAAATACCCGAGTATTTTGTTGGGATAAGATTTCTCTTCGATCTTCTAACTTGCAACTTAGATGCTTCAAGCGTTCGAGTGCTCGAGTTGTACATGGTTCAAGCTCTGTATGTAATAATTATGTACTGTTCGCCTCACTTTTTGCATAACTGTATTTAAAATATGATCTTATAGGATTTATAATTGTTTCACGCCTACGTGAATTATCCTAATTTTTAGACATGTCAGTTGGTCTGATCTTTTTGGGACACCATCTATATTCGACCTTGTCTGTTATTTGCTTGTAACGTTCATTAGTTTTACATGAACATATGTGTGGGTATGTGATTATGTATGTTTATCACTTACCTTTTTCGTCACAAATCTTTATTTTGTTTTCCTATCTGCCTATGAATACTGAGTTGAGCTTTATCAAACTGTGTTGGCACTTCCGCCTTCTGCGATCCATTTCGTTTTTCTAGTTATCTGTCTGCAGTAACATATATATGAGATATATGTGTTCAAACGCCACTCTCTTATTTGGCTTATTTTGTTCGTTATTCACTAACGTGAATGAAGTCGATAAATATGTACGTGGTGAATCGAGATATATTTTTTAACAACATCATCATCCAATCATATTAAAGTCAGACAACGTGACACAACTTCGATTTGGTGTGCTGTATGACTATTTATTTTAAGAATATTACTTTATGCGTTTTGAGTTCCAATTGAATTGACTGTGATAGAGAACTAGTCTGCTTACTATCTGTCTTCTAAATGGCCACTACCTTAGAACGGCCTCAAGGACTAATAAGCGTTAACGCGTTGATTGTGGTTCATTAGCCAGTGTATCAGTTCGTGAAATAGAAGATCACCGGTTCTACTGGCTATATAAGTTGATTAGTTAATACTTGGAATCCCGATTGGGTGACATAGCACATGATATCTATTAGTATTTCAGGCCACAACACAGCCTAATAATGCCACCAATCTTCATCCATTTAACCTTTACTTTGTATATTACTTATTTTAAATACAATAACAGATTATCTGAAACATCAGTTACAGTTACTTATGTCAATATCACAGAAATTCGATAATAACCCAATGCTGTATGAAGTAATGATACAGGAATTCCAGAAGGTTGTTGAGCAAATGACAATTGACGATGGTATTAAACCTAACCATTTGATTAAATTGTGGAAGGAATGTTTGAGAATATCATAGAACATTAGATAATCATGGATATGTATGAATGTATAGTGTTAACAAAGAATATATTAAGAAAAACTTTTGGACAGAATTGTATGGTTTTTTAAATCCTTCATTGATTAAATAATGGGTTTATCATCGAATAGAAACGACGATTCAGAGGCTCTGTGTGGCGTCAGAAAGAAGATACAAGTTTTCCAAAGTAAGTGAAGCAGCTCAATTATGAATCAGATTTGAAAACCAGTAGTGTGGTGTGAGCTACTTATATCCACACAAGTAGTATATAACGGTGGTCAGGCATAGAATGTATTTTAGTAAAAAGTCGATGAGGAAAGAACGGGAACGGAACGCACTTGGTATGAAAACGCATGAGCAGTGAAATCTGAGACAATGGATTGATGTTTGCAACAGGAACAGTCAAGTTTGATATGATGGATTGATATTTTGTAAATCAACGATTTACTATATGGTTCTCAGATTTTATTGAGATACTCTGTAATTTTGTGCTCAAATGCATTCGATTGTCCCCATTCGTCTTCTTGTTCATTACAGTAGGAGTTACAAACTATTGTAATGTGAATGTCTACGGACCCCTATTTAACTGGTTGATGTTGTTTTATATATAAAAATGTATGAAACCTGTATCTGGAGATCTAGTTAACTTTATATCATAATGTGTAGATAATGCGTGCACAAGGCATCGGGAAGTTGTAGTGAGTTTAAAAGCCGGTAAACGATTTTGCCACACACGATACCTCTTCAGGCGTCGACATCGAGCATAGACGAAAATCTCATTCTTTACTTCTGAACAATGAGGAACACTGTTTGCTATCGGATTCAAAGAAATGACAAATGTGATTAGAGAAAGAATTTATACCGTTTTTGTTTAAAAATTAACCATTTCGAGGAAGAATGTATACTGTAATGAGAATATGCTACTGAAGGATGCGGTGGACGACATCAATTCAGATTTTCAATTGCTTTCTCCCAGTCATATCCTCTTCAACTAGTATTATCATTATTAGTATTATTACTATAAATAATATGATTGCTTCGTGCTCGTTTGGTAATTATTACTAATTTCATCATTCTGTCTACCTCAACCATAACTATTTGCACATATTTCCAATACGCACTTACATCATGATTTCTCGCTGTTGCTGAATCCGTTCCTCAATGTATACAATGGACTTATATGAATATGTGAAGTATTTAAAATTATAACTTTTCACTAATGAATTAAACGACATTATACATGTTACACACAAAGTTATATTTGTAAAACATTTTGTTGATTAATATAGTTTACACGTTGAAATCATGAGTCAATTGAAGCTAGACCACCATGGAAAACCTGGAAACACTGGACGGCCGTTTCGTCCTAGCATGGGACTCCTCAGCAGTGCGCATCCATGATCCCGCACCCCGCGAGATTTGAACCCAGGACCTATCAGTCTCGCGCCAGGCGCTTAACTAACTAGACCACTGAGCCGGCATCTGATAATACAGTTGAGTGTGCATGTCGATGAGTTTAAGCACATAAAATGAAATGAATTCACTTCATCCCACAATGTTTATTGTTATTACTTTATAAAACCTCAGTTCTGATGTTATCTGAAGGATATAATACTGAGAAGATCCATGACTGAAAGAGGCGAATTATTATTATTCGATTTCAATTTTCTCAAATTTAACCGGCTTTCAGAATGAAGGACAATAAACCCAGGAGAACTGGTTTTACGATTTATGAATTGTTCAACTGTTTGTAGTTTTCAGAAAGTGAGTGAACTCTTAAAAGTTTTGGTACTACTACTACTACTACTACTACTACTACTACCACTACTACTACTACTACTACTAATAATAATAATAATAATCCATTTGTTGGTATTGATCAAAATAGTTGTGTAAATAAAAGACTGAATATTAGTCCAACTTAGATCGGTTCATGACTCAGTGACACTGTATAAGAGTTATGCTTACTATTACATGACATTTCATTGTTGACAACGACAAAACTATCAGTGGCTGCAATCGATAAAGATACAACAATGAGTTTTGCCAAATTTTTACATTTTACAAGAGTTAACTGTGAGGTCCTGATGCAACTAGAATAGTCGATTGTCTGATAAATCAATGTTGATTAACACATCTTTTACAATTGGGACAAGTTTCACCATAAAAGATCAGTGATTTTCATTCAAATTTTAATAAACTATTGTATACAACAGCAAAATCGTTAATTACACCGTGAGAAGGATCTTTAGTAGTCACTAAAGTCGACGAACCAATTGATGATAAAATATTTCATGTGATGTTCGTAGATATGGATATAATTATGAATAATTTTACCATTTCAAGAGTAAAGGAAGACTATAGTGAACAGAGTATACTCGTACCTAGTAATTTATTGATACAGAGAGACAGTGAATCAGACAGTATAGAAGGTAACATCGTACGAGATTAATGTAATGTTGCGATTCTTTGTATTAATAATTGTATATATCTGACACGCCTATTTCTGATAGGTTAACAGTAGTGAGGACCACCTATCACTAAGAAACCAGAATGTGACGAGTAGAAAACTGATGATCATATGAATAAACTATGCATTGAACTTGGCTGTCGCTGAAAGTGCTTATAAGTAGTATATAAAATGAATATCTAGTGAATGAAGATTGGTTAGATTTTCAGTTCTAACTCAAATCAACGTGATGCAACAAGTTGTAATTTGATTATTTATTTATTATGTGATCGAATTTTGTACAAATGATGTATATTTGCAAATTGGTTATTTTTGTTATGGTAATTAAGTTTTGTGTGTAAACATGATCCAATAACCAGAGGTTAGCTGATGTCAGTCCGTGATGAAAACTATCTTTATTTTTGAGGCTGCCACGTAGGTGGCGGTGAAAATAATAGGAAAACGTTTAGTCATACAGGAAAGGTGAGTTGACTGTATTCATTTAGCGGTTGGCTGACCGTCACTAGGAGATCAAGAAGCACTTGTTCTCTATCAGTGGGACATCATCTCAGTCCATTCATAATTTTCACGACTTCATATATAGAATACACAATCTTTATGTAAAATACCGATTTCATCACAGACTACACATAATTCGTTATCACTATCAAGCATTCGGTAAGTAGAAAAGTTGAATATCAATTGATCTCAGAACCACAGCATATATTATACCTTATTTCCTGACAATTGCTAAGGAGAAGCTTCTACCTCCCGGTATTATGGTTGTTTGGGTTGAGTAATATATTTGATGGTGGATGCATGAATGAATGTTTAAAATCATTTATTTTCATCTATCAGTACAAGTTAATGAAGTAGGGATGGTAATCATATAGAATGAGACATGTGAATGCCCATATTATTTCATGTCATCATTATTATTATTTCCAATGAGGTTCTTATTGACACTGTTGTTGTCGTTGAAATACTTCACTCCGTAAGTTGTAATTAAAATCAATAAATTCATGATAATAAGGAACACTGAGTTAGTTAGTTAGTTAGTTTGATAAATAATTAATAAATTCAGTAATATAACGTATTATTTCCATCACCCTACATCAACTTCATTGACCACGAAAAAGCATTTGATAGCGTGGACAGAACAACACTATGGAAGCGTCTTCGACACTACGGCATGCCTCAGAAGATAGTCAATATCATACAGAATTCCTATGATGGATTACACTGCAAAATCATGCATGGAGGACAGTTGACAAAGTCGTTCGAGGTAAAGACTGGTGTTAGGCAAGGTTGCTTACTCTCACCCTTTCTCTTTCTCCTGGTGATCGACTGGATCATGAAAACGTCAACATCTGAGGGGAAACATGGGATACATTGGACAGCTAGGATGAAGCTAGACGATCTAGACTTTGCAGATGATCTGGCCATTCTATCGCACACGCAACAACAAATGCAGGAGAAAACGACCAATGTAGCAGCAGCCTCAGCAGCAGTAGGTCTCAATATACACAAAGAGAAAAGCAAGATTCTCCTATACAACACAGAATGCACCAATCCAATCACAATTGACGGAGAATATTTGGAAGATGTCAATATCTTTACATATTTGGGCAGCATCATTGATGAATAGGGTGGATCTGATGCAGATGTGAAGGCGCGAACCGGCAAAGCAAGAGCAGCATATTTACAATCGAGGAACATCTGGAACTCAAAGCAACTGTCAACCAACACCAAGGTCAGGATTTTCAATACAAATGTCAAGACAGTTCTACTATATTAGGCGGAAACCTGGAGAACTACGAAAGCCATCATCCAGAAGATACAAGTGTTTATTAACAGTTGTCTACGCAAAATAATTCAGATCTGTTGTCCAGACGCTATCAGCAACAACCTACTGTGGAAGAAATTAGGAAGAAGCGCTGGAAGTGGATAGGACACACATTGAGGAAAGCACCCAACTGCGTCACAAGACAAGCTCTCAAATGGAATCCTCAATGCCAAAGGAAAAGAGGAGGACCAAAGAACACATTACACCGATAAATGGAGACAGACATGAGAAAAATGAACAGCAATTGGATAGAAGTAGAAACGAAGGCCCATGACAGAGTGGAATGGAGAATGCTGGTCGGCGGTCTATGCTCCATTAGGAGTAACAGGCGAAAGTAAGTAAGTACGTATTATTTCAGATTACTATACACAATGTTAAAAATGACTTAAGTAAAAAAAGCAAATTAACAGTGGGGTCATGTTTACAATCGAAATACTTTTCAGTCACTTCATATTCGTTCTCATCTTTGATAAGTTATAGTCTTGAAAACGTATACGTTAGACGCTTTCTCTCATTTGTTATTGATGTGGTTTTGACAAATTTTGATTTGGATCCGCAGAATTTCTACTGATTTATCACTGAATGGTTACTAACGTCGTGCCTGTTAAATTTCTATCTCTGGTCGTCTATGGATCTCTGTTGATTGGCTTCAACCATGTGATATTCAAACATGGCGAACGCGACAGTGAGTCAATTGAAATGGTAGCTACGTCACAACTTCATCTATGAAATTGGATCAAAATCAAGTGCTAAGCAACCACAATGTCGGCCACAATTCAGTGATCAGTCAGTTGTAAATATTTCAGCCCTACGGGAAATCAATTGTGGTCAGAACAGTTCAATGGTAACTTCTCAAGCTGTGAACCTGGACGACGTGGGCTTGAATCTTACATGAAGCATCAGTTCCATAAAAATTTCAGGTATGCATTACTGACGAGTGCTAACTAGGTCGAGACTTAGATCCAGAGTTTCCCAACGATTATCTTCAACCATCTAGCATCAATATATAGAAATTCATCCATATTCACATCTATTCAGAAATATTATGTTTTTATTCTCCAACGAAGTAGATGTGTTTCATAGATGTTAACATCTCTCTATTAATTCCAGTAATAAATCATCTGTACTTAAGAATTATGATAACTAATTTGTCAGCATCACTATGGACTGAAAATATTCTCTCAACCATTATATCACTTACTAAAAGGCAACCTTTAAAATTTCTGTTAATTGGTGAGAAAACTTGGACCGACGAATAGTCTAAATGATTATCAAGCTCGTTTGAATTTCTGTTAATGATAATTAGTAAGAGAATTGCTTTAAAAAACCATGTTCTTCATGAATTCTGATAGGATGGTAGAGAAATTCGTGAAATTCCTGTACAATTGTTTAGTTTTCATCGTCGTTACCAACTGATTCGTTATGTTACAACATAAATAGAACTGAGAGGGAAATCTTCCGTATAACAATTTATCAAATCTTTACATATTAGGACTTGACTTGATAGAGAAGTTGAATTTACAAGATTGCTGAAAATCAAATCAGACGCCCAACTTGTTATTGTTGTACAGTCGCTCAATTCTTCTACAGATAAACACACTAGCTATTTGCGAGTCTAGCCATCTACTTGAATGAGATTATAAGTAAACGAGAGGTTTTGATTGACTGAACCAAAACAAAAATATATACAAATATCATTCATAATATAAATACCGGTTTACCACAGAAAATTAAGCCAGATTTTCAATCAATAGCGTGTTTCATTCTTTAGAAATTGAAGTAAAATCTTGACTAATAGTGTGCGCTCATCAATATCTCCCATTTATCATTTAAAATATATCGGACTAACCCAATGCATTAATTTTACTTCCTGAATGAAAGTCTCCCGCTTTCGACTCAACTGCACAGATTGAGGTGGGGAGGGGTGCACATCACCTCAATTTCTTGATGAATAATCAAGGGATACGTTGAATCAGATGACTGGTATCTTCTTATAGATCACCTAAACTTTATATCTGAACACAGAGATTGGTTGGTGCTAATTGGATGTAAGTATTTTTTCTGCCTCAGTGAATTTTTGAGAATATCAAATCATTGTATGCAACTGGTATATCAGAATTCAGCAAAAATTATTAAGATACTTACTTACTTATACCTGCTCCCATTCATCTAGAAGGATAGGTCACACACCAACATTCTCTATTCCAGTTGTTTACAGTTGCTATTCATTATTTTCATGTCTGCTTCCGGCTCCCGACGCAGTGTGTTAATTGGTCTTCCTCTTTTCCTTTTCTCTTCAGGATTTCAAGTTAATGCTTGATTCATGATGCAGTTTGATGATTTCCTCAATGCATGTCCTGTCCATAACAAATGTCTTTTCCTAATTCCCTCTTTAATTCGAAGTTAGTTTGTTCTTTACCACAGTAGACTGTTGCTGATTGTATCCGGTCAATGGACATTGAGTATCTTGTGTAGACGACTATTTGTAAATACTTATACCATTTTGATGATGATTGTGGCAGTTCTCCACGTTTCAGCTCCATACAACAGAACTATCTTGATGTTTGTAGTGAAGATTGTGACTCATATTTCTTGTTAGTTGTTTTGAGTTCTATATGTTCTTCAACTGTAGGAATGCTTCCCTTGCTTTTCCAATCCCCACATTTGCGTCTGCATAAGGTCCCCCTTGTTCATCGATGATGCCTCACAGCCGCTTGGAAAATCCCACCTATTCCAGAGTTTCTCCATCAAATCTGATTGGGTTGATGTTCTCCGTGTTATATTTGAGGACCTTTCTATTACCCTTGTGGAATTTGAGGTCTACTGATGCAGAGGCTGTTGCCACACAAGTTGTCTTGACTTGTGTTTATTGGTGTGTATATGATAGTAGGGCTAGGTCATCATCAAAGTCGGAATCGTCTAGTTTCTTCCAAGATGTCCATTTCATTCCGTGCTTCTCGTCAGATGTGGAGGTCTTTACAATCCAGTAAACCACTAGAAGAAAGAGAAGAGTGGAAAGTAAGCAGCATTGCCTGACTTCAAACCTCAGTTGGAATGAGTCTGCCCACTGTCCTTCATGTAGAGTCTCCATTTGGTCTGTGCACAATCAATCCTTACGGAATTCGGTCTGCTGATCTCGAAGCCGGCTATCTACTGCATCTTTCATCTGGTTCAGCAACACTGCTGAAAACTTCCTGGTACCGATTGTAGTATGATGCTACTATACTTCTCAGTATGAATATGATACTGGATTGCTAATTCGATTCAATGAATTAAATGCACCGTAACTTGTAAAGTTGATAATATCATTATTGAATGGGAAAACTTCTTTGAATCGTACACAAGTAGTACTCGTAACATGATCGTTAATAAGATGAATACATGACCGACAAAGTTTATATCAAAGTAAATGTGAAGTAAACAAAACATGAAAAGTTGTTTTCGTCTGCCATTCAATAGTATGGTCATAAACACTAAAAAATATATACTTAGGAATAGGATTGAAATAAATATTAGATATATAGTTAACCCACTGCATTAATCTAAATACATGATTATTGATAGGATGAGCGTTATATCCCAATGAGTGGTAAATGTTGGAATCTATTTCTGGACTAATATTATATATATACATATTGTATAATTGTTAAGTAACTAAACTATGTATATTCATGTTCGCCTTATTATAAGCCTTATTTTGACCTATAGACTTAATATTCGATATACCGTTCTTAAGTTATGTCCAGTCTATTAATTACAGTCTCCTACATTCACAAACACCTTTTGGACTTGATCTTGTACAAATGTTATTTTCTATTTTGTGGTACTACGTGGTCTGTTTGGTTTGTATATAAACCCAGGATGTTTGAAGTAAATGATTCATATCATAGAGGCTGAGATTGGTGTTCTGAACTTAATAGGCAGGGCTAGGTAGGAAGCAAAACCGATAAGGGCTTTAGACTGCTCGTACGGATTGTATGCATCATTGGACAGGTCGATAAATCACTGTTCTCTAATTGGCGGCATCATTACTTTATACATTAATAGAGCACAAAACCACAAGTTGTAACAATGAGGAATTAGAGATTTTGACAGGAATCTGAAAAAGCTGTGAAACTTTTGTTTATCCCGACTGAAACCAAAATTTTTTCATTTCTTCTTATTAGAGAATGAAATTAATAATTGCAACATTCAACAGTTCCTGAAACTCATAGACAGAATAAAATCTGAACTAGATAAGCTATAAGATATATTAGTTCGATAATTCCTCACTAGATTTGACCATTCGATGATTTCATAATTATGATTAGTAATGTCTTTTGTGGCATTGTAAATCTCACTAGATGCTAGAATCAAGTAAAACAGGATTGAATAGCATTGCTGGTTATTGATTCCGTTGGTGATTGCGCTCAGTCGGACAAATGAATTAAACTGTTTGAGATATTTCAGATTGTTGCTTCTAGTACTGCTAAATGAATCGAAGCTCCTCTAATTACACTAACATGATCAATGTATTTTTCACTTTGAGTTGTTAGTTTGTCAACAGGAAATTTTTTATTCATTTCTATCTTGAAAAAATAAGTTTTCTTTTTCCGATCCAACTGTATGAATTGTAGAGGAGGTATATTGCAACTTCATTCGTATACATGTAAATGAGTGTAACTAAATTATTATATTACGTAAGTCTGTGCATGTGTTCGAGTTTATTATAGAATAAGAGAGTAACATCCATGGATTATTTCAATTAGTTGATTAGCTAGTTTTAAGTAGTAAAATGAGGATACATCAGGATGATATGGTCACTTATCACTTGACAAAATGCATTCAAACGAACAGAAAATTTGAACTATCCTAGGTGGGAATAATGTCATGTCAATCATATAAATATTTTGTGTATGAGATATGTAATATGATGAACTGATTAAATGTAATCAAAACTACTGCAGAGTTACTTCGATGTATATCTGAATTTATCGTATGTATGGTGTCTTTCCAATCGGTGAACGTTACTACTTCACCTGATAGTGTATTCACATAAAGTGACTTTATATCTTATAATCAATTCGCATCGTACAATTGCATATTCTTTATCACAACAAAGGCACCAAAGATGATGCACTTTCCATAAACTATAGGGATATATTAATGCTTTGCTATTGCTAGTGTTGTTAACTAGTGTTGAACGTGTATTTACTTAATGATACTTTATGACTACAAAATATTCCTAAACTATTAGTATTTTACTGTACAATACTGGATGCTTCAATGTCAGTCATTTTCCATTTACTCTCCCATATTATTCGAACAATGAAAAGTACGTTGAATATATTCTTCGAAATCGTTAACCAATCTAAGTTAGACGACCATTGAAAACCTGGAAGCACTAAAAATCTGTTACACCCTAGTATGGGACTTCTCAACAGTGAGCATTCAGTAGAACCCAAAACCTTCGATTTCGCCCGCGAACATTATGGATCACACCAATCTGGAAATAAAATGACAATTGGTATATGTAAGTTAGGTATAAACTGAGTATAAATTGATATTGGAACAACGAATATGGGGGGCTGCAAGGGTTGAATCTCTATATGACAAGCTAAAGTAGTGGCCCTAACGAATTTATACACGTCACAAATTTTGAGTTGATGTTAATCCTGATCCCGTTTTTAACCAAGTATTGTAGTATAGAAAACAATAGATATTCATTAACTGGTCTTCTTATGTCACTTAATTTTATTTGGATATTTTTCAGCTATTGTGGTACGCGTTATACCAATTTAAGATCAAAGTCACAATTATTCCTCTCTATGCATATATGTACGTGTGTCCATACATAAACACGCGTCTACATGGTTTGTAAACTTTCATCATATATAGCATTTCTACATCAGTTTATTATCTTCATCAACATCGTATGCCTTGATGAGTACTTGTTAGAATTAGAGAAAAAAAGGTGAACATATGTATTGAAGTTTAAATATTATTTTCATTCAGTTGATTTCCGTACCTATTCATTATGAATTCTATGTTATTAACTTGCAACGGATTTTGACTGGATTTATTAATCGTCTTATTCACTATGATTTTATGTTCAAATAACAATTACTTACTTATTTACTTAAGCCTATTACTCCTCACGGGGGGGATAGATCCCGAATCAGGAATCCCCGATCAACTTTGTCCTCGGTTCTTCTTTCCAGTTATTGTCAGGTGTTATTCATTCTTTTGATAACTTTCTTCAATCTTCGGAGCCATAAATCCTTTAGTTTGCCTCGTTTCAACTTACTTTGACGATCTCGAGCTAAAACTTGCTTTGTGATACAGTTTGATAATTTATTCAATGTATGTTCTATCCACGTCCAGCATCGATTTTGGATTTCCTAGTTAATTAAAAGAAGGTTGATCCTCTAACATAGTCGTTTATTGCTGATAATCTAAGAGGCAATTACTCATTCTAATTTATCTAGATCTCATGTTCGTTCAGAGAAAATAAACCATGTAAAAAGTAGCTTATTCGGATATTATTTTGATTTATTTTTGATGTTAAATTAATCCTCATTGATAGTCTACATGGTCGTAATTGAATCGTGGAATTCATGGTTTCTAGTAGCAGGTAGCAAGGTTTTTTAGTAGTCTGTATAAAGTAGTGAATCACAATAGTATTCTGTATATCTCGAACAACGGTTTACTTATGATGATGACTGAAGTTAGTAAAATTAAGTTCAAAAAGGTGAAAGTCGTTTTTAGTAGATTAGTTCCTAATTGTTAATGATAACTGTTGAATTGAGATGCTGTTAGATGCTCGACTGTAGAAATCTTCACTTTTCAAAGCCAAACGAACACACGTTTGTAAAGTAACTAAATCATTCAGTTTAACAGATCATGCTTTGATTTTTAACAAAAAGTTTAGATAATCTATTTCTACTTTACCATTTTCCTGTCATCTTATATGTCATGATTGGGTCAACACACAGAACGAGTTTTTAGGCAATAAATTACTACAGCGGTAGTGAGGTGAACAATTTAGAACATTACATATAATAGCCTTCAGTAAACTGGTCACTGAAACGTACGGAAAGGATGTCGAGGCGTTCACTAATCTTTAATACAACTTAAAATGCGTGTAAGACTGGTAGACTTGAAATGATATCCATTCGTATAAAGGATGTAATTATAAGGAAGATAGCATAACACATACTGAACAACCCATCCAACTTTGTTATGTATTTTGCTGCCTGCTAAAAGGCAGCTACAAAAATTGCTGTTATTAAGTGTGGCAACTTGAACCGATACACATGAAGCACACGGCGGGTCGTAACCAGACGGCATTTCTTTCCAAAACCATAGTTAAAAATACTATTTTGCAAAACAACTCTGAAAATTAATTTTGGTGGAGAATTTTACTCTTTCATCATAATTATGTTCAATTAAATGGTTAATATTGTATCATAGCATCAATTCTATCCATCAACTTAGCAAACGTCGTACATGCATCATACTACTGATATTCATTTAAGCGACGAGTTACGTAAACTTCGCAGTTAATATGATTCAAATATACTTAAACACTTACAGCTCATTACATTGCTCAGAGGACAACAAGAGACCATTTTACTTGAATAAAAACTATATAATATAGTTCGTAAACATCACGTTTTTCTCCTAAAGTACTCACCTCAACGAACTACTCTATTGAGATTCATTTATATATTCTTCTGTTAACCAAGTTGTTTGATTCATCACGTTTGATTCTCCTTAATACTGATGAGATCTCTATCACTTAATCATCCTACACTATCGGTGGGTAAACAAGGGATTTCATGAAAATCTTCATCGTAAAAGCAACACCACATCCCACAGATCACACACAACCCTTCTTAACTGGACTCTATTGGATAAGGTAATTAGAGTTAGATCATTGCCACAAAATGAAGACATCAAAGTATTTGCTGTTAGTTCAGGCAAACACAAAAATTCCCAAAATTATACTAATACTCCAGTCATAAGCAAAACTAGTATTTTGGTTAAAAAGAATAACATCCAGTGCCCTCGTACGACTCCTCAAGTATAAACTCGAATGACTATAGTGTATCGGTGATATTAATCCGAAATAAGATGATGATTTCATTGTACAGAAAAACTTTGATATTGATGAAACTTTAAACTACCGGTTAACAAATTAATGTCTGATTAAGTTACAGTTTATCTTCTGACATTAACTGAATACTTAATTTCCTTTGTATTTATGTTATGCTTGATTTGTTTCTTTTAAAGTGAACACATAAATAGTAATTCATAATTCATTGCATTGATTACTACGTTAAGTAATAATACTCTGAAAAAAAGGAGATATGTCTGGTCATTAGTAAGTTGGAACTGATTAATGAACGTGAATCGATCTTTGCGTGTAACTCCAATTTGAATATATTATTTCCATAATTTAATTCTATCTGTTAGTTAGATCAATTGATTTATTGATTTCGTAAATTATGTACTTGAATGAAATTCTTGAGTAATTGAATCCCAATTAATTCAAATTTACCTGTTAACTGGATATGTAGTGGCTGTGCTTCGTTGACTAATCACCCTGGTAACCGTTATCATGTAATCGTCAACGCTGTTTGAAATCAGAAGGCAAAGAGAAGCAGCGACTAGAGTTTTATTAGCAGATAACTCAGACCACAAAGCCGTGAAGAGAATGAGTGAGTCAGCGAACCGATAATGTAGTGTTGAATGTACATATATATATATATATATATATATATATATATATATATATATATATATATATATATATATAAATTCCTTGTTTACAAATGTACCCTTGAAAAAAACCATTGATATATTATGTGATTACATATCTGTAAACAATTTTCAATCACGTGTACCTGTAAAACTTCTGAAAGATTTACTATTATTATGTACTGACAAAGTTCAGTTCACTATTGAAGGTGAATACTTTCGTCAGATTGATGGAGTTGTTATGGATAGTCCGCTAGGACCATTATTAGCAGATGTGTTCATGGCACATTTTGAAAATCAGACTGATGACCTAATCGGAAATATGTCACTTTATAAGAGATATGTGGACGATATCTTAGTTGTTTGTGAGAGAAAAGAGGATATGTACCGTTTAGTAAATAAACTTAACACTCTCCATGTGAAGAGGAGAAAAACGATCAGCTTCCCTTCCTAAATATACTTCTGAGTAGACGAGATGGCTCAGCCAAGCGATCTATTTTTAGAAAACCAACGTGGACAGGTCAATATCTTAGTCATTATAGTTACTGCCCTGTGCAATACAAACGTTGTTTGATAAGGTGTCTTTTCAACAGACTCGACCGTATTTGTACCAATGACGCCATTGATGATAATGTTAAGTTGTTGAATGAAACGTTAATAGAAAATGGTTATCTTCTGAAATTTATAAATAGATGGAAAGTCCATGGTACAGCGAGACCTACTGTAGCCTCGGTAGAGAAAAAGCCTGTCAACATCACCTTACCATTCAGAGGTGATTGAAATAGCTTTTTATTGAAACGACTTAAATCAGTTATCAATAAAACCTATTGCGCAGCAAAGGTCATCATCAAAGAAAGAACAAGGTGCATGCTTCATTCAAAACCTAAAATACATGGAAACGATTGCGTCACATCCCACTGTGTTTACCAATTTAAATGTGTGTGTGGTCACACATACATAGGGAGGAGTAATCGTGATCTCAACATTAGGGTGAGTGAACATGTACCCAATTGGCTTCAGAAGCAAATACAATCAAGTGACCCAATAAGAGCAGTGGATAAACATCCATCATCCTCTATTGCTAAACATATAATTGAAACAGGTCACAAGATTGATCTAAATTCAGCTTTTGTAGTGTTGTATAAAAGTGTAAAAGGGCGTATACTAAGGTTTATTAAAGCCTTAGCCATACAAAATTCAAACCCCCTTTGTGTGTTCGAAAACAGTTTGTTCTTACCTTAAACCTACCCTGGTAATATTGAGTTATTATCCAGAGTGATTAGGTTTCGCTTTGTGTTCACATTATTATTATTATTACTCTTATCATTATCCTTATCTCCTCTTACCCCATTTCCAGTCTATTTGACCTTTTATTTTTTATATATAAATGTTCTTAACAAGTATATGTGTGATCAGATTGTTCGAAATGTATTGCGCTAATATATCACACATAGTTCTGATAATCTTCGTCTTCTAATACCATTATCGCAACTATTGAGTATCATAATTTTAAAGAAAAATACTGATACTTTTGAGATCAATTTTGAAATGATCTTTTAATAAAATATCCATTATATTAAATGCTTTAGAAATAATTAAAAAAGATTTGGCAAGTGACCAGGAAAAAAAGACTTCAAGTTCTCTTCTATGTAGATTGGTATCTGACTTTCAACAAAAAA
This sequence comes from Schistosoma mattheei, assembly GCA_944470405.2. Lineage (NCBI taxonomy): Eukaryota > Metazoa > Platyhelminthes > Trematoda > Strigeidida > Schistosomatidae > Schistosoma > Schistosoma mattheei. The sequence goes on from OX103945.1 coordinate 11,665,615, forward strand.
CCACTTATACATTAAAATTATCTAATCAATTTAAAGGTAATATTAATTGTCATTTGGTGAATGTTATTACTATTATTGATTAAACGTGTAAAAAAAACCCAATGGATAATGAATATTGATTATATTCTATACCAATCTTACAGCCGTATGCGACCAGAGCTTTACTTATGATTAACTTTAGCTATACCTACTTATAAGTAGTCTGGAATGATTTCACAGACTAACATTTTTCATAGTATTATTTATTTAAATGAATTTTAACAATCTATTTAGTTTAAAGATTGACCTCGTTCATAAATTTAAATATCAGAATGTCTATTTTATAATTCAAAAAATGGTGGTGAAATACTTCCCCTATCTACAGATCATGTTACCATGGAGTTATGGACCTTATTATTTGTAATAATAGGAATCATATAGCACAGTTAACTTACTAGTCCAATAAAACACATACGAACATCAAGTTGACTATAAAGTATGAATATAATCGCCAACTACACTGTTTGGATTTGAACACCTGAACAATAAAACAACTGAGAAGACCTTATTTAGTAGGCAAACGTGAGTGGGACAATATTTAAATCATAATAGTTGTTGTATTGTAAGTTACCGACGTTACCTATTCAAAACCCTATTTTCAGAATGGAGTTGTGGGGATCAGTAAATTTCATCTAAAACATAAACTAATGTAAGTTATACAACTATGGAAAACCTAATAGCACTAGACGACTGCTTCTTTATTGTATAAGACTCCTCAATAGTGAGTACCTACGGCTCAACACTCTGAAATCGAATCGAGGACCTTCGGTCTTGCGCCTCTAACCCATAGACCACTGCGCTGTGCCCGCATGTGAAATCGAAGTTGTTGGGTTCAGCTCCTGGGTGCGGGATCATGGATGTATATTGCTGAGGAGCCCCATACTAGGGCGAAAGTGCCGTCCAGCCCATCCAAGTTTCTAATGGTTGTCTAATTTAGATCAGTTCATGATTCCAACGAATACCCCAATGAACAGGGTTTGAGGATTTTGTTTTGTAGATAAAATTCATGAAGAAATATCATACATCTTATAAAATGTGGATATCCATGGAAAATAATATTTTTGGAAAGTCCTAAATGAACAACTGTTGGCGATAAACCATTATTTGTCCATCTTGCATTCACATGTGAGGAGATTTCAGGTAGAAGTGATCTAAAGATTAAAACAGAGCCAAAAAAATATTGTTTTTGGTATATAATACCTAGTATTCTTTAAACTAATCAAAAGTATATCAATACCTTTCTGAAGTCACCTCCAAATGTATAAATTAATTTACATGTACTTGTAGAAGCAAGTACACAGGAAGCATTGAAATAAGAACATCTACACATATTCCCTGAAAGTTGTTTTAACGAAAGTATAGTATTCACAAGTAAGATCACGAGACATTCAATGAATAATGTACACAACTTGGACATAACAAAGGTATTCAAATCAATTAACAAGCAATAAATACCATTTTTACTCTGTTTTACAAATACTAGTGCCATCAAGTCTTTTTGACTTGACTTTTATATACAGAATGAAAGTGTGGTAAACTTGTCATTGTCATGTTGATGCTTTTCAGCTACATTATCTCTTTAATATAGTTTCTAACTTAAAGTAAAGAGAAATTCTATTCCCATTCATTCAAGATATTAACTTAATTTTTTATGTTAGATAGGTGCCTTGATTATCACTCGTTTGTGCTCACTAGTGACTAGCTTCGTGAGAAAATTCTCGGAGTTCTGGCGAGAAGCCGTGACCATTGGAGCTAATGTGTTGGGTAGAAACAGGTGTCTACCTTAGTACAATGGGAGATCGTCGCGCAACTTCGTGGATTGGTTGAGGGTAGACAGTAACACCATCAGGTGCCAGATCAGTGGTCCAGTAGGTTAAGCGTTCGCGAGAGATACTGAAGGCCCTAGGTTCGAATCCCCCGAGCGGGATCGTGGATGCGCACTGCGGAGGAGTCCCACAATAGAATATATAGTTGAAGTCAATTAAGCGATATCGTATGACCATTATATTTTGTTTTAAGTGATATCTATCTCACTCCTGACAAAGTTGAACTCCACCGATGATCACGACTCATCACACAAGAATTCAGAGATCTAGTACCCAGATGGTCACTAATCAGCACAATATTAGTACTAGTATTATTATGATTAGAGGAGAGTTATGACGAACATTCCATCCACAAACATCTGTTTCATCAAATAAAGTCTACTTTTCATTGTTTCTGTGCATGTAAAGTCGGTTTATGATGAAAAACTTATGATCGGGAAAAAACTGAGGATCAACTCATTCCATGCTAATACATTTCTTTCGAGGTAATTACTGACAAAAGAGTTGGTTTTATTCTCAATTTGTTTATTCATCGGTTAAATTAACAACATTAAACAAAGCAAGTTACATGATAAAGAAAAATGAGAATAAAAAGATAGATTACGTCATCACAGGTAATGGTTACAGAGATTATTGGAAGACAAGTATTACTGTTCTATTGTGTAAAGATCAATCTGACCATTCTGAAGGCAGCACATAATCCTTACAGGATCTTTATCGAAAGTGACCAATTTCGTAATATGCTCGCCACTTGGATAAATTTTGATCTAACCCAATAGATAAAATAAAACAAACGCGTGAAAATGTTTAAAAATCAATTGAAATGACAAACCACTAGTTTTTTCAGTTTGTGTCATTCTTAACTACTCCTGGAGCCACTCTGGGACTACTGCCAATCCCAAGGCTGGATGAAGGGTTAGCGACCTAATCCCGTAGAAAACTAACTCGCTAAAAAACGCTAACCACAAAAAAAACAATTCAGACACGGCGGTGTTTCATTCGTTTATTATAAAAGTCACTTAAACAAGGAAATCGCACTCTACAAAATATTCTAAAATATATTCCACTATAATTAAGCATACAGTCACCATCACCACACGCACAAACACACACACACACACACTGAACAAAGTGCAACCTACTACTTCTAAAATGGTGAGTAGGCAGATTTTTAGAGAAGTTCGGGATCACAAAGATCAAGTGTCAAATATATTTATGCATCGAATCAAACTTTGAATGTATGTTTTTTTTACCGAGAATCGATCACGAGAATAGAAAGAGGAGACTGTAAAACGAAGGAGGAATACATTAGAAACGATATAATGTATGCATCAACATAAATCACTACACTACACATTAGCAATAGCGACAAGCAACTGATAGAAAGAGGGTCAAAGAAGTGGAAATCGTATGTTGTCGTTAATATCGTTACATGTCTATGTGATTGATTCTGACTTTTGAACAGATGAGTTATTCTAATCTTTTCTGTCATTCTGTCACTTATGCATGTGACCTTTAGCATATTATTCAAAGTCCAAAAGTTCACAACCTTACATAATAGCTTACCATAGTAATTTATTAACCAACCCCTATAATTATTATAAACTACTTGGTGGTTCCACTGTGTTACTCAAGATATTTATGATTACATAACAGTAACCCATGTACCCACATATATCCTCCTCTTCAAAAGGCTATGTACTACACATAGAAACATAACAGTTGTGAAGATATTGAGGTACGATCATAGTTAGGAAGTTTTGAGATCTTCCATTGCTATTGTTATTATCTCACCCTTTGGTGAGTACATACCTTGTATATTACTTTAAATACTACACATTTATCACATGCTTAAAATTTGGCCATAGAAAATTATCTGAAATACCATAATACAAGTGTGTATTTGTGTAAAGTACATTTTTAATCAAGTTGACATAAATTAACTATCAAATAGATGATTTTGTCAAAATCCCAGAAAAAATTTAATATAAAGATCATATGTTTGTGGAATAAGGATAACGTTATGATGCTTAAAACGGTGAGAATATAATTTATAGACGACCTCTGGGAGATGCTAAAATAAATGTTCGCTTACCAACTAGGACTAAGTGAGGGTTATAAACCAGTGTGAGGAATTAGGATTATAGTTTACAGTTGATGGTTAGGGTTGGGAATTAGATTTACGGTTTTCATCACGAACTGACATAGTCTATAATGCCAAAACTCTATTTAGCCAAATGGATGAATGCTTTTCACGCGAAAATTCGAGACTCTTTATCTTAAATCTGATTATTTCGTCCATCAATTATAGTCCCACCGCTTTTGAATCTACCGTTTGATTAAAATACTCATACTGCAATATGAAACATACGATAGAAATAAGGACAGTGATTATTCACTTCTTACCTGTTCCCATTTGCTTAATTTCGATTTATTACAAACATTGATAGAACATTTCAACAAACGTAGAAAGCTATCCGACGTTGCCAACAATAAATAGACTATTAAATTTTCACTATCAAGATGAGTTGAAGTGATACAATAAGCAGTGACTTGTAAATCCATTCCTTCCAGCTAAGGATAAACACAGATACAATGTGATTATTTATGACCAGTAAAATTTGAAGTAAACAATTCAAAATACCTCTTTATAAACTTCCCATCAAATAGTAAATTCATTTGGTGTGACATTGGAGATTAAAAAGCACTAAGCAGCTTCTTCATTTTTTGGTTGACGATTGATTCCTTAGTGAAGAGCATCAGTGATCGCTCCAGAAATTGAATTCACGAGCTTAAAGTGTTTCTGTAGAGTTTATTATCAAATTTGACCATTGATTCATTATATGTATCATGTTGTGGAGATAGTTGAATTCCATTGAAATTATGAGCTGATTTAAGTTGGATTGACACTGAAGATCTAAATGTACGGATGGCCAATTCCTCCTGGCACGGGACTCCTCAGAAGTACAGATCTACGAAACTAACACCAAGGTCTAGACGCTAAGAGTTCACGCGTGGGACAGAAAATCGTGGATCCGACTTCCACGTGCGCAGTCGTGGATATGCACTGCTGAGGAGTCTCATATTGGGACGAAACGGTTGTCTAGTGCTTCTGTGTTTTTAATAGTTGTCTAACTTAGATCAATCCATGATTTCAATGAAATTCAATAATCTACATAACCCTATATCCACAATTAAGTAACATAAACAATGTTCAGAATAAAATAATTATATATAAAATCTATTTCTAACAATATTAACACAGATGAACTGAACTTTTTCACATTGTAAAACTATCGGGTTATGTACCCACCTACACATTCATTCAAATATCATAATGACATGATATTAACATGACCAGACTTGTTTTGATTGTAGTAAAAAACAAACATTAATTGAACCTAAGTTCATCTATTTCTAATGTATAACACTCACTATAAGCAAAGATGGATAGTGGCTAGCAGTGGGATCCAGGACGCGCGTTTCGTCCTGCATGGAACTCGTCAGCTGGACGTACCTGCATCTCACAGTTGATGTTCACTCTGGGACTCGAACCCAGTACCCTTCGCTTCAAACGCCATCGCGTTATCCACTAACCTACTGAGTCCTGATAGCCACTTGCTTGTGCAATGGGTGAAGTTTAATTCACTTGATATTGTTTTAGTTGAATCTTCCCATTGATGTTTTAGGACTGAAATTGATCAGTCTCTTATTGGCATACGTGCATACTGTGCGTATGTCTCGATATTGCCTTAATTTACAAGCATTATAAGCAAAGATGGATAGTGGCTAGCAGTGGCTATCAGTACTCAGTAGCTAAGTGAATAACGCGATGGCGTTTGAAGCGAACGGTGCTGAGTTCGAGTCCCAGAGTGAACATCAACTCTGAGATGCAGGTACATCCAGCTGACGAGTTCCAAACAGGACGAAACGCGCGTCCTGGATTCCACTGCTAGCCACTATCCATCTTTGCTTATAATGCTTGTAAATTAAGGCAATATCGAGGCATACGCACAGTATGCACATATGCCAATAAGAGACTGATCAATTTCAGTCCTAAAACATCAATGGGAAGATTCAACTAAAACAATACCAAGTGAATATAACAGTCACTGTTTACTACAATCTATATATTACATTGTGATTATATTCATAGCTTATTAACAAGGCATCTAAGAAAATTACTAGAATTATGAAAAGTTCACTTCAAATCTATGTTCAAACAAGTCATAGTAACTATTGAAAAGAATTTTTTGCTCTACTTTTATGCGTAAACAATAGTAACTAACCGAAATATTCAATAGCATATGCTCATCACTATTAAAGAAGATAATCCGTGGTTCAGATTTTAATTTGCTTGTTACAATATAAAATCTAAATGAACAAAAAAGAAAAAAAACAAACAAATAAAGTCAGTTTGCCAAATTATAATTTTGAGTGTAAATATGAAATTTAACTGGAATGAGAACGTTCAGTCATTTTTTTCTCCCTTCTTTTATCTACAATAAACAAAGAAAAATCGGTTCCTTTACGCACTCTACACAAATCTCTATTTCAATCATCTGATAAGGCTTACTATTGTATGTCGATAATAAAGAAAAGATGATAGATCAAGTGTATATCTATAACACAGTGTATTAACGAGCAACTACTGCAACACACATTGGGGATACTGAACAGCATAATATATAATCATAAACAGTAGACTATAAATATGGTAGTTAAATTTAGTCATATTACCTGAAGGAATAGATGAACACGTCTCGGACTGTGAAGCTGAGTGACAGAGGATCGAGTACATCAGGAATCACCGCTTACTTTAAGATTCAATGTACACCTTGCTGTCCAGTGCCGAATAGAATGAAACCTAGAGCCAAGGTTTACTGTCGGCTCAGCTTTTTGTACTTACGATTATGCATACCTTTTCTATACAGTTTTAAACGTCATAAGAAGCCATTGATTCCATTCATTATTCTCTGATATAACGGCTGAATAAAAATATTTACTATTTCAGCGTGTTACATTACACTAACACAATAATACGGCCGGTGAACGAGGTTTCACTACTACTACTACTCTGGATACTCGATTGCTAAGCTGTATATTGACAATACCACGTTATAACAAATATACAAATCACAATCAATAATACAGAATCGGAACATATGCTGGACAACACTATATTCAACACAATGACTAACAGTCACACTCAGTGAGTCCAAAGTAGAAAGCAATAATAGGTAAGAAACCAAAAATTAAGTAGTCGACAAGATGGGTATCTATCTATTCACCATCAATGGTCAGTCACATCTATTTTCACTGTCCACATATACTAGGACGAGACGGCCGTCCGATACCTCCAGGTTTTCAATAGTTGTCCAACTTACATAAGTCCATGATTTTAATGAAATTCAACGGCCTACACAACCTCTTACCGAAAAACATTCTTTATGCTTAATTACAAAGTAAGTTCATGACAAATATTTCTATCCATTTGTTTCACAATTTTCCATTTTCTTTCTTCTAGATATACTACTGTATAAAATGGAATAACTTGTTAAAGGTACTCTACATTGTTTATCATCCACATCAGTGTTATAAATAAGTTTTAGTAGGTGTTCAAAACAATGGTGTAAATATATTTTTGTAAGAACAAAATGAAACTTACAACTTGAAACTATTTCCGTTAGGTAAACAAAGTGGTTCAATTCTGTCAATATAGATATTTTCCAAATTATTGATAGATCCACGAAGTGGTGTGAATACATTTGCCTAAAATTTTATACGTAAGTATAAATGATAATTATACTTAAACTAAAAACAATTCAAATGTATGGGAAAAAAAGACGTTCGGTTCCAGATGTCCAGTTCGAATTCTATTCAAAACATTATCACATATGTGTATGATCTTGGTGTATTTTCATGAGTATCATTGCATTAAAAATACTACATAGTAATTAAATCTCTTAGAAACAAATCAGCACCCTTGTTGAAGTCAACTCTGAATATATTCACGAATTTCTATGTATTTGTTGGATATAGTTTTCGGGACATGCTCACTAAGCCTTACTCTTTACAAAATGCAAAATCTTAAACATTTGACTATCAGGGCCATTGATGAACAAAGAAAATAGACAGAAAGAGAGACTATATATTTATGGATGAATTAATCAAATATAAGATAACAGGTCTTGGATTGTAGCACGAAATTCATTCATCCATTTGGCTAGATAGTGTTTTGGTATTTTAACTGATATCAGTTTGTGATGAGAACTCTAGATCTAATTCCTCACATTGGTTTATAGCCCTCATTTAGTGATAGTTAGTAGGTGGTTATTCTCAAGGTTACTTTCGCGTCGCTCAAAAGTCGTCCATAAATTATAGTTTCACCGTAAATCCTACTGAGAGCTTATAGACTAATTTACATATGTAGAAATACCATTACATAGTAGCTAAATTTACAGAGTTCGCTAAGTACACACGTCAATGTTCAGTACTGAAGAACTGTTTATTTTCTTCTGTAATAAACTACGCGTCATTCTACTAAATGAAATCGGCTATTGGGTCTTAACTGAGATGAATTGTGAAAGTAGAGAACACGTGTCACTTACATAAACACAATATAATTCACCAAGTTATATACTGAGTTAAAACAACTACGTAATAAGCGATATTACTTAACTCTTTGTACAATAAGTTGTAGCATAGATTTGTGCATTTTGAATTAAATCTAGTTAAATTCATAATTATAAAAGAAATAAGTATTTTACATAGAATATCACTTACACTATGATCATCAAATGGATGAAATAAAGCTGATCCATTATGTGCTACAAGTATACCATCCTGATATGTACATAATGAACTGCACCAATGACTTGAAAGATTGCAGGTAAATAAAATAAATATCATGTAGCAATATACATTCTAATAACATGCATTATTCTAAATAAGAAGAAAATTTCTAAAGGTAATAGAATGGTAAACAACAAACCAATAACATTTAGTGAACATTGATAGTTTTCATTATGATTAAAATCAGTTAGTCTCGGAAAGCATTCACGTAAGTGACAATCTTACATCACCATTCTAAATTGAATCCCTAAATCACGTTGAATATACACAAACACAATGGAAATATTTGTTTTTATACAAGTAAAGAGTTGTACAAGAAACAATCAAACCCAAAATCATCAGGTTTCCTGACGAATGCTTTACATTGCGACAATCATTTTTCATATGAATTCCTAAAATGTTAATCGGAGCTAGTGAAAATTTTAGCATATATATATATATATATATATATATATATATATATATATGCGCCACATATTCGATCTATGTGAAAGCTAGACTACTATACGGGCACCCAAACCGAAGCACATGGTTTACTTAGGGGGCCACATCCCGAGCCTTTCAGTTAAAGGTCTAATCCAAAAAGTAATGGAACAACTTTGGGAGATGCAGTCACATGGTAACCAGTGACCAACAATAGGTTCGTACACCGTTCGTTCCTTCAGGATACTGGAGCATATATGCACCATTTGTTTGGAATCAGGGTTTTCCAACTCCTCTAGGTGAATCCTCAAAATCGACGAATCTGGTTGAAGTACCAGACATTCGCTTTCTGTCCTCTCGATTTCGTAAACAACACCCTCGCCACGAGAAGGCAGTGACGAGTAAGACTTCCCTAGCAGAGACTGTATACGCATGGCCATGTGAGAGCATTTCGAGAGGGTGAGATGACTCTCTCCTCCCTCGGCAATATCAAGGCTTTCAAGATATCGTAAACAATTTCGTGATGCATTTTAAAATTAAAATTTTCAAAGACTATGATAATTTCTGTTACGTTATGATTCGTTCGTCTAATTATTCAAATTAATGAAACTTAACTATTCACGATTATATTCTACCTTGAAAATTAGGCATATCATAGTTTAATTTCACTAACACTGAAACTAATCAGCTACATAAATACACTTAACCAACACAATAAATAATCAATTTGATCTTTATTTCAGTTATTCAATAGATCAAACATATAACTACTACAGATTGATGATGATAAGTCAATGAGGATTATTTATTTAGCTGTTAGAGAGAGAGAAAAGAAAACTCCATAATATTATTAACATAAACAACAACAACAAATCGTGAATGAACTTTGATTTTTCTTTCTTTTTGTTTTTGTTTTGAAAATATACTTTTTAAAGAATATGGTAATACAAAACTGTGCTGAATTCTTTCAGATAATGAATTACTTAGCCACTCAAGTAAATGGTACATTTTACCGTTATTAATTATCTAAATATGATATAAATTATATAGCTGAAATTAAAAAAAAAATTTCTCTATGAACTTTAACGAGAATCACAAGAGTATGGAACAAAGTGTGTTTGCAGTGACTCATTTGAAATACCTACAATGTATAATTATCTACTTTTTTTGTTTTTACTACACGATAACTATTCAACATTTCAACTCTAATTCAGTCAAGAACTTTGTAACCTTGTATACAATATATTTTCACAGACCTATTATCACATCATGGATGTGCACTGCTGAGGAGTCTCATACTAAGATGCAACGGCCATCCAGTATTTCCAGGTTTTCCATGGTGGTCTAGCTTCAATTGACTCATGATTTCAACTATTGAAATTACTAAAATCTCCACAAAACCCCTTCTGATATTATCACATCTGTTACATAGATGTATGTGTGTGTATGTTGTATAATTTTTTATATTATCCGCTGCATACGCTTATTCGTAATTGGTTTATCTGTTCATATAAATTTTCAAAATATGTTTCCGGAACACTCGTATCCCAACAGTTGATAAACCCTTGTTGTTCTAAGCGTGTTAAGTTGACAAAATATACACGACATTAGTAAGGATCTATGTTTCATTAGTATCATCATTCGTCAACTTATGGAGTCAACATCTATCTGTTACCCTGAATTGCCATAACACATCAGTAGAACCAGATGAAATTAATAAGGGAATTAAAATCGCCGGCAGGAGCAATAATAGTAAGAAAGACTAAGCGTAAAGAATGTAGTTCGAGAGGATTGAATGGGAAGTTAGATAGGGAGAATTATCATGACTTATGATCGAGAGGATGAAAGAGGGTGAATGTGTTAGCACAACTCGAAGACTCTACATATTAATATTCCATTTAAAATTAAGTTAAGATTAAGCTAGTGAAAGTGTGTTCATGATAAAAGATTCACCATCAATGAGAAAGTTTCGTCAATGAACAGTGAAACATGTAAAACAAAAGTATGAGCATGGAATTTAACTGATTATTAGTGAATATTTAAAAACAAATGAGCTATCTATGGATAAGCGGCATAAAAAAATGCTGATATGTAGATAAAAATTTACAACGTAAAATAAAACGAAAAGAAATCCACTTACTTATCTCGAACACGAAGGTGAATGAGTTCATCGTCTGTACGTTTAAATGGAATAATGACAATTTCACCATTGGACAAAAGTGCTACAACACCACACTGATTCATACTAACTGGTTCATGATGTAAAGCAGACATTTCGACAACGATATGGTCTGTTTTAAATCTTTATCGAGAAAAGAAACATGATAACGAAATCACAATATCATGTTAGAGAAAAAAATAAAAGGATGATGGAAATACTTTAAATAATAAAATGATACAAATAACTACATTTCGTTATGAGAAATGTAACTTATTTATTAAGTCAAGACATTTGTATCAAGCCATAACGTTTATGTGAGGATTAGTGTTATAATACTCGGGCATCTATAGCTAAGTTGCTAGAATAATGTTTGAACTTCAAACCCAACGGTTGAAAAACAAATAATTCTCCCATTCATTAAGTCACTGTTCGATGTCAACATATAAAAGAAACATTTAAAAAATGAGTGTCTAGGTTTAAAAAAATGTCTGCATAAAAGCTACTTCATTCAATGAGTTCAACATTGAATTAAACAAAATCCAAAGTGAAAGACAATGTTCGTCTGCAAGAAATATAAAAAGATGGTTAATTTTTTCAGATAAAACTCTACTGAAAGAAAGAAGCCACAATTAAGTAAATTGAATTCATTGAATATACTCTATTAGTTCATACTTGAATCAAACCACTGTAAGTGACTGTACTCAATAAAGCAAGGATGAAGAATAGGAAAGCAATAAGGATACGGAATATCCACGACAGCGAAGCAATAAGTATTATACGTTGCATTATAGGGTATTAAAACAAGCATTCTGTACTATTATTAATATCTATCAAGTGACTGACACCCCTATCGCCTATAGGAAACTGGAATTTGAAAATGAGAATAATAAATATGACTGAATTCCACAATTCATAGCAACATTTCTCATTGTCTGGCTGACTAAATGTGAATAAATATTTATTTCTAAGTATATTAATGACAAACATAGTTTGCACTGTGTTTGAATTACAAAAAATACTATGTGAGTGAATGAGTAAAGTAGCTGTGAAAATCTGTCTCAGGTATGCACTTATGAAATAGTGAGACACATTGAGAATATCATTAAAATCACAAACTGACCCAAGTTAGAAAACTATTGAAAACCTGGAAGCACTGGACGGTTGTTTCGTTTTAGTATGGGACTCCTCAGATGTGTGCATCCACGACTTCACAAGCAGGGGACGAATCTGCGAACTTCAGTCTCGTGCACCACCACTTAACCTCTAGATAGCTAGTCGCGGGTAGGAGTGCTATCCGGAAAGTGAGTTTTTTCCTATTTAAAATTAGTCAGATGGATGTACCCTCATCCTAGGCGTTACTATTCACACTAAGTCTTGAATCGAATACCTTTCACTTCAAACATTAAACGGATTATTTCCTTAAGTTATAGAGTCCAATATATCTCTTTTCTAGAAAAAAGTACATATTTCAATAAATATTATAACGTTACCTTTGTATTTCAGCATAACCATCAATTGTTTTAATTGACCATAATGCATTTAATTCAACAATATTTATATCCAATTGTTTTCCATTTGAAAATAGCTCTAATAAACTATTTTCCAAATCAGTTTTATTAATTAAAATATCATGATTAAGGTGTATGTGCAATATTAAAATCTCATAACCGAAAGCAATAAAAATGAAATAATCTATTTTATTTTCTTCATTATTCATTGTCCATGATTGTGTAACAATACTATTTATACTGTATCTTGGTTTCATATATGAATTAGTTAAACGTATCAATGGTTGATATGTAGTGGTAGCAGTAGTTATAGTTTTGATTGATTGAGAAGTTGATGAACCGCGAGCAGCCCAAATAATACAGTCACCATCAACTGAACCAGTTATACAAAGTTGTAAATTCTTTGTCACATACAGATAATCAGCACATATAACTGGTCCAGTATGTTGAAGAGTTGGTTTACCTGAAGAAAACACATAGGGGTAACATTGTGAGATTTATTAATTTTTCTAGGAATATTATCAAAAACATATTAAGACACGTTCCAAGCTTTACAGGATCTACGGAAGAAAGAAACTACGATGGAGCATTAACTTCAACGTGTCAGGAGGCTCTGGGCCGCAAGAAGCTTCATCATAAGGAATAGATTTCTATCGAAACCAGGGTCAGGATTCAAGAAAAGAAAAACAAGAAGAGAGCAATTAACAACGACCGAGCAAAAGCAGAGAAAGACAAGGCACAAGCTGAATGCACTGAAGCGAAAAAGCAAGTGAAGAGGAGCGTTAGAACCAGCAAGCAGAAATAACCACATTGATACTTCATTTTCCACACAATCTACATACATACACACACTACTTCACATTAATAATTATAAATTTTTCATACCCACCTTCTGACGCACAAATTATTACAGTGACATGTCATACAAATTCATCTTGACCAAAAACATCATGACATGTTCAGACCAATTATGATTTCGATTGTACTAAAAATATTCCATACTGTTTCCTTTGTACTATTTAAACTTGTAATAATTCTATTTCGGTTATTTGTCGGTTTACTTTAAAGAAGTGAGTTACAATTAGTCACGAAACATCAGGAATACAATTTTCTACTCAGTACGAACGTAAACACAATCCTAAAAATATATTTATTATTAACTATTCTGAAGTCTATAGCAAACAGATTGAGAGAAAAGACAGTTTATTAGGTATTATGTGGAGTATTAGTAAGATGTAAACAAGCTACAAACCAAATTTTATCTTAAACTCAGAAAGAATTTGAGTTTTTCCAAAGAGATTTTCCAGAGTGAAAAATTTAATGGAAACACTTTTGAGGGAGTATTTCCACAAATTAAAGTTCGCCTCTCTTCCAAAAAGTAACAGATACATTTCCACTTATAGTGTGTGTTATGTAAGAAAAAATAACCTGAGACAGAATTACATACTGTGAGATATCAAACATTTAAAATAATATTGTCACTTACATGATAAAGAACTATTCGATAAAGGTAAATTCCACAGTCGAATGTCACAGCCAATTGTTTTAGAATCACAATTTTGACCAGCTACACTGATAAGTAATGTATCATCATTATTCGAATTCAGAGGTTTTGTACAACTTAATCCACAAGGAATTAAGCCAGCATGACCACTTAGAGTAGCATGATATCCTGTAAGTGATGGTTCATATATTCGAAATTGAAACTCTTGAATATTACGTGAACCGGAAATTGTTTGACCAACCAAAAGTTTCACATTAGTCTCATCAAGTAATTCTGACAAGGAGCCAGGACGATTAACAAATTTGTCAAAAATATGAGATCCTGTTGATTCATCACTATTGAAAGCAACATTATTACACTTATTCACAGTCATTAGATCTTTCTCTGAGCACTGACTTGGTGTTTCATCGGAACCCTCGTCCATTAATTCATCATTATTTAAACAGCACTGATCAGAAGTTCCTTTCACACTTTCTTCGTCGCTAACTAGATTTTCATCCGTAATATCCTGATGCTGTAAACTGTCATCTTCATTGTTATTAATATCATTAGACGATAATGAACGTGGACTATTATTGGAATCCATAGTATCGACCACAGAATCTTTACTTTTATGAGGTTCTAGTTCATCGTAAGAATTGATAACATTTTTATTGTTCGCTAAAGTAAATGATATGAATGAAATTAATATGCGCAAACAACGATAATATAAAGTATTTCTAAACATACAGTGACTTCAGTGAAAGAATCACTGAGAACAGAGAAGCGCTGGATATTTGCTTCATTTTTGACTTGCATATTCACATTAACACTATGTGTATAATCATGACTTTGTCATGAGTCCCAAAATTTTCTGACACCTTGACATGATGGTCGACCTTGCACATTGTGACGAACCAATAGAGCTGTACTAGCTGGAACTATCGTTCCTCAAGCTCCTACCATGCCAGACCGGTCGGTCAAAGGGCGGCACGACTAAAAGCATATATATTTAGTTCCCCCTTATACCAATACTTATGTGTTCAAATAAATAAATAAAAAAGCAGCAAACTCAAGGACTGAGGGCGAAGTCTTACTGCTGAGTTTACAGAGGTGTGACGGCAGTAAGGTGTTCCTTCAAACAACCAGCATAACAGTGATGCTGCCTTTCCACAATGAAAGGGTAGGGTTAGAAAAGGTAGTCCGTAAAAATGCACACCTCACCTTATCCCACGGATTTCCATCTCCGGTGGTTAGGGTCGAACAAGTATGGAGCTAAAACGAAAATTCCTCATAAAAAGGTCATGTGTGACCGGCCTCAAGTAGTTGTCCCTAGGGCATTGCGATCACGCTCTCAGGTCATTAAAGACCATCCCTAACCCAATTTCCTTTTCAGATAACTCTAGAAAAATCCTTTCACGGTGTGGGAACCGGGAAGTGAAAACCGCCTTCATACCTCTAACAGCACTCAAGACCATTGGGTTCATAATTAATCTCCCTGTTCAATTCCTATTATTCGTCCTACCTCGTTTTAAATCCAGACTCCCTCTTTTGACTTCCTCCTCAAGTGTCACTATGTCGAACAATTCTAGTGCACGAAACATTGTCCCAGGTTTACTGAAACCTCGCTCCAAACTACACATTGGAGCAACTGTGTTCAGACAGTTGTTTATTTTTAACTAGCACTTTTCAAACGGAATTATTTTCTACAAATATTTTCTTTCATAAAAATTAACATACATTTAGATTGAGATCATGAACCAATATAAGCTAGACCACCATTGAGAACCTAGAAGCTGTGGACGGCGGTTTCGTCATAGTGTGAGACTCATCAACAGTGCGCCCCCATAACCCCGCTCCAATTACTAGAAATCGTACTTATGTGCATAGTTTACACAAGTGTATACAAATTAATGTAAACGCTTAGTGCACTGGTAATTTTAAAGTACATTTTATTCAAATGTAAAATATAATCAGTTTGATAAAAAGGAATAAGAGTAATTATCAACAGACGTGTCATTAAACAACAGAATCAATGATCAATGAACTGAAAATGATACATACCTACTGATGATACAGTCAAAAACGGAATAAGTAAAGAGAGCAGTTCAAACAGTTGACCAAGTGATTGAAAGTGAATTTAGCATTAAGGAAAGATAAATTTAAAATCTACTAACCGTGTAAGAAGCACTACATCACAGAAAGTGAATGACTCCTTCATTTACACACATTTAATCACAAGGTATCAATTAAATGTATATTAAATATATTACTATCTATATCAATGCACTTATACAGCTATATTAGCAAACCACACTTTAAATTCGTAAATTATTCTCGACAAAAGTGAGATCCCTTCTCAATATTCAATAAAAGTCCAATATCTACGTTTTCTAACCATTTTATTTTGTTCATTTAGTGAGTCAGTACTGTATATAAGAACATGATTATCATTGATTGCTTCATTCTAATTATCTAGGGCGACCTAAATATGTATTCTTTGAACACGACACTGTAGTAAATCTTAACTTACAACATTAAGAAGGGAACAAATACAGCGAAAATTACGGCTTGAAATAGAATCCTCAGTTAAAATTATACTCTTATATACAGTATTTAATCGACAACGAAATGAAAAGAAAAAACAAGCTAAATATTGTAAAAAAAATATATTAAACATTGAAAAATTGATGTGTTGATGCAACAAAAGAAAAACCATTCTAACTTACATGAATAATAACAAGGAGTATATTCAAATGATTGAACTTTAATAAGATTCACTACATTCTCATTGGTTGTATTCGAGTTCAAGGTGTCTAACGGTGATGATATTATCATTTCACTGATAAGTTCAAAATTTTCATTTCGACCATATCGCCATACACTTATATGACCATTAGATGTAGCAGAAAAAATATAAGGATACTACAATTTTGAAATTTAAGAGAAAGAAAGGACAACATGGATCTTTATTTTGATATACTTTGAATTAAATACGTGTAGAGTCTGATGTATGACATAAAGAGAGAAATCATTTGATGTGAATACTACAAACTAAATAATGATGACCTAAACTTAATATCCTTTATAATTATTGTTTAATTTTATGTGAAAAACACAGATTGAGCAATGAGCATAATAGAGATGGATAGTGAATAACAATGAAATCCAAGATGAGTATTTCATCCACTTCTAGACACTATCCATCTCTGCTTATAATAATTAAGACTTAAGGCAATATCGAAGCAATCCACATAGGATGCACATATGCCAATAGGAGACTGATCAATTTTGAGTCCTAAACATAAAAAGGTAGATTCAAATAACCAATACAAAAATGCAATGAATATACTAGTTTTCATTTAAGCTGTGATAAATATGGAGTTTGGACAAATTGATTACCTCACTACTTTTCTTTTGTTTTATATTCAATATTCAATCTAGTTTACCACTAATAGCTATCAGAATGTGATTAGGATAAAGCTAATGAAGATAAATGATTTGTTAATTTCAATTATCACTAGGTCTCATGGGAAAAAAAGCACAACTCTATTTTAAACTCGAATATATAAATCGGTGTAGCTGATGAATGGTTAGTTACAGTTTTGCTTCTATAAAACACGCACACAAACATACACATAAAAGAACAACAAACACAAACGATTAGCAATATGACCATCCATGAAACTTACATTGAAATCAAGTGATTTAATGCCAAGTTTATATGAAACAAGTGTTTGTTTCAATTTATATTTCTTTGATTTAATTCTATATAGATGAATTGACTGATCATTACTTCCAACAAGTAATGTTAGTTTTCTGTCATGCATTTTATGCGGAATATGTGACCATTTCAATGATATAATCCAATCTTTAGAAGCATTATGTATGATGTATTGAAGTGTTACTTTTGCAGTATTTGAATCATAACTGTAGATAGCTACATTCTGGTACGTACAAAAAAAGAATAGAGATCTAGTTATAGTGAATTCAATCTAATATTTTAAACGATGAACAGACTAGTTCATCAATCACTGAACATTTGAATGAAACGGTTGCAAAACAAACTTATAGAGCATTGATTTAGTGAACAAAGTATTTGATCGGCAACAGTTGGGCTTCTTCTATTTGATCAATTTGATAATCATGCTAACTCCCTTTAACAAACAAATACCTGGATCAATGAACAATTATTTTATCCTTTGGATATGAATAAGTAAATGACACTACGTAGAATTCAAAATTAGAAATTAGAAATATAATAGTTTTCCACATTTGAAACAGAATTCCATAATCATCATTTCCAAGCTCAACCAATTTGTGCTATATTGCAGAGTCATTGATAATATTTGAGTATATAACTATTTCTCATTCGAATAATTTTTATTTTATTTATTTAGTTACACACATAAACATTAGTACAATGAAGCACTATATATATATATATATATGCACCACATATCATTCGATCTATGTGAAAGCTAGACTATTATACGGGCACCCAAACCGAAGCACATGGTTTACTTAGGGGGCCACATCCTGTTATAACGTGAAAAATGCTTCTGATTAAAGGGGTAGCGAATTATTGATCGGACCAAAGACGCGCAAACACGTAGAACGACCTAGGGTTCTGATTGGTCCCGCTTCCCTGTCTAACCCAGCCAGTTGAGTCCAGAACGCAAGTCACAGCCTCGGATATTTGAATCATTATATTTCAAACATACTTTGTTTATATACCAGTCAAGCAGACCACAACGTACCACAAAATAGAAAATAACATTGTACAATATTGGCCAACAGGAAAATAACACGTTAAATAAATATTGACCAATAAGATGATACCATTTCATGTCCAAGGATAGCATTAGGCTTAACAGGATAATTTTCGGGATATTTTCCTGAATATCCCAACATATCCCGAGCCTTTCAGTTAAAGGTCTGATCCACAAAGTAATGGAACAACTTTGGGAGATGCAGTCACATGGTAACCAGTGACCAACAATAGGTTCGTACACCGTTCGTTCCTTCAGGATACTGGAGCATATATGCACCATTTGTTTGGAATCAGGGTTTTCCAACTCCCCTAGATGAATCCTCAAAATCGACGAATCTGGTTGAAGTACCAGACATTCGCTTTCTGTCCTCTCGATTTCGTAAACAACACCGTCACCACGAGAAGGCAGTGATTGGTAAGACTTCCCTAGCAGAGACTGTATACGCATGGCCATGTGAGAGCATTTCGAGGGGGTGAGATGACCCTCCCCACTCTCGGTCGTACTAGCTTCACACAGTACAACTAGAATGTTGAGATCATTTCAAAGCCAGTTACTGGTGAACACATGATTAGTGCTTAAGTAAGTAGTTTATAGACATTTATTTAATTTAAGCATGTATGTTTTATCGCGAACTGATACAACCTTGAGCTAATAAGAATTGTGAAATGAAATAAATCAGTCTTCTTAAATAGATAGAGAAAGAGAATCAAATGAAAGATGATAATGTTAAACACAAACATGTATTTTAAGGAATTAATATATTAGTATTAAATGTAGAAGTCTATGAAAATGAAGTAGTAATGAATAACTTAGTGAGGTTGCAAAAGATGATTAAAAAGTTAAAAATATTGAATAGAACGGTCTATAAACAGAAGTGTTTTATTTCAAAGTGATTCAAAGTGGATCAAGCAATCAAAAATACCAAGAAATAAACTTACATAACAGTTTCGTGGTTAGAAATAGTAACAATTAATAATTAAAAGATAACTGTCTACCTTATTGAGAAGATAGTGAAGAATGAGATAATAATTGACACTTAGTATTTTTAGGATTAGAAGTTGTACTAAGACCATGGAAGAATAATGAATTGGACTTGACTCTTTTGTACGCAGTGGATGCGTTTTGAACGGTGAATAGCTCTAGTTTCTTCATTTAAAAGCTTTTTCGAGCCACTTTTAATTTTATAGATGATTTTCAGCGACGATTGGCATGTGATGACTAGAGTTGACCCCGTGATCAGAGATTGTGATTTTGATCAATTTTGTATTCCTGTTTAGATAGCTATGCAGGGTAGTCTCCAAAACTTCGTTCATCATGAGCACGATCAACAAAAGCACGTAAACTGATAAATGTACATAAAGGTAGACCAAGGAGGAAGTTGTTTATCATTGGCATCTACCCAAAAGTGTTTATTCCTGGAGAAAACAATTCAAAATATCACACTGAATAAAAAAACTTTCTCGGAGAAAGGGTTGTACTTCAGTATCTTCACGGTCGTATCTCCTTGAATTCGATGTTCATGAATAAAACTTCGAAATTGAGGAGTACATCCAACTTGACATCTTGTACCTGGACGAAAAACTGTTGTCTGAAACTGTTCGTCGGATTTTATTCAATTCAAAATCAAGAATTATCACAAATAGAAAGAACTTTTAACATTTATAGACATGGAGGAGATACATGTAAATATATAAATAAATACCTACTATTACGCACACACTCCCAAAGGTCACGTATAAAATGAAAGATGACTGGAAAGATAAGAATAATTTATCTACCCAAAAGTTGAGGAAAATCGTGAAGGAGTGTAATAAAATAGAAGCTGCTATACATTCAAAGTGAGGACAACCATCTTTTTTCAGTGTTCAATGAAAAACAATGTCTACTTTCTTCGAATACTTTTTTCTGTTGGTTTAGTGGATCACGGAGCATTTTATTTCAATTATTTGAAACTATCTACATCTGTCATCTATGAACACGATGCTGTGGTATATCTCATCTTACACGACATTAAAAAAGAGACAAATACAGTGAAGATTACATTTCGAAATGGAATCTACGGTCAAAATTATACTTTTATATGCAGTATTCACTGGCTAATTAAACGAAAGGAAAAAAAGCTAGATATTGTGCAAATATATTAAACATTGAAAAATCTATGCGCTACACATTCACAAACACATATCCTGTTCTCATAATTAACAACAAGATTAAAACACTAACTTTATCTTTCGAGCCAGTAGCTATAAAATTTATTTGTACTGCGACAGCAGTTATTTGACCACTATGTTGTCGAAGACAAATTGATCTCACTAAAGGATTTTCTAACTTGGAACCAACAAAATACGCCCATACTTCACAATTCCCACCTCCGCTAACTGCGATAGAATTAGAAGCAGATGCGCATAGAGTACCACCAGCTTCACCTGTCCCATTCTCTGCATGTTCAATAGAATGTGACCAAGAAGTATACAAAGGTACAATGGATAAATTGCAAATAAATGTATATCAGACTGAACAGTAGAGTTATCATCTTGTTTTGATTTAATTTCAGGCTTAAAGCTAAAGTGATATAACTAGAAAAGAGAAAATAAATAACAGTAATCAATTAAATGGACAGATAAAATAAGAAAGTATGATGACATATTTACATTTAGATATAGATAGGACAAAATCCACTTACAAAAGTGGAAATTCAATGACCAGACATATTATATGATGTACACAATAAATCTGTTATTCACTGAATGTTATGTCCATAAATAAATGAATGGAATTTCACAGCAAACTACATCGACAGAGATTGTTAGGGAAAATAATAATTACGTCTGACCAACGCCTAGGTAGATGGATGATAATTAGCTGGTTTAAGAGTAGGTTAGAAGAAAGTAGAAGAAGGAGGGGTGTGTATCATTTTAACTTCATCTCAGCGTGCTAATACGGTCGGGACGTTGGGCCTGCACATATTTATTTCAGATCATATGTTGATTATGACTGACTGATTGACTATAATTCAAACAATTATGATTAGGTAAATCCAATATTATAACGCTTCACTGCAACTTATACAAACGGTGTGTTGACTACAATAAAGTATTTCAGGAATAAATATTAGTTAAAATATAAAATTCAAATCAACTGTAATTGTCAGAAGGGGTTTTGTGGAGATTTTTGTAATTTCAATAGTTGAAATCATGAGCCAATTGAAGCTAGACAACCATGGAAAACCTGGAAGCACTTGACGGCCGTTTCGTCCTAGTATGGGACTCCTCAGCAGTGCGAATCCATGACCTTATCTAGGCGATCGAACCCAGACGTTCAGTCTTGCGTGCGAACAATTAACCTCTAGATCACTGAGTCGGCATTCAATGGTATGATTAGTTTTGAGGAGCAATTGTTCGAGTCCTAGTGAAAAGTCGTGATCTGTGGAGCCAATCCATGTCGGGTGCGATACAGTCACCAACTAAAGACAATGGTAGATGATTACTTAATGTCATGGATTGATTAAGGTTAGGCATTAACGTCGGATGCTGGCTCAGTGTTCTAGAGCTTAAGCGAGGCCGAAGGTCCTGGTCCAAGTCCTGCGAGAGGGTTCGCATATGTATATGGTATTCGGTGGTGAAATCAATATATTCATAGTCGTCAAGGGACTTTATTAACCTCACCAAAGGTTGTTTAGTATGGCATACTCTATGTTTAATCGAATCTATGTTAATTGAGTAGTGTTAAAGTGAATGAGGGAAATTTGACAATTAACTATTTTTATAATGACTATCGATCAACCATGTAAAGAATTAATTAATCTTCAATGTTTCTGGAGAGTGAATTAAAATGTACTTAGGTCTCTAGGACTAGCATCTCACCTAGTCGGAGTATTAGACAACGTGCAACTCAACAGCTTGAGACACCATTATCATGTACAACTTGGAATAAAAGACAGTGGGGTTTCCTTTGTAGCATCTTATTGCATTCTGCATAGAAGTGCGATGATCTTTATTCTTGGTGTATTTTCAAGCAAACCACCATGGAAAACCTGGTGTTCTAGCTTCAATAGACTCATGATCTCAACTATTGAAATATGCAATTATATAATAAAGAATAGATACTTTCATGAGTATCTGGAAAAATCTCATAGTCACAAGCACTAGGTAGGGAAGTTGTTTTCAAATGAAAATTCTGCGATAACTTCATAAAAAAAAACCAGCTCAACGAAAACGGTGCAAGCATCAGGTTATACACACTTCAAGTTAGACCATAGAACGAATATCGTCATTATGCCAAAAACATTTAAATAATACGATTATTGGAAACATAATAATCAAAGATCAATCGGCACCTAATTCTGAACATTAAGTGATCATTTTTAGACTGGAAAATTGTCCCCTTTTAGATAAAGGTCTGCTACAAGAACGTTCAGGACTGGCTTCCTAGCTAATCTTCATAAACCTGGACTACTTCCACATGTAAAATTAAACAATACAAAAACGGTGGGAAAATGTTGATAAAAGCTTTACGTTAATGCTAGTTTATATACAGAAAATTTATAGAGTTGTACAAGACCATGCACTTCTATAACTCTACAGAAACATACCGAACATAGCAATGGTTTAAATAATTATCAATCGAAACGTGAAACGTGCTTATCCACTTTAGAGATTTTCTTGAAAAGCTTTTAGTGCTGATTATATACGAACTATTTCCTAGTGTTTTCTGGCTTCTAGATACTTCAACGGAGGATATATCTTTGAACTCCTGAACAACATCCACATATGACATAATAGTCAAAACTGATTTTGAAACAAATTAAATAGGGTCAAATTCATCATCGAAACAAAAAAACTAACCCTAACTGCACCAGATGACCAGCCAACAACGACAAGATTAGCATCATCGCAATAAGGTGAAATACCACAAGCGATAGCTTCAACAGATGAATTATCGTTTATCAAAGGAGTTAATTTATCCGAACTGAATACAGTATCACCATTGGTCATTAGAACAATAGTGAAGAGACCATCATTCCATCCAATTATGATATACTTTCCACTTATGTCAATAGTATAGGTTGTGACAAATATAGTTCGTTTCATTTCTTTCTTATTGCGACTAACGTTAATCCATGGACCTACAAAGAGAGAGAATAAACGCCTGGTTAATAGATGAAAAAATGCAGTTTAATGATTAAAAGAATCGGTTTTTCACTGTTCGTTCACCAGTTCCAACTCTGCACCAGGAACTTCATTTAAGTTAACTGGTAGTATCAATACGAAATACATAAGCGGTATAAGTCAAAGCGGCGAACGAAAATCTAAACAAGGTTATTTTCATTAATTACATGATAATTAGTTAGTTAGTCAATGATCAATAAACTCGACAAGATACAATCCAGCAGAGCAGATTCTTTCATGTGTATTCTTATAAATCATAGGTGCAAATATTCTGCAGCTAACACACAAAAAAGACTATAAAGAACAAGTGCTGAAGAGAAAATGAATCCAAAAGGTACAAAGAAATCTAAAACAAATAGTCATATATATGAATCCTTAACGTTTATACGCAATTCTTAACTGTACAATTTGTTATACAGAATACACAGTTGTTGAAGTTTGACTTATTAATCAGTATATTTGTCATTAAAAACAAGATAACAACAAACACTACTATTCATTATGTTACCTAATGATAAAGTTACTCCTATTATGCCTCAAATAAATAATTATAGGGTCAAAACGAAAATGTCAGAGAATCCTAATGAATAGATAATAAGACGAAGGAATGGCTTAATGATTAACGACTTTCAAACGTATTTACGGAAGCAAATAATTAGGAAGCATTGAAAGGAGAATTCACTGTATACATTACTCGAAAGTCTTGTTTTAAGGAAGTGAAGTGCTTATAAATGAGATCACTAGACGCTTAATGGGTAACGGATACAACGTGAACATCATAAATCAATGTAAAATAATTAATAAACAGCGATCACCACTTTTACTATGCGTTACTACAGAGGTCATTATTATCAAGCTCTTTCGATCTGACTTTTGTGTTTAAACTCTCGCTGCTAATTGGTTAGACAATTTTATATTATTTGAGAGGAAAACACTGTTATAAAAGACATTTGAAAAACTAATTGACAAATATTTTTGAGCAAAAAAAGCAAATTATCACAGGCCATTTTTAATGAAACAATTTACCTACCTTCAGGTGCACCGAGATGAGCATTCCAAACATTGATTCGACCAACTGATGACCCACCGCCAGTTTGAATGAGATAACGTCCAGTTGGTTCAGAGAAACATAATACTCCCTTTTGATTCGGTAATAAATGATGCAGTTCATCAAGACAAGTGAATTCATCAATTGATGAAAAAGTGACATTTTCAGTTAACCGGCCTAGATATGCAAATGTATTCGCATTTAAAATGAAACTTTGACCTTTTCTATCAAGAATAGCTAACAGTCTGCCACCATTCGGCGAGTAACCAGTGAACAAATAGCAGATGTTGAGACTGCAAGAGACTAGAAAATAAAATGTCAAAAGAGAGAGAGAGAAAAGTAAAGAAAATCAAACAAAAGTAATTGAAAACCATTAAATATAGTAGCACAACATAATAAAATAAATGTTAATTCTCACCTTTATCCAATTCATAGATATGAGACTGTAGAAATGGACAAAACCATCCCAACATCCCACTGCCATAACATCACGTAAACATTCAGAAGGAATAGATTTTTCACTATCCGATGCATAATTCGGTAAACGAAAAGCAATTGAATTAATCGATGATTTGATATTCAGCTTTTTACTAGGTTTAATTTTTTTACAACCAGATGATTTCGACGTAAAATATGACCCAAATCCCAATTCACCAACTTCCCATAAACAAATTAAACAATCTAAACCACCAGTAGCCAAAATACGACGTTTCGGATGCCAAGCAGATACAGTCACAGGTTTGTGATGATATCCACTTAAAGAAGACACTTGGGAACTGATACTAGTTGCTATTCCACATGTAATACTGTTTATCACATTTGATAAATCCCAAATAAGTATACTAGCATCCTGACTAGTACTAACTAGCCATAATTGTGAACTCGGCATACCGTATGGTCTGATCGTAGAACCGTCAGAGGCAAAATCATCAAGAAAACGTAAACTGAGTATTGGCATATTATGTCCAAGAAATGAACATAATATCTAAAAGAAGAAAACAGAAAGTAAAACAAAGAGTTAATGATGAAGTAAGTAGATTCAATAAAATAGGACTTTCAAAAAATTAGATTTATATAGGTTTATACCAATGATAACCATTTCGTTATATTGTTTAAAAAAAATATGAAAAGCGCAAAAACTTACCTTAAATGATTGAACCTCGACAACCGTAACTGTGCCAGACTCAGTCCCATAAGCTAATAAATTACCTGTTCGATCAAGTCCAATTGAGATTGGGATATCTTGGGAACCAGTTAGTGGTGTGACTGGTTTATGAATTGCAATTGGTTGAATAATTTTCGGTAGGATAGATTGAATGTCATTAGTACTTAATTTAATACGGAAAACTTTTTTATATGAGTCACCATTGATTTTCTCTTGATAATTTGAACTAAGTAAACATGCATATCCAATTGTATGAATCCATTCGTCAACATCTTGATTGATAGCCAATTCAGCGAATGAATACGGATGTCTAATAAACAAAAATTAAACTAAACAATGTTACGTTGTTAAAAATAAACAGACTGATTATTTGGGTTGCATTGGGTCTCGCATGTTCAAGTCGTAGTATGAAATGAGAGGAGAGCAGTCACACGACCTCGCACACTCTCTTTAGGTCGATTATCGACTAGTTCACCTACATTACCAGTGGGACTAGTGACTTTACACTCACTAATTGACAAAACGATCAATGAACAACAACTAATACCTTGACAGTTATCAGTTCACAAGTTACTAGTTCTAACCGAGTGGACAACCAGAAAACGAAAACAGAGAGCAGATTTGCTCTGTACTATACTCAGTTCAATTATTACTCCAAATTTATACGATAATATACCTGAAAGGTTTGACCACAGAGCAACACAAATACAAAATTACATAACACATACATAAGTGATACTATACCAGAACGATAGGGGAATAATTAATTAATGATAAATCTGGTACAATAAATTATAAAGCGAATCAAACGAAATAGAAGAGTATAAAAATACAATATTCAAAGCGTCTGCTAATCATACAACAAAAATATAAATAATAAACCATAGTCTCAAAAGTCATACTTCCTCCTTTATTATATCAAACAAGAATGAAATAAAAAACCATCTAGACCAAATGTATAGTGACCCATAATTTACAAGAGGAAAAAACAGTTATTTAATAAATTAAAAGAGAATACATAGAATATGTGATCCATCCAAGTAATACACAACCTGAGCTTTAAAGATTATTAGTTTTGGATACAACTAAATAAACGGAAAGTATTTTGTAAACAGGTTATAACACCAATCTACCCTAACTTTGTATCAAGAAAAAAAGTGTTAATAATTTCGCTTTCAATGTTTATTAAACAAGTTAAGATGATATCAGCTGTGAAAGCCATTGTTATATTGTCAGCAGTAATCGAAACTTACCAACTATCAGATGAGGAAAGATCTAGAAAGTACTCAATCGTTCACTAAATATTATTGATTATCAGGACATTAGTTTACTCTAACATTTTAATTTATTGTTTTATTATTAAATTATATAATAATACTGATTGATAATTACTAAGTATAATATAGAAAACAATCATTTTACAATAATGTACAACTTTAAAATGACCAAAATTACATCACAAACACTAAACATGAAGAATACAGTCGTCACAAGTTGCCGATTAACACTACTCTTCATAAACGGATCCTCATATAATAATAATCGTCCTAATAATAAAAATAATAATAATATAAGCCCTGTTAACGATGTAGAAGCTGGTACTATGAAAGACCAATCTATTCATTCTTCTCGAATCACATTCTTATTCGTTTATCAACCTTGACTGTTTTCATGTGAGTGTATGTGTGTACATTGCTTATCCTACTCCTCACATTTCTGTAGCTTATTTTCGTTTGATTATAAATATCGATTCACGCTTGGTTAAAGGGAGTTGGCTCACACGCAGTTCCTACCGCACTTCGTTTCGTTTCGTTTCGCTCTCCCCACTTCGCTTTCTTCGGTTCGCTCCTTTGATTATCTGTCCAGATCGACGGTTGTGTGGACCATAAGTATTCAAAATTCATTTTCGTATTTGATTTATTTTCGGCTCGTTATTCACTAACGCGATTTCAGTCGATGATTATATACGAAGATTGGCTGTATGAATATTTCAATAACAATTATAATGCGATCCAAATGGAGTCAGATATAGGGCCACAAGAACGGTATTCTCTTAGAATGATCAATAGAACCATTTTCAGAGTTGTTATCATTCAGTGAAATAAAATAATTGTTTTAAATAAATGAATAAATCAACAACTTACTCAATTAAAAATTCATAATTCGATGCAAGAAACCTTTGCATAGTTATAATTTTATCCTTCATAAGATCTAATGAAGTAGGAATATTGTTCGGTTCAGATCGATGATGTGCAGTAGTTGTAACTAATTGATAAAAAAATTATCATAATGATCAGAAAAAGGGTGGTAAATCTCAAGGATAATGATTATTTACTTTGTTTCATACATAATGATAGTACCAATGATAAGACACTAATCTAACAATATTTAAAATGAACATAATTCGGGCTCATACGCGTCGATAAACAGCATACAAATATTTAATTAAGTTCTTTTCCTGAATTTTATCTGTTCCTTTAACTAACTCACTCACTTCATTTCATGTCACTCAAGAAGCGAGAATATATAACCTTTAATCAGTTATTTACATTTTCTTAGCACATATAACTATTAATTCACTTTTGTATTGGTTATTTGAAACTTCCCATTTATGTTTAGGACTGAAATTGATCACACTCTTATTGACATATGTGAATCCTGTGCGGATCGCCTCGATATTGCCTTGAGTCACAAGCATTACAAGGAAAGATGGATAGTGGAATCCAGTTTGACGCGCGTTTCGTCCTATTTGGGACTCGTCAGCTTTGTATATAATGATTAACGAAATTTAAACTATACACCTATAAATTTGTTTTTTTTTCTAGTTGCAAATGACTACAATTATCCTGTAATGGCACTAAAGATGACCTTGAGTGCAATATTACTACATCAATACGATGTCATAGTTTCCTTACGAAGAATTAACCATTCCCAACTGATTTCGCAGTGTTGTAACCCATACATTCCAAAAACAACTTTTTAAATGACACGAATTTGAAAAATTTAAAACCATACATCTGTCATTTACATATAACATTGTTATCTGTATCAACATGATTATGCCTATGAATTGGTATAAGTCCTGTGATTATTTTCAGAATACATAATTTATTTATTTGTCTTTTAAAATGTCAGATGTTTCATTGTATCTTAACAATAGAGGGTAAATTAAACACGTATTCATCAGAGTTCAGCCTGATATCACACTTCACTCTACAACTGCTTCAGAATATCTGCAAACGAATAAACCATATGAGAAAAATGGTACTGTATTACTTATAAATAGATATAATTGCATACAATTCATGGAAAATACGTTGTTAATCCTAAATGGTCGATGAATAAAAACTAAAAAAGACAATATCATTTTTATCACGATATTATAAGAGGAAAACCAATCAAAATTAAAAACCGATTGATGTACTTTGAAATAGAGATAGACGGTGATTAGTAGTGGAAACCACGACTCGTATTTCTTCTTATTAGGAACTCGACAACTGGATGTACCTACCTACATTCGAAAGTTGACGTTTGCTCCAGGACTCGAATCAAATGTCTTTCGCTTCAAACGCCATAGCGTTATCTACTTAGCTACTGACTACAAATGGCCACTTAATCAATTATTCCAATTTAGTTTGAAAGTTTGCAGCAACTATAACCAGCAGCGAGCAACGAATAAGATGTCTTTAAACAGCTAGGTTAAGATTGGCCATGTGCGACTACCCCAATGACTTTACAATAACTGAATCACCCAACATGTGATCGATTTGATAAATAACTGCTTTTACTTATAACACTATAGATAGTTTTCAAATGAAATAAAACCTTGACGAAATTGATCTTAAAGTAATATTTCGTTCGGTGATAGACAATGGAATACAGAATCTACTGAAAGTATTGTTTAGAACATGTTATCTTGATTTAACTGAATCTAAATTTTGATAATTTAACTGGAATTTGAATCCACCACCATTGTTTCTTCAAACGTCAAACGTTTAATAACTAAGCTATTAAGTCCCCCTAGCAATCAATTCAACACACCTAAGACCGAAGAAACCTCCATTAGAACCGAAACAACAATAAAGATACATTTAAATTCAGTTTCACCCAGTTAGCAGTAATGACCAAATGGAAAATAGAGCACTTACTGTATCTATTCATATCGTCTAGCAATGTCAAACCATATCCAGATTCAATCTGATGAATAAGAAACGCTGGACTACTGAGTAAACAAACAACTTCATTTAATCGACCGGCATGATGCTAAAATTAATTTTTACGGAAAAACATACATCTCGGTGATCAATCATTTAGACAGGGTATTCGATATATATATATATATATATATATATATATATATATATATATATATATAATGTTAATACATCCAAAAAACTGAATTGTTAGCGACGAAGTTAAATTACGTCTACAATGAAGCGGCTATTCTTCATCAATGGAGACTGAACGATAGCTACATTATGCGAAAAATCAACTGAAGTTAGAAACGTGAATCTCTGGTTGAGAAGGGTATCTTACTCGGCATAAGACCTAATTTTCACTTCGATCTCGTTTCTGGAGGACTAAGTTCACAATGTTTTTAAGTATTCACAGAGGACTAAACAGTTGTTGAATAATCCACAGAGAAAATTTATACTCGAATTAAAACAGATAAGTAAGAAGTACAGCTCAGATATAATTCTAAAATACACCATTCATCGATTTACAGCAAACTCTATTAAAGTATCAAAAATGATTCAATTTATTTTAAATATAGAAGGAGGGATGATAATAAAACATTCTCAGTATAAGACTGTGGAGATTGTTGAGTTTTTGAATTGAGATCATCAACCAATCAATGTTGGACCACTATTGAAAACCTGGAAGCATTGGATGGCCGTTTCGTTCTAGTATGGAAGTCCTCAGAAGTCGGCATCCACGGTAACGCAGGCAGAATTCGAACCCAGGACTTTCGGTCTCGCGCCCGAACGCTCACTGCTAAGGAGTTCGACACTAAGACGGAACGGTCGTCCAATGCTTCCGGGTTTTCAATGGTGGTCTAATATTGATCAATTCATGGTTCAAATAAAAGATTCATTTATCCAATAATAAATAGGCTAATAATGAACTTACTAAATGATAAATTAAATCTTTCATGTTTCGTAATTTTGAAGCTAAAATATTATGTATAGTTTGAAGAGTCACTGTCTTCAAATGAATTTTATCACCGGGCATACTTTCATCATATTTTGCACGTTTGTTAAAATTCCTCGTTTGATTATTTTTGAAAGTATATTCATATTTTCCATGACCCATAATGTATTTTGATTGATTAAAACATATATCATAGACTAGATTGTGTATTTCACGACTGCTAAATGATAATGCTCTTGATCCAAGATTCCATATAGCAAGCTTTTGTTGTTTTATTGTTTGCAAAGAACCATCAGGCGGTAATTCATTGTCGATTTCATCAATATCAGCTTTTTCATCAATGAAACCAGAGAGTAAAGGATGAAGACCAGTTAATAGGATATACAATAAAAGCGACGGCAAATGTGGTTGTCCTTTAGATAATGTAGGCTTATTTTTATTATTAAATTGATCATTGATCATTCGATAAATAATCTTCTCATTTGATATTATATCATCAAGGTTGTCCAATGGCACTTTTAAATCTTGCCAGCAATCTGTATAACCATTTTTGAACTGTTGTTCCATCCATGATTCAATTAACCATCCATCAATTAAATTATGTAGTTCTTCTGTTGACAATGGTTGACGACAGCAAGTAAGTAGACCAAGTGTAATGCGAGTTAAATCTGATCCACAACTACATTCAACTCGTTTGACAACATCTATCACTAAACTGGATATTGTATCAGGCAGTTGTTTTAATTTTGCATCCAACTATTTAAAAATGGAAATCAAACAATTTAAATTGATAACCATACTTAAAACTATGAATAACAAACGTACGAATACATATAAATCATTTGAGAGGTATTAAAAATTATGTATACATGAATCAGGTTGATGAGAGCCACTTTGTTGATATGTGCTAAAATGAAGTTTTAGTCAATCAATCAATCACCACATACAACCTGGTACGTATGTACACCAGTTTCAGTTGCCATACCCGTTAGCACAGAAGATAAAACTGCCAGGCCAAATCACAGAGTATTAGAGGTAGTAACAGAATATATGGGAATAAAAAAGATTGGGTGTCGAAGATACGATTCAAGCAAAATATAAATGGGTGGAACCAAACACCAAAAAATTATGATTCAGAAGCTCAGAATTGAGTGAAGAAAAAGAATGGATGTGCCTACGCCATTTCAAATTATTTGAGCAATATCGTTCAAGGTCTCTAACCACCGGTTATGATAATTACGCGGTAGTCTACACCTATAGACATGGCTCAGTTCCACGCTCAAAAACTTCGTGGACTAGTAGCTCATTTTTATATGGCCGTCTCTAGCTTTCTTCCAACTTACTCCTACACCAGACAAGATTGTCCGTAGAGGTAAGCGGTTGTTATGCATACGTAACACATATCCCAAACACTTCAGTTGATGAAGATCCACTACATTATCAATTGATTTGTAATCTTTGCCCAGTTCCCTATTCTTAACCCAGGCACTGCTTACTCTGTGTTTCCAGCACAAGAAATACTTCGAAGACACCTATGATCGAATAAGATGTTGCAATTAGCAATATTTATTGGGAAAATTCCATGAATAACTATCCATCAATGCTATAGTTAGCTGTGATATTAAACTAAAGATATCATATAAAAAAGTCAAGTTAAAAGTTAAATGTACAAGATAGGACACTAACCTGTTCATATTTACTGTACAAACGTAATTCATCACAAGCCAATTTCAAATAAAGTGGAATACTTGCTTCTCGTTTTTGAATTAAAACAGATAACTGTGAAGTAGAGAAAACGAACAACAATCAGATTAATAAAACAAATATGTAAACCTTATTTTATTCAAACACTATAATCTACAGTGAAACCAATGAAAACACAATGATTAAACCATCTAGCTCAGATAAAATTACTACACTGAAATGATCCACCTCAGGTACATATATTCACTGCAATTTATAGAAGAAAGCATAAATTCTTTATGTTCAATTGGATATCCGTAATGTAATTCAATTAGCTTTTCATCAAATATAATACTCGTGTATTTGATTTTTTTAGACAAACTTTAGTCGCTTTAAACCTTGTAACACTACCTAACTGATTAGGACTTCTTTAGACAAATAGAATGAGACTCTGACTTGAAAACTAGTGATTGAAAGTTGAGCTCGTTAATTATGAGGTTACTTGAAAAATACATTTCATCATATGACAATTTCTGTCCATTAGAAATAATAAAATGATGTCGCATACATTTGAGATATGAATAGCATGAAAGTTGATAGAGGATATTATTTCACCAATTAGTTTGAGTATTTTAAAATAAGTATTTAGTTAAGTGATACATCGACGTAGTTGTCGCTAAGATTTCTTGTGTTTTAATTATTTATATTATTTATTAACTACAAATATGTCATAGAGCTTCTTATAATCGAAAAGCCATATTTATGGCGAAACTGTAAGCTATGAACGACCTCTGACAATAATACCGAATATTCATCTTCTAACACTAGTGTGAAAAAAGGGTTATTAATAAATGTGAGGAAGTAAGATTAGTATTTAGAGTTAGAAGTTAGTGTTAGGATTTGGAACTATGGTTTTCATCCCGAACTGACATCAATTTTAATGTCAAAATGCTATTTAACCAATTGGATTAATGAATTTTGCGTCCAAACCCATAACGTGTTATCTTTAAATACATTAGTTAATCCATTGACTATAGTCTCATCAAGTATCGACCAAATGAAATTATATCCACGAAAATATAAAAGATTTAACGTTGAATATCTTGAACGTATGAGTAAATCAGTTATTGTTTTGAAACAAAATTGATTTCAGACAAAATAAATCATTGAAACATACCTGATTTCGAAAACCGGATTCACTTAAAACTTTTCCATATTTTCCAAGTAAACTACGAACAGCTGCACCACGTTCGTGTGTAGTTAATCCGGATACAGTTAATAGTTGGCAATCAATTCGATTGCACAAACTACGAGCAATTGATGATTTGGAATCACATGTTAAAACGAATCGAACATTCTGTGAAATAGAATTTTCAAAATTAATCAGAATCATATGGTAACAGGCAGTTTTAAAAATATAACCTTTACGTATTTATTGGCAAATTCGATACATGGCAAATATCCGACACGAAACAATTGCAAAGTTTTAATATATCCGTCCCTATGGATACTGGTAAACGAGGCTAATTCAAACCATAATTATTTGATAAGTAATACTGTAACCTCCAACACAACAGAAGTACACATGAACGACAACATCGAGGATCAAATCCAGAACTTTTAGAACTTGTGGTGACATTGTTTTAAGACCAGTGAGTTGGCGAAAAAACTGTAGATTGTCAAAATTTTATTGTTAGATAATTATGAAACAAATAACATAGAACAAAGAAAAAATACATATATACGTACGCGTACGCGCGCAAATACGCACATAGAGGAAATACTAGAAAGACTTGTTATTAGTGTTTATAACCAAGTCGTTTTTTCTGAAAACTATCATTCAACATGTCATGTATCAGATGTTCGAGTCGAAAATAAATACACATGTCAACTATTGTATAGGTATCCTTTATGTCTATTGTTTCATAATGATAAAACATCTCCCACTCAATGCAGTTTGAACACAAAAAATGAATCGAAAAAAGTCGTTTCTCGCAAATTCAATTAAATGTAATATTTCCAGTTCGGAGCATAATTGACTTAATCCCTTTAATGCTATCCTTCAATTATTACCTCAATCATTTAATTTTTTTGAGACTATCAGTGGAAAGTTTCGTTCGAGATTAATTATGATGTCGCTGTGTCCGAGACTAATACCGATACAGAAAATTCCAATTTCCAAACCCCAAACGGTTACTGAGTGAGAAAACTAAGAATGAAGAAGGAAATTTATTGGGCTAGATAAAATCATATACATATATGTCTACCATCTCTTGGTCAATAACATGCACTTGTTATTTAGAAGATTTTTGATTGATACAATGTGGACTTCGCAATTGGTGGCTTTTGACTGACCCACAACTAATCTCTGACAATGATTATTTGATATGGTATCGCAAATTAGTAAACTATGCTACTGAAAGTCATATCCACCATAAAAGGCTGTTTGCACAAATTATCAGGAAGACTTAGATAAGCTGATAAGAGACTACCGAGATTCCTTAGCCATGAGAAATATAACTACATAATACATAGACGATACATTTTCTAATCATCTTGATATTCTACACAATTAAATTTACATGATTAAATTTTATTAAAATTTTGAAATTTTAAATGCTGTAAGCTTGAGAACGATCGGCAGAGGTATGCACTTTGAAAAAATGTGACAAAATTATAATTAACTTGATCGAACAAGACTTATCTCAAGTTCATCGTGGAAGTGTTTGAAAAATAGAACTGAGCAATCTATTTACTTGTCTTCTGAAGATGAAACAGAAAAAATAAATAATCTTCGGTTACAATCATTGCAATAACGATGGTTAAAACACGTTTATGATTAGACAGAAAAAATCACTTAGCAAACAGTACCCGTTAGGTCCTATGACTCTGTCAATTATCACATGAAAAAATCGCTAATCTGAATATCGAGCTTTGTGACTTGCTCCTGTAATAAACCAATGATGCGTAAATCAACACTAACAGCCTTGAGTTAACTCTGAGTGCTTACAGGTCCACTGTAGGTAACCTATCTCCTAGCCCAGCCCGTTCTGTCCAGAACACAAACATCGGCTTCCGCTGACATAATAGTAAATTATTAGGAAATATTTACAATACAACACATGAAACCTAACACTTACAAAATTAGGATAAATTTTAAGCCACGATCAACATGAAAACAATCTAACTGAATCAATTACCTTGGGTAAAATTTGTGGTAACCATTCTAAGGTCATTGGTTCCAACTGATCACAGTCATCAATTAAAAAGGCAAATTGTATATCATTTAAGTAACCAATAAATTGTATGAAACGTGCAAAGCACTGAATATTGAATCTATAGTAGAAATATAATAATAATAATATGCTTGACAAGTTAGTTAATTAATAAATCACCAAATTATAATTTGGATAGACGAAATTTGTTTAAACTCGTTCAATCTCAGGAGTATTTACATTTGATGATAAACAACAGGTGAGAAATCATGAAACCATATATACTTCTATATTGTATTCTCAGTTTAAACTCCTTACCAATTCACATTGTATTGAATAGAATCCATATACATTAATAATATTCATATATTTGTGCTAGTTTTAACATGAATTTCCGAATCTCATATGAGAAACTATAACATGCCATTTTAAACGTTATTGTTTTAATGATGTAAAAAGTGTATTTTTTTTACATCAAAAGCTAACTGAATTCGAACCAATAGTCCATTGAACTCTAATTTAATAATCTTAATCTTTTTACAGTTATTTCGATAATTCTCTACCAGAATACGTAGTATCAGCACGTTCTGTTGATTCATTCAAAGCGAGATCGGAGCCCCACAGTGTTACAAACTGCAAGGATTATTACAGGTCGATAGACCTCCTATCCTTACTAGTGAAGACTGAGATATGAAAATCTAGTATGAAAACATTGATGTGAACTATTAACATTTTTTTTAAGCAAACAACTCAGACAACAATTATCAATCATAACTGAGATCAGGAACCGACAAATGTTAGACCAGCGTTGAAAACCTTGAAGCACTGGACGAACGTTCCGTCATACTATGGGACTGTCCAGTAGAGCAAATCCACGATCCCTCATGCACGACTCCAACCCAGTACTAGAACTCCGAGAATTGCCTCAGGAAGCTCGTCACTAGTTAGCATATGATAATTGTTCCATTGTGTCAGGTGTAAGGTGGTTACTAACGAAGACAATGGAGGATGGTCGCTCAGTATTGTAGATTGATTGAATCTAGACACTAAAACTGCAGGATCCAGGCACAGTGGTCTAGAGGTTAAGGGTTCGTGCGAGACAGAAGGCCCTGATTCGAACCTGCATGAGGGATAGTGGATGAGCATTGCTGAGAGAGAATTCAGAAAATGAAATAATCAAAATCATGATTGAATTATACTACTTACTTTAAATTATATTAGAAGAGATTTTATTCACACTAAAAGATGATTTCATTTCATTAAATAATTTTCTAAGAATATCATTACTATTACAGATATTATCAAGTTGAATAGTTAATAGATTTAACCAATTTTGAAGTATTTCATTCAATTTTCTATTCGATGGTAAACCAGATATTGACAAACCATTACAGAAATGTATAAATATTTGATGTTTAGCAAATATTGGACGTTGTTTTGAAATAAATTTAGAATTTTCCATTGAATTCATTAATTGTTCACTTGAATGTAATTTAGAATTAAACTTTTTTGTATTGTGTTATTCATTGAAAATGATCTATGCCAATCGGATTCTATCAGTGATATTGCTAAAGCTGACAAATAGGTAGTTTTCCCACTACCATTCGGTCCAACAATTAAAAGGATACCACCATCACAACCTTGAAGCAAATGATTTTTTTTCAACAAAAAAAAGAAAATGGATTGAAATCGTGTGAATTTCGGCTTAAAACAATAAAGTTCTGTTGAATGAAATGGTCATTCATTTAACCCGGTATTCTCGCATTTAAAGCGATTCAATATTGACAGTGGAAATCATTGATAATAAACAGCTATTGTGTTAGAATATGGTGAATTGAAAATGTACACTATTATTAGGTTTATAGCTCAGTGTGTAGTTTGAAAGTTATTTAATTGTTAGGAAACTTGAACGTCTTAAATCTGAGTGCTGATAGAGTAATACTAAGTAACCTATATTAAACAGACGTCTTTTGGTAGCATTGTATCTGACTCCAATTATATCGTATAATGATGATTGCCGCCCACCGTCATATATAATTATCGACTTAAATAGCGTTAGTGAATAACGGATTAAGAATAGATCAAATACGAGAATGAAGTTTGTGTACGTATATTTCGTACACTCGTTGATCTAAACAAACAATCACGGAAACGAAAAGAAATGACACACAGTGGAGAAGGCGAGTAAGCCAACTCGATTTAATCAAGCGTGACTCAGACCAAAAATAATTTACATACACGTAATGAGTAGTGAAAACAATTAACACATAAACGATATAAAAACAGTCAGGGTTAGTAAGCGAAGAATAAATAAATTGGTCTGTCCAGAAGCCATTTAACACAAACTAATTTCCGAAAACATACTTTAAAAAAAAGAAAATACTTCAACATTTGTCCATTATAGTAAGCAACACCAAAATTACATGCACGCCTTGCATAAGTTCTTATATATTAGGTGATCTTTGAATTATCAGAAAGGGGGTTTTGTGGAAATTGTAGTAATTTCATTGTTGAATACATGAGTCGATTAAAGTTAGACCATCCCTTTCTGATAACAATCATCATGTGCTTACTAGTGACTGACTTCAACAGGTACTTCCTGGAGTTCTAGTGAGAAGACGTGACCAGGAGTACAACCGAGTCTGTTGTGTGATAGTAACTCACTGAAGACAATGGTGGACGATGGCGCAATTTTGGGGATCAGTTGAATTTAAACATCAATGCCGATGGATGCTGGCCCAGTGGTCTAGAGGATAAGGGTTCGCGCGCGAGACTGAAGGTCCTGGGTTCGAATCCTGTGAGCGGGACTGTGGATGAGCACCGTTAGGGAGTTCAATGCTAGGAAACAGGCTAGTGAACATCGTCTTATCGACAGGTGTTCACTTATTTATTTAAACACATAAATATTGATACAAGGAGGCACCAAATATATATGTGACACACAAATCATTCGATTTGTGTGAGGCCTGGCATACTGTCCGGGTACCCAAAATGAAACACGTGGTTTTCGTAATAGAAAGCTCCCCAAGGCTTTCATCTGAAGGTCTACTTCATAAAGCAACTTTAGGAGATGCAGTCCCATGGTAGCGGGTGACCAATAATAGGTCCATTTCTTCCTTCAGAATACTGAAGCTCATCTGCACCACTGGTTTGAAATCAGGGTTTTCCATATTCACCAAACCAGTTAAAACACCGGACACTCGCTTTTCATCCTTTCAATTTCATAAGCAACACCCCCACCATGGTAAGTCAGTGAGTAGGACTTCCCTAGTACAGACTGTATACGCGTCGCCGTGTGAGATCATTTCGAGAGAGAGGGCTGACTCTCCCCACTCTCGTCCGTACCAAAGTATTTAGGTGGCTATTATCGAAAACTTCAAGTATCCTTAAGCCCTTCATCAACCTCGAAAAAAATGACTTTAAATTGACCAGTCAGATTTTAAGTACCAAATAATCAAATTCAAAATCATTTCGTTTGATGGGTTTCTTTTTTTAGAAAAAAAAATTACCTTGAAGATTTATCGAATAGCTTGGATTGTTTTGTACACTTAATTTCTTTTCAGTTGATTGAATTGCACGAGCCAGATGAACTCGATGACCACGTTCAGTTAATGCATTAAAAGCTTGTTCTACTTCCAGTAGATGACGTGGTCCAATTGCACACG
The DNA here is from genome assembly GCA_944470405.2 of Schistosoma mattheei. Lineage (NCBI taxonomy): Eukaryota > Metazoa > Platyhelminthes > Trematoda > Strigeidida > Schistosomatidae > Schistosoma > Schistosoma mattheei. Next base: position 11,705,780 of record OX103945.1, read on the forward strand.
CAGCTGAATAAACATATTCTCGTAAGAATTCAATAGTATTCAATGACTTATTAACAGTTATAGGCAAATTATTATCACTATTATATACCTGAAAAAACTATATAATAAAATGAGAAATAAAAAATGCATATTGAGAAATAAGAGCTAAATTTAACTAATATACCATGTGATTTAAAAAATATTGAAAGATACAAACTCATACACATATATATAGGACTTGGAAAGTTTGATATCAACAAAAATCCGTTTGCTTCCCGTTAGTTTGAGTCCATATGAACAAAGTGAGGGTATTTAAATGGATTATTAATTTGACAGTAAGTGAATATTTATATAGTTTAAAAGAAAACTACTGCTGACTAAACGAAAACATAACATTAGTACATATATATCAAGTTAATCACTGTTGAAACCGGTCGTGTCATCAGATGGAAGCGTTCAGTTTGATGTTCATGAAATAATTTCAATCTATAGTTAGTGCTACGTTTGGAGAGATTACGAGATCACCTAAATCGGCAAACGGAACGAAGGCTCAGCGTCACATTGGCAAGATAAGCTAACTATTCCGATGCGTCCCAGACCAACTAACTAGAGGTAAAAGTCCAGGTTCAGATGAGGGAAAGTATATTCCACAACTCAAGCGTATATTAACAGGATAAAAATGTCTTTAGGAAACGTCCCAAAATAACATACTAAAAGAGACAACGAACCAATGACATTTAGGATCCTTGCAAATGGGAAAAATAATCTGAAGGTAAGAATGAGCGCTTCTGGCGCGAAAATAAGAAATTCGAATTTCCAAAATTACAAAGTCTTGACGTTTACCAAGTGAATTCTAGGGATCTAGCATCCCCAAGAGTTACAAACCATAGATGATATATGGTTCAAAATCGGTCATGAAATAGCAGATAAATTTGCCATTCCTTCGAATTTTCAGTCCTAAAATTAATTTTGAGTAAATGAACTTTGATCTCATTATTCAGTTGTATTAATGCATCAATACATAATAAACACCATTACCACATGCAAATCTGGTGGATGGGATAACATGCTTATGTGTATAATTGATTATAATTGATTATAATAAAACAGAAACTTACTGGAGTACTATCACTATCATTATGAAATAGACGTAGAAGTAAAGATTTAACTGTTGTAAAAAATTGACTTCCGAATTCATCTAAATTTCCCATTATTGGATAATTATTTATTAAACCATTGAATTGAGCTGAATAACTAAATCGTGAAATACACACAAATAACAAGTAATTCTCAGTAATAAAAAATATAAAGATAATGAAAATAAGTTAAACTGAGGTAAACGGAGAAAAACAAATCATTCAAGTCGGTCTACTATAGTTAGACAATGAATGTTTAAAATAAAGGATTACTAAATAAAAATTTTCTTCGAATTAACTAAATTGTAGCTTGAACAAAAGATTATGTTCGGTACTAAGGACTAAATAACATGACAGTGGTTATGAATTAATGATAAACTAATACAGATATCTCACTCACACAGGTAGTTAATTGTAGCTCAGTGGATAACATTTCGGTGTCATTGGATGGTGCGGATTCGAACACTACAAGATACACGAGTAATATAAATTTTCTTTAACTAACTAATGGCAATGGATAAGAAATCTATGTTCATAAATTCATAGTTGTCACGGTTGTTTCCTTTGTACTATTTAAACTTGTGTTAATTTAATTTCGATCATTCATTTACTCTGAAAAATTGGCTTACGTTAAGTTACGAAACGTCAGAAATACAATTTTTCTACTTATTGGAATATAACAAAATAAAGTTTATTTTTAGTATTAACTGTCCAACCAATGCTCAATTTATTTGGAACCATCAAGCCCTACCTTGGCATTGATACCTAATTCACGTTTTTTTGTTGTTATTCCTTTCACAGAAATACAATCTAGATTGATTTATGTGTAAAACATAATTTTTAAAAATAAAAGACTTTGGTAAATTGCAAATACCTGTTAATAGAATTACAGAATGAGCGATAGTAATTATGAAAGTGAATTGATAGGTAAAGATGTAATACCAGTTCATCGTAATTTGTTATGTATTAAGCTTTAGGTAAGCATTTAGTACAAGAGCTATAAAAAAGGGAGTCTAAACTGGATTAAGTAGAGTTCAAACTTGCAACCAATAAGTTGAAAACAAAGCACTTAATCTAATAAGCCACCTACTTAAACACATTAGTGAATGCAATAGATTGACTTACTTATGACCAACAATAACACCATCATTACGAATTAATTCTTTGAAGGCGTTAAGACGATTACGTTTTTCAACATCATACTCTTCAAAACAATCTTTCAATTCATCTGGTACATTTCTAAAAATAGAAATTCGTAAATGTATCAGTTTAAAACAATGTTTCTACACAATTATCTTTGAAATATCAGTAGGTTCAGGAACATACACGTGAAATTGACCAGATATGTCAAATGCTCATGAAGTTCTATATTTGAAGAAATTACGAATTCACCTAATCTGAAAACGGAACGAAGACTCTGTCACAAAATGACCAATAAGCGACACAGCCCCGCTAACTAGAGACAGAAGTCCACGTTCGAAGATGGAAATGTGTTCCACAAACAGCCAGAACCACGAACAACCACGACAAGTCTAATCGGAAATACACTCATCTATATGTTGGTTGTACACCCATTTTGATTAACAATTAGGATGAAATCACATACATGAAAAATACTTACTGTTATAACAAATTATATGCTGAGTATAGTTTATGTCAATTGAATACAAGAATATCGTATGTTATACAGAATAAAAAGGTCATATGGGAAAACTCAACCGAATACTACACTGAATAATCATCACATTGAATTAAAACGGAAATAATGTTGAACCAAGAATCATAATGAGGAAATCAATCTAATTTTGACTTTTCTTCCTATCATATCATGAAGATAGGGAAATATTGGATTGTATATTTTATATGTTATATTTAAAATACATTCTTAAATAGATTCATCATGATCTTATCGGCAATTACTTCATTTTTCTGATATGGAAAAAACGAACTTCAGAACCAACTAACTGTTGAAATATATGGTCTTCTTTCATGTACTGTATTCAACAGTTATCTGATGTTAAAGTATGAAACTTGTGTGGAATGCAAAATAACGAACCTATATTTTTTAAGGAAAAAAAAAACACATCATCGCCATCATCTTATGCAAATTAGTCAAAACGACATGTAAAACCAGGACTTACTCTATAGATGCTGAATCTCTAATGAAAACACAAATTCGAAGACGTATTGCCTCATGAAAACTTACTGTATTCTGCTGTCGTCTTTCATGAATAGGGACTTTAGATATGGCGGCATGTCTAGCCATATGATACTCCATTTCAGTCATAGACATTCCAGGTTTATAAAATTTACACACTTCAGATAATAATGATTCAGGTAATGACATAACTACAGCTTCGTCTGGTATACAACCATAACTGGAAAATAAAATGAAGAAAAGTATGAGTTCATGTAGAGTTAAAATCTAGTCAAGACAACAGAGTACATCTCTGAATGGCATTCGAAATATTCTATTCAACTAATCTCTCAAAATTCCCATAACTTTCTAAAAGGATGATCAAAATATAATCATCAATACTTGTTAGCAATGAACTAATATATCCTAACATCTATAAATAATATCTAATATAAACTGTTAAGTGAGTTGTCAAATATATATATACCACTATTGCAAAGCAAATATAACTCACATTCTGGTAAACAACACTGAAGGCAACTACATGAGTTACTCTTTTTTAGTTATCACATAGAACGATTCCTGAGGCATCAACTACAGTCACGAGTTACGAAAACATATCTGACAGAAATGACTGTGAATATGTTTCATGATATTTCGGTATCGAATATAATAACCAATCAATCATAAATCACTAATATTGTTAAACTATAAAACCATAGGCTTCAATATATAAAGAGTTGACAAAAGTATTAGTTATGATTAACATTCATTAGAAAAGATTAATGAATATTTCACAAATATTTAATAAACCATTTGATGCTGGGTCAGTAGTTTAGATTTTTCAAGCGTTTTTGAGTGAGACCGATGGCCCTGAGTTCGGTTCTCAGTTGAGGGTCGTGGTTACCCACTACTGGAAAGTCTCATGCTAGAATAGAATGACACTGTAGTGCTCTCAAGTCTTCAGTAGTTGTCAAACTTAGATCATTTTCTAATTACAATAAAATATTTATTAATTATAAACAGATATGGATGGTGGCTAGCGGTGGAATGCACAACATGCGTTTCGTCTTATTTAAGACTCGCCATCTGGATATACCTGTATCCCAGAGTTGAAGTTCACTCTGAGACTCGAACCCAGTACCACTCGCCTCAAAAGCCAACGCGTTATCCACTTAGGTAATGTCGAGGCAATCCGCACAGAATGCACATATGCCAATAAGAGACTGATCATTCACAGTCCTAAACATGAATGGGAAGATTCAAATAACAAATACAAAAAATGAATTATTTAATAGTTATACAGAAAAAATGACAAAAAAGAACATGAAAGTATTACCGATCGCCCAATAACAGAACAAAAATATCACTAGCAGCCGCTTGTTCTAAACATATCTGTAGTGCTTGTGAATTGTATGTAGCTGGTTCAGGAACACCCCAACGTAAATCGATTTCATTTAAATGTACACGTAAACCTAATGCAACATTCCTACGTAAAGCAGGTACAAGTATACCACATAATAGATCACGTTCAGCGTGCATATCACGAAATGTAGATGAAATAAACAACTGACAACATTTCCATCTAAATGATAACAATGGAAAAATGAGATACATTGATGAATTCTTGAAGACAGAGAGACAGTAAACAATATAAGTGTTCTTTTTTGGAAAAGTATTACATTCGACAGTAGGTAATGTATTAATGCAACTCCAAAACTAAGATTACATTGAGGTAAAGATAATAAAGGTTGTCGAAAAGAAATCGTCAACAGTTCAAACAGATCAAGAGAGGGTTTTACAAAGCCGAATGAAATAAATAGTTCTAAGTATTACATACACAGCTCAATTGCAAAGATAAGAAGATCAGTAACTCATTATTAGGTAGGATACCCTTGTACCGTTTAACGAAAAGATACGTGCCTAAAAAACAATTTGTTTAGGTAGAATTATGATTTTTTCCGAAATACTAATATTGATTCGTTAGATATCGGAATAAGATTGATGTAGTCTAAATTGTCATATGTTGAAGGAGTCCCAAATATTCCTCTCGTCAAGTCCTTGAAGGCCCAGAGATGTCAAGAAACTTTATATTCAACGAGCTTTTTATAGAATCTTCCTACAAACATCTAGAAAATACAGAATCAAGCGTCATAGTTTTGATTTGGATATTTACTTGTACTGCTACTATACTTAATATGGTCCCGGAAATTTCCAGAAGCCCAAGATCAAGATTTTTCTGAATATAAATCAATCAAGCATTATTCGCATTTTGCGCATTCTTTCTAGTTTTCCAGTTGATGTGCAGAAGCAGTTGGGGATATCATAACCTGGTATGAAAGCAGTTTAAACGTATCGGTAGCAAGAATTAATAATTGACGATGAGAAAATCACTACCTTTGAACAATCAGAAACTTACTTGGAGCTCTAGGAGAAACGACTTGAATAGTCTCAAATAAAAATCATGGTAGCTCTCATGCAGACATGTATACCCTAGCAAAATCCCACATCTAATGAGGCGCAAATAACAAATACTAATTCTGTCATTAATGACATTTATAAATTTTTAGTTTGATAGTCTAGCTCACATTAATTTTGACTCATATTTTAACAAATATGAGGACCTGTTCCGTATTGATCTTAGGAGACTGAATCACGCTACAAAAGTCAAAATACTTAGAACAATAGAACATGAGCACTATAGTAACTTTATTCTTTCAAACAATCCACGTGAATTTACTTTTGATCGTTGTAAAGTTTTATAGGTTCACATCAATGAAAAATTCAGAACATCGACAAAAAAAGCTTGCTGTTGTATTACTCTAATGATTCTGTGTCATGGAAAAATGATCTATCTCCAAACGATCATATAAACTTTAGATCAAATTATTTTAAAAGTAAAAAAGTACTTACCCTGATCTAAAGTAATCACGTTTCGATAATATACTATTATCAGGATTTTCTTGTATTTTTGTTTTTAAATTAAAGTGATGTGAAATATTCTTATTTAATCCATAGACTTCATCCATTTTCTCAATACGTTCAAGCAATTTATCTTCATTTGGTTCAGCAATATAACGTAGAATTTGATCTGTACACCCTTTGAATTCAATCCAACCATCTTTACTACATGATTTTGGCCTTTTTAAAAATAAATAAATAAAAACAAGACAAAAATTACAAACTCATTCATATCATTTATTCACACTAGTGTTATTATAGCAAGTGAAAGATACAACTTTGTCGTAAATATAAATAAGTTCATGAAATTTTAGACTATATTAAATTGAACTCGTATTGTACTCAATACATTCAGTTTGTTTAATCCCTTTAGTCATAAAACCTAATGATACAGAGAGTAATAGCTTATTTTGTATTGTTTGTGTTGTATCTTCCCATTGATGTTTAGGATAGTAATTGATCAATCTCTTATTGGTATAGGTTCATCCTGTGCGGATTGCCTGAATATTGCTTTAAATTACAAGCATTATGGGCAAATATGGATAGTGGCTAGCAGTGGAATGTACAACGTGTGTTTCATCCTATTTAGGACTATTCCATTCAGCAACTGAGCCCTGATAGCTAAGTGGATAACGGGATGACGTTTGAAGTGAATGGTACATGGTTCGAGTTCCAGAGTGAACATTAACTCTGGGATGCAGGTACACCCAGCTGACGAGTCCCAGATAAGACAAAACGCATGTCTCGGTTTCCACTGTTAATTGAAATGAGAAAGACATATGGAACTGAATTTTTTCCAATCGTATTTAATATCTTAGGAAGGATCGTAGATCCTTAATTGTATAATATTGCAAATATATGTTCGCACAGTAAGCTATCAAATTATTATTGTTAAATATAACTCAGTTTAATTCAAACAAATTTGATTGTTAATCAAACTATAAATAAATCTTATAAAAGGTGGTGTATTCCCAGATCATTTTGATTTATTCTAGGATTCAAATAAATATTTATCACAAGTTTCCACACCCTCTCTCTTGTGTTCAAGTTGCCGTGTAGCTTTAGTTTAAGGTTATTATAAGCGGTCAGAAAGTCGAATGGAGCGTTCATTTGACAAAACTTATCGTCTAGATAGCAGTCCATGTACACTATTTGTTGAATAAAACCATGAGTAGTATCTAAGACAGTGACATTCAACGAAAATAAAACCAATACTGTAGAAGAATAAGTATTAATTGAATTCGCCAATAGACCGTTGGAGTGTTGAACGTTTAGGATAACGTATTGTTATTTATTTGAGTTAAATAAGTGAGTCCCAGCTAAGTTCCCTTTAACGGCCACTATATGGCTTCATTGCTGAAATCATGAAATTGCATTACAAAGCAACCCTTAACTTAAAATACTTAAGGCAAAAGAATAAGAACACCCTGTACCAGAAATTGGAGGCAGACATCGAAGTTATGATTAACACTTGGAAACAACTGAAAAGGAGACCCCGCAACAGTGGGTTGGAGAATCCTGATCGGTAGCCTATGCTCTACGAGGGGTAACAGGACTAAGTAAGTAGATAAGATGTTTTCAGTAATCAAATAATTATCAATAGTGAAACGTTTTAGTTATGTGTAAACATTAGGTACTTCGGACACATATTTGTTTATGGATGGATCAAATTAGCCCGTTATTTATATGTGATGGTATTCTGCACAATCTAAACATCCTGGAAAATTCATTTAAGCAGTTAAAAATGCATTAGATTTTGTTACAATAATGGAAAGCTAGACAGTTTCAGGTGTATTTATTGTTATTAAAGTTTGAGACAAGAACATTTCACCAAATTTAGGAGTGTCAAAAATCGGATGACTAGCTAAAGTCAAGTTTATTAAAAAACAGTTCCATATATGCTCAACCACAACAAAAATGATCACCATAACTAAAGTATATTAGAATTTTATAGCTATTAGATTAGAGGACTCCTTCAGACATTGTTCGCAATCAGTAGAACCAATATAACAACGTAACAGTAAAACTAGACGCGAAGAGAAAACCGATTCTCGATGAGGATGTGAACCAGCATTAACTCATATGAGTGAGACGTTTTGTCTGTACTGAGATACTGACTAAAATAAAAAACAGGATGCTGATAAACAGAAGAGTAATTCGGAAAGAGGACATGGGCAAGAAGGTGCTGTGAATTAGGACTTGATAAGTAAAACCACTTGTTAAATATCCTAGGTAAAGAGGATTGAAAACCTATGACAATGATCTAAATGTTTTCATACATTATCATTTCGGTTGATTTTAAGCATATTATTATTCATGTTGAGTTTACCTCCGATACATTTGTACATTTTTATTCTCTGAAGAGGTGATTTGCACTAAGTCACGAAACGTCAGAAAATGTAATTTTCTACTCTTTGGGATATTACAAATATATTATTTTTTTCTTTTAATTCTTGGTGATGGCATCCAAATGCCCTGATAAATTTGACGGTAGAGAGATCCCACTCCCCCTCTCCACATGGTCACACATTTATAGTATCTGACACAAATGTCCCACTCACTACCTACATGTGTAAGGGATGTTCCTCGCCAAAGTGAGGTAAAAAATAAAACGTCTGAGCTTGAAGTATTAGGCTGGATACATAGGATTCATCTAGAGAAGTTAACAAACCCTGAGATTCCAAACAAATAGTTTACACGAGTCCCATGATTATGAGGGAACGAATAATATACTAATTTATTATGATTCTCAGATACCACGGAACATTAACGCTTGATGTCACGCCATTACCTTTCAGGTTAAATCTTTGGGTCAAAAGCTCGACAACCTGCTAGATCCCCAGAACTCGCTTGATAAACGTCAAGATTTTGTAATTTTTTAATTTTGGAAATTCGAATTTCTTATTTTCACGCCAGAAGCGCTCATTCTTACTTTCAGATTATTTTTCCCATTTGCAAGGATCCTAAATGTCATTGGTTCGTTGTCTCTTTTAGTATGTTATTTTGTGACGTTTCCCAAAGACATTTTTATGCTGTATATATACGCTTAAGTTGTGGAATATACTTTCCCTCATCTGAACCTGGACTTTTACCTCTAGTTAGTTGGTCTGGGACGCATCGGAATAGTTAGCTTATCTTGCCAATGTGACGCTGAGCCTTCGTTCCGTTTGCCGATTTAGGTGATCTCGTAACTTCTTCAAACACAGCACTAAGAAAACCACCGGTTTCACTTTGGGGCCTGAGAAGTTTCTCAGCGTACACATAAAAATTATGAATTCTATGGTGTATGTTACTTTTTATACCCAGTTGTACCATGTTTTATGGGAATGAAATGAATAAATAATGAAGGAATTCACTGTTAAACAAGGTTATTCACAATTGTACACGTGTTTTAAAGGTCAATGATAAAAATACTTATCTCATGAAATTACAATAACTAACTACGTAAATCAAATACCAAGTAATGAATACTTACCATATGTCTTCACCACTCAAATTTCCCCAGATTGCTTTCAATGGCCCAACGTATGTCCGATAATTTATAACATAATCAACAATTTCCTTATGACAATCGCCAAAGATAACAATTTTATCAAACTGAAACAAAAAAATCCGCAAACCATTAACCAATATATAACATTTAGGTAAACAAAATACACACTACACATGATCTTAGCTCAGAGAGCCGAGATTCCGTCTGGAGTCCCTCCGGGGGCTACTGCCGGTCCCAATCCCGGATAAAGGAGGAGGGTTGGGCATGGGGTTAGCGTCCCCATCCCATAGAAAACTAACTCGCTAAAAAAGCTAACCAGAAAAAATTATTCAAACCTTTTAAACTCTGGTCTGGGAGTCAGAAGGTCTTCATTTAGAAGAATTATGACGCCTCATGATGAAAGCCGAATTCGTTCGGAAGTTACGAGGCCGATGCCCCTTCTGACAACCAGAGCGACCATTTATTTAGGTACATGGAATGCTCTTACAATGTGGGACACCGGGAGAGCCTTCCAAATTGCTGCAGAAAGGAGAAGATACAACCTAGAGGTACTAGGGATCAGTGAAACACATTGGACGAAAGTTGGACAACAACGACTAGCTTCAGGGTAGCTTCTGTTATACTCCGGCCATGAAGAAGAAAATGCACCACATACACAAGGAGTTGCATTGATGCTGTCTAAGCAAGCGCGAAATGCACTTATAGGATGGGAATCTCATTGACCAAGGATCATCAAAGCCTCGTTCAAAACAAAGAAAGAGGGCATTTCAATGAGCATCATCCAATGCTATGCGCCTACCAACGACTACAATGAAGACGCTAAAGATCAATTCTACAATAGGCTGCAGTCAATCATCGAGAAGTGCCCAACAAAGGACCTGACCATTCTGATGGGAGATTTCAATGCCAAGGTTGGAATGGACAACACTGGATATGAAGACATCATGGGACGACACGGACTGGGAGAAAGAAACGAAAATGGTGAGAGATTTGCAAATCTATGTGCCTTCAATAAACTGGTCATAGGCGGAACTGTATTCCCACATAAGCGCATTCACAAAGCCACATGGACTTCACCGGATCACATTACACAAAAACAAATCGACCATATCTGCATCAACAAAAAGTTCAGGAGGACGATGGAAAACGTGAGAACCAAGAGAGGAGCTGATATAGCATCAGATCATCACTTGCTGGTTGCCAAGATGAAATTGAAACTCAAGAAGCACTGGACAACGGGGTGGACAACATCACGAAAGTTCAATACGGCCTTTCTTCAGGATACTGACAAACCCAACGAATTCAAGATAGTCCTCAGCAATAAGTTCCAGGCCTTTCATGATCTACTCAATGGTGAAGGAACTACTATGGAGAACAACTGGAAGGGAATCAAAGAGGCAATCACTTCAACATGTCATGAGGTCCTGGGCCACAAGAAGCACCATCACAAGGAATGGATCACTGTTGATACACTGGATAAGACTCAAGAAAAAGGAACAGGGAGGCAGCAATCAATACCAGTCGAACAAGAGCAGAAAAAGCCAAGGCACAAGGTGAATACACAGAAGTAAACAAGCAAATGAACAGGAGCATCAGAACTGACAAACGTAAATATGTGGAAGATTTAGCAACGACGGCGGAAAAGGCTGCAAGAGAAGGAAACATGAGACAACTGTATGACACGACAAAGAAACTCTCTGGAAATCGCCGCAAACCAGAACGACCAGTGAAAAGCAAGGAAGGCGAGGTAATCACCAACGTTGAAGAACAAGGAAACAGGTGGGTAGAACACTTCAAAGAATTCTTGAATCGACCAGCTCCACTGAAACCACCCAATATCGAAGCAGCACCCACGAACCTCCCAATCAATTTGGGCCCACCAACAATTGAAGAAATCAGCATGACCATCAGACAAATCAAGAGTAGCAAAGCAGCAGAACCAGACAACATTCCAGCAAAAGCATTGAAAGCAGACGTAGCGGCAAGCGCAAGGATATTCCACATTCTCTTCAATAAGATTTGGGATGAAGAACAAGTACCAACAAACGGGAAAGAAGGACTTCTGATCAAAATACTAAGGAAAGGTGATCTTATCAAATGTGATAACTACAGGGGCATCACTCTTCTCTCAATACCAGGAAAAGTCTTCAACAGGGTATTGTTAAACAGGATGAAGGACCCCGTAGACGCCCAACTTCGTGACCAACAGGCAGGATTCCGTAAGAATAGATCGTGTACAGACCAAATCACAACTCTACAGATCATTGTGGAACAATCAATTGAATGGAATTCATCACTCTACATCAACTTCATTGATCACGAAAAAGCATTTGACAGCGTGGACGAAACAACACTATGGAAGCTTCTTCGAAACCACGGCGTGCCTCAGAAGATAGTCAATATCATACAGAATTTCTATGATGGATTACACTGCAAAATTGTGCATGGAGGGCAGTTGACAAAGTCGTTCGAAATAAAGACCGGTGTCAGACAAGGTTGCTTACTCTCACCTTTTCTCTTTCTCCTGGTGATCGACTGGATCATGTAGACGTCAACATCTGTGGGGAAACATGGGATACATTGGACAGCTAGGATGAAGCTAGACGATCTAGACTTTGCAGATGATCTGGCCCTTCTATCGTACACACAACAACAAATGCAGGAGAAAACGACCAATGTAGCGGCAGCCTCAGCAGCAGTAGGTCTCAATATACACAAAGGGAAAAGCAAGATTTACCGATACAACACAGTATGCACCAATACAATCAAAATTGACGGAGAAGATTTGGAAGATGTAAAAACCTTATATTTTTGGGCAGCATCATTGATGAACATGGTGGGTCTGATGCAGATGTGAAGGCGCGGATCGGCAAAGCAAGAGCAGCATATTTATAACCGAGGAACATTTGCAACTCAAAGCAACTGTCAACCAACACAAAGGTTAGATTTTTCAATACAAATGTCAAGACAGTTCTACTGTATGGGGCAGAAACCTGGATAACTACGAAAACGATCATCCAGAAAATACAGGTGTTTATTAACAATTGTCTACGCAAAATACTTCAGATCCATTGGCCGGACACTATTAGCAACAACGTACTGTGAGAGAGAACAAACCAGATCCCAGCGGAGAAAGAAATCAGAAAGAAGCGCTGGAAGTGGATAGGACACACATTGAGGAAAGCACCTAACTGCGTCACAAGACAAGCCCTCACATGGAATCCTGAAGGTCAGAGGAAAAGAGGAAGACCAAAGGACACATTATGCCGGGAAATGGAAATAGACATGAGAAAAATGAACAGGAATTGGATGGAACTAGAAAAGAAGGACCAGGACAGAGTGAGTTGGAGAATGCTGGTCGGCGGTCTATGCTCCATTAAGAGTAACAGGCGTAATTAAGTAAACAAAATACCGATTTTTGAAAAGGAGTATAAATCTAACGAAAAATCAAGGTATGCAAATAAAATCTTCAAATATTTGCATGTGAAATGTATGATAATCAACGGACGCATACAAATAAAAATTGATGAAGAATAATCAATTGAAAATAGATAGAAACTATAATGAAGATTCATTTACGACGGTAAAAGTAACAAATCTATGGTAGTGTAGAATGAGAACAACTGATTTAAATCGATAAAGAAATAATGCTGAATAGAGATTTAAATGCATAGCTTCAAAAATTTAGGATTGAACATTCAACTAATTAGAATAAAAATCCTCATAGAATATTCAAAAGTAAAGAATATTTGAGCGAACAATTTTTTTTCAATAACTTCATCATCAGGCTCTCCATAATTATAATATTTTACAAAGGTCAAAATAAAGTATGTATTAAAATAAAGGAAGCTTTCTCTGTTTGATATCAATTTCCAAAATATCTACCTCAAGAAGATAAACTACGGTTACTCTACATAGCCGAAGCCATCTGGATCGACTCCAGAAAACCAAACTTATGTATACAGAAAAAGTATAGCCAGCCTCTATATTTACCTTAACCCACAACTGGATCACCGGATACCTAAACTGAATATTATAAACATCTTACCCCCTCTTTTTTTATTACCTCTATCTTAATCTTCACATCCATCATTCCCAATTCGTTTATCGTAATTACCTTGATAACACCCCCCTTATTACATATTATATTCACACCAATGGAGCTAATCCGTGTCGGGTAGAAACAGGTGTCTACCTCAGTACAACGGAAGACGGTCGCGCAATTTCGTGGATTGGTTGAGGTTAGACATCAACAACATTGGATGCCGGCTCAGTGGTCTAGTTGGTTGAGCGCCTGGCACGAGACTGATAGGTCATGGGTTCAGATCTCGCGATGTGCGGAATGGTGAATGCGTATTGCTGAGGAGTCTCATACTAGGACGAAACGGCCGTCCAGTGCTTCCAGGTTTTCCATGGTGTTCTAGCTTCAATTGACTCATGATTTCAACTATTCTTTCTTTTTAATAATAACAAATTGATTGAAGAAATAAATACGTGTAAGTTAACTATTACACTCAATCATCTGAAATTTATACTGATAACTGTTAGATAATCTCCTCTTGCATAGTGTATCTCTATTAAGAGGAAAAAAAGATATATAATTACATTCTGCCTTGTAATTAAGGAATGAAAATAATTCCATTTTATATTTCAGTCAGATATCAAATGAAATATTTTAAAAAGTATTCTTCATTAAATAGGTGTACGTACCTGCTTCCGATAAGCATAGAGTTTCTCAAAAACTGTCGTAACTGGAGTAGATATAAGTGACTGGTAAACAAAAGAGATCATTTTAAAGCTTATTGTATTAACATCTTTTTTTTTGTAGGAAAAGAAAAGAAAACGGGCTAACAACAAAGCAACATACTTTTCTACATATATACATTTTGAATGCCCTGGTACGACCGAGAGTGGGGAGAGTCCGCTCTCCCTCTCGAAATGCCCTCACATGGCCACGCGTATATAGCCTCTGACAGGGAAGTCCTACTCACTGCCTTCTCGTGGCGGGAGTGTTGTTTACAAAAATGAGAGGACGAAAAGCGAATGTCCAGCGCTTTAACCGGATTCCAAACCAATGGTGCACATGGGCTCCAGTATCCTGCGGGAACAAATGGCGTATGAACCAATTGTTGGTCACCGGCTACCATGGGACTGCATCTCCTTACGATCCTCCACTGCCTTGTGGGTTAAACCTTTAGGTCAAAGGCTCGGGGTGTGGCCCCCTAAGATAACCACCTGCTTCGGTCTGGGCACTCGGGCAGTATCGCAGCCCACACGCAAATGATGAACTCTTTATATCTATGGAAACTACTTTCCTCGCTTCGAATAACAATCAAATGATTCAAATTATTATTATTATTATTATTATTATTATTATTATTATTTCCACATTATTCACCCTCTTTTATACTTATACAGCGGCTCGTCTTTGGTGGAAATTCGACTGTATCTAAACGTTCTCGAGTCACTGTCCGGTTGAAAATTGTATGTTACCACCGAATACGAGACTGAAGCAGTTTTTCTGAAACCACGTGCACCATTCAAACTGGCTGCCTTCAACGTTCGCACATTTATGCAGGTCGGACAACAGATAGGGCTGGCTATGTCTTTGGAAAGTCTTAATATCGATGTTTGTTGTCTATCCGAGACCCGTATTCAAGACTCTGGCGAAGTACTACAAATTCGATCTCCATCTGTCGCTTCGAAAAGCTTGTTTTACGTGCGCTTATCCGGGGACCCTGTGGCATCTTCGTCTGGTCTTGCTGGCGTTGGTGTCGCACTAAGCGCTAGAGCTGAGGCAGCACTAGTCGATTGGATCCCCATTAACAGTCGGTTATGTGCTGTTAGATTAGAAAGTTCCATCAAAGTGAGAAGAAATCGGCGTGAGAAACGATGTCTTTTCGTCATCTCCGCCTATGCCCCGACAGATTGCAGCCCGGATGCAATCAAGGATGAGTTTTACCACCAGTTATCTGTTCTTCTCCAGAAAGTGCGTTCGACAGATATTGTAGTACTAGCCGGAGACTTGAATGCTCAGGTCGGGCGTCTAGGCACAGAAGAGAGTCGTTTAGGTGGCCGATGGGGACTCGTTGGTCGCAGGTCAGATAACGGGGACCGTCTACTGCAACTTTGCACAGACCACAACCTGTTTCTGGCTAGCACTAACTTTCGGCACAGTCATCGCCGATGTGCCACCTGGCGTCCTCCCTCTGCATCTCAAGCCTGGACTCAGATTGATCACATCGCGATCAGCTACCGCTGGCGTGGTTGTGTACAAGACTGCCGCTCCTTTTGGAGTACCTATCTGGACTCTGACCATGCCTTGGTCTGCGCCAATCTTGCCTTACTTTTCAGTGGACAACGAAGTGACCGCCACCAACGGATTGATGTTAGCAAGCTGGTTGCAACTTCTGTTGCAAGTAAGTATCGAACCGAGCTAGCCTCTAGGCTAGCTACCACTCCACCGAAAAGTATAGATGAGCATTGGTTGCAATTGCATGACGCCATGAAAATGGCGGGAACAGTCAGTTGTGGGTTTGCGAAACGTCCCGCTTTAAGCACTGGGTTTCTTCTGGTTCCTTACAACTCATTGAAGCCCGTCGGTCTACTCCGGGTGACCGTGAGTTTGACCATAAACGAAGGATGTTACGTAAGGAAATTGGGCAAAGCTTGCGTAAGGACCGAGAAGCCTGGTGGTCGATGCGTGCTAATGAGCTGGAAGCAGCAGCTGCATCTGGTAACTACCGGAAGCTCTTCCAGCTCATCCGAGCCACTGGCAGCAAGAAGTCTGGTGTGAGTGAAACAATCTGCGAGGATGATGGGATGCCAATCACTAACATCCATCGACGTCTTGGACGATGGGCAGAATTTTTCGAAGGGCAGTTCAACTGGCCTGCTGCTCCGGCAACATCGGTCAGACTGTCCTGCCCTCCATGGCCGGTGACGACTGATCCACCAAATGAGGAGGAAGTCCGCAAGGAACTCCAACTCTTGAAGCGTTACAAATCACCTGGCCCAGATGACTTACCTCCGGCTCTTTTTAAAGATGGTGGTGACTTTTTGACTAAGGAATTGACGACGTTGTTTACAAAGGTTTGGGAACTAGAGAGTGTACCAACGTCATGGAATGAGTCGATAGTTGTCCCTATCTTTAAAAAGGGTTCACGTCGTTCCTGTAACAACTATCGGGGGATAAGTCTACTTCCGATTGCGTCCAAGCTATTGGCTTCCGTCATACTTCGTAGGTTGTTCAAAACCCGAGAAAGATTGACTCGCGAGGAGCAGGCTGGGTTTCGTTCTGGTCGAGGATGTATTGATCATATCTTCACCCTCCGCCAAATGTTAGAACACCGCCATACTTATCAAAGGCCAACAATCGTAGTGTTTCTTGACATCAGGGCTGCCTTCGATTCGTTGGACAGGACTGTTCTCTGGGATTGTCTATTGAAGAAGGGTGTGCCTGAGAAGTTTATTAACATCCTAAAAGCCCTATATAAAAACACCTCAGGCAGAGTGAGGGCATACAACCACCTCTCTCCATTGTTCCATTCGAGCAGTGGGGTTAGGCAGGGTTGCCCAATCTCACCATTCCTCTTCAACTTTGCCATCGATGACATTCTGGAAACAGCTCTGATGAATGTAAGTAATGGTGGTGTGGATCTGTTGCCTGGAGAAAGACTTCTCGACCTTGAGTATGCGGACGATATTGTCTTACTGTGCGATAATGCCCAAGGCATGCAATCCGCACTTAATCAGTTGGCAATCAGTGTCCGTAGGTATGGTATGTGCTTTGCACCTTCGAAGTGCAAAGTACTTCTACAAGACTGGCAGGATTCCAATCCTGTACTCACCCTGGATGGTGAGCAGATAGACGTAGTCGAGAAGTTCGTGTATCTGGGTAGCTGCATAAGTGCTGGTGGGGGTGTGAGTGATGAGATCAATGCACGTATAGTGAAAGCCAGAGCGGCTTATGCCAATCTGGGCCATCTTTGGCGCCTTCGTGATGTTAGTCTCGTTGTAAAAGGTTGGATCTACAACTTCGGTGGCTTGGACATGTTCTCCGAATGTCGTCCCAGAGAATTCCACGTCGTGCATTATTTGCCGACTCTGGACTGGTTGGAAGAAGCGGAGAGGTGGTCAGTGCATGACATGGTGTCGTGGTATGAAAGAAATCTGCAATGGACTGGCTACTGTTGGTCCTTCACGACTCCCTGGTTGGGGTCCGAGAGATGGTGCTACACAGTGGCTAGAGACGTTATCAGATATGGCTCAGAATAGAAGCCAGTGGTGATCTTGCTGTAACCTTCGTTTACTTTCTTCATAAAAGTGGTTATGTCTCCCTTAACTGAAAGATTTCTTCTGATTGTACCTTTCCGTTCCCACATTATTACTATTATTATTACTACACTACCTTACACCAACCTCTTCGTTATTGTTCTCTTTTTGTTTTTTTCACGCTCCTTACTTTTTTTTTCTTTCTCTTCGAATTCTCGTTTGTGTGGCGCATATATATTGGCGCTCTCTTGTACCAATATTTATGTGTTCAAATAAATAAAGAAGAAAATAAGAATCTCATTATACTGCGTGCAGAAACTAAAGTCCCAAACCATGAAATCACTTTGAAAAAACAATTGACTATCAAGATCATATCGAATTATTATGTACATTACTGAAGAGTTCCACGCCAGGACGAAACAACAGTCTAATACTCTCTATTTTTCAGTGATTATCTAACTAATGTTGGTTCGTGATCACAATGAAAATTTATGAATACCTACTTATTCCCCAACTACATTATAATCGATAACAGAAGTAAATATATTCTTGGCTCTTACTTATCTTCGCCATAATTGTGAGTTTGGGGGAGGGGAATCATGAATAATACATTAAGTGTGAATAGGCATTCCTGATGGTTATGCTTACTGAGTCGTCTACTCGAATCACTCTGTAGTTTCACTGTAAGTAAGAGAGTCTCAATATAACATCTAAGTCAACTTGCTGAAAACTGATAAAAGTAACTGTGAACGCAACTAAGTGATCGAAACGACTCATATAATATAAACCGTTTGTGAGCTCACTTTTTTCTTAACCAAAAACAAACAACGAAATTTATTTCAACACACACATTTGGGAAATAACATCGAAGCACAAAATTTGAAACTTACACCACGTGTTTCATACATTTGCTTTGTTCTTTCTAGAATGCCCATATTTTTATGTTTAGATAGAGATTCGTTATGTTTCGAGTCGCCATTATTTAAAGTCCGTTTTTCTCTGAATACAACTTCAATTGGGGTTAAATTGTATTGATCATCAACTGTAACATAGGTTGTAGGTGTTTCACATATCGACGTACACATTGCGCCAAGAAGGAAACCTAGAATTTGTATCTATTAAGAAAATAAATAATGATTAGTAAAAGACACATTTTTAACATCGAAATTAGTTTGTTATTACTGGTGTTATGATCTCTCTTATTACGACCTAGCCACTCTTATCTCTTTGGACACTACTCGACAAGTTCAGAAAAAAGCACACAGCTGAACAGGAACGTAATTATATTCTAAATAAAACAGGTTGGATAAAAGTAGGAATGACAATAAGAAAAACGTTGTATATGTATAATTTTACACAAGAAGATTCCAGAGTATTCTCCAAGTATTCGCTAGAGCTGATTGAATAAGAAACGACTAATCAGTATGCCTCAACACGATCATATTGATATTTAAAAAATCAATAATTTGCATGAACTTCTATTATCACTCCGTCTAACAACTGTGTAAACTTCGATACCACGTTCCGCTACATACTACATACAATCTTGTGAGTAACACCCACTACATCTCCATTCAACAATACGAATATATAATAACTATAAATAACACTGAGGCACCCACTGACAGTGCACTCATGTAAATGCAGACTGATAAAAAAAACTTCAATTATGAAAATAAGAAATAACGAAAAACATAAAATTTTATCCAGAATCCAAAACATTAGGATCAATCAGTGTGAATAAATAATGAATATATAACTAATCTAATGGGAATAAGTTTACTTACATAAGATTTCGATGATCTATTTTTAGAAGGATTGATATATTTACTAGTAGAACATATAATTAATGTTGAACCACATATTGGTGGCAAATTATGCTTCATTGATAATTCTAAAGCGGTATTTAACGCATTTTTATATCGGTTCAAAGTGTTGTGATTGCAAAAGAGCCACCTTTTTACAACACAAATACATAAAATAAAAATATTATGTTTTAGGCAAATAATTCATACATTAAAATAACGATAATTTGGGTCGAATGATTGAAGACGTTGTTTAATATGATCCAAAATCAAGGAATGGAGTAAATTTATTCATATTTTGTTTATCCTTAGATTATGAATTTCAAAAATATTTCATACTTGCTATCACGTAAATTTATTCTTTATTCTCCAATCACATTTTTTAATGCTTAATCTTATCACTAACACTGATGTCAATGATACTACTGATACTGATACTTTAGTGTTCATCTTCATAATTTGATCTTGCTGTGTGCACATATATTGTGAAATATCTTAGACTGATTCATGTATATGCCAAGTTCAATATTGCTTAGAACTCACTGACTGATTAACTCTTAAATTAACACCATGAGTAGAGGATGATACCAAAAATCTTTTTTAAAACTTTTGTAAATTACAGTTTAAATACTGTTAGTTGCATTTTGTGCTGGATTTACTGTACTATAAATTATAATCATCATTACTAGTCAAGTGATTGACAATCACAAGAAAGAATACTATGGAATTTTTTGACTGTCAACTGAAACTCTATAAATAAATCGAAAGAAATAAAGCATTATGTTAGCGGGACATAAACTGGATTAAAGCATGCTCAATGCACGATTGCTTTAGTGCACTCTTATCCAGTCAGTACTAGTCGATACTTGGAGAATACTCTAGAATCTTCTCATGTAGAAACTATAAATATACTAACGTTTTCCCTATTGTGCTTCTTACTTGCTTCTTGCTTCCATCTAACCTTGTTATTTGGAATATAATCTCTTTCCTGTTCAACCGTGTTCTGATTTGGGGTCTTGTCGAGTGATTTGGTGTCCAAGAATACTAAACAATAGGAATAGCTGGGTTATAACCGTGAGAAAGAGATTATAACACATTAACAAATACAACAGATGGAAGGTTGAGAAGTGAACAAAATTTTTATATTAACAGATTCATTAGCAATGATCTTTCAATTAATGGACATGAGTTTAAAATGTTGACTGGAAACATTAAATACTAACATTTTACAGAAAGATTCAATATCCGATAATAGGCTTCCTTGAACTTCAAAACGATATCACATGAAAAGAGTTTTCTATAAAGCTAAGTTTTCTTATGTCTAGCCCACATTCCTGATCGACTTTTGATCAAGTTTAATTGATTCAATATAGCGATACACTGTGTCTAATGTTGACTATTCGGTGATGATCGACAGGAAGCCTCAAAATATAGTATTTATTTTTGGATACATCCAAAACCAAGTATTAGAGGAACATATGCTTCCTTCCAAGGTAATTTGATGGCTTTCTCTTTGATTGCTACACTGATCGAAGCAAATTTGAATCATATATGGAGTATCAATCATCTGGTATGTGTTGACTAGCACGGAAGATAGGTTAGTAGTTGACTAACTCTAATCATCTAACAGAATATTTTCAATGTTAATGTACTTTGGCTTACTAGAATGCACATATTACTTCAATAAATAAATACTTGTTATCTCAAAAAACATACAATACAGTGAAAATCGATGAGTACAATACCTTTTGTTAAAAGGCTGATTGAAACTTATAAAAACTTTTAATTAGAAGTACAACAAACAAGAGATTTCTTATCATAAAAAATATAAACTGAAATCTTACTTTCCGGTAAACAATCTCAAGTGTTTCGCTAACCATTCCGATTTTTTCAATACCCTAGGTGTTTTTTTCTTACGTTTCATTACTTGTATAACTGTGAGAACAGTAAAACAAAGGTTTTTTGAAATAAACAAGATTACAGTGAAGAAGAAGAATAACGGGAACCCATAGGGATTCCCGTTATGTTAAATTTCTTACTTCAATTCTATACAATGACTTTAATAACTGAATCACTGAACGACGAAAAAATTACAATATGATATGATTCAACAGTGTTTTCAAAATATCAGAATAATATATTGCACCGACTAGATAAAAGCAATGGACATGCATGCAAATACAGTCGTGTAGATACACTAAAGTTGATAAACATCCATATACCATGTACAGCACACATGGGAGACAGTCACAAAACAACACACAATGTAACTACATTTCACAAGCACACAAGCTTTATACATTTGGCTTTGAACCATACTTTAGTTGTATGATAGCCAGTAGTACTATCGCGGTGGTATACTGAAATAGGTTCGAGCTAGTGGCCAAGTAACTGTAAGCCGAATGGTTTAACCACTAAACCAATACGAATTGTTAATCAGCTGGCATGCTCTAACTTATACAGTGGATTTAATCAATTCAGTATAAGTAATATGATATTAATGTTAAAGACTACAATTGAATGTAATCGAGAAGCTTTAAAAGGATAATCACTTTTAATGATAATGTAACTTTTCACGGTGAATCCGATAAAACCTAAATTGATAAGGTTGAAAATTGTCAAAACACGTAGAACACTCATCTATTTCATGAGCTATCTAGTAATAAACATTCTAAACTACATTCGGTAAAATTAGGACGGAAAATAAGTGACGTACAAGGGATTTAGGACGCAATTACCAGCTTATTGCAATTCAAATACAAAAAGTCACATATGTACGTGTTCTGATATAACACAGTTGTTAAGTACGAGTTTATCTGCTTCCCTTGTTTGTTTAAACATTAGTGATGCCAGCTGTCTTTCAAAATTAAATTACGTTGGGTGGAGTCCGAACCAGTGACGGGATGTTTTAATCACGTAAATACAGCTATGCAATACGTAAATTAACTTAACTACCAGGTATTCGGGTATGGCCCACACTAAAAATGTGGAAGCTAATGATGTTACTATCAATGTAGCTGAAGCAGAGTGTGAACCTGGAATTTAGTGACTGAACGTTGAGCGCCTTATCCACTAAACTATCGCTTAACAACTAGATAACTTTAAAAACCCTCGAAAATAAATATTAGCAGTGGAATCCATGGCACATATTTCGTCCTCCTTGCGATTCGTTAGATGGATGTACCTGCATCCTCGAGTTGATGTTCACTACTGGGCTTGAACCCAGTACCATTCACTCCAAACGCTGTCGAGTTATCCACCTAGCTACTAAGTTCAGATAGCCACTAACTTGTGCAATGGGATCCAAATAACTAATAGAAATGAACTCGAAAGTAAAGTTTCAAAATATTTACCGATATTTGAGCATAATCATATACTCATTTAAAAAAGGTTGACTAAACTAGCTTTACACTCTGAAAAAAAAACATTAATCATTACTTACGTTCGACACGGTATACAGATTGTTGAAAAGTTAATCTGCGTTCACACTTTTCAAGAGTATCAAAAGCCGAGAAATAACGGAACGGAAACTGCTTCCCTTCTATAATAATACGCTGTAGGCATTTAAAAAACAACAGAAAATATACTAATTTTTGTTGGACTTAGTGACTATGATAAAAACTGAAATTATACATTATTCAACATAATTTGGTTTCTGATGAGAACAATGTAAAAACCAGAGACTTGATCACAGAAAACAAATGATTTGGTTCAAGAGTTCATTCTGTATCTACCTCTAAATCATAAGATTCGTATTGTTCCACATTCTTCAATTTTATTCTTCCCTCTCAAACTATCCATCTTTCGTTTTTAGATTTCTATATTCAAATGATAATTACTATTATATGCCAAACTTTGCTGATCATCTTGCTAACTTATTCCATCTGTCTCCTTGTCTTCATTTCGTTATGTGTAGTGTGACGACTTGTATCAATGTACACAATTGTACTAGATCCTATGCTGTTTACAATTAACCGACTGACAGAACCTAACCAACGTGATGACATTCATTAAATTTTCAGGATATTTTTTCAACTCCTCACCCAAAACGGTAAACAATTTTGTTCAAAAAGATGCATAAATGTTCAGTAAGCATTATTATTAGGGTGCTGCAATGCTATACTTGACAACAACAGAGCGGTGAATCAGTCAACTGAGCACTCTACTTTTAGTCACGAAGTCATTTTTCCGAACGCCAACCTACCAACTTCAATCTGAGCAAACGATTAATAATATCACTGGGTCACACTTGAAATCTAGTTCTAAATCGAGTGTACCAACCTGTACCTAGCTGATGAGCTAGTAATAACAATGACGTTAATAAAACACTCACTAATAACTTAATATTGTTTTAAAAGATAGAGATAGCTGGCCAACAGTCCTAAATAAAACTTTTTTGTTACAGTATGAAATTTACTGTTTTGAGATAAAATATACCCTCATATATAACAACTGACCAAGTACCAGATCAGTCAATTCATTCTGATTCTGTCTATGGTAAACAGACGCTTTTTATAGAATAATAACTGTAATGTTGCGTGATTAGAAAGAAACAATGCGAGAATCTGTTGTAAAACACAAGATTAAAATAATAAAATCACTTACAGGATCTGTAAGCCTCTTTAAGACTATCTCATGAAGACCATCTTGAATATCGGACATCAGAATATTGCGCAGATTTCTTAACATCGCCATATGTGGGACTTTGTTTAAAGCTATGATAGTTAATAAAAGTTAATTTATAAAATACCATGTATTTTAATATACAATCATACTGTGACGACGGACCACCGGTGAACTCGAGGAAGCTGTAAGAGGCTCATAAGGAGCCGAAGACGTTACATCCAATCACCTGTCGGAAGAATGTTCTAGAAGTGGGACCAATCGAGACTCTAGGTCGTTCGTACGTGTTTACCTGTCACCGAATCGATCAATAAACGCTGCTAATCAAAACCTGCAGTCACACCCGTCATAACACATACAGATACACCAAATGAAATAAATGGTCAACTCAAAAGTGGGAAGATTATAGGTTAAATTATTGTTAACACTATTTAAACTACAGCTAGTGTGAACCAGTTTTAAGACAAAGTCATACAGTACTTGATTTCATATCTTGATGATTGTGAAAAAAATGGACGAGACCTAAGAGGATCACACTATATATACACTCTGTCCGAATACTTATATTGTGGTAGTTTGAACCGTTAATCACATACATAGATGAAGTTTATTCATGACTAATTCTTATCAGGTAATCAGAAAGCATTTATTAGCTGAAGCCACAAGGCAGCTTTAGTTTTTATGCAGAGAAATGACTAGAATACAACAGCTTGCCCCCATTTTACTTAATGACTAGGACATAACCATTGAACTGAGATGTTAAAGCATCACAGGTATTTAATTATTAATAGTGTTAGAAAGTCAATAACATTTGATGCAACTAGGATTTGAACACAACTGGAATTAAATGTAAAGTTAGGGAGGAAAAGCATACATTAGTCAATGAACGACTCGAGCTAAATTAAAATGTTATCACAACTAAATCATATTATATGTGACAATGCAAAATATAATGGAGGAATTTCGATGTTTTCATGCTTCAGTTTATACAAATAAATAGTATCTACAGACCACATGCCGAAAGCGTACCTTAAATTTAAGTTGATAGAAGTGTACTTGAAATATGATTCACATTATATTTATTACTATTGTTCAGATGCCAACGATTTAACAACAAAAATGCGTAGAATGGGAAACATATTAGTAGCATGATTATTTAGAATACTTATTAGCGAATTTTTCACTCATAAAAGACTAAACTGAGTAACTCTGCAATTGTGTATTACATCAATCAGTATGTAATGATTAGATAAATGCTTTTTTCTGAATGTAACAACACTACTGATAAAAACCAAGACCATTTTTAAGTTTTTCTTTATTATGTTTTTCCCTAAAGTGCTAAAAATATTCAACATACTACGGAACTTACTTATAAGTTTTGACCAAGAATCTGAATTGTTTCCATTGACTGATAATTCTGTTTCCCATGTAACAGGAATAGGAAACTTCATACATGTACCTGCTTTAGATGAATCCCAATCTCCTTCCAGTCCCATACGAATAAAATCAGTACTATCCGATGGGTAAGGTTTTCCCAGAACGCACATAACGTTGAACTTGGGCCTTGATATATGCAATCTACGAATAAGCTCCTTTATTGTAAAATATATACGAGGTGAGTGTGCCAAGCTATATATAATGGCATCGATATCCGTATTGACTACTACACCACTTTGGCTTCTTTTCAGAGCCTAAGGAAGATCACAAACCAATAAACAACGAATTACCTTCGATTTCTTTGAACGATTAGCTCTTGCTCTGGGTTTGGAATGTTTAGCTGTTAAAGTGAATTTAGCAAATAGAAACTCATCTTACCAAGTTGGTACTGATCAAATTCAAGGAACTTTGATGTCATACTATTCCGTAAGACTTTTGGCATACCTTTCAAACTTGGATTGCCACTTATCATCTTTAAAGAGATTATTACATTTTTCTAACTTACTGCATAGTATTCGGCAACCTCTATCCAGTCTGACGGTGTGCGAATACAAGAAGAAAAGTACTTCTTAATAAAAGATCGAGACTGCTCATTACAGCTAGCAACAGCTATTAATATATTGGTTGTTGTACGTATATTCAACTCTCTACGGCAATACAAAGCTGCCTAAAATCTAACGTTTCTTAAAAATGTATAAAGTACTTTAAGTATAAATTCTGGATCTTTATCAATACAAGAGTGAATTGATTGTCCCAAAACAATTTTCTTTTCTTTAGATGGACTGCCATCGACTATAGAGGAGGATATGCAGCTAATTAACTCTAGCTGTGAGTTTGAATACATTAAATAATGTATAATCACATACTTTCAGCTGTTTGTAGGTATCTCTGCGTTCGTATGTCAGTAAATTACCAAATGTATTAGGAATAGAATTGCTTTTCATAGAATCATCAACCGTACATTCTAGTATATTTTGAAAACTAGTATCTGAAATTTTGATTATAGCGTCGTTTAACCAGTCGATAGGAGTTGATTTAAGTGAACTTGGAACACTTGTTCTTCTCTCCACATGATGCTTATCATTAGGTCTGACTGTTACTTCGTGATCACAATGTAGGACTGAACCTGTGTATGATAGACTGATGGATGATTTTAATGATTTGTTATTTAATGAGAGCGAAGAAAGTGTATTGGAAGCTGATGAAGTTTTAGTGAAAGGTTCATCTAAAAGTTTGTTTTTCACTAAATTCTTTCCTTCCAAATATACAGGTGATAACAATGAAGAAGGCCCTTTAAGATGTCCAGATTCATGATCCATTTTTATAAATTACGAGTGCATTGGATTGTAATATAATCTTTTCAGGGAACTAATTAATATTAACTGAAAATGATGGAAACCACAGAAATTTACAGGGACCCAGTAAGGCAGATTCTGAAAACAATAAAGAGAGTAAAATTGACGAAAACATAGTATATATTCAATAAACAAGCCCTAAGAAAATACGCTTTCGAAACCTCCACATGCTGATCTGGATATTTTCACCTAAACCACCGATAAAAATCCTAAAAAGAGAAAACCGAGAATTCCCTTATTGGTTGACGGTATACTACAACCTTTGATCAGTTTCCTTTTTAGGAAGTATCCATTCGTGAAAATTTTATAGAAACAAGCAAAATATACTTTGGATGTTTGTATGAAATATAAATATTTTAAATGCAAGGTAGTGTGACTACAACACTCATCATACCACTAAACATTGATCATAAGTATAGATACCATTAATTACTTTGACTCCGTCGTTCCCTCAGTAGTTATACTCGTTTACACAGAAACGTCAGAAATGAAATCTATTTATGCATTCATAAGGTCCGCCAGCTGGCACTGACTTGCGAGGTTAACGTAACTGATAATTAATCATTCATAAAAAAAAATGAAGGGTAAGACAAGTTAGTTGAGGACAGAAATAGTCAGTATTCAACTCTGAATGCATTTAAAAACATTAACAGCAATTCCTGAAGCTACAAGTTTGAAAATGCAGCACTGAAAACAAATTCAGTGGGTTTTAACCATAAAACTATCAGTCAGGCCATCAAGCCTCCTGTCTTTTTGAAACTGAAACTGTTGAGTAAAGTGAATACATGCAGTTTTATGAACACTTAAGCGCCTTTTAAGACAGTTAATACCGCACTAAAGTGCAACTGAAGTGAAAGAGGAAAACACGATTTGAGATATTAATTACTCCTAACGTGGATAATGATGAAATTACTATCGTTATCATTGATGGTAAACCTCTTCCATGCGTTCAAGAACATAAAGACTTAGGAGTTATAATAAGTCATGACTTGAAAACAACTACGCATTGCAACGTAGCTACTCCCAAAGGTTTTCGTGAGTGGTGATCACTTCGTCGAGCATTCAAATGCTTTGACGAGGAAATGTTCCGAATTGGCAAGACTCTAATTTATGGATGACCTTTGAACGAATCTTAAGTAACCTTAAGAAATATTAGCCAATCAGCAAATAGTCAGTATAGAGTAAAAATGTGTTATACAAAACCAAGAAAATAAAGTGAATACACTTCTTATACATGGTTTAAAAACTTTGCAAGGTTAGAAAGAGGTTCAGAGTTTCTAAAACCGTAATGCATGAAGTAGAGGAAATCATCCATATGGCTACAGAATAGTCGGCCTCTGGAGTCATGATAAAGTCTCAAAAGCTCTGGTGCTTTTATCATCCAGTTTGCGATAATTTTCGTAATTTGCCTTAGTTAGGAATTAAATATGGGGTTTTCATCACGAGCTGATATCAGCTATAATGCCAGAAATTTATTTAGACAAATACATGAAAAACTCTCGCGTTGAAATCCGAGATTGATTACCTTACACCTGATTGATTCATCCACAAATTACAGACTCGCCGTTATATTTGTCATAGCCTCTCAATTATCACGTTTTGTACAAAATTCCCTGTGAATCGATCGTACGTTAGCATTAAGCACTGAAGTTGACACCGTAACCTTGAAATCTCTAACACGGTTCTGATTGACCGATCCATAAATTAGTCTTGCCGCATTTCGTATCTTGATTATGATTTCAGCGCTAATATGTCTTATATCTTTGCTTTCTTCAGCACTAATGATCTCCGAGGTCATAGCTAGAAGGTAAACAAACTGCGACCTAATAAACTTAAAGTGGGGTCCCGTTTTTCTCATCGAGTAGTCAGTGGCTGGAACGCTTAAACAGAACAGGTGGTATCAGCCCCATCAGCGAACATTTTCAAGGGGAAACTGAACCTTCACTGGAAGGCAATCTGTCAGGATTAACACAGGTTGACTAACCGGCGAGACTCTAATTTAGGGACGAGCCAATCAGAAGCGTTTGAGCAGTTTCAAGGTCACGGAGCCAAGTTCAACACGCGCTGCTAACATACGATCGGTTCACAGCGGATTTTAGAGAGTAGGTGATTAATGAGAGGTTACAACAGATAGGACGGCGAAACTCTATTTTAGGGACGAGCCAATGAGAAGCGTTTGAGCAATTTCAATTATTAGCCAATCAGAAGACAGTATAAAGTAAAAATATATTACAAGAAAGTAATGAATTACAGTGGATATTCTTCTTTTACATGATTTAAAAACCTGTTGAGGTTTGATAAAGACTCAGAAGTTCTGAATTCATAATGCATATTGTATAGAAACTCGTCCATAGGGTTAGGGTTTGGGGTTAAAATTAGGGTTAAGGGTTAGGTTAAGGTTAGGGTTAGATTAGGATTTAGGGTTAGGTTAAGGTTAGGGTTAGATTAGGGTTTAGGGTTAGGTTAAGGTTAGGGTTAGGTTAGGGTTTAGGGTTAGGTTAAGGTTAGGGTTAGGTTAGGATTAGGGTGCTAACATGCGATCGGTTTACATCGGATTTTAGAGATGTGTCTACTTACAGGCTACAACCCTAACCACTAACCCTATGGACGAGTTTCTATACAATATGCATTATGAATCCAGAGCCTCTGAACCTTTGTCAAACCTTAACAAGTTTTTAAATCATGTAGAAGAAGAATATCCACTGTAATTCATTACTTACAATATATTCTCACTTTATACTAACTGTCTTCTGATTGGCTAATAATTGTCAAGGTCACTTAAAATTCGTTCAAAGGTCGTCCTTAAATTAGAGTCTCGCCGACTAACCTACTATCCTTATTACTGGATAGTCTTCTTTATCTAAGTTATCAAAAATAGTTTCGAATTACCAGTCGTGGAAAAATGCAACAAAGAGCGAGGCAACAATTATTACTATTAAAAACAAACTGAATCTCTGGAGTTCATAAGCTAATTTAAAAAGCTTTGAGATTAATCAGCTGATGTACTTTTATTGCCTGCATTACCAGTTCTACAAACAATTGTGGGCATGTGCGTGACGTACCACAATTAGTTCTGCATGATCACAAGTCTGGCTTAGTGAAGGTTAAACACCAGTATTATTAGAAAGTAAACGAATATAGATAACTCTGCGAGAAGCAGTCGGGAACCAAAACAAGCACCTCGATCAACCTTCAAAACGAGTGATTAGAACAAATCAAACATTGAACTTCAAAGTTTGGTGGACGGAGTTGGTGAACTTCAATTTCTCAAGATTTGTACCACAGTAGTAGTATAAGAGCGGGTTATTCAGTATCACTCATCTTTGTAACGACCTTGTATAAATCGATTGAATAATTCGAGGTGATCTTATCCGCAACGCAACCATGTAAACTTAATGTATCGCACACTGTCATTTGTGCGTTCAAGTAACCACAGATCTTGTCATTTCATAAAGTATTTTTAATTAAGTAACTAGATTATGTAGCTAATTCTGCTCTGTTTTTAATTTTTATTCGCCACTTCCGACTGTATTACACTGTACGTCCATTGCACGCTGGGATGATATCTCAAGTCATAGTGAGTTTATTCATATAGCTGATTGTTTCCAGATAGACTGTCAGTGCATGATTTTACTGAAGAAAGGTGTGTTGTACTGTAAACTGTGTTTCTATAAACAACTTCCTGTTGTCTTCAGTATGAATTCATGCTGAATACTGCTGTAGCGTGGCGTCGAGTTGAGGTTAACTATGAACACCGCTACAAATAAACACGTGCCAAATAGATCAGAAGGCGAAGGTTGAACGTTACCAAATAAATCCATAAAATCTCCGAGAAGCCAAATATCAGAAGACAGTTAATGGACCAAGTCGAGATGTATTCGCTGGCGATCTCGTGGCATCGAAAGGATACCGAGATCGTGCCAGGATACAACCTTGGTTACAGAAGGTAACCGAATTCGCGCGAAGTTACAATCAAAGTGTAAGTAAAGAATGGAAGCACAAAATAGCTGTCATTAGCACAGTCAAACAAAAGCACATTAAAACAAACACTGGTACAGTTGGTTATAATAATAATTGTTTTTATTAAACCAGTCGTGTTCTCGTGATAAATGTGAGTCACTACAGGAGCCCCCCGCTAGAAAGGGTTTACACTTTCGATAAATAGCGGTTTGAATCGTGGGACTGATCGGCTGACGAGCGATTGTAGGACGGAAGAATTGGCGAACAGGAAAGCGATCGTTGATCGTCGAGTTGCCAACGAAGGTCGTTTTCGGAGAACGGTACCAGGAGCGATGTGCTGTATTTGTTGCTTGAGTTGGCATGCTACACGAGAGTGGTTTGTATCCAGAATCTGAAGAGGGCGTTCGTAGGGAATGCGGACCAGAAACGCTGCAGACGTAGGACGAAACCACGTTGAGCCGATGAACCAGAAGCGACCATAACGACCAAGTTCGAGACCAAGCGTATGCCAAGCATTCGAAACCAAATATCGACTGAGTACGTTGACAAGAGCATGGGTGGCCAGTCCAGCTTTCGCCAAAGTTGACTGAAGTCGACGGAACCAAACGGAGATGGTCGAAGGCGTGGGCTCAGGAAACAAAAAGAAAATCAAAAAAGAGAAGAGTGTAGCATAGGAATAATCCTACACCGTATCGGTTGTTAACTGTGCGGCTAGTCGCGGAAGCGTACGGGTAACCGTACTCGGCGACCGGAACGTGAGACGGTAGTCTCGTTCGCGTCGCGTGAGCCTGCAATCTCATCCGAAGTCAAGGGCGGCGTGGTCTGCTGATCTGGACGTGAGACTGTCGTCTCGTCCGTAGACGGTGCAGATGACGCGTGCTGTTGACTGGGACGTGAGAATGAGGTCTCAGATGTATCTAGCGTGGGACCTGAAGAAGATTTGAGGATCCCGCTAGGTTTGATAGGTCTAGCATTGAATCTCAGGTTATCAGATAGGGCACTGTCATCGACGTGTGCTGGTTTGAGACGATCAATGCTGACGATCTCGACGCGTCCATATCGATCAACCTTGAAGGTCTTTTCGTGACGAGCGATCACGTGAAAAGGGCCTTCGTAAGGTTGTTGCCAAGGTTTGCGTACCGAATCTACTCGTACAAAAACATGTGAACAGGTAGATAACTCTCGAGGGAGAGCGACCTGTCGATGTTGTATTCGAGTTGACACCGGAGACAGCGTTCGCATAAATGCAGACAGTCGATGGACGTAGTCTGATTTACCGAAATTAGGTCTGCTCCGTGGTGTGAAGAATTCTCCGGGCAGACGCAATGTCGTGCCGTATACAAGTTCAGCGGCGGAACATTTGATATCTGCCTTTAAGCTCGTTCTCACCTCGAAAAGAACGAGCGGTAAGGTTTCGTGCCAGTTGCCGTTTTCGTGTGCTCGTAGAGCACTTTTAAGTTGGCAGTGAAACCGTTTACTTAACCATTTGGTGCTGGGTGGTAGACAGATATGCTTATGCGTATGCATTCCGTACCAAGCAGCCGGGTCAGCGAGGAGAATAGTTAATAGGGGAAAATTTCTCGAATAAAGCGTGGAATTCATCGTCACGCGAATAAAAAGTAACAAGGATTCGGTACACATACATGTGAGTCTATTATATTAATACTATTCTTATCGTTATCCGTCATGTCGAGTATATTAAATATTAAAAAATATGAAAATATACGACAGACGTGGATAGATAAATCATAGACTCACCGAATTGGCTTCTTTGGAAGATTTGACCGGATGTTGAGGCGTGTTCCAAAATACGGGTCACCAATTGTAGCGTGGCGTCGAGTTGAGATTAACTATGAACACCGCTACCCAGAAACACGTGCCAGATAAATCAGAAGGCGAGGATCGAACATAACCAGATTTATTTCGTTGGCGATCTCGTGGTATTGAACGAATACCGAGATCGTGCCAAGAAGTGGTACAAGTGGAAGCAGAAGACAGGAGTACGTGCGAACAGTACCAAAAACCGCGGAACAATAATGGAAGGTAATGGAAGCACAAAATGGCTATAATTAGCACAGTTTAACAAAAGCACATCAAAACAAGCACTGATACAGTTGGTTATAATAATAATTGTTTTTATTAAACCAGTCGTGTTCTCGTGATAAATGTGAGTCACTACACTGCTTTAAAGCAGTATATATGTATCCTTCTTTTTTTCTTAGGTAAGTTCAACTGGCCTATATTTCGTGTTTTGATTTTATCGGCTTAATTATGTCCATTTATCTACTTTGAGCAACATGTCTGTGCAAATGAAACAATAACTATGACACATGCTTAGTTTAAACTAAGAACAATTGTTCTTGGTTGTCGTATAATTCAGTTTAGTTGAAAGAATTATGATATACTTAAGTATAGTGCTTGAAGCCTGTAACGAAACAGATCAGTTTAGTAAGTAGAGTTGCCTGTTTCAAATGTGTATACGGACTCAAATCAGTCTGATTAAAAATAGGAAAAAAACGTGCCTTTGATGCTGTTACTGTCATACATTATAAGATAGCGATAAGTATGTTTGGTGTTTATTTCTAAACTGTACATCTATCACTGACCATATTTCATGATCACTGTCATTAAACAATTTCCCCAGAAATAACATCGGTAGCAAGATTGCCCGTAAAACAGCAGTATACAGTCTTAGATGAGTGTTCTGTGTCTCAATTAAATGCAGCTGGCTGTGGACAAATGTTAAGAATCTTTTTGACAACTGGGACTTTTAGTTTATCAGACACTTACTCTGCTTGTATGTTTTCCTGTTAAACTAGACGCAAATGCATGGGAATACTTAAATGGGAGCAAAATAATAAAAACATTGCAATACGGTACTAAGCCCATGTTATGCTTTGCGCAAGTAATATTAGCTGACCTTATCTAATATTCATGAACTCAAGGTAAATCACAACTGCATAAATTCTTTGCTAAAAAACATGTAATTTGGTTATTTATCTATTCCACATTTCTGACTAAATTCATCACTATTTTTTCATTTAGAATGCAACAGGAGTGAGCCTTCACAGACCCTAAAAACTGTTTCGCCCTTGGAACTGATTATGGGAGACCCAACGAACAGCAGATTATAAAAAGGATGCTGGACTTCCATTTTAGTCTCACAACCACTTCCAGTATTTTTTGACTTCTTTTAATCTTTCGTTTGGAAAAAAACAAAAACTGCAGCTTAACATTACCAACACAACTTTTAAACGGGAACTTGGTTCAAACCTTTGTTTGATATTCGATTCTTAATGAAAGTTCTTGAATAAATTTTTGAATCTAATGCTACTTTGTTTTATCTACTTAATCGTTGCAAGAAACTTGTGATAAGCGAGCCTCTCAGCACCTAGTTCATGTGTTCAAATGGTTGTGGACTGAATATAAGCTTTCGCTTAACAGGCTTCCGTGTCTAGTAGCAGGGGGTCACCAAAACCTCCAGGCAGGAACCTAGGTATGTTAACAATAAAAGAGGAAAGAGAAAATGGTAAATCATAGTATGATACTATCCTTAAGAATAGATCCACTTGCCTCCTAAAGGACTCCTGGGAAGTCGCTTGGACTAGCTCGGCGGGCAGCGGATTCCAGCATTTGACAACTAAGGAGTAGAAGTTGCGTCTACAGTCCGTTCTGCTATGTTGTGTCGCTAGTTTCTGGGACTAAGCTTAAGTAGGTGTTTTAGGGGATGTCCAGAAGTGTTAAGGTTATTGTAAGCCATTAGGTCACCTCTAAGACGTCTATACTCTAATGAGTAGAGGTTAAGTGATTGGAGGCGCTTTTCATAAGGTGATTTGGTGCATATCTTCGTCATTTTCTTGCGAGACTTACATACTCGGGTCCTCTCATAACTTATTCTAACCACCATGGGTTGTCACGGCAGCTGATGGATGGACACGCGTTACACATCCTAACCGTACCTGCGTCTTATCTTATAGCTTCTAATTCAAATGACAAGCAAGCAATGCCCCTACCCGCACTAATGGAACACTAGTAACTAAAATGCACCCCGTATGGTACCTTACACTGGTTTACGCACTCGCTTAGCTCTTTAGTGAGAATATTAATACGGTCCTGCTGAAAATCCCATGAACCCCCTACCTCCATCAAAACAAATAAGTCTGTATTTGCTGCATATAGCAATTTTATTATTCAAAAGTAAGATATAACAGTTAGAATTGGAGTAAAATGGCAGTATACAGCAGATGCACGTGGTACATGTCTTCATCGATTAACTGAAATAGAGAATACGGATATTAGCTTAACAGGCTTATTTAGAAAGACTAGTGTCTAATTTGAACTTACTGCGTGAGAAAGTTATACTGGAACTACGAATGTTGTAGAAATAGAGTTTCTCGGGGCGTACGAAGCACTCAGACTGTAAGACAGTTGTCCAAAAATAATTCGAATATGAAGGTGAAAATTTGCAGGCACTTTTCATCGTAAGGGTGAACATATTAGGTACCAGTTGACATCATACCGTAAAAAAACACAAATATGCGAGTGGTGAAATATGATCTATAAAAAAGTGAGCTTATTAACAGTTAATTACCTTTTTACTCCCTGATCATGACCTTCGGCTTCCTTTTATGGCCAAAACAGCAAACATACACTACACACTGGTAGCAGATTTCCGGCTTTTCAATGTTAAGCTTGCTTTAACGCACTGCGTAATGAGTACAACCCCTCTATTACTGCTATATGGCATATTTTTCATAACAAACCCTCTGCAATAGATTGGTAGCATCTGTGACTTCATCTATAGTTGTCGGAAGTCTGGGTCCTTTCGAAATCAATACCGATATACCCTACTGCTTGGCACTCTGTATTAGTTTGACTCGTTGGTGGGATAGTGTTGTCCATAATACTGAAGAAAATTAAAAAACGCAGATTGTTTCCTTTTGTTTTGCCGATAACATCATAAAGGACAGTTAGGAACGAACATGCGAACAGTTAGAGTCACAGGCGGCAGCAACAATTATTATAGCTAAATAAAAACGAACTTCGGCTTTGGATATCTAGAAAACAAGGTAAAACATAACCGATTGTCGTTTAAAAACGTAAGGTCTTACGTTAGTACTAGCCAGCTTAGCTGAATAAATACAGTGACTTCATTAGCAGCAGGTAAAACCCAGAAATCAAAGCAAAATCAGGAAAAATTTTGCTCCAACGTTTAGAGTATTACACTAACTTTGGATTTTAGCACACTGAAACATTAAATTCTGTAGCTACACAAAAGAAATAGCGGAAAAAACACAGAACGAAGAAAGCCGGCCGACATTTTATAACACAAGACTAGCCAGATTGCCTGAAGAAATACAATGACTTGAGTAGAAGCAGCAAAACCCAGAAAACATCGCTGATTCGAAATAAACTTCACACCAACATATAGAACATTACACTAACTGCGGCATTTTAGCACACTGAGACATTAAATTACACAGCTACACAAAAGAAATAGCTGAAAGAAGCACAGAACGAAGAAAGCCGACCGCCATTGCTTACGAACATGGCGGATGTAATAATTCCCGCCTCATTCTGATTGGTTGCTAAGCTGAAGGGCACATTTACGAAATTGAGTTGCGTTTAATTGCAGCCAATAATTCGCTCTCGCTTCTTGTTGTTTCGGTACAGTCCCAGGTCTTTTTGCAATGTCTAAAGAGTGGTGATCTGGCCACTTGACTTCACTAATTACCGTCAATTTTAAAGTTATTCGTGAGTTCGCGTGCCTTGTATTTTCAGTGAGTATGTTTGCCTCAGAAAAGTTGGGTTTCTGAAACCAGCAGATATCACAATACCAGAAATGAGATTCGTGGAATGTAATAAAGGGATGATTCAAACTTTTCACATTCACTCCGCAACTTGAAGGGCGAAATAAAACAGTGAGCATTAACAGTGATAGAAATATAAAATGTAGTTTGATCTCCCTCAACACTCACAGAACTAAAGTAATCGTCGAGCCTTATTTTCAAAGATTTGTCGAAAAGCGCCATCATTTCAATCCCTTGTAGTCAGTTCCGTAACTTATTGTTTAAAACAATGAAAAACTTGTACAAACTTGTATTCAAATTCATTAGTGTTTTTTATTAGTGGATGCCCTCTTGAGTGAAATAAATCACTGGATCTTGTCGAAGTTCCAACAGGGTGGGCATAATCGTGAACGTTATGGTATCGCATGACTATTTACCTATTTATCATCCCATATTACACTGACTGTAAACTGACGGCTTCCAAGATGGATGGGTATTATGCATTCTTATTCCGAGTATCTTCTTTTAATACTTTCAAAGAGAACAAAATCTTTCTTATAGTAGGGGGACATAGTCCAGGATTTTTTTCCGGATTAGGTTTAAGATGAACACGTTTTTGAACAATTCCGAGGTGAAGTTGTGGAACTTACATTTGCCCCTCGTTTCACAGTGAACAAGAGAAATTTAAGATGTTGATGACCAGTGTTATTACATAACAACTAGCATAACGACACCCATTTTTTAACTAGAGAATAACCTACTTTTCGCTAACAGTCAGTTGGAAAGTGTATCATAAAGGAAGTAAAGAAAGTTGAAACAATAATTCAGGAATCCGGATCGGATACTGCTGTCCTACAGTATGTAACTTCAAATATACTAATATTCCTTTGAGCACAGTTCGCCTGATTTAGCTTGCATATGCATAACCTTATGGGATCCATATTCACTTTTTTCTGTCACTACTTTTTTCAACTGCGCCTGTAGGTCTTCCAGAGTTACTGAAGGCTTCAATTCCGGGTTAAGGATAATAGTTGTTCAAGAAGTCAGCAATCCCACCCAGTAGAAAACAATTTTCTGAAAAACGATAATCAGAATAAACATTTTAAACCATTTAGACTCTGTCTTTGGAGTTGAAAGATCTATATTTAGAAGAGTTATGTCGTTTCATAGTAATAGCTGAAATTCTTCAGAAGCCACGAGGTTGATATTCCTTCTAACAAACAGAGAAACAATCAATATACACACATGGAATGTCCAGACAATGTGAGAGATCAGGAGGGCCAGTCAAGTGGTTGAGGAAATGAGTAGGAACAACTTGACAGTGCTTAGAATAAGTGAAACCCACTGGACACGAGCTATACAGGTAAGATTGAATTTGGGAGAGATTCTGTATCCTGATCACGAAGAGGAAAATGCTCCACATTCTCAGGGAGTTTTTCTGATTCTGTCCAATAAAGCACGAAATGCATTTATTGGGTGGGAATCTCATGGATCCACAATCATCATAACATCCTTCAAAACAAAGAAGGAGGGGATCACAATGAATGTGATACAATGTTTATACCCACCAGTTATACCAGTGAGGACGATAAAGGTCAGTTCTACAAGAGGCTGGAATCGATCATAGAGAAGTGCTCAGGAAAGGGCCTAACGATTCTGATGGAAAACTTAAACGCCAAAGTTGGAATGAACGATATTGCATGTGAAGTTAGCATGAGAAGACATAAATCGACTGGAAGAAAGGGACGAGAATATTGACAGATTCACAAATTTGTGTGCACTCAACAAAATGGTTATAAACGGCACAATATTGTCACACGCACAATTAAACACAAAGCTACATCTGTCTCACCTGATCACACTATACAGAACCAGAAAGATCATATTTGCATCAGTAAAAGTTCAGAAAGTCAATAGAAGAGGTGAGAACTAATAGAGGAGCTGATATAACCACAAATCACACTTGCTTGTGGCCAAGATGTAACTGGAGCCAAAGAAACACTGCACAACTGAGGGAACAGCCTTATAAAGGTTCAGTACAGTCTTCTTTCCACATACTGACAAACTCGGAGGATTCAAGGTAACTCTCAACAACAGGTTCTAAGCCTTAAAGGATCTACTCAAAGAAGAAACTACTATGGAGAACAATTAGAAAGGGATCGATGAAGCATTAATTTTAACGTATCAGAAGGTTCTGGGCTGCCAGAAGCATTATCATAAGCAATGGATCTCTATGGACCAGCTAAGCACCAGCAATTAACACTACAACTCTAAATATCTGTCTATGAGTAGAGCAAAAAGTAACAAATTATAGTTACAATATAAATGGTATATTAAACAACAAGATAATAAGTTGTTATGAAATGAATGTTACTTGTAAGTTGTTCTCTGAGATGACAACCACAAATGACTTCACTTGATTAACGAAATTTCCTCTGAGCGTGGTCGCACCAACGGCGTAATGAGAGAGATTGAATCCAATAGTATTATTTAATAATGATCCGGGCCAAAAATCCAACGTAGTGTGGGAAGGCCCAAAACGATGTTATCACACTATTATAATCTTCAATCAACGGCCGTGGCCAATAAAGCAGAAGAACAAACGGCGATAACGTTTATATTTCAACCAACGCGGTAGTATATCAGTATATGTATATGTATATAACCAAACAATTATGTCCGTTTTTACATATGAAGTGTGACAAAATAGAGAAAGAGAATGGTTTTTATTTCGTCGTTACAAAAAATCACTGAATATACATGTCACCATACTCTTCATCTCTAAATCCACCTTTAAAGCTAAACAGAATAATGTTATGTTTAGCTTGGAATTAATAAAAAGAATCTCTCAGATCCGTCCACAATTTATTCCAGTAATTAGAAATAAACTATCATGAAAAGGCTATGAAAACTTCTAAGTATATTGTATTACATACAAACGAATTTGGTACTCAAGTACAAATGATTTATTAACCAGAACAAATACCACAACAGTTCCAACTCAAAAAATACTGTGCTTTCTGACGACATTCAAAATTTTAATTCATTTTTGTATTGGTTGTTTGAATCCTCCCATTGATGTTTAGGACTACAATTGATCAGTGCCTTGTTGTGCATCTCGTGTTAGTTGTCTCGATATCGCCCTAAATCACAAACATTCTAAGCAGAAATAAGTGGTGGCTAGTAGTAGAACGCAACGCGCTCTTCGTCCTATTCGGGACTCGTCAGCTGGTGTACCCGCATCCTAGAGTTGATGTGTCACTCTGAGACTGGAGCCCAGCACCCTCCACTGTGAGATGCAGGTACATCCAGCCGATGAGTTTCAAGTAGGACGAAACGCGCGTCCTGGATTCCACCGCTAGCCACCATCCATCTCTGCTGATGATTGGGAATTTTAGTTTGTTTTTTTTGTGCTAGTAATTTGCAAGTTGAACGTTCACAATAAGTTTGTTACGGGTATAATCAACATTACCGGAGTTATTTTATTTCCTGAAAACATGAATTACTACAAATGTCATATAGTAAACCTTATCGAGGTTTAGTTAAGTTGATGTTATGAAAACTTCTAAGTTGTTCACTCTAAATAAGTTATGCAAAACGTAAAGCCCAAATATGATTTTATAGAATGATTGACTGGGCAAAGAGCATGTTCACAGTGTAAGGCTTTGTATTTTCGACTTTATTGATATTTAAAACCGACTTTGACCGGTCTTTTTCAGAATAAAAGTTACTTCATTAGATTCATTTTCAGGATGAACACTTCAGAGGAATCTTATATTAGGACGAAATGAGTGTTTACTCTTCTTTGATTGACAATCATATTCCGACTGAAGTCAGTTTGTGACGAATGCAACCCGAAGCTCCATCGTTACCTACACAAAGATCAAGTTTAAATGGTTTTTAATTTTTAAAGTTGATAAATTAAATTAGAATAATAGTTTAGTTGGTAAATGATTTAAAGCCGAGGATTAATGAAATGTGTAATATCATAGTTTATGGCTCCACAATATTAAGTACACATGACTACACATAGGATTAAACCCTAGATATTCGGGTGTTATCTAAAACGTAATGCTTTCAAATTATCAACTCAAAAGCTTACGGTCCACTTTTCTACAATTTTTCATAATTCCCTCAACCAATATTATGATGTGTGAAATGATCACTCCTATACACTATCCATTCAAAAAGGTTGTAAACTTCATACATACATACATACATACAGCTGTTTTCTTCATAATTTTTATCAGTTCGAAGAGATCAAGTATTAGGTAATTTCTTCGTAATTCGTAAAATTTTAGAAACGATTTTATAGTAAGAAAAAATGAGGGAATCCACATCAAGTTAAATTATTAGCAAATAAAAAGAAAATATTAGAAAAGTAAACACGCTAACAATCTGGATTAGAATTTTGGTGTCGTATTGACATACGTACACTTACAGACTGACTAAAATAATCTAAGTGAGTGAGAGCCGGAAAGTAGTTATAAACTACGAAGAAATAACCATCCATTGCCAATGAATCTTGTTGTTAATGAAAAATAACGTTAACTTATACAAAAGTCTTCATAAAATGTTTCTGTTTTAACAATGATCGTTTTAAGTAGTAACATTATAAGTAACAGTACACATTTGGAAGAAGAGACCACATTCAGTTTACTATCATATTTAGCCAATGTATCAGATCATATAGTTGAATTACTTCGATTTATGGTATTTTTACAAAATATATGAAGATGTAATAAAAG
Organism: Schistosoma mattheei; assembly: GCA_944470405.2. Taxonomy (NCBI): domain Eukaryota; kingdom Metazoa; phylum Platyhelminthes; class Trematoda; order Strigeidida; family Schistosomatidae; genus Schistosoma; species Schistosoma mattheei. The sequence goes on from OX103945.1 coordinate 11,747,477, forward strand.
TTTCATTATTAATTAAATATTACTCACAAGTAGTTAAAACCGTTACCAGAACGATTTTTCAGATGCAAACAGTGTAAGTATAAGCAGAGTATTGTATACGATAATGAATTATTCAGTTTACGTCAAAATGTTCACCTGAAGGATAAGATTTTAGGATCTGCCGTAGAGAAGATAACCCAATCTATTTGAAATTACAATGATAATGATAAATGGGAATTGAATAGTTAGTTCCTCTGAAATACATTCCGGTTTTCTTAAGCTTACTTTTACTCATTCATTACTACAGATCACCTTATTCCATTTAAATGATCAATACTCATTACTGTGGTAACAAAACAACTATCACTAATATGTTTTATATTTAGACAAAGTTATCAAGAAAGAAAGGGGAAATAGTTGTGCATTTTCTTCAATCGAGTTGTACATATAAAAAAGTCCTATTCCATTATAATGTGGATGATATTTTGTAAACCTACCATCCCTTGTGTAGGTTGAAAAACACCTGATTATCTCGCAAGACACTACCATCAATGTAACCTCACAGAAGAATAAATATAAATTGTTTGTAACCTAATATTTGTATCTACTTAATAAAAAATATATATAAGCATATATTTGTGATATCCCAATGAGTATAGAGTTGAAGAGATTGTTGAGTCTAGATTGATATCATAAATGGATCAATGTTAGACCACTAGTGAAAACCTGAAAGCACTGGACGACCGTTTCTTCCTAGTATGGGATTCCTCAGCAGTGCACATCCACGATCCCTCACGTGAGTCTCGAACCCAGGATCTTCGGTCTCGCATGTGATCTCTTAAATTAAGCTTTCAACGTCTCCAATAAATCGCTTCTTCAGAGAATAAATAAAATACTAAATTACGGAAAGTCAAAAATTTAGTTTTTTTACTCATTAGGATAGTACGAATACATCATTAGTTATTTTATAAGCAATCTAACCCATGCCGAATCCACTTTTTGAAATTTACATGTCATATCCCGATATTAATACGTGTAAACCAATCGTGTCTGGGTTCTCGAACTACTGTAGATTGAATAGATGTGTATTTCTTTTAGTTATTTTCTTCTGAAACTAGAGATTAACGAGAAATCGTTGTTGCATTTTCATACAAATTGCATTCTGTTTCCATTCTTTACTGTTCGATCCTCTTGTCTCCCTGCTGCCTGACATTCTGTTTACGACTAACGTCATATACTACTTATGTAGATATAAGTAGCACACACCACATGACTAGTAAACTTACAAAGTTATCGATAGGATTCTTATTAACGGTGATGAAATGTAATTGAATTATTTTATGGAATTTAGATGAAGTGGCCAAAGATCAATCTGTTTAACACAAGATAATATATCATAAGTTTGAGACGATATAAAGCTATGCGCTGATATAGTGTTTAACATTAACATTAGGGTAAAACAACTTTTTTAATTTATTCCTAACACCACTGACTTTCTTTCTTCACAAACCTATGTAGGTCATTCAATTTAATCTGTAATAGTTTAGATTATCTCATTGTTGATATTTTGACTGAGATTTTATCAGTCTTCATGAACATATATGCATCCTTTGAAGATTGCCTTGTTATGTTCATCATGACACAAGTTTATGTAGAATAAATGGAATTCATTGAAAAGATCATTTTCTTATTTATTGATTAATAGATAATCAACTTGTAGTGTCGGTTACTATGTTAAGTCCATATGCCTTATTATAGCTTTCGGATAGGCCAATCTATTCATTCTACTTGAGTCTTATTTTGACCTTGTTAATTATTCGCTTATCAATCTTGACTGTTTTTACATGAGCGCATATGTGTGTACATTTATTATCTCATTACTCATCACATGTCTGTAATTTATTTTTGTGTGACTATAAATATTGATTAACGCTTGGTTGAATGAGAGTTGACTTACCCGCCGTCTCCACTGCGCATCGTTTCGCTTCTCACTATTCCATTCGCTTCATATACAAAATATATGTATTCAAAGTCCATTCTCGTTATTTGACTTATTTAATTCCGTTGTTGACTAACGCGATTAAAGTCGACGATTATATACGAGGATAGGCGACATATATAACAATCATTCATACGATCAAATTAGAGTCAGAACTCAGGCCACTCAAGTGGAGAGCCCGTCGACAACATTGTCCAATCTAAATGATGACAAAATAAAAGCCCCACTGAAAACTCATAATAAACACAAATCTTAATGTGAATAGTTGATGGTTTATTATATACTAGAAACTTGCATTTTGAGCGAACGAAGAAAAGGTAATAAGCACTTCTGAATGATCAAAGAAAAAGAAAAAAACATATTTAAATTCGCTGATACTCAATTAAGTAACCAAAAACAAACTTTTGGGGACGTTAGATCCCCAGAACTCACTTCAAAAAGGACCTAATGTTGTAATTTCATTTAGGAGAATTGAGTTTCTTTGTTTTTGCGCCAAAAGCGCTATTTTCACCTTCACGTCGTATTTCCCACTTGTGAGAATCTTAAACGCTATTAGTTCGTTGTGTCTTGTAGTATGCTATTTTGTAACGCTTCACAAAGACGGTTTTGTGCTGTATATATACGTTTTGATTTGTGTTTGTTGTTATCGCTCGTGCTTCTGACTTCGACTTTTCTCTCTAGTTAGCGGGGCTGGGACCCAATAGAATATCTAGTTTATTGATCTTTGGTCACAAGTCTTTTTTCCGTTCGTAGTCTAAGTGAATTCGTAACTGCTTCAAACCTAGCACAAACAATCTAATATTAACACAAAAACCAAATCAGGGTTTCTTTCCAATCACCTTTGATAATCTAACCTCAATCATAGTGCTTTACTACATTTAATGATTTGGACTTGTAATCACACTTTAATTGAATTAATAGAAACCATTCAGGATCTAATGAAAACATCGAGTAATACTCAGTAATTAAATAGTTCATTTGTACCTTGATTTCCAGTGTTACTACAGTTATATACAATATTTTTTTGTTTATTGATAAGTTTTGCGGATTCAACGCTATATTCGTCTTCTAAACTATTCTGCAGTTCCTCAAGCTAGAACTATACAGCGACCGGAACAACGAGAGAAGACGCAAAGTATGCGAGAAGTAGTTTACTCCAAGGTTCATTTTAACACAGAAAATATAGGGTTTTTATAATATTTTTAAATGTCCTTGTGTTGCTCGAAGATTCTGGAATGCTACTAAGCATAGTAACTGTATAGCAGCCAACCAATCAGAGACTCTGAATGTGACGTTTCGCTTGCTTGATATTTTTTGGTTAAGACTTTAAGTGAATGCTGACTGGCTGAAACGCTTCTTAGTTATTCTCGATGCTTGCTTGTCTTGTGCAAGCAATTTTCTGGATCATCCCAACATTTATATTTGACACTGATTATATAAACTTTGGTAAAAATTGAACAAGAAGGTCGAAGTTTTGAAATGAAAAGGAAAAGAAAAAGTGTAATGCAAGAAATAATCATCTTTGGAGAAATACGATTATCTTTGTTCAAATGAATCTGTAACATAAATGCATTTAACCTATTGGAATATAAGACTAATTAAAGTTTATCTACTGTTCATTCGTTATATACATCAAGCTAAACTTTTATATATAACAACAATTTAGGCTTTTGTTAGTATAGCATTATAGAGATTGTTCAATTTCATAAAAATCACTATTTGATCCATATTAGAAAACTATTAAAAACTTAGAAGCACTAAACAGCTGGGGTTTTTTTTTCTTTCCTTCTTTCACTCAATTGATATAAAACATTGATTTATGTAAAACTTGTTTCATTGAATGAATAAATACCAAGATTAAAATTTACTTCACATTTGTTTATTGTCCTATTTATCACTGTATAACTATTTACTTCAGAGCTGAAACTTGGAGAACTACAACAACCACCATCAAGAAGGTACAAGTATTTATAAATAGCTGTCTACTCAAGATACTCAAAATCCATTGGCCGGATACCATCAGCAACAGTCGTTTGTGGGAGAGAACAAACGGGCTTCCAGCAGGAGAGGAAATTAGGAAAAGACGATGGAAATGGATAGGACATACACCAGTCAAATCGTCAAACTGCATCACGAGGTAAGCCCTAACTTGGAATCCTGAAGGGAAGCGGAAAAGAGGAATGCCAAAAAACACATTACGTCGGGAAATAAAAGCAGATATGAAAAGGATGAATAACAACTGGAAGGAGCTGGGAAGGATTGCCCAGGACAGGGTTGGATGGATTTTTATAAAGAGAAAATACAAACAACTCAAGAAACATTTCAATATCTACCATTTGAATTATCACAACAATATCAACAATTAAATGAAAGTATTGGACTTAAATCTACTACCAATTCAAATGATATTCATTCATTGAAACAATTATCTCAGGAAATTTGGCGATTATTTCAAGAAAGATCACTAAATAATAATAATGATCTTAAGGAAATAGACAATCATTCTACAACAAATTATAATGAACAACAATTAAATTATCAAATAAATTCAAATTATTCTTGACCAAATCATATGAACACTATTGCCGCCATACAATGGATCATTTAAAACAAACGGAGAATTCAATTCTCAATACCGACCATCATCATAATAATAGCAGCGCCGGTGATATTCCTTCTAAAAATAAACCCCAAAAAAGAGAAGAAAAACAAGAACAAAATAGTTGTCAAGAGGGAGATTCAAAACTATTAAATTTAAATGATGGTCATTTTAAATCTTTTACAAAAATTGATAAAATAAAAACTTATCAATTATGGTTTAATTCATTAAATTGTTTAAATACACAACAAAAATTATATCATTTATATAAAACGAATTATTTCATCAAAAATTATTGTGAAAATGTGGAACATTTAAAAATGAATGAAAATGATTCATTGAAAAGTAACAATATTGTAAATAATAATACAATGACTACTAATACTACTCATAATAATAATGATAGTAGTAATGATAGTGCGATTAATAATAATGATAATAATAATAATGATAATACTGTTAATAGTGACATGAATGATACAAGTAATATTAATAATTTATCGATACCTTCAAATTCTGCCTTAGATGCTTTAATTCATATGACCACATCTACAATGCAACAATTAAAACATGATGGTGATTTCTCAGGTAATTATTTGAATTAAATTCCCTTTCTTTATTCATTATAAATAATCATTGAATTATAATATTATATTCAAATTATAGATATATCTTATTGAAGAATATAAAATAGTACGAATTCTAGATGATGTATTGTATCCAACCGACTAACATGGAAATATGTTCCATGAAATGTTAAGTCAGATAGACTAGAGATAACTTTTATTCATTTATTTTTATTTTAACACATATATATTGGTACAAGGAGGCGCCAAATACATATGCGCCACACAAATCTCATTCGATATGTGTGAGGACTGTGATACTTCCCGGGTACCTAAACCGAAGCAGGTGGTTTTCCTAGAGGGCCACTCCCCGAGCCTTCGACCTGAAGGTCTGATCCACAAGGCAGTGGAGCATCGTAAGGAGATGCAGTCCCATGGAAGCCGGTGACCAACGATTGGTTCATACGTCATTTGTTCCCTCAGGATACTGGAGCCCATGTGCACCATTGGTTTGGGATCCGGTTAAAGCGCCGGACATTCTCTTTTCGTCTTCTCATTTTCGTAAACAACAGTAATACCACGAGAAGGCAATGAGTAGGACTTCCTTGCAGAGGCTATATACGCGTGGCCATGTGAGGGCATTTCGAGAGGGAGAGCGGACTCTCCCTACTCTCGGCCATACCAGAGCATTTGGGGGCACTAGAGATAACACTATATGTTGATTAATACAATTCGATCAGTGCTAAAGGATTAGACAAACATAATATTAACATGATGATCTATTTTGTAAGATTCAAATGAGCATAAATTTGAGTTTATGAAGTTAAACTACATGTTCAGGATAAACAAAAACAAATAATCGAATTAAATTAACACAAATTTAAATAGTAAAAAGTAACATTAAGTTCAGTCATCCGAAGAATTAGCCTGTTTTTAATAGTTAAGTATATGAGTTGATCTAAACTAGACACTATTGAAAATATGGAAGCACTGGACGACTATTTCATCCTAGCATAGACTTCCTCATCAGATAGACATTGGCATCGTTGGGTGTCAGCTTAGTGATCTAGAGGTTAAGTGTTCGCGCGTGAGACCGAGGATCCTGGGTTCGAGTCCAATGTGAGAAATCATGGATGAGCGTTGTTGAATAGTCTCATACTAAAACGAAACGATCATTCAGTGCTTTTAGGTTTCCAATATTGGTCTAGCTTAGATCGACTCATGAATTCATTTATTAAAATTACTACAATCTCCACAAATCCCCATTTTGATAATTGGCTTATATTAAGTCATAAAATGTCAGAATTTCACATTTCCACTTATTGGAATCTGATAAGTATATCATTTATTTTATTATTAAATTTTCACCTAATACTTACTTTACTTGGAACTATCATATCCAACTTTAATATTGATATTGACAAACTATTCAGTATTCAATCACTTGTAAAATGATGCATTTCTAACCATTATAGTAGTATTTACTTATCGCAAATTATATGTATAAGAGTTGTATGTATGAATGATAGGTGAAGTTCTACTATCTAGTATGATACTACTAATTAAGTGAACTTTGATTTTGAATGATTACTCAAGTTGGTGACTAAAATTACTTTTTTGTGGCAACATTCAGCTAATTAAATTAAATATACAATTGATTACAACGTACTGTATATGAATATTTAGTTGTTACATTTGTCTGCCGAATAATTTGTCATTAAAATTTCAATGTCTGATGAATAATAAGTAGATATGATGTGAGTTTCTAGTCTATGATCTATCATCAATAGTGATGTAAATATCATCTGTATAGAAAATATCAAGTTCTAATGAAGATAGCTACATTCATACCAATTTGATATAACATGTTAATTATAAATCTTTGTAAATTCTCATTTATCTTTTATTTAATCATGAGTAATGATTGTTGGAAAGACAGTGATAAACATTTCTAATCGTACACACATAGTTAGATACAACCCCCAAATGACCTGGTACAGCTGAGGTGGGGACATTCAACCCTGCCTTCTGAAATGTTACGTATATACTGTCACTGTCGGGGAAGTCCTACTCACTGCCTTTTCTGGTGAGGGTATTGTTTACGAAATTGAGGGGACGAAAAGTGAATATTCGGCGCCCTAACAGAGTTGATGGATATGGAGGATCCACCTAAGGGGTATATGGGAGGCCTATGCTTCTCCACGAGGAGTAACAGGCATCAATAAGTAAGCAAGTAACTAATTAACTTAAGGGAGTTGAAAGATCCTAATTCCAAAACAATGGTGCACATAGACTCCAGGATCCTGAGGGGATAAATGGCGTGTGAACATACTGTTGGTCACCGGTTACAATGGGACTGTATCTCTTAACTCTGTTCCATGCCTTGTGAATTAGACCTCTAAGTCAAAGGCCCCAGAAGTGGCTTTTAAGAAAACCGCTTGTGTCAGTTGGGGCACCCAAACAATATTCCAGCTCTCATATATATCAAATGTTTTGTGTGATGTATATATATTTGGTGCCTCCTTGTACCGACGTTTATTTGTTAAAATTAATAAAAACGATATATATATATATATATATATATATATATATATATATATATATATGATGTCTAACTTATCAGTTCATGAGAAATTTACCAGGTCTTTTTTTAATCTCAATTCAAATGTCTAAACAAATAATCCCTTATTATGTGTTACTAGTTGAAATCACAAGTCAGTTGAGGCTAGACCACCATGGAAAATCTGGAAGCACTGGACGGCTATTTTGTCCTAAGACGGAACTCCTCAGCACTGAGCATCCACGATCCCGCCTCGTGAAATTCGAACCCAGGGTCCTCGGGGTCACGTGCGAACGCCTAACCTTAGACCACTGAGCCAGCATATAACGTTATTGATGTCTAACTTTAACCAATCCACGAAATTGCGCCACTGTCCACCATTGTCTTCAGTGAGTTACTATCTCACAAAAGACCCGGTTGAACTCCACTGGTCACTTCTTCTTACTAAAACTCCAGGATATACCACTTGGAGACCGTTACTCGTCCAGTCTTGGGATCTCAGTTAACCATTGAAAGGCTCCAGACGAACTTTCTGTTTATACCATTGATTAAATAACTAATTTGATCGTTGAACAAGAGTGATTCTTAAAATCTCTTACTAAATACTATATTATTTGCTGATACCTTATACGTGAACTTTTGAAATTTGTTTTACTCTAAAATTCTAATTTACATTCATTCGAACTCATCAAGATGACTATTATAATTTAAATCATGCTAAATTTATTTATTCTACAATTTGATTCAAATGATATATTACCCCTTCTAATTCATAATTTAAGTTTGCTTACTGTAAGAAATCAATGTTCAGTATAGGTAAATGTCAATTATTACTTCATTTGAAAGGGTTTTGTGGAGGTCTCCACCGACTGTATTCATTTGAGGTATCTTCTAAAGCCAAAGAGACCTAGATAACATTGTGGATGCGTGATGGGACTGTAGTCAAAATTCAGGACATTTAGGTGTCGCATTGAGATGCCATAATTATCAGAGTTTAACCACATTGGGATTACGACAGTTACATATAAACGGTAGTGAAAAATAGAATTTATTCAAATTAGAAATGAAAACCATTGTAACTAAATTATAAGTTATTCAAAACCTGAAAAATCTGTGGTTCGACCTTCAGTGTGGTTGCTGCCATCCACTACGAAAGGATCTAATACTAAAATCCAACATCTTTCCTGTGCTTCCTGCTTTCTAGCGGTTGTTTAACTTAGGTCAGCCTACCATTTAAATCCTAAAAGTTATTTTGTGTATTTTAATGTTTTATTTATGTACTGTCATTACTTAAATGGGTGATATATAATCCTGTATAGTATATGTTAAAAGGGCTTATAGGCAGTTTCCAGTTCACTAATCAAATCTCTAATCAATGCATAAACAGAACAGTATTCTATTTTAGAATAACATGTATATCATACACTCCTAATCATTAAAGTAAATCTTCAGTATGTCATTAAATCTAGATAATGTGCAGAATGTATTGAATATCCTCAACTAACAGGAAATTCCTCTTTATAATTATTCAAATGTCTATTTTGTTAGTGAACAATAAAGTTTTTCTTTATAATTCCTATTCTATCTATCTATTTATCTATCTATCTATCTATCTATCTATCTATCTATCTATCTATCTATCTATCTATCTATCTATCTATCTATCTATCTATCTATCTATCTATCTATCTATCTATCTATCTATCTATCTATCTATCTATCTATCTATCTATCTATCTATCTATCTATCTATCTATCTATCTATCTATCTATCTATCTATCTATCTATCTATCTATCTATCTATCTATCTATCTATCTATCTATCTATCTATCTATCTATCTATCTATCTATCTATCTATCTATCTATCTATCTATCTATCTATCTATCTATCTATCTATCTATCTATCTATCTATCTATCTATCTATCTATCTATCTATCTATCTATCTGTCTATCTATCTATCTATCTATCTATCTATCTATCTATCTATCTATCTATCTATCTATCTATCTATCTATCTATCTATCTATCTATCTATCTATCTATCTATCTATCTATCTATCTATCTATCTATCTATCTATCTATCTATCTATCTATCTATCTATCTATCTATCTATCTATCTATCTATCTATCTATCTATCTATCTATCTATCTATCTATCTATCTATCTATCTATCTATCTATCTATCTATCTATCTATCTATCTATCTATCTATCTATCTATCTATCTATCTATCTATCTATCTATCTATCTATCTATCTATCTATCTATCTATCTATCTATCTATCTATCTATCTATCTATCTATCTATCTATCTATCTATCTATCTATCTATCTATCTATCTATCTATCTATCTATCTATCTATCTATCTATCTATCTATCTATCTATCTATCTATCTATCTATCTATCTATCTATCTATCTATCTATCTATCTATCTATCTATCTATCTATCTATCTATCTATCTATCTATCTATCTATCTATCTATCTATCTATCTATCTATCTATCTATCTATCTATCTATCTATCTATCTATCTATCTATCTATCTATCTATCTATCTATCTATCTATCTATCTATCTATCTATCTACCCATATGTATGTATGCAATACAATCATACACATGAATGAATATTACGCTTTTCAAGAATTAAGATGATTTGTTTGCTTTTTTTCATTTCACGAATGTAATTTGTTTGAATTGAATTATAACACAACCTAATAAGTTATTTTGAAGGGAAACACTTTGACTGTTTTAGTGCTTTGTCTCATTAGTCTTGGTTACTAAACATGTTCAATAATTTATATTTCACTACTGTATAGAATGAGTTACAAATTGTTTTAATTATCATTATACAACTATATTTTATTATCAAATTGTAATGTTGACAAAATAATAACTGAAATTAATCAGAAATGAATTGATAACATTTTTCTAAATATAGAACTACTTAGTAGTCATCTGATTGCAAAAATTAGTAGCTATCAGAGCTCAATAGCTAAGTGGATAAGGAGATGTTGAAGTAAACGGTGCTAAGTTCTCGTCTCAGAGTAAATATCAACTCTAGGATGCAGGTATATCCAGTTGACGAGTCCCAAATTGGATGAAACGCATGTCCTGGATTTCATTGTTAGCCATTATCCATTTCGCTACTCAGTAGTACTTATACATAATTCTATCATTCACTGGAACATAGAACACTATTGAGTATTTAAAACAATTAGTCGCTTTGATAAATTTCGATAATGATATTAGAAGACGAAGATTATCAGAACTATGTGATATATTTGCGTAATACATTTCGAACAATCTAGTCACATATATACTTCTTAAGAGCATTTATATATAAAAAATAAAAGGTCAACTAGACAGGAAATGGGGTAAGAGGTGATAAGGATAAAGATAAGACTAATAAGAATATCAATAAGCGACCAGCAATTTTTAAAATTTTTTTAAAATAATTTTTTTCACCCCTTTAAAAAAGTTTTTTTCATCCCATTTTCCGGTAAACATTTACTGCACGGCCATTTTTGTATTTTTTTCACCCCTTTTGAGAAAATTTTTCATCCCCATCTTCCAATAATTTTCATTCTGTTTCGTCCAATCAAATAACTAGTTTTGAGTTCGTTATAATTGGTCGTTTATTTCTTCAAATCGATATAAAATATGAGGACTTGATGACAGAGCACATTTTCTTACGATTATGGATTGTAGTAACATGCGAAGCTCGAGCTCCGTCGTTTCTCATGTTGTCACAGGAACCGATAACCTATTCTTGAGCACATTGTATCTCGTAGCGTTCCAATCTATTGAAGCGTTGAAGAGCGCCATTAGAACGTGTGAAAGAGCTACGTACAGCCATTATGTGGTGAGGGATTCTCATTTACATAGAGATCGGAAGTCGTATATTAGATTCGTATGTTGGAGAAATGGCCGTAGGACATTTAGCGGTTCCTCACAGCCGAGTAGACGAACGAGGTAATTTGATTAGTGTTATTATAATTTTCATAAAGGACTTTCGTGAACACTCAATGTCCTTCCTTCATCTTTTGTAAGTCTACCTAAGGTTACTGGACTGTGGTTCGTGGGATTGTGCATCACAATCACGATTGCAATTCCCTAAGGTACCAAAATAATTATTGGGTGCGCAGGTTAACGGAGGTGGAATTCGAAACAGTGAGACCAATTTTGATACCTGGGACAGCAGCATTCAATATTATGCACTTTGTTTACCAATCTTATAGAAAGTGCATTAATCCTCAAGATGTTTTTAATATGCGCCACAAAGTGTTCTCACAAGCCAACCTTCCTGGTAAGCAATCTGCCTATTTATAATGTAAACGATAGGGGATTACGCCAAATTAAATGCTCACATAACGTCTTTCGGTGGGCTTTGCAAATACGAATTAGACGAAGAAAATTTTCTGTCATATTTGTTCTTCACGACTGCTGATCAAATTAATTTGGCAGCTCGTTTTTGTGATGTCATGGGTTTCGACGGGACGTACAAGACAAATAACGAGAACGTATATTTATATCAGGTAGTAGCCCTTGATATGAACTTTATGGCAATACGCGTTTGTACTGGATTTATAAGTCGCGAGACATCGACTTTGATTTCTCGAATCCTGTCGTTCTTCCAACGGTCAACCAACAATCGGCAGGTGATAGGCATTGTAACAGATGATTCACCTGCAATAGCTGCTGCCATCACGCAGGTGTATCCCGATTCCCACCACATTTTGTGTCGTGTACACGTTATTCGCAATGTCATAAAGATGGTAAGTGTTTCGTTCCATAACATTAATCCATTTTCGTACGTGCAGTCAACTGTCCGATGTGTGGCGCTATAACCAACTCATAGTTGCGCCGTCCACCAGCTAAATCTGCATTAATGTGATTACCGTTCATGCATTAGTAACACATTTGTAATCTGTCTAATAATAGTACATTTTAGTAAAATTTAATAGGAATATTTCAGTAAAGTGAAAATTGTCATTTTGTCGTATGGTCAATGAATTTAGAATTATATTTAATAGTGAATATAATAAGATGATTGCACTAATTAATGTGATTATAGGTCATAGAGAAGTAAACACAATTAAGAATATTATCCGTTTTATAGATACAAAAATAAGAATTTTATATTCTTGTTTTATATTTAAAGAACCTGAAACCAGAACTGTGCGTACGTATGAAGTAAGTCTGGTCGTTACCTTTGGCTTAATTATCATTATTATCTAATGGCTTTATTCCATATTATATCTTTGGTACAATATAGAATTCTCAGCACAGGGTATTTCAACAAGTTACTTACGCAAAAACACAGTAACAAATACAAAAAAGTTTTAAAAAAATCCCGAAAAACTGTACAACTTTTAAAATTAGAGACATATTAAGAATGCAGCTTATTGACTAGGTTAACGTTAACAACCTGTTCGTCACAGAGTATATTTGCTAGGTAAGGTATTATAGCACTTTTACACTTTTGCTTGCGTGCATGGATTTTAATGTAATTACGTCTCGTTCTACCAGAAGATATACAAGGAGAGAGATAAGAGTGAAGGGGATGGCTAGTATCTGATGAAATAACACCTGCCAGGAGTTTGCATGATTTTAAATGTCTATCCACAACCATATTATTTATGACCTCGAAAGATTCACCACACATCTTGCTAACTGCCTTCAGCACTCTTCGCAATACAGCAAAGTCTTTTTTTCAAAAGGCCGGGAAAGAATAATGGAGAGCAGTAAAGAATAATAGGTAATATGCAAGAATTGACAAATTGTAAGAGTAAATGACGAGTAATCCCAAGAGCATGCAATCTCTTTATGTAGTAAGTCAGACGGAAAACCTTCTTTGATAACAATAAAACGTGGGAAGACCAAGAGAGATCAGAGGAAAAGGTGACACCAAGATAATTGACCTTCAACACTGTGTTTATCAAAGTCTCCAATGGCACAAGCATTATGGGATTTCAAAATGGTGTTTAGATGCCGTTCATGTCTCATGCTAAAGTTAACAGCTTGACATTTAGATGTATTTAGTATGAGACCATTACCAACAGACCAACAATCAATACGAGACAAAAACTCACTCATTTCTATGGGATGTAAAGAGAAAGAGATGGGCATACATACAGTGAGATCATTCGCATATTTCACAAAAAAGTTTTCTGTGGGAGATGGCAGATCATGCAGAAAAAAAGAAAAAAGAAGAGGTGAAAGAACAGCTCCTTGTGGTACACCTTCATGAGACAGTAGAGACTCTGAACACTTTCCTCCAAATAGTGTACTGTTCCCTTCCAGAGAGGTAGAGACATAGCCAGTTGGTTATCCAGCTGTCATTGTTGACGCTGATTAACTTGGTAAGTAAATGTTGTCTTGGTATAAAATCAAAAGCTAAAGTATAGTCCAGAAAAGCACATCGAACATACTTCTTACCCTTTTCTAAGTTGAACAATGTTGTGATACAGAACAGCAACAGCATCTAAGGTGCTTCATTTGCATCTGTAAGCAAACTGATATGGATCAATATGCTTTTTTATCGCAGGCTGAAGTGGAAGTATTAATAAATACTCATCATATCACCTTATTTATTTTTACATCTGTATATTAACTTTATTCACTGTAACAAAGTCACCAATTTACTTATTATATATTGAAATTAAACGTCATTATACCTAATTATGAATTGATACAATCGACCTTATTCAGTATTAATCTGTATAATCGAGATAGAAATTTATTTCGTCAGACGACGTAGGCTTGTTCATTGACACTTAATACAACCAATATTTCAAATACTTGTCAAAAATGGTTATTATCAGAATGGATTTTGTTGAGATTTTTAGAAATTTCACTGGTTGAAATCATGAGTTAATTAAAACTAGACCACCATGGAAAACCTGGAATTACTAGACGACCGTTTCGCTCTAGTATGGGACTCCTCAGCAGTGCGCATCCAAGATCCCGCACCCCTGAGATTCGAATCCAGGAACTATGTCTCGCGCCAGGCGCTTAACCAACTAGACCGCTGAGTCGGCATTCAACGGTGTCAATGGCTAACTTCAACCAATCCAGGAAGTTGCGCCACCGTACACCATTGTCTTCAGTGAGATGATATCTCACAACAGACCTGAACTCTCACTAGAACTCGAGGAGTGTCTCCTGAAGTCAGTCACTAGTGAGCAGGTGATTATTATTATTAGAATGGGTTTTGTGGACATTTTAGAAATTTCATTGGTTGAAATCATGAAATCGTGGATGTGTACTCCTGAGGAGTCCCATACTAGGACGAAACCGCCACCCAGTGCTTCCAGGTTTTCCATGGAGGTCTAGCTTCAATTGACTCATGATTTCAACCAGCGAAAAATGGTTATATTCATAATGTATATATATTTCAGGTTTCATATTATAAAGAACAATATTCACACATGACGGAAATGTACATACAGTTTCTTTTTTATTGTTTCTCTATTATGTTTCACAAAGATAGTCGATGATTTTCAAATATCATTCCATACCTTATAAATAAGTAACGTTTGCAATGTCATTAACATATGACATTTACTAATTCATGTAAACAGTTTGCTAGACTGAAAACTTAGAAAATATTTGCTATTGAAATAACGTGAAAATAAAAAGCCTAACGCTCACTTCCTAAACCCGATAACCCATTTACATGACTGTTTAAACACACAAGTATTTATTATCATATTTATAAACGGTTGAACTACAAAGAATATACAGGTAAAAACAATGAACACTTTTAATGAATTAACAAAATAACCCTATTGAAATCTAACATTTTATTAACGAAATCGTTTATAAAGTGAAAGTAAACAACTATTTTGTATTAAGAATTACTATTTACATTATAAACCAATCATAAATATGAATTGACTCTTTCTGAGTAATTATTACTTCTTTGAGATCGCTTAAAAGTGATTTAATTTACCGGTCTTTCACGGTTCGCGTGATTTATGCATGCCGTAATCAGTATTTCATCATGATGATTTATTATTTTTTTAATTAACATACCATGTGTTAAGAGAAAAACTTATGAACACACTTAGATGATAATTGGTTTATTAATTGCGTATTAAACAATTGACTACCTTTCTACTTCAGTAATCAATATCAAATATTCAAATCGGTTCTCAGTTCTTTTTTCCAAAATTTTGTTGGGCACGATATATCCCAAAAACTTATAGTTTGTAATTTTATCTTTGTGGAGCTTGTATGCAGATGTATACGTGGGCATTCCTTACCACATACGCACATAGTCCATTGATGAACTTATCGATCAAATGTTTAAAAGCTCCATGGAATATATATATACGTTTTAAAAAACTTGTTTGTGGGCTTGCTCGTTTTCTGGCTGTTTGCAGAATATATTTTCCATACCAAGCTTGGACTTCTCCTTCTAGATAGTGGGGTTGGAACGCATTGATAGCTAGATTACTGGCCTTTGGTCACTGAGTCTTGTTCTCGTTTGCAGATTAAGTGAACTCGTGAAGTTTCGAACCTAACAAACTTTTTTTTTATGAGATACATTTAATTAATCGTGTCAAGATAACTAACGACTTCAATTCAACGTCTACTTGAGCGGAAAACAAAAATTTATCCCAATACACATTCACTAACAGTAGTATTACACGGTAGTGAAATTGAGTTGGTGTATTTTTCTTCGAAATGCAAATTATGACATGCAATCAAAGCACTTGATGCTATTTCGATTCCAACTAATCAGATTGCAAAGACGAACAGTTTACGATCAATTACAACATTATTAAAGGTGACAAAATTTTTGTTCATTATCACTTGAGTACACACTTGCAAAACAAATACACCAATCACTAAACTTTCTTTTCACACCCTACAATTTCTAAGAAATGGGTGGTAGGGAATCATAATTGCCATCCATTTAATGTCAACCCTAATAGTTTAACGCCATCACTAAATAACGATCGGGATGCAGATGGTGCAAACGACTTATAGCTTTGATCTTGAAAAGAAACCCACTTTAGTAAACTTCTTTGGATAAAGTCTAGTGCAAAGTAAAATAACCTCGTCTTTGGACAACATACATTTTCTGTATGTCATTTATTGCCAACAGTTACAAAAGATGTTATTTCTCCATGACCTAAGGTTCTGTAAGTGATCATTATTTATAACATTTTCTTTTAAATGAGCAAAAATCTAGTCAAAAATATGGATACCCATAACAGATTATTCGTAATTGGGTTTTAAAGATCACAATTTAAATCACCAACCTGTATCTTAGTTCTGAGTAGTCATCTACATTGATTTCAATAACATTAGTACAGTTTATTTTCACTGAGTTTAACTGACCGCTTCGAGATTGATATTGAAGTCTTGGTTTTGAATAACATGTAAAATGCCCTTCAGTAAACAAATATATATATATTGTATAATGAGTAGGTAACTGTATTGTTGGGTTTCTATACTCTCCTTATTATGTGCTTTCAGTGAAGCTATTAACTGTTGCTATATGTTTTACTAACCCTTAGTTATTGCTAAGTAATTATGTATTCTTAGCTCCGTCTTCCACCACTTATTGTATAAGTTTTAAATCATGATTAAATTGGGTAAAATAGAGAACTAGTGTGCTTCCTATTTGTGTCTTCTACTCAGCTACTTGGTTTTAAGTGGCTTGAGAACAAATAAGCATCAAGATCTCAGCTGTTAGAATATGTCATTGGTTTTACTAACGATATAGCACGCAATATCGATCCAAATAGCAAGTTATGATAAATCAGAATTCTTAAAACAGAACAATGAAAGCATAATATGTAGACTTTATACTAACCATTACGACAGTATCTACCGGCGTGAAAAGTCGGCTAGAAACGATTTCTCCCGCACACGTGTGCACATACACATACACACACAAAAAGGCAGAGAGTAGAAAAGGAAACAGTATTTTGAAAAGTACAGTTATTGTATACAAAACTCCATCACTGTATTACTATCGTATATTAGATAACAATGGGTAATATTTATGTATATTAGTATTCCACTATATATTGATAACCTGACTCAGTTTTTGAATTCGATTCAGTAGAATATCACCTTGTTTAATCATAGTCTAAAAAGTAGAAAAGAGAATAGAATTAATGAAGGGACTAAAGATAATGACATATTTTTACATATATAACGTGTGATGTTGACAGTCTGTAATGTTATGTAGTCACCAAATTTTCATTATCAGTTAAGATAGGAGTATATATTGAAAGGTTTGAAGTAGTCAGATTATAAGATGTAACATTGAACAGTGGATTCATAATTACCATTGGATTTCAGTTCAGTGGACTAGATATTTGGCGCTCGTGCAAAGGTGAAGGTTCTGAGTTCGATCAACCGTGGTAGAGTCGTGGATGTTCACTACCGAGAAGTCCAGTACTAGGAACGTAACAGCTATCCAATGCTTTCGGGTTTTCAATGGCTGTCTACATCAGGTCAATAAGTGATCATAATAACATTCAATAATCTCCACAAACCCTTATACTGCCAATTCACTTGATAATGGGTTTGGATCATGTAGGTAGGCAGGTGTTTGGTTGACACTTATGGATGACAGCAGTAACACATCATATTTTCTTTACAATGGCTGATACCATTATTTATTGATCTATTCTTATGATGAAAATAGTATGATGTTACACGTTTTTTAGTTTATCATCCGGGAAATATGAATAAAAGAATGATGACTGCAAAATATGTACGTAATTTTAATTATTGCTGTTGTTTAAAAATTCAGTGGTCTGTTACGATTAACAAAAGAAACGTCACACGCGTGGCTTTTGAGTTGTCCGGGTTCGGTTATGGTATTACAACGAAAATAAGAATAAGTGAATTTATTTGTCAAGTACAGGTTTATGTACTTAGTTCTTAGTCACACCTTATATGAAGATTAGTGGCACTACTAACCGATAATACTTAAATCAAAGTAGATGGAATGAAAACATCGACACTTAAAATTACAACTAAATCTTGTCAGAGGAACATATCGTTCCGATTAATCTAGTCTTCAGTGACAAGTCAATTCTATCGATGAAGTCGCAATGTGGCCACTTCTTTAAATAATTTGATATCATGCATATTACATTCGTATGTTAGGTGGAATTATTTAACACACCCAACAAATGTCTTTGTCTCTAAGACCGTTTAAAAACAGGAATGGCTGGTGTGATTCAAGCTTAGCTTGGTCTGCAATTGAGATGACTCAACTACTGGACTGAAAAAAGATGTATATATATGGGATATGACACGGTTATGGATCATATGAGGTTGCGGTTACACGTTACTGACAGTTTTCAGACAAGGGCTGAAAAACCAGCTCCTACAACTGCTTAGAGTTTTCGATTAAAATGAAGTAAATTTCACTTATAAAAACTCAGTGAATTTATCCTTTGCAATGAACGCGAGAAAAATCACGGTTTAGGTCAACCCTGATTAACTAGGTGTAGTGTCCAGTACTAAGTCACACCTACATGAATTAATCCAGATTTCAGACAGACCAATTAATTTACCCTTTTAAGTTATTATCCACATACGTATTTTGATTTTGTCAATCGTCGGCCTATACCTTGACTATTTTTGAATAAGCGTACGTGTGTATCGCTTACCCCATTCATTACATTTCTTTAGCTTATTTTTGTCTGGTTATAAGTACTGGATCACAACTTATCAGATGGATTTGGCACATTTGCCTTTTCCGTTTCGCCGCGTTTTCTCACTACTCGTTTTAATGTCTGTCTGAGTAAACGAATACCTGAAATAAACTCGTCCAACTCAACCCGTATACGGCTTCTCACTACTGATGTCGCACAAACGGGTTTAGCCTAGGTATAATATACGGAATTAAACGGAAGATTTACGTTGATAGCACATTAATTCTTCCAAATCGGAGTCAGATCAACGGGTCACAAAGACACAGCTTAACAAACTAACAGATGTTTCACTCTAACCCAGAAACTTAACATACCTTTAAAGATTGAATTATGAAATTAAGAAATAAAAAACTAGAAGGATGTAGAACTAAAAAATAGGTACACAGATAGATAAATCTGTCTGATCTTAATATTTCCAGTGAAGAGTATTTTATATTTTACCCAAGTCAATTCACTCACATCATAATTTGAAAGAAAACAGATATAGTTTAGATTTTTTAATTAAACAGAAATCTATTGAAACGAGGAGGGTTAGGAAATCATTATTTTTATCTATAACTTGATAAGTCATATTAACTTGATTACATATTGAATATAGAAAATGACTTCATGTAGATTGTTAAGCAGTACTTATTCATATCATTGGAAGATAGTTGCGCGATACTGACCTGGAGACTTAAGTGTTCTCCACAAAGCCTGAAAGTCTTGAAATTGATCTCCTGGGGGATCATGGTTGAGCACTATTGTAGAGTTCCATGATAGAACGGGACAACTGTTTGGTGCTTCCTAGTTTACAATGGTCGCTTGACTAAGGCTAGTTTGTGATGTAAGCTATTAATTTGATCAGTTAGCTAATGGTTCTAACTTCCGAAATTCATTCATTGCAGATTTATGGATTAGCTGTCTGTAGAGGAAGTTATTAGTTTAGTGACTTTATCAATTCCACTAAATTCGTCAACCGATTGAGACGATATAACAAAATCATAATAAACTTATTAATCAACAAAAGATTGAAAAAAAATTACACACTGAAATGAATTTACCTGATATTGAAAATTCAAGTTATCTGGACGTGTTGTCTCAATAATACCTGAAACCTTATCCATTTTACAAGCTAATCGACCATTGGCTATGAAACGTGATAATTCAGCATCCAAAAATGCTGGAGTTACACCAAACGATGCGGCCATACTATCTAAACTTAAACTACTATATGAATCCAAATGTTGACTTAATGCATGAATACGCATTTCACGAACGTAGTAACATGTATGTAAGTGTAAATAACGATCACAACTCATGAACTGTTCAACTCCAGCTAAAAAAGAAAAGGGAACAAGGTAGGAGAAAATACATTGAGTAGTAAATGAACAATAAGAAAGTCATAATTAATAGGTGTGTAGATTAGTGATGATTGTACAGCTAATGGAACAGATTGTATATAGTTGACCATGAACCAAGCTTGTATAAAGGCTAGTTAGATACTGATAGATTAAGCCAATCCGAAAGTACTCGCAATTGCCCGAGAAATGGCTTGGGTATCTAAGCAATGAGACAAACATCACTGATGCCTTGATTTTCTAAAGGACATATATACATATACGTATATAAAAGGGATAGACATAAATGTCCCATAAGTTAGTCAATAAAAGCTTTCTCATTTATGTAGCCGGTTGGGTTCATGTATAGGACGATTGGGTATCATTATTGAAATCGGACACATGTCACAATAGATATTATACGTTTGCTCAGACTAAAATAAATGAACTGTGGTTTGAATCTACGATCTACTGATAATGAGCCGGATTAGACCGTATAGACATGGACTGATTTTTTTGAGAAGTGATTATATTTGGGCCTTTATAGTTGTTGACTTTTATTAGGTTTGGATAATTGGGTAGTATAACATTGTGGACTGTCTTACAATTAAATTAAATAAACCTGTATGCTTGACAAAGTTGTAATTTTTTATTAATTCAAAACAAATATATACTTGTACAGATTGGAACCAAAATACATATGCTTCACACAAATAACAAAATAAGATTGTGAATGAATAGAGATAATTGGAGTGGTGAATATAATCAAAAGACAGATGAACAGAAAATAAATGGATGGGTATATAATAGGACATTTCAATGTAAAACGGGAAGTAGAGAGGATACTTTTAGCTAAAGAAGCTTCTCTCACTTTTATGACGTACAGAAAAATTACAACAGGACCACCACTGGCTTCTATTATGTGTTGTCCGATAGTTTTAAACCACTGTATTGCATCATCTCTAGCACTCCAGCTACAGAGTCGTGATGGACAGATAGGTGACAGTTTTATACAGCTTACTTTCATAGCAGGTCACTATATCATAAACTAACAACCTCTCACTTTTGTTTTGGCTGTTTGAATCTTCGCATTGATGTTTAGGAATGCGATTGTCCATTCTCTGACCAACTCTGCTTATGACCACATCTCAGTTTTTTCCACTCAGCATTAGAGTCGCTAAATAATGCACGATGTGGAAGTCACTGGGATGACATTTGTAACATATGTTCAACTTGCAGATATCGTCTTTTCAAGACTGACTAAATAACCTTCACTGCACCTGAACACAAATTAGCGAACCTCAATATGACTAAAATGGTATTACTACTAGATGTCAGCAATTCTTCGGAATCAAAAATGACCGAACACAGAGGACATAGATCACAAATGTTCTCCCCAACGCGTTGTAAACCTAACCTCTAACAGCCAGACTACCATCACAACAGCGCTAAAGATGAGCCAGATTGGGGTAAACTATTATGGTCTTCACTATACGTAGATTAGTCTAATAATTCAAACCACGAGGAGCAGTCACATAACTACTGAGATGGATTAACTTCTCAACTACTCCTGATAGATCACCAAGCATGTACTTCTATCAAAGCTGTTTCCAGAGTTCCATTGTAACTGAACTCTGATTTTGGTTACAGTTTTAGAGGTAAAATGTTGACAAGACCCCATGGTGTAATGATAAATATTTAACATTAAAAGGCAACACAAGCTAACAAGTTAGACTTAAAATAAATCCATAAACTTTTGTCATGATAACGGTTAGAGACATGTTTAAAAACTTTATTGACATACTTAACTGATCGCCCGCTAAAACATTATCCAAGAATAAATTAATCAACATTTAAAATTTACTACAGAACACTCAGGTTGTTGTTTTATTCGCTGGAAATTTAAAAAGTACGGTAAATAACAATAGACTGACTAACCAAGTGAAAGGAAGAAGTCAGCATAACGACAATCAAATAAGGACATGAGATATTCACGTACAGTAGGTAATCCATGCAGAACTTCTTGAATTTCTGATCCACGAACAACCTGAAAGCAAATATATATATATATATATATATATATATATATAACTGTAGGCATGGATCACTTTATTGAACACTGGGCGGAAACCAATGTCGTATTAGCTTATTCCTCAGTGCTGATCGAATTCTATCGATGAAGTTACGATCTGACTACTAGTCCAAGTGACTCAACATGATATGCTCAATAGACAGTTAGGAGTCAACAGGAAATCCTAGGCCTTGTTTTTGCGCACGCGATACTGAACCACTCAGACTAGTGTGGACGCTGTGATTTCATCTATAGAATTCGAATACCACTAAGAGACTAGACAAATATGACATTGGTTACTAATCAGTGATCAATGAATCTAAATATCTGTCCTATAGGTCGTTAATAGTCAGAAAAGCTCAGTGATAAGGTTTGAAACTATGGTGTATGTTAGCTTGTCGTGAAAAGCTAATCATTTGTCACTTAAAGATAGATGTGAACAAGATATGACGGTAACCAATAAGTAGAGAAAATTATGACTGACAATCACATCAATTCAAAACGCCATAGTGTTTTACATCGACGTCACCTATAAGGTAAGTTGTAGTCAGCTACAGTAAATTATTTATTATTTTATTTGAACACATGAATATTGGTACAAAAGAGCGCCAATATATATGCGCCACACAAAACAATGAGAATTCGAAGAGAAGTAGAAAAAAAAACTAAGGAGCGCAAAAGAAAAAGAGAACAACGACGAAGAGATTGGAGTAAGGTAGAATGGTAGTAACGACGGAACGAAAAGGTACAATCAGAAGAAATCTTTCAGGTAAAGGAGACACAACCACTTTTTATGAAGAAAGTAAAAGAAGGTTACAGCAGGATCGCCACTGGCTTCTATTCTGAGCCATATCTGATAACGTCTCTAGCCACTGTGTAGCACCATCTCCCAGACCCCAACCAGGGAGTCGTGAAGGACCAACACAAGCCAGTCCATTGCAGCTTTCTTTCATACCACGACACCATGTCATGCACTGACCACCTCTCCGCTTCTTCCAACCAGTCCCAGAGTCGGCAAATAATGCACGACGTGGAATTCTCTGGGACGACATTCGTAGAACATGCCCAAGCCACCGAAGTCGGTGTTTCAAGATGGTGACACCAATTGAATTATCATCTCTGTGCCCGAACACACGATGCCGAACCTCTTCATTACTGACATGGTGTTGCCACTGAATGTCAGCAATCCTTCGGAGACAGCGATGATCGAACACAGAGAGTCGTCTAACGTCCTCAACTCGGAGAGACCAGGTTTCACAAGCATAGAGCAAAACTGCTCTCACCGACGCGTTGTAGATCCGGCCTTTTACAGCCAGACTAACATCACGAAGGCGCCAAAGGTGGCCCAGATTGGCATAAGCCGCTCTGGCTTTCACTATTCGTGCATTGATCTCATCACTCACACCACCACCAGCACTTATGCAGCTACCCAGATACACGAAATTCTCGACTACTTCTATCTGCTCACCGTCCAGGGTGAGTACAGGATTAGAATCCTGCCAGTCTTGTAGAAGTACTTTGCACTTCGAAGGTGCAAAGCACATACCATACCTACGGACACTGATTGCCAACTGATTAAGTGCGGATTGCATGCCTTGGGCATTATGGCACAGTAAGACAATATCGTCCGCATACTCAAGGTCAAGAAGTCTTTCTCCAGGCATCGTAAGGAGATGCAGTCCCATGGTAGCCGGTGACCAACGATTGGTTCATACGCCATTTGTTCCCGCAGGATACTGGAGCCCATGTGCACCATTGATTTGGAATCCGGTTAAAGCGCCGGACATTCGCTTTTCGTCCTCTCATTTTCGTAAACAACACCCCCGCCACGAGAAGGCAATGAGTAGGACTTCCCTGTCAGAGGCTGTATACGCGTGGCCGTGTGAGAGTAATAATAATTTTACTACGATATTCGACTGTACAATAGTTACCACATAAAACTCTGTAATAGAATGCAGTTACACTGAGGAATATTATGTATGTCAAAATATCATGAAGCTCAGCCCAAAGTAATATGATGTTAAGAACTATTAGGATCTCATTACCGGTTGTGACGGATTCTAACCTTTACATGATAGCACACAAATTCACCTTATACTCTAAAAGTACAAACTTTTTATAATATACTAATCTTCACAGTACACAAAATAGCCAACAAAGAGATAAAAAAAGTCCATTTCTAAAAACTGTCATTAAAAACAATTATCAAATGTAGGTAGTGGAAAGCGAACAAGTGTCAGATAAATTTACCTTTTCTCGAAGATCCGGGCGTTTAAGTGCAATCATTGCAGACATAACTGTATATATGATAAACGTTTTATAATCCATTAACTCATAACTAGTAAATGTGGCGACAGCATCAAGGAAGTTCTTAGCAGCAGTATCGAAATCTCGAACTGACATACTATATAAACCACGGTAAACTTTAAGTCGATTTCGTCTATCCCAATCTCCACCTTCTTCAATTAGGCTATCATTAACATTCTAAGTATTGTGAGAAAAAAGTCATACCTGTTTGCCTTTTCTATGTTCTTTGTAACCAAATCTCTATCTCCAAAAAGAATCCAATTCGTATGATATGGAAAATTGTGTCTAATCGAAAGCCAGGCATTAAGGTTTTATCCAAAATCAGTCGAAATTGGGACAGAGAACCTTCCTGGGTGACACAAGTTACATCAGTCTACTTAAGTCACTCATTACCTTGTCACCAATCTTACTAAGATAGTGAGCTTTTTCCATCATGGCGGTTCTGATTTCTGTATCACCTAGATTCTCTTCCGCATCTTTAATCTTTGCATCTAACTCCTTAATTTTGGCTTCATTTACTGACTGCATAGATTTCAAGATTCGTTGGTCAATTGGTAGATTAAGCTCTTTACACACAAGTTCGTAATATGGAGCCATATCTGAAAATAAAACACAACAATCTCAGAGATTGGACGATAGAGAAAGAAAAACTTATTAACTAAGGTGTGAAGTGACTGACTGGTGCTCAGTTACGTAAAGTACAAGAACTATCCCAGGAAAACATTATTGGACCCTGGGTTCTTATGTCCATTAGTTCCACCAATAAAATCCCTAAATTGAACACATAAGTTTAGAAATTTAGTCATGAACCACAGACACGGGAAAGCAATGATATGTTAGATACAGGCCAAGGTTTTTTCCAAAAACTGAATATGTATTATTTTTGGACACAATGAATCAATGATCAACGACTAAACAATATAGCTTGCAACTTAGTTTTCATAAGTATACAGACTTGGTGCAAACTGTGAAATCTACTAACTTCATCAGGTATAAGATATTTTCAACTAAGAAGTGGAACAGAATATCACCAACAATAAGACGACCGTAAGGATCGAAAATGAAGTAAGACATTAACACACTTCTATAACGAAATTTATATGACTAACGGAATGTGTGAAATAGGAAGAAGAGACTATCTGTGTGCTATAAAAGCGAGGAGACGGTTGTCAACTTGCCAGTTTATAATAAAATTAGCTTCCGTAAACTCTAGATAACTGTTAGGACCGGCGAGTTGGGATTAACTTTCCGTCTTATTAATCCGTCAGTGTAAGATCTGGTAAAAAAAGTATATAAGTTTAATTCGCAATACAAAATCAGTACCACGAGGTTATATTACCAAGATGAACAGAAAAAGTCTAGACAATCGTAGTAGTAAGTATATAAAACGCTTGACAACACTTATGGGATAATGTGATGATTTTTAGAGTGAATCGACTTATACTGACTATTCTATTTGTGCTAAAATTGGGATGTCGTTAATCTGAAGAACGCTTCCAATTTTGGTTGTAATCTATAAGTATATCAACTACGTGCTGGTAGTTTTAGGATGGAGAGTCAATTTGACCTAAACGTAATGTAACTAACGTCAAGTCCAAGTTGTTGGTGTAATGGATTTGAAGGAACTTTTAAAAAATAAACGAAAAGAAACTTACTATCATCCTGAATACATTTGGTGATTTTCTCCAGAAGCTGCTTACGCAAAAGTTCAAATGTTTTTTCTAAGCCAGCACGAAATGTCCATTGCGCTAGCTTAAGGTTGGGGATCTTCTCAAGACCTTCATCTTCCAGGCGTTCCAGGGGCATTTTATGGCCTCACACTGACCGTGCAAAAGACTTGAGAAACCCGCCGCCCCAAGGTTGGTTATCATGAAGGTTATTCACATCTCAATCGATAAATGGACGAAACGTTAAAAAACTGTTCTTTTTTACTGCTCCCTCAAAAATAAGATTTATTATGGTTTTCTTATTTGTTTGTTTCCGTCTTATGCTTCGTAGGCGTGATACTTGTGAACTTGATTGGCGCGTGATGTTGCGATGACTATGAAATTTATTAACAGGCGCCCCAGTAAAAACATTGCTACCGTTTGCTTATATATGCTGTTCCGGCATCTGGTGAAATTTCCTCGGAAACATGGGTGTGAATAAAGACATAGATCATTCTTGTTGCTGAAGTCTTCTCTCACCCGAAAGTTAGAAATTTTCTCTATATTTCACCATTAGGGAGAAGCGTTTTGAAATTAGGTGTGATTAGTCTCATTTACCCGCATATGCAAGCCATATAGTCGTCAACATTAGGACAGCGCATCTACGATTTGTGGCAAGTAGACTGTCCGCTAAAATTAATACGATTGTACTTTATATTTTCCCATGGATTTACTTTTATTCCTCCGTGGTGTTTGAATTAATTAATGATTCCTTTGTACTTGTTGAATGATAGATTTCGAATTCCAAACACAATACATTCGTTTGTGCTCATCTAGTACTTCTTGATTAGATTGCATTAATTCCGGGATTCCTAGTTCATTCGATAATTCAAATACTTTCAAACATTATATCCTCTAAATTGTTTGCTAGAGTTGACAGCTGCTAATCAAAGAACGTTTTGTAGCGGTAAATAATTCTCAAAATAAATAGCTCTGTAAGTTTTCGATATTGGATGCTGACCACATGTTTTAATGAACTCATCTAGCTGAAGGCCCTCAGCCATGCATCCGCACCAGATCATGTGTGGGAACGCCGTGCTCAACTGCTACTGTAATCACTAGCCAGATTAGATCAGATAATTCCGATATATTGACAATCGTCAAATACAATTTCTGATCTCCTCGATTCTGTCTTTTGATTTCTCTTGGTGGGTACGAGTTATATTAGAAGGTGTTACTGGTAAAAGCGTTGTCAAACTCAGGTGGATGATTTTGATGGAGTTTTGTTCTCTGAGCTGGATGGTTTGGTCGTGGAGCTTTCATCGTTCTTCTGAACGACATCATCAGCACAAACTTCAGATAGAAGTGAAGTGTTCGAATTTCTCCATATGTGTTTCACAGCTTGTTCTGTGCACCTCGATGTTGATTGGTTCTTGTTGACCTTAAATTTATCATTGTTTACTTCTTTGTTTTGGTTGTGTCTCCCATTGGTTTGATTTTTGTTCCCATATTTATGCATGGTTTTCCTGATTGGTTGATAAATTGGATTGATTTCAATATGTTTGTTGATTGCTGATTGACCTGAGTGCCAGGCTTCTAGAAATTCTCTGGTGTTTTTGGAGTTTCCTCTGTCTAAGATTTCTACATTTTCCCAATCGAATGAGTGTCCGTAGTTATCCACGTGTATTGAAATAAGTGAAGAAATATCATGGCGTTTGACTGCTAATTGATGTTCATGTAGGCGTAGGTGGAGGGGACGTCCGCTTTGTCCGATGTAGTGTTTGTCGCAGTTGGTACAGTTTATTTTGCAGATAATGTTTGATTTGTTCTCCTTTGTTATTTCATCTTTTGGTTTGCATAAGATTGATTGTAGTGATTTTGTTGGTTTGTGTGCCACACCTATCCCGAAGGTTTTCAGCAGTCTCGTTGCAGTTTCTGATATTCCTTGTATGTACGGTAGGGTGATCCTTTTACTGATTTTTGTGCCTGACTTGGGTTGTGATGCTGTGTGCCGTTGGTGCTTTTTGATAAAGTTGATTGGGTAGCCGTTCTTTTGAAATATGTCCTTCAGGTATTTCTCTTCATTTCTTCGTGCTGCCAGTGTGCTGCAGTGTGTCCTCGCCCTCTTGAACAATGTGTGTACGCAGTTGATTTTGTGAGCCCTTGGGTTGTTGCTGTTGTAGTTGAGAATTTGATCTGTATGGGTTGGTTTCCTATATACTTGAGTTTCCAGTTTTCCTGTATCAGTTCTAGTGATCAATATATCCAAAAATGCTAGTTGGTTGTTTGACTCCTGTTCCATTGTGAACTTGATGTCATTGAAAACGTTGTTGATCAGTTTGTATGTGTTTTCCAGTTCATCCTTTTTGACGATGACGTTGTCAAACACTGAATACCTGTGCCATCTTTAGCTTCTAACATTGTAAGCCCACTTGTTTGTTTAGATGCATCTGTTGATGATAGAAACGGGTTTTTAGTGACTGAGAGAAAAAAAGGAAGAAGAGTGCAGTTTTGTTACTTTGTGACAATTTTGTAATATTAAACCTTAAACTCTAAATTATCGTATTGATGGATGTACACTTTGTTGAAAGGTCCATGACTGAAAAGTCAGTAACGTAGTTCTTTGTCTTGCATTGTCAACTTTTATGTTAATACGGCTACCTTTTCAGTTTCTCTGGCTTTACCGAAACAACTCATTGATTGATTTAATTTTACACTGCCTGATGCTAGGTGAATCAGGAGAGTCTACGTCGACAAATAGTGTTAGACATTACAGAACACGAGTCTATGGAATCATTTCAACAATACTGAACGCCTCAGTTCAAGTATTTGAGAAGCCAAACGGCAAAGAACAGGTTCATCATACTATATCGGAATAGATAGCCACGAAGAAATGGTTTGATTTTTTGGAAGAAAATTCTGTCCGTGTTTTTTCACGAGCTATTGATTTTGAGAAATGGAATCGTTTTTTCAGGACTAAAATGTTTTGAACTGGTTTGAGATTGACTTTTAAATGGTCACTGAACGGATTTTTCCACTTATATTTAAGTACAATCTGTGTTTGCCCAGATTCGTAGTGTTCTCAAGAACAAGGCTTTCGGTGATTGGTACACTATATTAGACGTTCATCTGTATTTGCTTTTTATATCTCGAATTTGCGAAAACGTTTTAGTCATCTAGTCGTAACGTTTATAATGAACACGCGGACCACACGGAGTGTTCGTCAGTTGAAAGCAAAAGCTAAATAGGCTTAAACTAAGTTAAGGTGACATAGTAGAGTGATTTTTCTTGCTCTTGTAGAGGTTAAGAAACCCCTCAAAGTAAATAGCTCTGTAAGTCTTCGACACTGGATGCTGGCCATATTAGTTTTAACTGACGCACTTAGCTGAAGGTGCTCGGTCATGCATCCACACCATATCACGAGTGGGAACGCCGTACTCAACAAACCCTCCAATCGCTAGCCAGATTAGATCAGTTGATCCTCGATATATTGATAGCCTATCAAATATATCTTTGAACCTCCTCACTTCTGTCTTTTGATTTCACTTGGTGAGTACGACTCATATTAGATGGTGTTACTGGTTAAAGCGTTGTCAAATTCCAAATACTTTTGGCATCTTCACCGTTAAGCTCAACGTGATCTGGTACAACAAATTGCAACCTGTGAGTATATTCCTTTTTGGAGTTCTGTAGATGATTGCTTTATGTTAATTTTTATATATTGTGATATATTTTCTTCGTGTTCTGCTACGCAGAAGCCGACTTTCACGTGCACAATTCCTCGCGGTAGTCAAGGCACTACCGAGCAAATTCAACAGATATGTAACACCTAGTATGTTTACTAGTGATGTTTCTAAACCTTACGAATCACTGAAACGATCTATCCTTAAACACGGAACCTAACTCATAGACAAAGTTTAGATCAACTCCTTTATAATATCGACCTGCAACACGGTTCTGCAACTGACATGTTGCAAAGAATGAGAGAGGTTATCGGCCAAAGAGTCTTCGATTATGGCCTATTCAAACAGCTTTTCTTATCCAAACTTCCTCAACAGGTGCAAGCTGTGCTGGTCTCGGTTCAAAACAATGCCTTAGACGATCTGGCTGCAACTGCTGAACGCATCCTTAAAATCCCGAAATTTTCTGATGCCGAGGTTTTTTCAGTCAAAGTAAAACCTCAAAGAATCCAGGACAACGTTACGGAATTATGTCATACTTTTACACGTTATCTTAGATTTCGTAACGATCGTAAACGGTCACACACACAGCGAAGAAGCACTTCACGTAAGCCACCTGTCTCTAGACCATGAGAGATAGATAACCCCGACCGGTGCTGGTATCATAATCAGTATGGAAAGTCCTCCAGAAATTGCGGAAAACCCTGCAACTTTCCGAACCCAGAATCAACTGACACAAAAAACAATTCGGGAAACTTCGAAGCCGGCACGCGTTAACGGCAACCGTAGCCGGCGAACATAGCCGTCTGCTATACGTCACAGATGTGATAACGAGAGTTCGCTACCTCGCCGACACTGGCTCAGAAGTTAGCGTTTTCCCAGTGAATTCTAATGACCGGCTCCACGAATCGGTTTTGAACCTACAGGTGGCAAACGGAAAGCCTATCGCTACATATGGTAAAATGTACGTTTACCTTAACGTGGGTTTACGCAAACCCGTCCACTGGATCCTTATTGTCGCAGATGTTTCTATGCCAATCATTGGCACAGACCTCCCACAACACCACTACCTCATCACCGATACGCGCGAACGGAGGCTAGTAGGCAGAAACACTGGTTTATCTGTTTGTGTGACTTCTTTTTCTTGTTGCAGATTATCTCCAGTCACACTTAGGCACACGATAGACCCATTCTATCGGCCATCACTAGATAAGGATTCTGAGATATACCAACTGCAACCGAAATTACCGTGTGTAACCAGGAATGTTACACATCACATCATGACTGCACTAGCTCCTGGATTCTGAAAAGCGCAATGACTGCCTCCCGAAAAGTCGAGGTTGGCTAAAAACGAATTCCATCACATGACACAGCTGGGAATCATTCGACCGTCAAACAGCCCATGGGCATCTTTGTTGCACATGGTCTCTACAAAGGACTGCAACGATTGGTGTTCAACTGGTGACTAACGGCAACTGAATGCAAAACCCATTCCCGATCGTTACCCGTTGCCTCACATTCACTACTTGACAGTTATCTTGAAAGGTACAACTCTCCGAAAATCGACTTTGTTAAAACCTATAATCAAATTATCATGGCCACGGACGATATTCACAAAAACGCTATTATAAATCCCTTCGGACTTTACGAATTTTTGCGCATGGCATTCGGCCTAAGAAATGCTGCTCAAACTTTCCAAAGATTTATAGATGACGTTTTTTGATGTCTCAACTTGAGACATGTGTATGTTGATGACTGATTAATAGCGTGTCCGGACAGAGGGTCTCATCTTCAAGAGTTCTGTTTTCAGCTATATGAAAGTTGATAGTATACCATAATGTAAATCGATACCATTAGCTTAAAATTGATAAAGTTTGACGAAACTACAACCACGGAAACGAGATATGATAAACAGCTTAGATGGCATTTATTTTGTGTACATAACAGATACCCATATTAAGCTGTAAATTGTGGTCCGTGTCAACAATACATTAGACGGTTTTCAATCTGAACGTGAACTTTTAGTCCCCATTTTTGATACCATAAATGGCAACGATAATAAAATGTTATTCATCCTTAAGTGTATAAATTATACTTAGGCCAATGTCATTATATTTATGATTCAATGATAAAAGAGTCACTACAGATTTGGTTAGGTGGCTTATACTGGATGTAGCGATCGAAATACCAATATTCCGTCTGAACTCAGAACTAACGGGCCAAAGTTTATTCCATTAGGCTAAACTACGTATTTCTGTACAGAATATGAAGCAGTTTTGGGTAACTCGTATAAATTATATCAAAACACAAACTCTGTGTTCAATTTAAATGGTTCTAATTTAGAAAAAACACGTAATATCAAAGGTACAGAATTCCCTAAACGGTAAAACCGATGCCATATAGCCAGTGGTTTCTCTAGTAAAAGGTAACGTGCCAAACAGATAAACGGATATAGGTATCAATACCAAGTTTGGACTTGATAGTTTCAAATAAATTGAGCATTGGGTGGAAAGTTAATAATAAATGTATTTTTGTCACATCACAATGTGTAGGGAAGGAAATATTGTTTCCTTCGCATTTTTTAAATTGGTGTTAATTTCCTCCGGTTATTTATTTACTCTGAAAAAGTGGCTTACATTAAGTAACAAAATGTCAGAAATACAGTTCACCAGTTATTGGGATACAACAAGAATATATTTATTATTAGCTTAAGGAGTGGTTAATAAATAAGTGTTTAGTGCCCGAAAATCACTGTGAGCATTCCCAACGAGATGAGATCGAATATTTGTCTGCAAGGATCCGCATATTTGTTCTCAGCAAAGTCTAAGATAAACAATCATCTATCAAACGGCGTCGTAACCTTGAGTTTAATCAATGCCCCAACAACATCCAACGTTAAAATAGAGCAAGAAAGTTAAGTCCTTAACCAAGGTCAAATAATAAAAGCCCTGACATGGGGGACGGAAGAAGATAATGTAAGGGTTAAAAAGGAATTGGATGCATATTAAAATACATGACAAGGAGAGGAGACAAATGAATGACAATACTATTTATTAAAATGCTCTGGAGGGATTTTAGGTATGTTTCTTTTGTTGCACACACTGTAAATTTGTTAAACAGATATAAAGCTTATGCCAACTGATTTTGAAATTTCGTAAACGAGTATCGTTTTAGTACGCTTTCGAACTTCCGAGATAAGACCTTGAAATCTTTGACGGCGCCTCAAGCTCTCGGTGATAATCTATGCAAATTTCTTTGTTAAGTTATGCAGATACGAGCATTACGGATGGGAATTACTTTTCTCAGTTTGATTCAGGCAAAAGCCTGAGGGATATTGACTTGCTGTGAACATATAGAATCAAATGGTAACTTTGAACATGGCTTTATGCGACGTAGTGGGTCAATATTCATGCCAAACTCAACTGTAGACTACACTTAGAAAATTACAGTAGCAATAAGAAATAAGTACAGGATAAAAGATGAAAGGAACGAAAAGACTGGTCCTATGAAGGTTAAGATGAGCATAAAGTAAACAAAGCATCTAGCCGGCGGTCAAAACGGCTACCAACCTTAGTGTCATTTAACTAGTCAGTAACTAACCATAAATTTGTATTCGTAAGTCTCTTATGGAAGTAAGCTTTTGAAGTATCTATGAAGTAGTACGCTGCAAACAAGATTAAAACCTGCACGAGATACTAAAAGCTGTTAGTACAAAGTTGTGTCTAAAAATTTTGAAATTATTGTTGTAGAAAAAAATATATTATCTGTATAACACGATCTGGTTATAATCTACTGGTTATCATAAATATGTAACCTGAGAATCGTACTAATTCTTTCACTATACCGAAGCATTCTAAAGTTGGATTTCAAGATAAAACTGGTATTACTTGAGAAGCTAAATGAGTTAGTCTCATTTGACTGATTGTCACACTGCAGACACTTGTGGACTTAATAATGCGTTGTATATTAAGGCCACGTACTGCATCGAACAATCTTTGACCGTCATGTGGGTAAATGTAGTCCAATAAATAATTTTTAAGTAAATTTCGTTTTTTACCTTCGAGATAATTCTGGTTTTTTTTTCAGATTGAAGGACTGCATAAAATTATATACGGCCGTGGTAGGCTGATAGTGAAAACTGTTGTACTTAGACAAAATTAATGTGTTTTTGTTTCAATGTATGAAATTTTGAGGCTATATTAACCCCATTTTAGTTCTTCGAAGTAACATTTACTTCCATACAGCTGACCCTACACATAAGGGACTTTTTATGCAACGACAATTTACACAGTTGTATATAAAATGGCATAACCTTCACGAATCCTAAACAATGATATTTACGACTATCACAGGGTTTTTAGTCTTCCCTTGGGTCGGAATCAGCCATAGTCATAAGTATTGGTACTTGCGACTTATCACGGCCAAGCCTCCATAACCAAGGATTGTTTAACGAATACTATATCACACGGATGATTATGAGTTGTTTTAAGAACAGTTTGTTCTAAACATCGGCTTGCATGCAGTAAAACCAGGACTAAAAGAAATTGCTAGTCAAAAAATATTCTACAGTGATCGTAGTAAACGAGCTTCTTGTGTCCCTTATACATCATACTAAAGTGTTGGTCGAATATATACGATTGATTCTATATATAAATAAAATAACAGACCCAAGGTTTTCCTTTATGTTTTTTGATAAGTCGTCGTGAAACACTGGGAGCCTACAGCATTACTGGTAAAGGATCTCTCAAATGAATGACGTGGGAGAGAATATGTGATGATTATATGAACTAATGATTGTTTTGTACTAGTTTCCTGGCTGAATTCGAATTCTAAGTAGAATATATTCGTTTGTGCTCATCTAGTTCTATTTGGCTTAAAGTGCACTGTTTCGGGAATTCCTAATTAATACAATAATTCTAGTACTTCCATTATAGAATGCGTAATAAAGTGGTAGAGCTTAAAAATATCTGATATTAAAAGGTAACAAGATTGAACATCAGTAGTGTAGAATCCAAACTACGGTTTGGACTGAAGAACAGCCGTTCAGGTAGGTTAGACACGCGCCCTTGCCCGTCAAAATCAAAACAAGTAATCGGGTAAATGACGGTTCTATAATTCATCATAAATTTAAATGTACATCGTTACCTAAACAAATATTACCACCCGGCTATTCAACCAATAATTGTTCAATCAATGAAATCTATATTACAATAAATAAAAAAGTTGATAAAAGATGAGGGGAAAATTACCAGTCACAACAAATGAACGCTATTCTATCCTGACTGGATAGAACACGCACAAAAGGAGGAGCGAAGCAATATGGCTACCGCCAAGAACAAGTATCAAGTAAAACAACACAGATGCAGTTTGGGAAGAAACACAAAAACTTAGTGAAGGTGTAAGAAAGATAAAAACAATTAAAAAAATACAAATATTAACAATTCAAATATAATAAAAAAACTAACAATATACAACTAAGGGGATCAATAGGAACAAAGTGCAAGTGTATACACGGAGAGATTTTCACACACACACACACACACACAAACATTCAAAACGGATCTTACAAGTAGAAAACCATAACCAATAAACTACTAATTGCAGGCGCAAGACAAAGAAAAATAGAACCCTATAAATGATTAACATGGACAAAGTTTTACACGGATTTTTGTCATGTGAAGGTGGCTTCAGGAAACTGAGTTAGGTTTTCAATAAAACCGAAATTTAAAAACGCAGAAAACTATTGATCACATCTGGAACTCTTAATTTTGAGGAGAAATTGATGCTTTCAACATACTCTTCATACAATGCCACTCTTCATACTGGAACTTATCAACTCTATGTCAGATGACAAGCAAACAAAAATAAGGACTGACGAATTCCATAAACATAATCTTTTTCCAAAATATCATCGCAATTAAAAGATTGACGTATTATAATTCGTAATATTGATTCCATTTAACTGTGAATTTATGAATTAAACTGTATTCATATGGTGTGCTTGCAGGTGTAAGTCCAAAAAGGAAACTGGATAATATTTACCTGTAGTTCATTGCGCCTACGAAATTTTAATCCCAACACAAAAACAAATTGAGAACCCAGATCAATTACTTCAAGAAATTATCAAAATAATATATATCCTATTAATTTATATATAATATATTATTAATTGAAGGGGAAATAGTAATACAAGAATATATATCGGTTTATGGATATCGATAAACTCTTGCTGAGATCTGCAAAACAACTAGCTTGGTTGATAAATAATATCAACGAGAAAGGCACTGAATAAATAGCACAATAATCGTAATAATCGAGCAAAAAAGAGACAATAAGCGAGATACGGCAATTATGATGACTTACAAAATGGTGAAACTGCAAATTCCCGCCATCAAAATGAACCATAATTAGACAGTTACTTATGAATTTATTTATGAATTCCTCAACCTTATTCCATCTTATTTAAATAGCGTCAACATAAGTAGTTATCAACATAAAGAGACTATATTTTTGAACGATGACCACTGAAAGTTTCTATAGTAGTGCCTAAAAGATGAAAACTGTAGTGTTATGAAAAGTAATACAGAAACTACTCAAGATTTGACTGTCCAGCTCGATAGTATTTCAGTATTCACCCAGTTAAATGTCATTCAAGTTGAAAGACTGTTTTCATTCTATCAGTTAATTTACTCCTTAAGTGGTTCCAAATGCTTGGTCTAGTTTTGTATTTTTTGAAAACCTTAAAAGTTTTTTTCTTGGCTAATGAGATAGATTATCGGACTCAATCATTATTGTTTGAACGGTAATAGGACCCGTAGATATATTATTTGTTTTTTTCAAGATTAAGATAGTTTTCAGCATTGAAAACTTTTAAAAACCAGCAAAATGTTCTACTGTTTGAGTTAATTCAATAGAAGAACGAGTCGTGACAAATAATTATTAGCTACGGAAGAAATTCGTATGTATAGTGGTCGAAGATGTCGCATAATCTGTTATATCCTATCTCTTATAGCAAACAGTTACTATATATGCCTTTCCTCAACTGATTGGTGATTTTCATCCAGAAATGATTCAACAGAGAATTTAGCACTTGTTATAGACTGAAGATATTCTGAAGCACATCGACTACTTTGGAAAAGAACTGAAAATAAGCTCAAAACACCATAACAACTAAAAGTATCTTCCTTTTTGGTGAGTACAAAGATAGAATCTACAGATTCGTTTGTGAACATTTAAAGATTTCTGTACGAGAAAACGACCATATATGAATTAAATTCAACCTACTAAAAGAATTTTCTAGTGGTATATTATTACATAAGCACTGTTTTAAAGATGTTCGCAACGTTACTACTAATAAATGAGGGTAATTTGGGAATATTTCAGTAATTTTGATCGCTATCTCGGCAAGTAAAACTACTACTCAGGAAATATGCTGTCATTTCTAGTCATAAGAAATGATTGGAAAACAATCACACAATTGTTGACTGAAGTCAACATAACTACAGTATGGAAGCTGTTGGCAATATCGGTTGTTTGATCATGATTAATTTTGTTGGTTGTGGTGTTGCATCATAAAATATTGACGCGATGTGATCAGAAGTATATATATAATTTATGTGTTACTCAAACTATACCAGACCTCAGTATGAAATAACTATTACGATAAATTCATTTTATTTTGTATTTGAGTATTTCATTACCAAAGGACCAAAATCTATTAGTATCTGATCGAGGATCAACATAATTATGTATGATAGTTTAAACTAGTCATTAGAAAACTGTAGACCTAGGCTTTATGCTACTAAATCTACTTCAATGAGGTTTATCTAAAATCTTAAGGAAGCTGATGATCATTGTGGAATTTAATTCTAGGTCACCAGACTTCACACCTTGGATGTTATTACTAAGCTATTTCTACCGTGACTATGTAGGAAGCCCTTTGAACTATGTACACATACAAACTATCCTGTTACAAATAAATAAATATCTGTGTATTCCCACTAATCACTTTATTATAATGTAGACGTCTAGACACCTATGTATAGGCTTATATGCGGATGACAATGTACATGTTTATCATCCATTTTTATATATTCTTTTATTGGCTATAAATACAGTCAGTCAGTGATTTGTATATACTCTAGGATGTATGTTTAAATGACGCTCTTCACATTATCTTCCATTAAGTGACCTGATTGCTAAATTTGTGATCTGTTGACTTTAATATGTTTACAGTAAATCGATTCTAGTATACTTCGTGAATTGTCTTTGGATTTCGCGAATGAAATTTCATGTATTTCTACATCAAAGATTAACCTAAGAATATATACGAAGTTATTCCAGATCGATTACAAGTGGAAACTGAAGAATGCTTAACATCTAGACCACTAAGCTGGTCGGTACCCATTGGTGTTAATGTCTAACTTCAACCAATCCACGAACTTGCATCACCATCCACCATTGTCTTCAGTGAATAACTGCCTCATAACAGACCTCGTTAAACTCCACTGGTCACGGCTTCTCACTAGAACTTCAGGAACTACCTCTTGAAATCAATCACTAGTAAGCATGGCCGTTCGGTGCTTCCAGGTTTTCTATAGTGGTCTAACTTTAATCAGCTCATGAATTCAACTATTAAATGACTACAGTCTCCACAAAACCCCCTTTCTGATTAAAAAAATATTAATTCCATGTCAGAACTCTTGAACAAAAAGGCAGATAAAGGACATAATAATTATTTGATTGAAGAACTAATTCATTGTTTAAAATGAACACTAGGAAAGATTGTTTCAGTAGATTCTTTTTTGTTGCTGTTGAAAGTATAAAGTTTTCATAGAACAAACAAATTATGAAATATCGATTTTTAAAACGACAGTTTTAATTTTCCAATAATCTCACATTTCACCTTTAGTCTATCAATGATTAGTTATAATGACTGATGGATAGATTGTTCTCAATGAATATTTTAGTATGCATTATTAAAGTATATATGTATGTAATTGGATATAAATGGTAAGTCAATTTCACAATTAACCCCATGGTAAATCAATATAAGCTGCACGTTTAGCTAAAGCACGTTTACCCCATGGTAAATCCATGTAAGCAGCACGTTTTGGTAAATACAATGAATTGATATATGGTTCATTTGATAGTTGTGCAAGAAGTTCTTCCGGTAGATAAATTCTTTCTCCTCCTCCATTTTGATGTGATAATGATGCTGCTGCTCCTGCTGCTGATGATGATGGTGTTAAACGATACAAAATATTTGGATCGTTATTATTTGTTGTTGGCAACGTATTCACTATGGATATTATCCATGGTAGTGATAAATAGAAAGTTGTTAAAATAACAAAAGATGATTTTTGTAATGTAAACGTATTCATTAGTTGATATGAATCTGAAAAATACATGAAAAATAAAACAACAAAACAGAGTAATCATTAATTAGAAAATTAGTGATTTAGTAATAACACTAGTTGATCAAAGGAATATTTAAAAATGGTCATCGAAATCCTGAAATATTTAAAAATTTGTTATATACAGTATTGAATCGTTTAGATGAGTGAATACTTTGGAGTTTAAAAGATAAGATTCAGTCTACACTAAAGTCTAGGCAAAAACACGACTTTACTGTATACTCAAGGGATCAATCAGTGTTCTGCACGAGGTTATTCATGGTTTGGATTTCTCAGTGGTAATGTCTGGACGGAACAGGTTTAAATTTTTCCAAATGTTCTCGCGTGGCCATGCGTATGCAGCCACTACCAGGGAAGTCCTACTCACTGCTTTCTCGCAGCCGTGTTGTTTACGAAATTGAAAAGAAAGGTAAGCGAATGTTCGGTGCTTTAACCAGGTTGGTGGACACGGAGGATCTGCCTAGGGGGTTGGAAAATACTCATTCCAAACCAATGGTGCACATGGGCTCCAGGATTTCGAAGGAATAAACGACTTATGAACCAATTATTGGTCACCAGCTCCACTGCCTTGTGGATTACACCTGTAGGTCAAAGGTTTGAGGATTGGCCCCCCCCAAAGAAAACCACCTGCTTTGTTTTGGGCACCCGGGTAGTATTACAACCCACACACAAATCAAGTGACTTATGTGGCGCGTATGCATTCGGTCCCTTTTTGTACCAATATTTGTGTTCAAATAAATAAATAAATCATTTCCTCTGAGATGGCAGATACTCTTCTTTAACTAGCACAAAACGTAGGTACAGGGTTTTCTGTCAATTTTATTTGTAAAAAGCATTCAAGTTTATTCAATTAATGTAGACAATTTATAAGTAATATAGACTGACTATACTTGAAAAATTTAAATATAGTATTCTTGAACTATCTAATTTGTTGAATTGCTTATGAGACGTCAAATAGATTTTATGGAATTAGTCAACTTTTCAGGGTGGTTACATTCACGAGATTGATTACAAGGAGAAACGTCTGAATCCTAAAGGAATAAATTTTGGATGGCAACATCGATAATCAACTGACCCTATGAATAGATATTCAGTAAATAAAAACTGTTCAGCGCTGAAACATTTAACGGAAATAAGGTGATTATGGGTTTATTTTTTGGTTAACAAATAAACATTCAAGACAATGAATATCCCAGCCTACTTCTAGATGCTTTTAAGAAAACTATCATTTTGACAAATAGACGATTTTGGTTATTCCATTGGTAATATTTAGGACTGAATTTTGATCAGTCTTTGTTAGTTTCGTACCTGTTGAATAAATTTGCTGCTATCTGAACCTATTGATTTAGTGCATAATTCACTGACACTTGAATTGAGAGGTGCAGGATTCAAGTCTCTAATATGGATATCAATATGGATACAGATATATCCAGCCAATAGGTTCCATATAGGATAAAACGTGCATTCTGGATTCCATTATTAACCATTCTATTTAAAAGCAAATATATTTCTACAGTAATTTAACGATCACTATTAAATAAAATTGTGGGCAGAAAAGAACAGAGTTCCACCCGTATTTTTTTCAAGAAGTATAATTTCAGTTGTTAGTTTTTCAAAAAATTGCTTGCATTTCATTCGGTTGGAGACAGGTAGGTGGAGAGAAAAAACTCCAAGAGAAAATGACACTGTAAGGACGACCCACAGGTGAACTTGAGGAAGTTCTAAGAAGCTCAGAAAGAACCGAAGATATTCCATCCAACCATCTTTTGGAAAAATATTCCAGAGTCCCTACGTCTAGCTTCCCTATTGGACAAATGCTAATAACCCCCTGTATGTGGATTGCAGGATTATAATGATGATTTCATTGTTACTAAAAACTATAAATATCTGAGAGTTTTGTACCATAATTGACAGTGTTTGGAATAGTATCTTATTTACTTGTCTTCTGTCTTCTCATTTGCGGGAGGGTTCTAGAGTTCGAATGCTGAAGTTATACGTGGTATATTAGGAATCTACGCTCTAGATATAACAGACTTTCTTTCATTTAATTGTAATTTGTTTCATGAAGAAAAAGTAGTTTAAATTTATCTAAGTAGATATTTTCTTCAGTATATAAACAGGAGAATTGACTGTTTTCCAAAAACAAAACAACGATTAAGATTTTATACAAGAAAATGAATGATACTATATGACTTCATTTTGTTTTCACCAATAATTATCCAAAAAATGAAGTCTGGTTAGGCGTTAAGGCGTGAAAGTTAGTCAAGTAATACAGTGTGTGTGTATGTATCTGAGTATACTCTTGAAAATTGTAATTTAAACAGTGATTCAATTAAGCAAACATGGATAGTGGCTAGCAGTGGAATCTAGGACGCGCGTTACGTCCTATTTGGGACTCACCAGCTGGATATACCTGCATGAGTTGATGTTCACTCTGGGACTCGAACCCAGTACCATTCGCTTCAAGCGCCATCACGTTATCCACTCAGCTACTGAGTCCTGATAGCCACTTGCTTGTGCAATGGGGTGAATTAATTTACATTCACTTGGTATTGTTTTGCTTGTATCTTCCCATTGAGGTTTAAGACTGCAACTGATCAGTCATTCAATGAATTCCCTTCTTATAACATAAACAGGGTCCTTATTTATTAACGTTTCTCTCCACATACAAAGCATTAACAAATCTACTTTTTCAAACCACCCAAAATTTATTACATTTTACATTAATTTAGTGTATATGTAAGAGTGTGAGTTTTATATTTCTCAAGTATTCTATTACATTTATTTTATGATTGTGAGATATAAAAGTAGATAATGGAGATACTTAACAAAAAATCATTTTAACTTGTGTAATATGCACTATTGAGGAATCTTATACTACGACGAAACGGCCATCCAGTGCTTTCACGTTTTTCATGGTAGTCTAGCTTCAATTAACTCATGAATTTAATTATCATATACATATAATGACATACAAGCATGCTTGGGATGCGATTCTCTCCCTTTAAATGCAAAATATTGCTTCAGGATTGAGTTGCATCGACACCCGAACTAATGATAGTGAATGAAGTAGTGGAGCGTGTCGACCGCTTCACTTATCTTGGAAGTCTCGTCAGCCCTCGTAGTCTGGTGTGTGCCGAAATCTCAGCACGGATACAGAAGACTCGACTAGCGTTTGCCGAATTGCGTCATTTATGGCGTAGGTGAGATATCCGTTAACCAACCAAAGGACGTGCCTACTGAGCAGCAGTTCGTTCCGTCCTACTTTATGTCAGTGAAACATGGCCGGTAAGAGTAGAGGATATTCGTAGGTTACTAGTATTTGACCATAGGTGTCTTCGAAACGTTGTTCGTATATCTTGGGATTATCGAGTAAGTAACGCAGTTGTTAGGAAACGGGTACTAGGTAAGTATGGCAAACCAATTGATGAAGTAGTGAAACTTCATCAGTTGAAATGGCTGGGACACGCGTTACGTATGCCCAACCACTGACTGCCTCGACGTGGTATAGGAGTAGATTGGAAGAAAGCTAGGGGCGGCCAGACTAAAAAATGGCACAAGTCCATGAAGTCACTGACAAGTAGACTGAGCCATATTGGTAGGTGTAGACTACCTGGTTGGGGACCGTGAGATGATGATAACCGTTAGTTAGTGATTCTGAATGATATGGCTCAAAATCGTTTTTCAATGGCGCAGGTGCATCCACTCTTTGTGTTCTCCCAAGTTGTAATCTCCTGAATTTCCTTGTCTTTTTTTCCTTTTTCCAAGTTTGTTTCACTGGATTATACTCCTTGAATAACATCTTCAAGCCCTAATCTTTCTGATTACTGCTTATACTCTTACTACATCTACCACCACGGAATTTGAGTCGACAACTGCATCTCTGTGCTAATGTGGTGTGGCAACTTGAACTGATATACGTACGTACGTACGAAATTCTACATTGTTACTGACTGATCTGTGTTAAATAAACATTGTAATAGTTTCAAGTTGTTTTTCTCTAAAAAAAAATTTATAAGTTAGTAGTTATTTATTGACAATATTCAGGGTACGACATCATGGATACTTATATGTGTATATGTGTGTGTGAGTGTCTCTTGCAAGTGCACACACACACATACTCATATATACCTATACACATAATACACATACACATGTAGGGAAACAATGAGAAAAGGTTGTTTTGTTTCTAAAACGAATTCAGAATAGAAGGAAAAAAATAACAAGTGAAATAACCGAGAATAACAAAAATGAAAGAAACTTGATCGACTCTTTTTTTTCTTTTGTTTTCACTTATTATTTTTTGTCAATGTTCTTATATTTAGTGAAATTCCTTTTATCTTTTATTCTTTAATTAGTCAAATTTCTCTATATAATATTTGAAAGATAATTTTGAATCTTAATTTAATATTCACGATTTACATGTGATATTTTTAAATGCTAGAGTCCTTTAGTGAACATCAACTCTAAGATGCAGGTACATCTAGCTGACGAGTCCTAAATAAGACGAAACGCTCGTCCTGGGTTCTACAATTTGTCCAGAGAAATGACAAGATTTTTGCAATATTTAGTGAATTCATTCAACCATTCGATTAAATCTCTCATATAATTCTGGGATAATGTTATGGGCATTCAAATCAATAAGCCAACCTATACAGATCGAATTCAGAAACAGTCTAATTATTCATAAAATCGACTGCGTACAAACTTTATTCAAGAGGGCGAGAACCCACTACAGCACACATGCAGCACCAAAGAATAAAAAAAGTGTCTAGTAACTATCCTTCAGAGTAACGACTACTCATGCAAATTTATTAAGAAATATCAATCCAGCTCATCAGCAGAAACGAAATCAAGTA
Organism: Schistosoma mattheei; assembly: GCA_944470405.2. Classification (NCBI taxonomy): domain Eukaryota; kingdom Metazoa; phylum Platyhelminthes; class Trematoda; order Strigeidida; family Schistosomatidae; genus Schistosoma; species Schistosoma mattheei. Next base: position 11,792,187 of record OX103945.1, read on the forward strand.
TAAACACAAGAAAAAGAGGGTCATCCTTCCATATATAAAAGACATCAGAAATTACACCACGATTATTGAAGGCATTTGGAATAAGTGTAACACACAAACCTAAAAGCTCACTTCAGTCAACCTTATGCAAACCAAAGGAGAAAGGCCAAACATCATCTACAAAACAAACTGTTCTGATTTGGAAAAAATCGCTATATCGGACAAAGTGGATGCCACCTTCATCTTCACATGTATGAGCATAAACTAGCTGTCAAACACCATGACTTATCTTCGTTTATACCAATTAATGTTGGCAAATGTGGACGCAAATCCGACTGGAAAAATGTTGACATCTTGGATAGAGAGTATACTAAAAGCACTAGAGAATTTTCAGAAGCTTGGCACTCAGGTCAATCAGCAATCAACAAACATCAAAATCGATCCAATCTATCGACCAATCAAAAAATCATGGAAAAATATAGGACCAATAATCAAATCAACAGGAGATACAATCAAAATGAAGAACTAAACAATAACAGGTTAAAGGTCAACAATAACCAATCAATATCGAGGTCGATAAGACAAGCTGTGAGTCACACATGGAGGAATTCAAGTAATTTCACTACTATTTGAAGCTTGTGCTGATGACATTGTTCAGAAGATCAATGAAAGCTCCACAACCAAATTATTCAGCTCGTGGAGCAAAACTCCACATAGAAGTCGTAATTACTGGAGTTCTTCAATATTGAGAATGAAACAGTCATCCACCACCGGCAATTGAAGACTGTTGCACAATATCGCGAATTCACTAAAGTCAGTTGGATTCCATCCAGCTCAGAGAACGAAATACCACCTGAGTAACGAACCTCCATCATCTTTGCGTCGATAATTACTTTTAATTGTCTATGACGAAAATATTCAAATATTTGTATAAAAGTGATAGATAATAAAATTTAATTGCTTTCTTAGTAAAAGATTTTCACTTAAACTACTAAATAACATCTTAATACCTTATTCTCACCACTATAAGTACAACAGAATTTAAAATTGGACAGACAAGACTGTTTTAGATTACGTTATCAAACATAGAAATGAAGTATTTCATTGTTAATCAGTCTTAAAAAAGAGAACTCAATTGTTTCTCATAGTAGTAAACAGTACTTATATCAAAAGTGGTTATATACAAACACTTGTAAATAATGTCCTGTATATAATAGTGAGTTTTACTGTTACTGAACAACGATTGTACTTCAGATTTTAACTAACTTCCTTATAAACTTTTATTTCAAGATCTATGGATATGTAAATAATACTATCAGTGATGGTTAAACTACAATTTGAATGCTGAATAAAGTTGTGAAAATAATATAGATATGTAAAAGAAGGTGAAATCTAATGATATCAAATATACAGTCAATAAATTTCATTGATTGTAACGATTTATAAGGAAGTGATCTTATACTTTTGTCATAAATAAAATATTCCGAGTGGATGCACAATGCTGAGGAATCTTATACAAGGATGAATTGGCCATGCAATGCTCTCAGGTTTTCAACGATGGTCTAGTTTAGATCGACTCATAAATTCAACTATTAATATTCTGAGAATATTAATTCATCATCATTAGAGAATATGTTAGTTTTGTTCCACTTTCGGAATATACATATTTCCCCACTAATCATTCTGACACATAATGGAATAACAGCACATGGTATATTTATATAAACTGAAATAATCGAGTTCTATCTTTTGAAATTATAGTAAGATATCTATAGACCAATCAATTAGATGTTTATTTTACATCTGCTGAAAGTCTACTCGTAAGTAGTATAAAATTAAAGATGAAAAATCCAGAAGTGTGACTAATTTTTCGACTAGTGTCCTCAAAGAAGTTAGCTGAATGATAATAATGTGGAGCTCCGATTGAGCTAATTTTGTCCCTATGATTGAGTCAATTAAAAAGTTTTAGAGGTTTTCATTAATTAGAAATTTTTAGCTTCGAATGAATGGAATGTTTTAATACAATTCTGACAGTTATCTTAAGTAATTAAACTTGAGATAAATTTTCAATAGAGTCCGGAATTAACGTAACCATCATTTTTAAACAGGATACATTGAACCTCTACCTAATTTGTTTTAGCGTTATTACTTAGTGTTTACCAGTAGCTTCATGTAGGATGCAATTGATGATCTCGGGGTGTTTTGGCGATGAGAACACTATTGATCCCTTTGCTGAACTTCATGTTCTTAATGTTTATATGGGAATTATATGTCACTATTGAATAATCAAGTTTAAATCTATTAATTAAATCTTTGGACCACATTCCATTGATGGTAATTCGAAGACATCTTCAAATGTTATCGAGGAATATAGTTAACTTTGACGATAGATAATCTTAAACAAATCTTCCATCTGATTAAAATATATGGATATTATTTCATTAATAACAAAATTCGAGTAAAGTAGATGGATAATTATAACTAATTATACATAAATTTTCATCATGTAAAGTGATTTTTGACTATCCTTCATTTAATAACATTTAATGTAAGGTGGCTCAATTTCTTGAATTTGTTGGAGTTAGGTATTAACTCTGTTGGATGCCCGCCAGATGAGTGGTCTAGAGGTTAAGCGTTCGCGCGCAACAAGTTCTGGGTTTGAATCACGCGAGTGGGATCGTGGGCGCGTACTACTGAGGAGCTCATTACTAGGACGAAACGGCCGTTCAGTACTTCCAGGTTTCTGATGGTAGTAATCAGACAATAGCTCTGAAAATATTACCCTTATTCTGTATGAGTATAGATATTTTTGAATGTATTACATACGGCATCTGTACATGGATTTAGTATGGTTTGAAATTTCCTGTTTTTATGATGAAAACTGGGATTAATCAGTTTCGATTACAATACATGCATTCAAAGTGAACTGCTTCTATATATGATCTTTAGTTACAAGACTTTTTTCAGTACTGTTTTATATCTGACTGGCAATCGAATCAAAGATGCAAGTTTCACATTATTTACATGAATCCTGATGTTGTTATCCGTACTAAGACTCGAACCTAGTACTATTCACTTCAAATGCAAAGGCTTCATGCTCCAAGGTAATGAGTCCAGATAGTCACTGGCGTATTCAACGGACTTGAGGAGTCCCACAATAGAACAAAACGGCCTTCCAGTGCTTCCAGGTTTTCAATGGTGGTCTGATATCAATCAGTTCATGATCTCAAAAAAAAATTTTACAGACTATTGAAATTAAGAATAAATAAGATTCAGTTAAACAAGTCGATGATTATTTTGACTGTTGTAGAAACTTCGACTGTAGTTTAACTCATAATATGGGTATTATTATTACTTTGATATAGATTGATTCAATTGATGAGCCTTAGAGAAAGGATGAAGTGAACATTATAGATTATTATTATTAGCCAACTACTTTCGCAAATCTAATTCACAATTATTTTTTTAACCGTTCTTCTTTTAATTCATTCGGTATTGCTTTACTTGAATCTTCCCAATAATGTTTAGGAATGCAATTGATCAGTCTCTTATTGGTATATGTGCACCGTGTGTGTGTTGCTTCGATATTGCCTTAATTTACAAGCATTATAAGCAAATATGGATAGTGGCTAGCAGTGTAATCTAGGACACGCACCATTTCGTTCTATTTGGTACTCATCAGCTGGATATACCTGCATGAGTTTATGTTCACCCTGGGACTCGAACCCAGTACCGTTCGTCTCAAGCGCCATCACGTTATCCACTTATCTACTAAGTCCTGATAGCCACTTGTTTGTGCAATGCAATGAAGTTTAATTCACTCGGTATTGTTTTACTTGAATTTTCTTAAGTCGTCCCAAATAGGACGAAACGCGCGTCCTGGATTCTTTTGCTAGCCACATTCTACATTCGTTTTTCTTTTAGTTATGATTTCTTATTGTTAAGTCTTTTTTTACTTTTCTGTAGAAGGAAAAATAAACATGAAACACTGAACTGGATCATATTACACTGAAGTTGATTTTTGGTTCAATATCCATGTATAGTTTCTAATTTTGATAGATAACAAATGGTCTAATCAGATGGATAGCAGTATATTCAATTTAATAATAATAATAGTAATAGTAGTAGTGGTAATAATAATAATAGTAATGGATACTTTATTTTAATTAGAGACAACTGAAAGGAAATTCTTGTTTGAACTATTTGAAAGACAATAAATGATTGTATATTTGAATTCAATAAATGGTTATAATGTAAAAGATATGCTATTTTTAGATTAAACAAATTATTTAAGATTATGAATTGATCAATGTTAGGTCATCATTGAAAATCTGGAAGTATTGAACGGCTGTTTTGTCTTAGTATGGCACTACTCAATTAATACGTGACGAGTATGAGGTAGTTACCCAGCGAAGACAATGAAAAATGGTCATGCAGTATTGTGGATTAGTTAAAGCTGAATGGTCTAGAGGTTAAGTGTTTGCACATGAGATCGAAGATACTGAGTTCAAGTGTTTTTTTGTTGTTGAAGAGTCTCATTCTAAGACATAACGGTCGCTTAATGCTTCCAAGTTTTCACTGATGGTTCAACATTGATTCATTAATGTTATCAATCTAAACTCAACAGTCTGTACAACCGCATACTAATAAACAGAATTTATTCTAACATTGTAATCCATGATGCAGAATTCATCCTATTTGGGATCTTATATCCTATTGTTATCGTCCACACTCAAATTTAAACTGATTATCTTTTGATTCAACCTATAATACGTTATTCATTGAAAATATTCAATAGAAGTGATCTTTTTCAAATATTTCAATTGTTTTTAAATTACAACTATACATAGATCAAATGTAATTTCATTTAAGTGTTTTGTTGAACTAAGTACATTATTATAACATTCAAATCTACTACTATATGGATATATATGGAAGTAAATTACAATTTTTCACTGTTATAACAACTGGTACTTTTAAGTACCCCCCCTTCGCCCGAAATTTATTTGAGTCTACTTTGAAACAATTTACTATATTTCTATGTACTGTTTTCGATTTGTTAAAATCTCGCATACTTTACTCATTACTTATCTTCTACATTTATTATGTAATCTATTTAATCAAGTTCAACCAGGTCGGTTGTGAGATATTAACTCACTGATGACAATGGTGTACGGTGGCGCAACTTCGTGGATTGGTTGAAGTTAGATAATAACACCGGTGGATGCTGGCTCAGTGGTCTAGTGGTTAAGTGCTCGCGCGCGAAACCAGTAGGTCATGGGTTCGGATCTCGCAAGGGTCGAGGTCGTCGTATTGCTGAGGAGTCCCGTCCAGTGCTTGCAGGTTTCCCATGTTGGTCTAGCTTCAATTGACTCATGATTTCAACCAGTGTAATCAAGTTTAGCTTTTGGTTTAGATCATTGTTATATCACTATCCTTCATTTTAGGTGGTTTCTTAAAATAAAAATATGATTTGTTTAATAATCTTGTCTGTAATCATAGAGACAATCTCATGGATAGGTAACCTTTATGATTGTGAGTATTTATGATCATCAGTGTTGATAATACAAGATTCCAATTCTATTTTAGTTTGATTCATAAAAGATGTAAATAACTGATAAAGATTCTTCATGGAATGAAGAACTCAGGATATTATCTAGTGATGAAGAAGGATTTAGGAATTGTTTAGTGTATAGCATTCCATAGTAAAAACAACAACAACAACACATTTTGACCATGATTTATATTATCAAAAGGGGTTTGTGGAGATTTCAGTAGTTTTACACTTGGATTCATGAGTCATTTGAAGCTAGACCGTCGTGGAAAACCTTGGAAAACGACCATTCAGGTTTTTCATGGTGGTCTAGCTTCAAATGACTCATGAATTCAATCATGATTTATGTGACATAAATTTTGTCAGATTGTAATTTATTATTTATTAACAATGAATACACTAATTCATTTTTATACTGTTTGTCTGAATCTTCCGATTGATGTTTAGAAGCTGCAATTGATCAGTCTTTTATTAGCGGGTACATTCAACTGATGTGTCCCAAATAAGACGAAACGCACTTTCTGATTTGCACTGCTAGCTACCATCCATCTTTGTTTACACTTTAATTTAATCTACTCATATAAACACAACCAATAAATACAAACAAATAAACGAAAGTTTTAATAGTTGAGAATATGAGTCAAGTAAATCTAGACCATCATGCACACTGCTGAGAAGTTCCACAAAAGGACGAAACATTCATCCAGTACTATAATATTCACAAAATCCCCCTTCTGATTATGAACTTTAAATGAATTTTCATTATTGAATATCCAAAAGTCTCACTTTTTCATTTACTCATAAACATTTCTGCGAAGAAAATTATTTTATTTTGACGAAATTACTTAATTAAGTAGTACCTTCGTAATTATAGTTATTGTGGAAAACAAATGTCTATTGAAGGATAGAAAAGATTACATCATTAATTGATTTGAGACCTTTATTATTCGATGAAGTTACGTAATAATCAAGAGGTAAAGAAGGAATATAAAGATAATAATAAGAGTTATGAATTAATTTATTGTTCTATAGACGTATATATTTCCATTTAAATTGAGCTTCACTGTTTCATTCAATAATTTCTACTTAGCTATAATGTTAAATTTAACATTTATACTACAGTTCTAGTAGAACAGATAAACATTGTCATTTATCTTGAATGAAAACTGTCGTTAACGATCACTACTCGAATTAAATGGATATTATAATGAAACTTTTCTCACATAACAACTGAATAGATAGTTTACAGTGAATTCCTTTTCCGAAATAAATTTAGATCAACCATAGTAATCCGACTAAAAGTAATAACATGAAATAAATGGAATTTATTTTACCAGGATGAGGTTATACAATAATCAATTAATATCAGAGGTGATTTTGTGGATATTATAGTAATTTTAATAGTTGAGATCATGAGTCAAATTGATGGTCTTCAAGAGGTATTTCCATATGATTGGCGGTGAACAGTGGAGTTCAACTGGATCTGTTGTGAGATAGTAACTCACTGAAGAAAATGGTAGATGTGTTGCTTAATTTCGTGGATTAGTTGAAGTTAGACATTAATACCGTTGGATGCCGACTAGCTTAGTGGCCTGGAGTTTAAGCGTTCACACGTGAGACTGATAGGTCCTGGATTCAAATCTCGCGTGTGGTTAGGATCATGGATGCGCATTACAGAGGAGTCCCGTGCTAGAACGAAACGGCCATCCAGTGCTCTCACGGTGGTCCAGCTTCAATTCACCTATGATCCCAGCTATTAAAATTAATAATCGATTAGACAATTATCTTTCATGATCCAGCTTTCTATTCTTCTCTTACCCTTTATTTATTACGTAAGTTCATCTAATAATAAAGGTCTCAAATAAATTTTCTACAGACATTTGTTTTCCATAACAACTATAACTACGAATGTACAGCTTAATTAAATGATTCTGTCGAAAAGAAAAAAAATTTTCTTCTTCACCAAATTCCCTTTTTTTATTCAATGACACAAAAGGGTTATTTTAATTATCATAAACATTTCTAGATCAAAACTAAACAATATTCTTTTCATTTGTTTATTGTATTGAACAAGAAACTACAGAATATATGAATGATCTATTTACAGAAAGAAAAGAAAAAGAAGAAGAAGAAAAAAGACAATTTCCACACTTGGAAAAAGAAAGAAAGAAAAATAGAAGTTTGCAATGAAACGAAAAAAAGAGAAAAGAATTTCGTTTCAATTTTTTTGCTTTCTTCTTGTTGTTGTTGTTGTTGTTGATGGTGGTGGTGGCCTCTTTCTTTAAAAATAATTGTTTCCATTAATTAAACTAAAAGACGTTTGAAATATAGTAGTAGTAGTTGTAGTGCTACTACTACTACTACTTCTAGAAGTACTAGTAGTAGTGGAAACAATGGATAACAAATAAGACTATTGAATGGGGTATAATTGCGATTAACACCTTGAATAATAAAGTTGAACTGAATAATTTCAAAAATAAATAAAAAAAAAACATTCTGTAGTTTGATTGTTATTTAAACAATGAACACTGTATTTCTAAGTGTTGTCTTCTTTTCTGTTCTTCTCTTTTTTTTCATTTTCTCATTGTTTGTTATTAAATTGTGTAATTGATTAGGCTTAATTAGTAATTGTGAATCTTAAACGAATTACTATCAATGGTATTGTAGTGAATAAGAATATAAGTGAGGACAATCGAATGTATTTGAAATACGAAAAAAAATTACAGAAGTATCTTAGTAAAATCTAAGAACTATACAGTGAAGACTTTATTTGTAAACTCGGCTTTCACCATGAAGCGTCATAAATTTTCTAAATGAAAACTTTCTAACTCCCAGGGCAGAGTTTAAATAGTTTGAATTATTTTTTCTGGTTAGCGTTTTTTTAGTGAGTTGGTTTTCTACGGGATGGAGTCGCTAACCCCATGCCCAACCCTTCTTCTTTACCCGGGCTTGAGATCGGCAGTAACTCTAGAAGAGCTAGAGGCGTAGAAGAAGAAGAAATTAAGAAAAGACGATGGAAATGGATAGGGCATGCATTACGCAAATCGTCAAACTGCATCACGAGGCAAGCCCTAACTTGGAATCCTGAAGGGAAACGGAAAAGAGGAAGGCCAAAGAACACATTACGTCGGATAATAGGAGCAGATATGAAAAGGATGAATAAAAACTGGAAGGAGCTGGAAATGATTGCCCAGGACAGGGTTGGATGGAAAATGCTGGTGAGTGGCCTATGCTCCTTCACGAGGAGTAACAAGCGTAAGTAAGTAAGTAAGTTTATTTGTAAAATGTTAATCAAATGTCTCAGACTTGATTATTCCTTCATTTCCATATCAAATATTCTCGGTTCTCGTTCGTTTTTCTTTGATCTTCTTAACCTTCTACCAACAGGTATTTCATTTTCGATTTGTAATACATACTACTTACATCTATCGATATCAGTAGCAAACATAACAGTACCATTTTGTCACAAGTAAATACTATATTTCAAGAGTTTATGATATTAGGATGAAACCTATTTATGGCGATAGTTCATTTTACAATTCATTTAAATTATAGACTGATTTCAATCAAACAACCAATGATAAACAATATATACTGTGTAGATAATTATTTCTTTTAATAATATGATATTTTAGCAATGTAGCATATGTATCCTCATCATTCTCAGTTTTATTTCAGTAAGTCATAGTTTTTACTTGTTATCTAACTAAAATCAGTTCATAATACCAGGAATCTCTGAACGAAACAATGCCCATTCGCTTCCCAATCACAATATGATTATTATTTGCATTATCGAATATATAGGTGGAATACTTTGTATTTGTGAAATTATTTCTATAAGTTAATACTAAGTATAAAGTCCTGGGTTCGAATCTCGCAAGGCGAGGTCGCGGATGCGCACTATTGAGAAGTCTTACAATAGAACGGAACGGCCGTCCAGTGCTTCCAGGTTTCTCATGGTGGTCTAGCTTCAACTGACTCATGATCTCAACTATTGAAATAAATCATTTAGTTAGCGAAGTCTTTTACTTATTTTTAATACATATGAATAAGCTGACTATGTAAACTTTACATTTATTGATTTATTTGAACACATAAATATTGGTGTAAAGGAACACTAAATGCATACGGGCCACACAAGCCACTTGATTTGTGTGTGGGCTGTGATACTACCCGGGTGCACAAACCGAAGCAGGTAGTTTTCTTAGGGGGCCACACCCAAAGCCTTCGATCTCCAGGTCTGATCCACAATGCAGTGGTGCGACGTAAAGAGACACCGTTCCTTGGTAGCGGATGACCAATAATTGGTTCATACACCATTTTTTTCTTCAGGATCGTGGAGCCCATGTGTACCGTTGGTTTGGAATGAAGGTTTTCCAACTCTGTGAAATGAATTCCCCATACCCATCCACCCGTTTAAAGCCCTGGATATTCACCTTCCCCCCTCTGAATTTCATAAAAAACACCCAGAACTTTTCTGGCAGTGGCTGTATATGCGTGGTCATGTGAGAGCATTTGGAGAGAGAGAGAGAGAGCTGACTCTCTCAACTCTCGGCCATACCAGGGCATTTGGGGGTTGTAAGCTTTATAAGCAAATTTAGTACTAGTTACAATACTCCACAGTTGTTAGTTATTCACTTAATGAATGTGACCTGACTATCGTTGTCATAAATGTTAGTTAAAAAAATTCAGTTGATTTAGAAAGTGATGAATTTAGAATTTAAAAAACTTTTTAGTGTAAGTAAAGATTTATAATTTACTGTCTTCAATGTTGAAGACTATGCTTAATTAGATTCATTATTGTATTGTTTGTTTGAATCTTCCCATTGGTGTTTAGGATTGCGATTGATCAGTCTCTTATTGGTGTTTGTGCATCCTGTGCAGATTGCCTCGATATTGCCTTAAGTCATAAGCATTATAAACATCAATAGATGGTAGCTAGCAGTGTAATCCAGGAAACGTGCTTCGTCTTATTCAGGACTGGTCGGCTAGATGAACCGGGATCTCAGAGTTGATGTTCACTCCAAGACTCCAACACCATCGTACAAACTAGTGGATAAATGGATTCAGTAGTTAAGTGGATAATTGGATGGAGTTTGAAGCGGATAGTACTCGGTTGAAGTCCTATAATGTACATCAACTCTGACATGCAAGTACAAATAGAACGAAACGCACATCCTAGATTCCACTGCTGGCCACCATCTACCTATGCTTGTTATACTTAATTAGTATTCATTTTCATATATGTGTATCCTGAGTGGATTACTATGATATGAAGTTCCGTTAAAAAATTAGGTTTATTTTCTGTGTAATTAGCAAGGGATGAAATATGTTTTGTTTTGCATTCCTTCTGCTAACAGCACATTAAATACATTGAAATATATCATATATTTAAACGTACATGAAAAGACTACTTTAACATTATATATGTTTCATAGTAAAATACTAACAAAATCCAATCTGTTCTTATACATAACTCTACATACTATTTCAACATAAGATATAGTTATCAGAAGGGTTTTCGTGGAGATTTTAGAAATTTCACTGGTTGAAATCATGAGTCAATTGAAGCTAGACCACCATGGAAAACCAAGAAGCGCTGGACGGCCGTTTCGTCCTAGCACGGGACTCCTTATCAGTGCGCATCTACGATCCCGCACCTCGCGAGTTCCGAACCCAGGATCTATCATTATCGCGCCAGGTGCTTAACCAACTAGACCACTGAGGTGACCGGCATCCAACGGTGTTTATGTCTAACTTCAACCAATCCACGAAGTTGCGCCACCGTACACCATTGTCTTCAGTGATTTGATATCTCACAATAGACCTGATTGAACTCCACTGGTAACGGCTTCTCACTAGATCTCCAGGAGTGTCTCCTGAAGTCAGTCACTAGTGAGCAGGTGATTATTATTAACAGAATGTGTTTTGTGGAGATTTTTTAGAAATTTCACTGACTGAAATCAACTTGACAATAACACTCACTATGTACCATAATTTAAGACTGATTGAAATAGGGTATCTGAAATTCTTTTAATGAACATGATAACATTGATATACATAATTCAAGTACAATGATTCTGTAGCTAACAGAAGTTGATAATGAAAAAGATAAACAAACATTTTTTATCTTCAACATTCACTTTAAACAAAGGATACGTAACTATGCCAGAGTTCTATCTTTTTAAATTTGACTCTTTAAAAAAAAATGTATGCATATGACATAATTATCTAATGTTCAATTAAATTGAATGAATTATGATGATTAGTTCAATATGAACATTGTTTGTTCTGTTGTAGATGAATGACAGTTAAAAAGATATCCTGAAAAGTCTACTGAATAATTATTGTGATAGAGCTTTACACTTGAGGATCAATCGGAATTTCAAATCATTTATTTATAAATTAAGACTTCACTACAATCTTTATGTGGGTTTTGAGTTCAATCCATAAAAAAGTTGTAAGTGTACTTTATTAAAATACCCCTAAAGTTAGACAAAACATCTGTTCAGTATGCCTGGTTTTCGGATAGTCCTCAAGTTGATATAAATCCAAAATAGAAACTTTCGTTACAATCTACAAATTTCTTCATTAGGTTTCCAGCTTTTATTTGTTTGTTAACGAAACTTTTTTTCCCTTATTAGTTTATTGAGATTGTTAATTTTTTTAAAAGTTTACACTGACTTTAGTCCGATAACTTTTAAAAACTAGGGAGTACTAGACATGTGTTTACTCCCAGTATTGGAATCCTCAGAAGTGGACACCTGTGGTCGTACCAGTGATAGAATCTACAACATTCATTTCTCATAGTGATAGCTTAATCTTTAGACTAGTGAATGAGCATTTGTATATTAGACTAGTTATTTGGTAACAGGTGGATAAAGACAACTATTGAAATAGTTTGAAGATAGGATTCTTTGTAGTTATGTGGGGTAAAATTGACTGAATGTCAAAAAACCATGATCAAAATTAAGGGATAGTATACCTTTCAGGCTAATATATGTATAATGGTTTGTTTCTATAGAAGATTTATTCAGTATATCATTGATCATTACTGTAAAATAATGTACAATTTTTAGTTAACTATAGGATGTTCGATGTTATAACCGGATCCACTTATGGGAGTTGGAAAACTCTCATCCCAACTCAGTGATGCATATGGGTTCCACGATCCTAAGGAAACAAATGGCATATCAACCTATCGTTGTTCATTGGCTACCATGGGACTACATCCCCTTACGTTGCTTCACTGCATTGTGAATTAGACATTTGGGTCAAAGGCTCCGGGTGTGGCTGCCTAAGAAAACCACCTGCTTCGGTTTGGGCATCCGGACAGTATTTTATAGAGTAAATTTTAAAATCTCATTGTGAATTATTATAATGATTATTCACTGAATCAAATTCTCAACAAAGTTTCAAGTAAATTGTTAACCAAAATTATATTATTTTGCTATACATTTGTAACAGATTATTTTTATTAAAATATGGATTTTTGGAGATTGTAGTAATTTTCATAGTTGAATTCATGAGTTGACCTAAGCTAGAACACTACTGAAAACTCGAGAGCATTTGATGGTCATTTCGTCCTATTATGGGACCCCTCAGTAGTGTACATACCGAAGGAACTCGAACCCACATTTTGATAGTAATCATGTGCTCACTTGTGACTAACTTCAAGATGGATTTCTTATAGTTCTAATAAGAAGCCATCACCAGAGGAGTTCAATCCGTATCGGATGTGAGACAATCGGCAAAAGATCGCTCTAGATCATGAATCTATTGAAGTTAGACATCAACACCGTTTTATGTAGGTCAGCTCAATAATTTAGAGGTTAAGCGTTCGCTCATGAGATCGAATGTTCTGGGTTTGAGTCCCTTTGGTAAAGAATTGTGGATGGGCATTGTTAAGGAAAGCTATACTAAAACAAAACGGTCACGCAGTGTTCCTAGGTTTTCAAGAATAATCTAATTTAGATCGACTGGTGAATTCAACTATTAAGATTATTTTTAGCACTAAAATTGTTTCTTAATATATCGTTTGTTTCTTGCTTTTTTCTTACTGATAGACATTCACTGAAACTTTTAAACACTTATATTCTACCGGATATACATCTCTTTATAAGTAACCTTTGTATTAAAACTGTATTGATAACAGGAAGTGAATGATAAACTCCTGAATGTTAAATACAATGAATAAAATCGTAAAACAACATGAGATACTATTGTGGTAGACTTTTTTTCTTCTTCTTCATCACATTTTTATTGCATATTAAAAGAATAATCTTTCAATTTTATGGTTATACTCATCTGTACATAGACTGATTCAAGACTTGATATGATAAGATAATCATGTCAGATAATGTCTGTATTCAAAATCCTTAAGAAGAACAGTGTACTTTTTGTTGTTTTTATATCAATGAGTTTATAATGTAGATGAGTAGAAGTTATTGATAACGTTAGTCTAGCTACATTATTGATACTGCTGATGAGTCCCATACTAGGACGAAATGGCCGTCCAGTGCTTCCAGGTTTTCCATGGTGGTCTAGCTTCAATTGAACCATGATTTCAATCTGTGAAGTTAATGATACTTGACTAGTGAAAAAATGTTATGCATAACTTATGATTAGTGAAGTTGTGATATATATCAGTAGTAAATCATTAGTCATCATTGATATTGGATAATTATCGAACTATATTAATAGAAGAATGCAGCTAGAAATATCTCACATTGGAAACTTATTCAATAATGTAATCGTTCAGTACTCACAACGAGACCTGAAACTCTCATATACTATTACTGGTGATACTATGAATGAATACTATCGACAAGTGAAACAACTATCCAATGCATTTTGATTGATAACCCAACTACTACTGATACATTTAAGATACCATGTATAGAATAAAATAACCTGTATTGAAACCATTTTATCTATAATATGAAATTAGTTCTGTCGGATTTTATCGAATAGTATATTTACATTTGGATTGTTTAAACGGTGTTATTGTTTTTGATCATTCACATCATAAAAGGATATTTCTTCTTAGTTGAATTAAAAAGGAAACCAGACTAGTATTACTGATATTGTTGAGCTGGGAGAGTGATAGAAAAGTTTTTAAAAAAAAACAACAACATCAGAGTAGTTTTTGTTATATTAGCTCTATGTTTCTAAAACTTTAGTTCTAGTATGAAGATGTAACAAGACTAGAAGTTGAAATCTTTTTAAGACCAACATTAAAAAACCCGTCCTTTCATCTCAGAGTGAAAAAGAAACAGACATTCTCATTTATCTTAAAGAACACCATGTAGATGGTAGTTAGTTGATTAATAGTAGAATCAAAAAAGGCTGGACAGTATCATGAATTGTTTAAAGTTCGAAATGTAAACCTCTGAGTGCGAACTCATTAGTTTGAATATTAGATGATTTTCAAAAAACCTAAATATTTTGAGTAAGATTTTTGATAAAGTTTCGGCTTCACATTTTTGTTGAGTGCTGAGCGACTATTTCATTTTAATCAGAGAGGGGTCTTGTGAATATTATAGCAATTTAATAGTTGAATTCATGAGTTGATTAATGCTACACCAACATGGAAAACCTGAAAGCACTGGATGACCGTTTCGTCCCATTGTAAGACTCCTCAGTAGTGCGCACCCACAACCCAACCCCGCGAAATTCGAATCCTAAACCTATTAGTCTCGCGCGCGAACGCATAACCTCTAGACCACTGAGCCGGCATCCAGTAGTGTTAATGAAGTGGTCTAGCTTCAATGGACTCATAAATTCAACTATTAAGTTAGTATAATACCCGAAAGACTCCTCTCCAATCACAATCATCATATGCTCACTAGTGACAGTCTTCAAGAGGTATTTCCTTAAGTTCTAATGAGAAGCCGTGACTAGTGGAGTTCAACTGGGTCTGTCATGAGATAGTAACTCACTTAGAACAATGATGGATAGTGGCGCATTATCGTGGACTAATTGAATTTAGACACTAACACCATTGGATGCTGGTCAGTTTAGTAGTCTAGAAGTTAAGCGTTAGCATGCGAGACTAATAGGTCCTGGATTCGAATCTCTCGAGGCGTGATCGTGGATGCGCACTGTTGAATAGTCCCATCCAGTGCTTCCAGGTTTTCCATGGTGGCCGACTTTCAATCAACTCATGAATTCAACTATTTCATTTTAGTTTACAACTGAAAATTTAATCACTTTTAAAATATAATACATTAGATATTCATAGTCTTCATTTTTAATATAGATGAAGTTGTGATTACACATTGTTGTTAAGTGTGAAATCAGTACAAAATTAACTTTTCAATACTTCATGAACTACAAACACTCACTGATGAATATCAAGCAACATTAAGCGAATTCATTGTTATTATAAGATTTTTATGAATGTTTTTTTCAATAACAACATGATTCAATTAGTTTTAATACCAGCTGGAACTAATTTTCGATAAATTACAGGTTATACTAATTATTATTATTAATACTGTTATTACTATCATCATTCTTATTTACATCATCATGGTGATGATAGTTGTAACCATGGCAACACATCAAAAGGAGGATATTTTTAATAATTTAATTTTTTTCCTTAAAAAAATTATCATTATAGTTTCTTTGAGAACAGAATTATTTTTCTTTATTATAATTGAAAATAAAACATTCATTTGTATACAATAGTTTATATCAATAATTAAACAGATTAGTTCTTAATGAAATAATAATAATATAAAATACTTTATTATTACACTGTTATATACACGATGTACGCCTTTGTGGGCGGTCTATACTCCCCCACGAGGGATAATAGGAGTAAGTAAGTAATATTCATGAAGATGAGTGAAATTCAAATAAGAAATATGGTTATTATTTAGTCAGTTCATGATATACTAAGAAATAATAACATTCGTTGGTGAGACTCTAATTTACGGACGACCTTTGAACGAATCTTAAGTAAACTTGAGAAATACTAGCCAATCAGAAAACAGTCAGTATAGAGTAAAAAGATGTTATACAAAACCAAGCAAATAAAGTGGATACACTTCTTATAAGTGGTTCAAATACTTGTCAGGGTTAGAAAGAGGTTCAGAGGTTCTAAAATCGTAATGCATGCAGTAGAGGAAATCATCCATACGGCTACACAATTGTCGGCCACTGGAGTCATGATAAAGTCTCAAAAACTCTTTCAGCCTCGACCACATAGCTTTAATATTGTTTATGTGCACTCTGGTTGTTGAGTGCACAAAATGCTACTTGTGGATAACGACACAATGCACATAACCAAGTATATGTAGGAGTCTGTACGCTCTCCAAACATCTGTATATATTATAGTACCTGACTGCAGCCAGTGTTACTGGTGCTTTTATTATCCAGTTCGCAGTAATTGTCGTAATTTGCCTTAGTTAGGAATTATATATGGGGTTTTCATCACGAACTGACATCAGCTATGATGCCAGAAATTTATTTGGCCAAATGGATGAAAGGCTTTCGCGTTAAACTCCGAGATCTATTATCTTACAGCTGATTGATTCGTTCACAAACTATAGTCTCGCCGTTTTGTTTTTTATAGCTGCTCAATGATCTCGTTTTGTACAAAATTCCCTGTGAACCGATCGTACGTTAGTATTAAGCACTGAAGTTGGCGCCGTAATCTTGAAATCCCTAAAACGCCTCTGATTGGCTCGTCTATAAATTAGAGTCTCGCCCATTCGTTACTAAAGAGAATAATTAGATTATGTCTACGTAGTAGAGAAGAGACTAGACTTCTAAGTTTTTATTTGTAAAATAGGTTTATTTATTATTTAGGAACGTAATTGATGGGTTCGCTGTAATATTAAAGTCTTATTATGGATTCTAGTCGTTATGGTTTGTATTTTTATTCATTTAACTTTAAGGTATATTGACTACAGTTAGTTATATTTCATTTGCAAACATTTTTGATAATTAAACCATAACCAAACTTTAGTATTGAATAAAATAGTTTATTACAGTTAAGTTAGTTCATATGAGTTTTTGAAATGTTTTCGTGTACTAATTAACGTAAATTATTTATGACCATGGAGGACTGATGACCTAACATGGTACTCTACAACAGTCTGCATTCAAAACCTTACTGTTGAATGATTGAAATCAAGACTTTCCAGTCTCACAGAGAACATTTAAGCATTAGAATCACAGGGTCAGAGTTCAATGATACGATCTCAATTTCATTGATATTTCAATTGAGATTAGTCTATAACAAGTAAAATAGACTATTAAAACTAATTTATGTAAAACCATTTTAATTAAACAATATATGGGTCTATAAAATCTATGACTATTTCAAAATTACCTTTAAACAAATTCAATGCCATTTTAACAAAATAAAGATCTTTTTAAATAATTGAATTCATGAGTCGATTAAAGCTAGATCATCATGGAAAACCTGTCAACACTGGACGACTGTTTCATCCTAGTGTAAGATTCCTCGACAGTGCTCATTCACGATCCCACACGTAAGACTTGAACCAAGGACATCCGGTCTTGCGTGTAAATGCTTAACCTCTAGACTAGTGCTTTCAGGTTTCCATGGTGGTCTAGCTTTAATTGACTCATGAATTCAACTACTTAAAAAAACACTACTACAGTATCCACAAAATCTCATTCTGAGAATAAAGATTGGTTTAGGTTAGACATTGGATGCTGGCCAGCTCGTTAGTTTAGAGGTTAAGCGCTCGCGCGCAAGACTGATAGGTCTTGGGTTCGAATCTCGCGAGGTGGGATCGTGGACGGTCACTGCTGAAAAGTTCCATACTAGGATGAAACGTTCATCCAGTGCTTCCAGGTATTCCATGGTGGTCTAGTTTCAATGGACTCATGAATTCAAATGTTAAAATGAAGATTGTTCAATATTGATATGGAACATGTTTACTCAAATACAGTCTTCATTTTGTTTGTAGAGTTTGTTCATGGAAAGTGAAGTGTGAAACCCCAATTATATTCACGTTTAAGAAATATATATCCATTTTAGTTATGAATACTACTGTTAATTCTTGTAAACCATTTTAGTGAAATGAAGTATAAAACATATACGTTCTAATTTTGTTCCATTAATAAAGGAACTATTTATAATCATACTTAACTCATTAGATATACACTTCAAAACGATATACCATCTTGTTATTTTCAACGCTAGCAACTATTCATTTATATTTATATAAGCAACGTGTTCAATGTGCAGTCAGTATATCGTGCGCAGTATTGCCGATCTTCTTCGTGTTTAGTTAGAGTGTGAGTACTAAGGTTTACCATGTAATTTTTTACGGTTCCATTTTCAAAACCCTTAATTTTTATAATATTTTGACTTTTTATCAAGGATATTGCTTTATGCATAATAACCATTTTTTTCCTGAAGTACAATGGTGACTAGATTAAAAGTAAGTTGAGAGAAAATTGCAAACGATTATACTGAAATATAACATACTTAATCGGTCTAAATGTCAAGTTGTTAACTTTAGCCTAAGACATGAATAGCATCTAAACACCATTTTGGGATTTAATAATGCTTGTGCAATTGAAGACTTTTTGATAAACACAGTGTCGAAGGTCGATTATCTTGGTGATACCTATTACTCTGATCTCTGTTGATCTTCTCATGTTTTACTGTTATCGAATAAAGTTTTCCGTCTGACTTACTACATAAAGAGGCTGTGTGCTTTTGGGATTACTCAATATTTACTATTAGAACCTGTCAATTCTTGCATATGACCTATTATTTTTTACTGTTCTCCATTATTCTTTATCGGGCTTTTGAGAGAAAATTGTTGTATTGTGGAGAGTGCTGAAGGTAGTTATCAGAGTGTTTGGTGAATTTTTGAGGTCATTACTAATATGGATGTGGAGTTCTAGTAACTGTCGTATTCAATTACTGGTGATCATAAACCGTATTATTATTTGATCTAATTCTAAGTTCTTTGATTGAGCTTATAATTTCCGAACTACATTCTCTATGTCTATTTAGGTAATATCATTATGTCGTTGATTTCATTTTATAATGCTGATACAAGTGATGGTAACATTTAAGTCTATGTAAATTTGTACGCTACTTATGACTAACTGATAATGATAATTATATTCTGATTTTCATTATACAATAGATTAATTGTTAGTAAACAAATATACAAGATATTTACATGTTATGTAATCAAACAAGTTACATTAAGCAACGATGGATAATGGCTAGCAGTGGAATCCAGTTTGACGCGCGTTTCGTCCTATTTGGGACTCGTCAGTCGGATGTACCTGCATCTCAGAGTTGATGCTCGCTCTGGGACTCGAACTCAGTGCCATTCGCTTCAAACGCCATCGCTTCATCCACTTAGTAATATTAGGACTCCGTAGCTGAGTGGATAACGCGATGGCGTTTGAAGCGGATGGCACTGGGTTCGAGTCCCAGAGCGAGCATCAACTCTGAGATGCAGGTGCATCCAGCTGACGAGTCCCAAATAGGACGAAACGCGCGTCAAGCTGGATTCCACTGCTAGCCACTGTCCATCATTGCTTACAAATAGCTTGTGAATTAAGGTAATATCGAGGCATACGCACAGTATGCACATATGCCAATAAAAGACTGATCAATTGAAGTCTTAAACCTTAATGGGAAGATACAAGTCAAACAATACCAAGTCAAGTTACATAAACTTTCCTTTTCATCTATTTTACATATTGTTGTTAATTATCATTACATTGAGAGAATATCCAAAAGTTGAACACCTTCAATGTCACTAAAATTATTAACTGATCTAAATTAGGCAATCAATAAAAATCTGTAAATATCGAATAATCGTTTTGTCCTAGTAAGAAACTCCTTAGTAATACATATACAAAAGCCTTCAATAGGGTTCGAATAATTTTTTTTCTGGTAAGCGTTTTTTCAGCGAGTTCGTTTTCTACGGGATGGGGTCGCTAGCCCCATGCCCAACCCTCCTCCTTTATCCAGGCTTGGGACCGGCAGAAGCCCCCGGAGGTTCTCTAGGCGGAGTTCTTCAAAAAAGAATTGAACCCTAAACCTTCATTGTTGTATGAAAATGTCTAGCCTTTTTACCATTGAGTAAGAATCTTGTAGTGTACAAGTCTAACTTCAATTGATCCTTTAATATCATTTATGGACATATTTTAAGGTTTGTTTATTTGAAAATTTCTCAGAAATTAAGAACCATGTATTTAAAAGACAATAAATACCAAAAGTTGTATATGAATAATCCTAGTTTTCAATTCATTGTACAAACTATTCAGTTAGAAAAGAGCATAATCATTGATATTGTGGTTGCTGGCAATATACATAGAAAAGAATGTATATTATACAGATGTTGATTTCTAAACTTCTAATATCTAATTGGCGATCACTTGATGTTTATTACCAGGATCGATCAAGAAATAAGAAGTGGGAACTTGTTGATATATTGAAAATTCTATATTACATCATAAATATAATACAGAATGAAGCTGCTACTACTACTAATAATAATGAATATGAATGGGATATCTAATGACTAATTGCACAACCAGTACTTTCAAGTTAAACGTAATTAACATACATGCTGATTTCCGTTGTTTATTCCAGTAGTATAAATTATGAATCTTATTATTGAGTAGTTCTGGTGAGTATATATATATATATATATATATATATATATATATATATATATATATATATATATATATATGTTTTGTTAGATGGAAAGAAGTTAATATTCACGTTAAAATGTTTATTTCACTTGTAGTGTTTGCAATAAAATTAATTTTTTAAAATAGTTGAGATCATGAGTCATTTGAAACTAGACCATGATGGAAAAACCTGGAAGCACTGGACAATTGTTTTTATCCTTGTATGGGAGTCCTCAACAGTGCCCATCCAATGATAAGGTATTTTGAGTTTGAGCTCTGTGTGGGTTTGGGATCGTGGATGCGCACTGCTGAGGAGTCCTACACCAAGACGAAACGGCCGTCTATTGCTTCCAGGTTTTTTATGGTGGTCTAGCTTCAATTGACTCATAATTTCAACTAGTAAAGTTACTATAATATCCACAAAAACCCCTTCTGATCAAATTCAATGTTTAATGTGTCATTTATGTAAAAACAACGTATATTGTATTTATCTTTAACATTCTTGAATGTTATGTATTTAGTTTAAATGAAATTCATTCTTATAATGAAAAGTACCATTGAGGCTAATGAAACGATGTAATATATTACTATTATTATGATATTTGATTGAAGATTGAAAATCGAGATTATCTTCACAATATGATCTAAGTAATAATCAGAATGGAGATTTTGTAAAGATTGTAGTAATTTTAATATTTGAATTCATGAGTTGATCTAAGTTAGACCACCATTGAGAACTTGTAAGTACTGAATGACTGTTTCAATCTAGTATGGAACTCCTAAACAACACGCATCAAAGATCCCTCCACACACACAGAGCTCAAACTCAAAACTTTTCACCAGTAGATATGCACTGTTGAGGAATCCTATACAAAGATAAAAACGATCGTCCAGTGTTTATAGGTTTTTACTGGTGTTCTAGCTTTAGAGCAAATCATATATTCAACGATCAAAATTACTACAATCTCCACAAAATCCCTATTCTTATAAATTAAAATATTTTAAAGTGAACTTATTTTTGAAACAATCTGAATGATCAAATTTTAGATAATTCCAGAAATTGGTCCAAAGTTCTTCATGGAAATATTGGAATTATTTACATTTCAATCTCGAAGATTATTTTTAATGTAATTCGTTACGAATAATATTATCTATCTACTTGGTGATTAGTTTATGTTTATCTGAATCAACTCCAGAAAACTAAACTTATGTATCCAGTAAATATATATTCAGCCTCTATAGCTTACCTTGGCCTACGACTGGATCATCGGATACCTAAACTGAATATTCAAAACCTTTTAGTCCCTTCCCGTTTGTTTTCTTTTTTATTACATCTCTCTTAGTCCTGCCAACATCAATACTGTTAGTAAATGAATTTTCGGGAATAAATATGTCAGTTGAATAATCACAAGACAGTCAGGATAACTGTAATATTCAATGTGGGTTATGCAAATGAATATTTTCATGATATTGACTGTAACTCATTAGTGTGAATAAATAGATAACTTCATGGTTAGAGGTTTTAGCTTTAAACCGTCAGATCACACGTTCGTAGCTTAATCCAGCTTCTTCATTTTGAGCAACTAGATAATATTATTTGCTCTAACAAAAAGTATCACTTAAAGTCGACCATATTAATTTTGAACTCATTAAAATGAGTCACATTGTGTAGAATGAGTTTGAATAGTAGCGGGATGAATAAGATAGATTTAAGTATATTATTATTATTATCTCAATTGACAAGATGGATTTCTCCTACTATGTATTTTATTCACACGGTTTCCTGAATTTTCATTTTGATCATAATACTATTGTACTAATGGTCACTTGACACTTTACTCTAAATCACTCCGACCTTTATTGAATGACATTTCTAATTAGCAAATAACACAATATTGAAGTGCTTATGTCGTAATAGATGCAAACATTCACCACTATTAACGTATAACTGTTAGGTCCCGAGAAACATAATGAATGGTAACTTTGGGATCTATTGATGGACCAATACTAAACGTATATTTCTATTGTATAATTATTAAGTAACTAAACTATGCATATTCATATTCCTCTTATTACAAGCTCTATTTTGACCCATAAACTATTATTATACGTTTTACCATTCTTGAGTTATACCCAGTATATTAATTACTACCTTCCTCGTTCACAATCACATCTGGCTAACTCTTGTACAAATGTTGTTTCATATTCTATTGGTACGTTGTGGTCTGCTTGATTGGTATATAAACAGAGTATGTTTGAAATATAATGATTCATACGCAGAGGCTGAGATTGGCGTTCTGGACTTAGCTGGCTGGGCTAGGCGGAAAGCAGGACCAATCAGAACTTCAGGCTGCTCGCACGTGTTTACGCGTCATTGATCCGATCGATAAGTCACTGCCCTCTAATCGGCAGTAACAAGTTATAACAATAACATTGTCAAATTCATGAATACATGCCTTATTGTTGGCCTTTGTAAAGTAACAAAATAATTATGGACTTATGACTGTAGATCCCAATAATGAAGTAATTGAAAACAATTATTCAGTCAAATATTCTTCATTTATTTATTTATTTAGTTGTTAGGATATAAATTTTAAAGGGATGTACAATTTTGGGAGATTTCCTTTCATCCAAGCTTTAAAGTAACTATAAACCATTGTTTCTAATCCGAAACTTTTGAACTCTTATGGTTAATAGACTTAAGTTAGTAGTAAAATATAATAATATAAATGATGAGTCTATTGTATTAGCAATCGGGGTGCATTTCCTTGTGTTTTACTTTATAAGTGAAAAACATGATCATTAAACATAGAGAATATTTGTAAAACAGTTGTTCGTATATTTTGGGGTCATCAAGCAAGCAATGGCGAGGTTAAGCTTAAGGTACAAGATAAACATCTGGGCTACCTGTTCCTGCCATCTAGATATTTCAACAACTTATCTATTTTTGTTTGTTTTAATATATCATTATGTTTATTAATTGCGTAACCTATTCTGCTGCGTTTCTGAAAAGTGTACAACCTTTCGTTGTCAAAGTTACAAAAAACTCAATAAGAGACAATGTGGTTGCTGGCAATATACAACGGAAAGAATGCGCATTATTCAGATGTTCATTTACTGAACAGTTAACACCTAACTGGCGATCACTCAATATTTATCGCCAGGACCGACCAAGAAGAAAGAAACGGAAACTTGTTGAAATACTTTACGCTGAGAATTCTATATTGTACCAAAAATATAATATTGAATAAAGCTGATAATAATAATAATAATAAACATGACAAATCGATTATTAAGGTATAGAATCTCCATCAACTGAGGTGTTTGCTAAATGTGTTACATAGACTGAAACACTGTTTATCTCGATCAGCTGTGTTGTTTATTGTAAGAGTATGTCTAAATAAAGCTAGGAGTGGCCAAACCAAGACGTAACATCAATCTATATAGTTATTGGAAATTGTGCCGAGTCATGTTAATCAATGTGGACTAATTAATTGTGATCCGTATAATTATCATGACCACTAGTTAGAGACTTTGGATGATAAGGCCGGAATCATTGATAATGGCACTGATGAATTCATTACTTATCTTCTTTCAGAACATGAGATTTGAAATCCCCTTATATATTTTCATTTTCGTTATATAACTCATCCTTCCTACTATAACTACTAATACTACTAGCTTGTCTTAAAACAATCTTGTATCGCTGTGTTCATGCAGAATATAGTAACTTACATCATCACAAGCATTCCAGATTCTACGTTGCATATGACTGACTGACTGAATAAAAAAACTAAGTGATTAATATAAACGTCTGTAATGCAAAACGATTACTACTAGTCAAATCAGTAATAATATTAAACATTAAATGACTACTACTACTATTATTATTATTATTATTATTATTATCACCATCATCACCATTATTATTACGATTACTGTTATGATACAGTGGTTATTAGGAGGTAATTATGAAGGAAAAATGAGTTAAAAATTAATAGTTTTATACTAGTATAGGGGTTGTGGAGATTATTAAGTTTTTGATTGAGATCATGAACCGATTGATGTTAGACCACCTTTGGAAACCTGAAAGCAGTGGACGGCCGTTTCGTCCTATTGTGGGACTCCTCACCAGTTCGCATCCACGATCCCACTCGCGGGATTCGAAGCCGGGGCCTTCGGTCTCGAGCGCGAACGCTTAACCTACTGGACCACTGAGTCGGTATCCAATGGTGATAGTGTCTAACATCAACCAATCCACGAGATTGCGCGACCATCTTCCATTGTACTGAGGTAGATACATGTTTCTACCCGACATGGATTAGCTCCACTGGTTATGGCTTCTAACTAGAACTAGTTTTATGGTATAAAAGACTTTAGTAGTTATTGTCATTGATATTTTTAAGTGAACAAAACAATAGAAATCTTTCATCTTTTACATGTACTCTACATATGACTGTGATCTTTGATTGGCTTTATGTTGTTTTTTTCTTTACTATTCAATAAATGAGATAATACTTAATTGTCAATAGATTGAAATTTTGTTTTATATAACCAAAGCGGATAATGTTATATAGCTGTTCGCGCAGTAGTAGCTTAATGTAATAAATACAGATGAAAGTCAACAGTCTATGGTTTGACTATCTGCATTGTCAGTATACTTTAGTTGGTATAAACTACATGTAGTATTGAAGTAAATATTAATGCTTAACAAATATATATTGTGAATATTGTTCCTGACAGTTTAACAACTAGATCGTCTTTAACAACAATCATAATAAATAAAACCTTTTCGTGGTTATTGAAAGGAAACAGTATTTTAAAGCTCTTTTTCTTGTGAAAATCATTATAACCATTATTTGATCTTCATATCGGCACAAATGATTCTTGTTTCAAGTATTAAATTAATGACTGATATCTTTTTTCCGTGTTAAATATAAATCAGCCCCCAAATTCCATGGTACAGTCGAGAGTGGGGAGAGTTAACTCTCCCTCTTCAAATGCTCTAACATGGTTATATGCTTACAACCATTGCCAGGGAAGTCCTACTCACTGCATTCGCGCGGTATTACTGTTGTTTACGAAATTGGGAGAATGGAATGCGAATGTCCTGCGCTTCAACCGGATTGGTGGATATAGGGGAGTTGGAAAATACTCATTCCAAACTAATGGTGTAAATGGGCTACATGATCCTAAGGAGAGAAATTTCGTATCAACCTGTTATGGTCACCGACTACCATGGGACTGTCTCCTGACGTCGCTCCACTGCTTTGTGGATTAGACCTTTAGGTCGAAGGCTCGGAGTGTGACCCTCCAAGTAAACCAGTTGCTCCAGTTTTAGCACCTGTGCACTTTCAAAACCCACACACAAATCAAGTGACTTGTGTGGCGCATATGCATTCGGTGCCCCTTTGTACTAATACTTATGTGTCCAAATAATAATAACAGTATAAATCATAGTACAAAGTTTTATTGTTTGACCAAAGAAACACATTATCACTTCAGTCAGACAATATACTCTATATTCTGTCATAATAACTATCTGTATTGAATAAAATAAAAGTTTGTAGTGTATTAGCGATACAAATTTGAAGATTTTTTGTAGAAAGTATGAATGTTTTTATCTTTTTTATTGTTTCAAGTTAGTTACGAAATAACATAAAAATTTATCCCCCTAGTTACTAAATTCATTTTTAACCGGTATGGAAACTAAATTTCAAACAACCCACTGAGCTTAAACACCTTATTTTCTAAAGAAAACTATTTAAAATACAACATTGTATGGTAATATTCTCTTAAAATAAGAACAAAACGGTCACCTAATGTTTTCAGTTTTTCAATGGGTTTCTAACATTGATCCATTCATGATCTTAATCAAATATTCAATAATCTTAATAATCCCATACTTAAAATAAGTACTTTATAGTCTTTTTAAAAAAAATCGTTTTAATGAACTGGAAAAATGAATAATCCCGCCAAACAAATCTAAACCATTTAATCTGTAAAGATGAATAGTGGCTAACAGTGGAATCAAGGATTTGTGTTTCGTTCAATAATGGAAAGATACTATGAAATAATACCAAGTGAATTTAATTTCATCTGTAGTTTGAAGCTATTTAAATGTATAAATATAGTTTCCATGAGGAAAGTTTTTTTTTTAAAAAATTATTCCGACGTTTCTCTGTACAAACTAGTTACTAATGAGAATTCCTAAAGAATCATACAACAATTTGCGGGGAGATGGGGCGGTTTAATATCAAGATGAGTTAAATTTTACTGATCAGGATCATTTTAAATATAATTTTTACATTTAATATTTGGAATTCTAAAGGGAAACGAAAAAGAGGAAGATTACAGAACACATTGTGATGAGAATTGGAAGCAGACATGAATAGGATAAAAATAGCAACTGGAAACAACTTGAAAAGATTGCCTAGGACAGAATTGGATGAAGAATGCTTTTGGGTGGCTTATGCTCTTGTATGAGGGGTAACAGGTGTAACCTGTGTAGTTGGCGCTTTCTGTACAATTGTTAATTCAAATCATCATAAATGTTAACACAAAACGCATTTATATTATAATTTTTCGATATTTTCCGTATCTATGTAGACTGGATTTTTCACTTGGTAAATATAAATTTACAAGTTATATATTGCTTTCATTAACTTTTAAATACGCACATTGAAATATCTTAATAAAACTAAGATGTTCATTTTTTACTTTTAATGGAGTTTTGTTCTCTGACCTGGATAGTTTGGTCGTGGAGCTTTCATTGATCTTCTGTACGACATCATCAGAACAAAATTAAGGTAGAAGTGAAGTTTTTAAAATAAGTAATATGATATAAATTAAAATAATGTTTATGAAGGACTGATATCAAATTTTGGGCGGGGGAGGAAATACAGAGTTTAAACTAGTCCTAAACAACTAGTGGATGCCGGTCATCTTAGTGGTCTAGAGGTTAAGCGTTCATGCGCGAAACCAAATGTCCTTGGTTCAAGTATCTTTAGTGTGTGATCTTGGATGCGTACTGCTGAAGAGTCGCATACTAGAACGAAATGGCCGTTCAGTGCATCCAGGTTTTCCATGGTGGTCTACCTTTTATCGACTCGTGAATTCAACTATTAAAAATTTAAAATTACATTTGTATTTTTGTCTTAGTTCAGATAAATACATCATCATGTGTTTCTGTTTATTATTTTGAAAAGAACAATCAAGTGTTAGACCACATTTAAAACACAGATTAAGATTATCTAGTGAATCACTGAGTATTATCTAATATTAATCGATAAAATTTTCAACAATACCTCATTTATGATAATACATGAAAAACAATCTAATAGTTTATGTTTTAGTAGTTGGAGCTAGACCATCAAAGAAAACCTGGAAGTACTGGATCGCCATTTCATCCTAACACGGGACTCCTCAGTAGCGCGCATCCATGACCACGCCTCGCGAGATTCAAATTCAGGACCTATCAGTCTCGCACGCGAGCGTTTAACCACTAGACCACTGAGGTGGCCGGCATCCAACAGCGTTAATGTCTAACTTCAACTAATTCACTAAATTGAGCGACACATCCATCATTGTCATCAGTGAGTCGTTATCTCACAACGAACCTGGTTGAACTTCACTGGTCACTGCTTCTCACTAGAACTCCAGGGCATGCCTCTTGAAGTCAGTCACAAGTGAGCATATGTTGATTATTATCACAAAGGGTTTTGTGGAGCTAGCTTTAATTGACTCATAATTTCATCTAGTGAAATTACTAAAATTTCCACAAAATCCCTTCTGATATATTTTTTCATTGATTAATCTTTTCATAATCATTGTAATTATTTAACTCTATTATTAAAATCAGATAAGAATCATTTCATTTATTATTATTATTATTATTATTACTATCTATTACAATTAGATATTTCTTGAAGTCAGTCACTAGTGAGTAGATGATATTTACAAAATCTATTAATTTATCATTATAAAACTTTAATGTTACACAACAAAGAAAAACAAAACATAATTAATATTTAGTACAAATAACTTACATAAACTATATTCACAATCTTTCTTAAGACTATTTGTTCACAATGGCAAAAAAGGGACAATTTAGTAAAAGATTTCAGAGTAATGGGTATATATATATAGATATGTACTTATATATCTAGTTTTTATTTGTGTTCACAGGGGTGGGAGTAAAGACATAGATATTTGATCTACAAACAAGCAACATGACCATCACTTTACCACTACTACCACCACCACCACCATCATCATCATCATCATCACTGAGAACAACACAAGCGAACAACAATTGACAAATGAATGGAATAAACAGGGAAATAAAAAGACTGTATTTCAATTTATCCACTAATAAATGATTATTTTATATGAAATAAGAAATAATATCAATAATAACCACAACAACAACAACAACAACTAACATATTCAATTCTCATTCTACCACTTATCATAAGCGTAGGTGTATTTCCTCCTGTCGTTGTTTCCTTCATTTTGATGAATTTATTTTAATCAAAGCAAAAAAGTGTTTAAACACTTTATGATAGAGTGGATTATAAAACTTCATGTTATCTGATTCTAGTTTTGTTTTTCAAATTATCATAATCTGAGTCTTGTGTGTTATTTCTGACTGTGATCGGTTGCTTTCCCTAATATATATATATATATATAAGTACATTTTGTGCGCTTGCTAGATTGTTGACCCTATTGTTTCTTTTGTTCTTCTCTTTCCCAACTCTCACTCTCTCTGTCCACTCGAATTATTCTACATACCGTTCTAATACACACAAAATACTCTAAGTTGGATGGCTCAGAGAGCAAAACTTCACCAAAATCATCCAACTAAGCTATAAAGCTCCACCATCTCAAAATACAAATTAATTTCTGACTAGATGCAAATGCATACACATTTTAAATGATTTTTATAATCAGTATCAGAATAGGTTTTGTGGAGATTATAGTAATTTCAACAGTTGAGATCGTGAGTCAATTGAAGCTAGATCACCATGGAAAACGCGAAAGCACTGGATGGCCATTTCGTCCCGCGAGGCGGGGTCATAGACGCGCACTGTTGAGGAGTCCCACAATAGGACGAAACGGCCGTCCAGTGCTTCCAGGTTTTCCATGGTAGTCTAGCTTCAATTGACTCACGATCTCAAATGTTGAGATTTTCATAATCGTTTAAAATCGTGGGATAAAGTGTGTTTGTGTGTAAAAGGAGAGAGAGAGAGAGAAAATGAGAGAAAGAAAAAAGTTATTAGTATTGCCACTGGTAGAGTTGCGTTATTAAAAATGTTGTTCCTTGTAAATATTTTACTGTTTACAATGTAAAGTACCTGGACAGTGCTTTATTATGTATACTATTTAGAAAACTTTCAACTTAAATAGTGAAATTACTATAATATCCACAAAAAACCCCCTTTGATAATAATCAACATATGCTCACTAGTGACTGACTTCAAGAGGTATATCCTGGAGTTCTAGTGAGAACCAGTGACCTGTGAAGTTCAACCAGGTCTGTTGTGAGATAGCAACTCGCTGATGACAATGGTGGATGTGTCACTCAATTTCGTAGATTAGTTGGTGTTACACATTAACACTGTTGGATGCCGGCCACCTCAGTGGTCTAGTGATTAAACGCTTGCGCGCCAGACTGATAGATCCTGAGTTTGAATCTCGCGAGGTGGGATCGTGGATGCGTCCTGATGAGGGGTTCGATTCTAGGACGAAATCGCCATGCAGTGGTTTCAGGTTTTCTGTGGTGGTCTAGCTTCAATTGACTCATGATCTCAACTAATAAAATTGCTATGATATCCACAAAAACCCCTTCTGATATCAAACATTGTCAGTTATTTTTACAAGAGTTTGTTTGTTCCAAAAATACATTGTATCAGTTACAGTTTTATTGATAATTTCCAACTTCAATAAAGGTATAAACCAATATGCTACTCATATCAATATTAGTAAGAATTTGAATTATCTTTTGGTTGATTCGTATGACTGAATTTCGATTAATGTTTGTTTGCATATATACATCTTGATATAAATAAAATTCATATTCATTAAATAAGTTAGCTGGTGTCTAGACTCGATAGATCAGTGTATAATATATAGAACGTTTCCAGGGAAAATTACTAAGTTCGAGCCATGATGTATTTACTAAAACATATATATCAGAGATTAAATAATACTGATTTCTTCTTAAAAGTCAAATCATCAGTAAATTTAATAATGGTTAATGATGAATGACTAGATATTAGTATAGGGTTGTTTAAGTTGTTGAATTTTTTGAGATCATGAATCGACCAATGTCAGACCACCATTGAAGACTTCGGAGCACTGAACAGCCGTTTCGTCATAGTATGGGATTTCTGATTAGTGTATAGCCGCGATCCTGCACCCGGAACTCGAACCAAGGATATTCCGTTTCATACGAAAAACTAGCCTGTAGGATCCAGCGGTTTTGAATATTTAACTTTAACCAATCCACGAAATCGCGCTAACATCTTCCGTTGTCTTCGATGGGTAACTGCGTCATATCCAACACTGTTGAACTCTGCGAGTAACGGCTTTCTACTATAACTCTGAGAATTCCCCCTCGAAGCTGGTCACTAGAAAGCTCTTGATGCTTGCGCCATATCGTAGATTTCTTAAAGTTAGACATGAACACCGCTAGATCCCGGCTCAATGGCTAAGAGTTTAAGCGATCCCGCGTGAGACCGAAGCTCCTGGATTCAAATCTTGCGTACAGGATCGTCGATACGCACTTTTGACGAGATCCACAATAAGACGAAACGGCCGTTCAGTATTTCCAGGTTTCAATGGTGGTCTGATTTTGATTGGTTCATGATCTGGATTATTTAGTGAGTACTGAAAAGATACAAACGAACATATAAAAACCATTTGAAAATATCTTTCATATTACTGATTGAAAGGTAAATATATTTTGTTCTGTTCTACCTAATTTGTAACATTTCATTGATATGCTATCCAGTCCTTGTATGGAGTTTAAATCGGAAAAATCTATAAAAATCTACCGGTTATGAATTCCGATAAATGAATTTCTAAACAGCCTATATCAATGACTGACTTTGATTCAATAATAATTGGGAATTGGGAGCACGGGACAGATCATTTTTAAAGTATAGGACTTGTTAGTGAACTTGTTTAGTGCCAACTCAGTTATACAATGCTAATATACCTGCCAAATCTTCTAAAGTATATAGGGTCTAATCCTAGATACAAGCTAATGAAAAACAGGCTAAAGTTACTATACAATGCAAACTTTCTTTAAATTGTACAATATTTACAAATCTTCCATCACATATTGATTGTTTTGGGTTTTTTTTTAAATCTTCACTATGCACTTCATAGAATAGTCAAAGATTCTCATTGAAGCATCTAATCATAATAAGAACATTTCAATTATAAAAATGAATTATGACAATTCAAAAGTATAATTAACATTATTTTTATGAAGTCGGTTAAGAAGAAATATCTTTCCTTATACTTAAAATATCAAGTTTAATTTTCAATGACTTGAACCACTTACTTAATCGTTTGTAAACAAATCAATCAAGCATTTAATTACTATTATTACTGTTTTTCAAATCAGAATTGAATTCTGACCCTTCCATCTGAGTCAATTAACCATGGAATACAAACAAAATACATTTGACAATATTTTGTTTTCGAATGAAAATAGAGGAAATTTTCATTTTTGGGTTCTATATAATACTATTATTATTACTATTATTGTCATTATTATTATTATCATTATTATTATTATTTTCCACATTATTCACCCTCTTTTATACTTATACAGCGGCTCGTCTTTGGTGGAAATCCGACTGTATCTAAACGTTCTCGAGTCAGTGTCCGGTTGAAAATTGTATGTTACCACCGAATACGAGAACTGAAGCAGTTTTTCTGAAACCACGTGCACCATTCAAACTGGCTGCCTTCAACGTTCGCACACTTATGCAGGTTGATCAACAGATAGGGCTGGCTATGTCTTTGGAAAGTCTTAATATTGATGTTTGTTGTCTATCCGAGACCCGTATTCAAGACTCTGGCGAAGTACTACAAATTCGATCTCCATCTGTCACTTCAAAAAGCTTGTTTTACGTGCGCTTATCCGCGGACCCTGTGGCATCTTCGTCTGGTCTTGCAGGCGTTGGTGTCGCACTAAGCGTTCGAGCTGAGGCAGCACTAGTCGATTGGATCCCCATTAACAGTCGGTTATGTGCTGTTAGATTAGAAAGTTCTATCAACGGGGGACCGTCTACTGCAACTGTACACAGACCACAACCTGTTTCTGGCTAGCACTAACTTTCGGCACAGTCATCGCCGATGTGCCACCTGGCGTCCTCCCTCTGCATCTCAAGCCTGGACTCAGATTGATCACATCGCGATCAGCTACCGCTGGCGTGGTTGTGTACAAGACTGCCGCTCCTTTTGGAGTACCTATCTGGACTCTGACCATGCCTTGGTCTGCGCCAATCTTGCCTTACTTTTCAGTGGACAACGAAGTGACCGCCACCAACGGATTGATGTTAGCAAGCTGGTTGCAACTTCTGTTGCAAGTAAGTATCGAACCGAGCTAGCCTCTAGGCTAGCTACCACTCCACCGAAAAGTATAGATGAGCATTGGTTGCAATTGCATGACGCCATGAAAATGGCGGGAACAGTCAGTTGTGGGTTTGCGAAACGTCCCGCTTTTAAGCACTGGGTTTCTTCTGGTTCCTTACAACTCATTGAAGCCCGTCGGTCTACTCCGGGTGACCGTGAGTTTGACCATAAACGAAGGATGTTACGTAAGGAAATTGGGCAAAGCTTGCGTAAGGACCGAGAAGCCTGGTGGTCGAGCGTGCTAATGAGCTGGAAGCAGCAGCTGCATCTGGTAACTACCGGAAGCTCTTCCAGCTCATCCGAGCCACTGGCAGCAAGAAGTCTGGTGTGAGTGAAACAATCTGCGAGGATGATGGGATGCCAATCACTAACATCCATCGACGTCTTGGACGATGGGCAGAATTTTTCGAAGGGCAGTTCAACTGGCCTGCTGCTCCGGCAACATCGGTCAGACTGTCCTGCCCTCCATGGCCGGTGACGACTGATCCACCAAACGAGGAGGAAGTCCGCAAGGAACTCCAACTCTTGAAGCGTTACAAATCACCTGGCCCAGATGACTTACCTCCGGCTCTTTTTAAAGATGGTGGTGACTTTTTGACTAAGGAATTGACGACGTTGTTTACAAAGGTTTGGGAACTAGAGAGTGTACCAACGTCATGGAATGAGTCGATAGTTGTCCCTATCTTTAAAAAGGGTTCACGTCGTTCCTGTAACAACTATCGGGGGATAAGTCTACTTCCGATTGCGTCCAAGCTATTGGCTTCCGTCATACTTCGTAGGTTGTTCAAAACCCGAGAAAGATTGACTCGCGAGGAGCAGGCTGGGTTTCGTTCTGGTCGAGGATGTATTGATCATATCTTCACCCTCCGCCAAATGTTAGAACACCGCCATACTTATCAAAGGCCAACAATCGTAGTGTTTCTTGACATCAGGGCTGCCTTCGATTCGTTGGACAGGACTGTTCTCTGGGATTGTCTATTGAAGAAGGGTGTGCCTGAGAAGTTTATTAACATCCTAAAAGCCCTATATAAAACACCTCAGGCAGAGTGAGGGCATACAACCACCTCTCTCCATTGTTCCATTCGAGCAGTGGGGTTAGGCAGGGTTGCCCAATCTCACCATTCCTCTTCAACTTTGCCATCGATGACATTCTGGAAACAGCTCTGATGAATGTAAGTAATGGTGGTGTGGATCTGTTGCCTGGAGAAAGACTTCTCGACCTTGAGTATGCGGACGATATTGTCTTACTGTGCGATAATGCCCAAGGCATGCAATCCGCACTTAATCAGTTGGCAATCAGTGTCCGTAGGTATGGTATGTGCTTTGCACCTTCGAAGTGCAAAGTACTTCTACAAGACTGGCAGGATTCTAATCCTGTACTCACCCTGGATGGTGAGCAGATAGACGTAGTCGAGAAGTTCGTGTATCTGGGTAGCTGCATAAGTGCTGGTGGGGGTGTGAGTGATGAGATCAATGCACGTATAGTGAAAGCCAGAGCGGCTTATGCCAATCTGGGCCACCTTTGGCGCCTTCGTGATGTTAGTCTGGCTGTAAAAGGTCGGATCTACAACGCGTCGGTGAGAGCAGTTTTGCTCTATGCTTGTGAAACCTGGCCTCTCCGAGTTGAGGACGTTAGACGACTCTCTGTGTTCGATCATCGCTGTCTCCGAAGGATTGCTGACATTCAGTGGCAACACCATGTCAGTAATGCAGAGGTTCGGCATCGTGTGTTCGGGCACAGAGATGATAATTCAATTGGTGTCACCATCTTGAAACACCGACTTCGGTGGCTTGGACATGTTCTCCGAATGTCGTCCCAGAGAATTCCACGTCGTGCATTATTTGCCGACTCTGGGACTGGTTGGAAGAAGCGGAGAGGTGGTCAGTGCATGACATGGTGTCGTGGCATGAAAGAAAGCTGCAAAGGACTGGCTTGTGTTGGTCCTTCACGACTCCCTGGTTGGGGTCGGAGAGATGGTGCTACACAGTGGCTAGAGACGTTATCAGATATGGCTCAGAATAGAAGCCAGTGGCGATCCTGCTGTAACCTTCTTTTACTTTCTTCATAAAAAGTGGTTGTGTCTCCCTTACCTGAAAGATTTCTTCTGATTGTACCTTTGCGTTCCCTGATTACTAGCACATTACCTTACACCAATCTCTTCGTTATTGTTCTCTCTTTTTTTTGTTGCGCTCCTTAATTTTTTTTCTTTCTTTGTATTCCTCTCGAATTTTCATTGTTTTGTGTGGCGCATATATATTGGCGCTCTCTTGTACCAATATTCATGTGTCCAAATAAATAAATAAATAAATAAATCTACGTTTCAGCTCCGTATTTTCTATATGATGGTTAATAAAATTAAAACGTTAAGATTCTTTTTTCATATAAATAAGTTTCCAGCTTTTAATTTTAAAATGGAATACAAGAATATACTGAAGTGTTATATTATTAATTTTTGTAGTGATATAGCAGCTCTCCTACAATTAATTTTGCTTATGGTTAATTTTAGCCATACTTTTCAGTTAACTTATTTAGCAGACAGTGTTATTCCAACATTAACAACTTGTTTCTATTGAAATTACTACAATCTCCACAAAACCCCTTCTGATACTAATCAACATACGCTCATGAGTGACTGAATTCAAGAGAGAAGCAGTGACCAGTGGAGTAAGATAGTAACTCGCTGACGACAGTGATGGATGCGTCGCTCAATTTCGTGGATTAGTTGAAGTTAGACATTAACACCGTTGGATGCCGGCCACCTCATTGGTCTAGTGGTTAAGCGCTCGCGCGCCGAACTAACAGATCCTGGGTTTGAATCTCGCGAGGCGGAATCATGAATGCGCACTGCTGAGTAGTCCCACATAAAGGACAAAACGGCCATCCAGTGGTTCCAAGTTTTTTATGGTGGTCTAGTTTTAATTGACTCATGATATCAACTACTGAAATCGCACCTTTGTATCATTATGATTACTATCATGTCTGTATAAACTTGTATACATAAATCTTATCTATTGCATTCGCTTTGCTTCGATTCGATTATAAGTCCACCTCTTTATTAGTTCTCTCACACACATTAGTCTCTCTGCTTCAAATTCGCTTGATGCGCTTTTAACTTTGTTATATGTGCTATACAATAATACACTGTAGTTAACTCTTTTTGTTGCCTTCTGAATTTATGCTCAGTTGAGATTGACTTAATAACGATTATCACGATGTTTGATGAACAAAGCCAAGCCATCACAGTGGTACTGTTTTCGGCTTTATTGATTAAACTCACGAATCTTCACAGTAGCTTGTTAGAAAACATGTAATCATTACTCGTCAATCTTTTGATCGACACGATGGAATAGTCAGTATGGTGTTATGGAGATTGTTGGATTTCAGCTAAATAGATCTAAGTTTGAAAATCAATGAAAACCTGGGAATAATGGATAGCCGTTCCGTCCTAGCATAGGACTCCTTAACAGTACGTACCCACGGTCATACAACCAAGGATAGAATTTTCGGATCTTCGGTGTCGAGCGCGAACGATTAGTCACTTGATCAATGAACTGGATTTTAATGATGTACAAATCTAGCTTCCGAATAGCAATGTAATCGCTAGCTCATAACATCTCTTATCATTATAGTTACTGGAGTGCAAGTTCAACTCTCAGCGAAAATATCGTTTTTCTGAAGAAAGTAAGGCAAACTTATTGATGGGTACTGACAAGCATAAGATCAATGTTCACAACTTCCAAATGATTAGTTTAAACCAAATGGCTTTAAGATGCGTTGCAATTTATAGTCATGTAGACTAGTGAACATATGACTGTATGATCGGTAAAATCACTTCACCACTCTGAAATAAGCATCATAAAACTAGTCATTACAAAATGATCAGCATTGGTAAATTAGCAGTTTTATCTGAAGTAATAGTATCGAACAATGACAGTTTAAGTACCTAGCATAGATAATTATCCTTTTAAGGATATACCAATCCATTACTGAGAACAAGGGTAAGACTTTTTTTATTCTATCTCAACATTCTAATAAATATTTCAAAAAGATTTCAATGTTATCTTGCTTAACTCAAAATGATCAGTAACAAATCAATAATAAAAGTAGTCAGTGGTCGAACTCAGAGATTATTGTTTACCTAATCGATATATCGACCAATTTAATCATTATTTTGTTCATTCTATACGGTATTGTATATCCATATTCTTCGAAGATAAGGTGATGATTAGTTTTCAATAACTGACCGTTTTCAAGATAAACATATAGTTAATAATTATTAAACAGGTTTCGTTTACCTATTTCATTTTTACCAGGTCATTTATAACTATTTATCAAGATAAGGTAATACAAAAAAATCTTATTTTCTGTGTAATAGTTACTAATCGGCATAATAAGCTCAGAGAGAAATCTAAGTTTATATAAGCGTATATATATACATATATAAGAAGGGGTCTGTGGAGATTTTAGAAATTTCACAGATTGAAATCATGAGTCTATTGAAGCTAGATCATCATGGAAAACCTGCAAGCACTGGACGGCCGTTTCGTCCTGGTATGGGACTTCTCAGCAGTGCGCATCCACGATCCCGCACCCTTGGGTTGGTATCAATCAACCGCATGATTCGTTATTATTTGGTTCAATTCAGAATCAAAAGAAACTAAGATTGTTTGATATATGTATATATATATATATACTTTTTGATTTTATATTAATCGGTTCTATCACAGAGGAGAAATCTGATCACCTGCTTTCTTATGTAATTAATTTAACAGTTAAATTCACAAACTGATATAAGCTATATCATCATTGAAAGTCTAAGAACACTGAACGGATGTTTGGTCTTAGTATGGGACTCCTCAGTAGTGCGCATTCATGCTCGTAAATATGGGACTTAAATCTGAAAACTTCGATCTCGCGCGCGAACACTTAACTTCTAGACTACTGAGATGACTGGCATCTAACAGTGTTAATGGATAACTTCAAACGGCTGTCCAGTGTTCCCAAGCTTTCAGTGATAGTCTGGCTTAAATCAACTAGTAAATTCAAATGAAAATTCTACAATCTCTACAAATTCCCATACTAAATTAAATAATTCATTCTATGGAATGATCAAATATTAACATCGGTCTCTGGAGTAAAAGAATTATTTACGCGTGAATTTGATTCTAATAAATCTTTTGAAAGAACTTCTATTAGTCATAACTATAAAATATGGTTAAGTTCGACACCCCACTCATAATTCTTAAAGACAGTAATACAACCACGTAGTCAACTGTGGATGCTCGTAAAATAACCTTATTTTCAGTTTTATTAGGTTACTTATATATTTCTGATGTGGTTTGTAATGATATATAGGACGCATTAGATAGATGTACTGGACTTGATATTCACCCCAGGATTTGATCCCCATACCTTCAACCTTAAACGACCAATACGTAATTCACTTAGCTACTGAGTCCATATAACCAGATATATATTGATCATCTAGATCTTATCGTTTTTAATAAAGAAGAATTTATTGTCGAATACCTTTAATTATCTGATATCGAAATATAGTGTATGTGGCCTCATATAATTTAAACAAATGGACACATTGTGAATTGATCGACAGCATCCGACCAACACTAAGAATCAGACAAATGCTACATTGGACATTACTCATTGATCAATCAATCTTCAACAATCCTTAACCAACTGAATGATCTTAATGCTTAAAGTAGATCAAGGATAATCTTCATAGCCAATTAGGAGCCAGCTGGTGTGGCGAATTTCGGTTCCATCAGATGAACCAGTTGTTTTATTAAACATTGACGGACTGGATCATCATAAAGATGACAATCTACACAAATTCCTTACAGTGATAAAATTTACGTATTTATTAGTGGCTACTTTCCAAGGGTTATAGCCAGAGTTTCGCTATAAAGACGTGACCACTGGAGTTAGACAATGTTGGGTTTGGGGTAG
This sequence comes from Schistosoma mattheei, assembly GCA_944470405.2. Taxonomy (NCBI): domain Eukaryota; kingdom Metazoa; phylum Platyhelminthes; class Trematoda; order Strigeidida; family Schistosomatidae; genus Schistosoma; species Schistosoma mattheei. Next base: position 11,831,994 of record OX103945.1, read on the forward strand.
TCACCCACTAATGAGATTGAAGGATGGTTGCACGATATGGCAAACTGGTTGAAGTTAAACGTGTAAACCAGCGACCACTTTCAGAATAAGTCGCTTACTGCAAGACCTGAGTGTCCTGGGTTCTGTCCTCGATGGGATCATAAATGCCCACTATTGAGGATTCCTATACTAGGACCAAATAGCTATCCAGAGTTTCTTGATTTTCACAGGTTGTCTAAGGGATATTAATTCTTGACGTAAACTGTAGAATTCAAAAACCTATACGAACCCCCATACTTTTAAAAATAGCAAATATGGGATATGAATAAGTTTTATGGTAGGTAAAGCATATATGTGCATAAATTAATGATATTCGTTATGGATTTACCAAATATCCTCAATACATATTTTATATTTCAAATTAAGAGGGTTCAAGGAATTATTTTCATTGTTTGGTCGAATACTATTACTCACACTACTACTATAATTACTAATTTACTTCCTGTTATGAGTCAAAATCAATTCTCAAAAAGATGAACACAATTATTATCTGTAACAGTCTATGAAATTTCTATAAAATACGTTGTAGATCATCAATGTTGATTATCTCTGTTGAACGATTGCGGACCTACTCGAGTTAGACGGAAATGGTACGACGGACCAGCTAACTCATAAGTCACACCTCGAGGTCAGCATCTAACGTGGATTACCCCTACGACGTATCAAAATACTATGGTTGATTTGAAGACCGTATAACACAAGGAACACTATTATGAAAATAAATTGGTAAGAATGTGTACAGAGAAGATAGTAAAACCACCATCGCATTGACCAGTCCATGGTATACGAAAAACTGATACATGTTGATTAACCTTAACTTTGACAAGGATCAATGATCTGTTCGATATTCAGTAACCCAACTGTCGGATGATTTAGCTGGAACTCAGTACCATCTCACTGGCCCTACAACATCAACTAATCAACTAATTACTAAATTTGAAACTGTACCATTTACAATATTCTTATTTGCATAAAACAATTCACAAATTACAGACAATCTTGACTAGTTAATAGCGAATAGATATTTGATTTCATTTGATTGATGGATAATAGTTAACTGTCCAGGTCTTAGCTGTATACTGAGTTTATTGATTGAAAAAAACATCCATTTTACCGGCAAAATGATTCAATTAAAGCTAATAAATGAGATTTCAGTTTCGCCACTGAGATTCCTATTAGGTTTATTGTAGTTCTAAGTAGTTTAACCACCTGTATGTAAATGAAGTGTTTGATGTTGGTGACTGCTTCAATTCTTTGAAAATCAAACTATATGAAGACAAATTAACCAATAAATAACAGATTTTGTTATAAGCAAAGATGAATGGTGGCTAGCAGTGGAATCCAAGATTTGCGATTCGTCCTACTTGGGACTAGTCAGCTGGATGTACCTGTATATCAGAGTTGGTATTTACTCTGAGACTCGAACTCAGTACTGTTTGCTTCAAACTCCATCGCGTCATCTTCTGAGCTGCTGAGTCCTGATATGCTACTAGCCTGTACAATACGGTGAAGTTTAAATTCATTTCTGTATAGTTTATGACTTAAGGCAATATCGAGGCAATCCATATTGGTCGCATATATGCCAATAAGAGACTGATCAATTAGTCCTAAAATTCGATTGGAAGATTCAAACAAACAATACAAAAACAGATTACAACAGATTGTCTTATGGGATTAGGTAATTTTACATCGTTCTATTACATAATACAAATCTTTTCTGCTTTTTCTTTGACAAATACCCTTAGTATCAGAAGAGGTTTTGTGGGAACTTTTAGTAACTTTTTATAGTTGAACTCATGAGTCAATTGAAGCTAGATCATCATGAACAACCTGGAAGCACTGGATGGCCGTTTCGTCCTTTTGTAGGACTCCTTAGCAATGTGCATCCACGATCCCGCCCCCCGAGAGATTCGAACTCAGGACCTCCGGTCCCATATCCGAGTGCCTAACCAACAGACCACAGAGATGGTCGACATCAACTGGTGTTAATGTCTAACTTCAACTGATCCACGAAGTTGCCCCGCCCTGAGGATCTTTATACCAGAACGAAACAGACGTCCAGTGCTTCCAGGTTTTCCATGATGGTCTAGCTTCAATTGAATCGTAAATTCAACTATTAAAAAAATATCCTTGAATTTATTTGAAAACTAAGAATGTTTTGTTATTATAATGACAGACGGATTATGTCATAACTGATAGACAATATTTATTTGTTTGTATTTGTATGATAAATCGCCTGAATGGATACAAAGTACGGACGAGTGATTTTTACTCACAAAAATCGATACAACGCCTTCAACCGAAACAGTCTTGAAAAATTGGAATAACAGGCAAGTAAATTATTATTTTTACAATAATATGCAACACTCATATACAAAGTATATGCTACAAACATAAACACGAATTATTTTTTCATAAATTGAATTTAACTGAGGAACCAAGATGTTTTAATAGTGGAATTCAGAAGTCAATTGATGTTAGACCACCATGGAAAACCTGAGAGCAGTGGACGACCGTTTCTTCCTAGTGTGGGACTCTTCAGCAGTGCACATCCACAATCCCGCCCTCCGCGAGATTCGAACCCGGGACCTATCGGTTTCGCATACAGTCGCTTCACCACTAGACCACTGAGGTGGCCAGCATCCAACGGTGCTAATATCGAACTTCAACCAATCTAGTGCTTACAGGTTTTCCATGGTGGTCTAGCTTCAACTGACTCATAAGTTCAACAAAACCCCTTTCTGATTATAGTTTTTAAGTAAATAACCAAAAATATTTTACTGAGCAATACAAATTATTTAGTTATTCATTTATTTATTTGTTTATTTATTTATTCCCATTTTAAAAAGTAAATATTATAGAGTTTCCATTAAATGTTTTGATCCACTAAAATTAATCCATTAAATATAGAATAAATACAAAAACAAGGTAGAATTTGTATAGAATTATTAAAGAACATTTAAATATCCAGTTAAAATTTATGATAGACAATAAACTTAGATTTATCGTTGCTGTGGCAACAATGAATACATCTTAAAAAACATAATTTATTTCAACAGTTGAGGTCATGAGTTAGTTGGAGCTAAACCACCATGGAAAACCTGCAAACACTGGATGGCCATTTCGTCCTATTGTGAAACTCCTCAACAGTGCGCATCCATGATCCCGTCTCGCGGGATTCGAACCCAGGATCTATCAGTCTCGCGCGCGAGCGCCTAACCACTAGACCACTGAGATGGCCGGTATTCAACAGTGTTAATGTCTAACTTCAACTTATCTACTAAATTGAGCGACACATCCACCATTGTCATCAGTGAGTTGCTATCTCACAACAGACCTGGTTGAACTTCATTGGTCACTGTTTCTCACTAGAACTCCAGGACATGCCTCTTGAAGTTAGTCACTAGTGAGCATATGTTGATTAGTATCAGAGGGGGTTTTGTGGAGATTGTAGTAATTTCAACAGTTGAGATCATTTCAAAACAGTGGTTGTCAATAGAATTGAATTGTTTAGAGACTAATTATTTTTCATCAGAATGAGGCTCTGTGTAAATCATAGTTAGTTTAATAGTTAAATCCATGAACTGATATAAACTAGACTATCATTAAAAACACTGCAAGCACTGGGACTCATCAGTAATGCACACCTATGATCCCTCACCAAAGGGACTCGAACCCGGGACCTTTGATGAGGAGCATGAATGATTAACTTCATGATCATTGGGCTGGCATCCAACTTCGAGGTATTCATTTGTAGTCCAGCTTAGATTGATTCATGTATTCAACTTTTAAGATTATTTTTATATTATGATTCGCAGTTTATAAAGATAGATTAAATCATGAATAGATTTTAAGTGAATAAATAATGAATATAACCGGGAAGTATTGAATAGTTGTTTGAGCGAGACTCTAATTTATGAACGACCGTTGAACGAATCTTAAGTAAACTTGAGAAATACTAGCCAATCAGAAAACAGAAAGTATAGAGTAAAAATATGTTATACAAAACCAAGCAGATAAAGTGGATACATTTCTTATACTTGGTTCAAAAACTTTCCACGGTTAGAAAGAGGTTCAGAGGTTCTAAAATCGTAATTCATGCAGTAGAGGAAATCATCCATACGGCTACAGAATAGTCAGCCTCTGGAGCCATGATAAAGTCTCAAAAACTTTTTCAGACTCGACCACGTAGCTTTGATATTGTTTATGTGCACTCCGGTTGTTGAGTGCACAAAATGCTACTTGTGGATAACGATAAGATGCACAGAACCAAGTCTATGTAGGAATATGTACGATCTTCAAACATCCATATATATTGTAGTATCTGGCTGCAGCCGGTGTTACTGGTTCTTTTATTATCCAGTTCGCGATGATTGTCATAATTTGCCTTAGTTAGGAATTATATATGGGGTTTTCATCACGAACTGACATCAGCTATAATGCCAGAAATTTATTTAGCCAAATGAATGAAAGGCTTTCACGTTACACTCCGAGATCTATTATCTTATAGCTGATTGATTCGTCCACATATTATAGTCTCGCCGTTTATTTGTTATAGCCACTCAGTTATCTCGTTTTGTACAAAATTCCCTGTGAACCGATCGTACGTTAGTATTAAGCACTGAAGTTGGCACCGTTACCTAGATACCTCTAAATCGCTTCTGATTGGCTCGTCCATAAATTAGAGTCTCTCCGTGGCTTGGTTTGTTTAAAATTTCTAAACAGTTTTCATCTAAAATTTTAACTTCTAATAAGAAGTCATAATTGAACTGAAAGGGATATAATCGATTTAACTGTTTCATTTAAACAACTGGTATCCGTTAATACGTAGATAATGTTTTTTTAGAAACAAACGTCTTATTACTTGTAAGTTTATAAGTAGACAAGCATGATTTGAACATCATTTGTTGGTACCATTTTTAAAACTTATTAGTTTAATGAATCGGAGAAATTGAAGATTGAATATAATCTTTGTTGTGAATGAAATGATGATAAAGTAACCAATTTCGAACCTATTCATATGTTGTCATTTAATTTAAAATTTATATAGACGACATCATACTTACTGGAAGTAAATAAAGGATAGATATAAGTCCATTGCTGAAAATTCATTAGAATGTGAATTACAGATCTGTTGAAAGTCAACATTCAATGAATACTTGTGTAGTGAATGAGAATACAGGAGGGGACAATCGAATGTATTCGAACACCTAATTACGGAACATCTTAGTAAAATCTGAGAAGCATACAGCAAATATTTCATTTGCAAAATGTCAATCAATTATCTCAAACTTGACTGTTCCTTCATTTCAACACCAATCATTCTTTGTTCTCGTTCTATTTTCTTTGATCTTCCTAACCTGTTGCCATCACGTATTTCACTTTCGATTGGTGTCAACATCAGTAGCACACACTACACTTGTTAAGCACTGCGTAAACAATACTTCATTTAAATGATGGAAATCTCAACATGTCCTTATCTTCATGCACCATGTACTTAAAAATGAACTGACTGCTCGAGAGAATAAAATAGACATTCACTTATTTTCTTGGGTTTTATGTCAGGGAGTACTATTGAATGTATTTTGTCATGATTCGTTTGATTTGTAGGTTGAGTTCGTCACAAATGGTTCTCTGTTGGGGTAACAAGGAAAAGCAAGAAATGTCTGACAACTGTTTTATCCTAGCATACGACTCTTCAGCTGTAATCACTTATAACCACCCCAACGATTAAATCTAAGACCATCAGGACTCATAGTGAATGCTCAAACATTGATAACGCTGAATGCTTAAATAAATGTTATCATAGAGAAGACAATTTCTTTCGCTGAATCGTCCTTGATTTTTCTTCAATTACCTATGAATGCTGAGATATTGTTGACGCTCTAGTTAAATAGACCATTATTATAGAATATTTATGAACAATTGAATATGTACTCAGATAGTCTAGGGATCAATATACTTAGGCTTCTTAAACCAGTTACGTCATGCCATAATGAAAACTCCAAAGCGCTGTATTCATCCAACATGTGTCTTGATGAATAATTAATCTTAAGTTAGAAAACAATGAATTCTAGGATAGAATATTTTTATATGTTCTTTCATAAAAATGGTTATCGAATACCTGACAGAGTTGCGTTCTCTGAGCACGATGCTTTTGTTCTGGAGCTTCCATAGCCTACATCATCACAAATTTCCGGTAGAAGTGAGATTTTAGAATTTCTTCACTTATAATTAGGAGCTTGTTCTGTCAACCTTAAGTTTAGTTTCATCTTAGTTCTGAAGAGGCGAATTGAGACCAAGATACACCAAAAAACTTCCTAATGTATCGAAATGATTTATAATGGATTTTACATTGAAAGGAATAAGTAAGGTGAAAGGTGATAGAATCGATCGGTTGAGATTAATACATGACAAAAGCTGGAATCTGTGGGGAATATATGGGATTTTTTGCTTCGAAGTGCAAATACATAAATTGATGTTCATGATAGTTATTTACAAATCTAATTGTTTGATAAATCGAAAAGATACTTATTCGTTGTTGTTTGAGTCGAATGCCAAACTTCTAAAACTTTCATTGTGTTCTTTATAAACCCTTTATAGAATTTGGGAGCTAGTTGAATTTATTTTTGCTGTGGTACATTTTAAACAGTGACTTGAGAAGTTAGTCAACTAAGTAATGTCCCGATAAGTCAAATTTAGTAATGCAACGTGAAAGACAATTAGCTCTATTTGACATAGACCGGATTATTATAACAACGGAATAATTCAGTCCACTTCAGATTGAGTTAAAACTCATAGCTATTACACAAATCGATGACAGGAAGGACTCAGTAGCGGAGAGGAGAACGTATCGGTGTTTGGGGAGAATGGTAATAAGATCGAGTATCAAAGTAAATTTTCACTCAGATGAGGTTATATTCTCGTTGTTAGGCTCTAATGAGAGGAAAAATGTATTCTGGGATATACTGCTAGTCACATTATGCATTTGGAAGATATTCTTTCCCAAATCACGCAGCGACAGCCCTGGCTATTCAAAACATTAAATAGTTACTAGTATTCTTACATTTTGTTCTGGTAGTTTAACACACTAGGAAGTTACATAGGATAATAGGGTTCATTATAAATCACATACTTTGAATATGATTATCAACAGTTATAATATCACTTATTCTAATTCATACAAATAGATAAGTATGCATCATTTTTATCTGTAGTGAACGAACACTTGGTGAGGATAACCAATTTATCGTTTAATGCAAAATGATAGGACTCTTTGGTAAAATCTGAAACGCATACATTAAATACTTCATTTGCATGTCTTCCACCAATTGTCCTTGTTATAAATTCCATTATTGAGACTCAACTACTCATATTGCTTAGTATTGTTGGACACTACTTCACTCAACAAGTCGTTTACATCCGTCATAATTCTTCCATGATTCTTATGTCTGTCGACATAATTAGCATATTTAAACGGTCGCTCTTGTGATTGTTCTGCTCACCGTGTCACTTTGTTCCATGCTATAGTCTATGCCACGCCTCTCATTAAAATGTTGAGTCCACTGAGATGCCGACCTTCTTAACAATATTAACCTTCGGGGCCACCGAAATCTGATGTCTATTCTGCAACCGCACATACCACTGTCTATCGACATAAGTAGCATACACCATATATCTACTATGTATCATATCATAATTACAGACTTTTCCCATTTTTCAAACACATTTTAACCGGACCAACTAAAAAATATCAAATGTTTCATTGTAATCATGGTAGTTTGTATAATTTTCAACTGTTCAGAGCTAATGATCAAAACTCTTGATATTCAGGAATGATAATAATAACAGATTCATTCGACACTATAAACTAGGTCGCAATTAAGAATCGTCAGCACAACTTGTCTAATATTGTTACAAATTTCCTTTTCACATACATTCCAGTTATAAATATTCAAGAACTTAGTTTATAAATATTTTTTTACAGTAAGTACCTAAAACAAAGAGGACAATATGTATGCAATGAAGGTATTTAGATTGATCAATCACTAATCCAAATCTACTTTATGAAGATTTATAGAAGTCATTGTAATTAGAATGTTTAATATTTGACTGACTTGACAACAAAAGTGAAACGAACATTTTGACGCATTATTTTTCAATAGTTGAAATCATGAGTCAGTTGAAGCTAGGCCATTGTGAAAAACCTGTAAACACTGGACAGCCGTTTCAACCTAGTATGGGACTTCTCAGCAATGCGTATCCACGATCACGCTCGCGGGATTCGAACCCTGTATTCTGTGAATATTATGATACTTGTCGATGTTTAAAATAAACAAGTGTGATTCGAATTTCAATATTAAACCAAGAAAAAGCAGAATTATATTGTAGCAACTAAATTACTTAATTATAATATTTGTATTTGAACCTCGAATATCTATGCTATCAATTGACAGATTTGATGTGACTTTTCCAAAGTACTTTTCATTATTCATTCCTATGATAATTTAGTGTTCAGTTGATCATTAGGAATTCAATAGGGAAACGTTTAGAATCTCTTTTCATAACAACATAATGATGAATATAATAAGTCTACTACTGAGAAGCTTATTATTATTATTCCAGTTGCTTCCTAAAAACCTAAACTACATCTGCACATCAAGTCGAACAATAAGAAAAAAAGGCGAGAAACGTAAGAGCTTTGCTTAATGGTTAGTTTATGTACAGAAAATAGAAAGTATTCATAGTGTTATATGTAAACCTAAACTCCCACAACATTCTGAAAGCATAATAATTAACATAATAGTATAGATAATTATGAAAATAAAAACATGACACATGGTTCTCGATTTTCTAGATCCTTCTGGGACAATTTCATGCAACGTTGATCAGATATAACATTTCCTGGCGTTTTCTGGCCTTCCAGAAACTTTGACGAAGCATATTTTGAGACTTTTCAATAGAATGTTAAGACATGAGATCCATAATCTAGAACCGATGAACATTGATTGAATGAATGTTCAAATGATAAAAATGACAAATTTTCAGATATCAAATCTCTGAATAAACTGGGATGACTTAAGTAGTTTATTTGTGTTTACTCAAATATTCGTTAAAAAAATAACAATTCAATTTCAGGTTATTTATGAAATTATGGTTTCCAGTGATTAATATAAGTCTTCAAGACTTGAATGAGTTGAATAGACTAAGAGTTCACATAAATTGTGAGTGATGTTATTCTAGGCATCTACTGAAGGTCAAATGATATCTAATGCCAAAAATATCGTGTAAATGCATTGTCATTTAAGAAGATAATGTAATGAAGGAGAACACAAGTGGGGACAATCGAATGTATTTGAATGCAAAATTACAGAATGTCTTAATAAAATATGAGAACCATACAGTAAATGCTTCATTTGGAAAATGTCTTAAACTTCATTGTTCTTTCGTTTCTACATCAGTCATTCTTTGTTTTTGTTCTCTTTCTTCGATCTTCTTAATTTTCCGCGTCGGACATTTCACTTTCGACAGATGATACACACTACTTATATCCGTCGACATCAGTAGTACACATCACGAAAAAATATTTCACAATTATAGTTGATGTTCAAAATTCCTATTTAAGTAAAAATACTACTGAAAAGATAAAACAAGTAGTTAACAGTTCATTTTCATACTGAAATTTTTTTTATTAACGCATCAAACAAACATTATGCCAAAAATAAATCTGAAAATTGTGTCTTTCTGACTCGATACTGAAGTCGTATTAATTTAGTGTCAGATTATTGACGATTTCCTTCATCAAGATAAACTAGATTTTAATTTATTGAAAAACTTTCAACAATCTTATGCTTTATAGTCTGTAGAGCTTGATTTCTATTACCTATAATCATCTAACATCAAAATTTAGTATATGTGATGCTGAGTCTTTCAGGTTAATGACCACATTTGGAATATGATTATTAATAAATGATTAGACAAACATAATAATGAAATTCACTTGGTATTGTTTTACTTGATGTTTAGGACTGCAATTGATCAGTCTTTTATTGGCACATGTATATACTGTACGGAGTACCCCGATACTATCTTAATTCACAAGTATTATAAGTAAGGACGGAATTTAGGACGTGCGTTTCGTCTTATTTGGAACTTGTCAGCTGAATGTACCTGCTATTCAGAGTTGATATTCACTGTGGCACTTGAACCCAATATCGTTCACTTCAAATGCCATCGAATTATTTACTTAGCTACTGAGTTCTGATAGCCACTTGCTTGTGAAATGCGGTGAAATTTAAATTCACTTCTTATATTGTTGACTTTCATCTTCCCATTGATGTTTAGGACTACAATTGATCAGTCTCTTATTGTCATAAATTGGTCATTATTCAATAATTAGCTATATACAACATCTAAGCATCTTTCCAATATTAAAGATTCTATTATCTACTGATGATTAGTATTTCATGGATCATTTTAATCAAGATTACTTGTTATAGAATCATTTCAACATATCAAAAATGATCATAAATGATCATATTCTTTCCTTATTTGTAAGTTATCAACTCTCATGAAAGAAAGAAACTTCTGAGTTTCGTTTTTCTCATTCATAAAATGACTTGACAACTAATTCTAAACTTCATTAATTAATAATAATAATAATAATAATAATATTTCTTATTTTCTAAATAATTAAAACCTACATTATTTTAATCATCATCAACAACAATAAAAATGATTTTTTTTAAAAAATTTACTATACTACTAATAATGGATATTGTCTACTTATTTCAACTGTTGATTATTTAAAAATAAAACAGAAAAGAAAAAAGTTTTCTTTTTTCATTTACTTAATTAAACATTGAATAGTCCATTTGGTTTTCCTTTATTTTCTTTAGTTTTCTTTTCTTTTCTTACTCTGTTTTAAATGTTACACAAATCTAATTAGTAGTATGTTATATCCAACAACAACAATAACACCAACAATCATTCAGTTCATTATAGTAATGTAACAAGATGATTGACTACTTATCTATTCAATTAAAGAAGATATATCTATTCTATTTAACATGTAATGAATTATTCCATTGAATAGTTTGGTCAAAATTTCAATTTATTTAATATTTATATTAAGAATATTGGTTGTTTAATTAAAACTATCATGTGTGGTCAATCTTTATTACTTTTTTTCTCCTACTTCTTTTAATGTAGATAGATAAGAATGTAGAAGTTCATATTGGATATTTGACTATGGAATTTTGAATTTCTTAAGAAAAGAGACAAACAAACAAAACATAAAATTTTATATGTTGCAACTTATTATTAAATTTTATAACTGGAAATTCACATGTTTCTTATTGGACATTGTTTTGTTGCCATGGCTACAATTAGTTACCATGTAGTGGTTGCAGTTTTTTTTTCTTGTATTTTTATGTTTTAAAAACTGTTTCAAAATATTTAAGATAATTTAATTTATTCGGTTTTTTTAAAAAATTTTATTTTATCATTTGCTGATATAAAAGGTGTTCACATTTATTCATGCCTTCTCCACCACCCATCCACCACCACCACCATCACCGCCAACACCACCATCACCAATTCTTCAATAATCCTTATCACCATGATCACCAATTTTTGACATCATTATTCAGTTGTGTGATATAGATACAGATAAAATAATATACCATTTTCATGATGTTTAATTGTAACAAAAATTCAATGGTTTAATTATCCTTTATTGCATTTAAAATATTTAGTTTTATAATATCAAAAAATTTAGCAAATTGGTTTGATATTCAGGAAGAAACAATAAATTTTTTTGTTATTTTTTACAGTCTGAAGAAATTGGATTCTTTTATTTTCTTTGGTTGAAAGATTTTGTTATATTTTTTCTTAGTCCATTGGTTAATTTGAATAAGTATTACTGATAGAGTATAATTTACAAGATTTTGAACATTTTTCTACTGTGAAGCCAGTGAGATGTTACTGAGTTCTAGCTAAATCATCCGACAGTCGAGTCACTGAATATTGAACAGATCATCGATTCCTGTCAATGTCAAGAACAATCAGCACACATCAGTTAGTCGTATACCCTAGACTGGCCATTACAGTGACGGTATCGCTATCTTCTCTGTAGACATTTTCACTAATTCATTTTCATAATAACGTTCTTTGTGTTATATGGTTTTCAAAGCAACTATATTACTTTGAGATGTCGTAGGGGTAATCCACGTTAGATGCTGATTGCAAGGTGTGACTTATAAGTTAGCTGGTCCGTCACACCATTCCCATCTAACTTGAGTAGGCCCCCAATTATCTGACAGAGATCATCAACAATGATGATCAACACTACTCTTATTAAAGGTAAATGACGATAACTTGGATAAATAATCTCATTTTAACTATTATCTTCATTGTCATGGAGTGTATAACACCAATCAAAAGTAGAATGTATTGTAGAGGAAGGCTAAGATTATGGAATTGAAGTAAACAGAAAGGTAAAAAAGAAAGGAATTATGAATTGAAAGGCTACAATTAAACGCAACTCGATTTCGTAAACGTGGCAGTCTGCTTAGCTACCAATCAGAATGAGGCGGGAATTATTATATCCGCCATCTATATAAGCAATGGCGGTCGGCTTTCTTCGTTCTTTTTTTCAGCTATTTCTTTTGTGTAGCTACATAATTTAATGTTTCAGTGTGCTAAAATGCCGCAGTTGATGTAATACTCTAAATGTTTGTGCAGTTTTTTTCCTGATTCAGGGATTTTGCTGGGATTTTGCTGCTGCTACTCAAGTCAATGTATTTCTTCAGACAAACTCGCTAATCCTATGTCATAAAATGATAATACGTTTTTTTAGATGTCCAAAGCCGAATTTAGCTTTTTTAGCTAAAATATCAGATCAGGTCAGCTACTACAAATTGTATAAAGCATAGCATGGACTTAGTACCGTATCTCACGGCTTTTATTATTTTGCTCCAATTTAAGTATTCCCATGCATGTGAGCCTGGGTTGCAGGAAGATATGCAAGTGTCTGGTAAACCAAAAGTCCCAGTTGTCAAAAAGATTTTTATCAGAAGCGGTTTTGTGGAGATTTTGGTAATCTCAATAGTTGGAATCATGAGTTAATTGAAGCTAGACCACCATAGAACACCCTGAAGCACTGGACGGTTGTTTCGTTTTATTGTGGTACTCCTCAGCAGTGCGCATCCTGGGTTTGAATCTCGCGGGGGGTGGGATCGTGGATGCCCGCTGCTGATGAGTTCCATACTAGGATGAAACGGCCGTCCAGTGCTTGCAGGTTTTCCATGATGGTCTAGCTTCAATTATTGAAAAAAGATTTTTAATATTTGTCCACAGCCAGCTGCATTTATTTAAGACACAGAACATTCCTCTTCTAGGAGTTTATACTGCTATTTTGCAGGCAACTAAAAGTACAGACACTTAGCTATCCTGCTACCGATGTTAACGCTGGGGAAAATGTTTAATGACAGTGATCTTGAAATATGGTCAGTGCTAGATGTACAGTCTACAAATAAACACCAGACAAACTTATCGCTATCTTATAATGTATGACAACAACAGCATCAAATACACTTTTTTTCATATTTTTAATCAAAGTGATTTGAATCAGTATACTCATTAAAAACAGGCAGCTCTACTTACTAAACTGATCTGTTTCGTTACAGGCTCCAAATACTATACCTGAGTATACTATGATTCTATCGACTAAACTGAATTTTACGACAACCAAGAATACTAAACTAAGCAAGTGTCATAATTATTGTTTCATTTGCACAGACATGTTACTCAAAGTAATTAAATGTACATAATTCAGCCGATAAACCCCAAACACGAACTATAGGCCAGTCAAACTAACCTAACAGAAGACAAGTGATATTGTTTTGAGATAGAAGACAACAGTCAGTTGCTCATAAAAACATAGCTTACAGCACAACAAACCTTTCCTCAGTAAAATTATTTAATGACAGTCTATGTGAAGAAAATTAACGATGTGATTAAACTTACTATGACTTAGGATATCATTCCTGCATGCAATGAACGTACAGTGTAACGCAGTCGGACGTGGCGAATAAAAATTACAACCAGAGCAAAATTCACAGCATAATCTAGTCACTTAATAAAAAATATATTATAAAATGACAAATTCTATGATTACATGAACGTAGTACATGACCGTTATAACATTGGATGATACGTTAGGTTTACATGGAAACGTTGCGTATAAATCCACTCAATTGGAAGAATCGTACAAACTATAAAGGACAATTGATGGAAGATTCACAAACTAAGTAGTTAGTGTATAGTTATCATATTTTATGAAAATATTCTATAATTTTGTATGAATAACTAATTTAGTCTTGTCCACCTGAGTGTTTGTTTCACACAGACAAAGATAGAATCCAAGAAGTTTTAATTTTGTGACGAAAATGGTTCTCATGATAACAAAGTTGATATTCAATGGTATTTAGAAGAGTTATGAATGAGTATTAAACTTGACTCAATTGAAAATATCCACATCTATATATGTAATGAGAAATATTTTATTTTATAACTTTGATTGGAGAAATACCTCTCCCTATACTCCGAATTGCATAGTCTTCAGAAAGTACTCTTCCTTTCCGTAAGCAATGATGGATAGTGGCTAGCAGTGAAATTCAGGACACGCGTTACGTTCTATTTGGGACTCGTCAGCAGGATGTACCTGCATCTCGGAGTTGATGTTCACTCTGAGACTCGAACCTAGTACCATTCGCTTCCAACGCCATCGCGTTATCCACTCAGCTACTGAGTCCTGATAGCCACTTGCTTGTGCAATGTGGTGAATTTAAATTCACTTGTTATTGTTTGGCTTGCATCTTCCCATTGATACAAGCCATACAATACCAAGTGAAGTCTTTCTGTCCGTCTATTACAAAAAATTATCATGGTAGGGGAGATGAGTGTGGCTTATGCTAATTATGTCGACAGACATAAGAATCATGGGAGAATTATGACGGATGTAAACGACTTGTTGAGTGAAGTAGTGTCCAACACTACTAATCAATATGAGTAGTTGAGTCTCAATAACGGAATTTATAACAAGGAAAATTGGTGGAAGACATGCAAATGAAGTATTTAATGTATGCGTTTCAGATTTTACCAAAGAGCTCTATCATTTTGCATTAAACGATAAATTGGTTATCCTCACCAAGTGTTCGTTCACTACAGATAAAATTGCTGCATACTTATCTATTTGTATGAATTAGAATAAGTGATATTATAACTATTTATAATCATATTCAAAGTATGTGATTTATAATGAACTTGATGAATAAACACCAAAGAACCTGTGGATTTACGTCGAAGAGAGATGTATCACGCTTTTTTTTAGTTTACTCCAGTAAGTTATCATATTTATCCATTTAGTAGATTTAAACACATGGATATTTTAAATGACCAGCTAACAGAATTACTTCCTAGAATGAACGTTCTTAACTGTTTATAGTTAATTTAATACTTTGTACTTTACAGTGAGTAAGAACTATACGAATTGATCCAATTGGTTAGGACTTCTTAGCCTCTTACTTTCCACAATGAATGACTGGAGATAGGAAGCATGAACGGAAGCTTTATTTAGAATGTCAATTGACGTACTGAAAACAAGGTTATTTATTGATTAACGGGTAACTATAACATATACGAAGCTTTTAGAAACTCGCTAAACTTAGTGACGAAATAGGTGACTGACCAATCAGAACGTGACCCACAGTTCATCATTTTGGCAGAAACTTCTTTGAATTTTACAATGAATGGTGACATGATCAAGTGTTTTTAGCTTATCCCCAATTTTGTTTTAGAATTTTTCAAGTAATACTCAATATGCTTCATACAAATGCACATTACTTAAATGTTTTTATTCCTATGCATTATTACATAGTGAATGGAAACAATAACTCGAACAGTTAAATTACCTCGTAATATTAAACACAAAAACAAGGAGTTATTTCTTAAAATGTGAATATCATATATTCAATACTTCGTTTGCGAAATGTTCATCAATTGTCAAAGACTTTGTTATTCCTTAATTGTCATACCAACTAGTCTCTGTTCTCATTACCTTTTCTTTGACCTTCTTAACCTTCTACCACCAGGAATTCCACTTTCGATCAATGTTACATACTACTTATATATGTCGATATAAGTAGCACGCCACACTATCTGTCGAAACCAATCTATACGACTCAATGTATAACATTTTGTGTACTTCAGCTGTTTATTGATTAATAATTTTAAAAGATAACCATTTCGAAAGAAAACCAATCTTAAATTCACTTGATATTGTTTAATTGAATTTTACCATAGATGTTCAGGACTGCGATTGATCAGTCTCTTGTTGACATATGTGCATCTTGTGAGGATTGCCTCGATAATGCCTTAAGTCACAAGCTTTACGAGAGAAGATGGATGGTGGTAAGCAGGAGAATTTATAACGTGTGTTTCGTTCTATTTCGGATTCGTCTACCGGATGTACAGGCAACCCAGAATTGACATTGACTCTGGGACTCGATCCCAGTATCGCTCGCCTCAAACACCATTACGTTATGCAATTAGCTACTGAGTTCCGTCAGTCGGCTTCTTGTGCATTGGGGGGAAGTTTAAATTCACTTATTGTTGTTTGCTTTTATCTTCTCATTGTTGTTTAGGTCTGCGATTGAGTGAACACCAACTCTGGGATGCAGTTATACTCAGCTGACAAGTCCCAAATAGGACGAAACGAGCATCCTGAATTCTACTATTAACCACTATCCAGCTTTGTTTACAATATCAATCTTAATTTCACTTGGACATTGATGAATAAAAACATGAACATACATTCAAAAAATAATATAAACATAGTGCACCCAGTCTCGAGCCACCAAGACTAGTGATCACATTGCAACTTGGTCGATAGCATTCGATCTGCACTAAGAAGGACTTGACACATATGACATTGATCACCACTCAGTGATCAATCAATTGTGATTACGAAATGCACGTTCTGAATTCCATTGCTATGCATTATCCATCTTTGTTTAGAATATTAGTCTTAATTTCATTTGAACATTGATAATATAAAAACATGAATATTGAAACATACATTCAGAAGATAATTATAACCTTGAACAACAACAACAAAAAGACACAATTTCTTTAAAATTGTGACTTATCATTTAATGTGTTCATAGAATGTTGTCCATCCATTTCAAATGTCAACTAATTCAGTACTTTATTCATAGAAACTACTGAAAATAAACAAACAAACATACACGACCAAACCATCCAGCTCAGTGAACAGAACTCTATCAAAATCATCCACTTGAGCTACAAATCTTCTCCACCATCTCAAACAAGCATACAAACAATGAAAATAACTTATGATATACATAATGAAATGTGTAAAGAAAGTAAATAATTATTTATTTATTTACTTATCCTTATTCATTCCATATTCACTTCCGGTTATTGAAAACACAAATTTTCTTCGAATATAATGACAAATAAAACAATAAAACTAATAATTATCGAAACATTCACTTTCTTCCCTTCTTTCTTTCTTTCTTTTTCTTCTTCTTTTTTTGATTGCTGTTGCTGTTTGTTTTCGTTGTTGTTGTTGTTGGTGGTGGTGGTGGTGGTGTTGTTGTTGTTGTTGTTGTTAAGCAAAGATCAATTTCAAAACTAACAAACTAACTAGAAAAACAAATAATTTTTTTTCAAAAAAAAGACAATTTCTTGTTTACATAATGAAAATGTAGGATGGAAAGTGTTTGTTTATACCATTTTTAATAAATTCAATATAATGAATAAAACACATAATCAAGAGATAATGGATAGATGGATGGATGGATGGGCGGATGGGTGGATAAGTGATGAAACCTAATTAAAAGGTTCTTTCTCACTTATTTATTGCTTAAAGGTCAGTTAATATAAATTCGAAATATACCAAGTAATATGAAATTGAGGTATAAGGTAATCGTTTGACGTGACATGTAAACCTCATCCGTGATAAAAGATTAAATTTAGATAAAGAATCTTCTAGCTCTAACTTACAACTAGATTATTTAATTGATACAGTCAGTTTGACGTATAAGGATCAGCACGAAAGAAGTAATGGTCAGACTCCAAGAAAATCATCAAGAAGACGACAATTTCCTTAACACCTTCAGTTAAGTTAAAGGAGAAATACTTATATATCAGTACGGAAAGGTGATATGTAGGGCTAATTAAAAGTAGTACAATAACAAAAACAATCGATGACAATCAGAAGTTACATGGAGGTCAAATTCATTTCCTTTGTTCTCGTTCACTTAGGCAGTTGGGTGGTTAGAGCGTAACGCATAGCGTACCAGTATGAGATTTCAGACACTGCATGTCACAACACAAAGACGTATTGTGGTGAGAGATTTGCATAGTTTGAGAGCGTTGAAAGCTTCAGAGCACAAGGCGCCAGTTTCGTCTTAGTATGGTACTCTTCGTCAGTAAGCACACAACATCTCGCAAACAGTAATCCAACTACACACATTCGGTTTGACACGAACACCCAACATTTACACCATACAACCGGTGTCTGACGGTGTTCAACTATAACCAATCAATCCACAATATTGTACAACAATCTTCCAATGTCTTCGATCGACAACTGGTTCACACACAACACGATTTAGCTCGACTGACTATTACCCACCGAATACAATCGAAAGTGGCAGCTCACTATCTTCGATTGATTACAGTGAAATGTTAGCACCATCTTTTATCAATTCAATGATATATAGATTAAGCATTCACTCACGAGACCGACAGTTTGAGGTTCGATTTTCAAGTGCGAAGTCGTCTATACTCACTGTTAACGGGATCCCATACTAGGATAAAACGGTTATTCAGTACTTCTAGTTTTTCATTGTTGATCTAACATAGATCATCTCATGATTTCTAACAAATTCAACAATCTTCACAATTGTTTATTGACTATTATTAAATATCTTGATTTTAGTATTGTCAAAGATCCATATTACAAGAAGAGGTGACTACCAATTTTCAGAGATTAGCTCTTTGTATAACTGAATAAACAAGAGAGTTTAAATTATTGACTTAGCTAAATTCGTTATAATATTATAATATAATTATTTTTTATGGAAGACTTTTCTACATGATTCATTGTAGACGAAATACGTTTCTATTTATCCATAAGGTATTTTCAGAAGTTTGCTATTACATAATAATTTTTTCAGCCTTAGAACCTTGTTAAAAATTATCAACATTTTCACAAAACCTGGAAGCACTGGACGTCCGTTTCGTCCTATTGTGGGACTCCTCAGCAGCGCGCATCCACGACCTCGCCCCCTACGATATTCGAACCCAGGACCTACTGGTTTCGCGAGCGAGCGCTTAGCCACTAGACTACTGAGCCGGAATTCATGGTGTTCTAGCTTTAACTGACTCATGATCTTAACCACTGAAATTACGATAATATTCACAAAACCCATCTGATATTTTCAGAAACATCAAAACTTCCTGTTCTGACATACACTACTTGCAATCTAAACAGTAGTCAATTGAATAATGTGAATATTTACTGGAAATCGAAATGATTTTTGCAACCATACTACTGAAATATTATAGTAGAACCAATAACTGATATATTTTCACTGTAGAATATAATCCTACTAGGTTTAACAATAATAAATTGACACAACGATTAGTATTACTTATGAAAAAAAAATAGATCTGTTAACCTTGATGATATTCAATGAGTTAATTGGTTATGTCTTCTCTTTATGATGTTCTACGTTTGCACTTGAATTGGATTTAAACAACTAAAGATTTGAATAAACATGGAATACCTTTCAATTTATCGATCTTCTACTTGTCAATTCTGTTGTCAAGATATTAGGCGTTATAATCAAATGTTTACAGAAGAATGTTAGTAATTGAATTAGAAAATAACAAATCTATGCTCTGTATTATATGTTTACCGAAAAGCACTTTAAATTTTACACACTTTTCTGTACGTGTTTTAACTGAGATCGACTAAAAGTCACCCCCTCTGGATTTTTAAAAATGCGCAATTATGGATTTTTACCAATTAAGGTGTTAAAATTGGCTTATTTTCAGTCCGATTACGAACTTACTTACTTACTTATTTACTTGCGTACGCCTGTTACCCCTCTAGAAGAAGCGTAGGCCGCCCACCAGCACTTTCAATCCAACCCTGTCCTAGGCAATACTTTCCAGTACTTTCCAGTTGTTATTCATCCTTTACATATCTTTTTCCATTTCCAAACCTAGTTTGTTCTTCGGTCTCCCTCTTTTCCGCTTCCGTTCAGGAGTGATATAAATATTATACCTCGGTGGTCAGCAGTTATAATAGAACAGCCATTCTTCTTTATGATATACTTAGCAGATTTTTATGTTCAAATGTGCTTTGAACAATAAGGTCTATAAAATTGTTATTTTGTTGCCTGAGTTAATAAATTTCTGTTTTCATAAAGCTATTGTGGTGTCGGTTGCTATATTAAGCCCACATAGCTTATTCTAGCTTTCGGACAGGTCATTCTATTCATTCATCTTAGTCAAATTTTGACCTTGTTAATTATTCGATTGTTAACCCTGACTGTTTTTATGTAAGCGTTTGTAAGTGCATTTCTTATTTTACTCATCACATATCTGTAACTTATTTCTGTTCGTCTACAAATATCGATTCACGCTTGGTTGGCTTACATGCCTTGTCCACCGCGCCTCATTTTGTTTCACCTCGTTTCTCTGATCGTCTGTCTGGATTAATGATTATACAAAATAAACACATTCAAAAATCCATACTCGTATTTGACTAATTTAGTTCTGTTATTCGCCAACACAATTTAAGTCGATAAGTACATATAAGGATTGGTGATATGTATATTTCGATAATAAGCAGCATACGATCTAACTGAAGTCAGATCTCCAGCCACTAAACTCTCATGGACTCAATATGCAATATCTTTACTTACTTTAATTACTTACGCCTGTTACCCCCAATGGAGCATAAGCCGACAACCAGCATTCTCCTACTCACTATGTCCTGGGCCTTCTTTTCTAGTTTCATCCAATCTTGTTCATTTTTCTCATGTTTGTCTACACTACTCGGTGTAATGTGTTCTTCGGTCTCCCTCTTTTCCTTCGGCCTTCAGGATTCCATGTGAGGGCTTGACTTGTGACGCATTTGGGTGCTTTCCTCAATGTGTGTCCTATCCACCTCCAGCTCTTCTTCCTGTTTTATTCCTCCAATGGGATCTGGTATCTTCTCTCCAACAGTAGGTTGTTGCTAATAGTGTCTGGCCAACGGATCCGAAGTATTTTGCGTAGACAGCTGTTAATAAACAGTTGTATCTTTTGGATGATGGCCTTCGTAGTTCTCCAGGTTTCCACCCCATACAGTAGAACTGTCTTGACATTTGTATTGAAATCCTGACCTTGGTGTTTGTTGACAGTTATTTTAAGTTCCAGATGTTATTCAGTGGTCGATGTACTGCTCTTGCTTTACCAATCCGCGCTTTCACATCTGCATCAGACCCACCATGTTCATCAATGATGCTGTCCAGATATGTAAAGGTTTTTATATCTTCCAAATCTTCTCCGTCAATTGTGACTGGATTGGTGCATGCTGTGTTGTATCGGAGAATCTTTCTTTTCCCTTTGTGTATATTGAGACCTACTGCTCCTGAGGCTGCTGCCACAGTAGGTAGCCCCCGGTGGGACTCCAGGCAGAGTTATATGCAATATCATTGATATAAAATTTTTAAAAAAACAAGTAAACGATTAAAATTTCCTTATAAATGATTAAAATCTACCCTGTTAACATAGAAATTCAATTGTCTATAACCAGTAATCATATTCTCACTTACTGAATAATTATATTCATTAAATTATTTGATGCCTGATCCCATCTATGACATTGTAGTAGTTTATAATTTCTTTCATATACCAATATATATTAATGACATGAATTCCGTCTGTGGAATATCGTAAGAGTTTTATCAGTCGAACTCGTCTTCACAACTGTTCACATTCTTTGATGTAATTGGTGATATAAAATGATATCTTGACTGTCAATTTTTAAATGTTAATCATATCTTCATCTATTCAACAAAAGTTACCGGTATCCATTTTATTTCAACTAGTTTATACGAAAATGTTAAACCAATCAAGGCAATATGGGTCAATAACCACAACGAAATAGAACAGGTCACCACATATAATAAGTAAAAATACAAGTTGATACTAGGAAGACAGGTGTACTGATAATAGTAAGAATAATGAAATGCAATAACAAAAGTCTTATCAATAGTTGAACGTTGGAAATAGAAGGTAAAACAAACGTGGGTAAATACACTTGGAATAGTCAACACAAAACATTAAAATCATTACGTAATAAGAAGTGTGTTAGTGATTAGATAGTGAAGAATACAAACGGAAAGAGTCGGAAAATTACAAACAAATACTAGATGTGAAAATAAGGCTAATGATAACAAAAATAGAATAAAATAAATAATCGTGAGTTAATTTATAACTGGCCATGGAAGGGATACGAGGGTTACGAATTTCTTCTGTCCACATAAATTGGGGTTACATGTACGAATTCCTATGGCTTCAGCTATATGTAGGAGGCGGGAACGAACTCCGTTGGGAAATGATGGAGGTATACGATTGGTTTAACATTTTCGTATAAATATTCATGTATATTAGAGTAAAGCCTGATGACGATCTAATTGAAAACAATACTGTTCGCTTATATGTGTTGTTCTAATTTTCCTAATGGGAATCTTTAATATTCAACTAATTTGTTTACTTCTTGGGAAATTACTTTCATAATTAAAAGTTTGCTGGATGAAAAAAACCTGAAACATTTAATGAATCTTACCAGGATGCATCTTGTGATAGTAAATATGATGAATTATCATATCTTAGTGAATGGCATTAGAGAAAATTGATTGAATTGGTACGGTTAGTAATGACTTAAATGATTACAGTGTGAATAATGTAAAATAATGACATTCTTTCCCAGATGTATGTAACATAAAACCAAATCTTATGATGTAATAATCATGTGACTTGGTTAGATCCGTTGATTCTATATACTTGATTATATGATATTATAAATAAGTGTTCACATAGTAAGTTATTGATTCATTGATATTAACAACTACTTAGTTCAATTTTAATAAATCTGACTGTTACTTACCCACTTATGCCTGTGACTACTCAGGGAGGAGTACAGGCCACCCAAAATCATTCTCTATCGAACTCTATTCTGAACAATCATTTCAGTTCTTTCACGTTGCTATTCATCCTTTCGATGTCTGCTTCTAATTCCAAGTTAGAGATTGCCTCGTGATGCAGTTTAATGATTTCTTCAATGTATGTCCTATCCACCTTTGAAGGTCTTTTCATAATTTCCTCATCGGTTACAAGCCGGTTCGTTCTCTCCCATAGTAGCTTGTTGCTGACGGTATCCGGTTAATAGACATTCAGTATCTTGCGTAGAAAATTGTTTATAAAAACTTGTACTTTTCCATCGATGGTTGTAGTATATCTCGAAGTTTCAGCTCCGCCCAATGGAACTGTTTTGACGTCCGTTTTGAAGATTCTGATTTCAATACTGGTTGACAATTG
The DNA here is from genome assembly GCA_944470405.2 of Schistosoma mattheei. NCBI lineage: Eukaryota > Metazoa > Platyhelminthes > Trematoda > Strigeidida > Schistosomatidae > Schistosoma > Schistosoma mattheei. Next base: position 11,855,721 of record OX103945.1, read on the forward strand.
TTTTGAATTTCATATGTTCTTGAAGTGTAGGAATGCTGCCCTTGCTTTTCTAATCCAACTGTAAATAATTCATACGAAAAAGTATTGTGTTCATATTGATTTATTTTGAATTTGAAATAAATCCATATCATCAATCTTCACGTTTTCACTGGACAACGTCAGATGCGAAGTATTCCAGTACTATACACAAGTCAGTTAAACATCAAGCCGATACAAAAAGTGACAGATATAACAGTAATAAAGCTAAGTTAAATTATCCAATGACTGATATAAACAGACATTAGATCATATGAAAACACATTCATGTAGAATAGACTACATCTTTATGAATTTTATTTTACATTTTGTCCATTATAGGTGCTAATAGTTGATCAAGAGTTTTGTGGAGATCAGCTTAGGCTAGCAAATATTCACCATCTGATGAATCATTTGAACTTTTACTACGATGGACAATGATTTTGTAGTAATATGAAACTACTAACTAGCATAGTAGATATTTGCGACCTATCCAGCGATTAAACCCCAGATATTGACTTGTTATGGAATAAGCATTACCTAGTGGTTACCGAGTTAGCATTCAATAACTTACACTTTCAAATTATTTAGACCATTAATTTTAGGTATCGAGGTGAATAAAAATTAGTTTTTATAATAAGTTACTGTCGTAATATTGAAGTAAATTTCAACTAAAACTTGAGATTTTACTGAGTAGCAATGAGTTGTGTAAACTTTAAAATACCGAAATATTTTTCCCTGGATTTGACGTTAGACTATTAGCCCAGTTGTTTTTATCCTCTGATTCAATTCCTTTTGTATATTGATTTATACTACTTACTGATGCTCAGTAACCAGTTCATTGCTAGTAACATTTGAGCATATGGTGTGAAACGCAAATTTGTTGATCAGTAATATTTTCAAGTATTTACATAAACTTGTAATATTCACTTTTTTGATTATTGTAATTACATTCTGATTCCGATGCACTAGAACCCTCCACTCTATCCGAAATTTTTTGAGACTTCGACGACACGTTCAGCTACACCCTACTTAAAACCATCCTTCTGAGTAGCGTCCACTGCACGCCGCCCCCCATAAAGTTCCGAGTCTGTATGCACGCGACCTTCGTAGGTCAATCAACCGATGAGCAGTCAGGACGTCCCATATCTCCTCTCCGTCAACAATGGCCACTACACCCGATTCCACCTCGCCAGACCATTCCACACATTAATAAAACGATAATAATTTTGACGTGTTTCACATATTCTTCAGTTATCTCGAAAATCACGTTTCTGTCCTCTCTACCGATCGTAACTTCATAGTTGACATAAAATTTAAGAAATTTCTTTACCATCTCCGAATTCTTAAGTAGGAATATACTTTTGATTTGAGTTACTTCCTCTTATTAAATTTGACATTTATCACATGATGATTTACAATGACCTAAGCACATGAAGTATTGTTCTGTTGTAACTGAGAATGTCGATGATCTTCATGAAGTTGTTTGATTTGCTGCTTGTAGGAACTGATCTGTCTCATATACTTTAGATTCAGCATAGTATTAAGGAGTTAAAATGGTTGCTTCTAAATTTGAATTTAAGAAGTTTCGATAGATGTAACTGTTACTCTATTACTGAATTAGATTTATCAGTTATATTATGATTTTTAATAGACTGTTTATTATTATTTGACTTGGTATTGTTTGCTCGGATCTTCCCATTGATTTCTAGGATTGCAGTTTATCAGTCTCTTATTGGCATATGTTCATCCTGTATGGATTGCCTCGATATTACCCTAAGTTACAAGCATTATAAGCAAAAATGGATGGTGACTAACAGTGGCTGCAGGTACATCCAGCTGACAAGTCCCAAATAGAACGAAACGCGCGTTCTGGACTCCACTGCTAGCCACCATCCATCTTTGCTTACAATGTGTCTTATTATTGTTTATAAAAACCACTATAGTATTCCGCGAATACAAATCCTCATCTATGATGTTTATAAATAAAAATAACAAGCTCCTTATCATAAATTCATTTATGAATAGAAAAGATGATAATTCACATGGATAGTGGCTAACAATGGAATCTGTGATGGGTGTTTTGTCCTATTTCGGATTCGTTAGCTGAATGTACTTACATCGCAGAGTTGATGTACGCTCTAGGACTTGAACCAAATACCATTCTCTTTTTCCATGATTGAATGTTGTTTATAGATTATTTAGGCAAATTATTCTATTCTTAAATGATTGACATTTTTCTTAGAATATTTGTAGGGGAAAAATCGAATAAATTTCCTTTATTCACCTCATTAATACTATGCAATTTGTAAGTAAGAAAATATACTAACCACATAGAACATGTGAAGATTGTTGAATTTATTAGGAATCATGAGATGATGTATGTTAGATCAACAATGAGAATCTAGAAGCACTGAATAACCGTTTTATCCAAGTATGGGATCCCGGTTAACAGTGATTATAGACGACTTCGCACCTGAGAATCGAACCTCAAACTGTCGGTCTCGTGAGTGAATACTTAATCTGTAAATCATTGAATTGATAAAAGATGATGCTGATATTTCACTGTAATCAATCGAAGACAGTGAGCTGCCACTTTCGATTGTATTCGGTGGGTAATAGTCAGTCGAGCTAAATCGTGTTGTGTGTGAACCAGTTGTCGATCGAAGACATTGGAAGATTGTTGTACAATATTGTGGATTGATTGGTTATAGCTGAACACCGTCGGACACCGGTTGTATGGTGTAAATGTTGGGTGTTCGTGTCAAACCGAATGTGTGTAGTTGGGTTACTGTTTGCGGGATGTTGTGTGCCTACTGACGAAGAGTACCATACTAAGACGAAACTGGCGTCAAGTGCTCTCAGGCCTTCAATGGTTATCTAACCTAGAATGGGTCACGATTTCAGTGACACTGAATGATAATTCGCAATAGTACTAACTCGATTAAATATTTACTCTATGAATTAACGATGAGTGCTCGTGAAGTACATTATGACCATTCTCAGTCAATGGATTTAACTAAAAGATATTTAATACTTAACTGACAAGTGTTGAAGATATCCAAAAAAGCATGTATACTTTTACCTAGTGGTTGCTTCCTAACACACTGCTCTAGTTAATAACAAATTTGTCTAATCTGAAGATAATTCACATCCACATCTAGTCTCAGCTAGACTTCCATTGAATATCAGATAATACTAGACGGGTGTTTCATTACAGCTTAGGACCACTGAACATAGCGTATTCACAATCCTTCAAGAGGCAGAACCTAGTGAGTGAATTAGTTTAAACCCATCAATGTGTCATTCAGTGGGTTATATTTCATACGATTCTCGACATATCAAGACTTGAATGCAATCAGTTTAATTTTTTTTGGATATTTGGAAGTTTATCACATCGTCAGAAAATACTATAAACAAAGATTTCAATAGTTCCTCCATTTCTTATGTCGATAAAGTTCTGATAATTAGATTATGTAATTTTATAATTAATAAAGATCTAATTTATCCCGTTGTTGATAGTTAACACCGAATATCTGTAAGTCTTTGTTGTCATATGCGCAGCCTGATCTAAACATCATTTCTATCTGAACACGTTTCTGGCTTTCTGAACTTAGTAACATAGTGAGTAAAGTGCTGACTGGTGAAAGGTTATCAGCTCGAGTCCTGATGTAAACATCAATATCCGGATACAAATACATCCAACCAACCAGCCCCAAATAAAAAGAAACGCGCATCTTGCATTCCACTGTTAACCACATTATATCTACTTTATAAAATATTATGTTGCTTTTTGTGAGAACCACTGGATGACAAACTGTATGGGACGTAAACCTGGAGAACTACGAAAGCCATCATCCAGAAGATACAACTGTTTATTAACAGCTGTCTACGCAAAATACTTCGTATCCATTGGCCGGACACTATTAGCAACAACCTACTGTTGGAGAGAAGATACCAGATCCCAGCGGAGGAAGAAATCAGGAAGAAGAACTGGAGGTGGATAGGACACACATTGAGGAAAGCACCCAAATGCGTCACAAGTCAAGCCCTCACATGGAATCCTGAAGGCCGAAGGAGAAGAGGGAGACCGAAGAACACATTACACCGAGTAGTGTAGACAAACATGAGAAAAATGAACAAGATTTGGATGAAACTAGAAAAGAAGGCCCAGGACATAGTGAGTAGGAGAATGCTGGTTGTCGGCTTATGCTCCATTGGGGGTAACAGGCGTAAGTATGTAAGTAATTACTGGATGACAAAATGATTACTGACTAGTTGTTGTCTATGACCTGCTATTTTCATACAGTTAATGATTGAATTACACACAATACAAATGAAAAAATAACATTTCAGTCTAAGCTTATTTTATAAAACAATTAAATGTACAGTTTAATGAATTAGATACTTCCGGTTACAAAATAAAATTTAATAGATGTCAAACATCCGATAATATAACTTGGAGACGACTGGAAATTGTCAAACATTTTATTCTGTTAAAAATCCAGATTATAAATTTTGCAAAATGAATTTATAACTGGTTTATCACTGGGTGGTAATCAATCTCATATGTATCAAGTCCTTCTTAGTGTAGATTGAATCCTATCGAGCAAGTTGATATGTGGCCACTAGTCAAGATGATTCAACATTACGTTCACTATGTTGAGATATGATGGTGGTTGGAGGTAATCGATAGAAAACCCATTCTGACGTTTACTCAAAAGATGAATAGAACTAAGAGATTTGTATATAGTAGGAAAGATTTGTAATCACAGAACTATCCAAGCATAAAAAGACAAATAATAAAATTTGGTAGTGTTCACCTTTTTTTTCAAATGGATAATTACAATCCGTAATGTTTGTATGTTACAATGATTATACCACACACGGATTGGAATTCCGAAAACAATACTTTCCAATAGGATTATAAAGTTCCCTTTAACTTGAATATTGATCCATGTGTAACTACTTGTAAACAAATTTCATAGTTCTAGGAAATAATCTTAACTACCATACTGAATTCATCGAATGTTACAAAATATTGCCTACGTATTTATATACTATGTGATCATTGATTTATGCGAATTAATTCGATTTAAAGGTAGTTTACATCATGGTCTAACTTTAACTAGTGAATAGTTACAAATCAGACTGTATTAAACAGAAATTTCTTCCTTGTTTTAGACTCTTTAACAGTTCACAGCATTTGGATTCAGTGACTACTTAATATTCATGGTCAATCTAGGCAAGCGTTTGAGATGTATTTAGCAAGCGATCTGTCTGTATAACTAATGAAACCCATTACAAGAGAAGAATTATACTAACAGAAATAGAATAATCTGACTTAAAACAGAAGTTCATATTTAATATAACCATGAATAAGCCATCTATTGATAAACAAATAAAACTCAAACTAATGAATTTATTATTCTTACAGATTCCGAAAGTCTATTTCGATAAATCATTGTTAAAGTATCCCCTCTGATATTCACTGTCTTTAAAAGTGTTTTCTTTAACACTAGAAAAAGATCTTTTGGTTCACAATTTTGAAATGATAGAAGTTTTTCTAGAAGTAGGAAGAATAATAGGAATTGAAGAGTGAGGTACCTGAAAAGGAAATTGGATTAAAGGTGGTCTTAGTGACCTGAGAGCGTGACCGCAGTGCCCGAGGGTCAAGTGCTTGAGGTCGGTCACAAACGACCTTTTTATGAGTAATGTTTGTGTTAGCTCCGTACTTGTTGAGACCTTACCGCCGGAGACAGATATCCATGGGATAAGGCGAAGTGTGCATTTTTAGGGTCGACTTTTTCTAACCCCACCCCTTCTTGTGGAAGGAAGCATCGCTGTCATGTTGGTTGTCTGATGAATATACCTTAATGCTGTCACACCTCTGTACAGTCAGCAGTACGACTACGCCTTCGGACCTTGGGTTTGTTGCTTTTAGTCTTACCGCTCTTCAACCGACCTATCTGACATGGTAGGACCTTGAGGAACGGTTGTTCCAGCCAATATAGCTCGGTCGCTTCATCACGATAGGCAAGCCCGACCACCACGTCAAGGTAGCAACAACGGTCGGGTGGCACCAGTGCTTGAAGTCACTAACTTCTAGTCTTAGCCATGTTGGTAGATGCAGACTACTTGGTTGGGGTCTGCGTGACTATCGTAACCAATGTTTGGAGACTGGGTGACATGGCTCAGAATCGATCACAATGGCGTCGGTGTAAAAACTCTCTGTCTTCCCTTAAACTAAGAGATTAAAATTGCTTCATATCTTTTTTTCTACGAACTAATTCTTTCTTCATGTACTATATCCTTATATGCAGTCTTTCTTTTATATATTACCACCACTGAATTAACTACTTTTATGAATCAGGTGTTCATCTTGTTGTGTTAATGAGGTATGGCAACTTGGACCGATGCATATGTGTGCCTGGTCGTACGTTGTAGCTGACTGACTAACTGACTGACTTTCTAGAAGTATCTTTTAAAAGAGTATTCAATCCATGATCATTTGTCTAAAATCCATTTCATTTTTATTTTTCAAATATACTTAATTATACAAAATCAATATACCGGTCATAGATACATACCTATCCTATTTGATCTCTTTTTCACTTACATTCACTTGTTATTCATAAATCATTACTGTACATATAGATAACTGGTGACATTTACAAAAAGAGGAAAAAAACACATACACACTATTATATTTATCAGCTGACCTGATTGTAAAAAAAGAAGATACTTTAAACAAACATTTCATCATTTTCATAAATAAGATATACAATTGAATTATGATTTATATAAGGATCATATAATGAAATAAATTCTATATTGAACTAATCAAATGTTAACCCATGTCTACAACCTCAATTGTATATATGTAAAAGAACAAAATTACATTATGAAGTACTATTCAAATTTTCAGCGCCAAATTACAATTGTTCAAAGTGTGAAATATTTTTCATAGAACATTGTACACTTGAATGGTTCTGTGTGTGTGTATGTGTGCGTCCGCGTGCGTATGGATAAGGTGAAAAATGTAAACATATAATCAGGAAAGAACGATTTAATAGTACATATATGTTGATAGTGATGATGATGATGATGATGATGATGATGATGATGATGATGATGATGATGATGATGATGATGATGATGATGATGATGATGATGATGATGATGATGATGATGATGATGATGATGATGATGATGATGATGATGATGATGATGATGATGATGATGATGATGATGATGATGATGATGATGATGATGATGATGATGATGATGATGATGATGATGATGATGATGATGATGATGATGATGATGATGATGATGATGATGATGATGATGATGATGATGATGATGATGATGATGATGATGATGATGATGATGATGATGATGATGATGATGATGATGATGATGATGATGATGATGATGATGATGATGATGATGATGATGATGATGATGATGATGATGATGATGATGATGATGATGATGAATGATACGCCACAATATTGAGTAACATGGGTTAAAATCATAGTTTTTTGATTATATTTTGAAATATTAAATCAATTATAGATTATATATCCCTATATGTAAGTAAAAGGTATTTTTGTTTAAAGTATAAAATAAATATTGCGTACCTGTATAGAGATAATTCATTTGGAGATAATTGATAAGAGTGATTTAAGGATATAATAGACGAAAGTGTGTAGCTCAGTTGGATGGATTTGAATTAGGATGCTGATTATATTGTCTAGTATAACATCGATTTATCTGGGATTTTATATATTATTTATTTATTTGAACACATAAATATTGGTACAAGAGGGCACCAAATATATTTGCGCCACACCATATTTGTGAGTGTGGACTGTGATACTGCCCGGGTGCTCAGACCGAAGCAGGTGGTTTTCTTAGAGGGCCACACCCCGAGCCTTTGACTTAAAGGTCCAACCCACAAGGAAGTGGAGCATCAAGAGGAGATGCAGTCCCATGGTAGCCGGTGACCAAAAATTGGTTCATACGCCATTTAATCCCACAGGATACTGGAGCCCATGTGCACCATTAGTTTGGGATCCGGTTAAAGCACCGGACATCCACTTTTCTTCTTCTCAATTTCGTAAACAACACCCCCGCCACGAGAAGGTAGTGAGTAGGACTTCCCTGGCAGACGCTGTATACGCGTGGCCGTGTGAGAGCATTTCGACAGGGAGGGCGGGCCCATCCCACTCTCGGCCATACCAGGGCGTTTGGGGGATAAAAAAAATTGATTCACCACGATTTAGGTATTGGATAAATATCAATAATTTTTAATAAGCGTAGATTGAGGTTACTAGTGGAATTCAGGAAGCACACAAAAGATTCGTTACCTGAATGTTCCCAGAGTGTAATGGGGAAATTCAAATATATAGACAAACATTAACAATATATTGCCTGTCGTAAATATCTGTTAGCCTAAGTTGTCATACTACATTAGCACGATGAGGTAAATGTAATAAAATAACTTACAAAAGCAATCAAAATCATATAGTAACCAGTATTAATATGAAAGACTAAACATTGAGAATACAATTCGTAAAGATGATGTGAAAAGATACATATGTGAAGGAATAATAAAATTCAATATCCAGTAAACGATAAAGAGTGAATGCATCTGCACCATTTTGATCGATTCTGATTAATTTCATCAACTACCTCTAACCAGTGATCATGATAAGTAGTACATAGATCCTAACCAGGTAATCTATATCTACCAACGTGTTTTTGTATTCTCACTACAAAAAACTTTTTATCTATCTTTGGTAAGACTATAATTTATGGACGATATTTGAATGATGATAAAGTGACTTTGAGAAAATTCATATGCTTACTAGAGATAATAAGAGTTATAGATAAGTGTGAGGAATTAGGATTAGGATCCAGAGTAAGAATTTAAGGTTAAAAATTAAATTAAGAATTTTCATCACGAACTCATATCAGCTTTAATGACAAAATGCTATTTAACTATATGGATGAATGAATTTCGTGCCCAAATCCAAGACTTACTATCTTTGATTTCATTGGTTAATCTATAAATTATAGTCTAGTTATATCTTTTATTTGCAACAACGCCAGGACCTTTATATCATATCGAGAGCACTTAACCAATTAAACTAATGGTACATATTTCCGACTTCAACCAAATCATCATTGAAACAATTAGTAGTGCATGTATTAGATGATTGTAACATGCACTCAGAAAAAAAGATGGAGTTCAACGTCTGGTTCCGTGGTTGAATACTCTGTTGAATCCTTTATGCGGATCAATCGACGATCGAATCTCCACTACCCCCTAGTCATTAAGTATTGTGACTGTTAATTATGTGAACGATATAATTTCATAACACTAACGGTTCGTATTACTCAGTGAAAAGATGCATTCATTTCAGTATTTTTCTCCCTAAATCACCCCTATGCCATCAATCTCAATAAACAGTTCACTGAAAACGTAAAAACTTATGTGAATTAATTGGTCGTTTAATGTATGGATATGTGTGTGCGCGGATTAAATTATAGAAAATAACTCATGGATGATTTTTTTGCACAATAAATATTTTTTCGATGCATGGAATTCCGATGTAACCGCTTCTCGGTACTTTTAATGAGAGGCAACAAAATCAGTACACCTATCAGTATGACATCGCCACTCGAATTTGAAATTACTTAGCTTTATAATGATTTGGCAACACTAGTGATAAACAAGAAGGATCTGATCGGGGTATGAGTGCACATGCTGATAAAGCAACTGCAACACCCTTAAATTAAAGAATATCGGAAACTCAAAAAGTACTGCCACTTAGCACCGAAATCAACATTTCCAATACCAACGTTAAAAAAGTTCTATTCTATGGAGTTGAAAATTTAAGAACTGATGTGTACAGAGAAACAAGAAGCCTTGACAAACTACGGAAGCCATTTTTCCGGACGTTATTTCAGTTAATTCAAAGCCTGTAGAACATTAACATTTATTTTTGTCCCTAGTCTATTCTACAGATCATAAGCTTTCGTTTGATTTATGATTCAATACCATAGCCCTTTTTGTTCCAAAGCTATTTTGATTTAGACATACTATTTTGTACTCTATTTTCTAAGCTAATCTCCAGTTTTGGACATAATTGTATTTTCCTAATTACTGTACGTTGTGGTCGGGTTAGTCATCTATTTATTCATGTATCTTTTTACACTGATCTGAAATCGGGAAATCGGGAACCAGATCGGAATTGAGGGTAAATCGAGTAGTCTTCCAGTTGACTTGTCTTCTGTCACTCGCGTGCTTGTCAGCGAATCAGGTGGTAGGATAGTTTTCTTCTCTCTACCCCGCTTCGAACTCACGCGTACTAGCCTCAAGGTTAAGCCAGTCAGCCTATCACATCAAGGTCTTAATCTAGATTAGACAAGTTATCTTCACCACCAAAAGTGGGTAAACAGATGAAGGACGTAACACTCGATATTGCTTGAAGTCATAAGCTTTATAAGCAAAGATGGATAGTGTCTAGCAATGGAATCCAGGAAGCACATTTCGTCCCATTTAGGACTGTCAGCTGGATGTAGTTGCATCTTCGAGTTGAAGTTCACTCTAGGACTCCACCCCAGTATCGTTCACTTCAAACGCCACCGCATTATCCACTTAGCTACTGAGTTCTGATGGCCGTTTGCATGTGCAATGGGTTGAAATTTAAATTCATTTATTATTGTTACCTTAAATCTTCTCATTGATGTTTAGGACTGCAATTGATCAATCCCTTATTGGCATATATGTATCCTGTGCATGTTGCCTTGATATTGCTAGCCACTTTCTATCCTCACTTATATTACTTTTATTGTTATTGCATGAATCTTGTAAATGTTTGATGGCAAATTTCTATGTTAAACATCTGACAAAGAGTTCTTTTTTTTTCTTTAACATAAAGCTATAACTTCCTTGAGTGTGTTCAATGTTTTTTTTGACAATGATATCTGTGCACTTAAATAAAACAATAATGAAGATCTAAATTGATGGAAATGATTTGTAATTCAATTCAATGATTTTTTAAAAATGGAATTTGGTTTTTCAAGCTGATCATTACAATCATGAAGTGTTCGATATCTTTTTGGACAACAACATCATCAGCTGCAGCATAAACGTCAAGTAGAAATGAGCTATTCTGCACAAAATTTGTGCTAATTATGTTGTTTGTAAGGATAATAATCAAAGCTTCACAATTAAACTGTTCAGTTTGAAAAACGAAATTTCACCTGAAAAAAAAGGAAAATATCAACTAACTCAAAAAGATCTATGATTGATTTGTGTTTATTTACTCAAATAGTTGTTGTGTATCGCAAAGCTTACACGGATCTTACAAATATATATGATGAACCTAGTTTTAGCTGAATATTATATTCTGAAGATCGAATGAGCAAGCTGTAGTATTTCATTGTTTTTCTAGACAACATTGTCAGGATATTCATCCAAAAGATTTAAGGTATTAGAATTTCTCTAAACTTAATTAACATATTGATTGATTGATAGATTCAGTGACTGGACAATATCAACAACAATCTAGTGTGGCAGTAAACAAATCAATTTCCAGTTGAAGGTGAAAAGGAATTGAAAGTGAAATAGGTCACACATTATTAAAATTATAGAACTACATCAAAAAGCACGCTCTCATCTGGAATCGTCATGGTGAAACGAAGAGGAAAACCAAAGAACATATTGTGAAGGAAATTCGAGGTAGACATCAAAAGAATGAATAGAACTTGGAACACAACTGAAAAGGAGAAACCAGGATAGATTCGGTTGCAGAAATCTGGTGGATGGCCTATTCTGCACGAGGAGTAACAGACGTAAGTAAGTAGTTGACATATAATTCAATTAATTAATATTCACAATTGACCTAACACGGTTTACTTGTTCAACTGGCATGATTTCTGATTGTTTACTTACATATCTCCAAACGTTTCTATGCCGTGAAACTTTGAGGATTGTTTACATGTGTTTCCAGCACATTCATATCTGATTATTATTGTCAGCTTTTATGTTACAGTTTTCTGATTTTGGTTCCAGCTGAGATACCTTTGGAAAACAGGATGCATTAAACTGATAATTTATATCACTGTCGAAATTATAAGCAGTGAATATACCTGACCACACCAGGGATAGAACAAAGGATCTTCAGTTCTCACGGAAAACTCTTAATCATTAGTACCACCGAATTGACGTCAACTGAAATAATTTCAACCTTATTCAATACCAAATAAAAAGGCACTATCCGGTGTTCCTTGGTTTCAATGCTACCACAACTGAGACAAAATTGGGATGGAACAACCCTAGAAATTATACTAATCTCAATAAAAATCCAGCAGATGAACTACACTATTATCAACTTTGATTGCTAATTAGAGTACACTAAAAACCAGAACAATTGGTAAATTGAAAACTGGAAAATTTCTGATTCTTTAAAAAGAACATTCTTCTCAGCAACATGGCGAATATTATTCTCCTGCCGATCATTGTTCACCAATAATCTGAAAAATAAATTATCGCATCTGACCAACTCAATGTGCATTTACCAATTTAATTGCTCATGTGGAACTATGTATATAGGTCGTTCGATTCGTACTTTATCCAAAAGAATTCAAGAACATTATCCGGCGTGGCTAAAAGAGGAAGCAACGGCTCAATAAGAAGTTCAATAATTGAGCATCTTGTGATCACAGGTCACTCAATCAAGACAGACTGTGCGTTCAATGTCATCTACAAGGTAAGCAGAAGTCTTTCAAAGACAATTAGACTACGTCTTCTTTGCATTGCCAAAGCATTAGACATACATCTGGAAAAACCAGAATTGTGTGTGTAAAAGAGACTGGTACAACCTCTTCTTCTACCATGGTCTAAATGTCTTATAAAATTTTTTCCTCTCTCTTCATAATCTTCTTCCTTTACAGCCATTTGCTTCACCTTCCATCTTCCCCTTAAATTCTCTACCCCCAACTGGTTCATTTTGTTTCCACGATCATCCTCATTACATTTAATCTCAATTTCAACATTTACCTTATCATGCTAAGCTATCCTTTCCCAATTATAATTTCCCTATCTTTTGATGAATATTTATGCTATTAACAATCAAACGATTATTAAACTTTCACTTGGTATTATTTGGCTTGTATCTTCCCATTGAGGTTTAAGACTGCAGTTGATCAGCCTGTTATCGGCATATGTGCATACTGTGCGTATGCCTCGATATTGCCTTAATTCACAAGCTTTTTGTAGGCAACGATGGATAGTGGCTAGCAGTGGAATCCAGGACGCGCGTTTCGTCCTACTTGGCACTCGTCAGCTGGATGTACCTGTATCTCAGAGTTGATGTTCACTCTGAGACTCGAACCCAGTACCATTTGTGGAATCCAGAACGCGCGTTTGAAGCGAATGGTACTGGGTTCGAGTCCCAGAGTGAACATCAACTCTGAGATGCAGGTACATCCAACTGACGAGTGCCAAATAGGACGAAACGCGCGTCCTGGATTCCACTGCTAGCCACTATCCATCATTCCTTACAAAAAGATTATTAAACTTTGCTTGTTTTTTTAAAAGAATTTCCAATAACTTTGTTTATTTAACCTCACTGTCAACATGCCTAACAGAAGTTTATTATCAGTATTATTATCATCCTGTAAAATTAAGTATATATATATTTGTAATTGTACAGCTTTGAAAATGAATTCGCCGTAAAGAGAACTCTTTGCTCAACTAATCTTTCTTATTTAGATTAAAAATAGTTTACAAAATACACTTAAAACTTTACAAACGATAGACATCCATAACTTCTGGTCTAAAATCGAGTATGAAATTACCTTCACCACTGAATTACATAACAATTATCCATATTTCCTGATTTGCTTAATCCTACTAAATAAAATTTTAGTTTTGTCTCATATTATTAAAATAAAAATTTTTAGTAAGTAACAACAAACAGTTGCCATGGTTCAAAGTCATTGATATCTATTTTAATTGTATCAATTTTCTGTTAGTTACAAAAATTCAGTTAGACTAATGAAAGATTAAATTTCATAATGAATTACATTCATATTCAAAGCTTTGTGTTTAACATTGCATAGGATAGAAGCACTTGATACAAAAATTCTAATGTTAATATTTATGTTATTTGGTGTTCATTAGTAAAATTCATTATAAATTTCAAAGTATATGCCATTACATTGGTAAATCTAGCCTAACCAACTATATTACCATTGAATCATTCAATTGAATTTCACGCTACTGTAGCGGTATATAAATCCCCAAAATAAATAGCTCTGTAAGTTTTCGACATTGAATGGTGACCACATTGGTTTTAATAAACTCACCTAGCTGAAGGCGCTCGGTCATACATCCGCACCAGATCATGAGTGGGAACACCGTACTCAACATCCCCTGCAATCGCTAGCCAAATTAGATCAGACGATCCTCGATATGAAATATATCTTCGAACCTTCTCGCTTCTGTCTTTTGATTTCACTTGGTGGGTACGCTTCATAATAGAAGGTGTTACTGGTTAAAGCTTTGTCAAACTCCGAATACCTGTGGCATCTTCATTACTTTATTTGACTAGGTTAATAATTCTTCGAGTACTTATATCCCAGTCTCCATATTTTAGGGAAACTTTTGTCCGTTTATGGATAAATTTTAGGGAAGCTTCAATAAAAAACTTTAAAGAATTTTTTGGGAAATAGAACAAAGACTCAAAAGTTTTTCCAGGTTTGAAGAAAATCCCTAAAATTTTTGGGGAAATTTTGGGTTTTCCTCAATATTTCCCTAGAATCCTATAACACTTTGGGGTTTTTCCTCAAAATAGAAAGATTGGGTTATGTTCATCTTACTGTTTGATTTGTATGTAGATATTATCATGTCTTACGCTTCATCTTATGCTCATTAGTTTTGAATAATCTTATGTAAGAATCATTTCAGAATATAACCACTTTTTCATCATGTAAAGTCCGAGTCTGCTACTTATATATACACTTCGTATTTTCCTACTTGAATCAATTACTTGGGCAAAGAAATCAAAAGTGAGTAAGAAGCTTTCACTGGTTAAACTCATTACTGAATATAGACACAGTTCCTAAAAAAACAATGAAGCCATATTTCTAATCAATAGAGTGTACCTGTCAATATTCATCACTTCTTAAAAGTAGCCCAAAAGTAGCATTTCCAATTGTGACTAGCTCATCCTTATACCACTATACTTTTACCATGCTCAAAAATACTAATAAACTTTGGTTAACTAATAACACAAACAACTAAAGATAACTATTGAACATTTTGATCCATATAACTCTTTCTATCTCCAATGGACACTAAAACTATTACATGAATTGTTTTCTATTCATTCTTTATAACATATAGTTTATAAACTAATAATAATGTACATCAAATGTAAAACTGTAATATAACATAAATAAGAAATGACAATTTGTACACATCTAGGTTATTGATGATGTAAAACAAATGCATAGTTCATTAATTGTAATTTATGAGCGGTAGAAGTTAGATTAATAATTAATGACCTAAATGAAAGCTTTGATTTAGAGGAAGATAAAAGTACCGTTAACCAAACATTTCATAAAGATACAATAATTAGTATAGAAAGTTTGTGGAATTTTTTAGATTTTCATAGTTTATGTCATGAACTGATCTTAGTTAAATAAACCTGAAAGACTAGGAGGAAGTAAACAGCTGTTTCTTTTTAACACAGGATTCAGTAAAATGAGTCTACGGCAATATCACCTGGAATCAAATTCATTGCCTTTTATCTTGTATAAAATGTTTAACTTCTAAATCACCAAGCTGGAATTCAATGATTTATATGAATGACTTCAGTGGATTCGCGATATTCTACGACAGTCTTCAATTGCCGGTGGTGGATGATTGTGTCATTCTCAATATTGTAGAACTCCGGTAATTATGACTTCTAGATGGAGTTTTGTTCCATGAGCTGAATGGTTTGGTTGTGGAGCTTTCATTGTTCTTCGGAACAACATCGTTAGCAAAAGCTTTAAATAGTAGTGAAATTATTTGAATTTCTCCATGTGTGACTCACAGCCTGTTCTGTCGGCCTCGACCTTAACTGGTTATTGTTGATACTTAATCTGTCATTGTCTACCTCATTATTTTGATGGTATCCCCTTTCGACTAGGTTCTTGGCCCTATATTTGTCTATGATTTTTCTGATTGATCGACGGACCTCATCGATTTCGATGTGTTTGTTGATTGCTGATTGGCCTGAGCTTCAAGCTTCTAAAAATTCTCTAGTGCTTTTAACATACCCTCTATCCAATATGTCAAAATTCTGCAGTCGAATGTGTCCACAGTTGTTTACATTTATAGATAAATGTCATGATGGTAATTGGTTTAATGGTAAGATGGGACTATAGTCCAGACAGACTTCCCATTTCGTTCGTACCAAGTGTTTAGCTTATCTATTTGGACGTTAGGAAAACCAAAGAACACACTGCGTCGAGAATTGGAAGCAGACATCGAACGGATGAATAGCAACTGGAAATGAATGCCCAGAACAGAGTTGGATGGAGAATAATGGTTGATAGCCTATGCTCCTCGACGAGGGATAACAGGCCTAAGTAAGTAAGTAATCTAGGTATCAGTATGTTGTCCAACTTTACGTAAACTCATCTACTTTTCAGCATAACCTGCAATAATGAATTTGTATTACAATTCAAGGATAGTTTTGTTAGTGACGATAACGCTTTTTCATGTGACTATAATTACTACTGTGAACAGCATTATTTCGACTAATGCTAATATTACTGCTAATTCTGCTACTATTCACACTATTACTAATAATAATATCATTATTATTCTTAAGATAACGAGTCCTACTTCTATTAGACTTAAATTTGTAACAACCTTACAGTAAAACTGGATAGGGGTTGGCAATGAGGTCCATGGCTTGTGTTTTTTATATCTGGGGATCCTTATATGGGGGTACTTGCATACAGATGCTGTTTAAACAAGGGTTCGAACCCACTATCTGTCGATTCCAATACAAACACGTTACCTACTCAGTCAATGAATCCTAATAGACATTCGCTTATGTAGCTGGTATGAATCTAATATATAGGGGAATATAATTCGTTGAAGGGAAAAGTATTTGGGTAAACTCTCAGAGTAAATATCAAAACTAGGATACAGGTACATCCAGTCGGTAAGTCTCCAGCAGTACGAAAAAAGAGTTCTAGATTCTACTGTCAACCACGATCCAACTTACTGAACACTTGTGACTAAATGACAATGACAAAGAAACTCACTCAAGATGCATATATGTCGATGAAGACAGAAAATTCGCAGTCCTGAATATCGAAAACATAGAAATAAAAATCATTAAAATTTGTACCAAATGGATTTTACATCTAACTCCGCTACTAATACTAACTCTACTCATACTACCGAATACGCTTACTACCACTATCATTACTATACCCACACTACTACTTCGTCACATTATTTTTAAGTCATACAAATCCTTACGTTAACATACTGTGGTATATGTCACTGATGTCGACAGATATAAATAGTATGTAACACCAGTGGAAAGTGGAAAACCTGACATCAGAAGGTTGAAAAGACCAAATAGAAGAGAATGGTAACAGAAAGTAATAAGTATGGAAATAAAAGAACAGTAAAGTCTGAGACAATTATTGTACATTTTGCAAATAAAGAATTGAACTTATGGTTTTTCGCATTTTACCAAATAACTTTTTAATTTTGTATTCAGATACATTCGGTCGTTACGAACCATGTTTTCATTCACCACAAAACCCCCTATCAACACATTAGTAAACTAAACCAGTGATTTCAACAATTTTTTCATTTGCTAGAATGATCACTGGTGAAATTATGTTAACAGAATTGAAGATAGCAACACACTAAAATTTATAAATTCCAATAGATAGTTATGTAAATGGGATAACTTTTGATAATAATGCTGAATAACAAATCTTTTTATCATTCATTGACTAGAATATATGAGTGGTAACAATTATGCTGATAATTATTCTCAGAGTTTAAACAAACTAATTCATCGAAGAATGGCTAATCAATTTTTTTTATTTCTTTTTACTCCATTCTTAGCTGGATTTCCATAAATCTTCTTGCACCTTGCCCTACTATTACTGGTACTACTGTAATGAACGAACACTCAGGTGAAGAATGCACAATCATGCAGTGATTTAGTAGAATGTGAAAATTATACATCAAATACATCATTTACACATCATCTTTGTGTTGTCTCTTACAAGCTTTCAAGCTGTTGTTATCTTGATTGTTTTCAGTCTCCGTCTCTGTTCTCTTCATTTCAATCTTCTGAACATTCTGCTTGTGGACATTCCACTTTCAACTGGTGTTACGTATTACTTGAATCTGCAAACATAAGTGGCATATACCACACTACTGTAGTGCAAGGGAACAGAGGTGAGGACAACCGATTGTATTTAGCACAAATTTACTTGATAAAATTAAAAAAAAAACTATAATCCAATATTTCATTCGCAAAATGTACATTAATTGTCTCAGACTTTATTGTACCTTTATTTCCATACCAATTACTTTCTATTCCCGTTCTTTCCTCTTCGATGTTCTTGACCTTCTGATGTCAAGCATTCAATTCCTGATTAGCGTTTCATACTACTTATGTCGACATAAGTAGCACACACCACACTACCACTATCACTCACCCTACTACTATTATTATTATTATTGTTTCTATTTTTGTTACTACCATTAAACACATAGAATAACAGTCACTATACAAAGTTTATGAGATTCTCCTAGAAATTTATTTTCTTAAATCAGATTCATACAGAGATAATTCCATCAATATGAAATAAACCATTTGTGAAAAAAGTTTTTTTAGGGAAAAAAGGGAATATTTCCATTTCCTCACATATGAAGCTTAATAATAAGAGAGAGAGAGGAAATCAATCATAGCACCTTATTTTCATCATACATAACACTTGAATCATGAAAAGAAAAACAAAATTATACCTAAGACATAATCATTATGTGGAATAGAATTTACTCTTTAAAAAAAAGAACCATATGTACTAAGTAAACTTGGATTAATTTCGATTCGGTTATTTTTATTCTCTGAAGAAGTGGTTTACATTGAGTTACGAAACATCGGAAAATATGGTTTTTCTACACATTGGGATATTACAATTATATTAATTTATTCATATGTTTATTTATTAATTAAATAATTTGTTCAATGAATAACTTTTCTGGTTTTGATTGAGATCATGAACCGATTGATGTTAGATCATCATTGAAAACCTGTAAGCACTGGACGACCGTTTTGTTCTATTGTCGGACTCCTCAGTAGTGTGCATCCACGATCCTGCTCGCGGGATTCCAATCCAGGGATTTCGGTCTCGCGCAAAAACTCTTAACCTCTAGACTATTGAG
Source organism: Schistosoma mattheei (assembly GCA_944470405.2). Classification (NCBI taxonomy): domain Eukaryota; kingdom Metazoa; phylum Platyhelminthes; class Trematoda; order Strigeidida; family Schistosomatidae; genus Schistosoma; species Schistosoma mattheei. The sequence continues at coordinate 11,875,237 of OX103945.1, forward strand.
CTAACCGGCATCCAACGGTGTTAATGTCTGATCTCAACTAATCCACAAAATTGAGCAACTTTTCTGTTTTGTTAGTTTCTGTGGTATAACATAGTAAATTACAATTTTAATGATAGAGAATATAATGACTAAACTGTAAGGTGGGTCAGGTGGATAAGTGTTGAATAGGTTTCTTATAAGATATTCTAAATGATAACGGAAATTTGTAGATCGTAAAATTAGCAAACATTTTTAATGTATCCAGGTTTCCCATGGTGGTCTAGATTCAATTGACTCATGATCTCAACCACTGAAATTACTATAATATTCACAAAGACCCCTTCTCATACTAATCAACATATGCTCACTAGTGACTGACTTCAAGGGAGAAGCAGTGATCAGTGGAGTGAGATGGCAACTCACTGATGACAATGGTGGATGTGTCTCTGAATTTTGTAAATTAGTTGAAGTTAAACATTACCATAATTGGATGCCAACCAGCTCAGTGGTCTAGTGGTTAACCGTTCGCACGCCAGGCCGATAGGTCCTGGGTTTGAATCTCGCGAGGCGGAATAGTGGATGCGCATTTCATACTAGGATGAAATGGTCATCCTGTGCTTCAAGATTTTTCATGGTGGTCTAGCTTCAAGTGAATCATGATCTCAACTAAAATTGCATAACTATCTGTTAGGCGACTGGAGATAAGCTGCAGGATACCCCTTAATATTTTAACACAATGAAAGCAATGTCGAGTCATTTAGACTATTGATCACATTGATAAAGATCGATAGAATTCGATAAGTGCTTAAGAAGGATTTGACAAAAAACATAACATTGATCACTAATTTGAACGAGAATATAATTAATGAACGATCCAATCAGATATAAGATAATAGGTCTTGGATTTTGACGTGAAATTAATTCAATGATTGAGCTAAATAGAGTTTTGACATTTTAGCTTATGTTAGTTTTGTGATGACAGCTGTAAATCTAGTTCCAAATTCTAAACATCAAATGTAAATCACAATTCCAATTCCTCAAACTGCTTTATAACCGTTATTCAGTCGTAGTTAATAAATAGACATTCTCAATGTCACTTTGGTGTCGCTTAAGGGTCGTCCATAAGTTATATGTTCCCACCATAAAGACTAATTATTTTAATAGATAATTTCTTTTTGAAATTTTAGGTAAATTGATAAATTGTAGGATTACCTCATAAAATTATACTCTGATGTTTTTGCTTGTATCTTCCCATTGTTGTTCAGGTCTGCAATTGATCAGTCTCTTGTTAGCAAATGTGAATCTACTGCGGATGCCCTCGATATTCCCTTAATTAACAAGCACTATGAGCAAAAATGGAAGGGATTCAGTAGTTGGGTGGATAACGTGGTGGTGTTTGAAGCGAAAGGTACTGCATTCGAGTCCCGGAGTGAACACCAACTCTGGGATGCAGGTACATCCAACTGACGAGTCTCAAATAGGACGAAATGCACGTTCACGATTCCACTGCTAACCATCTTTGCTTATAAATTATGCTCAGTTTTGATTATTGCCTAGATAGTGAATGCATGGTACGAATTCATTGTGAATTGAATTGATTCGATAAAAAAATGACAGGCTTTAGTCGATGAAGCTCAATGTCTATTAAATTGATAGTAATGTAACCTGTTCAATTTTTTTAAAAGTGATGTCCAAGCCTATTTGTTTGCTCTTCAGTTATTCAATTACCATTTTTCACTTGTTTTATGGAATAATTTTTGTCAATATATTTTTTATTTTGGAAATAGACAATTCCATGAACTGACTTTAGCCATATAACTATTAAAAACTATGAAGAGGAGAACTAAACATCAATACTAGTATGAAAATGTTAAGCATTACTTATCTACTACTTACAGGCTTTATGCTCAGCAATTTATCTTTATATTAGTGAATTAGTAATGTAGAGGCAGTGAAATGTCACTGGGCCCTAGTCAAATCATCCAGTAGTCGGGTCACTAAAAATCGAACAGTTCATCGATCGTCTTCAAGCTCAAGGACAACCAACACTCATCAGCTAATTGCATCCTATGAGCTGGCCCATGCACCAGTGATCACACTCCGTTCCTTGTACCTAATCACTCTATTATATTTCTGTAATAACGTCGTTTGTGTTATACGGTCATCAAAGCAACCATAGTACTAGGATGCGACGAACGTGTTATCCATATTAGCTATTAACCGTGAGGCGTGACTTCAACGTTGACTGGTTGGTTACACCACCCCTGTATAACTCGAGTAGACCCCCAATCATTCGACATAGATCATCTACTCAAGGAATTACATAAAAAAAACGGATGACAGAAGCTTATATTCACCCTTCAAAAACACGAAAATAACATTCATAAATTGCACTAATTTGTTCATTGATTCTACTGTTGTTTAACATTCAGTTAGTAATTATCATTCCTAATTAAATGTAATGGATTTTACATCAAATGAAATACAAACGAATGATGTACATTATTATCGACAAGTAATACAATAGATTAATAATTAAATAAAAACTATGATACTACTGAATAAATGTTCCCTTTGAATTAAAAAATCGATTCCATGTTTTATCCCATTCTACCATAAGATATTTCCAAGTATATATATATATATATATATATATATATATATATATATATATATATATATATATATATATATATATATATATATCATTGTAATGACATAGTCTGAACATGATACTTAGAACAAAAATAGAATTAATTAATATCAGTTAAATGATTCATCAGAACAACTGGTATATGGAACAATAGGCACTGGTAACTAAGAGTCCTACACACAATTATGTAATAAAAGATTGTATTATAATTTTCTTTATCTTGATGACTTGGTCATAGAATTACAGTTAAGTCTATTACTGGTTAATTTCTTTTCAATAAGTATCGTAGATAAAAAGTTTATCAATATATGTAAACCAATTTAATATGCGCAAAGATGGATAGTGGCTAGCGGTGGAATCTAAGACGTGCGCTGCATCCTATTTTGGACTTGTCAGCTGTATGTATCGGCATCTCAGGGTTGATGTTTACTTCGATTCCTAAATAGAACGAAACGCGCGTCTTGGATTCTACTACTAGCCACTATCCATTTTTGCGTATAAAGTTTGTGACTTAAGGCAGTATCGAGACAGTCTGAACAAGATACAAATATGTCAACAAGAAACTGATCAATTACAGTCCTAAACAACAATCAGAAGATACAAGCAATCAATACCAAGTTAATTTAATATGAATAAAATCTATGTCGACGATATGTTTTAACAAATTAGAAAATTTACAAAAAATATGAAACAATGTCATCTTTTTACTTATTATATATTGGTACAGGGTTGTGGAGATTGTTGAGTTTCAGTTGATATCATGAATGAATGAATGAATGTTAGACCACTGTTGAAAACCTGGAAGCACTGATATCATGTGCTCACTAGTGATCGGCTTCAAAATGTATTTCCTAGATTTCAAGTGAGAAACCTTGACTAGTGGAGTTCAACCGTGTCTGTTGAAGAGGCAATTACTCACTGAAGACAACGGTAGACAATCGCACAATATCGTGAATTGGTTAAAGTTAGGCATTAACACCGTTGGATGCCGGTCAGCTCAGTGGTCTAGAGGTTAAGCATTCACGCATAAGACCGAACGTCTTGGGTTCGAGTTCCTTTGACGTGTGATTGTGGATGCTCACTGCTGAGGAATTCTATACTAGGATGAAACGTCCGTTCAGTGCTTATAGGTTTTCAATGGTGGTCAAACATTCATCCATTCACGATATCAATTGAAAAATATTGTGTATAGTAACTTCATTTTTTCTAGATAATCCATTCGTACAGAGAATGAATTCTAGTGAGATCTATTCATAGATAAATCAATTAAAATGTACTGATGATGAATTCGCATGAATCAATTAATGTTGACAATAAAAACATCAAATAGAATCTCATTCATTTCTTCATAGATTTTATTCATAATAATAAATAAATTTACCTTGATAGAGTTTTGTTCTCTGAGTTGGATGGTTTGGTCATGGTGCTTTCATCGTTCTTCTAAACGACATCATCAACACAAACTTCATATTATCATTTATCATTACATTTTATCACTTGTATAGATGAAATGATACAACTTATGTTAATAAAAGTAAATTATATTTCATTAAAATGTTTTCTTTCCTTTTTTAACGTCTTCATAGTATTTGCACATAGAGGCGACCAGACGCGGAAGCTTGTCTTTTATGGACACAGAAAATAAGTTCCTACTCGTGAAGGTTATTCTCAATTTAGCTGCATTAAATGTTCTTCTAATAGTTGTTGTTAGACGATTTTTGATTACTTCTGATGTTCTATCACCTTTAAATTCCAGACTTATATAAAGGTTTTTCTTCGTAACGTAGCAACTAGGTTTCTTGTCACAACTACTTCTATTCATATTCTTTTCTATGAACCGTTCTCGGTAGCCATTTTCCGTCAGGGTTTTTTGAGGAATTCAAGTTCTTCGTTAATGCATTCCTTACTGCATATCTGACGTATTCGATAACATAAAGAGTGGATGAGATTTCTCTTTCTACTTAACGGAACCCAGCTATAGAAGTTAGTTAGCTGTCCATTCCATGTTTGTTTTCTAAAGATGGATCTTTTTAAAGAACCATTACTCCTTCTCATCAGACGTACATCGAGAAAAGGAATTAATTGGTCCCGTTCCCATTCTAACGTGAATTCTATAGAAGGGTGGCATCAGTTAAAGGTGTTTAAGATATCCTCTCAATCAATATTATTGTCACAAACGATAAACGTGTCGTCCATATATCTAACGTATAGGTGAAATTGACTGATCATTGAGCTTATTTGGTCGTTTTCTAGTTTTGCCATAAAACAATCTGCTAAAATAGTATTTGTATTGACTTAATTATCATTCAGGGTTTTATACTAGTTAAAAGATCATTAACTATGTGTATGCTTTCCGTAAATATACATAGAAGTACATTTGATTATTTGGAACAATTAATCCTTTTAATGCATTTCGAACAATCTAATCACACTTAATATACACGTTAAGAACATTTATATAAGAAAACTAAATAGGTCAACTACACAGGTCAAACGTAAGCCTTAACAACAATTTGTCCTTACCCTGGTAATACTGATTTATTATCCAGAGTGATTATCACATTGTTTTTCTGCACTTTATTATTTTTCTTCGTACATCCAGCTGAAGAGTCCTAAATTGGACGAAACGCGCGTCCTAGATTCTATTGCAAGACACTATCCATATTTTCCTTGAAAAAGCTTGGACCAGATTGCCAGGCGAAACGTTGGATTTACTTCAAATTCTTTCGCTGACATTTTACAAATACATTCTTCCTCTTTAATGACTATCCATCTTTGCTTAAAAGACTTGTGACTTAAGGCTATATCGAGGCAATCCGCTTAGGATGCACATATGCCAACAAGAAATTGATAAGCTGTAGTCCTACAATTGAAGAACATATGGAACTCAAAACAACTTTCAACCAATATCAAAGTGAGGATCTTCAATACGAACGTCAAGGCAGTTCCGCTGTATGGAGCTGAAACTTGGAGAACTACAACAACCACCATCAAGAAGGTACAAGTAGTTATAAATGGTTGTCTACGCAAGATACTCAACATCCATTGGCCAGATACCATCAGCAACAGCCTTCTGTGGGAGAGAACAAACCAGCTTCCAGCTGAAGAAGAAATTAGGAAAAGACAATGGAAATGGATAGGACATACACTACGCAAATCGTCAAACTGCATCACGAGACAAGCCCTGACTTGGAATCCTGAAGGGAAGAGGAAGGCCAAAGTACACATTACGTCGGGAAATAGGAACAGATATGAAAAGGATGAATAACAACTGGAAGGAGCTAGAAAGGATTGCCCAGGACAGGGTTGGATAGCGAATGCTGGTGAGCGGCCTATGCTCCTTCACGATGAGTAACAGGCGTAAGTAAGTAGTCCTAAATAACAATGGGAAGATACAATAAAATAATACCAAGTGAATTTAACTTCAATCTGTCAAGTTGACCTTTTCAATTCTCATATGTAAATGTTCTTAACAAGTATATTATGTATAATCAGATTGTTTGAAATCTATTACGTAATTATACCATATAATTCCGATAAACTTCATCTTCTTATTTCATTATCGGCATTTATTTATGTCAATTCGGTATTTCATGAAGTTTAGCCAATGTTGTAACATTTAATATAAAAATGAAAATCATTGAAATTTTCTCAATTCATTTATAAAAGAAGTTAGCTTAACAGTTTCTATGATCGTTTTATAGATACTGTGATGATACTATATTGTTTTTATATATTACTGATAATGTAACAATCACATGGTTTATACACTGTCATGGATAAGAATCTTAGTTTAGAAAAAAGAATATTCCCATATGTATATATGGGAATAGAAAACATTTCATAAGTATTAAAGATTCCCATTGGGAAAATTAGAACAACACATATAAGCGAACAATATTGTTTTTAATTAGATCGTCATCGGGCTTTACTCTAATATACATGGGTATTTATACGAAAATGTTAAACCAATCAAGGCAATATGGGTCAATAATCACAACGAAATAGAACAGGTCACCACATATAATAAGTAAAAATACAAGTTGATAGTAAGAAGACAGGTGTACTGATGGCAGTAAAAATAATAAAATACGATAACAAAAGTCTTATCAATAGTTGAACGTTGGAAATAGAAGGTAAAACAAACGTGGGTAAATACACTTGGAATAGTCAACACAAAACATTAAAATCATTACATAATAAGAAGTGTGTTAGTGATTAGATAGTGAAGAATACAAACGGAAAGAGTCGGAAAATTACAAACAAATACTAGATGTGAAAATAAGGCTAATGATAACAAAAATAGAATAAAATAAATAATCGTGAGTTAATTTGTAACTGGCCATGGAAGGGATACGAGGGTTACGAATTTCTTCTGTACACATAAATTGGGGTTATATATACGAATTCCTATGGCTTCAGCTATATGTAGGAGGCAGGAACGAACTCCGTTGGGAAATGATGGAGGTATACGATAGATCACTCGAAATGATTACGATTTATCTACACCATGACCGCTATCAATGAGATGTGCCAAGATAGAACTGCGAATGTTTTGTGTTGACTATTCCAAGTGTATTTACCCACGTTTGTTTTACCTTCTATTTCCAACGTTCAACTATTGATAAGACTTTTGTTATTGCATTTCATTATTCTTACTATTATCAGTACACCTGTCTTCCTACTATCAACTTGTAATTTTACTTATTATATGTAATGACTTATTCTATTTCATTGTGATTATTGACCCATATTGCCTTGATTGGTTTAACATTTTCGTATAAATACCCATGTATATTAGAGTAAAGCCCGATGACGATCTAATTCAAAACAATTGTTCGCTTATATGTGTTGTTCTAATTTCATAAGCATCCTTTTATTTTTAGATCTATAAAATTTTCTCAGTGATATCTGAAAAATTGTAAGTTATATAAACCTTAATTTGGTCTGTATACTTCTTGAATCTTAATTTTGTATCACTATTTTGTGGGAAGAATCAGCTTTCCCCCTCCAAATGCTCTCACATGGCCACGTGTATATACCCACTGCCAGGGAATTACTACTCATTGCTTTCTCACGACGGGGGTGTTGTTTACAAAGCCAGAGGAAGAAAAACGAATGTCCGGAGCTTTAACTGGGTTGTTGAATATGAAGGATCCATATAAGGGAGTTGGAAAACCTTGATTCTAAACCAATGATGCACATGGGTTGTAGGTCCCTGAGGGAACGAATTTTGTATGAACCTATTATTGGTTACCGGCTCTGATGGAACTACATCTCCTGACGTTGTGGATCAGACCTTTAGGTCAAAGGCTCGTGATGTGGCCTTCAAGAAAACCACCTGCTTTGGTCCGTGAACCTAGGCGGTTTCATAACCCTCGCAGAAATCAATGATAACTAGTACTGGCCTCGTTGTTATTTTGTGGTGCACATGTATTTGGTGACCCCTTGTACCAACGTTTATGTGTTCAAATAAATAAATAAAATGAAGAATATTTGAGCGAACAATTGTTTTTAATAACTTCATCATCAGGCTCTACAGTTATATGTCCATAATTATGATATTTTAAAGTATAAAGTACTCAAAAAAGAAGAAATTGTGACACAGTCAGTAAAAAAACCCTATGTCTGAGACTAGGCTTTAAATGGGACATAGCGGGTGATATTTTAACACGTCAACACAAAAGATCTGTCGAAAGAACGTTTCACACCGCCAAGCTGCATATAATTTTCTGAGCTAAACCAGTTCTCATACAACTAATTAAGGATAGGTTACCGAAGATGGGCTCCTTGATGTGCGTATATCACTTCAACTACTCCTGTGGAGCTAGTTGCGTTGGACGTACTCAGAGGGTTTTATCCTTGTGTGTTCGTGAACATGTACCAGCATAGTTTGGAAAAGGAGTTACTAAATCGATTAACAGCACTATTCTTTCTCACTTGGTAGATAGTGAACATCATATCAAAATAGAGGAAGCTTTTTCTGTTTTATATCAAGTTCCAACATATCTACCTCAAGGAGCTAGATTACGATTGCTCTACATGGCCGAAGCCATCTGGATCAACTCCAGAAAACCAAACTTATGTATCCAGAAAAAGCATATCCAGCCTACATGTTTACCTTAGTTCATGACTGGATCACCGGATACCTAAACTGAATATTACGAACATCTTACCCCCTCTTTTACTACCTCTATCTTAATCTTCACATCCATCGTTCCCAATTCGTTTATCGTAATTACCTTGATAACACCCCCTTATTACATATTATATTCACACAACAATCTTATTATTATTATCTCAATTGACAAGATTAAATTCTCCTACTATGCTTTTTATTCACACAATTTTTTTGCATTTTCATTTTTGTTATATAACTATTCTCAGGAGTTTGTGATTTTAGAAATTTCGCAGATGGAAATCATGAGTCAATTGAAGCTAGACCACCATGGAAAACCTGGAAGCACTGGACGGCCGTTTCGTCCTAACTATTCTACTACTGATTGTGACTTGACACTTTACTCCAAATCACTCCAACCTTGAATGACATTTCTAATTAACAAATAACACAATATTGAAGTGCTTATGTCGTAATAGATGCAAACATTCACCACTATTAACGCATAACTGTTAGGTCCCGAGAAACATAATGAATGGTAACTTTGGGATCTATTGATGGACCAATACTAAACGTATATTTCTATTGTATAATTATTAAGTAACTAAACTATGCATATTCATATTCCTCTTATCACAAGCTCTATTTTGACCCATAAACTATTATTATACGCTTTACCATTCTTGAGTTATACCCAGTATATTAATTACTACCTTCCTCGTTCACAGCCATATCTGGCTAACTCTTGTACAAATGTTGTTTCATATTCTATTGGTACGTTGTGGTCTGCTTGATTGGTATATAAACAGAGTATGTTTGAAATATAATGATTCATACGCAGAGGCTGAGATTGGCGTTCTGGACTTAGCTGGCTGGGCTAGGCGGAAAGCAGGACCAATCAGAACTTCAGGCTGCTCGCACGTGCTATACGCGTCATTGATCTGATCGATAAGTCACTGCCCTCTAATCGGCAGTAACAAGTTATAACAATAACATTGTCAAATTCATGAATACATGCCTTATTGTTGGCCTTTGTAAAGTAACAAAATAATTATGGACTTAAGGCTGTATATTCTGATAACGAAGTAATTGAAAACAATTATTCACTCAAATATTATTCTTTTTTCAATAGTCTATGGGGATTTTTAAACTGTTGAAATAAATAAAACTTTGTAATTAACATTCACCTATAAACAGAAATGAAAGGATTCTATCAAACCGTAAGGGAAATAGAATACATTTTGGTTAGTTTTTTTATTCAGTCATTAATGAGCAACATAAAACTTGACACACATTCGGATCAATCCAAGTTTCCACAGCACTTTTGTATAACGGTATGAAATTCTAAAGCGGTAGTAGTCTCGGTGGTGCTGAAAAAGCTATGCTACAAAGAATGTGACTTAAGAATAAAGAATTAACTGAATGTATAAAATGTATGAATTAATTTTGAAACTCAGAATTATGTAATAAGCGAAGTGGGGATGAATTAATATTATTGAAAATAGTTTGAAGCATATCACTCAACATTTCTAGCCATTATAGGTATTTATTTTATGGATCCTAACCATACAGGCGGGGATAGTCGAATGTATTCGAACACACAAAATTACACGACCTCTTGGTAAGATCTGAGACTTAATTACTTACGCTTATCACTTCCAATGGAGCAAAGACCGCCGATCAACATTCTCCAGCCCACTATGTCCTCAGCCTTCCTTTCTAGTTCGATTCAACTGTTATTCATTCTTCTCATGTTTGTCTCTATTACTCGGAGTAATTTGTTCTTCGGTCTTCCTCTCCTCCTTTCGCCTTGAGGATTCCGAGTGAGGGCTAGCCTTGTGACATAGTTGGGTGCTTCCCTCAATGTGTGTTCTATCCACTTCCAGCTCTTCTTCCTGATCTCTTCCTCCAATGGGATCTGCTTTGTTCTCTCTCACAGTAGGTTGTTGCTTATAGTGTCTGGACAATGGATACGAAGTATTTTACTTAAACAACTACTGATAAACAGATGTATCTTCTGGATGATGGCTTTCGTAGTTCTCCCGGTTCCCGCCCCATACAGTAGAATTGTTTTGATATTTGTATTGAAAATTCTGACCTTGGTGTTAGTTGGCAATTGTTTTCAGTTCCATATATTCTTCATTTGTAGATATGCTGCTCTTGATTTGCCGATCCGCGCCTTCACATCTACACGAGATCCACCGTGTTCATCAATGATGCTGTCCAGATATGTAAAAGTTTTTACATCCTCCAAAGCTTCTCTGTCAATTGTAATTCGACTGATGCATGCTGTGTTGTATCGGGGAATCTTTTCCCTTTGTGTATCTTGAGACCAGTAAAATCTCAGAACCATAAAGTAAATACTTTATTTGCAAAATATCAATCAATTGTCTCAGACTTCATAGTTTTTTCGTTCTCTGACAGACATTTCACTTTCGATTCATGATACATACTACTTATATCTGTCAATATCAGTAGCACACATCACATTATATCCATTAATTTAACAAATATTAATCATAATTTCAATTAATTATATTTTAATAATTATAATCTAAGCGAATTTAACAAGACTAGATTATCAACCTTAACTTTTGATTAGAATCACTCACTTTACCAATTACTTTTTATAAGAATGAATGATAACAATTCCTTTGAATTTATATAAATATATTCGTCTATGTTGAAATGAATAATCTGACACAAATTGGGCATCAAGTATAGAAAAGTCATTATATGCGGAAAAACAATATATATATATATTTGAAATAATCTCAGTCATTGAAATGTAAAATAATTCCAATGTTTCGTCCGACAAATTTATCTGTACCTCTTCAGGATGATAATAATAATAATCATCCAAATCAAGATTATCAAAGTAATATCTAGTGTTTTATCAATCAAATCAAATCTATATTATGCTCATTTAATCCTATTTAGATGTTGATTTTAGTTAATAGAATAACATGAGCTAGTTAAATGCGAATTATGTCAAAAAGTTCACATTGTGAAAATCAATGACTGAAACGAATTGTCTCTGTATATATAAGATTGAGTTATTAATAGTTGGTAATCGGTGTCAAACTTGTTTCTATATGTATATATGAAGGCAAAAATAAAAGTACAAGTTGAAAATTAAAAAAATTTTTTTCTTTCTAAATCATTGATGTCTATATAAAATCAGTAATATCAATTACATAATTTTTACATTTTTATATTATTTCAAATCTTGTTGGATTTCCTTCCCATAATTTAGAGAAAATATGTTTTTCTTTTTTTTTGTTTCCAGTTCAAAATGAAAATGAAAAATTAAAATTGATCGATCGTTTTTTTTAAACATTTTACATTAGTAACTATGGGATAATTGTGATCAAATAATTTATGTTTGTAACCATAGTGATTAGTTATAATATTTATACATTTATTATTATTTTTTTATATATTGAAAATATTAACAAAATAAAAGATCATCAATTAATGAATGATTAAATTGATGTTGAAATGTACCAGTTATTGGTGTATAAGTTTGTTCACGTTTTATAAATAAACGACAACTTTTCCATGGCATTGTATATTTACCCCATTGTATTTGATAACGTATTAATTGACATAAACCATATTGACGTAATACATGATATAAATGTCTTTCAATATGACCAAATATTTTATCATATTTATCAATAAACCATATTTCTTTAATTTGTCCTTTACCATTATATAAACGTGATTTTTTTAATATATAACCATCTTTTTCAGTCATACATCTTGGTTCACCAAGAAATGGTGTTTTTAAACAACGTATACTATCATTTGGACATAAATGTTTTATAATAATTGAATTATCTGTATTATTAATACTACAAAATTCTGTTGAATATACATTTCTACCAACAACTAATAATGCATTATTAAATGATCCATCTAATTTATGACTAATATGAAATGCACCATGATCTAAACGACTTAAATAACGACCACCTTTAATTGTTTTTACAAGAAAACGTGCTCTCCATGTATTTGGTAAACAACATGGTTTAGAATTTTGATTCATTAACATTATTGTTTGTTGATCAAGATTACGTATTCTACGTGGTGAATTCACATGACATGTATGAAGAAGATTAGATAATTTATTTGTTTGTATAATTACATCTTTATATATTGATATAATGAATATAAAATAACATAATTTCTTCATTATAATAAAATTTAATTATATAATTTATTATTTATTATATTCATATTATGAAAATTATTGTATCTATGTAATTGGTTTCATTTGATTCATTATAAATTACAAATGTAATTCATTTTATTTACACCTACATACATTTGCTTAATTGTTAACCTTTCTCAAGGTCATTTAAATGAACTTCAATTGAACCAATCAAATAAATCATAAAATGAAATATGATAGGTTATTTAAGTATACAAGCCAGCAATGACTGTAACTATTTCGATATGGATATATTTTTTTTGGAACATACCATACATTATTTCATAATTTAAGAACCTTTTTCAAATTTGTAATATAACGATTAACTAGATATTTGTATCAGAAGGGGTTTTGTGGAGATTGTAGTAATTTAAACAGTTGAGATCATGAGTCAATTGAAGCTAGACGACCATGGAAAACCTGAAAGTACTGGACAGGCGTTTCGTCCTAGTATGGGACTCCTCAGCGCCTGGTGCGAAACTGATAGGTTCTGGGTTGGAATCCCGTGAGGTGGGGTCGTGGATGTGCACTGCTGAGGAGTACCACAATAGAACGAAACGGCCGTCCAGTACTTCTAGGTTTTCTTTGGTGGTCTAGCTTCAATTGATTCATGATCTCAACTGTTTAGATATTTGTGCTTGAATTGTTGGTAGTTAGACTAAATTATGTTGTTGTTGTTGTTCTTATTTGGTTAGAAGTAGTTTGGTATGAATCTTTGCATAACATGGATTTCATGCTGATTGAAACTTGCTATTACAGTGTATCTGGAATTTTCAGGGAAATGATGTTCTCTGATAGATTAAGGACCTAAAAACATCTCATTTTATAGTGTGTGATGTTATAATTATAATGTTAGATGGTGGTTGAACGTAGTCAACAGGAAACTCTGGATAAGGGTTTCATGCTACTTGGCACTCGTCAGTAAGGTGTACTTGTAATCTTGAGGGAACAGGTGCTCCCTGACGGATTCGATCTTGTGTCATCCAGCTTCACAGTTAGCAATGAGCTATCCGGGCTGTGACCGACCTCAACACGCAATGTTGAGTCACCTAGACTAGTGGCCACATTGCAACTTGGTCGATAGCATTCGATCTGCACTAAGAAGGAATCGACACACATGACATTAATCATCACCGAGTGATCAATCGATTGCGATTATAATTAAAATGTTTTTACGTTATGACTGAGCAGCGGTCCTTTTAAGATTGTAATTACACCTTAAATACAAGGTTATGTATTTCTTTTTTCAAAAAAGAGGCTTTATTTCAGTGCTTTTTTTATGATCATCAATGATTTAAGTAGAATGGTATGGAATCAAGAAAAACCACAATATACCAGAGTGATAAGGGTTAGTTAATGTGTATATTCAGTAAATGTACTTTTGAAAACTTTTGAACTTCATATGTCCTATCGATCATCACTATTCCAGTTTGAAAGTTCTAATTGTTAAATATGAGCACGTAAGGAAAACTTTTTCGAAATCTATGAACTATTCTATAATGTAATTATTAGGTAATTTATTTGTGATATGTTCTAACTTATTGACTGTTTATATGTATTTTACCGTTTGTCAATTACACTTAATCAGTTAAATACAAATTACTCAGTTTTTTAATCCTATATATGACGTACTGTGGGAGAGAACAAACCAGGTCTCAATGGAGAAAGAAATCAAGAAGAAGAGCTAGAAGTGCATAGAACATACATTGAGGAAATCACCCAACTATGTCACAAGGTAAGCCCTCATTCGGAATCCTTAAGGCGAAAGGAGGAGATGAAGACGGAAGAACACATTACACTGAGAAATGGAGACAAACATGAGAAGAATGAATAACAGTTGAATCGAACTAGAAAGGAAGGCTGAGGACATAGTGGGTTGGACAATGTTGATTGGCGATCTTTGCTCCATTGGGAGTAATAGGCGTAAGTAAGTAAGTAAGTAAGTAAGCAAGTAAGTAGGTAGGTAGGTAGGTAAGTAAGTAAGTAAGTAAGTAATATGACCTACTTATATATAAATTCTGGATTCCCTACTTAGATGCCATTGTGTTTTTGTAATAATATGTACTATCATTGGGTTTTTAAGTTATAATAGCTAGCTGTCTTCATGTTCTGATTGTTCATTAGGGAATGAAAGAACTGAGTTAGACCAGTATCCAATCATTATTGGCGATCATTCATGCTATTAGTTAAAGCTAATATCAATAGTCTGATTAAAATCAAACAAACTCCACATCAGTGAACTCTTCAATCGGTTGTGATAAATTAATGAACCTATAGATGTTGAAGATTATAATACTCATTGAAATGATTAAATTCAGCCAACTGAAGATGAACGAACCAATATTCTTAGTAAAATAGTGAAAATCAAAACATCATATGTTTGGAAAGAAATCAATTTAAAGTGTAAATTATTGGAAAAAAAGTAGCTTAACTGCATAGAATGAAATTTACAATGGGAAATTACAATAAAAATAGGTTATGAATTAAGAATTCATTGATTTTTATTTTGATCTAACCTAGACCAGTGAGAATAAATGTATCTGTTTCGTTATTATATTGGTTATGTAGTTTTAGCTTCATAGACATTACTGTATTACAAAACCTTTAATCAAAACATCAAAGTCAGAATCTTCAATACGAATATCAAGATAGTTCTAATGTACGGAGCTGAAATTTCGAGAACTACTATAATCATCATTGAAAAAGTAAAAATTATTGATAAACAATTATGTACACAAGATACTCAATATACGTTGACCGGATGTCATCAGTAACAACCTACTGTAGAAGAGAACAAATCAACTTCCAACTGAAGAGGAAATTAGAAAAAGACGTTTTAGATGAATTGGACATACATTACAAAAATCATTAAACTGCATCACGATGAAAGTACTAACTTGTAATCTTGAATGAAAAATGAAAAGAGGAAGACCAAAGTTTAAAGTGAGTCGAGAATTGAAAGCAGACATGTAAAGAATGAATAGAAACTGGAAAGTTCTAGAAATAATTGCTCAGAACAAAGTTAGATGAAGAATGCTATTGGGTGGCCTATGCTCTTCTACAAGAAGTGATAGGCATAATTAAGTGAGTAATCAGGTCATTAATAAACTAAATCAATGATCACAATTGCCGTTCTTTTTAAGAACTACAACCCACGAGATTATATAAACCAGCATACCACAACTTATAAATCTTAATAGATAGGTACATAAAATGGAAGATTTTTGTAAAGATATTGATTAACAGATTTCAATTATTAATTGACTATAATTTATGGACAGAAAATTGTCTAGTAATAATTAATGAATCATATAATAACTTACACTTGGGATTTGGTTAAAATATCACAAATCGGACGTTCGATAAATTACTTAAAACAATATAAACTAGTTCACGAAGGAATAAACAATCAGATTTTATTGAAGTTGAACTTTTACCGTTAGATGCTGACTCACTGATTGAAATAATTAAGGGCTCGTTGTGAGACCTGCAGGTCTTAGTTTCAACCTCCGATTAGACTTTCAATGCTCACTGATAGGGAGTTCTGTACTAGGACAAAACAGATGTTCAATACTTCTTGCTTTCCAATGTTGCTACAACTGAGATCAATCTGTGACGAATACAGCTTGAATGTAAAACTAACCTCTACAAAGACCCCATCAAATAATCCAGTCTTATAATTCTCTTTCTCTTTCCTCCCTGAACCAGTCTTCACATAATATAATGTAAGACATTAAATTATCATACAGTCAAATCTCAAAGTATTTCAATCATCAATTTTGTCAGTATGAATTGGTCAATAAACAATGTGCCTTATTATGAAACTCTGGTTAAAGCTTTTTTAAATAACCCCATCAATATAAATAAAACACACAGACCTAGTCCGTACGATCAGAGCGCTAATTTAGGCCATAAGACTTAATATTAATACTTAAAGGTGCATCAGTTTTATGCTAGGGTTGAAGCTATCACGAGCTTACTTAATCTGCGAACGAGAAACAAGAATCGATGACCAAAGACCAGTAAGCTAGCTATTGACGTGTCCCAGCCCCGCTAACTAGAAGGAGAAGTCCAAGCTTGGAATGGGGAAGTATATTCTGCAAACAGCCAGAAACGAGCGATCACAACAAAACACAATTCAAAACATATATATACAGTACAAAACCGTCCTTGGGGAGAGTTACCAACTAGCATACTAAAAGACGCAACGGACCAATAGCATTTAAAATACTTCGCAGTGGGGAATACGACATGAAGGTAACAAGAGCGTGTTTGGCACGAAAACAAAGAAATTCAAAATTTCTAAATGAAATGACAAAATTAGGTCCTTTCCCAAGTGAGTTCTGGGAATGTAACGTCCCCAACATTTTATTACATTTAAAGTACTCTCTATTTGTAATAATATACTTGACTAGTTCCTGTTCTACTGTACGCAACACACCTGGAAATTCTCATAGGTCAAATTCTAAAGCTTCATTCATCGTCATTCTATATTATATCAACATTTCATGTCTGAATAATTTTTTTCAAATTTAGTTCATCGACTATCATTAGGGTAATAAATCAGCTATCAAAAAGCATAGAATACCCCACTATGTTAATGTTTTCATCAATACAGAAGGTTGACAGTCATCTTCCCCTTCCCCTTCATAAACCCTATTGTCTTTTTGATCTTCACTGAAATACTTGATTCCTCAGAAAATATCTATTTCCTTTTAAGTGTTATCTACAGAAACAGTCATCTATATTTCGTGAACTCCTTAAAGTCTTTTTGTATCTCAGTTTATTCGCGTATTAACACATTTGCCATGTATTTTATTTCACGAAATAAACTACTTCTCAGTCTTGTTTTTTTCACATTAAACTTTTGACAACATTTAATACCTTTGCATAACTGGAACAGTTTTAAGTGCAAAACTATTGTACAGTAACTGAATGTATTTGAAAAAACGTTATAACTTGTGCCAGCCAATTAGAGAACAGTGACGCATAAAACATATACGAGCAGACTAGAGCCCTTATCGATCCTGCTTGCTGCCTAGCCCTACCTGTTAAGTTCAAGAACACAAATCTCAGCCTCTGTGATATGAATCATTTATTTCAAACATACTGGGTTTATATATCAATTAAACAGACCATATTGTACCATAAAATAGGAAACAACATTTTTACAAGATGGGAGATAGTAACTGATAGACTGGGCATAACTGAAGAATGGTAAATCGTATAATAATAGTTCATAGGTCAAAATAAAGCTCATTATAAGAGGAACACAAATATGTATAGTATTAGTCCAGAAATAAATCCTAAACAGCTGCCATTCATTATTTTCATCGGGATATTAACAGAAAGAAAAAAGGAACAATTACTGTATACAAAACATGGCCATAATGTTGTAATAACTTCATCAACAAGTAAGTATTCAAAGTGTTAATTTATAAGTTGTAACTGAATGGAATGTTTTTGTTTTTGATTTTAGTTGTTAGTTACTTGTTTTGTTCATTTATCCGTCTTCAATCTAATTTTACAAGTAACAATAAAAAGGATTTGTAGTGATCTTTTATTTTTCTTTCTTTAATTGATATTATTAGAATCAGACTATAGAACAGATGTTAACAGGCATAGAATTATAAGAATTACTGAATAGACAGATAGTCTATTTTCATTTACAATGTTGTTTAATGTTCATTCTATAACCAGGTAGAAGAATAGGTTGATTTTTATTATGAATACCTAATAAAATTGTTATAACTGTGACTGCCGATTAGAGAGCAGTGACTTATCGATCGGATCAATGACGCGTAAAACCGTATGAGCAGCCTAGAGTTCTGATTGGCCCTGCTTAATGCTTAGCCCATCCTGTTGAGTCCAGAACATCAATCTCAGCCGCTGCAATTTGAATCATTTATTTCAAATATACTCTGTTTATATACCAACCAAACAGACCACATCATACTATAAAATAGAAAATAACATTTGTACAATATTTGGCCAACAGGAAAATGACACTTGAAATCAATATTGACCAGTAGGGAAACGACACGTGTAATAAAAATTGACTAATAGGAAAATGATGCCATCTCAAGTCCAAGGATAACATTAGACTTATCAGGATAAATTTTTGGGATATTTTTCTGAATATCCCAACAAAAATGTTTGACAGTTATGTAACTAGAACGAAATGATAGTCTAGTGTTTTCAGGTTTTCAATGATGATCTAATATTCATCGATTCATAATCTCAATCAAAAATTATAATTAGTTAATTAAAACACTCTTAAAACAATATCTATCATCTTGTGTGCGAAGTCGTGAATGCGTACTTCTGAGAAGTGCTATACTAGGACGAAACAGTCATCCAATGCTTCCAGATTTTCCATGGTGATCTAGCTTAACTTATTTAGTTAAGCAACGGAAATAGATTAAATGGAGAAATATTGTTTAATTAGGCTTGTGATATATCAATTTTCATATGTCCGCCTTTGAAATTCACTTTTAAAGAAGTGATTTTTTAAAAATACATTACAAACAATTTTAATGTTAATTAAGTTTTAATTATGTACGTAGTTGAATAAAGTCAAGACAGTAATTCGGGCAGAATAATATTGTGGTGTGTGTGTGTGACGGACCGCAGGTGAACTTGAGGAAGTTATAGGAGACTCCGAAGAAGCCGAAGATATTCCATTCAATGACCTTTCGGAAGAATATTATAGAATTCATACGTGTAGCTCCCCGATTGGACAATACTGATAACCCCCTGTACGCGGACTGGAGGACTGTAATGGTGATTTCGTCCTTACCAAAGACTATAAACACCTGATAGTTTTGTACTATAATTGACACTGTCTAGGAATAGTATTCCTTTCATTAGTGTTGTGTCTTCTCATTGCGACTTGGAAGGGTTCTGGCGTTCTAGTGCTCAAGTTATACGCGGTATATCAAGAACAACCTTCTAGATATAACAGTGTGCTACTGATGTTGACAGATATAAGTAGTATATATCATCAATCAATAGTGAAATGTCTGGCGGCAGAAAGTTAAGAAGATCAAAGAAAAGGGAACGAGAACAAAGAATGATTGCTGTGGAAATGAATGGACAATGAACTCTGAGACAATTGATTGACATTTTGCGAATAAAGAATTTACTGTATGGTTCTTAGATTTTACTATGATGTTCGGCATTAAAAGTCCGGGGTGCCGGATGGGGATTGGATTTTTGTGACCTGGTGGGTTGACGGAGCTATGGAGGACAACGCATCGCACACTTGATATTTTGGTAGAGAACGTGGAACGGCGAGCGAAACCACCGAAAGAACGACTGCTTTAAAAGAAATTCTCATCGTTTGCTTACAGCAATATATGGTATTAAAATGTAACAGTGAGGTGTGACATAATATGAAATAATTGACATTGATGAATTAAAATTAGAATAACAAACCTTAATAATAATGATTATATATACCGGTGTAACAACAGATGTAAAGTCATTTGGAGATGGAAGCTAAAGACAAGGGTATGGGTGAGGTTGTAAGTAATTTAAGCTCGGAAACAGAACAGGATCGAATGTGTGATAATTATAGAGGTTGTGAATAGTTTACATGAATATAAAAGACATCTAGTTATGAGTTTGTAATAAGATGGGTTATGTAATAATTAAGCAGGATTTGACGAGTTTACACAAGTTTAGAGAATTAAGTAAATTGATAAACCAATGAATGAAGGGATGATTTAAGTGTACATAAAATAAGAAGTAGTTTGGCAAAGAACACATAACAAAATAATCATAGTAATGACGAGAACAACAAATAATAATTTACCAAATTAATGATAATTTGATAAATGTCTCTTTCTGGATGCATAAATCAAGTATGTGTTTCTTTATTGCTAATGCTTCGGCGAACCGATGAAACCCTGGATTTTTTGTCTTCTGGTAATTTTGAAGGATTTTAGAATGTGAATGATATGCCTGATATCAATGAAATGCCAAACTATTGTACTGTTTAGAGCCGTTGAATCTCTCAGTTTCAAGTTCTTAGGAACATGTTCGAAAACTATGGTCTCAAGCTCATAATAAGATACCATGAGATATAGTGAATTCATATTATTCTGCCTCAATTGTTGTTTTGGCTTTATTCAAATTCGTAAAGGTAACCAACTGAATAAAATATATTCAAATTATATATGTGGTTATGAATTTCTCCTTAGATTATCTATGATTTTTTAAAACTTCATCTTATATATGATGATATAATGTCGAATACTCAATGATTATAAGATAAAAATACCTTCCATCATAGACTGTCATTAGCTGAAAAATCATTGCAAACCAGGAAACATTAAACAGAAGTTTCTTTCTACTTTGGTACTCAACAGCAATTCGCAACCGCAACCATACATTGATCATGTACTCTATACCCTATCGTTAACGGGTTTGCATAATTTACGTAACATCAATACATTCACCAAATAACATGACCATTATAAGTTGTTATTGATGATATCTGTCTCACTTCAATATAAGTGACCTACACTGATCATTGCATATTGCGAGAACTGTAAGAATTTTTTTAGAAAATAATGATTACCAATCATACTGTTACTAAACTGTAGAGTTAGTTGACATGGACAAATTTTGTAATTAGTTTTTGTTATTATCCATATTTCTTCATTCATTCTTATAATTTATACAATTACTATTACTGACTACAAAATTATTTATATTGATATCATGAATGGATCAATGTTAGACCACCATGGAAAACATGGAAGCATTGGATGACCGTTTCATCCTAGTATGGGACTCCTCGAAAGTGCAGTTACTCAGTGAAGACAATGGTGGATGATAGCGCAATATTGTGGGTTGGTTGAAGATAGGCATTAACATCGTTGGATGCCGGTCAGATCAGTTGTCTAGAGATTAAGCTTTAGCGTGCGGGACTGTTGGTCCTGGCTTCGAATCTCTTTGATGTGAGGTCGTAGATACGCACTACTGAGGAGTCTCACACTGAGATGAAACAGTTGTCCAGTGCTTCCAGGTTTTCAGTGGCGGTCTAACATCCGTCCATTCATGATATTAATCTAAACTCAACATTCTCCACAACCCTATACTTATCAAATTGTTGTTTTAAAAAATAACTTGACCTTCGATCTTCCGTTCTAGTTTTGAGCCTCTCTCACAAGACGCATTGATTATCGCTCATAAATACATTACTGTACACACATACTTCATATTCTCAGTTATTCTCTATTACGATGACAGAACTCTGATATATTTGCTATCTATGTTTACAGATCACATTGACGTCCCCATTAAGTGACTAATCTGGATACACATCATGATTTTACAGCAATCATGGATGGAATTACTAACTACTTTTAATAGTGGATTACAATACAAAAAGAAACTAGAACACGTCTACTCCTGAAAACTTAAGTAACATCCAGTATATTCTTCTTGTTGTATAACTCGTATTTCATATATTAACAAACCAATTTTTTTGAAATAACCTTGTCAGTATTTTGGAACTGATATATTTTAGTCCACCATATGATAGAGAGTTTCTAACCACTTCCGAATTAAAAACACACTCCTATCGTTATTACAATTACAACATTACTTAAGCTGCAAGACAATTCAAATGTATGGAGCTGAAATTTCGAGAACTACTACGATCATCATTGAAAAAGTAAAAGTATTTATA
Source organism: Schistosoma mattheei (assembly GCA_944470405.2). NCBI lineage: Eukaryota > Metazoa > Platyhelminthes > Trematoda > Strigeidida > Schistosomatidae > Schistosoma > Schistosoma mattheei. Next base: position 11,897,903 of record OX103945.1, read on the forward strand.
AACATTTATGTACACAAGATACTCACTGTCCGTTAGCCGGATGCCATCAGAAACAACCTACTGTGGGAGAGAACAAATCAACTTCCAACTGAAGAGGAAATTAAAAAAAGAAGTTGTAGATGGATAGGAAATACAATAGAGGAATCACTCAACTGCATCACGAGATAAGAGCTAACTTGGGATCCTGAAAGTAGACAGAAAAGAGGAAAACGAAACTATACATGTTATAACTTGTCAGTTGAATGCTTTTTGTTTTATCTGGTCGTCGCTGATTGTTGTATCGGAAACGCTTATCACTTATACTCGGAACGAGGGATCTCTGCGATTCCCACGATGCGAAAGTAAGAACACAAGACTGGTATAAGTGAAGATTTATTAACCCCAAAATACATTCATTTATATATTGATTGTACACCCATTTTGGTTAATAATCAAGATGAAATCATATATATGAAAAATAGTTAATGTTGAACAAAATTCATAATGAGTAAATCAATCGAAAACTGACTTTTCTTTCCATCATATCAATAAACTGAATCGAGAATTGGAAACAGACATGTAAAGAATGAATAGAAACTGGAAAGTGTTAGAAATGATTGCCCAGAACAAAGTTAGATGAAGAGTGCTATTGGGTGTCCTATGCTCCTCTATTTGGGGTGACATAAGTAACTAACTAACTAAATATGTTGCAATAATTTCATAATTATCATCAAAACTTTCTTGTTTAACAAATTTTTTCTTTCATAACATACTTCTAAGAACTGATCATATAAACACGTCTAACTTGAACGGTAAAATTGCTAAATCTGATACTGAAAAAAAGGAGAGAAAAAAAACAAGAACAGTAAGCAATTCTTGATACAATCAATTTGCCAAATGTAGTTTTTCCCTACAACTATCGATAAGTAATAAACTATAAAAAGAAAAAATTGGTACTAATGACCTTTACAAGATAAAAAGGCCAAAGAATCTATCTTTATTAATGAAATGAAGTAAAGAATAAGAAAAAAAGCAAACGGTATAGTACCGATTGTAAAACTTTATAGTTTTATATTCATTTTACACATTCATTTAAACAATTATCGAATACTAACAAATATTGAATTGTCTTTTTATATTAACATGTGACTGCCCAGCAGAGTGCATTTGTAATTTTAATAGAGATCGAAATGAGAAAATGCAAATCTCCTAGAGAGTAATCTTATTAAGAGTTTGCATAATGTTATTCTGTAACATTGGGTGGATTAACACAAGACACTGCAATTCTTTTCCTCTCCCACAAAAGTAAGTGAAAACATGTGTAGTAAGCCTATTCACAATTTACTTACTTACTTACTTACTCACTTACTTACGCCTATTACTCCCAAAAGAGCAAAGACAGCCGACCAACATTCTCTAACCCACTATGTTCCGAGCCTTCCTCTCTAGTTCTGTCCGATTTTCGTTCATTCTTTCCATGTCTGTCTGCATTTCTCGGTGTAATGTGTTCTTCGGTCTTCCTCTCCTCCTTTCGCCTTGAGGATTCCGAGTGAGGGCTAGCCTTGTGACATAGTTGGGTGCTTCCCTCAATGTGTGTTCTATCCACTTCCAGCTCTTCTTCCTGATTTCTTCCTCCAATGGGATCTGCTTTGTTCTCTCTCACAGTAGGTTGTTGCTTATAGTGTCCGGCCAGTGGATACGAAGTATTTTACTTAAACAACTACTGATAAACAGATGTATCTTCTGGATGATGGCTTTCGTAGTTCTCCCGGTTCCCACCCCATAAAGTAGAACTTTTCTGATATTTGTATTGAAAATTCTGACCTTGGTGTTGATTGACAGTTGTTTTGAATTTCCGATAAGCCTACTCAACAATTTTATAATTTATCTGCTCGTTTTAATTTAGATATTTAATTCACTAGGTAAAATAATATGTGAGTCTGACTGAGCGCGTGTCTGAATACCAATCTTTATCTAATCTCTCAGTGTAAGCAAAGATGGATAGTGGCTAACAGTAAAATCCAGGACGTGTGTTTCATTCATCTTTGCTTAGAATGCTTGTGAATAAAGACAATATCGTGGCAAGACACACAGTATGCACATATGCCAATAAGAGACTGATCAATCGCAGTCCTAAATATCAGTGGTTAGATACAAGTAAACAATACCAAATGAATTTATTCTCTCATTGCTAAAAACACAGACAATCAACAATTTATCCACAACCAATTAACACCCATAAATATATATGCACATTTAACACTCACACACACAACCACACGCACTCAGTCGTTTCCCTGTGTGCTTGCTTTCTGCACTCTTGCGGATTTTTCTAATCTTTAACAATAAACTATCTCTACAACTGGCGTTCAGGTTTTTGAATAATCTCGAATAAATTCATTATACTACTGGGAGATTTAGCCTACGTAAATACTCAGTTAACAGGATACTATTTACTGGAGTCAGATATAGAGGAAATTAGCCCCTACACATGTCACTCACAGACTTTCCTCGTATTCTCCTCTCATTTTTTTTTAATAACCCATTTGTATCCCACAGTTTATTTCCGATTAATTATACGTTTATTAATTGTTCATTACAGATTAATTTTACAGTAATCTGTTAACATGGAAACATTTCCAATTACTATCCCAATATCCAAATCTATATAAGGATAATTAATTAGTAGAAAGAGGAGAAAAAAGAAGAATACTTCCACAACTTTATTTCATATGATTATTTGGTGGGATAATCTATATTAAGAGGACTAAATAAGAGGAATTGCTGTAAGTTTTAGTGAATTCGTTTAGTTTTTTTTATTTTGTCCAAGCTTTACACATATACAACAGTTTGATGTGGTGTGTTTTGTTTGTTTGTTTTACAAATGTAATTTGATGAGAAACTTGAATAAAATAATTCTCTTTACAAGTAAAAAAAGAACAACCAAACACACTAACCATCGAAGTTTTCCATAATCAGATAAGTTCAATTGGAGAATGAGAGAACAATATCATTATAACGTAATTAACTACATGGAACATAGTTCGCTTCGAAAAAACCTCCTTTTCTAAAAATAATATCATATTTACTAAAAAGAACTATTGTGTATATGTTACTTATGCCTATTACCACTCGTAGAATAGCATAGGACGTCTAACAGCATTCTTTATGTAACTCTGTCCTGGGCAATTCTTTCCATTTAGTTTCAGTTGTTAAACATCCTTTTCATGTCTGCTTCAAATTTTCGACTCAGTGTGTTCTTAGGTCTTCCTTTTTTTGGGCTTCCATTCACGATTCCAAGTTAGATCTTACCTCGTGATTCAGTTTAATGATTTCTTCAATGTACGTCCTATCCATCTCCAACGTTTTTTTCCTGATTTGTTCTCTCCCACAATAGACTGTTACTGATGGTATCCGACGTATATAGAGAGGATTTAGACTTGATAAATTAATGCAATAAATCTATTTCATACCTCAAAATGTGTAGCACATTCTCTTTATTGTTCCAAAAGTTTACTGGATGAAAATAAAGACTATGATAGAAAAGTAATATGTACACAATTTTTTTAAAAAGACGATTGACGTTTACTACGAAAATATCTAAATAATTGATTGTTAATGCAATCTTTTTCTTCAAAATAATAAACTATCTTTTACATTCTATGATTCAATCAAGTCTTAGAAATAGTTGGTTATAACATCCATAACTCTTTATCATTAATTAAACCGTCTTATTTTAAATCTTCTCTCTATATAAATTACTTCACTAGTAAATTTCGAGAAACTCCGCCTTGAGTCCCTCTGAGGCTACTGTCGGTCCGAAGCCCGAATAAATGAAGAGGGTTGGGCATGGGGTTAGTGGCCCCATTTGGTAGAAAACTAACTCTCTAAAACAAATTCTAACCAGACGTAATAATCTACCACAATCTGTTCGTAAAATGAATTCATTATTGTCATTTATTTGTTGCGTCGATCTCTATCTCACATAAGAAACTATCTGAAATGTGCTTACACCTTTGACTATATACCCAGCCACTGATGAAATAATAGCGATATTAAATGCTTTATGATTGCTATTACTGGGTGAACACATTAAGCTTCTCTTTCTGCAGATAGATTATGCTCACACTGTCCCTAGTAAATTAAACTAGTTTATACATCTATCCCAGTCTATAGATTATGAGAAAATTCCCCCCTCATATAACAGTAAAGATATCACAGTAATTTTTGCTGTTTTGTTTTTGGCTCTGTGTTTTATTATTTTTTTTTACAGCTGAACATAACTAAAAATACTCCGTAATGGTATTGGAAGTGACCTTGAATGTACTATTTATACATCGACAAGATGTCTTAATACACCCCCCCACCCTTACAAAGAATTACTGGTTCCCGGATAATTCTTAATATTGTTTTAATCTTGGTGATAAATGGTACTGTCAAAAGATTTTTTTAAGCTACATCAATTCAAACAATTTAATATTATAAATCTGTTCTATCCTTGTAACATCCCCATTATTATTAACTTGATTATGCTTATAAATTTGTATAAATTTTATAAATAATTACAAAATATTGTTTATTGAATACAGAAGAAAATATGAATAGAAATTGATAAATAAGACAAGTAAATGATGACATTGAAACTCGTTTATGAAACGAGTATGTTTATTGATTCTTTGTAATCAAGAATAATAAGTGCTGAACGATAAGGATAACAATAACTGCATGAAAAGCTAGCAGAAAATCGTTCTAATGATTATTACTATTTTCAACACTCATATCAGGAACTCATCTTAGTGAGGTCACCACTGTATATCTGGAAGAACTGAAATACCGTTTCGTCATCATACATGACTCTTCAACAGTGTACATCTATAATTTCACATAGTGGAATCAAACCCAGCATCTTCGATCTCAACAAGTCCTCTCTATTAGTATTCCTACTACCACTAATAATAATAATAATAACAATAATAATAATGATAATAATAATAATAATCGTGTGCTCACTGGTAACTAGATTCAAGATTTCTCTTGAAGTTTTAATGAGAAGCTGGGATTCGTAGAGTTCAATCCATGTCGAGTGAGAAACAGTCATCCACTGAAGGCAATGGACTAAGGGTTGTGCAAGATCGTGGATTGATTTTAACTGAATATTAACACCGTGGGATAACAGCTCAGTAGTCTAGATGTGAGGCGATAGGGCACGGGATCGAAGGTCCAGGGTTTGGTCCCCCTGTTCCGAGTCGTGTGTGTGCATTTCTGAGAAGTCTCGTAACAGGACAAAACGGCTCTTCAGAACTCCCAGGCTTTCACTAATGGTCTGGTTAAGATCAATCCGTGACTTCCCTAATGAAAATATTAAAAATTCCACAAACCCTCTATGCTCATTATAAGTATTGTGATCACGAGTGATGATTATTATGATTTTTAATGGTCCATCGGGATGAATGAATCCCCAAAATAAAAAGTTCTGCAAGTATTCAACATTGATGTTGACCTCTTAACGTTCACTGGACAAACCTTAGCTAAAAGAGCTCGGTCATTCATTCAAACCAGAACACGAGTATGTGCGCCGTGCTACGCATTCCTTGCAATTGTGAGCCAGCTTAAATCAAACGCTTCTAGACATATTAATAGCTTTCTAATTATACCTTCCAATCCCCTTCATTTCTGACTTCTGATTTTACTAGATTGGCATACTTTGATTCTAAAGGTGTTACGTGTGAACGCGTTATCAAACTCCGAATACCCGTTCCATCTTTACAACTATGTTTTCTGGTTGCTAAGATTAAGGACTGCATTTGACCAGTCTATACTGGAATATGTTGATACAGAGCAAAGTTACTTCTAGTGAAAATGCATCATGGATAGCAGTGCAATCCAGAATTGGCGCTATCTTATTTAGGAATTTTGAATTTGATTTACTTGCATCCAAGTGTTGGTTCTCACTCCGTCACTCGAACACAGTACTAGTGGCTTCATATCTCAACGTCTTATGCATTGATCTACTCAGTTCATATAGTCAATTACATGTTTGATAGACATTGTATTTTTACTGCTAACACTGTGGTGTGCACTACTTATACAGACAGACGTACGTAGTATGTAGCAAGAGTTAGAAGTAGAACACCTACCAGAAGATCAATCAAATAAAGAGAAGAGGAAGGAAAACGAAGAACAGTCACAATAACAACAGGATCGAAAGGATGATTTATTTAATTTACAGTTTACATATACAACAAAGCCATTGTTTGTTTTTATGTAAAACAGTATATTGGTTTTCCACCACCTGAGTTCTCCGTCACCACAATAGCAATAGCTTGAGTTCCCCTATTGTTGCTATTCAGCACTAAATTTTCATCAATTGTGTAATAACTATATTTTATATGCTTATGAATTTTTAACTTGATTCTTAAGTGATGTATGTTTTAGTTTTGTGCATGCTTATCGGACTACTAGTGATATTCTATCTAATTTAAACTGCACACTGTTCCCCTTATTAGAGTATTCGCTCTAGAATTTCTTTGTCATACAATATACATTCGTAAACGTTTATAGTTGACTGTCGCTTTTACACTATCCGACGAAAAGTATGGATCACCAGTTCGTAGGATTATTGAACATTGGGATGTACACTCCTCACATAATTGTTTAGTGAATTAAAATCAACGGCGGTATCTCAGATGCCACTAAAGTTTCTTGATATTCGTAAATTCTGTACATATGTGTCGACATTGACCTCAGTGCTTTTCTATGCCACATCACATTACTACTTATACTGTGTCTTTTCTAATACTACATCTGCAAGCAATAAAATATTTGTAAACAGTTGTATGTGTATGATATATTTGTATTTGACGATTTGATCAGTAGGGTTTCTCGTTCTTTTTTTAATAGTCAGGTGATAACGTACTTATAATTTACTGGACCTATAAAAAGCATTCATGAAACTTGCATAGCCAAATGTCTTAAAAATTCAAATATTAAGATGTTTAGTAGACCAAGTGTACATAGATTGGCCTTTATCATAATTACTGAGACAAATAAACTGAACTAATATTAATAGATAGTGTGATATACCTTACTATTGTAGTGACTCACATTTATCACGAGAACACGACTGGTTTAATAAAAACAATTATTATTATGACCAGCTGTACCAGTGTTTGTTTTAATGTGCTATTGTTTGACTGTGCTAATGACAGCTATATTGTGCTTTCATTCTTATTCACACACTTTGGTTGTAACTTCGCGCGAATTCGGTTACGTTCTGTAACCAAGCTTCTATCCTGGCACGATCTCGGTATCCTTTCGATGCCACGAGATCGCCAGCGAATATATCTCGACTTGGTCTATTAACTGCCTTCTGATATTTGGCTTCTCGGGGATTTTATGGATTTATTTGGTTACGTTCAGCCTTCGCCTTCTGATTTACTTGGCGCGTGTTTCTCTGCAGCGGTGTTCATAATTAATCTCGACTCGACACCACGCTACACTATCTCATTCTATTTATCTACACCATAATTTCTGTCTTGTTCTTCACGTTTTGCATTAAGGAAATAGGCAAGTGTTATATTCGTTATCTTTATTATCGATGGCTGAGGACATATGAAATAAGTAAGAATTTGAATACAAATGTTCAGTAATTGAGTTCATTAGTATATAGAGTATAATTGAACGATTAAAGCATAATTAGACTGGGTGAACAAAACTGAACTGGAATAGTAGTGGTGTTGGATTAACATTGAAATTGGACCTCTTCGTAGTTGGATTTGATTTATATTGGTACTGGCAATTAGAATCACTAGTGACTGTGTAGCGTGGTGTCGAGTTGTGATTAACTATGAACACCGCTACCAAGAAACACGTGCCAAATAGATCAGAAGGCGTAAGAAGCTCGTTCCAAATGACTCCATAAAATCCCCGAGAAGCCGAATACCAGAAGGCAATTAATGGACCAAGTCGAGTTATATTTGCTGGCGATCTCGTGGCATCGAAAGGATACCGAGATCGTGCCAGGATACAACCTTGGTTACAGAAGGTAACCGAATTCGCGCGAAGTTACAATCGAAGTGTAAGTATAAGAATGGAAGCACAAAATAGCTGTCATTAGCACAGTCAAACAAAAGCACGTTAAAACAAACACTGGTACAGTTGGTTATAATAATAATTGTTTTTATTAAACCAGTCGTGTTCTCGTGATAAACGTGAGTCACTACAGGAGCCCCCCGCTAGAAAGGGTTTACACTTTCGATAAATAGCGGTTTGAATCGTGGGACTGATCGGCTGACGAGCGATTGTAGGACGGAAGAATTGGCGAACAGGAAAGCGATCGTTGATCGTCGAGTTGCCAACGAAGGTCGTTTTCGGAGAACGGTACCAGGAGCGATGTGTTGTACTTATTGCTTGAGTTGGCATGCTACACCAGAGTGGTTTGTATCCAGAATCTGAAGAGGGCGTTCGTAGAGGTGCGCACCAGAAACGCTGCAGACGTAGGACGAAACCACGTTGAGCCAAAAGACCAGAAGCGACCATAACGACCAAGTTCGAGACCAAGCGTGTGCCAAGCATTCGAAACCAATATATCGACTGAGTGCGTTGACAAGAGCATGGGTGATCAGGCCAGCTTTCGCCAAAGTTGACTGAAGTCGACGGAACCAAACGGAGATGGTCGAAGGCGTGGGCTCAGGAAACAAAAAGAAAATCAAAAAAAGAAGAGTGTAGCATGCGTGTAGTATAGGAATAATCCTACACCGTATCGGTAGTTGACTGTGCGACTAGTCGCGGAAGCGTACGGGTAACCGTACTCGGCGACCGGAACGTGAGACGGTAGTCTCGTTCGCGTCGCGTGAGCCTGCAATCTCATCCGAAGTCAGAGGCGGCGTGGTCTGCTGATCTGGACGTGAGACTGTCGTCTCGTCCGTAGACGGTGCAGATGACGCGTGCTGTTGACTGGGACGTGAGAATGAGGTCTCAGATGTATCTAGCGTGGGACCTGAAGAAGATTTAAGGATCCCGCTAGGTTTGATAGGTCTAGCATTGAATCTCAGGTTATCAGATAGGGCACTGTCATCGACGTGTGCTGGTTTGAGACGATCAATGCTGACGATCTCGACGCGTCCATATCGATCAACCTTGAAGGTCTTTTCGTGACGAGCGATCACGTGAAAAGGGCCTTCGTAAGGTTGTTGCCAAGGTTTGCGTACCGAATCTACTCGTACAAAAACATGTGAACAGGTAGATAACTCTCGAGGGAGAGCGACCTGTCGATGTTGTATTCGAGTTGACACCGGAGACAGCGTTCGCATAAATGCAGACAGTCGATGGACGTAGTCTGATTTACCGAAATTAGGTCTGCTCCGTGGTGTGAAGAATTCTCCGGGCAGACGCAATGTCGTGCCGAATACCAGTTCAGCGGCGGAACATTGTATATCTGCCTTCAAGCTCGTTGTGATCCCTAAAAGAACGAGCGGTAAGGTTTCGTGCCAGTTGCCGTTTTCGTGTGCTCGTATAGCACTTTTAAGTTGGCAGTGAAACCGTTTACTTAACCATTTGGTGCTGGGTGGTAGACAGATATGCTTATGCGTATGCATTCCGTACCAAGCAGCCGGGTCAGCGAGGAGAATATAGCGTGGAATTCATCGTCACGCGAATAAAAAGTAACAAGGATTCGGTACACGTACATGTGAGTCTATTATATTAATACTATTCTTATCGTTATCCGTCATGTCGAGTATATTATATATTAAAAAATATGAAAATATACGACAGACGTGGATAGATAAATCATAGACTCACCGAATTGGCTTCTTTGGAAGATTTGATCAGAAGTTGAGGCGTGTTCCAAAATACGGGTCACCAATGTAGCGTGGCGTCGAGTTGTGATTAACTATGAACACCGCTACCAAGAAACACGTGCCAAATAGATCAGAAGGCGTAAGAAGCTCGTTCCAAATGACTCCATAAAATCCCCGAGAAGCCGAATACCAGAAGGCAATTAATGGACCAAGTCGAGTTATATTTGCTGGCGATCTCGTGGCATCGAAAGGATACCGAGATCGTGCCAGGATACAACCTTGGTTACAGAAGGTAACCGAATTCGCGCGAAGTTACAATCGAAGTGTAAGTATAAGAATGGAAGCACAAAATAGCTGTCATTAGCACAGTCAAACAAAAGCACATTAAAACAAACACTGGTACAGTTGGTTATAATAATAATTGTTTTTATTAAACCAGTCGTGTTCTCGTGATAAACGTGAGTCACTACAACTGTATTAGAATTCAACTAACACTGGCAATAGGATACCAGAAATCTCATTGTAGTGAAATAAATTCAAGACTGTATTAGACTGGTCTAATCTGTATTGTATTTAAATGAATACAAACTATCAAGAGTGTCAGTTAGTCATCATGTCTCAAGTACCAATAGATCAATATAATAATACAACATGATCAACGGATGATTTGGTAGATAAGCAAACAACTAAACAAGTAGTCAATTATGTCTTCAACAATGAATTAAAGTAGGACAACTCATTATACCGTGCGTGGTGAAACGTTAATGTAATTGGGTAAAATACAGGTGGTATAAAAGTATGTGTCAAAAAGGTTACCGCCCATAAGTATTGGGAGATTGTGATTGTATCGTTATTGATCACTTTGGAACTCGGCTATAGCTACAAAGACTACTCACTACAGTGTGAGATCACCTGTAGCTCAGCTGAAATACTGATCTCAGAATAATCAGTCGACAGTCATATTTGTGGCGTTGTAGAGTCATTGAAATGTCACTATACCCCAGACAAATCACCCGGCAGTTGGATCACTGAATATCAAATAGATCACCGATCCTCGTCAAAGTCAAGGATAACCAAAGCGCATCAGTTAATCGTATACCATGAACTGGCCCATGCAGTGATGGTTTCGCTATCTTCTCTGTACTCATTTTAATTAATATATTTCCTTAATAACGTCCTTCGTGTTATACGGTCTTCAAAGCAATCATAGTACTTTGGTACGTCAAAGGGGTAATCCACGTTAGATGCTGACCTCGAGGTGTGACTTCAAAGTTAGCTGGTTCATCACACCATTACCGTCTAACTCGAGTAGGACCCAATCATTCAGCATAGATCATCTAAGTTATTGATCTACAGTGGTAAATAAGTCCCCATTATAAATAGTTTCTTCAGTCTCCGAAATCGATGTTGACTCTAATTGTTTTATTGGATACACGTCTAGCTAAAAGTACTCGTTTGAGCATTCACACTGGCTCATGTTTGGCTATATCGTAATGAGCATCTCTTAAGATAGCTAGTCAGCTTAGATTGTATGTTTTTCAACAAACGACCATTGTTCAAACATGTTCTCATCCTATCATCCCAGACTCATTATTTGACTGACCGTGAGATCATTGTTTATGAACAGTTTTCGGACGATGGAGTTGCTAAACATCACGTATCAGTTACATATTCATGCACATTTACGTGTAGATGAATGAAACGTTGTTGTAGGACTAGAATGGAGTTACTCAAACTTTAAACTAACCGTATCAGAATATGTTGAAGACTATTAGCTGAGATAAACTCCCGGAAGAGCTTAGGTCGAAAAGTAACGCAACAAGTATCAAGCCTCTTACATCTTATTTTAACCACAGTTATTCTGAGTCCACTTTTACTAACTGTTCATATTTTATAATTTGTACTACGTTGCTATTGTCTGATGAGTAAACTTTCAGGGTAGATCAACTGTTTTCTTAAACCATCTCACCTTTCTCTTTACTTGTCTGAACAAGGTTCAAGATAACCTTAAACTGCTAACTGATCCTAAAATAGAGAGATACGAAAATTGTGATATATCACTACATATATATAACCCTATAGAGTTATAACTGTCACCATTTCTATGGCTTTATCAAATACCCTGAGCTCGGAAATCCAACAACTGTCTTCTTACCTCACGAAGGAAGACGCAAAGCCCGTGCTGTGATTTAGCAAATGGCTCAGTACTACCATCAGATGAGCGGAGCTGACTGGCAATGCAGATGTCGCATGATGAGAAATAAGTTAACAGCTATCAAAATAAACTGCCTACTATCAAAAGATCAGCTTCTGATCGAAAAAGATCTTTTTCCGAATAATTATATGGTGTTGCGATCTTATTCAGGTCAAACTCAGCCTACTCAGAAGCGAGGTACTTTGTAGGGCACAGCCTCCTGCTACAGTCAGGAAAACGCTTAGGCAATGAGATAGTACCTCGGAACTCTCCCATGCAGCAGATTTTCTAAAGTTATCACTCGGCGACCAACGAAGAACAATTGGGTGGTATTTACGGAGTCACTTCAAATAACTCCTCTTCAGTTGTTGAGTCACCAAAAAAGAAGGCAACTGAGGCTAGGCATAGTATCTTCGTCAAGCTAGATGGAGGGCTTTGCATCTATAGAACATTTCCCTGAGGGAATCTTACGATAATTCCTACTTGGTACTGGTAAATAGAAACAGGAAGGATGTCTTTTCAAACCATTCTGTTAAACAAAGCACTAGCTAACCAAATTACTTCTACAGATTCATGGCTCGGAGGATTTTGACAATCCAGAAGGCTTGTACTGTCAAACGATATGGTGCAGAAGATTTTGTCACACATAGAAGCCAGTCTTGTATATGATAGGAGCACGCTTCTATCCCAGTACCAACCGAGAACATTCACATCATCCGTCCAACTCTCTAGGTGATATTATGAAAATGGAAGTGACGTGCAACGAAGGGTACTACTGGACTAAAAGGAAAATCAAACAAAGATTGACCTTACCATCAGGGATCGCTGTCGTGTAGTTATAGAAGAATAAGAGACGACCTAATTGTGATGCACAATTCCAGATGAACATTGCAACTATGTCCCAAATGATCCCATTTGATGGGCTGCAAGTCGTTGAGTGCACACACAGATTAAAAGTCGACCTTACCAGGAGTATGTCCCTTAAATACCCATCATCATTGTGAAACCCAGAATTTCAGTAGTTCTAGTGCTTTTAAATCTTTGGTCTTCTCCATTTATTAACTTTCCAGTTCAAACAGAGTAAAATGACGAAAATGCCCATATTTTTCTTGTGATAAGACGACCAACCCACAAGAGGATATAGAATAGGTACTACTAGAAAAAAAAGTAAAAACTACACTGAACGCATCCGAACAATAATTTTTCCGACGAGTACGATCATTCGGTAAAAACCCAATCACCGCAGAATGGGAAATATTCTTATCAAGGTTCAGCAATCAAATATAAAGTAAGAAATCTTCAAGAAGTGCGAAATTATACAATTAATTGCCGGTTATTAATAGCAAACCATTATGCAAGACATCAAGGAGTTGATCGATTTCACAACCTGCAGGCATCACAATAGTATAGTGACCTGAAACCAACGAGAAATCATGAACATTGTGTGCGTACATACAGAGAGCTACAGAAGCACTATATAATAAAGGAAACAAAGAAGTGGTGGTATATTGAGCGAATTCATGGGAGATTTTTAATCATAGATAGGCATTTACGTACAAGAGAACCTTTATAGTGATCCCTGTTATTGATGATAAATTCACTAACCCCGACATTGTCTTACTATCTGAATTTAGCCTTTCTTTTTTATACATTTGCTATGTTGTATATTTCCTTGATTAATCAATTATTAGATCTGTTTACTCGCTTACTTTAGTCTCCTGTCCTCTTCTACTCCGGTTCATTTAATTATTAAAGCATTTACTGTCACGAATAACTGGTAAACTTAGCTGTACTGAGACATTCGATAGTTTCGTAAGCCTTGCCGCCCTCGTTTCAACACCCCTTTTGTACTCAAGACATATCAACATCCAGATGGCTGCCAAATGCACCGAGACCAGTACAAATGAGTGTTTAGCTTATCCACAGTGAATGACATCAAAGACATTAACGCCAAGATGTGAGAGCAAATATTTGATTGTGTTTATACGATTTCATCACGAAGATATCAGATATTTTGAAAATAACTTGAAAAACTAGATACCTTCCAGGACATTCTCAAGTCAATAAAGAATATGCTTCCTCCAAGTAATACTAAGTTGTTCTGGGTAAACTTAATTATCTACATCCAGAAGTCCATAACTCTAACTTAAAGCTTTTGAAGTGATCTAAAGGTAATCGAACGTTCTGAGATACTCATAGTAGCTAACACCTACTCCCTCCATGAAAATCCGCTCCCTGTAGTCTCCTCATAGCTTCATCTTGGCTTGTAACCATAGAGACCTTAGATGTCGGATGGACATCAAGATACACTAGACGTGTGGCCAAGGCAAGTGCAGGTCTCCACTTTATGCGCAGATAATTTGGCTCAGTCACCTCAGGGCTGTTACTGAAACTGTGTAAAACGTACGTCCAGTCCCACTTTGAATTCCACAATGTCGATGTACATCCTCTCTTCAAAAGAGATGTAAACCTCTTAGACTAAGTACAGAGACGAGCAATCAAGCAGGTAATAGTTCTGAAACATAAATCCTACCAAGACAGACTCCAGTGCTCGAGATTACCTCTGCTGATCTGATACACACAACATACAACATATTAAGCACGTTAAGTCATCTCAAAGGAACATCATCATCACGCTCCTCGAGGTAACACTCGCACGATTGCATATCAAAGAGCGAACACTTAGGTACGCTCATACTTTTTATCATCAAGAGTTGCCACCATTTGGGATGCTCTCTCGGCCAAGATGAGTACAACCCTGTTAGCGGATAGCTTTAAGAGAGTTGACAAACACTTGCTCACCCATGAACTACCACCTCCCTCCTGGACCAGCTGTGTCTGATGCATGTTTCATAAATTACTGTGGTTATCAATACCACATAACTAGCAACTACATCCTACGTCTCTTATTGTCACTTCAGTTTCTCCTCTTAATCTTCCAATTCGGTCTTCCTACAATATCTGCATTACCAATTTATTAAATAATTCATTTACTGATACAATCGCCTTCCCTTAACACTTGAATTACACCATTATTCTTGCAATGATACCGAACAGCTCCCTGCCTTGTAATGTGATAACTACTGGTATCCAGAAACCCTAATAGCCTCAAACAAACGCAATAACTCAAACTACAAGGTATATAAAACTTGCCTAGTGTCGGGGTCAGGGTGATTAAGAATGTCCTGACCCCGGGTGGAGGCTCACCAGTGCAACTCGGTGGGTTAAAACCCTAGACAGGCGTGCTCGAGCGTGTAGATTTTTTCAGTGAGGAGGTCTCACAGTTCTCTCTTTAGGACGGATGAAACAACCACACTATTAAAAAAGGACAAACATATCTTTCCTCGCTGAGTAAATCGTATTGCTTTGATCATTTTTTACGTATCGGGACTACTGTTTACACTTTTATTTAATTTATTTCGGTTGAAGTATTCGCTAAGATTATCGTTTGTGTTTTTAAAACAGTTTGTCGTCGGTACTTTTGAGCACTTTGTTTCTGTTGTATTTGTTAGCACTATTGGTCTTAACAATTTACAGTTTTCAACATTTTTGATCATCAACTTATTTTGCGTCTGGGTATTGTTGTATCTAGTTTGATAATTGATCAGCGCGAGGAAAGCAATTTCCAACGCCCGGGCTGTCGATACCCTGTTGAAAACGGCATGCAGTGACACGAGTGCGAAGGATGGTACCGCGAAGTTTACACGAATTTAACTCCTGCGGCTTTTAATCAGTTGAGCAAGAATGATTGCGCATGGTTTTGTCAGCACTGCTGCGCGGACGCAAACGGCTTGCTGAGTCCGTTTCAGTAGTGAATACTGTTGAAAAATGCATTAGCAAACGAAAGCGAGACACATCAGACAGTACTTGCTCTGTCAATACAAAAATTGATGTGAAGTCACTTCAAATAAGCTTATTAGCAGTCGACTTACATGGATCACAGGAGAGAAAACCTAGTTCAAAGAGGTCTGTTCCAAATAAAAATTTAATGAACGAAGTTTCCTCTGTCCCTCGTCCTCTAAATGGTATCTGACAAGAAACACCCCAAAAAGCCAATCGCAAGGTTAGGTCAATTTCTACCAGGAAAAACACCTGACCATTTAAGTCGTTGACAATCTTTTGGAATCGCATGGTGTATATGACGCGACTGTAGTCGCTACAGGTTGAGAAAGAAAGGACATACCGCTATTAGAGAAAATCCAAAGCTCCAAAAAGTAGCCGAGAAATCAAAAACTGATCATTGTGACCGGTCATTTATCTTCCATAGAATGAAGGAAAGTGAAAGCTCAGAACCTAAAACTTTTTGAGAATGACGTTGAGTTGACAAGACAGCTACTAAACCAGCTAATGTCTCAGGATATCTCGAGAATCACCATACAAAAGTTGTATGAACTGGGTAGCCAAATGAACTTGAAACAGAATCAAACCACGCTGCTTAAAGTAGTATTTAAGTTTCCTAATTAAAGGACTTAACACTACATAATGGACGTAAACTAAAGGATTCAGGAATTTTCATTCGTAAGGATTTACCGCTAGCAGGCCGTGTATAAAACGAGAGTCAAAAAGAGCTACAACTTAGGTTTGATGCTGACGTAAAGGACCTAAAAATTGTAAATTTTCGGGTTGTGGGGCCTCGACAGAGAATGATGCCCAAGCCACTCTGGGTGCAGCACAAAGCCGTTTAAGTAGGCTTCAGACTTGTTTTACAAATATCCGAAGCTTGCTCAATAAGCGGTCAGAACTAGGTGTACAGATGGACTCTACCAAGCCAGATGTAATCGCAGTCACAGAAACTTGGCTGATACAGCCATAGACAGTATGGAACTTGATTTGACGGTTTCACTTTAGTATGAGCTGACAGTATCCAGAAGTGTTCAAGAAGAGTAGCTCTATTCATTAGGAGTACTATCCCATTTACCATTATCAGCAGTGTAACCCATGAGAGTGGAACGCATGAATTAGTTAGTTGCCGCTTGAAATGCAAGGGAAAAAAGACCTGCCGATTGGATTGGTCTACCGCAGTCCAATCGGTGAGGTAAATGAGGTGGTCGACGTCTAATCCTAGGAGACATTATTGCACCTACGGTGCACTGGAAAAATCTGGGAACTGAATTGCCGGACAATCAATTCGACCAGAAACTAGTTGATGTGGTTATCACATGTGCCCTATTGAAACATGTGTAAGAAGCAGTTAGGTACGACCTGGACTCTGAACCATCCTAATCAGTTCTTATATTGACTCATTATGAGGATGAAGTCACGAACCTCGACTGCGTGCCACCTCTAAGGAAAAGTGATCATGCAGTTCTAATCACTGGCTTCCATATGGTTGTCAAAGATCAGAATGCATCAGCCCAACCCAGACCTAACTCCTGGAAATTAAATATAGAAGATATTATGCACTCAGTATTGTCAGTAGACTGGACAATAGAGCCAGAATCGCCAATTAAAACAGCTTGGGACGTAGTTCGAAATTAGCACCTAAAAGTTACTGCACTTCACATCCCTTGGACTACACCAAGGAATCCGATAAACTCTCTACCATGGTTCAGTAGGAAGATTCGCACCCTTCTCCGTTAGAGGAGAAGAATGTGTGGAAGATTTAGGTTACTGGATACTGGTGAAACAAAATCTCAATATTGAGGAGCTCGAGTTACTTGTATCTCGACTTTCCGTAAGTCTAAAAGGATGCACGAAGAAAAATTGTCAAAGAATCTATAGAATGCCCTAAAAGCTTGTTTTCGTATAGAAACTAATGGGCTTAAAGAAGCGGAAATATTCCAGCGCCATGGGTGGGCAGTACTGCCTCATCATTAATGGAGGACGACTATGGTAAAGCTCAAGTATTCTCAAACTACTTTAGCAATGTATATACCGTAGGAACACCCTCCCTGTCAATTCGTACATATCCCTTCACACAGTGGATAATGTGATCATTAAAGATCTCGATGTCTTTGGTCTGGTAAGGAAGCTTGATATGAGCATATTCACAGGACCCGGTGGAATACATCCTAGGTCACTAGAGGAACTCGCTAACTTCGTTGAGAACCTTTTAAGTATATATTTTAATCTACCCGTAATTCGGGGTCGATTACCAAAGACCGGATAAATATCATAGTAAGTCTTTTCTTCAAAACAGGTATGAAACATAAACCTCAGAACTGCAGACCCGTCAGTCTAACTAGCGTGGTTGTTAAAATTTTAGAAAAGATTATTCGAAGAAGCTGTTTACGTACGGCTTCTTTCTGAAAAGCAGGATAACTTTCGAATAGTTTATTCCTGCCTCGCTAACTTATTAGTGACTTGTGAAAGCTCGCGAAAGACCAAATTTTACCCAAAGACGAAGCCAACTTTGACTTCAGTGAAGGTTTTGACAAACTTCTCCCCAACCGGTTGTTATATAAGTTAACAAATTTCGGGGTTCGAGGCAATCTGTTAGTGTGGATAAAAGACTTATTAATTGGGTGCCAACGAAGATTACGGATGAGCTCAAAGTTGTCTAGTTGGGAAACTGTGCTTAGTGGGGTGCTGCAGGGTACAATTCTCGGGTAAGTGTTATTCCTCTTGTACGTAATTGACCTTCCTCCCCCCTTTCATCATCGGTCTCGCTATATACTGACGAAATCAAGATATGGAGAGCGACAAGAAGTAAGGGTGACAGCTTGGAACTTCAAAGCAACCTGAGATTATCCGGCGAGACTCTAATTTAGGGACGACCTTTGAACGAATTTTAAATGACCTTGACAATTATTAGCCAATCAGAAGATAGTTAGTATAAAGTGAAAATATATTATAAGAAAGTAATGAATTACAGTGGATGTTCTTCTTTTACATGATTTAAAAACTTGTTAAGGTTTGGTAAAGGTTCAGAGGTTCTGAATTCATAATGCATATGGTATATAAACTCGTCCTTAGGGTTAAGGTTAGGGTTTAGGGTTAGGGTTAGGGTTGTAGCCTCTCAATAAACACCTCTTCTCTAAAATCCGTTGTAAATCGATCGTATATTAGCACCCTAACCCTAAACTTAACCCTAAACTCTAACCCTAACCTAACCACAACCTTAACCCTAAACCCTAACCCTAACCATAAGCCCTAACCCTATGGACGAGTTTCTGTACCATATGCATTGTGAATTCAGAACCTCTGAACCTTTACCAAACCTTAACAAGTTTTTAAATCATGTAAAAGAAGAATATCCACTGTAATTCATTACTTTCTTATAATATATTTTCACTTTACACTAACTATCTTCTGATTGACTAATAACTAAAATTTCTCAGACGCTTCTGATTGTCTCGTTTCTAAATTAGAGTCTCGCCGTCCCATCTGTTGTAACCTCTCATTAATCACCTCCTCTCAAAAATTCGCTTTGAACCGACCGTATGTTAGAATCGTGTGTTGAACTTCGCTTCATGACATTGAAATTGCTCAAACGCTTCTGATTGGCTCGTCCCTAAATTAGAGTCTCGCTGATTATCTGAATGTTCTGAAACTTGGCACTCGCTGATAAATACTTCCACGTGTATTGTGATGCATATTGGTCATCAAGGTACAGATACATGCATGATAAATAACACTGAGATACCTGTTGACCAGATACACAATGACTTAGGAGTCATCGCTAGTCAGGACGTAAAAACTACTGCTTTTAAAAACGGTTCTAAGAACAGCATAAAGCTGATCCCCGGAATAACGAAGCTTCCGTAAGATCCTCGACTGGCTAAGCTAAACCTACTCCCATAGTCATATCGAAGAACCAGAGATGACTTGATTACAGTTTTCAAATTACCTAGTGATAAATTTGTACATGATATGCCCTCAGTTTTCATGTCTTCCAAAACAGAGGAGTTACGAGGACACTCCAAAAAGGGTCACAAGCCCAGAACAAGTTACTTGTCAGGTGACTATAGACTTTCCAAAAAGAACCTGGACAAATAATTACCAAACCTACCAGAATCAGTGCAGTCGAGTGACTGGACTACCACTCATCAGACATTAACGAATACCTGGAACCGTACCGAAACAACGAAAGGTGAGTGCGACCAAATCGACTGGTTTATACAAGCTTGTGACAAAGATATTGGAGATGGAAACATGCCGGCAACGCTCCAGTGACATTGCGACACTTTTTACACTACATTTTTACTTCTGCTTTGTGCTCAGCCAAAATTCGAAATTAATTATAAATAAATTTGAAAGTTTATTTTCCGTTTTTACAATTAAGTGGTTCAAATGGTTCAAATGGTTGTGGACGGAATAGAAGAAGCTTTCGCTTAACAGGCTTCCGTGTCTAGTAGCAGGGGATCCCCAAATCCTCAGCAGGGGATCACCATTTTGAGGTACATGGTATCACTAAGTCCTTGAAAATTTATTATTCGGGTGCTGCTAAAATAGTTTTTCCGTAATTGCATCACAGACTAGTAATTATTTCCACTTAAATATACACCAAGGGTAGATAAATCATTTATTTTTATATGAAATAACGTGATCTAAGCATATATCGTCATAAAAAATTCATTTTCGTCAAGGCTACCAAAACTGCGCAACAAGTAACGATACCATGATAAGATTTATCGTTTTTCCCTTCTTTATTACAACTTTGGCTGATTTTCACTGTTTTGCTCGACTTTTATGGAAGAAACAGGTTAATAGTGAAAATATTAGCTGTCCTGAGGGTTGTAAATGTTATGTGTATGCTTTAGATAATTATAACACATACTAAGATGTTAATATTATCTTCTACAGTAAGATATGTAAGTCACCAGATCCTTATATTGTAGGAAATAAATCACACTCGTGTGTAAGAGGTACAATTATGTGAAGATTTCGCCATAGGCTAAGCTAACATAACTTTACTACCTCATGTACAGAGTTCAAATTTTTAGGCTGCCGGTATTCTTGCAAAGATAGATATTAGCCGAAATAAGTACTATTATAAAGCGCTTACGAGAAAGCATTGAAATTTACTATTTAATAATCACGATATCTTAATCTCAGGTGACCAGATTGTCTGAGATCGTATGTGATGATCTTCGAAAATCAACCAAGGTCTGTCCAGCTTACGTGCTGATACCGGAAATGACAATAACTTATACCTTACACGGGACTAAAATAAAATAGGCATCAATAATTACAGATTACACGGGACAGCTGGAAGCATGTTCACATAGTAGTCTTTATATATGTTTATTGTCTAAGTTTCCGAAGTGCAACCTGTCCAAATAACTAAATAATACAAGCCTTGCATGTTGAGACCCAGGCTTTAGTAAACAACACAAGAGATAAAGCAAATAAGCGTGATTGACTATCCAAAGAAAGGGTGTGCTGAACGCATTTTCCATCTGTAATTGAATACCGTTTCACGAAAAAATACTTTGGAGTTGGGTCACCACTGTTTTTTTACATACTGACATAACGTAATTAGTACGCGTATACTACAAAAATAATTATTAACCACAGAAGTCATATTACCTCACGTAATTCTTTTAAACAGGTCTCAAAATTGTCCCAACATGCAAATCGTCGAGATGACATAATATCATCGAAGATTCGTCCTATATCATGCACCATCACGATGGCATTGTCTACCTTACTTGTCGGGTGGACGTTATCAGACACGGTGTGGCTGAACTCAATTCAAATCAAAATACGTCTTGGTTTGACCGCTTCTGAAAAACTTCACGAATTTTCGATGTGACGCACCAATCATCTTGCGACATCTTGACTGTCAAGTGCTCGCAACCTCCTTCAAACGACAGTTGGTATATGATAGCCGTACTTGTCCGAAACGACTGTTTCGTATGTTAAACGGCGAATGAACGTAGTGATGGTATTCCCCCGTTACTGTTACACGAAAATTCAGATTTACTAGCCGAATCAGATCGAGCAAAAGCTGAGACTTTTTCAAACTACTTTAGCGAAGTCTACTCTGCGTTTATCGTAACAAATACTTGTCCCACTCACACCGAGATACCAACCATTGAATCTGTACAGGTGACTGGTGAAACTGCCCTTCCGTTGATAACTAACCTCAAACCTAGTAAGATACCGGGCCCTGACGGGTCGCATCCAAGGTTGCTGTCATCTCTCGCGGACATTATTTCAAAACCGCTCGCGACACTCTTAAAACATGTCCCTCTCACTCGCTCAACTCCCTAGAGATTGGAAGGACTCTATAGTCAGTCCTATATTTAAGGACGGTCAGAGACAGATAGTATCTAACTACCGGCCTGTCAGTCTAACTAGCATGGTCGTTAATTTACTTGAGAAGGCAATTTGGGTTATGTTATTGAGTCATATAGATTCGTATAACCTGTTAGTTCCCGAGCAACGTGGGTTTCGTAAAAGCATTCATGCTCGACTAACTTACTCATTGCGAGCGGGCAGTGGACATCAGCCCAAGATAAAGGTCTGTCTGTCGACGCGATATTCATAGACTTTGACAGAGCGTTTCACATGGTTCCACATTTAGGTCCTATGCAGAAGCTCACGAGCTTCGGAATAATATGTACGGTACATGAGTGGATAGGAAATTTCTTATGTGACCACAGACAGAGAATGAGGGTCAACGGAACGCTATACGATTGGAAGCCGGTCAAAAGTGGTGTACCCCAAGGCATCATCTTAGGCCCTCTGCTCTTCCTTCTCTACGTTAACGAGCTACCGCTGTTGCTCAGGTAGTCGACATTATTGTTTGCGGATGACGTAAAAATCTGGAGAACAATAAAAAGTGAGGCTGATCATCTGGATCTTCAAGCTGACTTAGACAATTTAGTTAGATGGGCTCGAGGTTGGGGCTTAGAAATCAATTCTAGGAAGAGTTTGCTAATGCAAGTCGGTCACGGTAATAGTTACCATTATACTACTGATGGTAAACCTCTTCCATGAGTTCAAGAACATAAAGACTTAGGAGTAAAAATTAGTCATGACTTAAAACAAATACGCCTTGCAACGCAGTCGCTGTCAAACGTTTTCGTGCGTTATGGTCACTTCACTGAGCGTTCAAATCTTTTGGCGAGGAAGTGTTTCGAATTTTATATCTCACATATGTAAGATCACATTTAGAGTACTGTATCCAAGCAGCTAGCCCATGTCTGGTAAAGGATACTAACTCACTTGAGCGTGTCCAGTGTGTAAGAACAAAATTAGTGAGGGGTCTTTCTAAACTCCCTTACGATGAGCGTTTAAAACCCTAAACCTTTTCCCTTTGTCGTATCGTAGGACACGAGGTGAACTTATACTGGCATTTCGTATCTTAATTACGGTTTGAGTGTTAATATGTCTTATCTTCTTGCTCCCTCCAGCACTAGTAATCTCCGAGGTTATAGAAAGAAGGTTCATAAACCGCGATCTAATAAACTTAAAGTGGAGTCCCGTTTCCCTCATCGAGTAGTCAATGACTGGGATGCCTTACCCGAACAAGTGGTATCAGCCCCACCAGTGAATATTTCAAGGAGAAACTGGACCTTCACTGAAAGGCAATCTGTCAGGATTATTATAGGTTCACCAACCTACTATCCTTATTACTGAAGACTGAAGACTTCAGTGGACGATGCCACTGAAGCGTTGCCAAACATGCCAGAAACTGTGGCCTTATTTGATCTCAAGGTCGCGGGATGACCGCAGTCAAACACGTGTTACTTTATTTGTTATTCTCTGTTCTCTCATTAGGACTCTCAGGTGACTTAAAGACTGTCGCTCTACATGATATTTTAAACATTGATCTTTCCGAATACACAGAAGGGTCAAATGCTGCACTTTTATTCATAAGTAATACATCCTGTTAATTTGATAATATTCTTCATCCAGTTCCTGATAACTGTCATGACTGCCATATGCACAAGAAACTCCTTAATGAAATTTCTTCCGACGTTCTATACAGTGGTATGTTGATTGAAATTCCTAACTTAAATCTTTCATGTTGTAAGGTGATATTTTTCATCTCAATGATATGACTGTACCTTGGATTAATATGCTTTCTGCCCCAGTTATACTGTTTTTAAACAATGAAAGGAAAATCCCTTATCTTGGTAAGTTAGTTTGTGTACATTTTAGGACTCAAAAATTCTCGATTCGTCAATTGTGTGACATTCATCTGTGTAAAATATGTGCTGTCGTTGTTGACTCAAACACAGTCCTAACATTCCTGTTTGCCTTTATCTGTAATGAGCTCAAATTTGAGTGCTGGGTTTATGTCATTCGATTTACCAATTAAATTGTTTTTTGTTGAACTTACTGTCGACCTGTCGATCTAGTCAACTTTTGTTGCTTAAAACATTTTTTAGATTAAATACATCGCTGGTTAAAAAAATTAGTGACAACAAGTTAATTTTCTAAACTTGATCAAGTAATAATTCATGTCAAGACAAGCCACAAAATTCTCTGACTTGCTGATGTTAACATCAGTAACCGTAAAATCTTAAAACTGCTGTAGAACGCATAGTTTGAGAAATTATGCACACTTGCATTTTCCTGCCTCCCGTTAAGTTACGAGAAGTTGATGTTTACTCATTTCAAACGAAATGTGAAAGCACTGTACTCAGTTTATACATCATTCCATTTATTTATTTGGACACAAATATTGGTACAAAGGGGTACCGAATACATATGCGCCACACAAGTCACTTGAATCGTATATGGGCTGTGATACTGCCCGGGTATCCAGACCGAAGGAGATGGTTTTCTTAGGGAGCCACACCTGGAGCCTTCGACCCAAAGGTCTGATCCGCAAGGCAGTAGGTCAACGTGAAGAGATGCAGTCTAATGGTAGCCGGTTACCACTAATTGGTTCATACGCCATTTTCTCCTTCAGGATCGTGGTAGCCCATATGCACCATTGGTTTTGAATGAGGGTTTTCCAACTCCCCTAAGTGGATCCTCCGTGTCCACCAAGCCAGTTAAGGCGCCGGACATTCGCTCTTCATTCTCTCAGTTTCTAAAACAACACCCTGCCACGAGAAGTCAGTGAGTATGACTTCCATGGAACTGGCTGTATACAGGTGGCCATGTGAGAGCATTTGGAAAAGAAGAGTTGGCTCTTCCCACCCTCGACCGTACCAGGGCATTTGGGAGCATCATCGTGTTAATAGCATTCTCTAATGTTTTATTAAAGCTCAACGTGGATGTCGTGCAGAATTATTCGGAACAATATATGTGTTAAAAAATATATGATTTACACTATTTAAGTTTATTTGCTACTGATTAATCATCACATTCACCAATAAAGACTTAATTTTTACTCTTTTAAAGGTCCACTCCATCGCACTCATCTTATTAACGCTATGCATCAGTTTACTACAGGTGTGCAGTCAGCTCGATTAGATGATGCTAATTTTGAACACGATACTCAGGCCTCTACTGGTTCGACAACGGGCAACTGGCTTGTTATTTTGTAAGTTTCTTGATGTTTTATTTAATCATTTGAGATTTATGTTTCGATCGAATAATGTACAGTTTTATTGATCAGTTAGTCACAAACAAGATAGAACTTGCCCAAATACGCATTCACTCGTGATGCTATACTATGTACCATCAGCATAACTAAAGGGAAGAAAAAGGATCAGAACAATAGTAGTA